>CM012445.1:19487918-20876514 GCA_003999625.1 Oryzias javanicus
TCAGGGGTGCTGCGTTACATCAGCTTCCTGCGACTGCGGGCATTTCTCGTTGTTGTTGGAACCACGGAATGGGATAAAGGAGGAGCACTGAAGAGAGTGTAAACCTGTGGAAGCAGCTGGAAACCAAGACGCGCTGGTTCAATCCGGTCCTCTCTCCGTCAAAGGAGCCTCTGTTCCAGCCCTTTGTCCTGACGCTTCTGCCTCCACTCGCGTCTCCCCGGACTGCGCTCCGTGGGAGGGAGCAGCCGTCGTCCACCCCCACCCCTCACTCACACACACACACACACACACATCTGCTTGACTCACAGCGGCAGCCATGTAAAGCGGACTGGGCCGTGGATCCTCCGACTCTTGTGTGAGGAGGGCTAGGAGCCCAGCTGTGTCCTCACACCACCATCAGCTTTCCAGACAACGAGGAGGAAACCAGGAGGAGCAACCATCCTCTCGCGGGAAGCATCAAGGCAGGTGCAGAACCTGAAGACAAAGGGTAAGAAAAGCCAAGAGGATCACTCTGTTCCTAAGTTGCTTTCATGTAGCTCTATCTCTTGGAGTAACATTCAAGTTGACGCCGAACAGGCATCCTCCTCTCAGTTTGGAGGAGAGGGCCTGCAGCATCCAGGGGTTATTTACAGAGCTGCTATATCTGATGCTGCATGAAAAAAAAAGGCAAATTCCTACAAACCAGTGTTTTGCTTTGCTTTTTCAGGTAATTTTTTAATGTGACATGAATAGAATAGACCCCATTAGCTGTTCATTTCAATTGTGGGTTTTGTCTTAGGCATCCCTGTGGTCCCACCTGATCAGCTGACACCACAGCAGCGAGGATTGTGGGAGGATCCCTCAGGACGGACAGGTCATGTGGACAGGAATGATTATTTTTCTTATAGATTAGTGGATGTTCTGATTAATTACATTTTATAAATACATGTTTTATGTGTTTCTTTTGCCTAAAAAAGTGTAAATAATTCAAAGAAAATCAGCCGGATCCTCTCCGGATGGTTGTGAAGGACGGACTGTGTGCTTTCCACCTTTTCTGCTGCTGTTTGTTGTTTGCTCCTCTCTAGTTACACTGGCGGAAACCGCACATTGGGGCTAACTGGACTACACTGCAGCCGTAATGGCATCTGTCTGTTCTCCACTGCTCTTCTGCCCTACACAAACGGTACTGGGTTGAATCTGATATACATTCCTTGAAAGCCACGTTTTTTTTTTATCATGTTTCGCTCCCCTTTATGTTCTATTCAGGTGAAGTGGAGCCTATCACAGGATTATCTCACTATGGAGGGTTTATGATCATCACTCGGTTTATGATGTTTCTTATTTAACAGTTTTGGTGTCAAAATCATCTGGGATGTACCATTTTTTTGTATCTAGGACAAATTGTATCATCCAAAAACACTTGTACCAAAAAAATAACAGCACATGACTAACCCACAAAGACGAAAGGAACAAAGTTACACACACACAATTAATTCAATTGGACTTATTTCACGGCGAGCTTCATGACAGACCGCTCTTTATGTTCTGTGAAACAGAATTATCACACTCCAAAGTGATGACAGCGTCAGCATTCGGACTCTTATGGAACACGGTTTAATGAAACAAACTAAAGCTGATTCCTCCTGTCAGCAGTTCAGTTAGATGAGTCAGAATCACCTCGACGCCCAACATTGTTTTTCAAGTATACAACAACAATTCATCCAGAATCATAAAGGATTATTCTGGCTAACATATGCAAGTGTTTTCAGCAGAAGTTGTCTAGAAAGTGAAAAGATTTCAGAGGATTCTAAATTCACTGAATCTTGCTGTTTTCTCTTGCAGAGACGGATGCTCCTCCTTCTGTGGCTTCCTATGCTGACGTTTAAATTTACATTATTTGCTTGGCAAGAAGAAACATCTGCTGCTTTCTTTCATTGGACAGAAGAAGTAACGCTATTGATTTGTTGGGAATACATTTATTTTTTTGTAACCATTTCTTAATTTGTTGATCAAAATGTGACTCATTTTATCCTTAAATCTTTCTACTTTTCCTTTAAAATCCATCAACTCTTTTTTTTTGGGACACAAAAAGCCTTTTATTTTTGAACTTTTCATGGATCAGAGTTGAACAGTTTTTATTTTAGGAATTGAGCACTTGTGAGCGAGACAGAACGCTTTCATTTTTAAATTCATGTTTGTTGTGAAGCCTCTTATGTTTTGGTGCGATATCTGCTTTTTCTACCGCACCGTTCACACTCGGGTGTTGTGTGCGGCGTGCATGCCAGGTTTGCTTCGTGCATGCTCTCCGTCCGTGTGTGCATTTTGGATCGTGTGCATGCGGGTCACGTCGGCCTGATAATCTGCAACAGGCCTGAAGCTGCAGCTGTTTTAGAGGGACAGAGAGGACGCGATTTACCAATGATTCTTAGCATTTGTGAGCGCACCACCCAAGCAACCGTTATCCTTGCTATTCGGGTTGCAAGGATGTCATTGGAAATCAGTGGTGTGGGCTTCTCCAAATGACGCCCGCTGGCACCAATTACAGACTCCTGATGCCAGCAGCTCCATCGTTTAACACTCAAGCAAATTACAGCAAATGCTAATAATTATGTGTAAACAGACTCCTGGATTTGTACTAACAGTATTTGACTAATGTACTAATCTCTGCTAACAGATGAAGGATTACTAACCTGTATGCTGATAGCTTGTACTTCTAACCCACTAACCAACCCTCTGCTTTATCCCCACAATCAGCCAAAGCTCTTTTCATGTGATTAGCAACTACATTTTTTTGCATGTAAAGAGGAGTTTCAAGGCCTTTGGGAGGTGGCCATTTTACCAGCAGAGACAGCTTCTGAAATCAGGCAGGACTGACTGCACCGCCCAGAGCAAACACTCAAAAATCCACTCTAAACGCCACGTGCCAGCATGTTTTGGGCTCTGTGTGGTCACCCTGTACTGATGAGCGGCTGTCTCTTTGACAGAAAAGTCCCTCTCTACTAACCACTGATACTAACAGGCGTGAGGCTGGACCTCATCACCTATTCCTCATACTAACGCCCTGCTGCTGTTTAATCCAACACAGCATGCCGTGTGGGAGCAGGGCTGCTCAATAAATGAGCAGGGCGTCATGCAAACCCTGTTCTCGTGTCAGTACCGTGTGCTTGTTAGCGGCGGATAGAATGATGGAGAATTTGTTTTTGTTCCTAATCAATTCAACAGTGACTAACCTGAGAGGCTTATGTTTGCAAACTAACAAACTAACCTACTAATGAACTAATAAACTAACAGACGAGAACTACTAATTATGTGCTTAATGAGAGCGAATGCACCAAACGGGAGGAAGCACATCTGAATGTTTAAAGTGTGTTTGGACAATGTGTGCGCATAGAAATACAGATTATGTTCTCAGGAATAGTCTACCAGCATATATTAGCAATAGAAATACACAAATTCCACTGATACTGTTAAAGCCTATGTGGAAAAAACAAACATAATATGTTGGGTTTTTTTTAGGTCTTTATCTTATTTATAATCTGTTTTAACAGAGAAATATTTTTTTTGTTGTTGTATTGTTCATTCTTGAACTACTAAATGTTAGCAAATGTAAGCAGGAAGTTACTTTGTCAATAACAATTTCTGTAGCTTATGCTTTTAACAAGCATTCAGAAAATTCTCAGTTTGTATCTATAGGGTGTCACCATGAACCACAATCCTGTCACGTCTAACTCCCAATTAACTTTTTAACTCATTGCTTCAAAAAAAATATATATATATAACCCAAACTTTAACATCGGTTTTTACTTCAGCCATTATTTGTCATTCTATCTGCTATTATAATGATCTTGTTTGAAATCATCTGAGTTTTTGACATTTTGGCATATTAGATCCAGGAAAATGTCATTATTTTTTGCACTCTGTGTTTATGTTGATGCCCAAGTGACAAAAAAAAATGATTGAATAAACTCATATTTTTGTACAGTAAATGAGGTTTCAACACAAAGTTCTTCTCAATTTAAATTGCAATTTTTGTTTCCAAATTGCACATGTAAAAAATATAGAGGTTTAATTTAAATAAATGAAAAAAACAAAATCTTAATAAATATATATTTTTAAATGCATGTCTATAGAATTTAGTGCAGAGGATATTTAGTGTTTAATGATCTGAGAAAACGTGTCCAGGCTGTAGTAACCTCAGTATTACAGCAGAGAGCAGCATCTCACTAGACTGTTTTATTTTTCTATTATTGTAGTGTGTATTCAGTTTTTGACTCTTTGTGTTTGAAATATTTTGGCTATTTTGCTCCAAATTCACAGTTCCCTAATTGTTTTAGTGACATGTTTCCTAAAAACTAAAGTGAGGCCTTTGAGCTAGAAGATGTAATTTTTGTTTCAAAAACCAGCTACAGATGCACCTTTTTTTTTAAATGCCATAATGATATATGGAATAATTCTGTTTGAGTCACATCTGCTGTATCCTGAACAGAAATGACTAGTGTGACTAAATAATTATTGCATTTAATCAGCTTTTAGATTATTCTTGTCATGCTTGCTGTTATTTAAAATACAGGCTATTGTGTGTGACACAAGTAGACAAACATGTGTTGCGTGCCCCCTATTTTTTTTCCCCTCTGCTTGTGTCAGAAAAATGGGGCTCGACTCCGCCACCCCGCTTCCGTTTGAGCACGATGTGATCCAGATGATGGGGGTTTTAAAAGGTAGGGGTAGCGGAGGCCCAGGTCTTCACGGGTCAGCTGTAATTCACCACAGGGCTTAGAAACTAGAATCTTAACCACCTTCTACCAGAACGGCTCCACTTAACGTCTTAAATATCACACAAAGTACAGTTCAAAGGCAGGTATGTTGGTATGATAAACATTATTTGGCTTAATGATGCCCTCTGGAGTGCGGTTTGGTGTGTAAACACTTGTGCTCCGGTTTGACGGGACGTGGACACCAGAGACATCTACATCCCGGGAGCGAGGCGCAGTGAAAACATTGTGGGTTGGGAGCCGCTAATACCACAATTATGCCTCATTTTTGGAATCTCCCATGGCTTTAGCCTTACTTCCATTTGCACCTTTGAATAAAATAAAGACAGCTCCAGTCAAGCTCTTGTGTGCGTGATCTGGAAACAACAGGCTGTAACCAGAGCTCCCATCACGGGGAGGAGGCCAGCAGAATAGCAGCTTTAGCTGAAGGTCCTGTGGAAGTAGAAGAAGTTTTAATTTATTTTTGTAATCAGAAGTGCTATGCCCGACAAAATCTAAAATAGAAAATGCTGAAAGACAGTTCAAGGGCTAAGAAGAGATTGCTTTTCGTGGAGCGCGTGTTTGAGCGTGTCTCGGCTTGAAAAGAAAGACTGGCTTTTGTAATGTGGGTCCTTTCTATTTTTAGGGTGAGCATCTTATTTCGGCTTGCTTTTAAAAGTAACCTGATTGTATAAGGTCTATTTATCTATATGTGCACAAACAAACAGTGCAGGCCTAATATTAATTGGATTTGGTTGTATTTACAAGTTTCAAGTTTTTCTTGTTTTCATTTTTTTTTTCCATTTTAGTTGCATATTTATTCAGCTGAAGTAGAGTAAGTTTAAAAATGTGTGGAGTGGGGCAGAGCAGGAATGGCGGATGGAAGTGGTAAAGTTTGGGTCATGGGTCTTGTAAGCGGATAACAGAGTCAGGTTGAGTCGTTTGAGGCAGGAATATTTAAGAAAATAAAAGTCCGTGGGGATCCTGGGCCGTAACGTCAAACTTAGCCGATTTTATTCTCACTGTGGTGCTGCATGTAACACATTCTCCTTGCCTTTGCTATTTTCCTGTGTAATGTGATTTCTCATTTATATACTCAACAGATGAATCTCCATTAAACAATTTAAAAATTTGCCTCTTCCTGTTTGTCTTTCTCCAAAACCCTTTAGAATTATTTGACTACATCGTGCACTATATTAGTGTGGTTTTGTAGTGCTGTTCAAATTCTAAAATCTAGTGCCTTATAAATTTCCACAAGTCTCTGTAATGAACTAATGAGCATCAATGCTCACTAGCTAATGAATATAGACCACAATGCATTGTGTTTGTTCCTTTTTTGTGAAAAAAAAGTACTTTAAATTAAAAAAAAAAAAACTATAAAAAATGTTGTCATCAGACACAGATGAATAATAAATAGCCTTTGTAAAATGTTAGGTTTTATTTCTGAGAATGGGTGACGTCGTATTTGTCGTTTTAATAGAAAGTAGTGAGCAAATGTCCAAATTGCTTTTTAAATCCAGGGCACTAGATAATCCTGCTCTGTATAGTTTTCTATAGTTGAGAAGTAGGGAGGGAATTCAATTCCAAAGTGAGTACTCTAGAAATTTCCAGAAGTCTTTGCGATAAACCAATTTGCATCAATCCTCTCTTAGTTTAGCAAATATAGACCATAATGCATTGGATTTGGGTGAGTTTTACACATAAAAAAATATGTATAAATGCTCCTCATTTGATCTTCAAAACCCAGCGGATTCATAATCTGTGTATAAGGTTCATATGAATTAGGCTTTTTACTTTTCACGTCATGTTTGCCTGTAAACAAAAAATAGTAGTGAGGATGGAGTCTGAACTGCTTTTAAAATCCATAATGCTAGATAGTACTTCTCTATATGTTATTTTTAAGAGTTAGGAAGTAGGGAGGTGATTTATACATTTGTCTTTTTAATATTGTGAAAATGGTGATATTAAGTCAGAGGCTGCTACTTCCTGAATATCTTCCTTTCCCCGCTTGCATTAGCCAACATTCACAGAGCAGATAAGAGGGAAGTCAGACAGAGCCAATCTGTCCTGCTGGCTGGTGAGTGATGGACAGTAATTAAAAGTTAGCTAATAACCTCTTCACTGACATTTCAACAGGGAGGTCCTGGACACCATTATCTTATAGATTAAACAGCATAATTGGCAGAGAGATAGGGTTAGGAGGATCGCAAAAGGAAAGGAGGAAAAAAAAAAAAAAGGCCAGGCCATTGCCAAACCATTAAGCCGAATATCTGAGTGACACTCTGATTTTGCATCTCCTGCTAATGCGACGGAATTAAGCTGAACTAAAGTGCTAAATGAATGAAGCCCATCTCGGTGTGGTTACTGCGGGGAAAACATTGGCCATGGAAAATAGCTTTAATTTCATAATAATTGCTGGATGGACGTGACTTGTACAGACACAATGTAAGAGGGGGGAAATGGAAGGAGAGGAGAGAAGAGGAGAGGAGAGGAGGATTCTAGGAACTCTCATAGTTGCTCTCTATTTGTGCTACAATACAACCGTTTACACAATGATATATTATAAAAAATGTAGGCTATTTTGAGAATTTTTGAAAAGCTAGTAATTTACACATGAAATATGAACGCCTTCAGTGAAAAACAAAAACATCCCTGTTGGAGTTTTTTTTTCGGGTTCCACCTCTCACCAAAGAGTTTCCTTTGCAGTGCTGAAGTCAGACTTTACTTTTCCAAATTGTTCAGTAAACTCTGTTTATTTAGTGTCAAGAGTTAGCTTTGCCTCTCTCCCACATGTTTAAGCTAAATGCAAAATATTAGCATAAGGAGGGGATATTAGCACAAGTGCTACCAGCATGCTAGCATTCTTAGCTCAAACGTGAGAGATGGAGGATGTTAGCGGATAGGCGAGCAGGAAAGAAAACATACAGAAAAACGGCTAGGAACGTTTTTATTTAGTTTCTGAAGAAATGCTAGCTTCAGATAGTTTGGTCAAAATGCTTCTAGCAGCTGGGAAATAAGTTTCAGTAACAGCTAGCTGTGCTGTTGTTCTCATTGAAGCCATAGTCTTGGATGTAATCATATACTGAAACTGTGGTTTCCTCACATCCTGCTGTGCTCAACAAAAATTAATCTCAATTTTTAAGTCCAAAGGTGAGTAACTGTTGTTTCATTCATGTCTAAAACAAAATAGTTGTCTTCTCATATTATACTTACATAAATACAAGTAGAAAACCCATATTTTCAAACATTTTTTTTGCTTAATTTATGAATCAATCTCTAAATATTGAATGGATTTCATGACTGTATTCTGCAGTCTATGTGTATAAGATTGAGACATCACAATGACATCATTACTGTGATTTAATTACTTTTGTCAGTAACGTAGGAATGTAGCAGACTATAGTTTAAATTTCTGTAATAAACTACAATTATCGGACTACAGAAACTCGTTACTTAAGTTTTGTATGCTCTGACATTTTCTCTTGGTTAAATGAAACAAAATGGAGATTGAATAAATAATAATAAAATAAAAAGGAGGTTACTTTAAAAATAAAGTTAAATTAAAGATGAGAGTCCTGTTTGTGCTGAGCAGTTTTTTCCCTTGAGATTTTGTATATGAGTGGAAAAAAAAGAAAAGTAATGAGTAATGACTTACTTTTTCAAATTGGTAAAGGATAAAAGTAATTTAATTACAATGTCATGCCATAACTTTTTTAACGTAATTCACCCATGTGGTGTTGTACGTATAAATATGGAAATGTATCATGTTTCACTTTTTAATTTTGAATAATTATTATAAGTTTGATATATCTATGTAAGTTAGCCTATATATTTCTTGTTTTTTCTTTGCCTTTTGATTTTTTTTGTTTTTGTTTTGTTAGCCTGAAAAAAACTATGCAACCAAAAAAAGAAAGTTATGACTTAAGAAGAAAAATTTGACCTGCTTTTGCATAAGATAAATACTGGTTATGACAACGTTAATGTAAAATTTGGTGCTTCTTTTACATCCTAAAGACAGTGTGTATCAAATGGAAATCGGTAAAAAGAAGAACCGACTGCAAAACAATCAAAATTAATCTGACTTTTATAGTGAGGAAAGTGAGCAGATGTAGTCAGGAGGATTGCTCCTTCAGCATTTAAGGTTACCTCAAATACTGCCAGGTCTCCACTCTGTTTTTCTGACCGCTTTGATTTGTCAAAAAATGAATATGAGAACAATCACTTGGTAATTAGGTCAAACTACTCTTTTTTTTATATGTCTTTTTCTAAGCTTTCATCTTTTGAAATGACAGAATGAGTGTCACTTGATGCAATAGCTTTAACTCAGAAGCTTTGATTTTCACATTCATTAATAAAACATTTTTGAAGGCATGGAAGAAAAAAAAGTATATACATATTTCATGGCTGGACAACAGAAACTTCCCAGCTTAAGCACTTTTTTCTTTATATTTCATGAAAATGATGTTTTTTTTCAGCTACAACGCTGTCTTTGTTGCAAAAATGCTTTGAACATGAAAGCATGGTTGTAAAACTAAAAAAAAAAAAAAAAAAAACGTTTTTTTTAAACGTTTTTTTTTTAAACTGCTAGTAACAAAAGGATCAAAATCTGACTTTATGCAAACTTCGTCAAAATAAAGAATCATTTTTATAAATTCATGCCAAAAATTACTTTTTGGTCTATTTTTCAGTGCAGGCCTTCTTTCCCTCATATTTAGCAAAATACCTTTATCTAAGTAGTATTTCCAATAGTTAAAAGTTGCAAATTACTTTTTTTATCCAGTATTAACTGTTTAACCTAATTTATGAATAGAATTACTTCAGAATGGAGGACTTTATTGCTGTCAAGATGCAAAGGATCAGGCCATTGTTACATTAAAGTACAAACATTCAAAAGTCAGTAATGTCTTTTGAATCACATTAAGTTTTTGGAGGTAACTTTTCATTGCAGAGCTGCTTAAAAAGAAAAATTTCCTGATGAAGTTGCGGTCTACCCCACTAGATGTCCCTGTTGCTTTGGTATAGGAGCTGTGGGGTGGCGGATGGAGGGGCCGATCGAAGAGTCCGTCATGACTTGTCTCTCTAGAGCTTGGGTTCATTCATCATGTCCAGAGGTGCTAGACTCTTTAAAATCAAACAAGAAAACATTTCGTGCCCCCCCGCTTCTTCTGCTTTTTCCTCTTCCCATTTTCATTCTCTTCACTCACTTCCTGCCTTCTTCTCTCCATCTTCTCTTTCTGTTCTCCTGGTTCCGATAAAAGGACTTCTCTGCTGTTTATACAAGGTGATAGGCGGTGCTAACAGGTGTAAGGTAATGGGATACTTGCACTGGCAGGCGAGCGTGGAGGGCAACACTCCTTTTCTACACGGGCACTCTAACCAGCTACAGTCCCTCTGATGAATTGCACCCACCATTAATCTAAATTATGTCACTGGCAATGAGTTATCAGTTCAATCTGCCCTAAAAGTACTACTGGGCCAGTTTCTGTTGACACTTCCTCAGCACTGACTTCTACTGTCAGGGCCTGTAGAAGCCACACAGCTTATCCAGCCTCGGTTATTGGCTTCAAACCTGTTTTCTCAACTGTTTTGAGAAGATTTTGTTTTCGCCCATCACAGGTGGCTCCTACACAAAGACGTGACTTCCTGCAACTTCCTCACGACGCATGCCATCATTCCGTTATCATAAAAAACGGCTTAACTGCAAAGGTCAGCAAGGAAGTCTGGTCAAACATAGACCAAACTAAAGGTAATCCTAGTAGAAAAGTCAGTCCTGAATGACATGGAAGTTCAATTAGTCATCCAAACAGAAAAGGTGTTTTTTTTTTTTTTTTCTCCAGTCATTTTATCATCCTTCAGCCATGTTGGATCCTGTTTCTGAACACCTCTCCTTCTCTTTCTTAGTGTGTTTAATCCTTTCTCTTCTGGCGTCCATTACAAATACATCCAGCTGCAGAGCAGATGTCGAACACGTCTTTCTGTCCCTCTTTCTTTCCGTTTAATTTATAAAACCTCACTTGAATTTCTCATTTAATTTATCTTGGTTTTTCCCTCCGATTCTAGAAAGTTGGATTTGTTGAACCAAGTCCCAAAGCTGATAATCTGACCACTAAGCGAATTCATTCAAACTTGAAAATGAGGGCTAAAACCCTCCTTATTTCTAGATGATTAAAATGCTTCATGGCGTAGACTTCTTAACAAGCTGAGAGAGGAACACAAGCAATAAACAGATATTGAGATTAGGAAATATAAAAACAATGAGACAGTATTGTAATTTTTTTTTTGCTGTTTTGGTGTTTAATTGAGCCTATCAGAGCTGTTGTCTTGTTATTTCGCATAAATAACCCAATAAATGTTCCCTAGATGACATTATTGTGGTTGTAAAATGTGCTCAGGGAATCCGCTCTTGTGCAAAAAAAGAAAAAAAAAAAGAAAAACTCCTGCTCATGCCTCCCCCATCCTCTTTGTCTTTTATTGAGTTCTTCGCCCACAGGAGCCAAATTTAGAACTTAAGCGATGACAGAAATAATGTTCAAAACACTGTTTTTGAATCTCCCAAACATTTTAAAAATGCACATTTTTTATCCACCGCGCCTGACACAGAGTTCATAATTCTCACAAAAGAAAGGCCTTTCACAACATTTGCGTCATGGCTTTGATGTCGAGAAATTATATGTCTTTTCTAAAATTCCGACATCTGACGAGATAGTGTGTCATCTCCTAAGAGAGAGGTACTTGACTGAAGTCACTGTGCAGAGAGTACAAAGCCTCTGCGATGGTCCATATTCATGAAGGTGTAGCTATTACTGACATATTTTCTTATGGGAACAAATCACCAGTGGAGTGCGAGGATGCCGCGCCGGAGCCCCGAGTCTCTGAAGCTTTGTCATGTTCAGCTGATCTTAGACCAGCCTGTGTTGCGCCTGTCATCAGGGGAAGTTCTCATGGACAGGACAGTCTCTCTGCCTGTTCTTTGAGAGCCACCGGCTGGCTGGATGGCTGCAGTATGGAGTGAAGAATGTTAGGTGAGTGATGAAGAACTTCAGAAGGGTGTAAAACCAAAAGTCTTTGGGGAGATAAAACACAAGACTGGATCAATATTTATGTGTTCGCTGCATGTTTACTCTGCAATTTTTTTTTTTTTTGTGTGCTGATCACTGTTAAAAGCCACTTAAGAATGCACAAACTTGGTTGAAACTTCACTCTTTTACATTTATTCTGCACAAAATACTATCTAGTGGTGTAGCAATTAATTCTGTCTGAGGCAATATGTTTATCAAATCGGCCTATACCATTATAATATTGTTCCAAAATGAAATAAATCAATTATATTTGATATTGGAAATGAAAAAAATGTGGATTGATAGACGGTAGGTTTATTTTACTATCATGTGAAAATGACTGACCCACATGTGATGAAAAAACGATCGATCCATCATTACAGTCCAATGTGTAGAAGTACTTTGAATACAATGTGGTATAACGTTCCGCTTATACTATTTTGATGTTGAAGACAACATTGTGCTGAACTTCATGAACCTAAAATGTGAATGGATTTGACATTAATTCTTGTTTACTTGTCTGTTTGTGAACATTTTTAATTTACACTTGATTATCTTGCAAGAAATACAATGAATCTGGAAAACTTTAGCTGTACTGTTCAGTACCAGGTATTTACACTATATAACCAAAAGAATTGGTTCATCCATCCAAATGATCAGAATCAGGTGTCTTAATCACTTGGTCTGGCCACATGTGTATCAAATCAAGAACAATGTTTCACAAACATTTGTGAAAGAATATTCCGCTCACAGGAGCTCAGTGAATTCCAGCGTGGAACTGTCATAGGATGCCACCTGTGCGACAAATCCAGGCATGAAATTTCCTAAATATTCCAGTCAACTGTCAGCTTTATCGTAACAAAATGGAAGAACATGGGAACAACAGCAACTCAGCCACAAAGTGGTAGACCACATAAACGGAGAGAGAGGGGTCAGCGGATGCTGAAGCGCATGGTACAAAGAGGTCGCCGACTTTCTGCACACTCCAACCGTCATGCGACCTTCAGATTAGCTCAAGTACAGGACAGTAGCAAAGAGCTTCATGGAATGGTTTTCCATGGCCGAGCAGCTGCATTCAAGCCACACATCACCAAGAAAAAAGCGTTGGATGCATTGGTGTAAAGCACGCCGCCACTGGACTCTGGAGTGGTGGAGACGCCTTCTCTGGAGTGATGAATCACAGTTTCAATCTGACGGAAGAGTCTGGGTTTGGATTTTGCCAGGAGAAAGGTGCATTTCAGACTGCATTGTGCTGAATGTGAAATTTGTTGGAGGAGGAATGATGGTGTGGGTGGTTCTTTATCAGGCTTGGCCCCTTAGTTCCACTGAAATGAACTCTGAATGCTTCAAGATACCAAAACATTTTGGATAATTCCATAATCCCAACCTTGTGGGAACAGTTTGTAGCGGGCCCCTTCCTCTTCCAACATGATTGTGCACCAGTACAGAGAGCAAGGTGCATAAAGACATGGAGGACAGAGGAACTAGACTGGTCTGCACAGAGTCCTGACTTGAACCCCATTGAACACCTTTGGGATGAATTACAGCTCAGAGTCAGGCCTTTTCCACCAACATCGTGTGTGACCTGACCAATGCACTTCTAGAAGAATGGTCAAAAATTCCTAGAAACACTTGGGATGGCACTTCAGTTCATATGTAAGTCAAGGCAGGTCAGCCAATATTTTTGATAATACAGTGTAGTCACACTGGTTGAACATTTGGCTAAAGATGTCTTGGATTGATTTTAGATCAGTGAACTGGATCGTTTAAAAGCAAACAATATCGACTATGAATCGAATTGTCAACTACAAATTATGATATGAATCGTTGTTAAAGTGAATCTTTACATCCCTAATATCAATGCATTAACAAAAAATGATTCTTTAAGTTGTTCAAAACCTTGACCATTCATGTAATACATGAAAAATGTGCAAAAGATCCAGTGATTGTGTTTCTTGGTGCTGCTTCTCTCTCACGGCTAATGTTCGGCCCCCCCCAGCATGACAGTGAACATGTGACGTGGCGTGCACACGAGGGAACCGAGGGTTAGCAACAAGTCGATAATAAAAACACAGCGGAGCAGTGAAGGTTACAGGGGGTTGCTGTGTGGAAGGCAGGCTGCTGAATGCACGTGCACCTGTGTGCATCCGTGCGCTCGCATGACAGAGGCTTTACGTAGTCTGTTGCGAGCCGTTCCTCCTCTGCCTCATTAGTGCTGATTTACGCCACAGCTCGGTAAGAGAAAGGATGGGCTCCCCCCTCCCCACGCCATTTACACATAAACATGCACACACTGCCCTGCAATCCTCTTTTTTTTTTTCTAGTCTTTTCTCCCCTTTCTTTTCTTATCTCTCTTCTCATTCTCCTGCCACGCACAGACAATGGGGCCCTGGAGAATACTGGCTTGTGCTGAATTATTCAAATCAGCAGTGGCAGCAAGCCGGAGAGCAAAGGAGAAAGAAGGAGAGCCGCAAAAAAAAAAAAAAAAAAAAAAAAGTGAGAGTATCCAGGATGATGGGGGGGGGGGGGGGGGGATTTGGTGGGAGAGAAACAGACAGAGACGGAGGAGTGTAGCAGAGGTGAAACTCGTTGTCTCTGCATGCAAATAGCCTCTTGCTCCTCTGCCCCCCCCAAACCCCCCCCTGTTCTCCCCCTGTTCTCTATGAGTCACCCCCCCTGCCCTTCACTGCTTCATTAATACACATCTGTACCCCGGTTGTCCCCTCCACCTCCTTCTTCTGCTCTCTTCTAGTGAGCAGGGGGGGGGGGGGGGGTAGACGAGGAGGAGGAGGGTGAGAGGCAAGTAGGAGCTCGACAGCAGCAGCACGCTTGTTGGCAGGGGGAGAATGCGCCGGTAATTAGCCAGCACCGGTACAAACGGAGAGGGGAAAAAAGTCAGGAAGGAGAGAGGAGGAGAGTAGAAGAGGAAGACAAAAAAAAAAAAAAAAGGCAAAGCTCAGAAAACAAGGCTCCTGCCAGGATGAACTCCCCGGAGACAAGACCTGGACATGACGGTGTGCAGTCTGGGAACAAAGGAAAAAGGGAAGAACTGGGGGAAAGACGAGAGGCTGAAGAGTGGGCCTATGACAGCACCTGCAGAGATGGAGAATTTGATTATGTTGGGGTGTGTGTGTGTGTGTGTGTGTGCCGGCATGTCGGGATTACTGTCTTGTGATTGCACATGCCCGTCAGTAAAGCATGCCTTTAGTAAAAGCTGCTCGATTCCTTGTAACCCCAATCTGATGATGTTTTTCTTATTTGCTTCAAATCCAGAATCATTTTCCCCCAGCATTATTAGAATATTCGTCTGTCAACAGTATCCCTCCAAGGCTGCCTGGTTATCTAAACACATCTCCATAACACTCTTTATTGAGGCTGCACAGCATTAACTGTTGATGCTAAACCTACAATGCACAAGACAACAAACACAGACAAGAACACATAAAAATTAACATATTAAGTCAAATACATTGGATTTTTAAATGTATGATCACAAATAAAAAAGCTAGACTCTCTGCACTGGTATTTATAATAATTAATAATGCAATAAAGCCCCTGTAGATGGAATCTTGAGGTTGTAAAGGTGCAACTTTCCTCCATAATCTGACATAAAAGAGGCTCCTCGCTGTCTGGTGTCATCGTTAACTGTCTTACTAAAGTGCACTCTAATGAAGAGACTCTGACCTGTCTTTACTAATTTAGTATGAGCACCTAAATTCTGCGATTGTACTGAAGACTTAAAAAAAGGAAGTGTGCGTTGAGACCGAGTGTTTGTGTGTGTCAGTGTGTGTGAGCGAAAGACACAAAACTTGACCCTGCAGTCTTTTGCCAGCCTCATTAGTGGGAGGACTTGGTTCATTAAATGATGCGCGCGAGTGGTGTGGGCTAAACACAGATCACAGGCTGAGAGGCTTCCACTGTTTTGCTTCAATTAACTTGTTTTCTTTTCTCGCACATTAGAAAATTGCTCTGGAAATGACATTTCTTCAAGAGTTTAGGCTCAAGGGATGGAATTATTTAATCTCCCTCCCCAAAAATATTATGACATGGCAAATATTTTGCTGTTAATAGCATGAAAAAAAGTTTTTTACCCTACAAGGAAAGGGCTTTGGTGCTTGATCTGAAGCAAAAACAATTTCCTCATATAATATGCTTTGTTTGAAAAGTTCATTATTAAAGGCTGCCACCTGAAAGCATAGCAAAACTAATGAACCAAACTGTAAACAAGCTTGTTTTTGATCTTAAATCAAACTTTTTGACATGGTAATTGATGGGAGGTTTCTCTCTTTGAAACCTGCCCCCAGTGGTTATTTCAGGAACTGCAGTGTTTAAGTACTGGAATATGGGGATTTGGTCAAAAGCCAATATTTAATATTATTATTAATTCATAAATACTGTGATATTTAAAGATCCACTCCTATGAGAATTGTATTTTTTATCTTTAACCATGTTGTTGTAGCATTTTTCTTATAGTAGATGACTTATATAAAATAATTTACAATTAAAAATACGTTTCTGAGTATTTTTTTATTCATATTACATTGGATTAGAAGACTGGATGGGCTCAAAACTGAACGACGGGATCGATCCAGAATTTCTCATTGTTATTTTTGTGCTGCTAATGCTAGCTTGATGCTATAAGTTCTTAAAGCTCTAACGACAGGAAGGGGGCGGGTTACTCTGTGTCAACAGTCCCGCCCACAACCCAGAATGTGCTACTACAGCTGTACATAAACCATGTTTTCAAAAATGACAAAGGCTTTTTAAATTTTAGTTAAAAACTTCCTAATCACAAATATAACGATCACAGGGAATGATTTTTTGAAAGTCAAAAAAATGTGGTTGCCGAGGGAATTTAAAGAACGCTTTAATGAAAAGTTGGTGAATACTGTTTATATGGAAAACCACAAATATATCTAGAGACTGACAGTATGACAGCTGAGTCTAGGCTCCACCTGTTGCACTTGATACAGCAAATGTCTACTCACTTTGCAAAATTAATTGATGATAAAACAAAGGTTTGAAACTAAAGAAAGAAAATGTGAAGTGATGATACAAAAATTTATGTAGAAATATTGCTTCATGAAAAATGAATCGAAAAGTGCAGTAGGAAGCAGTGACAAATGCTGCCTCTCCTGCACGGGCCTGTGCATATGCTTTCCCTCTGCTAACATATTCTCAGCCTAAGGCAAGAAACACATTTCCAGGAAATCCATTTTCATCACTGTTCCCTGGACAGGTTTGGGTTGTCCCTTCAGAGTCATCAGAGCCATTTTGGAAATTATATCAATATTACACCACGCTCTTGAAACAACAGTATGCGGGAGAGTCTGTCTCGCTTGACGGCTGAAGCAGAATCGGCTTGTTTAGCTCAGCAGGTTGCAATGATTTTGAGTCATCCGGGTTGGGGGATTCTAATTAGGACAATTTTGTCCTATTTAGAATGTAAACACATGCTGCTCCCAGAACCCCAGACTGCAAGAGAGAGCCTTTTGTGCTGCTGAGTCCACCGGCCGGGGACTGTGCAATCTTTAACTCCTACAGACGGAAATTGCTGTTGTGTGCAAGAAGATTATTTTTGAACAACAACATCTATTTAAATATGATTAGATTGTGTTTGTTGAGCGTGTGTGGAAGACTGATGGATCATTAAGATTACTAAAACATGGATCTGATCATCTGTTGATCCATTCTAAAAGCCTTCCTTGTGGTCGTTTTGTAATGTTTATGCAGATTTTGGTAAAAATCCAAAAACCTGGGTCCTTTCTAGAACATCGTGTCTGCACAGATGCGGGAGTTCATTAGATATTCACCTTTGAGTTGAGGATCGGACAGCTTGGGTGGAGCAACTCCACCCCCACTTACCATCATCCATCTGTTTTCTCTCCTGCTATCATACAGCTCTTCAAATCTCCGAACTAAAGTTACCAAAGCAACAAATATTCATTAGAATACAGTGGAATGCTTTATTTCTATTGCACTTTTCACACACACACACAAAAAAAAAAAATCAAAACGTGCTATAAATAAGACAAAAGAAGGATATAAGTGTCATCCAGCCGTTCAGTTTTGGGCCAGACGCCAGCTCAGATGAGGAATTCAAAGACGTACACAGATCTAGTTTTCTATCTGTTAGCTGTATCAGAGTGGAGGGGAGCAGGGGAGCCCGTTGAATACTGACTGTATCTCCTACATCACAGCTACAGGCTTTTTTCAATGGCATTTTTTCATCTGCTTCTGATTTACAATGATTTACAGTTTTTTTTGCGGGTCTTTAAAATATTTTATTCTTAATTTTTTTTTTAAATGTCAGACTTTTGCAGATAGATGCATAGAGTTCCGTTTGGAGATTTTTTTTTCCTGTTAAACGGAAATAAAACACTTTGCTCATCAAACTGACTAGTGAATGCACTTAAGCTGGTCGAACACGAATTTGCAAGAACTTTGCTAAGAGCTAATGCTATCGTACTTCTAGGAAAATGTGCATTTCAATTTGTTCAGAGCAGTCAGCTCAGTACTGTCAGAAACAACACAGAGGTTCAAAGAATTCAGCAGATTCTGTGCTTTGTGAAGTAACTCACATGTGTGGTTTACTTTCTTGATAAGCCAAATTGTAAACTTAAAATCAGGTTTGCGGATGGTTTTTACTTAGTTTACAGACATTTAATGCTGAATTTTGAAGATAAGAATTTTTACATAAAAAATGACACTTTTTTCTTAGTAGTTTGCTTGCATTATCCTTAGAATGAGCACAATGTGGCTGCAGCATGTGCGAATGTATGCACACAATCATTACCCAATATGGACTCACATTTGATAATTTACCCATAGTCAGTGATAAGTCTCTTGCAGCATCTCTTTCTTTGACCTAATGTGTCATGTCATAGCTAACATGTGTTAGCAATGTGTTAGTTCACAAATAGCCTAAATGCTAGCCTTGACTGTATTCAGGAAACAAAACCTTCGTTTTTATTTGAGATAACAAGAATATTTGCTTTTTGACAAATATAAATGAACTTGACAAATCATAGAAAAAAAATACCTCCAAGTTTTCTCTTTTTATGATAAGCTGCACTTCTAAGTCCTACATACAGACCTTCGTTTAAAATTGAAAATTATTACGTATCGGTATATGAGTAAAAACTATGGCAATTGGACATTGGTATGATGAGGGGTAATTGTATCTGCACCTATTCATCAAAAACTAGAGCGATTACACTACTCTGTGGCTACACACTCTCCCCAGTGCCACATAAGCAACCTAATTGTCATGCCACTTCCCATTACACACGTCATTCTTCTTGCCATGCTCCTGTGCCCATGTGCCAGCGCAGCTGCTCGTATGCAGGTGGAAGGTAAAGACAGGACAGGGTGTCACACTAACACACAATGTCCCTCCATTCATATCTTTTTAAAAGAACAGCTACATATGAATTTTTGGTTTTGGTTAAAGTTTGTTTAAAATGTGCAAAGCTAGATATTTAACATTCTCTTCCTAGATTCCTTTTTTTTTTATTTCAAACATTCCAATTATTAGCCTCATCTTCATTTCCACGTTTGACAACTTTTCTCCACTCAAAGGTGCCGTGTGGACAAACACACGAGGGCTTGTCAGGAATGAAACACAGACAGCAGGAGAGAGGAGTCTGAAACCTGACCTGATGATCTCACGTCCTGCAAGGTGGATCCTGTCGAGAGGCGAGCGATGCTGCTGATGAAAGAATTGCCTCAAGCAACTACATAGACAAAAGGTCTGTGGTCTGATGTTAAGATTAAGGTGTAGCAGGTATGAGCAAAAAAAAGAGAAAAAAAAGCCTTTAAAATAGCCTGTAATCCTGTTCTTCCCCAAAGCATCACAAAACCGTATAACCAAAGAACAGACGCGTATTTCAGTAAATTAAATAGATAATTTCATTAAACTGTGTGAAATACTACTAAAATCTGCTCAATTTGATGTGTACATATGATTTTTAATAAAGATATGCAAATCCATCAGAGTTTTCATCAGTGAAGCAAACTGTACTTACTTGCATTTTGACTTTCTACGCAAAGTATAGCATACACTTTCCATGTTTAAATCATTTTTTAATGTCTCTCTTCCCTTTTTACCTGCCTATTTCTTTTTGTTTTTTTTGTAAAGAAAAAAATAATTTCATTTTTACAACACTCATCAACTGAAGTCAAGCTAAGTTGGTTAACATTAACAATTTGTTCAGCTTTTTTTGTGATTCATTGTGCAGATAAAACACGTGCACAACTTTCCAGTTTCAGGTAACCTTATCCTTTTTTATTTTTTTCAGTCTGCAATTCAATTTTTTACTATTTTAAGTTGTTTACTGGACTTAAAAACCTTAAACTTAAAAAAAACCCATTCATGACCAGAACAGTATCAGAAGACAAATGGTTCCATACTTGTTAAAAAGCTCCTTCATAACTGCAGAGTTTCTTACGTTTGTTTTCCTAGATTCAAAGATGTTTGACTTCTGCTACATTGACATTAGCTCAGGAACACCTGGAATTATATCTTATCCGAGTGGAAAACATCTTAAGCTTAACTTCCAATGAGGCGTTTGTGGCCTCTGTGAAACTAATATTCAACTTGACCTTTTCTTGGGTCTTAAATAGTTCAAAAACAAAGTCAGTAACAATGTTTTTGACAACATTATTATTCGAACGCACATGCATGACCTGTGGGAACAACTCTTCGTACCAAGGGTGACACATCCAGGACAGTGACACCAGCAGATGAGATTTCTTTGAAAATCTGTCATAATAACTCAAATATTCAAAGATCAGCATAATGAAAGATAGTTTTTAAAGGTAAGATTGAGTTGTTGTGAACAAAATCCCTTTCTGACCATGACGACCATCACATATATTATACATGTTCATCTAGATGTACGGATATCTGTCTTACTTTGGATAACATTTTTTTATTGTTCAGTTTCTTTTTTTTTTTTTTACAAAACAGAGATGTCCGTATTGGATCCTGCACCAACCAAAAAATCTGATCCTGTTTATAGGCTTTCTATGTAAAGTGTGTGATTTCTCCTTGCACCTCTATAGGTTCTCTGAGAAATCTCTGAGACTCACACAGTCAACGAAACAAAAAAATTAATTAGGTCGCGGATAGGTGCTTAAAACCATAACCGTGCTTTAATTTGACTTTTTTTTTAGTATGAAAAGGGTTTGAAACTAAAATTGTGCTTTTTTTCTAAAAACTGTCAGACAAAATATTGTATTGTGAAGACTTGATATAGTTTGTTTAGTTGTGCTCTGTCTTTTGGTTTTCTGCTTTTCTCACAACAGGTTTCATTTATCTATCAACTCATCTGCTGTGTCAGTTTTCTGTTATTCCCTGTCAAATACTTCACCTTTTTGTTACATCGTATATCATGTTTTTCCATATTTGAGTCTGTTTTGTTTTGATCTAGTCTGCAGTGTTTGAGACCACCATCACCTCCATTCAAGAAACAACACATGAGTTCACAGCTCCTTTTTTTCTGCTTTCTTTGTTTTTATAAGGTATATTAGTGTCCTATTTTGCTGTTGCATATTTTTAATATTTTTAAACTGTATTACAACTTTCTGGGCTTGCCTGACATTTAAACAACAGTATTATGATAGCTAAGTTTAGTTTTTGAACAGCACCTGATAAAAAAAGACCAAAACCAGCCTTTTTTTTGTCAGTCACTTTTCTGGAGGTGAGAAAAATAATGAGAGATCCCTAATTCATCCCTTGTTCATCACAAGTACACTCTACCTGTATGAGCCAGAATAAAAAAAAAAAAAGAATCCAGAAAATCCCATTGTAAATGTTGCAGAGAATAAGTATTTAGCTCCAACAAACAAGCAATAAATCTGTCTCTCACAGACTTCTTCCTTCTTCTTTAAGAAGTTTTTCTATTCTCCACTTGTAACCTTTAATAATGTCACCTGTTTGAACTGGTTAACTGTAAATAGAAGATACCGTTTCAAACCCTTAAACTGTCAGACTGCAACCTCCCCACCTTGACCAAGACCAAAGGACACCAGGAACAAGACGGTAGACGTGGACTAGGCTAAAGCAATCTACAATAACCAAGCGGCTTGATGAGAAGATGCCAAATGTTGGAGCAATTATTAGAAAATGGAAAATCACTGACAATCTCTCTTCAGCTGGGGTTCCATGAAAGATCTCACCTGGTGAGGTCCATGACCTGAAAAGAACTGGAACCACAGTAACAAAGGTTAATATTAGTAACACAATGTCCTCCTGGATTCAAATTCTGCAATTCTTCAAGGGTTTGCGTGCTTAAGCCAGGACATTAATCATTTAGAGTTCTTCAGAAACTATCTGGATTATCCAGAGGAGAATTACTAAAAGATCTGATGGGACCACGATGGAACTCTGGTAAAATCGTCACTCCCCATATTTGAAGGGTAAAAATGCAGAGTTGCATTCCAAAATCACTCTGAAGCATGGAGGTGGAAACATCATGCTTTAGGGATAATTTTCTGCAAATGGAACAAGACAACTGATCCATGTTAAGGAAAAGATGACTGGAACAATGTATGGTGAGATTGTGGACAAAAACCTCCTTCCATCAGTGAGAACATTGTACCACATGAAAATAGTCCCAAACATGTTGCCTTGGTAACAGTGGAGTGGCTATGTAAAAAAAAAAAAAAAAAAAAAACAAACATCCTGAGGTTCTGGAGTGGTCAAACCAGTCTGGCCCTCCAATTTTTTATTTTTCCAATCGAAAATCTGTGGAAGGAGTTGAAAGTCTTGTTACCCAAAAATAACCCCAAAACATCATAGCTCTTGAGATGATCTGCATGGAGGAATGGACCAAAATAGCAGCTAAACTGTCTTTTGACCAGCCTTTGATTGCCAACAGGGTAATATTACAAACCATTAAGGTGAACTTGTTTTTGACCAAATACCTACTATCAATCCCTACTTTTGCACTATTATTTATACTGTATAACTAAATTATTTAAAAATGATAAATAATACAATATCCTGGATCATTGTATTTATTTTTATTTTTTGCATTCTTTTACAGTTGAAGTATATTTATGACAAACATCACAGACTTCCCTTTTTTAGTGGTACAACTTTCAGAACCGGTAACTGACAAATACTTTTTGTTCCACTGTACTGAAGTGATTATATAAGAGATTATATAAGTGAATGACAGCTGTTCTAAAAACGGAATAATTCTTATAATTTTTGAGTAAAAAAAAAGACTCATGAGGTAAAAAGTTGACTGACATAATCTCATTTAACACAATAATCAGTGAATGAGAAGCAATGATTGAACATCACAGATTTGTCAGGTCCTGAAAAGCTGCACATAAACTGTTATTCATCTGAATCATTATCTATATGAATCTGTAAAAAAAAAGAAGCAAATTATCATTATAAAAGGCATCAGTGAAAGCATTGTGTGAGCAGGGGATAGATTATGGACTGAGAGATCGTTGAAAAGGAGGAGCTGCTGTATGTAAAGCTTTCTTGTGCGGCTTCCTCTTTTATGGAATGACCTTTCTCTTAATTGGCTGCCATGTCTTTATGCTCGGATTCTGTTGGTCTCCCAGCCAAGTAATTTCTTCCCTTCTTCCTGCTAAAGTGTCTCCCTCTGACCCATAAATTGGAAGTGCTTTAACCTTTCCTGAGTGTTCACTTTATGGTGTGCTCTTTATTCTTTTATTATGCAGATGAGATGAATTCTCAGGTTGGAAAAACTGACTCATATCAGTCACACGTGCTTTTCATTAAGATCTTTTCTTCTCAAAGGTGTGTAGTACAGCTGGATTTAGAAATAAAACAGAAGAGAGAAAAAAGAAATAACATTATATTTCTTAATTTATGTCTTTTTTGATTTAGAGTAAATGCATGCTTTAAATTAAACCTATAAAGGTGAAATGAAGAGACCTATATTGAATCTAAAGATGACTTCTGATTGTCACTTATTCACTGGTATGTGCAAAAGCTATTGCATGTGCATTAATCAGCCATCTATTCAACTAAACAAGGCTCATAATGCATGTGTGAGAGTGCGTGTGTGCTCATAGTGTAATATACTTGATGTATTGATATGTTTATTTCAATTTATTTCAGGACCTCCTCCTGCAACTGTGACCCCAAAATCAATGCTTTCATTTATGGTCCACCGCCTTCAATCAATTCTGCCCCGTCTCCTCTCCACTGTGAGCCGCTCCATGAGAAGTGGACACATGTAAGCGGAGCTCCTGCTCTCTCTTTTTCTTCAGATTTTCTTCACCATCACAATGGCAAGGCTGGGGTGCACTCAAAGTTCTCTCAAGATCTCTTCTACTGCTCATCATCCTGCAGTTTTTTTTTTTTTTTTGGCACTATTTCTTTTCTGTCCTTTCACCTCCCTCTCTATGCGCATGACTGGCAGCTATATGGCTCAGACTCATGATAAACACAGCAAACGGCGAGATGAGAAAAGCACATGGCGGACAAATGCAAATGGATCTTCGTTCTGTCATGAGCTCTCCCCGTTCCGTTCTACTGTCCCTAGCATATGCATAAGCAGAAATGCATCATCTCCCTCCACTGAAATATGGACAAATGCTGATATGTCCTGCATGCTTGTGATGGCATTGCAAAGCTGTCTTCCTACCAGCAAAAGCAAAGTGGCGTGGGCCTTTTGATGGAGATTTAGCCTCTTAGCCCCAGTCACCTCCTCGAGAAAAGGATGAGGTTGAGAGGAAACCAGGAGTTTTTATCCTACTTAAAAAGCATGCACGAGCTTGCGGTATTGCTCAAACAGCCCTTTGTTTTTTCCACCTTCAATTCAGAAGTGAGGGTGCAGCAGGGAGAATAAGGGCTGCAATCATCCGAGTGTGTGGCGACAAAACCTCTTGCGCTTGCACCTGGAACTCAATAGATATTCATGAATGTTCTCGTATTTAGAGAAGGAAATAACTTAATACCGACAGTGTCGATGGAATAATAGCCATTTCCTGCCTGACTTGCAGCCCCTCAGAAAATGAGATTGCGCCGGCCGTCATTTTTCTTGTCTGCTGGGTGTTTCCACGCACAAGTCTATGGCTTCGGCTATGCTCCCTGCATTGGAAATGAAGTACAGATAGAGCGCGGCAGAAGAAAGGGGAGAAAAGGGAAGGAGAGCAGGGGTGACTTCAACAAAGAAACAGAGGGTTTGTTGTCAGGTTTATCATGAATAAATATGGAGGTTAAGCAGAGAATAAAGCTGTAAAGTTGAACAGAATTCTAATGCAGAATTTTTGAATCGTGCCCTTTGTGCTGCTTCTGTTTCTGCAGGTTAATGACCTCACGCTGTAGCGTAAACACAACACAAGTGAACCCCACTTCCTTTATTAGAAGGCAAATACTATATGGGCACATTGATTAGGACTGATTTATCTAGAGAGGGAAAAAACAAGCATGTCTTCAGTGGAAGAGAGACAGAAAAAGAGGAAACAGAATTGTGTGACCAAAGAGACAAAAGAATCCTTCAAACTACTTCTAACCATTACTCGGCCTGTCACATTACCTCCACCACAAGTCTTATAAATTAACCATCTTCCTGAGGACCTCACTTCTGCAACCCTCTCCTCTTCCACAATTAGGTTTCTCCTCTTTTCCTTATCTCCCTCCCTTACCTCAGCCTTCAACAGCAGAGACATGCATCATAATTTTCTTTTCCAGATTTTCAACCTCACAGGTGCACTGCATTTATCATGACTTTGACTAGATTAAAGCGGGAGACTCGTACTACTATGGAAAATCCATAAACATACGTCCAAGAAAGAAAGAGTGTGCAAATCCAGAAGGTATTTTAAGGATCTCCTTGGCCATAATTTGTCATGTTAAAGTCACCCCCGCTCAGATGCTGCGAAATCATAAAAAATGACCAAGCGGCAGCAGCACCAGGGTAAGGCTGCTGTCCGCCGGAGTGCACAAGTGTGGTGATTCCCTTTGTGTGTCAGTGCAGAGATGGAGTCGGTTGAGCAGATCCAGGAATAGGTGCTTTTCTCCCTGCTGGACACACAGACAGCAGTCTGAGGAGTCATGCTATTTTTATTTAAGTTGAGAGACACAAAGTGGGTTTCTCTGTGAGAGGTAGTGATGGAGAGACAGTGTGTGGTAGCTTTTGTCGTGCAGGGAGCTATTTTGATTTCTAGAGTTCAGAGTTGCAGCGAGGGGGACAAAAGAAGAGAAGCGGTGGGAGCGCTCTGGGAGTTGGGGGTGCTGCTTGGGCTGCTATTTAAATTAATTTGATCTTGAATGCCTTCATGACAGAGCTGGTGCGAGGTAGCCGTGGACCCAGGCGGAAACCTGAGCAGATTGTACCACTGTTTTGTATTCCAAATTAATTGGCCTCTGAAGATCGCCCTCTGCTCTTCACAACACTACTGATGCACATTTTCTTGCCTCAATTAAAGAGTGTACCCCACGTGCAGCTCTCCACCGGTTTCAAATGACTTCCCTAACTCCTTGTTACGGGGAACAAACCGCTCCCTCATATCACAGCGCAGCATGACTGTGGAGAAACAGAATAAAATTAGAGGCTTGAAGAATTATACAGACTCTTAACTCTGCAGAGACAGAAAGTCAAATGAAAAGAATTTTATGTTATACAGATTGTATCTCGTGTTGTCTAACACTGCCTGTTTAGATTACGCAATTCGTCCGGCAGGGCCGTTACTTTTGAATGTTAAGTCAATGTACAGACATTATCTGAGAACCTGCAGCAGAGTTGGACGTTGGGTGCTCCAAGGCGAGTTTGACGCAGCGCATCAACCAATCAGTGATTCAGCTTTTGGCAAGAGGCGTTTTCAGTGACTCAATCAAAAGGTTGAAAAAAATCCAATATGGCTGCTTAATGTGGGGATTTTCGTCCGGAACTTCCATCCATTTTCTTAACCCACTGGGGCTGCGGGGTTGCCGGGGAGTGTCCCTCTTAATATTGGGCGAAGGAGTGATACACCCTGGAAAGGTCGCCAGTCATGGAGCCCATTTGTCACAAACAGGCAGACAGCTGGTTCCACGTGCAGCAGGTTTATTAGTTCATACAGGAACTACGCACAGCTAAAAGTCCATAAAGATAAAGCAGGGTCAGCTGAGGTCAATCACGAGCATGGCAGCATCAAAGAAGAGGCTAGAGTGGTCAGAGTCCAGGCAAGGGTCAGGGCAGAGATAAAGCAGGGTCAGATAGAAATGCTCAGTATGTGGGCAGAGTGGCAGAAACAATACTTTACAGTGAGGGAGGCTTTGTGAAGTACTTAAGTTCTGTGGGTGATTGTCAAATGAGAGTCGACTGAGAGTGAATGCTGGGAAATGCAATGCCTTCAGTATTCTGGAGTTGCTCCTGCTGGTGACCAGAGGGGAGACAGGGCTCTTACTCCTGACACCATGGAGCTGGAGTAATCGTGCCCGCTACACTAGCCAGCCGCACTATGGACAGCATAGCGAACTGGCGAGCTCCACTCCCCGGCAGAGCTAGCTTTGCATTTGTTAAAAGTTGTTTGTTAAAAGTTTTAGCGTGTATGTTTAAAAAAGACAATGAACCATTTGATTGGGAGGCGCTGTTCAAGCTACTTCACACCACTCTCTGCAATATACATTCAAGTTCACAGTTCCGATGAAGAGTCTATGTAAGCGCATGTTTCAGACTTCCACATTAAAAACTCTTGGGTTCAAGCATATTTGTGCAAGTTTCTATGAGTGTTTTTGGGCTCCATGTACAAAACGCGTGGCCATTACAAGTCAAACCAGGTTGATCTATGGCCGATCTGGGACTGGACATGGGTAGTAACACATGGATGGAGTCGCCTTTAATTCGTGAAAGTGCCAACAGTGAGAAGATTGATCATGGAGGAAAAAATTTATAATTGAGGCGTGTGTGCAGCTGGAACTGCATGACACCATGTCTTTCATATGCGTGTTCTTAAAAAGGGCATCACATGTCTCGTGTGAATAGCGAACAAAAGGTCCTGGTTCAAATCCCAGCAGGAACATTTCTGTGTGGAGTTTGCATGTTCTCTCTTCAACTTCCTCCTTCAATCCAGAAACATGCTTCATAGGTTGATTGGTCTCTCTAAATTGCCCCTAGGCATGATTTTAAGTGTGTGGGCCCGCAACAGAATGGTAACCTGTTCAATATGGACCCTGCCTTCACCCAAAGGTAGCTGGGCACCATCAGCCTCATGACCCCAAAGGGATTCATTCATAGGGTTCTGAAAATTGATCGATTTTTCAATTTTGTTTTATAAATAAAAAAATAGTAAAAAAAATTGGAATACAAGTTAGAAACAAAACTTTGTTTTTATGAAAGCTGAAAACTAAAAAAAAAAGTTTTTTTCACACTGAAAAGCTAAAGTCAAGCTCAGAAGAAAGGATCAATGCCGTTCAGAAAAATCTTCTGACCAACTCAAAGTAAACATGATACATTAAACAACAAAATGTTTTACTTGTGAATTCTCACCTATAGTTCTCTATAGAAGTTAAGGATAAACTAGAAAACAAGAATTATGGCTCTCATTCTGCAGCTAACAAAACTTCACTTTGAGTTTACAAAAATACATTAAAAAAAAGTGTTTTGTTATGAATAGAAGTGAACTTGAGGTCTTTGGCGGCAGATATCAAAAAAGGTATTTTAAAAGTGTTGCCTTAATGCATAAAATTAAAACCCACCTTCTCATATTCCTTTAAGTATTCGTTTGTCAAGTTGTATTTGGCTTTTCTGTGCAAAGCTCAGTTTAAGAATCTCCAGCAAGTCCCGCTTAATGGTGTTGTTATTTTAGTAATTGTTTTCTCTACTTACAACTGTGAAATGGGCCCACAGGGACACCACTGGCTTCCAAAACGCAATTAATTAAAATCTCCTAAATGGAGAAAATAGCTAAATGAACCACATGAGTCATTCCACATCTATGAAAATAATGTGGCAGATAGGAATATTTTGTGTAATGTGATCTGGACATTCTCAATGTTTTGGTGTTTTTTTTTTTTAATCTTTTATTTGCTATAAAAGCTTCCAGATCAGCAAAATGTGCTTTATTGTTTCCCTCAAAATACATCCATCTGTTATCAACATCGTATAAATTTTAAAATCTGCACAGAAACGATATCTGTTACAGCAAAAAGGAAAGATGAGCCTACACAGATGCAAAAAAAAAAGTAAAAAACTGTCTTACATTTGTGATTTGTTTGATGCCGTATAGCATAATCTTCTTTGTAAAGTCAATAAAGTGGAAAAGTAATTTGTCTTCAGGAAAAAGGAAAGCTGGGAACAAAAAACCCCCCTCACATCTGACATATTTATTTATAAAAGCTTAGAAGTTTTGAGGGGAAATAAAAATGTAGGATGAATCTATTTATTGAACAAAGGACAGCAAAACACCATAACAAACATCAGGCACAAAACACAGAAGATCCAAGTTATTTCAGTCAGGAGAGAAACAAAAATGCTCTCAAAGGAGAATTGCCCCTGCGGACAACAAATGCCAAAACAACTCTGACAAAGAAAGAAAGGAGGAAAATATGAGCGAACAGAAGGAACAACAATTATTTATGTAAATAATGTGCCATTGCTGCTTATAATTAGTGGGAAAATTAAGCAGAAAAGAAAAGCAGGGGGTGAAAAACATCATGCATGTCACCCAACTAATTTTTCTTATGCAAATTAACAATTGAAATTATAAATGGAAATGGTGTTGTTATGATCCAGGGAGGAAAAAGTGAGCGAGCGCTGTTTTTTTTTTGTTTTTTGCTCGCTCTTTTCTTTTCCTAACTCTGTTTGGAATCTATTTTCCAGAGATGCAAACAGACACAAATGTGCTTCGACACAAAGGGTGAAGATGATGGTAGCAGAAGAGAAAACTTATGAATTATTGTTTTAGACAGAGCTATCTTAAAAATAAAACAGAGAACGTTTTTTCTTAGAAATCTTGACCCTAAAAGCTTTGAGTTTAATGAAGCTGAAGACAATTTTAGATGTCAGAGAACAGAAATAACATGAAATTTGGATTTCTGCTATTGTATATTGTTATATTCTGTTCTATTTTAAAGTTTAATTTTTAGAGGCTTACTTGTGGCTTTGGTTGAGTGTTTTCTTTTTCTAATCTAAAGCGGAACACTTAAGTTTATCTGTAAATATTATTATTGTTATTTTAAGGATAACTCTTGCGTCACCAGGATTATTTGTGAGCATGCAGGAAAACAACATTTTTTCTTGTTCTAAAGATAAAATGAAAATATTAAAACATAAAACAGATTATGTTTATCATAAAGCCAGTTTAGAATGGTCCAGGCAATTCAGGTGAGTGTTTCCACTTAAAGTTGAGCCATCACAGCACATGTGGGGTGTATACTGATTGTGTAGCTTTGCATCATAGTAGCGTGACTGCGGCAAAAGCGAAGCTATTGAGAACAACAATGGAGGTTATCCAGCAGCTCATTCTGTCTCATGCTATCGCCAAGGATGGCAAAGAACATTTGTAGTTCCAGCGCTGACCAGAACATGCTGTTTAGCCTTGTTTCTACTGAGTCCGGTAGTTCCATTGTAAAATGGATCCATTTAACAGTACTGAACCATACCTCTTGGGGGGGTCTCAATCAGTTGTAGGTCCATTGAAAAACGGTACAGTTGTAGGCACCCGTTGATTGGCAGAGAATGATGACCGGATTATAAAGCACCAAAAATAGTGCTCATTTGGGTTTTTCCGTTATCCTGAGCACAAGTTAGGCTTGTTTCCACTGAGTAGCCAGGTAAGGAGCAGTACGGTACGATCCAGTTTATTCAGTTAAGCCTCGCGTCCACTGAATGCTTTGCTTTCACGGTGCATGCGTGGTGTAGACCGCTAGCGTGGCATTGCGTCATTGTAGTGCGGCGACTAGACAAGCAACAAGAATGGAGGTCATCCAAAAGCTTATCTTTTTCTAGCTTTACTTTTTGTACATTGTGCATAACAGGAATTTAATCTTGTTTGAGAGAAGATTATCTAAGAAGAATTTCAGCATAAAGAGGAAAATGGAAACGCTAGCTTAGCGCTATATTGGTGCTTTCTTCAGCACTTTCTGCCAATCAATAGGTTGCAACAGCAGCTCTACTCAAACCATTCAATTCCACTTTTCAACGGATGGGGGCCCTCAAGATGTACACTGGAACACACCGTACCACACTGTATTGGATCGCTCAGTGGAGGATTTGTAGTCTATATTGATAGAAACTGCAAAGAACAGCAAGGCCTGGTCTGGGATGGAATAAAAAGACGAGCTGCCGAATGCTTCCATTGTTTTTGCTTTTCTATTCGTTGCACTACAATGACACGCTAGCGGTCTATCCAACGCATGTGGCGTGAAAACAAACCGCTCAGTGAAAGTGAGGTTTAACTGAGTGGAAACGGTCACCACAATTAACTGGACCATACCGTACAACTCCTCACCATATTGGACCGGACCGCTCACTGAAACAAGGCTTTTTATAGGCATCTTTTCCTGATACGACTGCAAGACAAAACAATGGAAAGAGTTTTCTTCAACCAATGGGGGCCCAAAATGTCTTTAACAGACCCTTCCATGCCTGTCCCAGAGCTTCATATAATTATTTTAAACATTCTTTTATCTCTTGCTCCGTCTATTTCTAAAATAAATGGTAGATTAGGCAAATGAAACCCGTTAAAGCACTTGCGTCTCTCCTCACCAGATGGTCGTGGCTGCTGCTCTGTTTAACAGCCTACACAGACAATTAAACCAGTAAGTGTTGTTCACCATGTTAACCCAATATTTGTTAATGTCATTCATATGGGCTCTGGGTGTCCTGGAGGAGCTGCGGCTCAGGAGGTGGAGCTGATGTCTGTTAATCAGAGGGCTGATGTGTCCTTAGGCACTTCACCTCATGCTGCCTTCTGTGAACGTTCAAAAAACACACACACTCCATTTCCCGCGTCCTGCTTTTAGTCCTACTGCGTGTAAAATCTAACCCGTGGTGCAAGTCTGTGTCCCCTCACACCCTGATGTGGTCAAATGGGATTGCGATGGAGTTTTCAGATTCAACCCCCTCCTCTTCGCTGTTGCTCTCCCAGTCAGAAGCGCTGCTTGCAGGGACTATAAAGGCTGTGTCAATGAGGGTGTGATAGCTGCGAAGCGTCTGTCTACACGTGTCTCCTGTCGGCTCATCTACCCCCGTGCCTCCTGCGTTACCGCCGGCGTCTCACACACACGCACCGTGACCTGCTTTTTGCCTCCCCTCTGTCACCGGGAAGTGTTTTTAAAAGAAGGAACCGGGATCAAACAGAGTCGGAAAAATGCCTGTCTGGCGTTGGAACGACAGCCTGAACCCTTTTTTAGTTGGTTGGGATGGGGGGGGCACGGAAGAAGAAAGCAAAGGGGGAATATAGGACATGTTTCGCCCAATTTATGCAGCTTAATTTTCCAGCCCTCTTTACCGACTGTTCCTCAAACTTGCCTCTTTTATTTTCTTCCACTCCCTCCTCAACACCCTATTTCTCCTGTTACCCCCTACCTCTCTCACGGTGTAGGTTGCATTATTCCGTTTTTTTTTTCTTTTTTTGCCTTAAACGCCTTATTTTTGGTGTCGCTAGTGAGAATTCACTCCCTTGGGGTGGCTAAATTAGCCATTTTCCACACAACAAACAAACAAAAAAGGCAAATAAATCAGATGTGAGTAAAAAAGGGGGCCAAAAAGGGGCACAAAAATAATAATAATGCACAAAAATAGAAGATATTTAAAGAGTAAATCTTACAGGTTTATATCTTTGAAGCTTGAAACAGTCTGTATCCAGTCATAGCTGCAGATAATAAATTAAATTTAAAAAACACAAAAAACATGTTGAAATAGAAGTTGTTTTCTAAGGTCTGAAGTGCTTATATGCCGCGGTGGAGAAGACACTCCAGTGGAAGCATAACCTGAACACCACAGCACAGTGCCACCTGTCATCTCCCTCCAGGGACCAACATCCAAGTGAAACATTCAAGCAGGATAGGAGTGTGGGTGGCTGCACATTTGAATGCCTGCCAGAGGAGTAACTAACCTGCACAACTGCTCCTGCTCCTCCCAACACCAGTCTAAAATAAAAATTTTCACCTCTAAAAATTCATGTGGAAACAAAGCCAAGCGGAGCAAAGTTCTGACAGTTCTTGTAGTCGCTTCGGCTCTGTGCAGGCGGCACGGGTGAACACAGAAGGCGTTTTCAATGGTGGGCCGGCGTGCACGTGGAGGCAGGTGTCTGTTCCCTAATATCTGGCGGAGATGTGGGGAGGACGACTCTGCACAGGAAGAGTGGGATTGATCAGCCCCTGATCCATTGTATGTGTGTGTGTGCTCATGTGTTGATGGTTGTGACATGAAGCGGGGCCCTGCTGTGCCTCAGCACGTCCTCTCTGATACATTATTAATTAGGCAGCATTTAGAGTAACGAGCAGAGCATTTGAGTCCCCCTCTTTCCCGCCCTGGGTGACATGCTCCCTGGGAATCCGCTGTTTGACTGCAGATCAGAGGAAGCGACAACACGACACCACAACGCCGCCTTCCACCAGAACCAGGGAGCCGAGCTCCTACGGCCCTCAAATACAGAGGGCAGGAAGTACTTGAAAACCCCCAGCCACAATAGCCTTCTAGATTTTTTCAAAGAAATGATGCAATGTTTATTCTTGTTTTGAGTATGGAAAATAAAGACGAGAGAACATTTATTACATTGCTTTGAGATTGCATTTCCACGGCAGTTTGCCACAGTTTTGTAGCAAAGGCATATGCATTTTCAAAATATTATAATCAAAAAAGAAAAAAAAACCTTTAATGATATTTTTGAATATTTACACCATTTTACAAAAATCCTCCATCCATTTTCTAAACCCTTTAGATCCTTTAGCTACAGCAGATACAGCAATTGGCCACTGGATGGCTGCAACCACAGCTTCTGCTGCCGACCTTGCAAAACTCAGAAATCAATGTAGGTTCACGCGATAGCACACCATTTATACAGGAAGTACAGTAATCCCCCCTTTATTCACTGAGTTTAGCTGCAGCAAAAATTTGAACCCAACAAAACGGATTTGCAGCGCTCCAGAGGCCAGATCACAGAGGTTGAGCCCGATTGTCTGCAGTGGGATTTCCTCTCGCACTTTTAAAGTTACGTAAAGACCGCGGGGCTCGCATCGGAGCTGTAACGCTAGCTATGACAACGTAAAGTAACCCTAGCCTGGTCTGCGTGTGGCAACACGTCCGAAACCAGTACTGATCCGGGTTAAGGTTAGGGTTTGGAGAACAGGCGTTCCGATTCCTACCCTCTATCAGAGGGTGGGGTCAGTGCACACTCCATACAGCCCCCCCAGAGCAGAGTCCCGGGAGCACCCCGTCCCAGGAAGGTAAGTAAAAATGAATACAAAATTAATCATTCAAACAGTGAGGGGCCTATCCTATAATGATTATAAAATTGTGTCCACAGGGGGGAGTGGTTAAGTTTAGGGCTCATCCCCCTGGGGTTAGGTTTAGGGGTAGTCCACGTCCCAGTGCTGAACTGCTTTAAGGGCCTGGATTTAATTGGACATCAAAGAGACTCAAAACATACATTTTTGACGTGGAGGGTCCCTAACCATGCGAAAATATGTGACAACTTGGAAATGAGAATGTGTTTCAGTATGTTACCAGTGCTAGATAACATCAGGCCGTTGATAACAAAAATATAAAATGATCTGGCGGGCCGGATATAATCACCCAGCGGGCTTGACTTTGACACATGTACCTTAGGGGGTCACAGGGTACACCCTGGAGAGATCACCAGTCTATCTCAGAACTAAAAATCATCAAAAAAAAGTATTTTATTATCAAGCCTTTCAGACACAGTGGTCACAAGTATTTTTTTCATGAGCAATTTCCTTTCCTGTTCCCCTGTTTCCTCGTTGAAATTAGTGTTTTAAGGTGATTTCTAACACAAGTCCTGATTCAGCTAAGCAGTAGCTATGCAGGAGCCTGATAATGAAAGCATTCCCTTGAGCAGTGTTAAATATTGCAGCACATGCTAAATGTCTTGTTTTTGTAAGATGCTCATAGTAGCTGCACAGGTCATGGAAGGAAAGACCCATGTTTCTAGATGTTATGAGCTCATTTCGAGCAGACTTGAAGCCAGTTTTATTTTTAGCTCTAATGTGCCTCTGCTGCACACCACGTGTTGAAAAACACCCTAATAGCAGGTTCTTGATTGTACTTTTAGCATGCGTTGTTCATATGACTGTCGCTACCCGATACTAGCGCCTGTACCTACTGTTGGAAGAGGGAAACGTTGAAACCTTGCTTCAGGCTTTTTCTTTTTAGATCTATTATGATTTTTTGAACAACTTGGTGTCATATCATTCTGCAATAAATAATTTCTCCCCCATGATCAATTTTGAAATGGTTGGCACTCCCATAAATTGAAAAAGGACACTTTAAATGTCACTACCAAATCAGAGTCCCTGATTGGTCAAAGTTTAACTCGTTCAACTTTCAACATGTGTTCTATGGCCGGATGTTTGGTACGTAGGGCCTGAAAACGGACTTAAAACTTGAAAGTGGAAGCTCAAATCACACATTTCCACGTTTACGCAGATTTTCATTAGAAAATGACGCCGCTGTGAACATAGCATAAGGTCACTGCCATCTTGACAAGATGTGATGTCACCAAAACTTTGTCTCTTCAAATGGGCAACTGGGAGAAACTAACAAAGCTGTTAATCTATGATTGGAGGGTTTTTTTTTGCTTGTTTTTTTTTGTCTGGAGCAGGTCGAAGGGTTTAGGAATAGACTAAACATGCATTTATGTTAATGCGATCAAGATATTACTTTTCATAAAAGCTGAGAAGCATCAATAGAATGTTTTAGTTCGTTAATTCTCAAATAAAGATATTTCTCTTTCTACTTCTGTTGTTATTATTTCCCCTCTTTCTGATATGTATCTATACATGCAAATGATCATGTATAATCTCATTCCTAGGCTTCACATGCTCTTAGATTTTTGGATAACCTTTTTCCTCCTCCCCAAGTGCATACTCGCATGATGGGTTTTCCTTTTCCAACCATTACAGTCTCACTAATTCAATACCCCACCAACCCTTGCCATAACCCCCAACCCCCACTCGTCTCCCCTCGTCTGCCCTTCAAATCTTTTGGGTCTGGCTGAGTCTCTGTTGTCTGCCTAATTACCGACCGTTGAGCCGTTTGATTTCCTGGATCGGCTTGTCATGTCTTTTATTCCTTTGCATTTTTACAGTCACACAGGAGGCCACATCAGTAAAAAAAAAGGAAAACCCAAACCACCTTTATATATATTTTCCTTTCTTAAGGTAAAATGTATGCGTCATCACCAAATGCTTGGACCTTTATACGTCTTGCGAAGTGCTCAGACACTGGGTAGTGTTTTAGTGCAGCAAAGCGTGATAGTGACAGCTAAGATTTAGCTATTATTTTTCCAGAGCTACTCAGCAGAATGTAAAAAGTGCCTCCATAAAGAAGTGTATCTGAGAGCCACTGTGTGTGATTCCACACCACACTTGGTGATGACAACACCATCCTTCTTGGTGACGGATGCATCGTTGCGTCCTGCCGACTCTCCGCCTCACTCTGGTTATGAATGTTGGTATATCAGAAGTACTGGGACAAGTCTTTTTCCTTACTCGAGTCCAGTCCAAGTAAAGTAACTGATTAGAAAGCACCAAGGCAGAAAACAACACATAAAAGCAAGAAACTTTGTGAAGATATATGTTAGTGTTTTTGTAAACATTGTTCTCGATTTCAAAGTACACAGTAGGGAATTTGATTTGTAGGATTCAAATAAAAGTATTGTTAGAGTTATTGAACACAATTTCTAAAACAGGTGTCTTTACTGTGGATTTTATTTCTCTATAGAAAGAGGAGCAAAACTCATTTATTTATCTTTTTTTCTGTTTTGTATCGTGTTGGTGACAAATGTCGTTGTTTTCTATCTCTTTGCACAATGAAAAAAAAACACAAATCTTTAGAAGAAAATCAATCGAAAGTATTGAAATGATCTGTCTACACAGGATTTGTTTTTTTTTTAGTTAACAAGAAATCTTATAATAATATCTAAAAATTTGCACGCAAGCATTCCGAAATCGATTTTTTAAAAACATTTTAAATAGAATTACTTCAAATTAGATATTATTCACCCCAATGATAACTTTTTCCGCTAGTTCTAAGCAAATGGCTTGTTCTTTTTAGAGTTTTTATGTACATAATTGCAGTTCATTTTGATTAAAGTGGCAAAAAAAAAAAAACTGTGTAATAAGTGAACATGGCCGATTTTAGAACAAAATATAAACTAAATGAGAATATGTTCATAGTACAAGTTGGATCATCAGTGTATTATACCTCTTGGGTTGTGTTGTAAAAAAAAAACGTGCACTTGATTAGTTTCCTTTCCTTTGACTGAGTACAGAAATGAATCTCCTGTGATTGAACAGTGAATCAGGCGTTTACAGCCACGCAGAGATCGTTCAAACTTTCAGGTTTTGTCGTTTTCCCTGGAGATTTAACGAAAAAAAAGGAGATAATTTAGTTTGTAAAATGCTTGAGTGATGACTGCTTATGCCCCAAAAAGCTAAGAATATGTTTTAAGCACCTGCCATCCATCTGCATTCACAAGTGCAAACACACTTCTTTTGCATCAGCACACACCTGCATTCCAACTGTTCATTATCTGCCTGCCTAGAGCGGTCCAAAGGGGAAGTCTGTGGCCACTGCAAGCCAAACACGCTTGGAGGTTGCAAGAGAGTGAAATGGGCCAAGAACCTGCCCTAGGTGTTAACAGGCCTCCTTGGCCCTGAGTGCCAGGCTTCCTCCGGAAAGAAAGGGAGATGGAGAGCCAGATAGAGAGCCATCTCATTAGATACTCCCCAGGGCTGCAACTAAACAGAGGAATGGATGATGTGAGGACCATGTCACCTTGTGGATGGCCCTCATGAACTGTGGTTAATTGAAATCTGATATATCTGAGCCCCCAATTGGAATGCTACCAGTTAAACAGCAGGCTGGGATTCATACTGCCAAGAGAAGCTTTAAAAAGAAAAAAAAAAAAACAGAAAAAAAGGCAAAGGGCTCCAGCTTTTTGCTCTTTTTTTCTCACATCCTCCCAAGCTGCAGCCGTGCAATCTATAGAGCTATCGATTAGTTTGCTGGCTGTGAACACGGTCCATCACTGACACTGCTCGGAGACGGTAAGAGCTGATCATAGAGCTCAGTTTGATGCTAACTTGCTGTTGTCTTTGCTGACCTTGAATGGAGCACACAATGCAGGTATGCTTCCTGCACAGAGGGGGGCATAAAGGCAGCGAAGATGCATTCACACAAAGAGCTGTTTAACTGTCCAGAGGCCCTCTGGGTGCTCCACCTCTCACTTTATCCCTTTAATATTTCATGTGCTGGCCCCAGCCATGCTCCGGCCAAATGCCTCAGCCAGGGTTACTGGAATATGGATGAGAGCGCACAGTTACCCATTTACCTGGATGTCAGTGGCTCCAAACAACACACCTCTCTTCCCCACACCTTCACCTCTGCTCACCTCGCCAGACCCAGAGCTAGCTTGTTAGATACAGGAGGAAAGATCGAAGAGGGAGAAAATAGACAGGAAAGCCCTATTAGGAGGAGCTCTGAGGAAGCAAACACACAAGAGCGGAAGGGGAGAAAAACAGACTGTGGGAGGATCATTGTTGTTTATGAGGAGAGCAGAGATGTTTTGATGCTTTCACTCAGATAAAATGGGAAAATCAAAAACAGGAAAAAGGTAATTTACTTGTTAATTTTGTGCTTTAAATTCTTTTCAGGCATTAGATTTAGTTTTTAATACTTTATGAAGACTAATCTATTTTCTTGTAATATAAAATAAAACAATAATTACTCAGCAACAGTTTTTTTTAGTCTTTATATGTAATTTTTTCGTTTTATTGAAAACATTTGGACTCCACATCTGTCTAACCTACAGATTTTGTACCGTCTTTCTTCTTTTTATGCGTTTGCTAGAAATTGTACAAAAAGAGAGACAACTATAACTCACCAAAAAGAATCTGACTATCTGAAAAATTGTGGCAACCTTTACCTAATTTTCGTGCAACATGTATGAAAAATAAACAGGAACATTATAATGACAAAGTTTGTCCTCTCTATATTTAATTCAACACCCCAATCCTTTCTTCCTGAATTTGAAGGTTTAGAATTTCAATGTTTATACTGCAAACCAGGAAGAACAAAATGCTGTAATTCTTCAAATGACCTCATTGTACTGGATACTGGACTCAGAAGGGAGCAGATTCCCATCCATCCATCCACTAATTGTCTATTTTTGAACTTATGTCATGTACGGAGCATTAGGACAGACAAAAGTTCAGATATCAATTCATCAGTGTCAGGGATTGTGGTGGAGGACCCAAATGCAGGAGACCAGACTTGGTGGCAGAAACATAAACGTTTACTAAATCAACTAAAACATGACAAAACCAGGAGAACAAACCAGTGCAGTGCCAGAACGAAGAAGAGCAGATGACCTGACAAAGAGAACTGAAAACCAGACACTTAAATACACTGAGGTTGATTAACTAAATGAAAACAGCTGTGGATGATTAACCTGAACGTGGTGAAACTGACAGGGAAAACAGAACAAATCCCAAGCACTGAATCATGACAATCAGTCAGTGATACTTTATTAACTGGGTTCAAAGTAAATCTAGAACTTGTTTGTAACTTGCTACACATTTCAAGTGTTAGCCTTGTTAGCTTCTGTATTCACAATACCTGTAACTCTTAACATTGTTTGCAACATGTGACCACATAGACTGATACCACTAAAAGAAACGTTACTGTGACTAGGCTACTCCCAACCTTGCTAGTAAAATGTCAAATAAAAATAAAATAAAAAACCCAAATCAATACTGCTACACGTATGCTACGTTAGCATATTCGCAATAACATCCAATCAAACATTTTGTCGTACAGTGTAGCTCTCAGAATCAGTTTGACATCAGTAAGCGATATATCAGGTGTGTCAGTATTTGGAAAAAAAAAAAATGTTTAGAATTTCATTTAACCCTTAGGGAATCCAACAAAACTCAAGTTCTTCCTGTCCATTTGTACTTTTTTTGGAACAACAGAGTTGGATGGAGTAACTTCAATTGGCTGCACCACTTTAGGCTTAATTTTTGGCCTTCAGAGTCCAATGTGTGACATAAAAAACAATTGGTTCAGCTTTTTATGGCTATGGTTTTCAAGTGAACCGACTTCCATATGACTCTGATTTTATGAAATCTGGTGGAGAGTATATCAGAATTTTCTTTTTAAACAACATTTTCTAATATATATCATTCTATTTAACCAAATGTAAGACAAGAGAGTTGTAGTTGAGTATTTTCTCTTTCCTATTGCACTAATAGCAGGAAGTTTAAGATGGGCAGCCACCATGTAAGACTTCACGTAATGCAATTAGGCAATGGCTTAATTGTTCTTTAATATCCATGCATAAAGCCAGAGCGTACATCCAGTAATTATGCCTAATGACTGCTGTGGGACAGACGAGCAGAAAGAGTGGTGTGTGGATTGAAAAGAACCAGTGAATTCTTTTTTTGTCTAGCAGACCTTTTGTTGAATTGGTTCCGTTCCTGTGTGATAAGGGTGTTAAAAATTAATGATTTATAACTATTGAGCCAGCAATCACATTTTAATTAGGCTGTAATTTATGACAATTTGTCTCCTTTCACAGCAGAACTGTTAATAATTGTTAATTAGCCGTTGATGATTTGTCCTTTGAACACATACACTAATGGCCGTTTTTAAGTCAAGTGAAGAAAGACCTCAGCGAAGAGCGTCGGAGTATGTATTAGAAGACTTGTGAGGAAAGAAACAGGGAAGGAATATAGAAATATTTGACAAAAGCAGAAAACAGCAACATGTCATGTCCATCTGCAGGATCTCTGTGTTGGCACTAGATTTTCTCACATTACCAGGACGACCGCGTGAGTCTGCCAAGTCCATCCATCTTTCTCTGCCTCTGTGTGCCAAGACGGCAAAGGAAGGAAGAAGACAGAACCAGAGAGTTTTAGATTCCAGGGAAGAAAAAAAAAGAATGCAAAGAAAAAGATGGAGCTTGTAAATAGATAAGAATCATACCTTCATATGTCATTTCTAAGCAGCAGCTGTTTGAATTCATATTTCAAGAGGCAGAAATAGTGTTTGTGTTTTAGCTTCAAATACCGAGTCCTGCCTACTTTAGCTTTAAGTGTAAGCAGATTGCTTTTGGGGCTTTCCACTCCAAACCCAACTCCCTGCTAAACAGAACTCTTATTCCTTTGCTTTCCTTGTGGAATCACACATTTTTAGAATACAAGGATTCTACACGTGGTGAATTTGGAAGATATATTTTCTAAAAACAGACAAATAAAAGCAAATACTACCAAATTAGGATTAAAAGTAGTGGATAACAGCTTTGATTTTAGTGGACAAAGCCGACTGTGGGATGAAAAGTTCCAGCTAAAACTCCTTTTAAACCCTATAACTGATGTGAACTCTTCATTCAATCTGAAATGTTTCAGCTTTCAAAGGAGCTCCGTCAAAGAGGCAAAGAGAGGAGGGTGTTCAAAAGACTGCGACAGCCAGGGAAACTGTGGATTTAAATATAAATTTAGGCTCTTTTTGTAGACTTTAGCTGGGAAGTTCTTTTTTTTGGATATTTAACAGGGATTAAAATTAATAACAAAATTTGCAAGATTTAGACTTTTCCTCAAGGACATTCGTCTTTTGAGTGAATCAGTCAGTGAAATATCTTTGTTGTTCTGCAAAACGGTACATATTGCTCAGAAGGAGAAGAGAAGAGTTGAAGAGGAAAATTATGTTTTTTTCACAAAAAAAAGAATTTATGGATCATTAAAGATAGACACCCCTCATGACTCCAACCTTTCTTCAACTCATTCTGTCTTCAGATGGGTTTTCTTTCTTAACCTCTCTTTATGCATTATCGGCTGTCATTTTGCAGCTTAACCCACACTCTTTTTTTTTTTAACAGTTGTTTTTCCCAGAATGGCTACAAACCTGAAATCTGTCCACCTGCATTACTCAGCTTGGGTAATCCTCTTTCCACTCTCTCCCATGCCTGTGCCAAGCTGGGTTTACATAGTGCTTTTTGGTGCCCTTTTGAAGCTGTGAGGTAAACACGGGTGGTGGTGCGGTTTGCAGGGAGGGGGGAGCATGGTGGTGTGGCAGGACAACACAACCCATTCAGACAATTCTTTTTAATCCATTCCCTGACGTGGGAGAGTATTTTTGCACCTTTTTTATATGCGTTTTGATAGCTTTACACTTAACGTGTATTTTTAAAAAGTACCCAGTAATTACACTCAAAGGCTTTAAGACGTGGATTTTGGAGTTCGCTGGGGAAAAAAACAACAAAATCAGGTGTTTTTCAGATGAAATTGTGTTTTTCTTTCACCAATTTTGACGACGGGGCAAACACAGTTGCTGTTTTTCAACTCTGTGACCCGCCGCTCCTCAAGTCAAGCTTTGTGACCTGTGGTTGAAGCATGTTTTTTTGTGTTTGTGTCTGCGGGATTGCACAAGAGTAATTATGCAGCTAAGTGTTGTCATATGACTAGCTTTATCCAGCAGGCTCCCATACAGGGACGTTTGCCCCGCTTTTTTTTTTGTTTGAAGGCATACCATAACCTTGTGTGCGCGCAGCAAGGCAGCTGCTAATTAAATCAATATGAGATAATGAAGTGCAATTAGAGGCAGTGGCTGAACCAATCCTTAGCTGTAAGCACTCTTTCTCCTCCCTCTGGGCTCTCACATCTTAAGAACCTGTTAGTTTTTCCCCCGTCCAGGCGCCACAATACCCACAGCAACCGTTTGCAGGAGTGATCACCAAGCTCCCGAGGCTGCCAACGCATTCTCACACTCAAACAGAGCTCTGCTCTCCATTTATCCTCACCTACCTCTGCAAGTGTGAAATACTCACACTCCTAAACCCCCCACTATCATTGTCTTTTTTTCCTTTGCCCGTATTTTCTGATTTTCTTTTTTACCTCACAACTCAACTTTCGTTTATTTTAAAAAAGGTTTCAAAATATATGTAAATACACATTTCTCTCAATAAACACACCACATGTTCAAGATTAGATTTCACCAAATAACATATTTATAAACTGCATTAATAGTCAGTGTGAGCTATATTCTTTATGTAAATTCCCCCTCCAGTCTTTGCTCTTACTGCTTCACATTATCTCTTTAATTATCCTCACCAGATTTTTTAAGTCACCAGATGGCACTATTTAGCTTTGGCACCATCTAATAAACTGGAGTGCATTTAAAACGCCTGCTCCCTACAGCGGTGGTCATGCTTGACCTCCACAGTCTCCGCACAGGATCAGATTCCCCCTCTGCAGTGTTACACTTTCAAACGCTACTAAGCAGCGAGAAGCACAACAGTCGTGAGAAGTCGGCTGGCACCGGCTAAACATCTGTGTCACAGAGATGAATGGGGCGACTGTCACAGCCTGATCTGAGCGCTGCTGCCACTCTCAGATTTGCAGCATGAAATGAGCAGAGAAGTAAACAAACACTTTCAGATGGGAGAGGAAAACAGGTGAAAACAAGAACAGTTTTGGCATCAGGTCTGTCTTCGTGCTTTCTTTTTGGTATCAGGAGCACTTAGCACCGGCATCTTCAACGCAGCGCAGGGGTGATGTCTAATGGGCTTTTAAGAGTTTCACAAGGGACTATTTGTGTACCATCAGTGGAGGCCTATGATCGCTACGTGACAACAGTATTTTAAGCTAGCTCCACAGAAGCGCAGGATGAGAACCCTGAGCTGTGGCTTTCCCCAGGGGAGCGTATGCTACTGAGATCTAACAGCTCAACTTTCCTACTTAGGTGTCTGTTTTTCAGCAAGACAACTGAAAAGTCTTGATTCCTCCTCTTTTTTTTTTTTTTTTGCCAGAAAATGCGTGTTTGTGAAATAGAACAAGACTAAACAGGGCACTTTTCAACACACGTTTCTTCGCAGAGGAAAGGGAAAGTTTTGATTTGTTGGAGAAGATGTTTGCTTTTCCCCAGAGGGAAACAAGGCACATTTATTATATTATTTTCAATCGACCATGCTACTTTGTAAGTATTCCTGGTTTGTGGGAGAACTATAATCTATTTTATTGACTTTTTTGCCACCATAAAAGCAGCATTTAGAGTTTAACAATGGCAGAGAAGAAGAAGGACGTATTAAGGACTTGTAGGAAAGTATATAAACTGACCTAATTATCACAATTATGACTAAGATTTGGACTAAAGTTGCATAAAGTCAAACCAACATCTTTTAATCAGAAGTCAAACAAAGAATATATTTATGTAATATATCATAAAATTATGTACTGTCAATATGTGCATATAAAACATAAATCTCTCTATATACAAGTTATATATATACATATAAATTTCCTGTCACCAAAAAAAAAAAACCTATAAAAAAAAACTACGACTCAGTCTAAGAGCAGAGAGTTATGGAAAAATAGTTTCTCAGTCTTTGGACATCCCTTTCGCTCAATGATGTCATCAATACTCGCCGGTTAGCTAGCATTAGCGCAAAGCTTCCAGCTCTTGAAAATACATAACAACAATGCTTGTATAATTTTAAAAAGGTCATGCTACAACAAAAAGTCCTTACTTACAATTAAATGTAAACTTCTGTGCATCAGAGCGCACTCACATGAAGAAAAGATTTTCTTTTTCGCACCACAGCGTGACATGGAACCCCCCTCGCGAGGGAGGAGTCTATATTCCTCCACTTGGATGGGAGGATGTTAAAAAATGTATTTCTGACATCAAACTTCACAAGACTCTTCAAATGGAGAGGAAAGGAGAAGGCAAGAATTCAGATTGGTCCTACAATACCCAAAGCTTCTTCTCTGGTATCATTGAAAAGCCCAAAATGATTTATATGAACTCCAAAAGCAGTTATTTAGTAGCATGCAGTGGTTGGGATAGAAATCTCTTCTTCACAGGGCACATTTGCATAGCTGGTAGTCAGGAGCTTAAAAAACAACAAAATAAAGTAGGTTTTCTTGTGTTAACATTTTTATTTTCTTCAAACAAAAAGGGCAAAATATTTCCTTTGTTTGACCAAAACGGATGAAAGAGATCTAAGGGGGTTGAACAGTTGATCTTAGAGGAACATGTGTAGTGGTTGTCTTTCTATTTTCATAGCTGCTAAAGCCAAATAACTAGCAGAGGGTGGTGGGCAAGTGAGGTGTTAAAACTAAACATAACTCAAACTTGCTCCAAAGCTTCAAAAAACATCTAAAAAAGGTCTGACCTTTGGAAGGGTATATGTGATGTGCCAAATGTGACATTTAAACCTTCTAGCTCCATATGTCCATTTTGATGAGGTTTTTGTTTGAGTCATTTTTTTGTTTTTGGCTTCGTGGCCAATGTTGGACAGTTTTTTGGTTGACTTTATTGCAATTTCACAACATATTTTTTCAAAGGTGATCTTCTCTTAGTCCACCCTCACTAATTCTTAATTCTGGAATAGCAATTGTTACTGTGTGATACAGATCATCACTAAATCTCTCCAGAAATTTGATCCTGTACAGTGTGAGGAGTAAAGTGTAACGAAATGGATATTAAAGAACCAGATGAGTGAAAAGGTGAGCAGCTACATGACTGGAACCAAGTCATAAAGGTACAGTTTATTTTAGGATTATACTCCAACAGGTAAAAAAAAAAATATATCAAAGAAACCGCATAATACAACTTTGTAAAGACTTTATTTATATAATGGTGCAGAAAATAAGTATTTGGTCATCAATAAAAGTTCACCTCCATACTCCTGGTTAACAATGACAAAGGTCAGAGATTTCCTGTGGGTCTTGACCAGACTTGCCAGACACTGTAGCTTCTATTTTGGTCTGTTCTTCCATGGAGATCTTATAAAGAGCTGTGATGTTTTTGGAGTGTTTCTGGGCAACACGGAATTTAAAACTCCCACTAAAGATTCATTAGAAAGAGGTCCGGACACTGGCTAAACCACACCAGAACCTTGAAATACTTTTTACACAGCCAACCTATTGTTGCCTGAGTGACGTGTTTGGGATCATTGTCATACTCCAGATTCAGACACGTTTCATCTTTAATGTTCTCACTGATGGAAGGAGGTTTTTGCCCAAAATGTCACCATGTACTCCCTATTCATCCTATCCTTATTATGTGTCAGTCATTCAGTCCCCCAAATAATCTATGATGATTCTAACCTCATGCTGCACAGCGGAAGGTGGAACTCAGCATCATGCTCTGACATAAGCATCTCCAAAAGCCATCTCCAAACAAAGAAAGCGGCGTTTATCCTTAAGAGCTCCCTTTTGGTCTCCTCTGACCACAGGACTTTCTCCTAATCCTCCTCTGGATCATCCAGATTGTCTCTGGAAAACTTTAGACTGAACATCTACTGGCTAAACCAGGAAAACCATTAGAGAAACAGAAAATTTGAATCCCTGACAACATAGTTTGTTACAAAGAATAACCTTTGTCACTGTGGTCCCAGTTCTATCAGGTCATTGACCAGTTCCCTGTAGTTCTAGACTGTTTCTTCACAGTTCTCTAAATCATGTGCACCCACCACCAGATTAGATCATTTCAAGGATTTCCAGGTGGAGAAGTTAGTCTTGTAATGCTTCCATTTTTCCAAACAGTGGACATATACACACCAAGCCGCCTCATTACTGTGGATTGGATTATCCCAGTCTTGTTCAGGTCTACGGTCTTGTCCCTGGTGTCCTTCGACAACTCTTTGGTCTAGGTCATAATGGAGAGATTGCAGTCAGACTGTTTAAGATGTCTTTTAATACAAGTGACATTTAAACAAGTGACATTAATACAGGTAACAGAAGAGATTCTTAAAGAAAAGTAACAGATCTGTCAGGGAGAAACATTTTGCTTCTTTATGGAGATTATGGATATTACAGACTTCTTTTATTTTTCTATTAGAGCAACTTGGAGAATATGTGACTGACAAATACTTTTGTGTCCTGCTGTGTGTTTACCTATACAGGAGTAATACATTTTTATTGAGTTTGAGGGAGAAATTTGATGCCAAACTGTTGATTTAATCAAAGAAGATGCCTTCAATAGATGTTTGTCCATCAATGATGTAGAAAGTTGAAGTAATTTAAGCAAAAAAAAAAAAAAAAAAATCACACATCTAACTTTACACCTCTGAAGGATTTGACGAGAGTGAGTTATTTCCACTAGAGTTTACCTCATTTATTAAACAGTGCTGCTCATGCTTTCATGGACATCTTTCTGGAACTGTTACATAGAAATGCTCAAAATAATAGGTCCCATTGAAAGTCTCTGGTCCCACTTTTATGTACAAAAACCTATGACTCTTTCTTATCCAAACCAAGTGCGCACATAAAAAAATAATCTTTACAACTTTTCAGCACATCTTTCCAAAACAATTTAGAACACCTTTCCTTTAATACAAACTAATGGTTGTGCAGGGTTTGCATATTTCCTTCCACAGATGAGATGTCAGGTTTATTTGTGACAGACTGTTAAGAGTTTTGTGTTTATTGTTGCAAGGCTGCTGAAGGCTTTTTTTGACAGTAGTGTAGCGCAGATTGGATAGAATTACCTGAATCTGTATGTTTGGGTATTCTTGGTGCAACAGCATGTCCCAATCCTTAACTTTTTTTCTGTTCTACTTGCATCTATTTTTTACAGTCAGAATCAGCTTGGTCTGGTATTTCAGATCCTGATGGCTGTTCCACAACTCATGCATCTTTTGACACGTCCCCATCAGCGTCAGAAAACACAACTTCATAATCCATGGAATAGCTGGTACACAAAATCAGAACTAGAATATCACATTGAAAATAAGGAGAAAAAAACAAATTTTCCACTTTTTTTGGAGTTTGTTGCTGCTAAAACAATGTCCTGCATAGTACAATGTCTCTTCAAAGACCTGATGACACTGTTGGTTCCCTGGTATGCAGAACACTAGAAACGAGGAATGTGTTTTTCCCAAGCATAAACCAGATAAAAATAAAAAAAATGAGGGCAATAGGATGAAACAAACGTTTGATATTTGCATCACCCCAACATTTAAAAAGTGAACTGACAGAGAAGTGATTAATGTAGATCAAAGGGAGGAGCTGGCCTAAATGAGCACCTCTTATGTAGATGCAAATACATATTATGATTTGCACTGGCCACTTAATTGGGTAAACCTTGCAAGTAACATGCTGGACTTCCTTTGGCCTTCAGAGTTGCTTTAATCCCATGTGGTGTTGATTCAACAAGGTACTGGAAACATTCCTCAGAGAGGCAGTGGCCGCAGATTTGTTGGCTGCACATCCATGATACAAATCTCACGTTACACCATATCCCAAAGGTGATCTATTGGGTTTAGATCTGGTGACTGCGGAGGCCATTTGAGTCCAGTGAACTCCTTGTCATGTTCAAGTAACCAGTCTGAGATTGTTCCACTTTTAGGACATGGCACTGGAAGTAGCATCAGAAGACGATACACTGTGGCCATAAAGGGAGGAACATGGTCTCTAACAATACTCGGGTAGGCTGTGGTGATGTAACCATGCTCAGTTAGTACTAAGGGGCCCACACTGTGCCATGGAAATATCATTACACCACCGCCACCATCCTGAATCGTTGCAACAAGGCAGGAGGGATCCATGGTTTCATGTTCTTGACGCCAAATTCTAACCCAACCACTCAAATGTCACAACCAAAGTTGAGACTCATCAGACCAGGCTATTTCAATCTTCTATTGTCCAATTTCATTTTTATTTTAAGTGACCAGTGAGTTTAGATAATTTTAAATTAATTATTTGTTAAAGTTATTGGTTTACAGGCTGATGGTTGGCACTAACAGTAAAAAAGTCCTGGTTCAGATTAGCAGGGTCTTTTGTGTGGTGTTTTCATGCTCTCCCCATAAATCCATGGGTTTTCTCCAGCCACTCTGGCTTCCTCTAGTCCAAAAACATGCTCGATATGTTAATTAGTTACTCTACATTGTCCCTTAGGTGTGAATGATTGTGTCGTTCTCTGGGAGGCCCTCAAATGGGAATCCCCTCCTCGAGACCCTGAATAGGAATAAGCAAGTGAACAGTTAGTGGTCAGTAAAAACTCCTTTTGCTAAGTCTTAGATTTTATTACTATTAACAAAACTTGCCAACAATGCGGTGCAGTTGGAGTCAGAATGAAGGGTTATAAACCGAACTGAGATGGCTTAAGTTTTTAAATCATTTAGCATTTTTTGTGAGAAGGAGTAGAATTCTTCCTGAAAGCTAGTAACATCTCCGAGATCAGCAGAGCAGCTAGAAACAAGAAAAGAGGAGATGAGAGGCCGATTAGAAATATAGAGCGTGAGATGTTATCACAGCTATGAATGAGACAGTATAATTATGAGATGAAAATCATGCTAAAAGGGTAAAGTGGAATAGACTGGAGCTTATCTCACTAGTATGGCACTTTGCTTGCCTTCTCCAATATTTATTACCAGTGTCTCATATACTGAGCATAAAAAAGAAGAATCTGCTTGTTGTTTTTTTTCTGCTCATCACTAATATTGTTTGATACTTAAAATCAATCTTCTGCGCTTCTAGAATCAGAAAGTTTGATGCTCTGTTTACTTTGCTTGCACCCAATGGACGCCCAAGTGTGATTGTCAGAACAATAAATAAACAGAAGGATTGGGGAGGCCGAAAAAAGTTTTGTGTTTTTCAAAAGTGGTCTCTTCCAATTCTTTTTCAGCTAGTTTTTAGCACAGAGCCAAGCACTCACACTCTAACATGAACGCACGCACACACATAGAAGGAATCTGCCATTTAATAATTATGAAGCGTAAAATCCTTGCCGACGGCGAACATAGTGAAGGATGTAATTATGACCTCTTTCAGAGAGCCCACGCTCAGTGGCAATGCCTACATTTCCACCCAGAGAGAGAAAAACACTCCCAAGGAATGACGGGGGAAACGTGCCCTTCATTGCAATTAAGGACAATAATTCTCTGCAAAAAATTGTTTCAATTGCTTTTCAGCCGAAGAGCAAAATGGCATTGATGGGGGTGACGGTTTGAAATAGGGGTGACAGTGGGATGAGGAGTGACATTTTAGAAGGTGGAACTGTTGGTTAAATGTGTGCAAGAAATATAACTGTTTGAGGAGCTGCAGCCAAATCAGGGGGCGTGAAGATGAAATATTGGGAAAGTGCAGACAAAAAACAGAAATGTATTCAGAGAATATGTATGTTTTTCAGACAGGGATTAGGCTCGGAAGAAAAATAGATACAACAGATTTCTTTTTGAAATGACTCTTGGCGTAGAACATACATACAAGACTGTCAGTTCATTCACTGATTACAAATATGATTGTATACTTTTTGTCAAAAATCTGAAACAACCATTGGGATTAAAACAAATACAAATAAACAAAACTCAAGTTATTTGGTGACCTATTTAAAAACCCACTCTAACCCAAAATTATGTTTTTAACATGTTCTTGTGGTGTTTTTCTAATATAGAGAAAAAACAGGCCCCATAGAAATATTTTTGCATTTTTAGCAAATTTTCTTTAAATAAGCAAAAAATAAAATCTGCCAATAGGGTAGGAAACAAAATTTTATTCCTAAAACATGTTTTCGTAAACTAACATTATTTTTGCTATTGAATAACACGCTTTTGTCATTCTTGACAGAAAATAAGACAGTTTTTCATTAAGCAAGTTAAGATTCAGTTTTTCCGATGTATTCTTACTGTCGATTTGTTGTTTGATAAGGAGGTTTTTTGTGATGAAGAAAAATTTGCTTGGCGGGCCATAGGCTCCCTGCTCGGAGCTCTCGAGGAGCCTCTGGTCACATACAAGATAGTTCCCGAAAATATGTCTATGAAATTGGATAAAGCCGGTTGTGTAAGTGGAAATTTCCTGAACTGTAGGAAACCTTACAAAAAGGATATTTTAAAACTTTTCAGGACCTTAAGCTTTTAAATACAAATAAACTGTAACTCTCTAAGTTTAGTGTGAAATATGAGCTTCAAATGGGACAAAGAACGTTCATCGTTTTATTTATTTGAAGTCAATATTAACAAGTATTTAAATTTGTATGACTACACCCGTTTACCTCCAGAGAAAAAGACACTTTTTCCTCTGTGAATCAGCTGTTACAATATGTCAAAAAAAAAGATTGAAAGCTTAAAATGGGGGTCCGGTCATGGACTACCCAGCCAATGGTTTTAGGTGCAATAATGTTTTTTTGTGGTCGGCTCCAGCAGGGGGAGGGATTTCCGGCGCTTGATTTTTGAGCACCAAATTTTTCTTCTGTGGCCAGATTCTCATGGAGCTCTCAGTAACAGGGAGAGGAAGAGGGGGCGGGGTTTCTCTATTCCAAGAGTCCCGCCCACAACTCAGAAGTAACTTTCTAATAAACTACTGTTGCTCTGCAGAAACAATGTCCTAGAAAATGACAAATTTTTTTAAATTTTGGCTAAAAGTAGCATAATTATATATAAAAAAAAAAACACTGGGCACACATAAAATACCTCAAAAGGTGATCAGAGGGGACATTTAAAGGAAGTTTGTTGAAACTCTATACCTTCAAAGGTCAATCTTATTTAATGTGGTGAGCAAAGTTGCATCTTTATCTCTATTTATCTACTTAAAAAGTACAAATAAATCTTTTATATAGCCTGAATCTCCCTTCACTCCAGATGCAGTGCATTGGGACTCTCCCTGACCTTTGCCTTTCCAGTGATTAAGAGAAAAAATGTCTTTGAAGATCAATGTGGTATGCATATTTGTTTACGTTCAAAGACCAGTAAATTCAATTCGGAAATGATGAGATCATGATGTTTTGACCTAAACACAACACTTGTTGTATTTATAACTTCAAAACCTAAAGTTTGTAAGCTGAGTGGATGTTTTCCCTCTTCACTTTAAATGAAAACATTCCGTTAAAGAGCTCTGTGAATAATCAGGATTACGTGGGATAATGTCATAAACATGTGTTGAGTGAATCTGAAGAACAGTTTCATTTTACGCCTTAGAGGTGACAGTAACACGATTACTGATGTCATTTCTCTTTCGGGTGTGTGACTGGCCTGGAGCGGAGACCGCAATCTTTGCAGCGTGACGACGAGGACGGCGGGGACCGCGTGAGCTGCGGGTTGCAGGCGGCCGATCCCGCGTGCTTTGTTTGAAATCCTGCGGTGGGACTGCATCCATGGTAGCCGGTGGAACAAAGGTCTGGATGAGGAGAAATGGGCACCAGAGGGAAATGGAAAGCAGCTTTAGCGGAGGGAGGCGTGCACACAAGTGTTTACATTGGGTTGAATCGCTACACACTGATGCATTCCAGCACTCACGGTGGGCTGACCACAGATCCGGATACTTCTTTTCACGCTTGACTTTTCGTTGCCTAAACGCGTGCATATGTGTTTCTTTTTATCATAAATTAATGCAAAAGGTGATTTTCTTTTTTGCTCATCTTTATTGTAGTTATTTATTTATTTATTTATTTTCAATTTGTGTCCATTTTCATGCATGCTTGGTACCTCATGACTGCCGGGTCAGAGGAGCTGCGCATCTATTTTCTGTCTCGAAACACTCAATGCCACTCATGTCCTCCCCTCAGCGGGCAGAGGGTCTGCCGCCTTTTTCTGCAATCAAAATTCACAAGAAAATGGAATCCTTTATATGCAAAACAAACAATGCGGAGGAAATAAAACATTCAGGCGAGCTGTCAGGTCCTTTCAAGAATCAATACAAGGCTTTTCATCTGCGTCCCAACCTCTTCCTGGTAATTATCCTGCATATTTTATGCTCCCTTCCATGCCTGCTTACACACAAACTGATAACTTACCGCATATTATCACACACACAGATTCTTCGACACAATTTGAGAGGACTTTTTTGCACCTCGATGTTCATCACACACAACCATAGTGTATGAAATTTAATGAAATATATCAATTTTTTGTTAATTAAAATGTTGATTTTTTCAAAACACGCTTGATTAATTAACATTTTCCCACCAGAAAATCTCGTGCTTTGAAGTGATGACACGTAAACGACATGTTGTACGTACTGGTAGAGCAGCGCGAGGAGTGGCCGTTCTGACACCTAGATCGGGATTAAAGTGTTGGCAGTGACAGGCTGACATGCCCTTGAACAGAATCACCCTCAAAATGTCCTGTCATCAATTTCTCGCCTCCCATTACCCGGCCGACCGGTGCACCCCTGGGACGACAGAGTGATTGGCCAAAGCCTTCCAGGTCCTAACTAGGATCAAACCCCTCTTGATTTCAGACAAGAGATACAAAAGACGAGGCGCAGATGAGAGCTTTTGCCTGCCCTACAGTGGAAAGTACAATATAATGGGGAGGTGATTGAAAAATTGAGAGATTTTAAGAACTGTTTCAATGTTTGGATATTAAAAATGATGATATGAGAAACGATGGGAAACAAGTATTGCAGCTGATTAGCAAACATGATAACATAGTAAAAAAAAACACAAAGGTAGTCATTACTTGCTAAATTAAATTTGCTCCAGTGGTGTGTTCATTAAATTAAAATGGTGGAACAACTCTTCTTCTGTTTTAAAAGTTTGGTTGAGAGCATTGCCAGGGGCTGGCCTAATATATGCCACATTAACGAAACAAATTGGTTTGGCTGCAGTGCTAGCTAAAAAAAAAAAGACGTTTTCCGCTAATGACAAGCTAAAACAAAACGTAAAACAGTCTTTGGATTCCTTTCTGATTTGGTACATAAACAAGAAATTTGGCCATCGGGAGTCCTCAGAGACTGACCGCATGGTGGTACTTCTGTGCCTGCGAGACCATGATGGAAGGGCTCTAATGAGGCAAAGCAAAGAATGAAATATTAAAGGTTCTAATTAAATAGATGGACCTTCTCGCTCGCGTCAAGGTTGTTTGGACCATTATCTTGACTGTGTGATCAGTAGAGACCTGACCCGTTTAGGAGTTCCCCTGTGCTGAGGCTGACAGAGCTCACACACTTCCAGATGGGTGCACACACTCTGCAGACTTTTGGAGTAACACACACCTTGGCAAAATCTCACAAGCTCCTGAAGTGATAAACTACTTCTCTATTCAGTCCTTTTCAGATGGACTGCATTTTAATTGGAACTCATTGAAGATGTAATGCTTACAAAAAAAAATTGGAAAGCAAACACAAAATGTAAGGGACAGATGGGGAAAAGAAAATACATGATTAAAAAAGAAAGTTGCTTTTTAACGCAACAGAGGTGAGCCTAACCCCTTTATCCAGCACTCTTCTGTGGTAGGAGACATGAATGTCTGAGCAGGTTGTTTTCTCAGACTGGCTGAAAATGTAAAAAAGACCTTGCTCTCTGTGAGCACTGAGGCCTGGGACAAAGAGACCCCGGGCCTGCATACCGCTATATATTAAGCAGACAGCCATTGTGCAGAATAACTACCATCCCTGCTTGAATTTTAATCATGCTGTTTTATTAAGCTCGCTGGGAACTTTGCTGGGAGTACGCAGTTTTAATGATTCGTCCAGGATGCCTCGTCTGTTGCAGCTACATTTTGTTTAGGTCAAAGTCACAGCATAAAGAACTACTTTTCTAATGCAAAATACATTAAATATATTGACTTTTTCATCCTTTACACCACGGTTTATTCCATTGCTTTTTCATGCACTGAAGAAACTTGAGTTTATCTCTTCATTATGAGCTAAAAACTCATCTAGATTTGCATTCCTTTTGCCTTAAAAGTAATGAAAATAGCAATAATATTGGTGGTCTGTATTTGGTCAAAATGTCTTGGGTTTGGTGCTGTTGGGGCGAGACGGTGTTGTCATTACAAGTTGGTTGCTAGCATCAAGTGGTGAAAGGGCTATCCTTGAGCTATTCATCACAGAAAAGACATGTATTAGACATAACATGGGCTGCACCGTGTTCCCCAAGCTTGTGGGGGTTTTCTCTGGGCAGTATGGCTTCCTCCCACAGTCCAAAAACCAACAAAAACATGATTTGTACATTAATTTGCATCTCTACCTGTTAATATGAGTGCGTGACCCTGCAACAGACTGGTGACATGTCCAGGTTGTATCCTGCCTTTGCCCAACAGTAGCGGGGATAGGCTCCAGCAACTCTTTTAAGGCAACGGGAAGGTGTGCGCGGGTGGTAATTCAATTTCTAAGGGGTTAGTCACACTATATGGGCGGCATGGTGGTGTAGTAGTCAGTACACCACCCTGGTTTGAATCCCAAATGGGTTTTTCATGTGTGAAATTTGACTGTTTTCCATATGCATGTGTGAGTTTTCTCCGGACACTCTGGCTTTCTCCCACAGTTCAAAAATGTGCTTTGGTCAACTAGTCATTGTAAATTGTCCCCGCGTCTGGGTTTAAGCGTGTGTTGTTATGCGGCAACGGAATTGCAACTAGTCCAGAGTTACCCCACCTTTGCCCAACATTGGCTTGGACAGGCTGCAGTGCCCTTGTAACCCTGGCATGAATTAAGCAGGTTTAGAAAAGGGATTGATGGATGGTTATTCACACTACAACTGTTTAGATTGGTTTGTTTCCTGTTTGCTCTCCTGACAGTTTAAAGCTCATCTGTACCATAATGAAGACCAAGAAAAATATAGTCTAACTTCACTTGAAAAAAAAACACTTGCAAGTGAACCTCTGTGTTCACGTTGAGATAAATTGCAGACAAATTCTAAGCAAAAGAAAAAAAAGCAAAGGCTTATGTTCTATGATCACACTCGTGGTGCAGAGGTAAACCATTTGACCACGTATCAAAAGTCGGCACCTGTAAGTGTCACTGAAAAGTTACAAAATTAGTTTCTTTTTTGTTTAAGGAAGAAGTACTTTTAGTTGAAAATTAGTGTTATTAAAATGTATAAAATAAGTTTTATTTTGTTTTACTCTGTGTAATACAAAGTTGCATCGCACTGTTATATGGAAGTTGTGTTACTAGTAACGCATATAATGCAAGAGTTCCTTGCAGAATTTAGATGTCAGATTCACGTGTCCGCTATCACATCCTTACAAGACTTCAGAGAGAGAGAGCCATGCGGAAGGCAGCTAGGAATATGAGCCAACCAGCTGTGAAGAGTTAAAGTGTACAAACTGAGCGGTTGATTCAACAAAGACTTCTGAAGTGACAGGCAGCCATGAGGTGGCTAGCTTATTTAGCATTTGCTAGTTCAAACTGAAATTTCTAATGCCCAATCCGAATTCTTCCCTTCTCCCTACCCCTTCATTTAAACCTCCAAACAGAGACTTATGAATAAAAATTGTCTCATATTTTGGACGTCACTTTAGTTCGGTGACATCACCAATAATCACCTGTCCGCTAGCATTAGCCCGCGCTACATACATAACAGCAGCGGTTTTATAACTTTTAGAAGTATGAAAATTCTATGGCGATTCTACATTGCTGGTTTTTCCAGTTGTTGTTTTTTACAACAACCTTCAGGAAACCCTGGGTTCAATTCCCAGGGTATGCATTGAGCTTAATCCAGTGTGGGTCCTTAGGAAAGACTCTTGATGCTTCTGTCAAACTGAGTCTCCCTGTGCCCTGCAAATTCAGGGTTGTGTCAAGCAGGGCATCCTGCATAAAAACTCTCTGCCAAACCACCAGTGCGAAGCAGTGATTCGTATTGGCGACTCCTGATAAGCCGAAAGGTAAACATCAACTTTGACCTCTGACATCTAGGATAACAACAGAATAGATCCAGGGCACCAATTGGCGGCACTCCGACAACTCTGAGAAGCTGCTCAACACTCGCAAAAGCTGTTTAACACATTTCACAAAAAAAGCAAGCAAACAATAATGAATGGCTTCTTTGTATAGGTTTTTGTCTTACTGTATACCTTTACTTTTATCCAGTCAACCTGCCACATCAAATCAGAGACTGCCAGGGGTGATGCATGGAAAACTCAAAGAAATCCGTACCAAACATGGCCCTTAAACCAGCAGTCCCTCTCCAAAGAACGGCCTTGATTTCAGCAAAACAGAACATCAGCAATAATGCACGGAGCCCTCCTTCCCTTGAGCAGAGCTTCAGCTACACACAAGGACATGGAGCACTCTGTGGGTTCCTGTTGCGTTTGATGTTCCTTTCCTCATTTCCTGCTCCTCCTCTGCTCCGCTCTCCCTCTGGAGGCTTCAATTGGATTGGAATCTGAAAGAGAAATCGAACAGAGAGGTCAACCGGAGCCCTGAGCAGAGACGTCCATGTGAGTGTGTGTGCTGTGAATGAGTTGAGCTGGAGAAAAAAAAAAAAAAAAATCCCACCTCTATATTTACTGAGGTTCCCTTCTTCACAGTAAGCACAGGTAACCAAATTATTGTAAATGCTCAAAGCACGCTGTGCATGAAGTGTTAAAGGTGAAGCGTGCATTATGAGTCTTCTGTTTTACAACGTATCATGGGAAACTTTATCACCATGTTATCACCTCAAGCTCATCACACTTATGAGTTACATCTTGCTGACTTGAACAGGGTTGTAACGAAGCCGTTTTGTAGCTGGCAGTATAACACTCAAAGAGGCTGCTGCGCCGGGGTTAAACCCACGCTCAGCCATCTAAGCACCGTGAAGTCAATTAATTTCTGACTGCTTAATGACTTGGAACCGCTGAGATGCAGACCCCCCCCAGCATCCCTTGATTGATTAAGTGGATTTCCTTGGACGTGGGGCAGAATCAACAGATATGCTGAGAAAAATAATTTTGTGTTGTTTTTTTTCACATTAAAAAACACATTCATGGTCAAAAAGGGGGAATTTCATGCATTGGGGAAAAAGTCATAATCTCGACAATAGAACTATAGAAACTGTGTTTGCCATAACCTATAAACTATATTGCACATGACATGAAAGTATGATGTGAAGGTCATGGTGTTCTCCATACATGTGACACGTGTGCACAGCCCCAACTTATTTTTTTTCGTCCTCTGGATATCATCATTCAAACTGCGCGATGCACGGAGGCGGATAATTACGTCACTTAGGAAGCCATCAGTCCTCCATGCTTGGGTCTCTCTCCTGCCCTCTTGTCTCTCCCCCTCTCTGGCTGTTGCCCTCCTCGCCCCATAAATGCCTCCCTACATTCTTATATGTTTCCCGTGATACTTTAGGCAAATGCTTAAAAAAAAAAAAAAAAAAAAAAAAAAGCATAAATCACTATACCTGCTGTTTAAGGCAGCTTCAAGGTTCTGGTCCGCCCCGTCTCTCTGGAGATGGGAAGGGCAGAGGAAGGGGTAATGTGGGGGAGAGTGAAATTGATGGGGGATAAAGAGGTAGAGGGAAGCGGAGATAAGGAAGATGTGGGGAAGCAGCTTGTAAGTGAATGAAAGTGTGTTGGTGAGGGAAGCCGTGAAATTGCTCCAACACAAGCGACACCGCCACACACTCTGTCTCCAGCGAGGCCTAAGCCAGTGTGCTGCAGTAGTAACCCCCTTTTCCTTTTACCCCCCCCCAACACACCTTCTACCCCCCACCACTTCCTCCCCCCCTTTCCTGTTTGTGTCTCTCCTTCTTTTTTTCAGGTCTGTTGCACACGGGGCGGAAAAGATCGTATTTATCACCTGTCAGCATTTGGCAGCCCTGAGTTACGCGATGCAGGACAGCATAAAATTATCATACACAGGCATGAAATTACAAAACCGCCCGGGGACCCCACAACAAAATTATTTCATTTTTCCACCCCAAAAAAAAAAAAAAAAAAAAAAGAAAGAAGGAGGGTGTTTGGCTGTGAGGTGAGGGGGTGACAGGTGAGAAGTGGGGGTGATAGACAAGGGCTGCAACAGCAGAGATGTGGGAAGTGATGTGACAGAGGAGAAACTCCAAGAGGACATATTTGGGAAACTGTCCTTCACACTCGGTGTGTGATATAATAAAGCAGTCGGGGGAGATGTGCACGCCTTTGGGCAAAATAAACTTCTGCTAGGGGTCAAATGTCTGTTTGCTGTTTCCCGAAAATGCAAACAGCTGCTTTTTTTTTTCTTTTTTCAATGCATCAGAACATATGAGCTTGACTGAAATAAAATCATGAAAGTCACCCCAACATGTAAATTGACAGTAAAACTTGTGCTTTTTCCACAAGTTACGTTGAGGTGATATACGGTATACTCTCAAAGCTCTATAGGGATGGAAATATTAACTCACCCTATAGACATTTGTAGGAAAGCACAAAAACGCCCCTAACCTTCAGAAAACTCAGTTAACTGAGTCGTTCATTTGTTTCTCACCAAGTTTATGTAGTTATTGTTGAACTTTTGATTTGGTGAACCTAAATACGGGTTCTATAACCATTCTGATGGGTTTAAGGTCAAATTACTTGCAAAAACTTCAGTTCTGACAGGAGAAATTCTCCACTGATTCCAAAAATTGATGCTTCAGCTTGATTTACTTTTAGATTTCAATATTTTATGTACTTTTACCATATCTGAAATAGAAAATGTTTAAAAATGACAAAACATTGGATTTTTTTTCATCCAGAGGCTTCAAAATATAGATTTTGAGGGTAATAGTTTCCATGAAAACACAGTGAAAATACCACATGGGTTTTAAAGCTTTGAAATCACAGCTCAAACCTGCTATCGATTTTTTTTCCTCCCCCCATCATGCTGCTCGTGAGGCAGTCAAATCCAGAACACGTTAACATCAGCAGACAGATCAGCTGTTTCCATACCACACATTCAGCTGGTGAATCTGACGCAGAGCTCTGGCCCCCGCCTGCATGCAAACTGCTCAGCAAACCTTCAAAACAAGTTCCTCTCTTTCAAATGGATCTGATTTATTTGAAGGAATTAACCGAAGCTGTTCAAACAGAAGTGTCCCGCAGAGAGCTTGAAAAGATAGGAAACTTTTACACCTACTAGCTCATTTTTTTTATAAGGTCTCAAAAATGTATAATAACAAATGAATTTTTACATGAGATTATAATTTTCATCATGTGACACTGCAAACTATTTGATATTTCCAAATATGTAAAACTTTATTTTTAGACTTTCAAGATATTTTACCAGGTTTTAGGTTGTTTTAACTTATTTTTCTAGCTCTTCCAGCTTTTCTCAAAATCAGCATAGTCAATATTTGTTTTGCCTTATTTAGAGCTAGGGTCTAGAAATAAGGAAATTATTATAAAAAAAAAGTCAAACTCACGTTGCTTCATACTCTTCTTGACAATAGAAAAACTTGACTTAACTGATTAAGACCCAGACCCATTTTTTCTTAAAAATAAAAATATGTGGAAAACACCACAAACCAAAGTGACCACAGAAAACAATTCAGATATATTTCTGTTACACTATAGTATTTTATGAGTTAAGATTAAAAAAATGTTCTGTTATTTTTGGTCAACTTTATGGGTTTTAAATAAAGTTCAATTAATGTGACGACTTAGGCTGGCAGTCATTTTCATCATTTGGATACAAAAATATTTATACAAGGAGTAGGTGCTAGTTTTAGATTTTTTTGGGATTTATTAAGATGAGCCAACAACTATATCATATAATTATTTTGTTCAAATTTTGTTCTAAAATTTGTCATTTTCACATATTCCACTAGTTTTTTGAACTACAATTAGGTTAATAAAAACTCAAAAAATACCAATCATTTGCTTAGATCTAGCAAAAAAAAAATTATTGGGCTGAAAAATATTCAAGTTGAAATAATTCTATTTCACAAGAAGCACTCTTTTAGCTATTTTTTTCCTTTTTGAAGGCTCGTTTGGCTATCGTTTCTACATTTTGATATAAATTAGTAAAAATTATCTGTACAGATATTTGCTGTAAAACTTCATGATTTCAAGTCATAACTGGTTCCTTGTTCAAAAGACAGAAGCAGTAAGTTGTTGTGAGCCATGTTATTTTTTTTTATATAAAACTTTGTCTTGAGTTTTGCCATTAAAAAAAATATATTGTGGTGTCACACCACTACTAACTAAGATGGCATTCTGAGAAAGCATTTGTCACCTTTCCGCCTTAAAGCCTCCTCTTGGCACTCTCGTCTGTTTTCTGTGTCTGTGTGTGGGAGGGACCAGCATTGACAGAGGAAGAGGTGGCTTTACATAGGTTCTCCATAATGTTGTGGGTATACTAAATGCTTCATTAACGCCACACACAGGAAACGGAGGGTCAATATTTATAGACCTTGCGCGGAGCACTATGTAGATACGGGATATGTTGACTTGCATTCTAGGAAGGGGAATCAAATTAAGTCAACCGGGGACTGGAGTTTTCCTCTCTGCCCCTTTTTCTCTATGACACAGTCAATTTCCCAACGATCGTTGGCGGCGGCTCTCTGCCATCGGCTTGACCTCGAATCTGTGGAGAAAGACGCAACTATTTCTTATGAAAGCCTTTAGTAATGAGATGTTAATGTAGAAGAGACACAAATCTTCATTTGTGCAAATGTTACTTTTTTTCTGAAAAACTAATTTCTCCTGAAAATTCTTTTTCGTTACAAACAGAAAAACTGGTGCAAAGTAAATAATGTACGAAGCAGTGAAGGTGAGTCTCAGTATTCCATTATCACAAAGGAGGGGATGAGGAAAAGGATGAGGAGGGGAGCTGGTGTGTGTTTGAGAGAGAAAAGAGTGAAGGTATTGCCATAATTCCTGTGCGTCTGCACGGCTGTTAGGAGCTCAGGTGGTTGAGCGTTTGCCCCGGCCAGGCCTCATCAACGTGAAGGGCGATCTCATCCTTTCTGCATCTCTCCTCTCCTCTGCTTGATTAATTGGGTTCCAAACACGCCAGTGGAATACGTAATGTGAGCCTCATGACAGCGCCACCCCCCCCACCACCACACACACCTCTCCCCACCTGAGTCCACCATCGACAGCTCTCCTACCCCTCCTCACCTGCCGCCCAACCTCATTGCTCTCCCTCCTCCTCCTCCTCCTCCTTCTTCCTCGTCTCTGCCTCACCTCCATCCACCGCCCTCATCTCAGAGTCTTTCTCATTCTCATTCCTACCGACCTCCCTCCATCTCTGTGCGCACCGGCAATCTCCAGAACACATTAGCATACACTTGGCATTCCAGGCGGGCATTAAAGGGGGGTATGGGGGGGCGGCGAAAAAAAAAAAAAGAAATTTGAAAAACAATTTAACAATAATAATGACGCTGATGATAAAATTAATTATGCCCACGGATGGTGGGTGAGAAAAAAGAGAAAGAGGCCTCTGCAGCAGTTGCTCACTTAATTTGATTCCCAGACGCTCGCGGATATCAGGTGCCATTTGACAAGCATGCACAATGAGTGTGTACTGCCGTGTGTGTTGCAGCTTAAGTGCAAGTTATATCCACAAACAAAAGTGCAGCCGCAGCCTCACGAAACCACACACGGGGTTGATATTCTTCCCTCTCTAACAGTATATGTTTGTAGTGACGTTGTTTATGAAGGCGCACCCTGCAGCCAACACGCCAAACGTGCATGTGGGCATGTGTACATGCCAGCCCACCCACACGCCTGGCTTTACATCAGCCTGCAAAAGAGAGAATGCCTTCTTCTTTTCAACCACATCAGGAACCGTCGGCGGCACACAACTCTGCAAACAAGTTGCAATGAGAGTTGTCGCATCCATTTACCAAATGTGGATTTTTCACAACATGTTTTTATTTTCTGAGTCTTCAGAAACATGCAGCCTCTCCCCCTGGGACTGTGATTGACACATGCATGGAGGCTTTAGGCTCACGAAGCAAGCATGACTGGCTCTCTTGAGGGGGTGGGGGGTGGGGTGTTAGCATTTTAGATATTTTTTTTCATAACTGCTTCTCTAGTGATGTCTTGTGTAGAAAAGCCGTGTTGCACTGCTACAGTAACTCATCTCATTAGGAGGAATGGTGAGTTCATCTTGGGTGGGGTGCGTTTCCGTCGCCTCACATCTCATGTTGCATTATCACGCCTGTCATCGTGCATGTGCCGCGCCGTATCCCTTTGTGTTATTTACACCGGCGGCTTAGCACTTCCAGTACTTTCCATCATAATTTTTTGGAAGTGTGAAGGTTCAGAGTATTAAAAGCATCCTTATCTTCCTTATCCGGGGGAATCTTTAAGGTGAAGCTTTCACTCTCTGTCTTCCTGACTGGTTATCTTGAAGTGCGCGTGCTTGAGTGCATGCAGGAAAAGAAAAATGAGAGTGGGAGATAGAGAAGGGGGGGGGGGGTTGAGGGGCTTGATAGAAGTGAAAAGGGGCAGAGACCAGTGGCTGCATTGATTTAATTTGCGGAGGTTTGTGCAATGGCGAGGCATCCCTTTTAACGATCACTAAATTGTTTTCTGACAGAATCCCACCAAGCAATTTCTCCCCCTCCCACCCCTCCCGACATTTGATTTACATATGATCTTTAAACACCACTGAAGCCACGCTAGCTTTGGTTATCATTCAAATCACTCTCCTCCGTGTCACACTCCAGGATAGGTCACTCCTCTCATGCTGGCTCCTGAGACAAGGTGGAGAGGGAGGTGAGAGGAATGTATAACTAATGAAATAGATTGATTAAGGGGCTAAATCAATTGGTTTGCAGCCTGCAATGAAGATCTAGAGTTTAATTTGGCATTGCCTCCGCAAGTCCGGGCATTAGCAGCAGAAAGGGAACTGAAAATCTAATTGGTGCTAAATGAAGTAACGTACATTAATGGGAACAGGCACATTAAGAATGGAGATAGATCTTTGTTTAATGTCTATGTGCGTACTGTGAATACCCCACACCCATGAAGCATGTTTGTGACTGGGCACAGTTTGTTATTGATGCCATAGTGAGAAAGGGATTGCATGTGCTTAAAAATCTCAGGTGAGGGGACACACATGCTTCCAGATTGTTAACAGTGCAAGCAATACTATTTATAGATCAATATTTAAAAAGTAAGTTTGAATTAAAGACAGCAAAATAAAATTGTTCAGAAAAAAAACATACAAGGGTGGCACTGGATGATGATAACTGCCCTTTCAACAGAAAAAAAACTAATTAAATAGCAACACAGCAGGCTGAGAATCTATTAATTCTGAACAAAGTTCTTCATAAATTATGTCTCCTCCTGGTCCCCCACTGGTGAGGAACAATTGTTTCCTTAACACAGAGGTGTCAAACATACTGCCCGCGTGCCGCATCCGGCCCTTCAGATGGTTCAATCCGGCCCAGTCATGAAGAGCAAAAATATAACGCCTTAAAAAAAAAAAAAAATGTTCTTGCCCATTTCTGTGGCGAGTTGTGGTAATTTAAAGAAATGGCTGCAATGTGCAATTCCACCACTAGGGGCAGCAAAGGGGAATAAATGTCGGCATAACAAGAGATCAAGAAATAAACTGTATTTCTTTGCAAGTGCGTGCTATGTCTGGATAAGATGCAGTATGGTTCCCTCCCGGCCCCACCTCCATTAAGCTGCTATAAAAAGGGTATGATACCACAATTACCAAAATGTTGTTGTCAAAAAGATAATAATAATAACAGCTGTAAAAATAAAAAGTTATTGGGCTACTAGGTTGATTGAGGCATTTATTCCAACTGAAAAAAACAAACAAACCAAATCTACAGATAAGTTGATCATAGATTATTTTGCTATTGTTTTACTGGTCTGGCCTTTGATTGCGAGCTCTCTACCTGCACACTGCTTTGCAGCACTTATGCCTGAACCAGGAAGTCACTACTGCCCTTGTGGGTGGATGCAGGCAGAAGGTGTGCAGTATGGATGGATGGATGGCAATCCACCACAGTAAAGTGTCTCCATCTTTGAACAAGTATTAAGGTGAATTAACACCGAACGCGATGCGAGCGTTGCAGCCAGTTTCAATGTCAAGTCAATCGTACAGACGCGAATTGAGGCAATCGGAAGTCCCAGGTCGCAATTTGAGCAACGGGCGCGGCTGTCTGGAAGCAGCTGGATCTGAGAAGAGAGTAGCGAATTTGCTGCATGGCAAAAGAGGGGCAGGGAACCTGTAGAGGTAATGAAGAAATCCTCATACAGATCATCTGTAGCCTGTTTTCTTTTGTTTACACTGAGAATCCTCCTGAACTGTATTCAGCAAGCTAACACGTCACAGGAGGCTGAGCAATGCCACCGTTTTGAAGAGTCCAAGTTCACCATGTTTAGACAGACGTCACGCAGACTCAATGACCTAGCGAGCAAGACTTTGAGAATAAAAGTCAAAGCTAAGTAGTCATTACCAAGTATGAATACGTCTTCTGGGAGAAGCTCACATCTCAGATTGTTTAACATTTATGCCTGAAATTATTGTTTTTGAGATGCAACAAAAGACCAGGGGAATAAACAATACAAGGTCAAGTTAAAGAAGGACAAGTTATGTAACAATCAATTGTTGTAAATGAAAAAATGCTGTGTGACTATTCAACAGGCCTGACTAACTTCGGCGGCATATCTGTGACATATCTGACCCAAAACAAACAGAACTGGGGCTCAAACAGGACGTTCTAAAGCTTAAACAAGCAGCCACCGAAACTAAATACAGAGAACAAGTGCAAAGATAACACTCTAAACCCTGCCTCCACAAAAGGATTCTGAACCTAAACAAAAACATTAATTCCCAGGTGAGTGCCTCTCTGCACCTGGACTTGCCCCTGGTGTGTGTCAGAGCACTTTTGAGGAAATCGGGGTTCGGTCAGACATGAGGTAAAGTGGAATCTTGAGTCCTCTGGTGAGTTTTTTTTAACACCAGACTCTGCACAGGGAAGTAAATATGAACGAATATGCTCACAGGGCAAAATTCTGAAAATGTTGTTAAAAAGAATTGTTCAGGCCTGAGAGTGCTTCTGGCATTTTTTTTTCATCACTATCTTTGAATGCAATCAAAGCACACCTCAACTTTGATTCTCCGTAATGTATTTAATAAGCCTGGTCGATTGGAATGAAAGTGGAAGACATAGGCAGAGAGATTTGCATGTCTTTGAAGCATAAAAGAAGTACAGCCTTTCACCTGAGCAGTAATAATCTCAGAATTTGAGCGTACTAATGGAGAGTAATGATGGAGGTGGATTTTTCTTTCTCTTGGTGAACAAATGAAATGTCTTGACAGATGAGGGTAAATTCAATTTGAACATCTCCCGAACAACTCTAGAAGTTTATTTCCTTTTCTTGCACAGAGATACCGCGCACCCGAGCACTATCCAGCCTGATGCAGTAATTGTTAAAAAAAAAAAAAATCTTAAATGGGAGAGCTTTGCAGCAATTTCTAAGATTGTGTTGCCTTACAAAAGACCCATTTATAATGTCATTTTCTACTATACGGCTGCAGAGAGGTTAAGTTAAGTTGAAGCCAATTACAGTTTTGCTGAGGATGACAGGGCCTTCCTGCACGCACACTGGCACAATTAGGGTTGATCTTTAAGATGAAAGACACTGCCAACCAAACCCCCCCACCGCCACACACCCCCTCCACCCCTGACCCTGTCAAAATGGAGCAGCTGCAAAGCCCGGCCGCAAAATGACATTATCTGTCTGCTTGTTCTACACTTTGCCTAATGTAAAGTGAGGTTCTGACATTAAGAGGAGTCATTCTGAATGTGCGGCTGAACGTTCCTTAAAGGCTTGTTTCATATTGACTCTTCTCATTTATTCAAAATGTTACCACTAAGAGGAGAAACTATAAATATATAACTGCGTCAAACGTCCTCCATCAGTGTTCAGACCAGCTGGTAACAATAAGAGTACAAAATAAAGTCAAAAAGAGGATGTCAATCAAAAACTTTTTGTTGCAATTTGGTTCATTTCATGGGAGCTGTCCAACTGCCCGATATTTATTAAAAGGAAATCATATCAACTTTCGATAATCTGAAAATAACATGAATAAGTTTGATTTTTTTTTTTATTACATTTGTTTCAAACATGCTAATGATTTGAATAAAATCTATGTGATACAAACTTATCAATAATAATAGTATAAATGATAATAATAGTAACAATGGAGAAAATTAGCTTATTAAAGTCACCCCAAAAATACTTTAATTTTGCTCTTAGGATAGTAAAATAATTATAGCTATTATTCACAATTTACCAAAGTAATATTTTTTGTGACAATAGCATGTCAAATGTGTTTATCTATGTTTACTATTAAAATCTTTTTAACTGCCTGCTCCACCAAACGGTAGAGCACATATAGAAGACTTGTATTTAAAAACATTAATTATGTTTATTACCCTCCCAAAGCAATAACAGGGAGAGAAAACATTTTTCTCTAATTGACTTTACTTTGGTTGGGTAGTTAAAGGGTTCATGTCCACATAAATATCTTTTAATATGCTAGGATTTATTGCATATTCTTGTATTGTATCCATACCAAATACTAGTAGCTATTTTTAAACTTTAGAATATTTTTTACATTATTTTTGTTCAAACCTAGACCAGGGTTCTGCAACCTTTAATGCTAAATGAGCCATATGATCCAGTAGTAGTAGTATTAGTATCTCCAAATTTGAACGTCACTTCCACTCAATGACGTCACCAATATTTGCCGATTAGCTTACGGTGCTCAAATGTACATAACAACAGCCGTTTTGTAACTTTAAAAAAATGTCATGCAACAACAAAAAAAATCTTTACTTATAATTAAATGTAAACGTCTGTGCTTCAGACCACACCCACGTGAAGAAAAGCGCTTCACAGCGCGATGCGGAACTCTAATGCGATGGACGTTCTGTATCCTCCAATGGAGGGCTGGCCCTTAAAAAAATATTTTGGACAACCCTTCCACTACAAAATCCCCTACGAATGGAGGGGTAGGGAAAAGGGAAGAATTCTAATTGTGCTTTGAAAAACAGTACATGCATAAACCTACTCTTTGGTGTTCTGAGCCTCTTTCTTGATAGTTCCAACCTCAGCATCCGTGAACATAATCTCTGCCCATCCTCTGCATGTGTATAAACCATCTCAATGTGTTTTACATGCTGTTGCTCTGATGTACTAGTTCCTGAACCATCCTTATCACTCGTAAAAAAAAAAAAAACACAAAAGAATGCATAACTAATAAAAAAAACTGAAGGCATGTCTTCACCTCTCCTCCTCTCCCAGGAACAGCTTTTTACAAGACAGTTTTTAGTGAGTGCCCATAAAAGCAATGAGGAGCTACTTAAGTGCACAACAGGGACAAACGGCTGTAAGGATCAGCAAGCTTCTTCAGCCTTCACATCCTCCAGAGATGGGAGAGGAGGTTAGGGTAACCTCAAAAAAAAAGTTAGAAGCTTGATCAAAAATTTGTGAGCAAAAAGGCAATTATCTAAATTTTTCTCTCAAAGTGCATGTTCTGAAGATGGAAAAAAACAGATTTTACTTGTGTTTATTTGGGTTATCGCAAAACATTCATGGATGTTTTCTCAAGGTGAAAACACGAAGCCTGATTAAAACTTAAATTTGCTTTTATCTTTTTTTGACAGTAAATGCATATTTGAGTATCCTTGAAGACATGCGCTTATTTTTATTTGCTTGTTTTATGTTGTTTTTTTTCTTTTTGCCCAGGCCTTTTAGTGGAATGAAATAAATATGGATCTATCAGCCAGCAAATAAACATTTGAGTTCTTTGATTTTAATGAAGCTTCTACTTTAAAAAAAGTTCTACACATGCAAGCTCAAATAAACTATCAGTAATGTGAAACAATTTTTTAGCCTTGTCTTCCATATTTAAATTAGATCAATTTTGTTATGATCAAAAATGGATGAGCATAAAATGATTTTTTTTTTAACTCTAAAACTCTTTAAGGTGTGTTATTTACAATATACATCATAACTAAAATCCCTGCACGAATGATTGGTGTTTAGATAGTTTTCAGATATCACCATCAGTGTTATTGTTGATGTTTACAATATTTGGAGTCAAGTAATACCATTACGAAAACAAGGATTGTGGAGTATTAGATATGGCAATATGGAGTTGTTGCTGAAGTCCTACTACAATCACCTTTTGATATATATTGAAAAAGCGTTCCCAGTGAATATTTTTTAGCCCAAATCACAAAAGTCTTTGTTGTTTTCTAGTATGGATATAGTTCATTTGAAATTTGTCTGTGAGCTGTGGGCAGGACTGTTTGCGTGGAGTAAGTCTGCCCTTAATTCCAAACTTCTCTTTGTTAGCTCACTGTCCCACTAGCTTACAGCCCTCACAACCCCAACAGAAAAGGCAAGCAACAGTGGAGCTATCAAGCTGTACAGTTTTGTCCAAAATGGCAGCTCAGATGAGGAAAAAGATGACATTGATGGATCTAGACATCTACAAGTGGATGTATTGGAATGGAGTGGAGCAATTTGTAATTTGTAGTTTCCATGTCACAACTGCAAGCTTTTTCATTTGGCATTTTTTCATCATCTTCTGTTTCACAACAATTTGAATAAATAAATGCAAAGAAACACAGTTATGATATATATACATACATGTGTGTCCTTCATCAATAGAAACATGCTACAAGAACATGTTAAAAACATAATCTTTATTGGTGTGGGTTGTTAAAAATGTTGGCACATTTTTCAAAACTTTAAAAACTTTGCTTTGATTGAATAAAAAAAAATACAAAATTATGTATTATCTTTAAATATTTAGTTTTTGAAAATATTCTCTTTACATCAGCAGTGGTGTATAACACTGTGACTGACTTTGCTGATCTGAACTACAAGGAATCAATAGTATTTAAATAGAATGAAAGTTACATGAACATTAGAGAAGTTATGGATCCCATTATGTCTTTTATTTAAAGGGCTTGTATGATCCAATGACTTCACACGTGTATTTATAGAAAAAACTATGAATGATGAAGAGCACTATGTGGCGCTACTGAGGAGGAGGAAGAAGGGGAGAGAGGGAGAAAGATGCTATTCTGAGTACCAGAGTTATCAAAGTGGCTCTATGCATGTGAATGAGTTCATCGATCGTGGGGCAGATCGATGCTGTATTTATAACACAGGGGAAAGCTGAATCAATGCATACTTAATGTGTAAAGAGTCAGGGATTGCTGGAGGAGGGGTGCAGGCTGAGGGCAAGACTTAGGAGGGGTGGATAGAGAGGCGGAGGCTCGTTAAATAACCAGTGTTTATATTTTCTGTTTACTCAGCACTAGCGGGTCGTCACATTGGAATGCTTTAATGCAAGAGGTTACCCGTCCATCACATCAGAGGCTGCAGTTCTGATGAGCTGTCAATCAGAAGTCCATGTGGCGATCCAGTCTTGTGCCCCCACAGGAGCAGTTCACATTAATCGTAAAGCTTTGCTGCGTGGTACGATGCACGTCTGCAGAAATACTGTAAAAGCACGGCTTTCTCTCTTCAGTTCAGCCGCTTTCTGCTAATGCAATAAGAGTCCTCGAGGATGCTCCCAAGAAGGCCTGCAGACTTGACTCTAGATTTTACCAACATGCAAACAATTAGCATTTTAATTGTTTTTTTTTTGCTTTGTTGATTTTTTTTCTCTTTTGTTTTCCCTTCTCCTGCAATGGTTGTATGCCTCTAAGGGTGCATAATTAAAATAAAATCTTCCAGTGAGACAGACTTTTAACGAGTCTGGAGAAAAAAAAAAAAAAAAAGAGTTGGAGCAGTTTACAGGCGGCAATATAACATTGCCTCCTTTTTGTGTAATACAAGTATTGATGCATTAATTCCAAGTAATGGCTTCTCAGGCAATAACTTTAACTAAACTCTTATATAGTTCTTTTCTCCTTGCATCAGTTCTTCACAAGTGAAGAAAAAAACAACAGAAATTAGCTAAAGTAAACTGTAAGATGATATCTGACCTTGGTGTAAGCATTGAAAGTAAATATGGATTGAAATTAATTTATATCCATCCACCTGCTTCATGTCTTATTTTTATTGTTTAAGAAATGATATAAATATGAAAAAGGTTGTCACGCCATCATATAGAAAACTGTTGGCATGAATGTTCATGTTCGAATTCAATGTAGAATCACCAACTTCCATGTTTTTTATGTTTTTAGATCATGGAGCAGTGTTTTTTATTGTAACAGTAGAGTCAACAAACATGCAGCAGACAGTAAAATATAAAACTGATAAACAGAGGAATCGTCCCCAGAACATATAATTAATTCCCCAACAAAAAACTTCAAATAGTCTAAAATGAAATGCGGAAACACTGGTCTGGAATGTTTCATTTTAATTTTGCTGAAGGCAGGCAATTGTTTCAAAGCACTCACTTTCACTGTGCACTGAATTATAGATAAAAGAGCAATTAAGACTTCAAACCCACACCTGTTGCAGGGACAAAAAGGAGCAAAAAACAACAGGCTAAAACGTTAGCTTCACTGTTTCTGCTTGATCCAAAAATAACAATAAAATATGTCTAATTACTGATTTTTACTGTAATCAGGATTTAATATGTCGGTCACTGTGAGTCGTGTAGTTTTAAAATTAGCAGTCACTAACATAGAGTGTAACAGCTGTAAGCAAAGTAAGCTAATTAATGTATTTTCAGCAGGAAAAAGTGAACTCCAAAATTATGTCCTATATAGGGCACAGCAAACTGTGAAGTGTAAGCAAGACGCAGGAGTCAGAATTAAATCCATCAGTCAAACTTTAGGCAATAAATTGTGTTCACAGTAAGTCTAGGGCTATGTCCAAATTCCCACCCTAATTCCTACCTGCTAAAAAACTATACAGTATAGTACGGGACTATCCAGTGTCCTGTATTTTAAAGGCTATTTAGACACCACGTTCACTACTTTTCTTTTATTTTTCTAAATGGTGTATATGACGTCACCGATTTCACCAAGTGAAAATCTCATTTCGTGTTTATTTATGAATGAATGTAGAATGTCCTTCCAGAAAACGTGGAAATAGTGCAAAGTCTAAAGCTTTCATAGACTTTGAATGGGCTACAATATCAGCCTAAATGTTCATCATTACTGAGAGTAAACTCACTCAGATCTGTTAAAGTGAAGCTTCAGCGTAATTTTAATAAGGAAGATTACGTCTTCTAAAGCACACAGGTGTTGTATTGTCGCTCTTCAAGTCATAATTGGCATATACTTGGAGCCAATAGCTGAAGTACTCGCTTTTTTTTTTTTACAACCAATCACAATCAGACCGCTGCCTTTGAATAAAGTAAAAGTTTTGCTTTCTTCCGCATTCCAGACATTGCGCCAGCCCACCTCCACCCCATTCTCCTCCTGGCTCTTCAATCGGGGCGTCCTGCATATCCACCATCAGCGTCTGGGCTCTGGGTCTCTTCTCCTGGTCTAAGTTTCCTCGGGCTCTTCCACTCGTCTGTTTTTCCTAATGCGGTCTGCTCGTGCTGGGGGTTCTTCACTTGCCCCAAGGTCTTCATCATAAGCAAGATTGTTCCAGCCCAGAGCCCAACTGCCAAAAAATAAAATAAACTCATTTAAGCTCTCTATTAAATCTTCAATTCTACAATGAGTTCTCTCCTTATTGAAATGTCATTTAGAAGTTCACCTTTGACAACTGACAGTAATAATTTAGTAGTGAAAAGTCACACTCTTGTTTTTCCAGCTCTCTTTGTACAACTGTAACACAGCAGTAAACAGGTATCTATACCTTTCCAAAATGGCGCCTAACTCTGTGTACCCAACAAGCTAGCATGTCATAATATATCTCGTTGTTAACAACTAATTGCTAACAAACTAAAGGACCATGCAATGACCAAGACTTTATTCAACTAAAAAAATACTTAATTTACTTTAAGAATTTCTTAAATATTTCAGTGAAAAATTCTTTGTCACTTAATCTGCATTATATCAAGTAAGTTAGCAATTTAAAAAATCAATTGTAGATTAAAACATTGGCTTTTGGGGTTACAAAATGTTATTCTTCTAAAGAAGACGAAACTTGAAGTAAGATTCAGTGACTTAATAATGAAAACCAGTAGGCTACCTTTGGCCTCTCGTTGCAGACGTTTCACAGACGGTCAAAGCAGACACAGAATCATGTTGAGGCTCTTCCATTCAAAGTACTCCCGGAGAACACATAACACTTTTACAGCCTTCTCCTTGCTGGGTTTTTTTTTTTTTTTTTTCTTGTGTGAAAAATACTCCTGTGGGTCTGATTTGGTTTTTGACTTTTATAGCATTCTACTGAACACTTCTGTGGATTCACTAACATCCTGTTGTGCAGACAGACCGACATACCTGCAGGTGTGTTAACATACTCACACGAGCGCATAGTTAAAGTGAAAGGGTCTCCAAGGACTAATTCCTGTATCTTTCTGTGGAATGTGGTCTATTTCATCAGAGGGAGAATAGGACAAAGTTTCAAGACTACAATATATTTTGGTGACCATAATCTGTAGTGTTAAATGCATTAAATTCCTTAGCAAAGAGGGCCAACAGAAGGCTTTTCTATAAGAGTTATACATCTTAAATGCAAGTGTATGAAGTGCACATGGGTTTCAAGATTACTTTCCCAGTGTTCAATATGACTTTGGCTTTGACTGAACAATGCCATTTAACACATCACACTCTTGGATAGCCTGGTGTGTGCTTGAAATTGACCTGGAAAGAAAAGAAATACCTTGAAAAGTAATCTCAGCTGTTGTTAAAGAGCTCTGGCAGCGGCGAGCCATCTTGCAATAGCGGCTGCTCAGCAGGAGGACTATTTCTCTGAGATTTATGTCCCTTAAAACCTACTGGGAGGGTTTGTGGAAAGCAAACAGAGGTCAGGGAGCTGATGCACTTCCAGTTCTGTGTTAATCTTCACTTCCATGTGGATCACACCTAAAGCTGCTGGACACAGAGCAGTATGAAAACTTAATCAATCCAAGATTAATGGTCCTCGTGCGACTCAGGGCTTCACTAAAAATACTATAAAATAAGTTGACACAAAAACAATCAAAACACAAAACAGTTTTACATTTATTTATCACTGCAGAGCAGTGGCTAGCACTCTCACCTCCCAGTGTCTAGTTTGTGTGGTGGGCACTCTGAATTCCTCCTACAGTTCAATAATATTCTTTGTTCAGGTTAAATCCAGCCTCCACTCAACAGCAAGATGGGATAGGCTCCAGCAACCATGTGACCCCCAAAGGGATTCAGAGGGTTCTGAAGATTTCAAGTTACACCTCCACAGATCGTGCAAAGACAATAGGTTATTTATCATTATATAGTGTCTTAAAAGGATTGTCAAAGTAGAGATCTGTTTCCAAAAATTAATGTAGCATCATGTGAAAAAGGCCCATTTGGATATTACATTTAAAATGTTGCACTTGGTGCATGTATTATAACTTTCTCTTTATTAGAAACTAACTTGCAAAAAACGAAAAACGTTTCTTTCTTTCTCTGCATTTACCTCATCCAGACTTTTTGTTCATTTTTTTCTTCTTTTTGCATAGGTTGGCCGTGCTCCAATACCAGCATCTGCTTTCTACGTCCTGAGCCCCTTCCAGCATCAGAAATCCCTCCTCTGGCCTGAATGCTTTTGCTCACTAGGGAAAATAGATCCTTGCAAACTGTTCTGGCATTCAGACGGTTTACAACCCAGGACGAGGTAAGCTGTTCATAATAATAAAATCTTCCGCAGCACGGAGGGATTGTACAGAGTTTAAGAACAAACCAACAGCATTGTCTTGAAAAAACAAGAGGAAGGAAAGTCAAATTCTACTTTAAAATGTTCTTTATTTTTGTGGGACGTTTGGAAGCTCGTGCCTTCAGTTCAGTGACAGACTGTGGTTCCTGTTGCATTTGACACTATAACACCATATTAACATTTATTCTCGTCTTTATACCTTGCATCGTCACTATAAAGGAAGCTCCAGAGTGTCTTTTAGCCTGCTGTCTTTCTGCTCACGACAAGACTCAAATTGTCAAATGGTTTAAAAGTAAAATTAGCCTGACCAGCAAGGCAAGTCCTTCCACCTGTCTACACTGCCGACTCATAGAGGAGCATGAGGCGGGAAACATTTCTCAGTTTAGCGTGGAATGGTAAAGTGAACATGCAAAGTGAAAAATGGGCGTGCAGTTAGGACTGAAATATGGGTGCTCACAATTATGCATATTTGTCTGCTCCCAGAGTCATTTAATCTCACCACTCAGATGGAGGAAAACTGTTTCACAAGTACATTTATTATGTGATTAATCCTGGAGCCACAAAAAAAAATACCTGTTGTCAGACAGGAGGCAGGGCACACCCTAGACAGAGACAAACAACCATTCATTCCCACGAGGAGAATATAGAATCAGCTACCAACTTGCATGCAGGGTTTTGTACAGTGGGAGGAAGTCAGAGTGCATAATAAAAAAACCTCATGCATGCACAGAAAGAGGAAAAATACTCACAGAAGGGCCTCAGGATCTCCTTGCTGTGCAGGGACGGTACTGACCAGCACACTGTGTGCAGGCCTGTTCAAGCATTTAAAATGATGCAAGCTTCTGGAATTCTGTCTTAAATAAGCATGAAAAAAAAGTTTCCCTTTTTATATCTCAATGAATTAACTCACAAGCTAATTTGAGGGTATTTATTAAAAAAAGAAAACACAAACACTGGCTGCAAAGATGTGTGTTTCTTTTAATAATAATTATCTATACAAAAAATGAATTGAATGATGAGCTATGCAAGGCAGAGAACAGACTCCTGATGTGTGGCTTAGCAAATTTCATTAAGTGTGAGAATGACCGGTGCCAAAGCTCAGACACATCAGAACAGTTTTCTTTTCATTTGTCATGTAATTTGTTATGGTGTGATTGAAGAAACTGCTCATGTAATTGAAAAGAGTCAGTGCATGTGGGAGGAAGGAGCGAGGATGGATGAGCAGAGAAACCGGCATGGAGGTAAGGTGGTGTGTGTGTGTGTGTATGTGTGTAGGGGGAGAGGGAAATTAATTTAGTTATTTTGCCCAGACCTATTGTAATATTATAACCCATTTCATCTTGTCCTGTTGTCTTCATGGGGATTTAAGGACTCGATCTGATGAGGAAAAGAGAATGAAAAAGGTAAGGTTAAGCTTCAACTGGTGAGTGTTGAAGTGTGTTCACCGGACGTGTGAATGTTCTAGACGTACATTCTCGAACGCACTTCCAGCATGTGGTGTTCACACTGGACGGTCGCTACCCAATACTAGCATATTTACCAACAGTTGGAAAAGGGTTGGTGTAACATGTCACAGTGGTGCAAACCTCGTGAATCTTGCTCCAGGCTTTTTTTTTTCACAGCTCTATTCTGATAAATAAAATTGATAGAAGCAGATATTAATTTATCCTCCTGATCTGTTTTCAAACGGTTGGTACTTCAATCAAATAAAAGGGACCAACTTTTCCTGTATTTATCTCACAGTGTATAAACATTTCGGAAAAGTATTTTCAGAGGGAGCCCCTTGCTTGTTAAAAAAATCATTTTTCATAATAAATTCCTTGAGATTTTTTTCTATCTCTTGCATCTAGAGTAGCACTTGGAAAATTTCTGTACAGATGTTGTTCTGTTGTCCGCCAGTCGAGTAACAAATAAAGTTGAGAATTCAATTAGATAAGATTCTTTCTATTTCCTCTTCACACACGACATTTAATGTGTGCGAATCAGTGAAAGCTGATTTGCAACAACATAAAAACGTTTCTGAATGAAATTCATTATCAGGATGAAGACCAGGCTGACACAGCAAAAGTTACAGTTGCTGCAAACAAAATCAGTTACTTGATGAGCTTCATACCCACAAGGCATGATATTCACACTGGACAAGTAGGGAAAGAGTTCTTCTCCTGTTTCTTTTTCTACTGTTTACTTATACATGTCCACCACTGTGCTCTTGCCACAATTATTACTTAATACTTTCTCCTCTGATCATTTTTCAAACGGTTGGCACTTCCAAGAATGAAAGGGAACATTATCCGTATGTGACTACCACATCCGATTCCCTCATTGGTCAAAGTTCACCCTAGTCTAGCTATCAATGCGTGTTCAATAGATGCGTGCTTTGTATGTAGCACCTAAGAATGGTCATAAAAGACCCGTGTTGTCATGCAGAATCCAGGAACGTGCGTTTATGCGAATTTACAAACACTTTAATTGGAGACAGCCTCTTGAACGTATATTTTAGAGAATGGTGGGAATGTAGTTTTAGACACAAATAATGCAAATCCTCCAAAATCTTTCCTATTGGAGAAAAAAAATGACATGACTACATTTTGGAGCTTTTGAATCATATCACTGAGAAGTGACACTTCAACAAACATATCTAACTGACAACAACATTATACATTTTTGTATTTAGTGTCTCTTAAATAGTGGAGGCACACACTGCCCTCCTGGGAAGTTTTAGCTTTAATAGATTGCTGCATAATTTTGAAGTAGACTTCCTTTATCACAGAAGATAAAGAGAAAAACAAATAAAAATATGAGGCAGAACTTACCAAACAAATACGTAAATAGATTAATGTATGAATAAGTTTGATGACCTAGTTACCCAGAGAGGTTGTGCAGTCAGATGGCTGTTGGAATAAACCCTGGTTCCTACTCTGGGAGAGTTGGAGTCTGTTGCAGAAGGAACTTCTCATTCCCTTCATAGTCGGGAGCAGTGGGTGAGAGCTGTTGTCCTTGATGGACCTAAGCTTGGTCAGATCAGATCTTTGCAGTTTTTGTGTCCATGTGGTTTAGACATATAAGCAATGCCAGAGACGAATATAAAAGCCCAAAATAACGTCTCTGTTTCTCGGTTCTCTGATGTCTTGTTTGGGAATGTGTAAAAGTGCAGACAAGGCTAGTGTCATGTTGTGCGGTCCTTCAGAAAAAATAACACTTTTCCAGACTTGACGTATTTAAATAAAAGAAAAAGCTGAATTTGTGATCTGTTGAAACCCCTTTGAATTCCTGAGGGAAACTGACAGGTGTTTTGCATCTCATTTCCTCCAAAATGCTGTTGTCTGGATGCCACTGATTGTAATCAGACGGACTGACGATGCAGGAGGCCTTTTCCCTTCAGTAACTTCAGGGGATCTTTCACCCAGCGGGAAGTCTAAATGGTGAAGCGCCTTTACCCAATCAGAACAAAAACAAACACAAATTAACAAGTATACAGCATGTTCATTTTAAATTTATGATCAGACAACAGCTGTTGAATAGTCTGAATAAAACAGAGCCACACTTAGCCACAGCTTAAAAAAACACGCTTGTTTATTTTGCACTAACAACTCTCTGGATTCACCTGCAAAAAATGCGTTGTTGTCTGTCTTTAACAACTTCCGTTTTTATTTCAACTCAATCAAATGCTAAAAAAGTGGTTTTCATGTTGCAACAAATCACTCAAACAAATGTGACAGGAACAGAGTTGATTGATACCGACTGGACCACAATGTTACCGCCACCAAACAAAGTGTTTTGTGATGCACTGAATGAGTAAACGTGCCAGACTTTTTTCCAGTTATTTCCTCCCGTCATCGCTGTTTAAGGATTTGATTGTCTTACTCGCCTTTATGTTAAACTTTTCTCCCCGTTTATCCAGATAAGCCACTTTCAAGACAAACTGGTGGTAGAAGAAAACATTTTTTTGGAATTTGTTTGAATTAATTAATCAAATAAAGCAGAACTCACTGTGCTTTTCCCCATTGTTTTTACCTCAATAAATCCTATCAAAATGAATTACATGTTCCCCACATAAAGACCTCAGCGGCATTCCCCTGTTAAATTCCAGATAATGCTTTGTTCCCTGGCAGAAAAATGGAAAGGTAAACGCGAAACATCTTACTGAGACTGTCACTCGCATGCGAACAGACAGCGTTCCTAAATCTCAATGGGCGTAATAGCTTCTGTCTGTCATTTACGTGCATGATGCAGCGCTGGCAGTGTAATGTGTTGCTATGGAAACATAGTGGCATATTCTCGTGCTGTGGCGCTGTGCATTTCATCACTTTTGTTACTCTAATAAATACAATCGTGTCAATTGGGGATAGTGAGGCTGGCGCGCTGATGTCAGTTTCATCAGAGTGACCGCATATGTCCAAATATGAATTAAAGTACACATTTAAAGAGAAATAAAAACCAAATATAAAAAAAAGACAGACATCAAGAGAAGTCTGTGTGCACAAAGTGTAATTCAGCCCTTGCTTCAATTTTGCCTCCCTCCTCCTCCTCCTCCTCTCTTCCACACCTTATTGGCCTTGGCCACCTTGTAATGTGTGGTGCCTACACTGCCACAATTCCTCCTGGCTCTCGACTGAGTGTGTATCGATTTCTTGCTGGTGTGTATTACACTCAGGGAAGGTGTCAGAGAGGCGGCGGAGGAGGAGGAGACGTAAAAGACAAGGAAAAGGTTGGATGCAAGAAAAATCTTGACAGTTCACTCATATGAGCGACGACAACGCCTTTGCAACGACTCTGTAACAGAGTTACACCGGTAATCCTTACAGTCCAGAGCTACAATTTAAGAGTACAGCTTTGATTGCCAAGAACATTTGTCTGACCCTGTTGAACTCCACCATGAACAAAAATTCTTCTCTCCTTTTCTCTACTCCATCTACCTCTCCTCTCCTCTACTTTTTTATTTACTTCTAATTGTATGCCTTTGTTGGTGGTGCAGTATAATTCACATGTTTTTCCTTCTCTCCGACTCCCCTGTGGGAGACCGGGAGAGATTGCAGTTTCCGGGAGACTTGTTGGTGATCCTGACGAAGCCCCGCCCATCTGGATGAAGCCCCGTCACCATCCGTCACCATCCTGCATCTCTGAGTGGGAGTGATTCCTGGTGGGTCGTCTGTCCTCCTGCTCCTGGTCGTGGTCTGCAGTTCTGCCTCATCTGGACTATGGACTTAATCATCACTTGTCCCTCAGCTCTATATGAATGAACTCAGCTCTATATGAATGAACTCTACTCATATATGCAGTTTTAGCAGCTAACTTTTCTTTAACCGTTCTGGTATCGCCTGTCCGTCCTGGGATGGGATCTCTCCCTCATGTGGGAATCCCTAAGGTTTCTTCTTTTTTTTTCCTGACTCAGGTTTTTTTTTAGGAGTTTTTCCTTACCGCGAGGGAGGGTCTAAGGACAGGGATGACCTGTTCTTTATAGTCTGTTTAGTTTTTACCTATTGTGCATATTTTATGACTCCATCTGTGCATCTGTAAAAACTGCAGGCATGAAGCCCAATGAGGCAAATTGAATTTGTGATATTGGGCTATATAAATAAAATTGAATTGAATTGAATACTCCTTTCTGTGTCCTTCTCCATGTTCCAATCTGAGTTGAGTTTCCCATTTATAATTCAGTGATACTGTATCAGGCTGTATCCTCACACTGACCTTCTTCTTTCCATTGGTCTATGATTACAACTGGCTATATATAGGATAATCAGCGTATGGGACTTCCCTCATTCCCATAAAGTGAAATGAGGCATGGGCGTGCTGGAGCTGGGCACAGCAGAGAGCAGAGCAGACCCGCCTGCGCACACACCAAGATGGAATAAAGGGGCAGAAATAAGACAAAGGACTCCAGGTTTGCAAATGCAAAAAACAAATGTAAAACATATTATCCTTAGCCATGGAACTTACCTTTATTAAAGACCCAGTCCAATGAAAACCCTGTTTTTAACATATCTTGTTGCATTTTTCTCATGAAGGAAGACAGATGAAGAAAATTAAGTTTAATATTTGTATTTCTGAATATATATATATATATATATATATATATTTAAATCCTTGTAAATCAGGAGCAGATTAAAAGGTGCAATTGGAAAAAGCTTTGGGAGTGTGATGTGGGACTTACGAGGTAGGGCTGGGCGATACTGAGCATTTGGGTATCAATCTTATACCTGTCAATATTGCAGATATCTATGCCAATACCAATATTATTCATAAATTTGGTGGATGGTACATGAACCTCCAAATCTCACTAATCTTAATTGTTCTGAATTTTTCTTTTTTTTTGGAAAGTTTCCTTTTTTAAAAAATTTCCAACCACAGTGGAAATATTGATATCTGCGGGGCGGTATCGATCCAATACCGATACCAACTTGAGATTGATATTATTGATATTTTGGATCGATCTGCCCAGCATTATTACAAGAACAAGTCCCAGCTCCGCTTCTGTTTACCTTTTATCTTAATACATATGATAAACACCATGTAACATACAAAAAGTTAAGAAGTAAAATCAAGGTACTTTATTTGCACTTACCCGGTGTAATGACCACAAGAGACACATTAATACTACACGTAAATACCTGGTACTTTGTAAAAACCCAGTGTATACAGCAGAAACATCCAAAACAAATATCCAGTTGGTACCATAGGAACCAAATAGTACCAATAAATAAACAATAAGTGCCGAGTACGTACAATAAAAGTGTAACATGAATAACACCTAAATACCCTTCAAGTACTTTACCATAAACAGATCTATGTATGTCTTTGTTTTTCTTGTCTGAGCAGGAATTTGGATCAAAACTGTTCGGCTAGATATTTCCAATATTGTCCGCTCATTTTTGCTGTACAGGTAATGTTAGGTTGGGGGTGTTAGGGGCTGTAAGCTAGATGGAGAGCGGGTTAACAAATGGATGATGGGAAGGGGAGGCAGGCTTAGTCCACACCAACGGTCCCGCCCCCAACTCAGAGGTGGATTTCTAATGAACTACTGCCACTCTGCAAAAACTATGTCCTCGAAAACGATACAGGTTTTTTGATTTTGCCCATAAAAACAGCCTTTTTTTTTTCAATTTTGATTTTCGAACAAGAAACAACAAAAAAAAACAAGTGGTCATAATTAAAAGACCACTGGGAACGCTTTTCCAATAGATGATCTGAGTGACACTTCAACCATTCAGACACAGTTAGTGGCCTCTAATATATTTTCCCCATACTTTCTTTTGGCAGAATTGTTGAAAAATATAATTTTATATATTTTTTTAATCAACCACTGTACTTGAACTTCTGTTTTTATCTCTAGCATGGTGTAAAGAATTATGAAAGTCTGATCAGAATTAATTGAATTCTTTTCACATGGGGTGTCTTTGTCCCACGGTCCTTTTGCATGCTACAAACACATCACTGCGGTCAAGTACAGACAGCCTCTACCTCTGAGCATCCTGATGAGGCACACATGATTCATGGTGCACCTCTCTGCTCTTCATCAGTGTAATAAATGACACAAGGCACTGAGCAGAACCTCTGCCAGAGAAACCCATCTGAATGCAAACTTTTAATCTGTTCATCTCTGTCAAACTGAAGACTTTCTTTTTAAATTTCCCTCTCCACGCTCTCCACTCCTTCACAGTCATTGTGGCTTGTGTCGGTCTGCCTTGAATAGGAGCGACTCTCTGTTCCGCTAAAAGGATGGCCGTGTGAGAGGGCCAGCTGGCCTCACTCTTTCATCAGCGACACTGACCTTCTGCTTGTCACCGCTTAAGCGGCCGTCACATCCACTCCACAGTCTCATTGGCCACTGCCACAGGGAAAAGAAGCTAAAGGCCTACCTTAATCTGATACAGCGTTTGAGAGCCACATAAACAGCCAGTGTTTTATGTACTGAGGAAGGAAATAAGGAAGGTGCAGTCTGTGCACGGCTGGGAGCTGTTCTGTGAAAAGGCCAGTAATGAAACTGGTCCTGTCCACCATCCCTCTGGAGAGAGTTAAAGCTTTAACTGAAAGTTTGACAGATCAAAGAATTCAGAGTTAGTGATAATAACTTTAAAGAATGATCTAAAAGTGCCCGGGCAACAAAAAAGAATAAAACTCAAATCATGTCATACAGCACCTTCATGCCCCATCAATTGCAATGACAAAAAAAGTTACTCGCCCTTTTAAGACTCCTGCACTGTAAGTGCAGGCCCGACCCCGGCTGCCGAACACTTACTGACCTAAAGATGCAGTGACACAAAAAGCTCAAAGATAATTAAATATTGATTTTTGTTTTCTAATCCCATATAAAAATTGTCCTGAGACTCCCAGCGGTAGTTTTCACCCTCGGTAAAAGATGGGGAAAAATTCTAGATTGGCGGTTAACCTCTATTTCATGTCGGGGGGGGCAGCGTTGGCTTGTGGGGTGGTGGTGAGGGGAGTTGGGGGGGGTGCAATGCAGTGATGCTGATGCGTTCTTGGCTCCAGCCTTGAACCTGGCCCGCGCCATTACTTCCCCGCTGCTGATGACACTGATCCCCCTCTCTAATCTTTGTCATGAAGCGGACTGTGGCAGGCTGCCTCTGCACCCACCACACGCCCGATTGATATCCTCCTTCATCCCCTCCTTCATCCCCACCTCCTACAAAATATTATGCCTCCTCTTCCCTCACCAGTCCGCTGCTTTTTCAGACCCGTCCCCCCAAACAAAGAAGAAGCAGAATTTTGGGATCTATCTTCTCTGCGTTTAATGCACTTAGTGCTCAATCACCAAACAGATTTATTTGATGACCAAAGAGCTGAAAGGTTAGCCAGTGGTGATCGGTAAGTAACATGAATAAATCAAACAGAAAACTGATGTAATCTAAGTTGCTGTAAAGTTTGGCCATCTTTGGCAACAAGAAGACAAATGTGACACACACACAACCCCCACCCCCCACACATGCATGCAGAAAGGGGGTGCCCTGCAGGGGGCAGCAGTGACCAGTCCAGTTGGAAGCACCACAGTGCCTATGCATTAACTTTTTATCCCCTCCATCATGCATGCAGACAAACAAACGCTCCTCTGGGGTTGTGGGCCAATAAAAAGGCATCTTATTAGCCCCCCCTCCTCCTCCCCTCCCAACCCCAGGCTCCCCGCACCATCAGTCTCCTCCCTCGCCCCGCATGAGACACACAACCCAACCTGCTGTCGTCTCCGCCACCAAACATCCCCACCAACACACAAACACAAACGCTCTTACAGCGCCACCTATACCACCCCCGTGTTCAGCTTCCTGATCCTCAACTTCATTAAAAGACACTCCAGCACACGCCACCGCGGCCTTCCCTCGCTTAAGTGCTCCCCCATCACTGCTCTTAACCCTGCTCTCCTGCGGAGAGCTGAATAGATAACCCAACAAAGAATTAAAAAAATAGAAAGAGGGAGGGCATCAAATCCAGCTCCTCACCGGCTGGCCTCAGGTGGGAAGCAACACCGCCACTTACCAGCATGACTTAACAGATGAAAGCAAATCCTTGCAGAATGTGTGAAAAATAAACATGTTTCAACATTTCTGTGCATCAAGGATTCTCATGAGCTTTTTGCTTGACATTTTTCAAAGCCTCTTGGATGTATTTTTTTTAAGGAAGTATGCAAAAGCATCCTCATTTTTTATTTAAAAAGTTGCCCCGCATTTTAATTTAATTACTTTAAGGGGAAAAACCAAGTCAACACCGAGGTGATTAGAGGGAACCCTTTAATATTCTAGCCCAATAGAATAACAAAACTCCTTTTTCTGTTTCTGAGACAAACATCACACATGTACATTGTTTTGCATTTTAATCCAAAAAATATTTGCTATAGCTTTAACTTTTGAATTTATTTCCAGCTGTGTAAAAAAAACATTTTTGCTTTCAAGTAGATTCTGCATTTAGATCATTCTGAAGCTAAAGTGGCTTTTTTCAGATATGCGATAACAGGCATTAATGGGTTAAAATTTTTAGGAGAACCCAAATTTGACGTGCATCCCTTCACTTCAGGCCTGCATGTTGCTTTTGCATGCCAGCACCATGGATAATTCTGTTTGCTGCATGCCTCTAGTAACTCATACCTAAGCTGTCACTGTTCTTTTGTTACACAATGTGCGCTGATATGCTTGTTTTATCAAAGCCCCAGGAAATATTGTATGGGAGGAAAATGGATTGGGAAGAAAAAAACAAAAAAGAGAACAATAAATTATTCAAGCAACCATGTGAAATGCTTCCCAGCATTAGAACATATGATTGAGTGGAAAGGAAGGTTGTTATCTTTTATTAAAATCAGACAAACACAACAAGTAAATTGTTAAGTTGCAAAAACTGGAAACTTTTTTTTTTTTTTTTTTGTGGAGGTTGCATTCAAAGTGTTCATGTTTGCACTTTCCCAGAGTTCCTTGAGTATTTTTTCTCATTGGGGTATTGTTCTCTAAAGGTTATGATTTATGAAATATTTTCTTAAAATTTGAATCAGTTCTCATGTAGTTGCAGAATGTATTTTCTGTGAGATTTAGAAAGCTGGAGTGTTAACAGCCAGAACAATTGCTTTGTTTGTTTTTTTTTTTGTGAGTTTTTTTCTACCTAGTATTTAAAAAAAATGAGGCCCTTTTTCAGACATGATGTTTTTCTTCACAATGTTTTAGTGCATGTGGGAAATGCTAGTGCAGGCTGCCAAATCCAGAGACCAAATCAATAAATGTGACTGCAAAATGGATTTTTTAATTATTGCCCAAACAAATGGCATGTCCAAGCCTAGATATGGAGGAAAAAAAAAAAAAATCAGAAAGCGGTCACTGATTCTCCTGTTTACTGAAAAAGCATGTTTGTCTGTGTCAGTTTGTGTTGGTTGGTGCTGCAGTATTTTACATTTATGCTTTGTTTCCAATTTGACCTCATTTTTTGACAGAAATTATGAATTAACACACAAAAAAAGGCATAAAAGCCTAAAGAAGTTTATGTTGCCCCTCTCTTACAATAACGGGATGATGAGGACGATGACAAGGGTGTCAGGTTCACTGCTGAGCTGCGTTTCCTTTGATATTGTTGCACTGTATTGTAGGATTTTGATGGCAGACTTTGAAGAAGAAGACGTGCCTGAAGGAACAGAAAATAAGTGATAAATCAGATCATGTAGGAGTAGAACTGCAAGGGCCTGACAACTCCAAGTTAGAGAACATGAGCCTGGAAGCATAACAGCAGTCTGTCATGCATATGTGTGCGAGTTAAAAGAAGCATCCATTTTAGAGTTAAGTGACTTTTGTTCCAGGATTTCTCAGGAGCGGTGTCTTGCAGAATCAAATCCTGTGGATATTTCTCCCCCGTGAAAGCTCTCAGTTCTGCAAAGATGGATCTAAGTGCTCCTCTGACCGCAAAGACCTTGAGTGTGTGCGCCTATTAGAGCAAAAGTCTGACTGGATCCAGAATGAATTTGTACATGACGGCTCTGTCAAACATCCATGGACTTACTACAACCCTACTAGCAACTTACCTACCTGCCCCCTTCTGCTTCCAGCCGGGCAGACAGGTGGACAGCACGCGCAGGACCAGAATGCTTCTGGAGGGGAGGGTCGGGTGGATGATATTGATTCAACGTCTACTGTACTTGGAGAGAGGAGAGGGAGAGGGGGCCAACAGCACTTTTCTTACAAGGCTAACTCTAGACCAATCTCATCACACATTCTCTCAGGGGACTTTTTTTTTTTACCTTCTCCCCCTGCTTTCTTTCTCTCTGCATTGCATTCTCTCTTTCATTTTTATTCTGTTAAGGCAAAAAAAGAAGAAGAAAAAAAAACAAGGTCGACAAAGGTTGTCCTCCCAGCTGTCATCAGAGAGAGGAGGGGGTACAGATAGCTCTCCAGAAGACAGGCCTGAGAGCCGAGATATCCCACAATGCCGCTGATAAGAAAGTGGGCCATATAACCTTTGGTTGGCACGTGACGGGAATGCAGACGGCGGCAGGCGGCATTGTGGAAAGGACGGGGATGGGGAGGGAAGATGCTGCTGAGCCCGCTGCACTTGAAGATGAAGTCAAAGTCGGCGAAGGAGGAAGGATGAGGAGGGAGAAGCCGTGAGAAGGAGAAGAAGATGTTAGCTGCCAGAGAGGCAGAGGGGATGAAACAGAGGGAAAAATGGCTAAAGATAGGAATTTGAGCGCTGTAGAGTTATTTCTTGTAAAATTTAATGACTCGAAATTTTCCTTTGTTAATAAAACAAAATAGAGAATGTGTAAATATAAATGTGTTTACATCCATATGCAAAAAATAATGGATCGATTTTAAAAGCGTTCCTAGTTGTCCTTTAATTATTATTTTGTCATTTAGTGATTTAGTCAAGATGAGAAAAAAAAGAAAAGAAAAACTGGCCTTTTTTTGTGGACATATTTTTTGCAGAGTTAATCAAAAATGAACTTCTGAGTTGCGGGCGGAATTGTTGCAATGAAGTCAGCCTACCTTTATTTCCAATCATCCTTATACCCTCTCCGGCTAGTTTACAGCCCCTCACAAACCCAACCTAACATTACTGATGCAGTAAAAAGGACAATCAATTTTGGAACTATCCAGACACAAGGCTCTGAGCCAAATCCCAGCTCAGAAGAGGAAAACAAAGATTTATGTGGATTTAATTGCCTGTAAATGGATGCATCGGAATGGAGTGGTGCAGGGAACTTGTGATCTGATGATTGTAGCTTTGTTGTTGCTACAGGTTTTTTCAAACAGATTTTCCGTCTGCACCTGATTCACAGCTATTAGAATAAAGAAGTACTTAGAAATTCGTTTTAATATCCCTTTTTGGCAATGTTTCCTTTTACAATATGGTACCTTTGTGGTATACGAGTTACTTGAGATGTACCTATGTCACACTTTTTTTTTTTTTTTACATGGTACTTACATGGGTATTTATGTGAAACTTATGTTGTTCCTACATGCAACTAAATCAATACCGTATTCCCTCTTTATTCACCGGGGTTAGGGACTGGAGGCATCCAGAAATATGCTGAATCAGCGAATATATAGAACCCCAACCTCCCATCCCCACAGCTGAAGAATGTCTGTTATCAGTCCACACTCATCAAAAACACTCAGGATTTTTTTCAATCACTTCTGAGTCAGCTGATGTCATTTCTCCATGCAGGATCATGAAGAGAGGAGGGGCGTCCATCTTGCGGAAGAGTTTTTTGACAAACCAGAAGACTCATGTGACTGAATAATAAATCTGCAAATACGTGAAACTGCAAATTTAGAAACGCAAATAAGCAGGGAAACATTCCATGTCTTTTGTGGTGTTTAGTATTTATGTGCTACTTTTGTGGCTCGTTATGTTTAATTGTATTTGCCATAAGTAAGAGTAAAATAGACAGAAAGTATCTTTTTAGCACCTTGAATGCATATTTTATTGTATTTATTCAATTTTCAACAACAGAAGGACCAGCCCCATGAGATGACACATCTTGTTTTCTAGGGGCTTATTTTGTTAGGTAGATAATGACAGAAAATATGACAGAGTGTAAAGTATAACTGATAAACAAAAATGCAGTTTAAGATACAAATCAAGTACCGGTACAAAACCGACACTCACAAACACCCACATCCACACACACAAAAACACATACATAACAGCTCTCAACTATGCGGTACGTTTGAGTGTGTTTCCCTACTTCCCATGAGTAAGATAGTACAGAGAAAGTACCTCTTAAGTGATGCAAAACTGGACGGTAAAAAAAATCCATTAAATTTCCACTGTATTACTTCTTTATATATGTTCTCCATCATGGAGTTAAAAACACGATTTTCAAAGACAACATTTTCTGTTTATTATCAAAAGAAAACCAGATCAGACTCATTTGTGTGACTCAGGGATCACAGAGCAACATATCTACAGAAGGGAAACAGCAGCTCTCTCCCCCAACCACATGCTCCCACATATCAGTCTGATTTGCTCCACTGTGGGAATAATTGACCCTGAACAATTATTGCACTGAGTGCTCTCATTTTTCTTCTCCTCAGTTCCACGCAGTCATGCAGGGTGGGGCCTCCCCTTGGTTTCTGAAGCGAGGGCTCGCTGTGGTGCAGCAGGATCCCTGTGAAGACGCCTCACAAATGAAGTTCTCCTCAATCTCTGGAGACTCCATCGCCATTTGTTTTCATTATTTTGACAGCCCGTTTTAAGGAGCTCTCCTCTTCAGGCTCCACTCGCCTCCCTCTACAACACTTTCTGCACCCCCCCACCCCCCATTTATTTGGAGCTCCTCCTGGGTGAGGTGCAACGATGTGTTTCAGTCACAGCTCCCTGCCTCAGAAGGCGGTTTTGGGGGTGTGGGGGGGCAACAGAGAGGCACTTCCTCACCTAGATGAATAGACACCTCCTTTCTCTCCTTCCTCCGCCACTTCATCTCTGCACGGCAAGTCCTGCGGAGTCCTGACTCCGTCCAGTGTGAAGTAGCTTTTCAGCTTCACTTTTTCCACCTTTTACCATCAAAATAACAGCAAAACGGTAAGTAGACGTCCCTCACAAGGCAGAAAATATATCAGGCATGTAATCAACAGAACAACTTGAATGTGAGTTTTACAGTCCGTACTGAACTGGAATTCCCTCACGTCTGAAAAAAGCAGCTGAGAATATAAGAAAGCGAAACAAAGAGCTCCTCTGTTGCCCGTTTCCCATGCAGCAAGCTCATGTTCAAGCAAGAGCTTTCTTGTCAGCCCCTGAACTGAGGTACCAAAGTTTCTTAAACAATCTGATTTGTATATTCCTGAGACAAAGACCTCCAACATCAACACTTCATCAAGGATAAACAAATGGACCCTTTGCTCATCTGATTTCACCTCCATCGCGCTGAGCATCCTGTTTCAAAGCTGGTCTTGATTTGTCTTTGGTTTCTCCTTGTGCTGCAGAACACACTAACAGAGTGATGCATGAACTGAAAAGGAAAAGTTTAAATTTTGTGGGAGAGCAGGCTGTTGACACATCTGGCCGACCGCTACACAACCCACCAAAAAAACCACCTAAAAACAGGCGAGAGATGAGCTTTCTGTGAAACGTTTTGATATTTCAGCCAGATTGTCTCTTTTAAATCAAATATATTACTTCCCATTAGGCCTTATTCAGGTAATTTCATAAATAAGAAAACAGTCCATGTCATAGTGTTAAGTATTAGTTAAAAAAAAAAGAAAAAAAAAATCTTAAAACAATTGTTTGATGTTTTTGGTATTGTTTCAAGAAAATTCATAAAAGTTTGGTTAAAAACTATTATAATAATTGATAATGATAAATTATTTAAAAAAGCCTTTCAGTTCCACATAACATCAAATTTACATATAAAGAAAACAAATATTAACATTAAGCTATGAATGGTCAGCTGCCGCTATTCATTGGAAGATGTGAGAAGGATAAGAATCACTATGGACAATGACATTGACCATGATTGTGTCCGTGAGCTTTTTTTCTGATTGGTCACCACTTATTTCAACAGTTTACAATCATGCAACCCTAGAGATCGGTTTCTCAAGTCCAGGCTTTATCTCCGAAATATATTTTAAAGTAGCAATGTGGGTTTTAATAATGCCTAAAATGATTTCTTTCTGTTCAATCTAGTGTTTCTAATTCTACAGCTTAACTGCAGTGGTACAGGCCTGATTTATTTGCAAAGCTGGCAAAAAGAAAAATAAACGTTCAAATCCAATCAAATCATCTGGTTGGTTTTGCACGACTTTTAAATTACTCATTTATTCCTCAAAAGATGTTGTTCATTCTGCCACAGAAATGTTTAATGTTCAGTTCAGCTTATCTGGAGAATACCGGTTTACAAACAAAGTTGATCCTAATAAGTAAATAAACGTTTGTTAACAATAAACATTCAACCTAGGAAAAAATACAATATAATTACATTTAGGTGAAATATTTTTCCAAGCCATTTCTATAAATGATAATATATTCCATAATATTAACTGAATCCACTAAAAATGGCCCTTTTTGCAAATGGGGACCAAACCATTACTCCTCCACCACCATGCTTGACCGTGTGTGTATAAGTTGTACCTGCTGCGTTTCAGAAAATTAAAAGCAAATCATTCATTGCTATCATTAAACCAAATGATTTAAATACTGAGCACGCTTTGATCTAAAGTAAAATGATTTATCCTGGCAGAAGTGGGGGGTCATCGCTGAATGTTAGATGGCACAGCAGCTGCTGGATGAGGAGAAACTCTCACAGCAACAGTTAGTCTGCCAGGAAAATGAGTAGATGACACCGGAGTGGGAGGAGAAAAAATCAAGTGCTGCATGAAACCAAGGATGCGAGCACAAAGAAAAATTCTGGGCTTGATGTTATCCTACAATAAAACATTTCTGTTCTACTCCTCTTCTCGCCACAGTGACAAGTCCCCAGGCCTCTCCTGGTCAGAAAACAGCAGGGGTCATTGACTCAAATCCTTCCAACAGGACAAACAAATCAGATCCACAACCCAAACCCTCTAGAGAAGCCAGAAAAAAAAAAAAAAAAAAGAAAGAAAACAACAGGTCACGACTACAAACCAACACTGGTCAGAGACAGAAAAACGGGTCAGACACCATGAACAGTAACCAGAGACTCGGCAGCAAACAGAGGCTGAGACAGTCCGACACCAGTCACTGCTCTGCAAGCTCCTTATAGAGGAAGCCTCACAGGTGAGTGTAATAACACTGCTAAAAACTCAACTAAGCTGCAATGGGGAGCACGGGAAAAGAAGCTGAAGAAAGATGACATTTCCTTTAAAAAAAAAAAAAAAAAGAGCCAGGAGTGTTGATAATAAAACTACCAAACATTTGTTGTAAGCCAGCAACAGAAAACATGCGTAATCCAGCTAAGTTTACAATATTTCTCACTGACTGGGCTCCCAAAGAGCTGTTGATTCCAAAACATAGACACAGCATGTTGGCTGAAAGTGCAGTTCCACCCAAAGCTTTCTTGTAAATGATCTCTGGTGGATAGATGAGTCTTTGATCTTGATCAGCCTGGTTTTTCCATCAGCGGGATTGATCCCATTCTTGCCGTTGGCTTTGTTCGAATCAGTTTGTTTTAACTTTGGGAGGGTCATTTCAAAGTCCAGACTTTGTTGACATGGAGCGTTTGAACGTCTTCCAATCATTACAAATCTATCTGTCAGCAGAATGATGCACATACACAAAAAAGAAAGAAAAAAATCACTGGAGAATGAGCCTGTAATAACAAGCAGATTCACAAACAGCTGGAGAAATTCCTGTTTATGTTTTATTTAGTAAACAACTAAATAATCCACATCACCAAAACACCAAAACATGTGTTTTTTTAACTAATATTTTCAAATGAACATTTTTTTTCAAATCAAACTCTCCTGATTAGCAGATCTGGCTCCTATAGAAGCAGAAAATGTGGATGTGTTTTTTCCTAACAATGTTTCTGTGTTTTGGCTAAACTAAAAACTATAACATAATAAGAAAACGTCATAATATAATCTCTACCCTCGTCTCTTGGATGTATATATATTTTTTTCTTTTCTTTTTTTTAACCTTTTTTTCCAAAACATTAATGTCAAAACGTGTCCATAATAATCAGTCTCACTGTCACTTGTTAGTTCAAGTCTGCACTTTCTTTCTAGGTATTCAATTATGAGCACTGTTTTTAGTAAATTAGTTTTAAATGTTTTTATCATTATTATTTTTAATTTATATTTTTATTTGGATCAGACTAAATAAAAAAAAATACTATACAAGGAAATCAAAAGTCCATCCATATCAAACTCAGACCAGCCTGATACATTTGTGTAAATTTAATGATGTTCAGAAGAGCACCTCAAAAAAAAGTAATTAAAATAGAGAGGGGGAACTTATAAATATAAATGTGTTTACATCCGTATGCAAGTTGTAATCTCAATAAAAAACACATTTTCTAGCATTAAACAAGTGGGTACAACTGAGAACTTCCTATTTATTTTTATCATTTTTTCCCTTTATAGTGTCACTTGAATTCTTGAATTGTGGGACAATAAATTGAATCAATTTGCTACCCCATACATTAACCTTGCACAATCACATGGGAGAATATTGCTTTAAAACTATTAGAAATTAAATAAAGTAATACATTTTTATAAAATTGAGAAAGAAAATTAAAATATCTTCATCTTCCAACTCACTTTATTGATCATCCAATAGATTTTTTTTTGTTTAATTTATTCCACCTTTTACCCCATTTAATGAAAGCAAATGAAAGTTGATAAAAGATGATTTGTGAAAGCTTAACAGTGTAATAATGACAACATCTAAGTTCAGGATCTCTGGGTGACTCTGAGGAACACATGCCTTCTGTGTTTTAGGAGAATCGAGAGAGGAAAAGAGGGAGGAGGACTCCGAAAACGCTGCAGGCCAAAACAGGGATGGCGTACCACCAGCATTCTTTTACTTGGCAATGATAGCCAGTGAAGCAGAAAAGTGAATTACCCTGCTAGTCCAGCACTTCTTAATCTAATATCTCCAATGAGCGGCCTCAGCTCTGAATGGGAGCTCACTTTCGTGCTGTGTCACAAAACATTAGACACTGTTGCTCTGTTCATTTCTGCACAGTAATTCTGATACACCTCTTAGTCTTGGCGCCGGGGGACATCTCCCTGCCCTCCTTCTAGTTTCAATCTTCTATTGGAAGAATTATTATCCATTTATGTATATTTAGTTTACTTTTGTCAAAGCTCAGAGGGCTGTGTGGCGGCTGATTGAATAAAAGGGTGTGCGTTTCCATTTCTCATCCAGTTTACCCTCATTTTTGTTTCCCCGTGAAGGAACTTATGCTCCAGGGTAATAAAAAAAAAAAGTGTAAATAAAAGAAAATGGATATCGTTGCTGCAGACTGCTGTTCCTTCTGTGTTGATGTTTGAACAAGCCAGTCTTCCGGAGAGATCTGGTGAGTCAAAACAGTGGCAAAATGCCAGGAAATGTTAATAGCTTAATGATCGTGTTAAAGTAAAAGAAAAAAAAAGCGTATTTGGTCTTTAAATGTGAGACGGAACAAGCTTTATGACTTCCAACTATCAGGTGGCAGCTCAACCATGAGGTGCTTCCCTCACACAGGATCGCTGTGTGTGGCAACTTTCTCATCGCCGAGTGCTAAGTGTTGCTGCATGCATGGTAGGACTTCATAACCTGACCCCCCTCCACCCCCGTCGCTTTCTTCATAGCGAGGCAATTGGCAGGCAAACAGCTGCTTGGTCTTAGCGGGCTGCATATCAATGGCTCTAATTAATTGGATTAATGGAGAGGGTTCTGGGATTTGGGGAGAGGCTAGAGGAAGCATTTCAGCGGAAACAGAATTGCCATCCCTGAGGGCAAGGGGGATCGTGATGGAGCTGTAAGGGGAGGTGTGTGTGTGTGTGTGTGAGGGGGGCACACACGAGGCTGAATATGGATGAGGAAAAATTGAGTTAAAACAGAGGAGACTGCAGCATTCATTAGACCGCCCACCCTCTGAAGTAGCTGCTTAATATGCACGCTATTACTATGCAAATCAGCGATAATGAAACGCAGAGGATTTTTTTAATCAGAGGAAGAACAAGCAGATGTTGGGAGGGCTTGGGAAGAAGTGTTACCAGTGTTAATGTGTGTGTGTGAGAGAGAGAAATACACATTGTGTGAAAAAGTGAGTATATACATACCAGACCTGCAAGGTGTTGGGTCTTAATTGAAAAGAAACAAAACAAGGAAATCGGGTCTTCAAAAGAGTTCTTTGTTGAAAGTTTGCGAGTGAACTGTCTGAGGCCTAACCAAGAGTGATTAGTCCTCTCTGCAGGAAATGCATTAAGGAATCTGAATTAAGAACGTGTTATTTATTGGAGAGATTTGTGCGGATACCTTGGGGAGAGATAAAGCTTGATGGACTCACACCGAACCCGCTGTGCCGCGGTAAATCCCCGCAGCAATCCTCCCCAACCGGAGAGTCAACATTAGGACGTACCAGCTGCGCTGGATGATCTGGACCTGATCATCAGAGTATAGGGAAGATGCGCGGATGATCGTTCGTGTGTAGGGAGTCTGAGAAAGGTGCTGTGTCTTTGTGTCATCACACATGCGTCAGGCGGTGAGTGTGTGACTGGATAAAGACTCCTGCAAAGAAAGCTTCTCCTGGTAAGTGGTTCCCCGTGGCTCTGTGCTCTCGCAATTTAATCAAGGCGTTTCTCCGCGGGCCTGTTACATTAAGCGTTCTCTCAGCACAAGTGGAGGAATCAGACAGACTAGATGAAGTCATCGATCAAGGAACAGCTGCCTTTTTAGTGGGAGCTGCCCCGCAGCGCTGAGCTGAGGAAAGGTGTCAGGCCTTCTGAGGCCGCTCGGACAAACCGTTTTCACCCGTCACTGATGTCACGTGTGGGTTTTGTTTCCTTGTTAATTGAGACGAATTAAAATAAAAAGACATATAACTTTATCTCTTAGAAGAACCAAAGACTTCTACAATAAGATTCTGAGCCACAGAGGCTTAGTGTGGGCATGTGAGATGTTCATATGTATGGATGAGAAAGAAATAGCAAGAAAAGAGCGGGAGAGTAAACAAATTAAAGTGTCAACCCCTTTGCTTCAATATATTGTTGTCATTTGGTAGAGAATGTCAAGTGGGTCCTCTTTAGTAGGCTGAGTAGAATATTACAGGAGTGAATCTCCATCCTGTTTGACTCCCCATGGCATAGTAATAACAACAATCTAATGACGCACAATACATCAGGTGCACTGAAGTCCCACTATCCTGGAGCCAGGCTGGAATTTGATCTTAGGCTTGATAATGAGAATGGTGATGATGATGAGGCGGCTGAGTGATGATGATGTGGTGTGTGTGATGATGATGATGGTAGTCTCCTCTTGTTAGTATGTCTCAGTCCTAATTACACAGGGTTATTACCAGGCTAGATTTAAAAGCTACTGTAAGACAGAATCAAATTCTCACTGATTGCTTGCTTCACAAGCTCACCGCTTTGGTGGAGGATTATTTTCACGTGCTCCGAAGTCAAGATGTTCCTCAAAAATACACTCAAGGACTCACAGGTTAAAGGAAAACTTTAAAAATTAAAATTCTGGCAAAAAAAATGGTTTCTGGCAGTGAGATGCAAGTTTGATTCCATTAAAAAATACTGAGTATAGGTTAGTTTCTTTCCACTGTTGTAAATACATATGCAGTGACTGATTGTTTTTGTATTTTTTCAATGAGTGTTGTGAGTCTCATTAAAAAAATACCTAAATTAGAGAGTTCCATTTACTTTAAGGTCTCATAATGGGAGCACATTGTACAGAATGTGGATAGGACTTTATACTACTGTAAAAACAAGAGGAAGTTGAATTTGATACAAAAACATTTTAATTTTAAAGTAAAAGGGCTGAAAGCTGCAGCAATAAAAAGAAAACAGAAATCTGGCATTTCATAAAGAAGTTATGAGTTTTTATTGCATTATTGCGTTTGAGTACATAAAGAGAAACGTATTTCTCACATGAGATACTCCTGTTGTTCTATTGACATGTATCAATTATCAAATCTCAGGCCACTTCTTCCCTCTTTTTATTCATAATCTTACTGACTTCTGTGCTTCTCTAATCGTTCTTCAACCACTTTTTCCGTTCTTATACCCTCTCCCCCAGATCTCTACTATCCCACTCCACTTCCAATAAATACAATAAAAAATAAAGTTAACCTCAAGTAAAAAAGTATACAAATATCCAACTCATTTGACCAAGGTGACATAATCCAGATTGTAACAGTAAAATTCGTAAGAGGCCCTCAGCTCTCATCTGCTGTACAGGACAAGTTAAAACAGACAGTATGGACTTTGTTGTAACTGTCTTAGACTTGAATAGAACTTTATTGATCCTACAAAGGAGAATTTACATTGTTAACATAGCTGCAAACAGCTGATAGATGATAAATAATATTTAAAATGCACAAAAAAAAGATAATTTTTGTCCAGTGTTAGATTTGTGAAAGGGCTCTTTCCTACAGCAAGGTGTTACAGTATCTGACTGAAGGAGCTCCTCAGTGTACCATACAGTCTCATGCAGGGGATGATGATGAAGAGGATTGTCTATGATCAGTTCCAGTTTCCGACTCACAGTCCACCACAGTCACAGACCAGTCCCAACCTGGGCCGGTACTGGTCCGTGGGTCAATTGGCATTGAAATAATTAACTATAACTGTTTTTTTTCCTTTAAGTCTCAATAATCTTTTTTTATTTTGGGAATTTCAGTCCCGCTCAGGATCACCATGGCAGTTAGTCGCTCTTCTTCTTGTTCCTGTCAGTGCATCCAACCTCCTGTTGCAGCACACAGATGCAACAGTGCCATCAAAGAACAACTCTTTAAGAGTCCTTCAAACTCTGAAGGACCTCAGTCTCCTCTCCTGTCGTTTCGCTTTTCGCTGATCATGTAAACATGAACACCCAGATCACTGTAGACCCAGAAGTTGGTGGAAAACAGCCCCTAAAGTAGCACCAGGCATGCCACCACACTCACTACAGCAGGGGTGGGCAATTGTTTTGACTCGTGGGCCACATAGGGTTCTAAAATTTGGCATGAGGGCCGGACAAGGAGCAGATGGAAGGAGAGATTGGGTAATCAACCTCATAAACTAAAAACATAATATGGAATTTAGAGAAAAACATGCTTTAATTTGGATTCAAATTCACATATATTTAATTTAAAAACAGAAATTTGGGAGTTTAATTTCTAAATTTTTGATTTTGTTCTCTTTTTGGTGATCCAATGGGTTGATGTTCTTCAGAGGAAAATGTGAACTCAAAGAAATGCTGCATTTATGTGGTGTAGGAATAATCCGAAAGATCACCATCTGACTCAGAAAGGAACACACACGAACACGTCAGAGAAACGACACCATTCATGGGAAGAAACCAGAATACAATGAAAATAAAACAATAATTAGGATTTTTGATTCAATGTATTTTAATTTGGAGGGCCACATTAAGTAGCTTAAGGGGCCGCATGTGGCCCCCGGGCCGTAGTTTGCCCACCCCTGCACTACAGTATATGTAAATAAATTCACCCATCAGAGGAATTTTGAGTTTTGATGAAACATCACATTAAATCAGCTGCCTAATAAATGCATTTTGACCAAAAATATATGAAAATTATTATTGATTTAGTACAAAACGTGAAAAGTATTTCTAAAACTCAGTGGATTCATGACTGACATGAAATGTGTTCGGAATCATTAGTGTACAGCACGAAGCAACAATGTTGATAAGTTTGGTGTTTAAGGCCTCTGAAGACGTGACACAACTTCATCCGACAACAAACTGGAACCGTGAAGGGCAAGGAGGATAAACTCTGATATGCTTTATCACTCCAAAGGGAAACTTCTGCATGTGCACTCTTGTGTTTATGAAAATTCATTAGGCAGTGTGGTACTCTGGTGAAATATCTAACAAGGTCTGTCACCTTTTTCAATGTTTACAAGCGGAACGGTTCAAAAATAATCTTAAAATTTCACTTTTTGTAAACCGTCCATAAGCCCGACAGCGGATGAAATATCAAAGTAATCAGAAAATGTGTGTTTTCAAGCAAAATCTTGTCATTCCTGCACTGACACAATAGTTTTAAATTCTGTTTTCTAGAGGGAAACAATTAAACAGGCATACAAGGAGTGCCAATGTTGAAAAAAATCTCTCTGGTTATGAGTATTATCATGGGCTGGACATTTTTCAGATATTACATAGAAATCACTTCCTGTCACATAATTGTTTGTAGCCCATCTATCAAAAGTATGTACTCCCGATAGTGTTCTGTGGAATGTGAAGCTGATTTGGACCTTGGTCTGCCCCTCCATGCCTCGGTTGTCTTTGTCAGCATCTGGCCTTGGCGTGAAGGGCCTGGGAGCTTTGGTCATAGGCGCTGGCTGATGTCGACTGGCCAGTGGATGCTTGGCTTAGTCGCATCAGATTGCCATCACGGCCTGTTGTGGCCTTTGTCTGACGTCCTCAGTCCCTCGTGTCCACCTCCCTTCCCCCTTTTTTCATGAATAACTCCAGCCTCTTTATCCATCTCTGATTTGTTTACTGGCAAACCTGCAGCTTATTAGTCAAAATAATCACATTTATTGGTGCAAGTAATTACATATAAATATATACCTACACGTGATCCTTCTGATTGAAAGAAACCGATCTGGGCGATGTGCAGGTGGGTCGCAGTTCTAATTTCACACGAGCCAAAATCTATTTATTTCCAGTTGAAATCGCTCCATTTTTTTTCCTCCTGCAGAGGGAAAACATGGACATCCTCCATCTATTCTGCTTCAATTAGCAACAGATGCCTCCTTGCAGAGCGCTAACCCTAATTGTACGTGATGAGCAATGCTAATCGCCCTGGTGCTGCCTGACCTTGCTACAGCTGTGAGGGGGAACTTCTCCCACGGCCCCTTCACAGGCACATGCCAAACAGACACACTCCCACACACACACATGCTCACAATATCTAAAACCGAGGGCGGCTGGGGGCACCGAGGAACGGGGCTGCTTTGGTGACCGCAAATTAGTTGTTGTAATTGCATATCCATCCCAGTACCCATAATTTTGCAGGCCTGTATAGTGCAGTGAGGAGATTTTGTTTATTTTGGTGTCAAAATCATTTAAAGTCAATATGAGGACCTCCGGCGCACATGTGGACCCCAGAGTGGTAGCCTTAAATGGCCGCACCCCTCCACTGCACAGTGAGGTGGGGGGTGACAGTGGAAAGCAGCTGACGTGCTCACTGCACACATGAACACAGCCTGCATTTAGCTCGCTGCTGCCTAAAGGTCACGTTACATCTTTTCCTCACCATTGTGCCCTTTGAGCTGAACAGAACAAAATGGAATCCATGAAGAAGAAGGGTTTCTGAAAGTGTAGCCCCCCCACTCTTTTACAGTATCTCCAACTTGCTGGTTTAAGCAGAGCCTCCATGTGCGTCAACAGTAAACTCAGGCTTCGTGTGGCTTTAGACCACCAAGCAAAGGAGTCCGTGTTAGTCTGACTGAAGAGTCAAATATTTCCTATTTACCAAAGACAATGATTTGCAGATGATGGTGCTCTCCTCAAAAATGTGCTAGCTAGCGAGAAGCCAAACAGGCACAAATCAGATTAATTAGCCTTGCAGCTTCAGAGCAGCCCTCTTGATGCTTCAGTGGTTTTGGTGAGATAAGAAATCCGTATGCCTTAGTGTAAAAACAAAAAGCAAATCAAGATTAAACAACAAAGAGTAATTAGAGCTTGGGTTAATAATTTAGGCATATATTTAGATTAGGTATACTCACGAGTGTCTAGAAAATAAACATTGGTTTAATCCTATCTGAATCAGAAATGCTAAATTACCTGAGTGAATTCTTTTTATCTGAGGCTTTATCTGTGATTTAATCCTCCCTTCCTCTGAACTGTAGATCCAACCAAAATACACTTAAATGCAGTAACAGGAGTTATTTATATTAAAAAAAAAGAAATGTAAACATATTTGGTGTCAATTTACTTTATATTTTAGTAACAAGTTTTTTTTTTTTACTTGTTCTTTCAATTGTCTTGAATGCTCCATGGGAGCTGAATGGCATTCGAGCATGTCAACTCGGCTTTAAGAGGATTTCTGACGAAAGGCAGAATCTCGAGAGAAAATATATTTAAAAAAAAAATGCAAAGGATGTGTAACTTACATTCATGGGAAAGAAATTAGAAAATTAACATACAAAAAAAGTTACTGACTAAAGTACAAGCATAAAACAAAGTATTGGATTTAATTTTTATTTGTTTATGCATTTATTTACTAATTTCTGTATTTCAAATGAATTCTTGTTTAAAAATCTCTTCTTTCATTCTGTGTTGCTACATAAACATTCATGTACCATGCAGAAAAATACAAATGGCTCATCTGTCATTCTACCCTGCAGGATCATGTTTTCGTGTCCACAGTGTGGGGGTTATCCTCCACGATTCAGTCCATTTGTGCGCAGCATAACCTAAAAGTATATTAGCAGTTTCAGTGTCTAGTTTTCAACAAGTTGTCTTCAGCAAGTTATAAAGAAAGATCATTTACAAATCATGTTTGTTTACCTTTTCTCGTGGGTATTTCTTCCTTTGCATTGCCTAAACATTTATTTATTTATTTATTTTCAATTGTCTGATTAAAGTTTTTTTTAAACTGTTAAATACTTGAGTTCCTTCATTAGATGAAAAAAGTTAGAAAGGATGAATTTTAAGTTTTTCTTTTTCAATTCTTGTAAAGATAAAACATAAAATCTTACATGCCTTAAAATACTAAGAATGGCTGCCTAGTGCTACAACAATGAAACAGCTCAGTGAAAAAACAGGGCACGGTTATTGGAAGAACACTTCACAGTAAGTTTGGCTAAATCATTTACATTGAAGTACAAAAAATAATTTAAAAATGACTGAAAACAAGGAGAAAAGCATTACTTTTAAAAGTACTTTTTATCTGTGTGGTTTTGCTGCTTTTACCAATTATACTTTGGCTAGTTAATACACATTAGTGAGCATGTAATGAATAAATGTATTACTCAATACTTATTAGCACTGCTTTACACTACTTATTTACATTCAAATTGATAACAAGTACCCATGATAGAGTGTTTTTGTACTCCCTACACTAAAAGTGACATACATAAAAAGTACACACGCTTCAGTGAAACCTGATCAGAGTCGATGTGTGTTCTGTTCAAGCTCTCTCGAGCAACACAACTGTAAACTGTTCGCTCTTTCACACATGCTGAGATTATTTTATCTCAACTGACCACATCCTTTGTCCACCACAAGTTAGCACTACTTTGGCCACCATATGCCAAAATGAAAAGCGAAAAAAATTCCCACTTTTTTTTCTTGGATGAAGGTAACATACACTCTTTAGAAAATAAAACAACATTGTTTCACAGAACTATACAAATATAATAATACATTCGTAAGAAAATCAACTGATGTCATAAATAACACTACTTTCAAAAAATGAAATGGATTAAAAATGCAAATTTTTATCTATTCATTAAACACTATTGTAAAAAAAAAACAAAAAAACAAGTGGCTTGTGATTCTCTGTCTCTCACAGTACTTTGCTAAAAGAGCAAACAGCTCCAATCAGAAACTGCAACGTTCGAAACTACAGTGTTTAGGAAGTGTCAACTGTCAAATTAAAATGTGTGGCATTCTGTAGTAAAAAGGAATTGATTTAACTGTGCCTAATTAACTAGCATTACACTTTCCAGCTAAAAAGCCACGCTTTTTTCTACGTTTCCTCACTCTCACCCTCCCAGATTCAAACCCTCACCCATCTGAAAAGTAATGCCTGATGACATCTCCAAGGGTGTTACCTAACAGGAGAAAAGCAAAAACAGATTGTTTGAATATCACATCTGCAAAGCTAAAAACAATTCCTAAAGGGCCATAGAAGTTGTTTTAGTTGAGTTCTATCATTTTAGTTATCATATTGACAAAATTATTGTTTTGTTTAGTATTATTATTTATGGACCTTTTCTAAAATATTCCTTAATTAACTGATCAATGTGTGCAAAGTTACATAACTAACAGCATACATAACCTGGCTAATAATCAAAAGAGATAACAAGCATGTGACAAACTTCATTTTTGAAGGTGACAAAAACAAGAAAACAAAATATCTGAAGTTCAGGAAATAGAGCAGATCAATCCATGCTTAAATTTCTGTTCAAAACACATTGTGTGTGCGGTGTCTGTCAATCAGAAAGGTATTGTATTAAAAATATGTGTATGCCCAACATTGTGATGCTACATTTACATGTGCTCAGAAAACGTTCATTTCCAAGGAAAAGTCTATGTAAATGTGTGTATGTGCATGTTTTAGGTTCCATGTTCAAAACTCAAATTCACGTGTTGCTATGCAAGTTTTAAGTCTATTTTCTGGCTCTGTGCACTAAACACATGGCCAATGAACAAGCAGGGAAAGTTGAACCAGTTAAACTTTGACCAGTCAGGGACTCAGCTTTGGTAGTGACATAAGGGTAGAGTTCTTTTCAAAACCCAAAAGTACCAACCTATGAAAATGGATCATGAAGGAGAACTGAATCATTGCGGTTGGAGTCCAGCCCGAATTATATCAAGACTTTCTTATATCAGAATAAAGCTGTAAAGTAAAAGTCAGGAGAAATCTTTGCTTTAACATTTTGCATTAAGCCTTTTTCAATTCTCAGTGCATGTGCTATTATCCGGGACAGTCTCGTGTGAACACCAAGCTTGTTTAAGTAGTCACGTTCAGTGCGTTTTTGAACACGCATCACTTACCAGAGTGAACATAACATTAGTTGTTGACTAAGATACTTATTTACCAAGGTGACATCTTGAAGTTTAGTCTGGACCTCATGTCATATTGAGAACATTTCGCCAATCATCCAAGACAAAGCTGTTTGGATGAGTGGAAAAAGGTTTCAAGTAGGCAGCGGGTAATAAGTCCATATGATTCATCGTCAAGACATGTTTCATCCATCTATTGTCCTAAACCGTTTTATCCTTCAAGGAGTCACGAGGTTGCCGGAGCCTTACCCGAGTACTGTATGGCGAAGGCGGGCTACACCCTGGACAGGTCACCGGTCCATCCCAGCCCCACAATCAACTCACACCTCGGGACAATTTAGAATAATCAATTCCCCTATCTAGCTTATTTTTTGAATGTGGGAGGAAGCCGGAGAAAGCCCGTGCATGCAAAGGCAGAGAAAGGTCCCAGCAGGGACTTGAACGGGGACTAACCACTGAACCACAGTGCAGCCCTTGAAACAATATACGGGAAAGATCAACCTTGTTTCAGTGTATGCGGGACAATAGACTAATGCATTAAGGTGAAGAACGTTTCTAGACTTAGACGTAGACTGAATAAGTGAACTCTGGTCTTTTTAAAAACACGAGTCTGAGGGTGTATTCAGACTGGACACATGGTTCACTTAAAGTGAAAAAGAGTTAATTTCTCCTAATAATCCAGAAGAAGTTTTAAGTCTGAATACACCCAAACGGACCCTGGACTGGAAACAGGTCTGACCCATCTGTTGAGCTGGTCTTGGTTTGGCTCCAGTTCGCTCTGAGTTTCCTCTGTCTGAACAGGCTCTATGGTCGGAGCGGACCAACGGAACCAAAACAGCCATTGTAGCCAGCTATTATGGGATGTAAATATAGTAAGAAGGAAGCTGTGGACAGAAGTGAAGGATGAGACACAACAACTCATTGAAATGTGGTCAGATGAGGTTCATTAAAACAACTTTTAACATGATACACATTGTTTCTCACAATGTTTCCCCAATTATATATGTCATAGACACTTACCAGTGTACCTTCTTTGTCATCTCCTCAGTAACCGCCATGTTTCTGTCACACCAAAGTAGCAAGTAAAAAGTGTTGTACTTGACGTTCATACAGGACTCAATCTGAACCAAATTCAGCGGACTTAATCCGCAGCAAGGGACTTTTACAGTCTGAATACACCCTGAGTCAGATTCATGCAGTTCACCAGAGAGCAAACACACCAGGACTGTCCAGCAAAAACAAACGGAGAAAGTAATGGAGTTTAAGAAAAGACAAAAAGAAAAATGAATTCAGACTACATAACAGAAAAAGCATAACTCCAAAAGACAATGGAATATATCTTGGCATTAGTGAAGCATGGCCTTTAGTTTGTTACACAACACACATGAGAGAAGAGTGAAAGCAAACCAAAAATGTGCATTTCCAGCCAAAGCTGATCTGCTGTGTGACCTGGGACTGAGCATTCCCTTAAAATTTTGCACTAAAATGTGATTAGTATCTGAATAAAAAGAAAAACAAGAACTTTTTTTTTTTAACTTGTCTTAAAAGTTTTTGTCAACTACAATGTGGTCTATTTTTGTGTAAATTCAATATGTAGAGTTTTTTGTAATGTTGTCTGCAATAGTTACTTAAGCTCAATTTCAAATTAAATCACCAGGCCTCATTAAAGTTAAACTAATGTATGCTTAACAACAGATAATGTTGTGGTAACAGTTCTCTTTTTGGCACAAAAGGAGCTTTTATACTAAAAAAAAACAATAAATGACAAGAATTTTTCTTTCAAAATCACAGACCAATTATATTTTCAGAGATGAGGCTTTCACCCCTTTTCCTATTTAATTGCTGCTTTTAAAAATTCAAGTGAATATTTTTAAAAGCACAACTGCCAATGTGCACTTTAGGAAATGCATAATAAACATGTGATTAAAGATTTGGGAAATACGTTCAAAAGAGTAGAAAGGAAAACTCAAATCGATGTTCTCAGAGTGTATTATTCGTCTTCAAAGCCTGAACTAAAAGCTAATCTGCGCCTGAATTTAAACATTAAACAGCAGTCTCATCACGTCAGCTACTGTAACCATTTCCCCAAAAGTCCCTTTGAGTTCTGCTTGTGGTATTGCCCATGCTCTAAAAATGTCAGTCACACTGAAGAGGTTAACCCCGGCCCAATGAGGGAGCTGATGGAAAATTACACAAATAGACAGACTGTATCTGATCCCAGCTCGGCATGTTGTAAGACCATCCTCTTCCAATCTTGCCTCTCTCTGTCACCTCATTAAAAATACAAAGAGGGTAAAGAAGGGCCAGTCCTGAGCAATCTCCATTAAAGCTGCCAGTGAATGCAGCAGCGTTAATGTCATTTAATGCTGTTTCATCTGAAAAGTCACATTAGAGTCAGATTCTGTAATCTGGGTTTGCCCATGCTCGTCTGTGTGATGTCATTATGCTAAACTGACCTTTATAGCCAGATTAGGAGTGGTGAAGGGAATAGAAGGAGGCTTTGGAAAAGGAATTAACAAGAAATGAAAAATGGTGTATTTAGCATATGGATGATGAAGGATTCAGCAGCATTTTCTACTTAAGTGCCATCGATTGCAAATAAGAATGAAAGTGACATGTGAAAGTGGTTTGATCGTCTAGTCCCATATCTACAAATTAATGCTCACTGGTTTCAGGAATTCCTGATCTTACTTTTTTTTTTCACTATATTTGCTCCAGAAATTCTGATAAAAAGTCTTTAAATGACCTAAATCAAGCTATTCTCAAGCCTTTCAGAGTAAACCATACTCATGTATGATGATTTAGTTAAAACTGAGTTGCACATGACTCGTTTCGCTACCTAAAAAACTGGTAGCATCAACCCAAAGCTCAGGAGTTCAGATTCATCACGAGATCTTGTTTTACTTTGCTGCTGTGTAGAGCTGCTCAGAGGCTCAGTGAGTTGTGCTGCCAACTAGTTTGGGGGTTTAAGTGGAAAACAAAAGTAGGATGTTGAACTTCTCGTTTGCTTAAAAATGATTAATTAAAAGGGTCGTCACATTTTTTTAAAGTCTTTCAGAGTAAACTATATACATATAAATGCTCATATATTACCTTTGGAACACTAAAAAACTAATTTATGAAATATGAGTTATCTTTTCATGGCTGGAAGTGAAACAAACATTTCAGGATTTATCGAAATAATTAAATATAATCTCTGTATCCGCCATTGCTCAAAAATTCACGTTTAAACCAGTTCTCCCAATTAGTCGCTCACTTTTTCCACCTAGAAATATTGTGCTCCCTTTCTCCTGCCATCTTCCCAATATCCCCCGTCTGCTTGGGCCCTTTTCAGATACGTCTAGGATTAATCTCAACATATCATGGAGATTCCTCATCAGACAATATACAAATGGTCCTAAACCACTAGATGAAGTGTAAACGCTAAACTGAAAGAGCGTTTCTTGACCAGCAAAACTCAAAAAACAGACAGCTGAAGTCTGCTGTGCATGAGCTGGGGGTGTGGTGGGGCTGGTGGGGGCTCGCGAAGTGAGCTGATCACCGCTAAATTGAGCTGCTAGCTTTGCGAAAAAAAGAGTTTTTGTTAGCCTGGGAGCGGAGCAGACTCTTCCTGAAAAGGGCTGGCTCACATTGCGCTGTGATGTCAGCACATGAGGACCTGGCTGTTTTTGTGAGTATGGGAGGGGCTGCTGCTGAGAGTGCAGGTTTTTAGAGGATTACTTGGAAAGGCGTGAATGAATCACAATACCGCTTTGGGGTTCTGTATAGCCAGGACTGAACAGTATGATACACTTAAATTCGCAAACAGTGTGGCCTCTTTATCATCTTGGCAGCATTTTAAATCAAGAAAATGATCATGATATGTGTCTGAATCTGTGTTTTCTTACACCTTTACTTAAAAGTGCAAAAAAGTTGATTTTGTCTGATATAAGCCCTTTAAAACATTTCTAATCCCTATTGGGTTTTAAATATGCTGTATTTTTTTTTAAATGTGTATTTATTTGTATTATTGTCTTTTTTTTGTATTTATCTGCTCTACTAAACAAATGAACACAGAGTGTCTTACGATTCTTCCTGGCCTCTCTGCAGAACAACTGCTGGTGACTCGTGACCATTTTAGAGGTTCTGGGTGGAATTTTGAGGGAAGGCCAAGCCAGCAGCTATTCAGAGTAGGTGCCATTGAGGAGAGAGTTTTTCGCACAAACCTCAAACATGTCATCACAGTTCAACGCTGGATTAAAATATTTACACTGCGCTTGCGGACAAACGCGCAGAGTCAGAAATAAAAGGACCTTCCTGAGTAAAAGTGACCGAGTGGGAATGAGTTGAATTTAGTACTCTTACAAACTGAGATGACATGCTAATAGTTTAAGTTGTTTCAGATGGGAAAAAGCTTGCTCCTCATTGGTTTGGATTCTTAGTGGATTTCAGCCCTGCACTTAATCAGAATTCGTTTAAACCTGATTTAAAATGTGGCGTGTAAGCCTTCAACCTGTGGTTAGCAATAAGAAAATGTTTCGCGCTGTGGAAATGTAGCTTTGAGATAATTAACAAAAACATGGGCTCTGTTTCCGACTACAATAAAGTGGTAAGCAATGTTGAATTGTGAATATCCCTACATAAGTATTTCCATCCTATAATAGTAAAACGAAAAAAACATACCTTCCTTTGAGAAGTACACATACGACAAAGAAACTGTTCAAAGATCTTGAGTGTACACTCAACAGGGACAGAGTGTGTTTTCACACAGCCCTGTGGTTTTGCTTTTAGCTCACTAGACAGAGAAATATAGGAAATAAGGTTTTAAAAAGTAAAAAAAGAGACTTTATAGAAACACAACAAAAAGGTTGTATTTATCAAATCAAATTGTCAGCAGATCTGTGCTACGCAACCTAACTTTACCATTCCAACTGTATTTTTCCATTGTAAAATCGTTTCCTGTGATCTTTTAATCAAGATTATCCCGCTTTTAGCAAAAATTAAAGAGCATATGTAATTTTTTTCAAAGAGTATTTTCTACAGAGCGACAGAAATACTCACATGAGTTGAAATGTTAGCACGGAATTTAGCTTTGCTAATTTTCCCATCAGCCTTTTTCCTACACTCTTTGTCTAATGTTAGCATTAGCGTAGCAAAAAAAAAAAAAAATACGTCAAGCTATCCAGAGAGTTTTGAGTCAAGTGACAGCTCAGGAAAAAAGATGTAGATACATCGTGGAGAATTTTGAAATGGTCAACAGCCAATCAGGATGCAGAACACAATACACTGCAAAAAAAAAAAAAAAAAAAAAAACATATAAAATTACACTAAATCTCCTCAAAACTGCATGGCCAGGAAAGGTTAACAGCATAATAATAGTTATTGGCCACTGCACTGCATTTGATCTTATTCAGAAGTTCAAGAGCATTAAGGGATATATGTGCATATGAAGTACTTATATCTTTATATTAAACCATCAAACTCTGAAAGTGCAGCTTTTGCAGCCAGGAAAACCTCTGCAGCTCACATGACTCATTCTGAATGTTTGTTGTGTTTTCAGGACACAGATTGTTCGCGAGATCTGAGGATTGTGAGAACTCAGAAGTAGGTCAAACTATGCTGAACGTAAGGAGGGATTTTTGTGCCTCAAACATGAGAACAGAACGTACACTTCTGAAAATCACACTTTCCTAACAAAATGTGGGAACATCAAACGTTTGCCAATGTAAACCGGTCTTTGGATCGCCGTTGCTCTGGTAGTAGAGTTAACTGAGTTAAATCGCATTGCTACAGATTTTCTTTGGTTGAACTGGAGCTTTGGAGAGTGGCCCATTGAGTTGCAGCACTGCTGCTTTTATTTTTTAGTCCTGCCAACAGTGCTAGGCTGTAAGCAAGACGTTTTCATAAATAAGTTTGAACATGGTCTGCAGTCGGGAAGCGGGCCTAACTTGGGATGTAACTGATTAACAATGGATTTTAATTGATTAATTTTATGGGCCGAGTCTTGGAGAAAGAAAGGAAAAAAAAAAGAGTGAAAGTTGAAAGGTGTTAAAGAGCTCCTGACATGTCTGCACAGTTCTTTACATTGAGGCGATGAAAGCAAACGTAGTCTCTCCCACTGATGAGCTTGTATTACTCTGTGGGCAGATTCCTCTTACTCTTTCTTTTCCTGTCGTTATCACAGTGTCATGTCATTATCATAATTATAATCACGGCACGCTCTTCTAGGGAGAAAGTAATTGATGGCTCAGTCAAACGTCTTTAAGGCAAAGGCATCTGCCTTGTTATTGCTCCGGCAAAATTACTAGGTGAGCATGTTTGAGGGAAGTTACCGGGGTGTCATGTCAGCACTAAGCTGTGACCACCGGTTGCTGGAGGATATGCCGGCGCGAGGGATCAGGGCACCTTTGATTGCAGCTCACAAAGTGCAAAACGCATCCAGACGGCTGGAAGAAACAGAACAGCAAAGCAATATCCTGCAGACGGAGGAAAACAGATCCAGCCAAGTCTGTTTTCTTTTGCTTCACCCTGTGGGACTCTGCTGAAATGAGTACAGAGTTGTTTCAGCGCATGGTAAATGGACCGCCGCCTTCCTCCTGCAGAGCCACCACGCTTCACTATAACGGCCAATCTCCTCTTCAAGTGGGCCTGTCTCGCCTGAAGCTGGACCAAGAATCAGGCAGTATTGATGCACATTTGTTCCCAACTATCATGTGTGCATCAGCGACGAGTTCCTCTATGTTTGACATTTTGAAGGTATAGAGAAACGACAGGTTAAGCAGTTAAGACAAGCAGGTAAATGCTCTATCAGATTCCAAAGCTTTGACACAACAAGACGCTGCACAGCGTGAGTCACAGTTCATTTTGTCACGCTAAGCCTGGATGTTCCCTGTCAGTCTGTCTGTCTTCACACGCAGTAGGAATATCCAGAAAGAAAAATGTATATTATGCTCCTCTTTTTAACCCCTTTTCTCCTTTCATTGCTTGTCAGTGACGGTGCCTGTGAAGTCAACAGCACCGTCTCAGAGAAAGATCAGCGTGACAGACAATGGCAGCAGCGCCGGTGACAGTTAAAGGGACTGAAAGACTCCCATGCTCAGTGCTTACGCACTATTCCATCATTAGCCAATGAGACTCTCATAAAAGTGAGTTATGTGCCACAGGAGGGGAGGTTCCATATGGCACAAGTGATCCAGAAAGGCAACGTGTCACAAAAGACCCCTAGAGCCCAACAAGTCAGCTTTTACAGGGGCCTCCCTCCCTGTCATTAATTGATTTTAATAACAGGCTGCGAGGGGGCAGAATGCTCTCATTCATGGGGCTGATGGGCCTTTTCCCAGGTCCCTCAGCGAACACTGCAGCACTTAGAGCTGTTTGTTTGGATTGCCTCTAGTGTGTGTGGATTTCAGGCCAGCTCCCTTACTCAGTCAGACACAAACTCAATGTCCCGGTCCTTCATTCACTTGCTCACTCACTCAAACATTTGTTCATTTACCCACTCAATAATTTCTTCACTCAATCACTGGCCCGGTCATTTACGCACTCGTTTATTCATGCCTGCCTTATGTGCTCACCGAGAGCCATCACTCTTGTGAACAAGTTTCATGTGGCCGCGTTCGGCGTCTTCAGCGGGGGCGGTAATCTGACCTGCGACTGAGACCGGAGGTTTACAGTATTTCCAACAAAAGACCAAAAGGATTTTCTTCTCGTGCACCTCCACACTGTCTTTTTAGAGAGAGGTCGCTGTTCTTTTTTGAAGCCTTCCATCACATCTCTATTATTTTTAAAGACTTCAAGTGTGTGTGGTGGTGGTGGGGGTGTGTGTCTTTTTGAGTGTTTTTAGTTGTCTGAATGAAGGGGGACGGGGTTGGGGGCTGTTTGCTGGATGATGGGGATGGGATTGGAAGAAAGCTAGGCATGTCATAACTGCATAATACAACCATTACTCCTGTGCAGCAGAATTACCACTGATGGAAATTGGATTTTGGAAGATATATGGAATGTAATTATGATATACATATATTCATAGCTTTTAACTCTTAAAAAGGACCTTTAGTGTTATACTTTCAGGTGGCACATTATTGTGCATTAACAAATGTGCAGCCTTTTTGATATGCGTGTTTCTCTGTGTGTGGAAAAAGAACATTATTTAAATGCATGTTTCCATTGCTCTTGTTATTAGTTTAGGAGTGCTGTAGAAGCTCGTCAGTGTATTAAGAGTCCAGAATGAGGGTAATCCAAACACCAAAGAAACTCGCTTTGATCCTGGTGTAATCTAAATGTAGTTTGTTGCAGAGAAATTCCATACACTTTAATATTTGAGTGCACCATGGAAAGAAAAATAATCTGGTAAAAAGAAGTTGAGAGGGGGTTGTGCATCTTTTGTGTCGTTTTTGTGGGGTTCACTTCAGCCTCATTTCTGCTGAGCGGTCCCGTCTGGTTCTTTGAGCGTTTCCATTGTTATATGGACCCATTAAATAGTATCGAGCTAGACCACTTGAGGGCTCCCATCACGGAAAAATGGATCGGGACGGTTGGGACACAAAGCGATGACGGCGTTAGAAAGGACAGATATAACACTAAGATAGCCATTACATTTTATTCTTTACAGTGGTATTCTTCTTAGCCGCCTGCAATCTTCCTTCAAACAACATTAAATCTTGTAATACACAATGTTCACAAAGTAAAGCAAGAAAAAGATAAGCTGCTGGATGACCTACATTGTTGTTGCTTTTCTAGTCGTTGCATTACAATGACATGCTAGTGGTTAACAACACCCATGCACCGGGAAAACAAACTATTCAGGGGGATCGAGGCTGAGTGGAAACGCTCACCAGAATTAACTGAACCGTACCGTTCCTTACCGGACTGAATCATACCGGATCGCTCAAGGTTCTAGGTTTGAAGGGGATGGCCAAAATTAATGTTTGAAAATGTGTGTTTTTCTGAAGGATTAATATGAATTTAATTATGTAACTCCAGTTATTTTGTAATAAAAAACATAAAACCTTTTCAAATCAGAGATAGGTGTGTTAGTTTTCTTACATTTACCATTGAAGTCACATATATCATAATGGAGGTAATATAGCACATTTTCTAGACAAATAAGTCTTTGAAAGCAGTTAAACAGAGGAGCAAGCATCTCCTGCTCTCAGTGCAGCAGGGAGGGGCTGCTGCAGGAGCCTGTGGTTCTTATTTACGGTTTATGCTGCGAGTGCTTTGGGATGAGGGCAGCTCCCGCTGTGTTTTAAGAGTAAGAACGATATATGCTTAAAAGCAGTCTTTAAAAAATGCAAAGAAAACCACGAAAGAGTCACTACACGTATTGCTTTTCTTTAAAGTACCCCTCTGATCATTGTTTGATCTATTTTTAAAGCGTTCCCAGTGGTCTTTTAATTATGAATATGTAGTTTTTAGTCAAAACCAAAAGAAAAACTGTCGTTTTCAGGGACATTGTTCTGCAAAGCAATGGTGGTTCATTGGAACTTCACCTCCATCTGTTCACTTGCTCTCCCACTAGCTTACAGTCCCTCATAACCAAATCTAACATTACCAGTGCAGCAAAAATGTTGAGCAATATTGGAGTTATCCATCCATACAGTTTTAAGCTAGATATCAGCTCAGATGAGGAAAATAAAGACATACATAGATCTAATTTTTCTGTAAGTGGACAGAGCAGACAATCTTTTCCAACAACCTTTTTTCGTTTGCTACCGATTCACAATGATTTAAATAAATAAATACTCTGAAATGCAATTTTAGGACTGATTTTTCTTATATATGACCTCCATCATCTGAAAATGCCACGAGAACATGTTAAAAACAAAATATCAACCAGAGTGGGTATTTAAGAATTATTAAAAGAGTCTGACAATTTGTTAAACTGAAGTCTCTAAGTGGTGCAGATGTGCATCAATTTGTGATCAACTTGTGTCTTAAATATTAGGTGTTTCTTGTGCTCATAATTTTTCCGGCCCCTCGTGTGATATTTTGAAATGTGACATAATGCCTCTCTGCCTTTATATATATATGTTAGAAGCTGTTTTAGAATCCTTTCTATTCAGATCAGCATCAACTTTCGTTTGAGGTTAACCCAGCACTGAACACCTCTTTGAATCTCTATAGTTTAAGGTCTGGCACTTCTAAAAGGCAAATGGATTCACGCTGACTCAATCATGCAGTGAAGCTGTCTGAAGAGTTATCATCCTCTAGAATATCAATTTTTCTAACTCCTTCAATCAAATAGCACATGCAGAGCAGTCAAATTTTTCTGCATTGACTTATGCTAAAACGAGAGATGGAGAATACTCGTTATCATACCTACACTTTGAATAAAGCCATTAAAAAAGTTATTTTTCTATAATAGAGCCTTGGATTTTTTATTTTTTTTTTCCATATGCGAAGTGGACATCTGAAGCATGCAGCACGACAGCAGGAACTTGAGGTGGAATGTATGGTTTTCAGTTGTTTTACCTCAGGCAAAGGGGCCTCTGGAGGAGGTTTTCTTTGGAAAGCACCTGGGTGTGAAAATAGGGCCTCCCAGTCTGGCCTGAGAGGCTGTGTAAACAGAGGTTCCAGGCGGGCCAGCCTGCTCTGAATTGGACCTCTCCAAACAGAAACCATGAGTCAGCCTCAGGAACCCATCCACGTTCCTCCTTCTGGGATAATCAGCCAAACGCAGTCTGGAAAATGTACAAGCTGCAGAAGGGATGGAAGAACTCCATACGGGAAGAACATAAAGAGCCTATATCCTTACAGACACGAGGAGACGTTTTTGAAAAATAAAGGACTCATTTAAAGTGATGACTCTTGTGTACAAAAATATCATTGCATGAATTGGTGAAACAAGAAGATTCTGTTTTGTTGACGGATGAGCCACAAACTTTTTTAGTGTTGCAGGGATCTTCATGTCGGCATCTGTTGGAGTGGAGGAATTCGGAGTCTGACTTTGGCAGAGGGAGACTTTCTCCTCATCTCCGGCCTGCGTGAGTGGAGAAGCAGGGGCCTCACACTCCACTAAGGAATATTTATCTTTCCAGCTGGTTAGGTGGATTAAATGACCATCCCGCCGAGCAGGGAGAGAGCCAGGAGGACAACCAATGTTTGAAAGGGAGAAGTGAGGGGACGGAGAGAATGCTGCAGAGTCGGGTCACGGCGAAAATTGAGCAAAAGCTCCAAAATGTAATCTTCATCTACAAGGAAATAAAACAACGCGAATGACTTAGCAAGTCACATTTACCCCCAGCTGAGAAAAAAAATATGATTGTGACTATGTCTTCTCTCACTAGTGGGGGGTCATGCAAAAGCACATTCATGCATGCACACATGCGATTAAACATGCACGTGCACACTCAATGACTTACGAAAAAGCACAGAGCTAATTAACTTCCTGACACATTTGCAGAAAATCATTTCAAAGACTGAACGCATATGTTCATGCAAATGTGATGAGAAACTGTTAAATGTGGAAATATCTGAGGCAAAGGGAAAATAGTTTGGGCTCACTTTCACCTTTTTCAATGGGATTTCACTTTTGGGCTCTAAATTCAAACACCAGTTAACCTTTAATAGTCCAGGGGCTTTCAGAACATTTTTACCACTTTAAAATTTACTCTAATAATTTATAAAACTGCTTTTTTTGTGGCAATGCTTGATTTCTGTCATAAATGGGCAGACAACTGGTTCCATGTGCAGCAGGTTTATAAGTTAAGACAGGAACAAAGCACAGCTAAAAGTCCACAAAGCTAAATCAGGGTCAGACAAGCAGAGGTCAATCACGAGCATGTGTTAGACTAATTTCGAAATTTAGCTTTTATTTTAGCAGAAGGCTTTTGGATATTTATGATTAATTTCGCATTTACTGAGGAATTTAGGCTATTTTAAAGTTTAGCTAGTATTTAAGCAACAAGCTAACTTTTATTTCGCTAATTTGGCATCTACTGATATGTTTTGGGGCTAATTTGGCATTTAGCTTCTATTTAAGTCATACACTAAATATTTTTGCAAAATTGGCATGTATCGGCGATGATTAAGCAATTTTACTACAATTTTTTAGAAATTTAGGTCAACTTCAGCACTCTTTTATAGTTTTTTTTAACAAAACTTCTAGTCTTTTAGCAAATTTAACATTTTGCAAATAGCTTTTGCATTTTCAGCAAACCCCTTTCACTTATCAAAGTAAATGTGTCACCATTTTCACCAAAAAGCTTCAGTATCTTCAGCACTGACGTGAATTCAGGGAAAGCAGGTGAGGCAGAGCCTCACCAGGAAACTATAGCTTAAAAATGCTTAGATTACATTAAAATAATTTACTTGTTAAAAATAAAAATCAAATGTTATAATTTTTAGAAAAGTCTTAACTACCTTTTTCTGTGTTGGTTATCAATGTTTCTACGGTAAAAAAACCCAGTAAATTTACAAGTTTCCTGTTCAAATACACAAAACAGCGCTAGGTGAGGCAGTTGTAGCCCCAGCGTCACACACAATGACTGTACCTGCAGCTGACGCATGCACTGTATTGTTTTTGTCTTTCAATCATCAAAATATGTGCTTTATTTTAAAATTATTTAGCTTATCTCTCACCTTCTGTCTGATTACATTGATGCCAGTTTGTGACTCATTTATTCTTTTTATCTGCTAAAAAATGTGCTTTAAAAATGCAGGTGGCAGTACGCATGCCACAAGGCAGAGGGCGCTGGTGAGCCCAGCGAATGTGTGCGACACCGCAGCTAAAGAATAATAGAATTAGTAGCAGCAAGTCAAGTGCACCCGTCCAGTTACTCTTTAATATTGTTTAGCACCAATTTCTAAATGAGAATATTTAAAGCCCTAAACTTAAACTTAGACACATCACTGGTGGTGAGCTCCACTGAGACAGAGAGACTTTTAACACTGAAGAGGAAAAGAAAGACTTCTACAAACAGGTTATTCATCATGTGTTTCTTCAGAAGGAGCAGCGCCAAGACTTCATTCAGAAATCAAAGTAAGTCAATAATAACATTCTTGGTCAGGGGTGGGCAATTGTTTTGACTCGTGGGCCACATAGGGTTCTAAAATTTGGCATAAGGGCCGGACAAGGAGCAGATGGAAGGAGAGATTGGGTAATCAACCTCATAAACTAAAAAAATAATATGGAATTTAGAGAAAAACATGCTTAATTGGATTCAAATTCACATATATAATTTAAAAACAGAAAATTTGGGAGTTTTAAATTCTAAATTTGGATTTTTCTCTTTTGGTGATCCAATGTTGATTTCTTCAGAGAAAAATGTGAACTCAAAGAAATGCTGCATTTATGTGTAGAATAATCCGAAAGATCACCATCTGACTCAGAAACAACACACACGAACGTCAGAGAAACAAACACCATTCATGGAAGAAACCAGAAATACAATGAAAAAACAAAAAAAAATAAAACAATAGTTAGATTTTTGATTCAATGTATTAATTTGGCAGGGCCACATTAAGTAGCTTAAGGGGCCGCATGTGGCCCCCGGGCCGTAGTTTGCCCACCCCTGTTCTTGGTCATTGTTTTCTATGCTACAGGTTGTAAACAGAAGAAAAATACAGAAATTAAAATTTAAACAGCACATTTTATTGTTGTCAATCAAATGGTGAATAAGATGCCCTGTAGAGTTACTGCATGTCTGTTTATCTGACTAATGACGTCAGTGCCTCACCAGCGTGAACCTCACCACACGTCACTGATCCTCAGTGACGAGTTTCAGCAAAAACCATTCACACTAGCATTATCGCAGGTAATCCAACTTTTCTAGTTTTAATTATAATACAAAAGAGTTCCACGTTGAACCTAAAATTGTTCAAAAAACTCAATTCCTCGTGGTAAATTTGGTCTATTTTAACTGCTAAATGCACATATTTTGAGATAAAACAGTTTTCAGATTTGTAGCAAAGGGAAAACATGTAGAAGTTAAATAAAAATGCTTAAATACAAAAGTAAGTAGAAAAAAAAAAAGAAAACCAGGACAAAAAGAAGACAGGTGAATCTCCATAAAGTTCCAAGAATACCAAGAAATGTCATAAGTATTACGTGTGTTTTAAACCATATATTTCAAAGCTGAAAACGTCATTGTAAGCAGCCAATGTGATTGTCAAACTCACAGTTGAGTTTGAGACTATCCTGAAAGGCTTTTTTTTTTGGCTGACATCTTCCCCCATAAAAGTGGGGACAAAAGACTTATTACATGGGTTTATATCCTAATGCACAATCAGCTTACCTATGAGAGTTCAAATGGTAATAAAAGGACATCCATGGCAAAAATCTGTTTTATAAAACGTGATGCTGCGGTCTAGAGGTGGGATTGTTGGATGGGCAGCTTCTGTGCCTGTCTGATTATGGTTTAGGGGAAGTGCAATCTATGTGTGGAGCCCAAGTTATGCAAATGTTCCTCTACTAAAGTGAAGCATGACAATGGATTTGGAGAATCAAGACCCTCCGGATTATGGATATCACATAAATCCCTCACATCAAAATTCAAGCATACCACATCCAGATCAATTTTAAGGGTTAAGGATCCAGTTTGCCACTTTTTCTTTTTTTTTACTCCTTTAGATACAGGATCAATTCCGCAGCATTACTGTATGAATCCTGATGTACACAGTGGTAAGCAGAAAAAAGAAGGCAGAGACGCCTTTGCGCGAGCTTATCTCACATACACACTGCGGTCTTAGTTCTGCCATGTCCCTGTGCATCTGACATCAGCGAGGTGCTATGACTGTTGGCAGGTTGTCATGAAACCAGAGGAAGCGCTTCCTGAGCTGCCCTGACCCCAGCCACCTCAGCTATGGCGCTCTCTGCCACTGCCAGCACTGCATCATCCGGAGCTCTAAAGCATTAGAGAGGAGCTCCCGTTGGAGGATCGATCGACGTGCTACAACAAGTTCAGCGTCTTTTCACCACCAGCCCCCTGCCGCCCGGTCACCAGAGTTACACATGTTTATGGACGCCGCTTGTTTGTCTTTTCTCTATGTTCGCTTGAGCACACATCAACAATAATCAGCAGCTTACACACACACACACACACCACACACACTGCTATTTTCTGTCTGTCTGAAGAGAGAGCTCCAGCTCCTTTCCTCTATTAGCCTGCTGTCAAAGGGAAGGCAGGGATCATATATAAGCCAAAGGGATTATGGGGCAACAAAGCGGCAGGCCAAAGACTTCCTTCCCAACCTTGTGGCCCAACAGAGGCTCTTTTGCTGTACAGAAGTTGAAAGATGCTACCCCACCAACAAGCCGTGCGCCTTCGTGTCCCGTCGATAGCTTTTCGGCCACTAAATGCTGTTCCACAAGGGATATCAAACACTTCTGTTTTTTTTTTTCTTCTTTTTGACACTCTCCTGTAACTGATATGTATTTCCAGGATTTGCATTTCTCAGCGGGTGCAAGCACCTGCATCATCATCAGCCTGATGGGTGCCTAACAGCAACGCAGCTCCCTGTATAAAGTGTTGAGCTGGAAGTGTATCTGTGTGATTAATCAGGTCCAAAGCTGAAAACATAATAAGAACCCCCTTTATATTAATGTGCAGCTCATGGCTTGAACAGCTCTGCGGAAAGGCCATTAGTCACCAGCTCCCTGCAAAGCTACAATTAAGCAGTCACATATTACTCTCTTTCTCCCCCTCTGTTTCCAACTTTAATCACATCGCTGTCTCCATCGTTATGTATTCTGTTCCAGGGCGATCGTGTCTTTAGGCCAAGACTCGCACGAGGAAATGATTTTATTTTCCTATTTGTTAAGCTGTGTATTAACAGAGGCAATGTTTTAGCAGAGCTTCGGTGGAGGGAATAAATATTAGTTAGTGCAAAAGTTTTGGGTTCATGCGAACGAAAAAAAAAAAAAATCAGTTTTTTTTTCTTTTTAATAAATCAGTAGCGAAACAGATATTATTTCTGAGCGTTTAAGTAGTACATTTTGTACTTCATCAGTCACAGCTCTTTGAGTAAGTGGGTGTAGGAAAAGTGGGGGGACTGACAGATTTTTTAATTGTTAGAGAAATCTTATTTGAATTGAGTTGCTTTTGAGTCTTGTGAGGGACACTTAAAAAAAAAAAAACTGACATGCACACCAACCAGGCATTTCCTTTCCCACCTCCTCTATTCCTCATTTCCCCCTCCCCTCTTTTTTTTGTGATATCCTCTAATTTTGCCTGCGCCTGGGCAAATTTGTCGCAAAGCGTGGGCCTGTTTGATTTCATTAAACAGAATATTTAAGCATAAAAATTGTTTAATCGTCTCATGTCATTAGGAGATGGATTTCATTTTGCATATATTTGCATACTTCCCCCTCAAATTAAGCCAGGCGAATATGCAAATGAAGGAGGCCCAGGTTATGGCGGAGGTGTTTATTGTCATCACTTCAGGCAGTTCCACACTGCAGCGCCTCTCCAGAACAGGGGTGACAGCAACATCTGGAAGCCCGAGGGCAGGGAGGGAGGAAAGGGTGGAGGCAGAAGGTGTAGGTGTGGGGATGAAAGTGTGTAACGCGCTGCTGTTCAGCTTTTGGTGTTTGCACGGAGATTTGCGGCTGCAGGAAAAACTAGAGCACCAAAACCTGACTGTCATCACACCTCACTCGCTGCTTTAATTACCGACTTCATCCCCTGTGCTTTGGTCGTCCCTCCACTTAAATGTATAGTGAGCCAATAAAGACGTAAAACAAAGCGATGTTCTTTCAGCTGTAGCCCCTGCATGTGTTTTTATCAGCTGTTCGGCTGCTATTGTCCACATGGCTGAGCACTGTTGCTAATGAGGCAATAATTAGCAATAGCGTAACACTTCTTCACCCGTGCTTAAGTCCTCCCTCATTTTTCATTTCTGCTCTGTAATTTTCTCATACGGCAATTTCAGGCATCACAGCAGGATTTGTTCCAGTTCTTTGGAAGTTTGTGCCACAAACAGGAAGCAGGGCGGCACAACAGACCAAGTCAACCTCGCTTCGAGCAACTGAAATCTGCACGGTTCGACTTAAACTTTCAGGATATTTAAAGATCCCCTTTAAAAAACCTGTGTGTGCGTAATTCTTGATTTGTAACTCATATAATAAAGTTTGCTCATAACTTTGTGTACTTTCAAATTTGTATTCACGTGTACAAAATTTACAAAATACAAAAGACAATTTAGATACGCATAAATCTTTAAAATTTAAAACAGTTTGAAACTAACTTGACACAAATCCTTAAAAATTCGCAAACACAAAATCGCATTTACGCACAAAAATTTGATTTGAGACTTCACATCTCCAAGATTTGTGTGTGTAAGTGATACATTTAAATGCTGCTAAAATGCTGGGTCATCAGCGTTTTCTCATTAGTCGCTTTGAACTTAGATTGTGAATAATATCTGGTGAAAACTTTACATTTTTACCACTCTTGTAAACAGATTTCCCCAGATAACTAGTATAAAAAGGTCTAAATGTGCATTTTTAAAAGACTCAACAATAAAGTTTCTCTGTTCTCATGACTGCCTAGCGGCTGCACTTTCCCTGCAGCGCCTTAACCATGGAGTTCTTCCAATAGCAGGTAGTGCAAAGTCCTCCTCGACACCTCGAGAGCGGGAGGGCAGACATGGTCGATTGGCCCTAAGTCGCTGGGTCTACCTCTCTGGGGTAAGCAGGCAGTAAAAGAATCACTTTTGTTGCCCAGGTAATATCTACTTGAGGTTGAGAGGGGCCGTAATCTATTGAGAGAGAGTGTAGACAAATGGATGATGGGAAATGAGGGAAGGCTTACTCCCCACTTCCAGTTTTGCCCACAATTCTGAGGTAAATTTCTGAGGAACTACTGCTACTCTGTAGAAACAATGTCCTTTATTATCATTATTTTGGCTAAAAACGGCATAATCCTAATTAAAATACCACCGGAAACTATTTTAAAATAGAACAAAAGAGGATTGGAGTGAGACTTTAAATGTAATACATTTAGATTTATTAGGCTGTTTATTTTGAAACAAGAGGACACACTATACATTTCACTGCCATGCTGACACATTCATTTTTTGTATTTTGATGGAGAAAAAAACAAAAAAAGCACATCTTTGGACAAAAAATAGGACTGACAGAGTTTTTCTTCTACGTGTTACAGTGCACGTCTCTTGAAATCAGAGCAAAGTGACCCTGAAGGGCTCTAACCACGTATCACCCTGAAATGCACGAGGGTCTGACCATCATCATGTAGCTGCAACAGGAACCTTCTGCAGATAGCAGGAGCCAAAACAAAGGGTGAGAAACAAGGGCCGTGTAGTGACTTTGCAGAATGGCAGAGGCCCGGTGACAGTGGCAGGGACCGGGGTAATAAATCACAGCCTGTGGCAGTCAGATAAACGGTGTTGTGAAGCTGATTGGGAGAAGAAACTGTTGTGACGAGTGTGCGATGCCGAGGAGGCATCGACGACCTGTGCGAATAAGGGTCACCGCAGCACAGACGCCGACCCAAACATCTCCCTGTGTCTTAATTTACCCTGAAAAGCCATTACCGCCACTCAGCTGGCTTCTGCCTGACCCTCCCCTCCTCTCTCCCGCCGCTCCCGCTGGCAGAGGAACAGTCTTTCTGCAGAACCTCGATGGCCCTTGATCAGGCACTCTGAAATGAGCTCCACTGTCTGGAAGCAGGCGTTTTACACACTGAGGAGGTGCTGTCTCGCTGAGCAGAGGCCCCTCTGCTGGTCATTGAGGTACTTCTAGACTCATTTATATAATATAGTATTTTTATTGGTTTTGAGTACTGCTTGCATTGGCCCCAAAAAAGTGAGACTTTGTTTTGATTTTTTTTTTTTTCCATAGACATAGTGTAGTTACAATACGAGCAAAAAGAATGTTTTGCTTGTAGAGAATTGTAGTTACTTTAAGGAAAAATGAACTTTTTCTCCTTTTAAGAGCTTCATCTAACAAAAAATTTCATTTGATGAATTTAACATATTCTATAAATCGTCAAAAATGCTAAGCCAAAACAAAATATTCTTAATTTCCCAAACTCATCTGAAAAGCCTTTTTTGGTCACTTTTCTCATCTGTTTATGTTGAAATGTGATTCGCTGTCTCTGTATTTCCTTTTTTTGTGCCAGTTTTTATTTGACAGTCGGACTTTAAAATGTTTTTTATACAACTGTAATGTATTCTGGGCAGTGATGCAAGACATGAAGTATGTAATGGTCGACTCCACATCAACATAGGAAAAATGCTGGCCACCTATAGAGCAAGAAAAGTGCAAAAAACTGAAGATTTGATTTACAGATGGATATTTATTGGCACATAACCCCCCCAAAAAAAGTCCACAATTAGGTGGTTAGGCCAATATCTGCAAAACACTAAGTGTATCTAATTAAATAAATAAATGAATTTGATCAAATCCTTTTCATTGCTTATATAAAAATTTCATAATCCCAATGCACGTTTCCAAATTCTAAGAGGAGACCTTGCAGTAAAAGGTACTAAAAAGAATTAATCATCTCTACTTTTCCAGGAGAGCTGTGTTTAAGTGTTGCTTTTGAAAATGTTGGCCGCTTCAGCTTGGAGCACACACTTCTTGCTGTTAAATAATTAGTTTAAATATGAATAAAGTAGGCCTCCACTGGCACTGTTGGAATTATAAAGCGACCTTTGTGAGTCACAGCATCAGCTGAAGCCAGCACAAACACTGGTGGTGTGCCACTTGGCAGAGTCAATACTGTAACTCTGCTCTCAAAAGAGGTAAAACAGCCATTGCTCTCAATCTTTACAAAAGTTGTTCAAAAACCGTGCAGTTACTTTGAAGCATTAGCAGTAATGACAAAAGGGAACATTTTCATTTGTGGTAGTGTTTTTTGTGTGCCACACTATATAAAATCAAAAGAAGATGGCAAAGAGATGAAGGTATTAGACCATCTTCCCTCACTGCAAACGATTTGATACTTGCAAATATTTAAAACCTTGTTTTTACCCTGTTTGGTTTAGGAAACAAAATGTTCAAAGAACAAATGCTAGTTGTAATTTTAATTAAGTTTTATTAAGACGGATCAACTTATACTAAGATTCTATTCTCATGATGTTCTAAAATTAGTCATTTCCACTTATTATTTTTCACTGTAATCTAACTAACTGCGATTGGGTACATGCAAATTTAAAAATACAGTTTGCTTAGAACTGGCACATAATGCGAATTATTTGACTTTATGTAATTTACTTTGAAGTAATTCGATCTAATAGTTAACTTTTTAAGTTCTTTTTTGCCTTTTTGAATGCTTGTTTCTCGATTTTTTATATTTTATTATACACTCTTAAACACAACTATTTTGTTTTTTCCTGTAGTGTTATGTTTTGGGATTGCTTTTTGGAGACATACTAATTTTTTGAGCTATTATGGTTTCCTTTTAACCCAATTTATGTTTTTCCCTGAATTTTTTTCCTTGGTAAAAAAAATAATAACCCAGCTGAAAGTTAGTCCCTTTTTAATCTCAGAGTTGGGTTAAAAACAACATATCTTGGGTAATTTCTTTCAGAAATTTTCAATATGCATTAGATGTCTTAAGTAAAAATGACATACTGCACAGAGAATTTACTACTTTTCTTCTTATGATTAGTAGATTCCTATCATGCATTAGTAGATTTTTTTTTTATTTTTAGTCTGTCTTTTGGCAGTGCACATGAAAGATCTATTTCCTTCAAAACTAATCCAGCAGATAACAAGTTGATAATTTGTCCATGTGCATGGAAAAAATATTTTCTTAAGCTCTAGAAATATGTAATCAAACCCACAATCTCAAAGTAAGTGTAGAAAAGTATAAGCATTCAAAAATGACTTTTATGACTGTAAATGTTTTTACTTTAGTTATCGTAGGACTGTTTTATTTAAAATTAGATCTGATGAGACGACAAAAAAGGGAAAAAAAAAAAAAAAACGTGTTTCTAAATGTTTCTACAGCGAGGGTGTCCACATGAATGGTACATTCAGTCCATCTTTGTCTCTTACAGCAGGCGGACAGAGGCGTGAGAACAGCGGCGTCCAGAAAAGAGGCTGCATTGTTTGCGGTGGCTCATCTAACCAGCACCCTGGCGACTCTCTCTCCCCATCGTGATGCCTGTCAGTGACACTTTATCAGCTGCCTACATGCCACCAACACCCCCTCTGCTTCACCCCTCTTTGTGTGCTCTATCCCTCTTCCCACTTCTGTGCTATCTTGCCGCCTCCTCTCTCTTAGGATTGTTTCTGTCCTCTTCTGCTGTCTCTTTCTTACTCTCATGGCCTCAGCTTCTTTTTTTTTCCATGTCAACACTCCTCCTCCTCCTCCTCCTCCCTCTTCTTTTCTCTCAATACGAGTTGGCCCTTTTTAAAAGTGTCTTTTGCCTTAAATCCTCTCCTCTCCTTATCCCACCTTTTTCCTTCCTTGTCACCATCTTATGATTAGATAAGCATGGGTGCTTGTGGACTCCGTCCCATTGGACGATGCCGCTGCAAGGATGGACGATGAGCGTGCGGATGTGTGCGCGCGCCCGTGTGTGTGAGGTTTCCATTTTCTATTAGAACAAAACATGCCTGTGGGGCCAGCAGGCGTCAACTGGAAATGCAATCTGGGCCTTTGAGTTGACACACGGGGCGGGGGTGGAGGTGCGGCGCAGGGGAACAGGGGTCTCCGTTGTGTGGCTGGACTCCAGAGCCAATGTTATCATTCTCTGGAGATCCCGGGCTGCCTCCACGGGCCATCTCCTTCCTTCAAACTCAGACACCTTGGGGAAAAGCGGTCCCAGTGGCCTGCAATGAGAAGGGCTAATACCAAACACGGTGCCCTCTAGCTTTTCCCCCCTTCTCCCATCCTTGCTACAGTCAATGCTGAAAACCGCGTATTAGTCAACGATTCTCGCTAATTAGCTATTGATTAAACAAGGTGCTATCCTCAGGATCAGAGGTTTAAGCAAAGCGGGGGGACGGACGAAAGGAGCACATAGGTGGTGGGTCTCTGTTGGGCTGGTGTGAATGCAGAATGGGAGTTCCTGGACATGCATAATTCACCACAGGGGAGATAGAAGAGGAGGTGGGTAGAAAGGACGGGAATAGAAGGGTGGGTGAGGGAGAATGAAGGCAGGGGAGGAAAGAGGGAGGAAGGAGAAAGAGGAAAATGAGCAGTGCGTCTCAGGCAGCGTCAGCGTCTACAGTGAGGAGGTAATTAGGGAGCTGTCACTTGTTTCTGTCAGGCAGCACTCTCGCTGAAACATTGAGTGTGTGTGTGTGTGAGCGTCGTGTTAGGTTGTTCTTGTGGGGGAGGGCTGGGGCTTGTGAGCGTGCATGTTTGCGGATGCATCCAAGGTTGCATGTGTATATAAATTGCGTGGAAGACAGTGGGGAGAGCGCGGTGCAAGTGGAATTCAAATGAGACAGAGAAACCAGAAGGAAACGGAGCAAAGTAAAAGAGTCGCTGCAAGGGAATTGTAATTATGTTGGATAAGTATGACTTAAAGGTGCGTAGCTCAAAGAGTTGGAAGGGAAGCCATGGAAAGCAGAACCTTTTTTTTTCTCTCCAGGTATTTGGACAGGGACGAGGACTGATAGGGATAATGATGGATTTGATAAATTCTACTTATGAGTCGAGACAAATGCACACATTTGGGGTTTGAGTAAGACAAAATCTGTCATAAAAGTCAAATGTTTTTGTGCTAAACGTATTCGCACGGAAACACGATCGACACAAAACTCTGTCAAAGCAACTAATGTGTCTACCGTCACCTCTCTGCATTCGGATTCCAATCGCAAGTCAAAAACAAAGCAAATGTTTCTTATCAATCCAGACGATATTGATTATTTTGACAGCGCACATAAATGGATGGGAACCAAAGGCGGGCGCAGTCAGGGAATGCATTTAAAGCTGTGAATGCCTTTCTAATCTGCAGCTCCTAAGGAGACAGTGGCTCAGCATATGAGTGAATCAGTGTGGGCCTGTCTGCGGTGTTTTCATTGTGACACCGGCGCTCATACCACACACTGGGTGTTCCAATTAAAATCCACCCCTGCCAGGAGAGCAACAGCTCTCCAACAATACTCGCTCGCGCACGCACGCCCCGTACATGTGCACACATGCACAAGCCGCTGACAGACCACAAACACAGTTGGGCTGACGATGATGGATGGTGTGTGTAACCTGGCTGGTGGTATAGACTTTGGCTAAACAGCTCAGGCCTTCACCGGGGGTTTGTCCTCAGGCAGGTGGTGCACTTCCACACAGGTGGTTCGACGGTGATGCTCATAATTATTTAGCAGGAAATTTGCCACGATATAAAGAGCTGTGACTGATGTGTGGTGTTTACCCGTAGGCTGACTTGGTAAAAGTTTACGTTTTTGTCGCAAATGTTCCAAAATGTCAAAAGACAAAAGGAGGAAAACAAGCAGCAGAGACCGACCAAAAAACATGAACTCGAGCCTCTTCCATCAAGCAGAAGGAGCTGAGCATAATAACCACCATAACGATTTGTAAAAACGTCGGCGCGTTGGTTGTTTTACTTGCCAATTCTATGTAAACAAGACCTATTGTGCAGTAATGTCACAGAGTGAGATGTGCCATTTTCCCTGGGCTGGCCCATAAAAGACTCATTAGGACACTTCAGACGTATTTGCACTGCACGGGGCTGCCATTAAACACATCACAAGGCCTAATAAATGCATTATTTAAAAGCTGTGCTCCAATTACTAACTGATTAGAGTGGAGCAGCTCATCAATAACACAGAAGCGGCCCCTTCAAATCAAAATACACATGATTTATACATGAAAGGATTTAAAAGGGATAAGTTTTCTGCTAATGAATCATAAATGTTTTAAACACCCAAATTTTTGCTCGTGATGTGAAAAAAAGGGAAGAGAAAAAAAAAAAATCAAGGGCCTGTCAAAATGTTTCATGCATGCATGTGTGTGTGTTTAGGTGTGTGTGTGCATGGAGGCAGGAGAGGTCTAGAGTTTGAAATGTGCTCTGCAGACACAGAAACACTCGTCTCTCCCACTGGGAAATCAGTATCAGAGAGGCACAAAAAAAAAAGAAAAGTGGTGAAACACAACAAATTTTACAAACAGGAGCTTAATCCTCTAAAAAAAAAAAAGTGGAGTTGCTTCGCATTCTAACCAACTATTGTCCCTATAGGGAAAGTGCTCTCGTCATTGAATGTAATCTGTCCATTAGTGCTCTAATGCAAAATTAATCGCACAGTTTTAAAATATATGCTTAAATGAGTAATTTACAATCGAGTTGAATAATTTAATAATAGCCTCAATGACATTCAACTCTGAAACATACATATTGTAGTGTGGCAGATGAAAAAACACAAAAATTAAACTGTTTTTTTGGAGAAAAATGTATAAGTCAATTTAATGCATGATTAATTTAGAGTTTTGTTGTATTATGTATAAGCCCACAATTTGGGCATGCATGTATGCGATGAAGAATATTGACTTTAAAATGAGTGGGACAACTATATCAGTACAAGAGTTTCGTGTGCCTCTCTTTCTCATTGTTGCATGTTGTTCAAGATGTTCTAGCCCATGTGCGGATTGCTCATTCTACCTGTGATCATAGCACTGCAGTGTACCTCGCAGGAAAGAAAAAAGTATCAAGAGTAGTGCAGCAAAAAAACAAAGAAATAATCAAAGGCCTGCACCCCACAAGAGCTGGAGACCCTGAGGAGAGCCCAGAAAACGATTAGAAAAGAGCTCTCTCCAGATATCAAACAGAATAGAATGTAAGGGGAGTTTACTGTGATTGTCATCCATGCAATTCTTGCATGAACCCTGCTCTACCATTGAACATTCAACTCTCTGAATCATTTATATAAAGCATTGATTTGAAATCTTATGATATTTCAGCCACTAAATTATGTAGTTAACTCAGTCAAAACTAACTGTGTGGACCATTATTGCTAACATGATATAAACGGGGTTGTAACCTAAACGACAAGAAAAAAAGCTACAAACTTCTTTATCCCTTAAAAATGAAGACGGAGTGAAAAATACTCCAGGCTATGTGCAGCTTTTGTTAAAGTAAAATATTGATTTGTTTATTTAAGGGACATTTAAATGTTATTTTATTTTTTAACACAACACTATGAAGCCCTCTCCACTTCGATCAAATACAATTTTTTTTTTGTCTTACTGTAAATCAGATTTGGAACCTCAGGTAAATCTTTAATTCGATCCAATTTTGTACAAATAGTTTTAGTATGAGGTTTTTAAAGTTTAAAATGAAAATAAAAAAAGATCAAACCATCGCTTTTTATTGTAACTTACAAATTCCTGATTTGTTTGTCCGCTTTATCCTTGATGGAGACACTAATTTAAACAAATTTGAAATGTAATCAAGTTTGTTTAGAAATCCAATTTTGCCCCGTTTTTTTTTTTTTTTTTTTTTTGATTACTGACTCCAGCTGAACTCTCCTGTTGCAGGAGTGAGTCTGCTGTTGTGTGTATCTCTGTTGTTTTGGAGGGTTTCTGCTGGTGGACAACAATCCTAAAATCGTACCACACTCTTTTTTTCTAGTTTAAGCACTTCACGATCATCATCGATGACAACAGAATTTTCTTTAAGAAAATAAAGAAAATAAATCCCAGAAATGGTATCTACTTTCCTCGAAGGCCCATAGAGCTTTACATTCACAGACCTTGGCTCTGCTGCTGAACACTGGTGCCAGCCTTCCACCAGAGTCAATGTGGAGCTCAGTGTCTTACCCACGGACAGTTGGACACGGAATGGTGGGATTGAACCTGCAATTTTCCATTCAGGAGTTCATCGCCCCATCACTGCACCACGGCTGCTAAGACACTATTAGCTGACCAACAGAAAGACACTATTATCAAATTCTTAAAAAGGAGAGATGTTTTCATAAATGACTAGACTGATAAAATTAGCTGCATCGCTTTGTTTTCTTTCTGGTTTCATACAGTAACTTTCTTGTTACCCGTTTAAAAGTTGTTTTAAAAGGTCCTACCGTGACACTCTGTACTGTGGTTGATACTTTAATTAAACCTTTTGTACAAAAATCTCTAGAAACCTTCTGCAAAGTGTTCGCCATGTTGTGTTTTGATTTTTTTTCTGACTTCTTGGTGATGTTGCAGACATCTGTATCAAACATACATATGGTGTGGGACTTGCAATGCACAACGGTAGTTTTACAAGAAACTGCGCAATTTTCTAAACAATTGAATATTCTATTTAAAATTTGACATGTGAGGTAAACCATTTAATTATTGCTGCAAATTTTAAAAGCAACACTCCAATCGTTTAAAGTGTTCCCAGTGGGCTTTTGATATGATTATATGCTATTTTTGCAACAAAAAAAACCAGAAAACTGTTTTTTTTTCTAGTACAAAGTTCCTCCAGAGTGCATAAGTTCATCTGAAATTTACCTCCAAGTTGTAGATGGGATCTGCCCCCTTCCCATCATCCATCTGTTTCCTTGCTCATGATTCACAACAATTTGAATAAAGAAATGATCAGAAATGCAATTTTAATCTTTATGTCTTTACACGTGTCCTCCACTGTGAGAAAAATGCTAGAGAGCTTGTTAATAACACCAAAAGCATGATTTTCATCAGAGTAGGTCTTTAAAGTAATCTCTTAATCACTTTTATTGTCTATTTATTTATAGTGTTGGTCTATAGTGTTATTTTTTCACAAATTCTGACATTAAGCACACACGTGGTGTGAAAGACAGTCTACCTTAAATCCCCTCTTGTGAAACCATAACTACCATTAAAGTAAAGCCCATCCTCACTCAATAGCCAAAAGCTATTTGATGTTCAACAAAGCATCCCATAGAGATGGGTTATGTCATACCCTTCTGCTCACTGAGTTGACAGACTAGAAGGAGGATGAAGAAGAGGGAGCAGGAAGATGAAGAAAAGACAGGTGTTGCACAGCGCTTGAACATCGGGGGCCACCAGGGCTGTGTGTGTACTTTAGTGGTCAAAGCATTCAGACATGAACGTTTGCGTCAACCTGAAAGCATACGACTCGTATGATCCGAACAAGCTTTTCTTCAAGGTTCATCTGTCAGTCTTGGGGTGCACTGAGGAGAAGTAAGACAGCTAAGTTCCTCGGGGAAGGTGTCATCAGTGATCACATAATAGTGCTCTTAGTGCTACTGAGTCACAGCTTTAGCCAACAAGAAAGGCGCTTCTGTAGAACCGTCATGTGGTTTCCATCAAGCTGTAAAGATGGTGGAACGCTCAAACAACAACACCTGCACCTAAATTAATGAAAGGAGAGACATGTTGGTGATTACTGGACAGGAAGTTGAAGAAAATGAAGAATAGAGCATATTGATGTAAACGAAGAGGGGGAGAATGTACATCGACTCCAGAGATTAAGATACAGCTGGCTCTCAGGATCGACTGAGTGCATCACGCCGTGGGGGAATGTCATTTTCCGATGAAGAGACAGGTCCACGGCAACGATGAAATCTCCCAGCAGCCATTGCGGCCCCCCATGGTAGCTCATGCTAATCGTCGGCGCCGTACACCCCACTGTCAGCTCACTGAGCTAGCTGCACAACAGCAGGGAGCTCACACACACACACACACTCCCCCCCGACAGCAAGAGTTGCACAGTGACACACAAAGAAAAGACGGATGGAGGATGAGCTTGGTGAAACACACACACACACAACCGATGTTCACATTCAAGCTCAAGCGCATACATTTCACGATGACACTAATGTGTGATAATTCTTTAAATATAGGCATATCATTTATCGGCGGCGGTGTAGAAACGGAAGGAGCCTGTTGAATATTGTAATTCCGTGAGCTTTGAGAAGACAGCTTTGAAAGCTTGCATCTAGGTGTTCCGTGACAGCTTGTTTTTTTTGAGTCACGATGCTTTGGCTGCTCCTCTTGTCTTGCTGTGGTACGGGGATTGTTGATCCACCACCACTGTTTACGTATTTACACAAACGCTTTGCTTATGAATTCTCAGAGGAATATTTGTGCTGTTCGTTTGTCTCAAGTAAAATATATTTATTGAGGAGAGGGGATGCCCAATTCGCCCAATAGATCATGTAATAGCAAGGGAAAAGTGGTTTAGGCTTAACCCTTTAACACTGGATCTCCAGTGTTTATGTTCTTTGACTTACTGTAATTTTTTTATTGTTAACGTGATCAACATAATTCTAGCAAATTCCAGAAGGGAAAACTCGGTTCGTGTGGCTTTTCTCCTTCAGAATCTGATGGAATTACGTTGATCGTGTCAACAGATGAAACGTTACAATAAGATTGTGACAATTTTTTTTTATTTAAAAAAACGTTTCCAGTAGTGTTTTTAATTATGATTATAAAGTTTTTAACCAAAAATCCCACAGCCTTAATGTCTTAAAAAGTCATTTTTCATGTTTCCGTTTCCAAAATCTTCTCTGAGGAGGTGTGGATTTTGAAGTTGAATAGCTCCATCCCCCCACCGTAAATATTCACCGCTGCTACATAAAAATGTCAAGCAATGTCGATAATGTCCAGCCGTATCGTTTTGAGCTGAATGTCACCTGGGAAGAGGAAGTGAAGAGCTTTGTGGACCGAACTTCCTCCAAAAGCCTCATTCTTTCTCCTTCCAGTTCACCAAAGACTTGGCTAATTATTGAATGTTTATTGACGTTGATGTGACCAATAAATTCAATCCATTGGCTTCTCAGAGCAGAGTCCTTGGGGAAATAATGAAAGCTAACATTAAAGTTGTTTTTCATTGATTTACAATCTTTTACAACTGCAGTTAAATGAGCCATTGTTCACATTTCCATGGTCACATCAAGAAGATCTGCGGATGGCAGAGATTTTACAGAATTCACTGTCCTGCTACTGTAAGTATTGAATGAAACTCACAAAAAATCCAGTGACTGCTGATTTAACCACAGAAATAAATGGTGGCTCATTTGACCGCAGTCAATGTGAAGATTCCATCTTCTCTTCTCCGGCACCTGAGCTAGACACGCTAGCCGGGCCAGATGAGGGTTTAGCATGCACAGCAGAGCTGTTGTGATGTAAAGAAGCCTCATTGATTCAAACAGAGCCTTTCTGTGGCAGTTTGATTGACAGTGAATTACGGAGAAATACTTAGAAATGCAAAAACTAAGTTATTTCTTATTACATTTGTTCTCTTTCATTAGAAAAATGCCACACAGACAGGTGAAAAACTCAAAATAAATTTTCATTGGAGGGGGACTTTAAGCATCACCTGCGATGTCTCCGGTGTTAAAGAGTTATAAACTGTTTACTTTTCCCAAAAAAATGATCAAATATATGATCATTTTAAATTCAGTCTTTTTTGTTTTCTAGTGCTTCAGCTTAGTTTCAGCTGGAATGAGTGACATTCTTCTGATCTGCAAATGATTGCTTGAGGATATGGTACCTGATCAAATGCGTCAAGCATGGCAGGAATCAATCAAATAAATATTCAAAGTTTTTTTTTTTTTTTTAAGGAAACTGAGGATTTTAAACGTAAGTACTAAAACATGAAGCCTGTATCGCCTCGTATTGATGAGAAGTGACAGGGGTCAGGAAGCGAGGAGGTGCCTGTCAAATGCGACTGTGCCTTTGACTTCATGTTCTCGTAATAAGGTGCAAGGACTCTTTTGTCACCATGAGGTCAGGTGATCGCGCAGCTGGCTCAGCAAGTGAGGACCAGAATGCACTGACTCTAAACATGTTTTTTTTTTTTTGGGAAAGCATACATTGAACCTTGAGGGTGATACGATATACAAAATGCCTCACAAACATACACAAAAGGAGAAATCGAGCCAAACATATTTTGCAAGTTGCTTTCAATAATCCGCTCCCTTGAGACCCCAAAGCCATACTTAAGCTTTTTCTTCTCTCCTCTCTTCTTCGCCACTCCACGTCTTCTTAGTATTCCAGTCGGCACATATTAAAGCAAAGGCTGAGAAATGGAGAGATGCCAAGCAGCCAAAAGAAGCATTACTCATCAGGGTCATGCTCCACTGCGCAAAACACAACCCCTCATACATCATCATAAATGCCACCCAATGACAATTAAAATTGAGATGGCAAGAACTAGGAGAGAGCTCTTTAATTTAACATCCAATTATTACAAGTTATCACCCCTTGATCAATGTAATATAACAGACAAGCAATGTTGCATGTGACACCAGAGATGGGGGCATTAATGGGGTGAGGTGGAATGCAGTTGCGACGGGGGTGGCTGCATCCTTTGATTGTGGAGTGTGAGAGGCGGCGGCTGGTTGGTTGTTCGGTTGACGGGTTGGTAAACATACAGGTGCCTGTGGGATAAATAAGTTTGTGACATTTTCTCTTATGAGTCACTTAAAACTCTCACTGTGTATCACCTACCAAACAGTGAGGGGTGGGGTGCAAGACTATAAATAGATATTTAACTTTCTTCAGTTTAAATAAACACAAGCGCTGCAGGCTGTATACTCGGGAACTAAAGAGAAAACGCGTCGTAAACTGAGCAACTCCATAAAACAGTCTGGTTTTTAAGCTCATTTGAAATGCTTGTTTGGATCTGTGTGGAGAGAACATCTTCAAACTCCGGACTCAGAGAGGTATTTCATCATTAGTTAGCAGCTGATAATGAATAAGTCATTTATATTGCACATCTTTTATTGATAAAATCTGAAACTAGCTTGAAATATCATCCAAACATCCCTAATATTGACAACAATAAACAACTATGGCCACACTGCATCCCTACAGAAGATAAACTCATAAAGCGTCAACCTGTGCCAATAAACCCACCTGTTTACTGTGCTGATATATTAAACAATAGAGATATTATTTCTCTGTTTCTAATGGGGCTTGACACGGACGTGAATACTTTCTCTAGATTATCCGTAAAGGTTGGTGACACATTACAGGAGGATCATCGTTAGTCTTACAACTAATGAGGCAAATTCCTGTGATGATATTTAAGACGTCAATGAAAAAAGAAAATGTTAGACCTCTTTTTTTTTTTTTTTTTTTTTTGTCTCCAGGAAAAAAAAATGGAATCCAGCCAGAATTCAGTAAAGTTGATCCTCTCCTAATAAATGTAGGTTGTGAGTTCCCATAAGCCTCTTTGAACGTAAAGTAAAACTAACATTCTTGACTTTCTGTGGTGGAGCATGGCAAAGACGACTTAAATCCACTTAGTAATTAAGTAAATCTTCATATCAGAATTAGTAACCATTAGCATAATGTTTTAATACTGGATATACAAACTCACATCCGCTTTTCAGCGTGATCAGTGGTATAAATCATAGTTGTATAATCAAAATGAGCCCTAAAGTCTTTAAATCCTAATTTAAATATATATGCTAATTAATCTGGATTAATCTGTAATTTATGCTAATTATGATTCTTCTTTCTAAATGATGTTTATTGTTCTGTTTTTTTCCACTATGGTGAGAAGAACGTCAAGTTGCCATGTCTCTTGTTCAGTTTTCTCCCTCAGTTCCTTCAATTTTTTTCTTTTACCTTCCTTTTTTCTCTCTTCTGCCTTTCACTGTGATCTTATCTTCCTCAGATGTCTGCACTCTGAGCCCGCTGCCAGATTCCTTCAGCATTTCAATTGAGCGCTAAAAATAACCATCTTTTCTTTTATTCACACTACCTTTGCTATAATGCAGCCCCTCTTGATGGGCAGACTAGAGGTCAATCCATTATCTGACCAGTGCGCATAAAGCAGGTGTCTGCCTCCTCAGAAAAAGAGGCAACCCTTACTGTTAGTAGACAGAGATGTTAGCACTGACTTTGTACAAAAAAAAAAATCTCCTTTCTTTTCAGGAAAAACTCAATGTTGTTTGTGATGTGAAATAAAATGAGTGTCTGATATTTCTTAATCAGGTCAAGAGCCATACAGAGGAAACAGTGTATTACACAATGGAGATCTTTGAGTGGGAAAACAAACAATCTTAAAGACCCACTCCAATGAAAATGGAGTTAAACGTGTTCTTGTAGCATTTTTCTCACGATGGAACCATTTATGAAGAACATTAAGATCAAAATTGCATTTCTGAGTATTTCTATATTCAAAACATTGTTAATCAGAAGCAGATGAAAAAAATGCTGTTGTGAAAACCCTGTAGATTTCATAACAAGAGCATAAGCAAGAGGAAATGGGAAATACAGGTAGGTTTACTCTGCGCCAACCACCCCGCCCTCAACTTTGCGTCGAATTTCTGAGGAACTCAGAAGAAACTATGGCCCAATCTGAAGTGGCATTTGTAGTGGAAGTGGTGAACCCAAGCGGAGGGATGCAGAGCCGCCCGTGGCGAGGGTAAACTGCGTCACACTGTGCCGTAGAGGAGAAGCACTTTTCTTCAAGTGGCTATGCTCTGAAGCATAGAAGTTTACATTTAAATGTAATTAATGACTTTTTGTTGTATCATGATCTTTTTAAAATTATTAAACTGATGTTCTTATATATGTTTGAGCGCTGGATGCTCCATGCTAACGCTAGCTAGCTATAGGTGACGTCATTGAGCAAAAGAGATGTCCAAAAGCTAAGAGACTATTTTTCCATAACTCTCCATTTGGTGGCTAAATGTAGGGGAAGGGAGAAGGGACACTTTTGGATTGGGCCTTTTTCCTAGAAAACAACAGTTTTTATCTAATTTTGACTAAAAATGGCTCAATAATAATAATAATAAAAGACCAATGGGAATAATTTTAAAACAGATCAAAAGATGGAGTGGAAATAACCAAAAAGTTCCCTATACACTGATGGATAAGCTGACATGTAACATGGACCATCACATTCAAAAGCAGTAAAATTAGCTTTTTATTGATGATGAAATATACTGTGGGAAAAAATGTCAAGTTTGAAATTTCATCTCTCATGGCATTGCAATGCAGAGCAGAGGAGATTTTCTGAACATTTAGTTTTAAAAGGGTTTAATGCACGAACAAAGTAATCTCTGCCCTTCTGTCCATTTCACTTCAAAAAGAGATCATTATTTATGTGCAATATGCTGCAAACCAGCTAATCCATACCTATTTCAGGAAGATGGGCGCTATTAATGTTTTGAAATAAATGATTTTACTGCTGCATGACGGCACTTCCAATGTTGTAATTTCCATATGGCTCTGGCACTTTATTCTCCATTGGCAATAATGTGATTCTTCCTCTGAAAAGATGAAAGATCAATATCCTCTCAAGGCTGTGAGTTGGGGAGGGGAAGCAGGAAAAATAAGACTATCTACTTCATTCCTATTGATATATGTCACAGTAAAATAGTGTAGATGATAATGAAATTGTTGAAAATGTACAATTTATGTGTCGATGAGTTGGCTTCTGTGAGGTTTCCAGCATACTCCCCACAGGCCATTGTCAAACCAAAACCATTAGCACGTTCAGTGGCTAACATTAACCTTTCTGCACGGGCTTACCAATATCCCATCACAGTCCAAGTCCCGCTGCCCCGTGCTTTTAAATACTGCTCTTTATGAGACTGGCCATCTAAGAGGCCTTTCAAACATATATGCACTTTAGAAAAATGGTCATTGATAAAGTCCATCATTTGCTCTATATTCTGACAGTTTCTTTTAGTCAAAGCCATTCGTCTGCTTCTCCTTTATCTTCAGGAGCCTATATGCGTTTCTTTAGGCGCTCTTGGGGCGTTTTGGGGCTTTTAAGCTGTGGCAAGTTAAGTCTTCTGGGAGCGCAGTCTAAGTGTCATCAGTAATTCAATATTGCAATAATATTAGTCCTGTTTGTCTGTCTAAAACAAAATTAACTAAATGTCTGTGAGTACAGTTGATTAAAAGTGAGCTAAATCAGGTTTCTTAGGTTGGTTTTACAATAAGATAGTATAGTGCACTCAGTTCCAGTAGGTGAAGAATGGTTTGGTTTCACACTCAAGGCACAATTAGACGGGATCCAAAGACTGAAGTGGATCAAACTACCAAGAAAGTTCACTGTTCCAACTGCAAATTAATTGGTTTTAATTTGGCTAAGCAATACAAGGTAAAATGACAAAAAAGAAAAAAAAAAAAAAAAAACAACTGGCTAATGATTGAAATTTTATGATTACTATGTATCATCTGGAGCCTTTACTTACCCCTTTCAATTTGTCATTTTCCAATTTTTTTGTGGGTCCCACGTCTTCTGTTTTGTGCTAATAAATCCTTTCTTCACTGTTCATGATACACAGGATTTCTACAATTTATTCCTTTTACTTTACTGCTGCATGTTGGTTTTACCTCGGGTGAATTAAGATCTTGGCAGGGATCACTTTGTCTCAACCAGCATTTATGGGAGTTTTTTGCTCTTATTGTCAAATAAAACTGAAAGTCTGCACAAATGTGTATCAAACCTGCTAGTGTGAATTCATCTTTATAGAAGTGGTGAGCTTTACTCTAATGTTGCATTCAGTCTTGAATAGTTCAGCAGACTTATAGGCAGAGAATCCAAACAATTTTTCCCACCTTTGCCAGGTTTGGTATACTTTTAAACACAGCATGCTCAGAGGGAATTTTTGAAGGAAACTTTGTCCTCCCAAAATTCTCCATTTGGTTCCCCACTTAAGTGAATGAAGACCTTTGCCCCTCAAGAGGACAAGGGTTCACATGTTTTATCCACAACAGTGTTCAGGTGAGATTTCACGTTTGCTGAACAAAGCAGACTTTCATAGGGAACCGAATGCTGGTGGGATACAAACCTGCCATAGTAAATGCACTCTGAGTGACTTTGTTGGAGTTTTAACACCCAGAGGCATAAAGCTTTTGGTCACAAAGACCTTTTTTGCAAGGTTGCAGCGAATGCCTCGATCTCAGTTCTTAAAAATATTTCACTTTTGGTCAGATTTCAGAACCAGCAGATATTGAGAATGATGCAAGTAAAATAGAAAATACTGTTTAGTAAGGGGTAACTAAGACAGAAATAGGTCACGCTGGATTTTTTTCAGTAGAAAAACAAAAAGATCTAAAAAAAAAAATACAACACATGATCTAATTACTATGACAAATGAAGAAAGAACCACCAATCAGACTCTATACACGTCCACTGAAGGTAGCCAAATACTTAATCAGTAGTGTAGTTTGGGACTCTCTCTTATATCTTGCTCTTTCTTTATTGGTATTTTTCTTTATACCTTTTCCTTCTGTTTGAGAGGGACAGGATGGTGTCAGACATTATTGCCTGGAAGCGGAAACCATACAACTACCTACCCTTACCCTAAACTTGAGCCTTACCACAACCCCAAAGTGCTCAGAATTGTAGAAAAACTTATTAAACGGCAAAACCGTACCTGTTAAAGTCTCTAGTTAAATAAAGGTTTTTCTAAAGAGATGGAGGGACTTTTGGTTCTGGATGTTGATGTCTGCAGTCCAGTCCTCTTAGTGTTTTTTGGAGAATCCTACAGTGATCCTGAAGCACAAACCACACCGACAAATCACTCCATGTAAGAAAACATTAAAGAGATCAAAGTCAATAAAACAGCAAAAGAACAACATTTTAGAAATGAAAACAAAATTTCAAAAATCCATAACACAATTATAAAAAGGAAACAAAATAAAAATGAAGCATTTTAGAAAACTAATTTCCAGAAATCAAAAAGAAATGTTTAAAAAATGAAACACAACAAGAGACCGCAAAAAGGTGGGTACTACTGGAAATCGCTGATTGGACAAAAAAACATCTATTAGCGCTTTATAGCAAATAATGGAGAAACGCAATTATCCAGTCAGGAAATTCCATGGTACCTACTTTCTCTGGTTTTCATGAAAAAAAACAACACATCGAAAAACAAAAGCAATTTCCAGAAATCAGAATGAAATGTTAAACTAAAAAGTGATAAGAAACCAGAAAGGGTAGGTAGTGTGGGACATTCCTGGTTGAGGACTTATTTGTAATGAAATGTTATTGGATATCATCATCCATCCAGTGATATGAAACTGATCTGAAACGTTCCATTATTTTTTGTTTCCTTTTTTTGGGACAGGTGTTCTGGTTTCTGGAGTTTTGTTTTGTTTTATAAAATCTTTTTATTTTATTTATTTATTTATTTTGCTCTTCTAATCGATAAATTTATCCCCCTGGGATATTAATAAAGTTCAATTCAGTTCAATTCAATTGTGGTTGTTATTTTTAATATTTTTTTGCGTTGAGTTATTTGTTGGTGTGATTTGCACTTCAGGGGCACAGTAGAATCTCCGTGTGCATAGAAGCTAATTTTAAATGGTAAGATAAATTCCACCTTGTGTAAGACAAAAAACACAGAGATCTTTGACCACTCAGACCTTCACATATGGAAAGAAGGTGTTTTTTATTGTAGAATTATAAGACATTATAAACCTTACAACAAAAAATAAATCTAAATCAATTTGATTTATTGCAGTCCCTAATTTGAGGGTTAGAAGAACAGCATTTTAGCATATACATACAACCTATCAGTCATGATAAAAAAAAAGGTCCCATGTGTAATAGCCCGTTTATTGCTGTATTTTGCCATTACTGAAATTCAGAATAGAGTTTTAATTAGTAAAAAAAATCTTCAAAGTCCCTTCAAACTTTTTTTTGTTAGAGCTGGATTTTTTTTTTATTTACTTCTTACTTGTTTTTGTACTTACTTCCTTTTACAGCATTCACAGACTGAGTTGAAGACAAACTTGGACAAATGCTTCCTGGTTCAGTTGAGGACACCAGCCATTAATCTGAAATTAAAAAGGTAAATTTCTCCCGTGTGCATTTCCAAGCAAAACTGGCAAAGGTGCTTTAGACACAGTTGCCAAATCCAATTTAAAATTGGAAGTAAAGAAGCGGGTGCACACACAGAGGATGACAAGAAAAATAATCACAAAGGACAGAAGGCTTTTACCTGCAAATAAACAACATTTAAAGCATAAATATATATGCCTAGAACTGCCAAACTTATTCAACATGTTAGCAATGAAATGGAACTCACTCAAAAAACTCTAAAGCTTGTTTTATTTGAAGTTATAAAACTATATATATATATATATATATATAAAGATGATTATATAATATATATATATATATATATATATATATATATATAATTGTTACATACAAGTTGACAGATATACGATTTTACGTCTCCTTCACATTTTTAGCTATAGTTTTTCTCTGCAGAGATTAATAAATTATCTATTCTATTTCCCATCCATGCTCAAATACTGAAACAAATCCAGCAGCCACACCAAATCAAATTTGATTTACCTATAATTTCTTCACAAATAAACACACAATGGGAGATGTCTACAAGGAAGTACATCTTTGCTTAAAACACTTTGAAACCCAGAAGGCCACTTTGTTTAACAGTCAGTGTGAAGGTGGGCTATTTGTCTGTGTATCTGCAACCAATCAATCAATGCCACTGACTGTTTAAACAATGCAGCTAAATATGAAAAATGGCAGCCTGATTAACTAATCTAAAGAATTCTTCATTTAGGTTATTCAACTCACTATTTTCTTTTTGAATGATCAAAAATAGAACTAAAACAGAAACTGACCCTTAAATTAGTTGTTAGTTTGCCTATATCAGAGTATTGATAGTATTTTGCATTATCGAGCTGCTGTTTGAGAGCGCTGGTGTGCGCCTGCTGTGTGTTTGTGTGAGTCTGAGCCAGGAGGCTGATTGTTGTGGTGGTGGTGATCGCGGCTGCAGGGCTACTAATGAAGGTGTGCGTAATAAAATCAGTGCACTGGGGTCCTCATCTGTGCCCCGCCTTCCTCAGACTCCATCTGATTGAAAATGGAACAGCTGTGATGATTTAATTTACATGTTAATAACCAACGGGCCTCCAGAAAATTGTCCAATAAACGTCCCTTTATTACCGTCTGTATCTCCTACGACACAGGGGAATGAGTAATAGAAGGAGACGGCGTGAGAGGGGGTTTGGCAAGGGGTGTATACAGGGAAAGGGTGACTGTAATTAATTGTTTAAGCGATTTTATTAAAACAAAAATTGTCTGGTGGAGGTGTGTGGAATGAACATGCACTGGCTGGCAGTAAATAGCATCAGTGGATTGGAGAGAGGGGGTGGTATGATGATGATGTGAAAGAGTACGTGTTTGAATGTTGGGAGTGACAACCATTCTCCTCAAGTATAGCAGGAAGTTTATTCATTTTATTGATTTTTCTCAAACTTACTTTCATTCTGGCTAATTTTTTGCTTTTCAATTACCCTATCAAGAAAATAAAATGTAACTTTTGCAAAGATGTTCAAGTGTGTATCAGAGATAGACACCTGGACTTGAGTTGGATTCGAGTCCCACATGTTAAGACCTGAGACTTGAGGTTTGGGACCAGTGAACAATGTTTATTTGTTTAATCCTTCTTATTTTGTTCCAGAATATGAGTGTCAAGTCTAAAAAATAAAATCTCTCTTTACATATTTTTGCATTAAGAACACAAAAACACCAACTGTCTTTTCTCTTGTCCTCTCAAGTTTTTAAAAGTAGCTTAAAGCCAGTTTGAGCTCATGACATCAGATTTGTTTCAAGAGAACTTAAAGACCAAACATATTTGATCTTATACTAGTGCAAAAAAAAAATTAACTGTCTTTGCATTTAAGTCAAGTTTTTAAAATCCTTAAAGACAATTTGAGCTCAAATGGCTTTTATACTTAAAAACTGCAAAAATTGCAAGCGAATTATGCCTTAGTCACATTTACCAGTACCAGGGTTGACCCAAACGGGTCCTGCGGGCTTATGGGTAGTCCTGGCTCATGAAGGGTCAAAAACAAGTGCGGCTGCTTCCTTAAGTGTATCTTGTAGATTCCTTGTGGTTCCTGTGACCACCTTAGGGGATGTTGTTGAAAATGGAATGAACAATTGCTGTGCCTGTTGTAAGTGTATTGTGAATTTTTTTTTTTTTTTTTTTTAAGGATAACGCAAGTTACATGCTCTTACGACTAATGTTATGCTGTTGTATGATACCCTTTACATAGGCATCTAGGAATTAGTGAGGTGTGCACACTAGCGCAAAAAAAAAAAAAAGAAAAATCCATGTATGTGCCTGCATCTCACCTAAATCACTCTTACTTTTATGTGTTGTTTGAAGTCATACTCCAACTACATTTTTAGCGATTGTAACATTGTCCTCAGTGGTCTTTTAATTATGATTATGCCGTTTTTAGCCAAAGCCAAAAAGCCTGTCTTGTTTTTAAGACTTTTTCTGCAAAGCAGTTGGAGCTTACTAGAAATTTGTGTCTGTGGGTGGGGCTGTAGGCACAAAAATAACCATTTATGTTGATATACCATCGTTCTTTTGTCCACATACTCTCATGCTACCTGACAGCTCACAAGCCCAAGCTAACATTACCAGAGCAGCTAAATCTAGAACACAAATACACAAGTTTGATTGGGTCTTTGCGTGTTCACTACAACCTGTCGCCCGCAGCATGCTGGGAGAAAAACATACATGAACATTTTTGCTCTATGGGCTAACAGAGTGATCTACAATATTGACATTTCCTAGGCGACCTGCATGCCCTGTACAGGTTTGCCCATTATTTGCCCACAAATAACCAACATAACCACTCATAGGGGCAGTCGTGACTAATGTGTTAGCATCTGTGTTGTGTGTTGGGGTATGTGTGCACAGTTTACAAATAAAAAACTTCCATCATTCTGTGCTTGTAGCACGACAAATGGGCAATTGTTAAGCTAGCATGTTAGCTAGCATGCTAACTCCATCAATGTCATTCAGCTAATCTATGCCATCACCGTCATTGTCATCATCATTGGCTTCTTTAGAAGTCACAGCAACACCACAGCTGCTTTTTATTGACTACAAGAGCTTGTTGGGAATAAATTCTGGACCAGCTTAAGTACTGATTTGAAGTCTTCTTTGCAGCTTGACTGGGGGCTAAATAATTCTCTGTCATTAACTTTTATAGGCCTCCCGGGTGCAGCTATTACATCAAGGCTAAAGCACTGGTAAAAATTCAGGATCCGTTGAAGGGGGGATTTTTTTTTTTTTGGGGGGGTTGTTTTTTTTTTTCGGTTGTCTGCCGTGATTTAAACCACAACCCCTCCTTTCCCCCATTCCACCTTTCTGTCTCCAAACCACCCAGGGAACGGAGAATTTCTTCCCATCCAGAGATGAGGAGGAGCGAGGACTGAACGGAGTTTCCAGCACTCATCCTTCCTACTCCCTTTCATTCTCGCCATCTTCTCACCTCCTTGTTTTGCTTCTGCCTACCCCTCCCTCCCTTCCTCCATCCGTGTCCCAGTCCTCGGAGAGGTGGCCCTGCCACCATGGCCATTCATGTCATTGTCAGTGAAGCCACATGGTCGCGTCTCCCAGCTTCTCCTGGGACATGGGAGGGCCACAGAGACAGGGCTCTCACTGGGTGGGAACAGTAATTAAAGAATAGAGAAGAAATAGAAGCAAAAAATATAAAGAGAAAGAACAAAAGGCAAATGAACAAAAGGAATAAGAGATTAAGCAGGGAGGGGGTGGGAGGTTTGAGTTTTGTGCTACCCGTTAGGGAATATTCCCAAGCAGTGTAAAGCACTACACACAGCTCAGTACTGGGATCTATTAACGATCCAAATACCTCCAAGCCTTTTCCAGCACCACTCATATAGACTGCTGGAGGGGGAGAGGCGAACGCAAAAGGTTTGCATCACTGTGCTCTGTTGTAAGGAAACTTCAAATTTTATCCCACTGTCACAAGCATCCTTGTCACATCTTTGATCATTGGGTGTTCGTTTTATTGACTTGGCTCACTGCTGGTGTGTGACATTAGAGGAACACAGGTTGGCTGGGGTCCTTCCTGCCTTCTGAGATTTGACACAGCCGGAGTTGTAATGTAGTTGATGCCCCAAGGCCTTGTCATGGCAAGGAGTAAAGCCAACCCACAAACAACACCTAAAGCTCTTTGCCTCACGGTCCTTTACGCAGAGATCTGTGACGCTGCGAACAGGCAGAGAGACAGAGATAGTCGTATTAATTTTATGTTGTTTATTTGGCTGTAAAAAGAAAAGAAAAAAGTCTGCTACGCTATCTGAACTGCCAGGGGGAAAAGGGGTACAAACAGAGACAGCGACGGAGGTATATGCAAAGACAGCTGGGGCAGAGCGGCGGTAAACAGAGAGATCATGCTTACGTGTCACACATTCCAATATGGGTCACAGAAAAGTTCTGGGGTGGTTCCCAGGAAGCGGCAACTTCGGAGAGGTAAAAGGTCACTGTATGTGGACAATGACGCCAGCTTAGCGTCTATTGACAGGGAGGGGCCAGGGGCATTGTGGGAAGGGCACAGAGTAGCTCTCACTGCCAGTCATGCTTGTGTAGTATTTGCATGGGCTGCCAATCACCTTAAAAAGGAATGCACTCCGGTCAGAAGGGTCAGGCAGGCGGAGCCGAGCTGAGAGTGAATACAACAAGCCCTGACGCATCGGGGATGATCAGGCAGTGTCTGCTGTGTGTGTGTTTATGTGTGTGTGTGTGTGCATCTCTTTGTAATGCTTTGACTTTCCATTTATTTGCCAATTCTGATCATTTTACAGCAGAAGCTTACATCCTTAATAATATAGTTATGTTTGTTGTTAATTTCTCAAGTAACAACTTTAAATAAAATGCAGAATTTCATTATTTATATTTGAAAGTTTGTGCAACAATCTTAGCAGGGCCTGCAGCTCTCCCGATCCAGCCTTACCCCCTCTGCTTTGACTGTGAGCAATTCTGTGAAATAGAAGGGGGGCGGTGAGGGGAAAGCAAATTGTTTGTGCCGTGGGCCTTGACAGGAGGCTACAGAACCTCAGTATTAGCAATGGATAAAAGTAATGGGATTTGTAGTTGGGAGCCAGCGCATGTTGCAAGGTGCTCTTGATGGGTGATAGGGGTGAATCGGCGCCTTTAAAAGCCGATAAGTATCTATGGGAGAGAAGGGACAGAGCAGGGCAGCCAGAAACAGATAAGTACCTTCTCCTGTAACGGCCTGGTATATCTCTACCACTTGTTAAACATGTTTTAGGAATTTCTCTCCCATCAAGATTACAAATGCCTTTTAACAAACTCAGTTTTAGTCTCCTTTGCAGACAAGATGGACGTTTCAATTTTATGCATAACCATGTTACTATAAAATAAAATAATGATTCATACGGCAGGTAAAGTCATCAAATTACTGCCAACATAACCACTAAGTCATTTCATGATGTACTAACAAATAGGATGTAATATAAAGTCTTTCCTGTCTTGTTTAGTGCACAAAATGCATTAATTCTTCACATTAGTCAACTAAAGAGTGTTCCCCCTTATAAACCTGCACATTAGTTTTTTTACTCCACACTGCCATGGACCAGAACATATTCATCTAAAGGGTGAAAACCAACACAGACAGAAATAAAGCATTATTTACTCTGAGAAAAACTGCTGGTACTCATGATTATTACAGCGTTAGGTACTAAAATTCTTAGAATTCGATCGTTTTTGTTGGAAGCGTGCGCACATTTCTCTTTGTAAAAAACATAAATAATAAAGGGTTGGAACATAACTCATACAATCCCCTATTAAAATTTAGACAGAGTAAGATATCAAAATATTATTTTTTCCAATGTTACGTTCATAAATGTGGAATGTTTACTGCTTTTTATAGATAATTTATGTAACTTAAATACATAGAATACACATATACAGGTATTTGGGTTTATGTACTATCAAACCCAAAATCTATTTTACGGTGCAATAATACCCACATTAAAAGACATCTGAGCAACATTGAAAATGTAGAAATTTGACTAATGCTAAGAATATGAAATTGATTTACATTACTGATAATAATACCAAAAAACAATTATGGATTTAATGGATTCAGGTAAAAATTACACATAACATTACTAATTCTGTGTGCTGAACAATTCATTACACAACAGTGTAGTAAATGAAGACAAAGACATTGTACAGGCCCAGATGATCATACCTGTTTTCATTATATATTTCTAAGATTGTTTTCAGTTAAAAATAAATAAAATTGTGTTCCACACCTTGATGCTGAAACGAAAATGAAGCCAGCTAGTACAATCAGGTACAATGTTTTTAAACTAAAACTGTAAATTTTAGTAAATAATATTATATATATATATATATATTATATATATATATATATATATACTGTATATATATTTCTTTTTTTTTGCCATGAAAAAAAAAACACAAAACAAAAAACAAAAACAAACGATGTCTTTATCCTATAAGGAAGTGTTGTTTTTGTTTAATTTTTCAGCCATAATTTCAAAGAGGAAGTTTTTAATCCCTAAATTTATGAGTCCAGTTCTTTACAAAAATGTAGTAACAGTTACATTTGTATTAAATATTTAAATATAATATTAAAAATATTTTTCTGGAGTTTAAATCGTCTTTGTCACTTATTAGATTGTTGGCAATACTCTTTCCATTTTCATACTACGTTTTGTATTCCACTGTCCAAAAAAAAAAAAAAAAAAAGGGTAAGTTTAGAACTATTGCTAAATGTTACACTTAAAAAAACACAATTCAATATTATTATTATTATTATTTTCATTTTTGAATTTGTGTTTTTGTGTCTTCTGCGTATCCAATCTCGCCTGGCTATACTGGAATTGAATTTTTTTTTTTTTTTTTGTAAAAAGAAAAAAAAATAGAATCTGTTTAAAAACTTTTTTTCTTTTCCATTTCCTAAAGAAAAATTAAAAAAATGCTCTAGGCAACTTTAGGCTTGAAGATAAATTGTATTTAGAGAGCTTTTTGTCCTCTTTCTGAATGTGTTGGGCTGTTTTTTCTGCTGCAGCTGAACTCCCTCTCGCCCCACAAACCGGGGTGCCACAACACTTACTTTGTTAAGTTAACCGAGTAACCTGGAAGAGTAGCTGCTGCACTGTGGAGCTCAGCAGTTAGTGTGAGAATGAGGCCAGCCCTCTGACCACCACTCTGTAACCTAGTCAGTGTTGGCAGTCATTTTCAGCTCAACACAAGTAAAGTGGCTGCTGATCTGTGACTGCATGGGGTAAGAGCTGAACAGCAGGTGGAGGCATGGCCTGCATTCAGCACTCTCTGCAGCGGTTCAGCCTGCAGGAGTGAAAATGAAGTGGACATCATTTCATCTGACAGTAGGAGCAAAAAATAGTACTTGTTGACATTTGTTTTATTTCTATTGGCTTGTAAAATGAAAATAAAGATTCATATAGTTGTTTCTTTTACTTCAAAAGGGTGTGAAACAGAATAGCTAAGAAAAATAAAAGAAAAATCCCCCTTAATCATTTCTATGAACCCCTTCCAGACAGCGGTGAAGTGGATAAATGCCTCTGCTAAATGACTGAAAGTGAAAATGTTCTCCATCTTGATGCAAACTGGAAACATCGGCTCTCCTGGCAGTAAAATATAATTTGTTCTAAACTCAACCTACAAAAGAACCCTGAACCCATACATTTGAAAAATATACAGACATGTTATCCTTTTCATTCAAAAATACACATACTATCAGTGAATGTTTTGAAAGAGAGGTTAGGGAAGGAGCGGAGGGGGGCAAGGAAAAGGAGCAGACCTTCTCGTATTGACTTAGCGGGCAGCGCGCCGCGCAATTAGTCCAAACTATGAAGAGACCGAGAGGGAAGGAGGGAGTGAGATAACCCAAAAAATAAAAAAGCTGTCTGTGGAAAATTTGGAGACCTTCCCAAAATACACAAACTTTCCTGACGAGCACATTTCTTAGGTATGCCGTAATCTCATATGGCTGGCCTTTCCGAGCCCCTCCGTGAGACTCCTCTCCACTCAGCTTTCCAAAGCCCCCCCAGCTCCCAGACCTCACCAGTCTACTTCACAGTCTGGCCTGGTCTCAGGCTCCCAGCTCCTGCCTCCACAAAATCCCCTTTCCAAAACCCAGTGTCCACACATGGCAATCATTAGGCAACTCTTTTAAAGAGCAACATTATACCACCAATTGCAGCCTTGCATGAAATTTTGATCACTTAAACCCATCTTAAAGAGGCAGCAGCCACTTTCTGCTCCTCAGCCTCCTTTTCTCTTTCTCCATGAATGGTAATGCATTTACTTCTCAATAGTAACCCCCACTCTCTCATTGTAGCAGTCCAACAAAGCCAAATGAGCCTTGCAGCCACTTAGGAGAGGCAACACTTTTAAGGGGCACTCTTTAAATAAACCTCACCGGGGGAAAAAAAACGCGACGTTTTGTGATTGTGCAGTAGTTAGTTTAAAGCTATTTTCTGCTGCATTTGCTTTCCTTAAGAGGAAACCGAAACACAAACAGTTGCAGGTGGAACACAGTTTACAATGCAGCTTTACACAAATATCAAATGGTTTTCTGAAATGACAACTTAAGCTAATTTTTTTGCAAAGATAACAGTATTTACTGGGCTAAATCACAGCAATGGGGTTCTTGCATCGTATTGTAGTATTTTTTCAATGACGTAATAAAGAAAATTAAGCTCTGAATTGGATTTCTTAGTAATTCTTTATTCAAATTGTTGTGAATCAGGAGTGAAAGGACGAAAAAATGTAGTTTGTAAAGTTTGTAGTTGTGATGTAGAAGCCACAAACTACCAATCTTCATTCTGATGCCCTTGTTGATGACAAGATCTGCGTACGTCTATGTTTTCCTTCGTCCAAGTTGGTCCAAAACTGTACGGATAGCTCCAATATTTCTAGATGTTTTTGTTGCATCAGTAATGTTAAATTGTGGTTGTGAGGGGCTATAAGCTAGCTGAAGAGAGTGTTAACAGATGGATGAAGGGAAGTACGACAAGATTAATCCAACCCAACAGTTTCGACCACAACTCAGCGACATATTTTGTAGTGAACTACTGGCGCTCTGCAGAAACTATGTCAGAATCCGTATTATTCCCTTCTCCCTTTCCCTCCATTTGAAGGGGGAGTTTAAGTGTAAGTGTGTCCAGGAAATACATTTTTTTTTTAAATTCGACCTTCCAAATGGAGGGGTACAAAGTCCTCCCCTACAAAACTGCATCTCGTTGAGAAGCGCTTTTCAGACGTTTACATTTAAATGTAAGTAATGACTTTTTGTTTTAGTGTGACCTTTTTAAAGTTATGAAATGGCTGTTATGTATATTCAAGCGCTGGAAATTATGTGCTAAAGCTAGTGGACTTAGTGATTATTGATGACGTCATAGACGAAAGTGACGTCTGAACACTATTTGTACATAACTCTCCCTTTGGAGGACCAAATGAAGGGGAAGGAACAAGAGCTAGGTAGGGAAGAATTAGGATTGGGCATAAATTAGTATATCTTAAAAAACAATAAAGGTTTGTTGATTTTGGCTGAAAACAGTATCATCATAACCAAGACACTACTGGAAACATCTTTACAATAGATCAAAAGATAATTGCAGTGGAACTTCAAGAGATGAAAACTAAGCCTTGTTTGCTTTATCTTATTGAAAAAATGTGGCTGTGAAGTATAAAATGTGCAAATAAAACAGTTATATATCTAAATAAATGTAAGTTGGATAAAAGCAGCAACAAATTGAATTAGTTTACATTACCAAAATATGAAATGTGAAACTGATTGTCTTTTCAGACAAACATTGCAGTTTGTTCATATGTGCACCAGATATTTTACATTGGAAAGCGGGGCAGATGTATTTGTTTGGGTGGCAAACGTGAACAACAGGATTAAAAATATGTATTCAAAACAAATTAATTTTTTTCAGTGTCATTATTGATATTTAAACAGTAGTTATTTTAGTTGAGATGCTGTTGCTATGCTTTAAAAAGCTTGTATTTATATATTTCTCAAATCTTTGTCTATCAATATTGACTAAAAAATTAAAAAGGGAATTAGTTCTTCCCCTGTGTGCAACACATGCATGTGTTTCAAAGTGACTCCTGAGCAGTTTTCTTGCTGCCACTGGTGGTTTGACACCTGCCTCTCTTTCAGGCTTAGATGCAACACTTTGTGTCAATTTTAAGGTTTGAAATCCAAAGTCAGTAGAACCAACGTTCTTGGTGGCTTGACACTAAGTCTACATCAAAAACGTTTTAGAAAAGACTAAAACAAACAAAAAAAACTAGCACAAAACTCCACTCATTTAAGTTTAAATACATTTTTTCTATCTAAAATTCAAACACTTTCCAGAATTAAAAATACAAACAAGGAAATCTTAAAGACTTTGATAAAAGTTATGCATTTATTTATACAAAAACACTTCACATTCATGGTTCTATAGGGACAATAAACATGTAATTAACTAATAAATAATTATATGTATCTGTGGTTGTCATGTCAACGTAATATTTACAGGTCAATGCATTTTTTTTCTTGAAGTTAATATTTTTATATATAAATGATATAAAAGGTCAATCAATCAGAGGACCCCACACGAGGATAGTGCTACAGAATCACATTTATTGGGAAACCTGAAAAATGTTTCATTTAGTTTGATTCGTTTTCAAGTCGTGCATTCATTCTTGGTCCTGGTAAATCCCTTGTCCGTCCTGGGACAGGATCTCTCCCTCATGTGGGGATCCCTAAGGATGTTATTTTTTTCCTAAATCCGTTTTTTTTTTTTTTTTAAATTAGGAGTTTTTCCATTCTGGGAGGGAGGGTCAAGGGCAGAGATAACCAGTTGTATCTAGTCTGTTTAGTTTTTAACTATTGTTTATATTTTATGACTAACCCTCTGCATCTGTAAATATTACCGGCACGAAGCAATGAGGCAACAATTTTTTTGTGATATTGGGCTATATAAATAAAATTGAATTGAAAAAGAACCACTGTTACGTCCCCTGGGGTACCACACAGCTCGAGTCTAGGGGAAGGGGGGGGGAAACGGTAACGAAGACAACTTACAAAGAAACATAGTTTATTAAACTAATCACCTTTGTCCTGAAATGAAGATCAAATAGTGAGTTGACAAAACAAAAAGACAAACCAAAACAGAGTTGGAACATGGCCAAAATTAAAATAAGTCAGGGAGACTGCTGACCCAGCCATGACGACCGTCGGAGTCAGCAGCTCCCTGCTAAAGGCTGCCTATACAAAACTGACTAATCAAAAGAAATGAAATAAAGCCCGCAAATCAGAACTACCATGGTCCAACTCCAAACTAACACAACAAAACCCAACAATCTAAGATTGTTGAGGACAAAAGAAAGAAAGAAAGCAAAACCAAACCAGTACCAACCACCCTAAAGCCCAGTCTGCTGCTCTGCTCCCTGCCTGGTTTGGTGTGACCTCCTTAAATAAACAGCTGGTGGCGATCAGGGGACATTGGCCACACCTGCCAGGTGAGTCAAAGGAAGTGGAAAGGATGGCAGCAGCAGCAGGACGTAACAACCACAGATAGAAGCAGACTATCTGCCTGGAAAGGTCTCAGTTACAACAGCTACTCGTATGGGGGTGTTATTGTGTGAAACTAGCCATGATCAAGCCCGGAGAGAAAAAACGTCTGGGCCTGCTGATCTCCTCAGTATCAAATAAAGGGAACATCCTCAATACTCTAAAGACCAGAAGTCTTCTTTTTCAGTGAGTTTTCTGTCCATCACCATGAGTTTTTACATGGAGAAATGCATGCAAGTGATCACCTAAACCCCATTATTAAAATTGAGAAATCTGCAACCTAAAATCTGAGTAACATAAAGTTGACAAATTTGTGTAAAAAGTTTTTAGAAACACTTATGCAAAACATATCAAATCTGCCTGAATTTTTGTACTCAATTTCTGGGTACACCCAGTCTGAAAATGATTAAGGACCTTCAAGTCGTTGCACACCCACTCTTTGCACCTTCTCCCACACCACGGGCTAATTAGCAGGGGCTTTGCTTTTACTGCTAGCTTTAGTGTAATAAAATTAACACTTTTGCAAAACAGCTGAAACAGGCTCAAACTTTGGTAAGGGTTTAACGAGCCTCTCCTGGGTCTTTGTCTCACATTGAGAAAATAGTCCCTGTAGGCTAGGAACTGCTGTTTGTGGACCAGGAGGAAGCAAAAAGTCGAGAAATTGGGGGGAGAAATCTGACAAATGTTTGAGGAAAGGAAAGGAAAGAGAAGGAAAGGAGAAAAGGGATTAGGCATCCTTGTGGAGCCGTTTATCCCGAGGAGTACAGGGAGCAGAGATAAAGCTCTGTAGGGCCCCCGCATGGCCCCTCGGATGGACCCGGTGCCAGGGGAACAGCTTACCCTGCCTTGTGCCCAACAGATGAATAGGATTTCAGCAAAAGTGGATTTTGCTGAACTCTTTCCCTTCCATTCATCTTTTGTCTGGAAAAGTTTCCTCATTCTGAGAGGGAGCCACAGCGCCATGTTGAGAGGTTCACAGCCAGGCGCCGGAGTGTTGGAAGAGTTCAGCTAGCATAAAAACACCATTCGGTTCCATTTTTTAAGTTTTACCTTTTCAGGATGATGAGCTTAATGTGGTGCATTTTTTCTACGCCAGTAAGAAACCAGAAAACATGGCTGCTGCACTTTTTGATGTTGGATTTTTCAAAACCCACCACAGATGGAAATGATAAAGAGAGTCTTAAAAAAATGAATGATTTCTAATCATCCAGATGAGAACAGATCTCATCCTGATCCTCTCCCAGGTTAACCTACTCAGAGATAGCAGCACAATCTCTTTCAGTTTTATATCAAATAAACAATCGTTACTTGGCCTGTTCAATTTCCCGACTGATATTTTTTTTTCTTCTTTTTCTTGTGTGGCTGCATATTAAGAGGCACAACGTCGTTTGGAATGCTGGTTTCTATTTTTGAAATGTTCTGAAACGATGTTTGCATACATTTGCATAGCCAAGTGCAAATTGAGCCATGAATATGCAAATGCAGAGCTGATGTCTGTGGCAGCCTCTGCTCTGCCAGGTTTATAGAAGAATTCACACACATGCACACCCAAACGCCCACGCTTACACACTAACTCATGCAGATTTTCTCTCACTTCTTCCAGCTCTGCATGCTTAGGGAGGGCTACTTGTTTAAAACATGACTCCAAAAATCTTTCATTTGCTCGTATTGCCTTATTAAGTTGGCTTTTTTCCTTTTTTACTTTTCGTCTTTTCTTGTTAATGCGATAGCCTGTATGCTTTTCCATTGCCTCATTACGGCCCGAGATGGACAGCATACTTGCATAAAGGTCCTCTAGCTGACACTGAGACCAGACGCCAGCTCATGCTCGGTGCACTCGACCTCTCAAAATAAAGTCTGACTTAATTTGTTTACTGTATCTGTGGGCACTTGCTCTGCCACCCTTTTAGCCCCTCTCCATCTCTCCCAGCCGCCCTCCCACTGCCTTTCTCCTTTTAACCCAAGAACCATTAGAAGCATTTGACAAGAGTTTTAAATAGAATTGTTTTGAGCGGGGAGTCGGTATTATAGCCTAACAATGTAATGATTGCTGCTGCAGCCTGTGATAAAAAAAAGGAAAATGGGATCATCCTTAGACACAGAGCACATTATAAGTCATCCTGGCCCTGCGGGTCCACTCCAGTGGTTCCTGCTGATCTGACTGCTGCACTTTAGCTCCTGTCAGATGTGGTTTCGCTTTTGGCTTTTTCAAAACGATGACAAGCCATCAGTCACTCACATAATAGGAAACAAGCTAAATATTCTCTTTTTATATGCGATTTAAGTCATTCTTCTGAGTAAAAAACATTTAAAACAGTTGCAGTAAATCTGTGTTTAAGCCTAATGACTCCCTACTTTCAAGCTTAGGTGGATTTTCAATGGTGCTCTCTTCAGAGCGGGTCCAACATTTGTAATCCTCCATCCAGCCCTTAATGGCTTAAGTTGCATTTCTGAGCTGATTGGCAACATGTTCGTGCACAGTGTTATTGGATAAAGAAGAAAACAACAGTTTAATTAGGGAATAGAGGGGTTGGGGTGGAATTTTGCATTTAAGTTTTCAATTAACCCAATTAAGGGCAAATGGATGAACAGTCAGAGATACAATAGGAGCTGTGTTGCTGGCAAAGCTCGCCTTTACTGGTGCGCGTCCACGTCATCTCAGACTTTTTTTCTGATTCTCTGCCTCCATTTCAGATCTCAGTGGGGATCCCAAACAAAGCCGACGAAATTTGCACATGTACTCCAGAGAAATTATGCTAATGAAGGCAAAACAAAAAAAGAACCTTATCATGAAGCCCCATTCCCCTGAGCGGCAGATTAAAAACTCATTCATTTGTTAAATATTTGACACATCTATGCTTGAGCTTTGAGCTTAGGGATTTGCAAAGTACTTCATATCAACTTGTGTGGGAGAAATGCCCCCCCTCTGATACTGTCACAGACTACCTGGCATATTTACAGGAGGACAGACAAATTCATCTATGTGCACATGAGCATAAATTCCACTGTAATGTGCTTTGAGCTTTCTTTATGAAGACAGTTCTTTGTTTCCTGTCGCTTTTTTTTTTCATCTTGGGGAGCTTACCAGCTTATGACAAAAGCATCGACTCAAACAAGATGTTAATCTTATTATTCTAACAAAACTAGTTTATTTATTACACTTTTCGTCGCTGAACTTGCCACATGCTGTGAGCTCTCCGAAGAAAAGACGCGTTTAACGAGCTACAGTATAAAACTTTGAGACCTGTGATTATTTCGAGCACGCCGGCTGCTTGTACCTGAGGTTAGCGTGAGAACAAGACGCAAAACTGCACCACCATGAAGGAGGGATGATAGGAAATAGAGGAGAGGTAATGCAGCGGGGTACAAAGCCATTACGCCTACCCCGAAAATAATTCACAGGGGACAAAGCAGCTTTACGGCTTCATTCCTGGATAAGAATAAAAGGAGGGGGGCAGGATTTTGTCAGGGGAATCAAGAAAAGGGAGGGAGGGAGGGGGGGTGGCATAATTAGATGATCACAACCCGTACCGGTGGCTCAGTTTTCACTCTGTGGTCCAAATTACAAACCGTCATATTTTTAAAGTCATGCTGACATTCTTTGGTCCCCGGCAGCTGCCAAGAACAACCAAGGCCAGGCTTGTCTTGGCGTCGGATCAAAAAGAAGGACCAAGCTCCAGTCACACAGCAACTGAAAACATTTACACAGCTGGGACCCCGGACCCTGAGGCTGCCCCGTCTTACTGCAGAAACCTGCACCGGGGCAAGGGGAAGGAGGAAGACTGACCAGGTGCTGCTGGGGGAATGCATGACTCCCATGGATGGAGCAATGGATAATGATCGCCATGAGCTCAGTGTTATTCCAGAGTTCACGTTTACTTAAGCTTTCATTTTTGATGAAAGGACAAAATGCACCCTGTGTACAGTTCAGACATGAGCTGGAGAAACAAGCAGAGACACAGACTTACAAATACAGGTGCACATTTGTGTGAACCGGCACCAGACATGGGAAGGGCAGATTGCTTTCTCCTATTGATTAACTGCCCTTTCACTGCATTAATTTGTCTATTAAGAGTATTGTTCCTGTTTGACGAGCTGTGTTTGTTTACAGTAAGATTAGTCTCTGCGAGTGGATCACAGGAAGTCTGCTTCGCTGTCTTCTCCTTCTACCCATAAACCAAAATCAAATACCAGATGAACCACTTGTTTATACAAACATCTGAGTCAAGTCTCACTTCCAGCTCATGCATATAGACATTTGGCCCTACTCCCTTGGACAGCATCATTACAATTTAATGAACTGGGTATCTATTGGCTTTCAAGAAGCAAATTATAGCTAAATTGAAAAACATTTGGTGTCATGCGAAAGTTAAAGCTTGAACTTCTGCTAACACTTCCCTTTCAATAGTCTTGAAACAATCATTAGTAAAGTTAGGGCTGTCATGTAATCATTTTTTTTAATAAATAGTTGTGATTTCTAACTAATTCATCAAACTAATCTATTTTTAATCTAACCTAACAATTGTTGTAAAAGCCTCATTTTGAGGTATTTACATTTACATTTGTTGTGCAGTAAAAGATCAAAATACAAGAAAAAAAGTGGCCTCATAAAGTTTTCCCATTATAATAGACATCCAACCAAGGGAGATTATTCTGTTCAATCTTGAACAATAAAAAACAAACAAGCAACTTCAGGTTCAGATTTTTCTAATTTAACTAATCAAAAAACGGTAGGAACACTTTTCTGAGCAATCCAAAAATTATTGACCCTAAATTACTTAATAATACCTTAGTACATACGTTGATAAACCTTATTCTGAAGTGTATGACAGCAGTAACACCGTAGAAAAGACATGAATAATGTTATGGTTTCCTTAAATCTGCTTGGAGAATTTAATCATTTTGTAGACTGGGAAAAGAAGTAATCTAAGTAGGAGGAGATGAGACACGAGGAGGAATTACACAGTTTAAGAGTTTGGGCTTTTTTTTTTAGAAATACATTTTTGCTTCTTCATCCAGACAAAAACAAGTGGGAAGAGGTGAAATTTTCCTCTGAAACGGGGCTTTGTTAAACTTCTCATGACAATTACTTTCCTCAGAGAGGAAAGGGCAATGGTGATGCGTGTGCGGTGTCACCATGACAACACGATGCATCCCATTTTAGATAATCCACTTTTAGTGGAAACATTCTTTAAAATGTAAAAATATAACAGGATTAAAGTTCTGATATTTGATTCAATATTTAAGTTTTTTTGGTAAATGGACATGGTATAACCAGGATAATGCTCTTCAATGTGGGCATTATCAGACATGAACGGACTTTATGGAAGCTTTAACATGATTTTTTAAAAAAAAGTACTTAAATGTCTATTAATTAAATCACAATTTACAGCATAATTTGTCACCTCTCATTACCATCACATCTCCAAATGTGTAAACAACACACTAAAAGACAATTTGTAGTTTTTATTTTCAAAATATGTCTTCGCTTAAGAAATATTAAAAAGAAAAATTAACCATATGAAAGGTCATTTTCAATAACTTACCTTGTCATTACAACCGTAAAGTTAATGAACTGTGAGCAGCTGAACCAAAAAACCTGCTCCAACTTGTGATGTTACCACAAAAAAAAAAAAAAATGCACCCACCAATTTTATTTTATGATCGTTCTCAACATTTGATCACACTTACGGATATTATAAGACTATGATTACAAAACCAGACATACCGTATATTCTACTCCTGTAAACTACTTATTTCATGAGGTAAGACTAAATATAAGTTCATCCCAGGTTTAAACTCTAAAAGGTTAACTTCTGATCCAGATGAGAGGGAGGTGAAGAGAAGAAACTGCTGCATGGAAAACACTTGGAGAGGAAAAGTTCAGGGATTGGTGGAGGAGGCAAGCAGCGAAGAGCAATAACTCTAAGGTTATGTTGACCTGTCATAACCTCATCCCAGTACCTCAGAAGCCCCAGAAGAACAATGAGGCCATTTAGATGGCCACAAAAACAGATAACTGAGAGTAATTAGATGAATGCAAATAGTCTATGGAAATGCAACTATTAGAAAATCCTGGTCTATATGATCTGATTATTTTGAGTATTAAGCTACATTCCCATAGCTCTTGGCCATGTGCATTAAAACAGCCACTTCCAATAAAAAGCCACTGTAAACACATGTTAACATGCGTTTCAGGCTTCTGTGTTCAAAACTCCTGTGTTCATCCATCACAACGCAAGTTTCTACAATCCTTTTCGGGCTCCAAGTACAAAAAGTTTGGCCATTGAACACGCGTTCAACCAGGTCGAACTTTGATGTACAGTGACATATGGATGATCTTACCTTTAATTCACGGAAGTGCCAACCGTTTGAAAATTGATCATGAAGGAGAAATTAACAATTACAGTTTGTGCTTGTCTGGATCACTATGACACAAAGTCTTTCATATATTGGAAAAGAGTTGTAAAAGGACAAATTTGGACAAAGATTCAGATTTGCACCGCTTCAAGATTTCCTAACCAAACCTCTTCCAACTGCAGGTGGCAGACATGCGCTAGTGAACAGTAGTTAAAAAAAAAAAAAAAAAAAAAAAAAAGCCCCTTTCTGGCTTGTGCAGGGTTAACTAATGAGATATATTAATAGAGATGTTATGCTCGCCTCTTAACATTGTCCAAGATACGCAAAGAGCGACGCCATATTGGACGAGGAGATACAGCCTATCAGACACAGGAAAATTACCATAAAATTACCATAAAAGCCCAACGATTTAAAACAAAAAACAAAAACTCAGATCATCACAAAAATATGATCCAGGCTGTGATATCAATCAATCAATCAAACTTTATTTATAAAAGAGCGCTTCTCATGTTTGTGCAGCTCAAAGCGCTGTACAATTAAAAACAGAAACAAGCAAATAAATCAATCAATAAAAAGAGAGAAACCCAATCCACCCACCCCCCTCCCTCTGTAAACACACAGACATGATCCCACAAACAATGAATACTGCGAGAAAAAAAAAAAAAAAAAAAACGGACTTGACTCTGTTGTGAAGAAACCGTATTTGGGGGATCTTTTCATACCAGAAGCCAGCTCAGCCACAGCACCCACCCAGACAGAACAGCAATGGGGTCCACTCTAAATGCTGCAAAGTCAGACCCCGAACGCCCCTGAAAGGGCAACGACCGCGGCAACGTTCCCAAACAGAACTGGTAACCCCTGGAACAAAGGATCCACAAAGGGATATTATTGTTTTTGTACAAAGTGCAAAAGAGAAACAACATTTCAACATTTTCTATATACATCATTATATAGGAAACCCAGTGTACACCTGATGCATGGTTGTATTTATTGAAATCTGCACACTGACAAAGGTTTACATAAACTGTTAGACTCCTCACTCTGTGTAAACGATCGGGTGGGTAGTCGACAAAGCTGAAGGCCGCTTGCACCTGTTGTATTTGGGCTGGTCCCTACTCGAGGCGGTGCGATGCTGTAGTTGCAGACTGAGCACTGTTCGCCCTGGTCGAAAGTGCCACCCATTCTGGGTCCCAACAGATGGGAGCAAGGGCTTAGAGAGCACTTTAGTCCACAGCCCCGGTGCAGCGAGGTCCAGCCGATGTTCGCTACAAAACATGCAGCGTTCAAGCTGGAGCCGGTTGTAACGCACCCTCTCGGGGCAAATGTACCCAGTTGGGGGTGACAAAGTTAGGCGGGGGAGTCCCGTCCCACAAGTGGATCACACCACGCCTTTATCAGAAGCAACTGCACGACACCAGGCAAGCAGTCTTGTGTATGCCACATTTCCCTTTCCTGGGCTCTTCCCTCTTCACTCGCCGCTATTGAGAAAATCCTGGTTATTTTCTTTTGATCTGGTTGATCTGGTTTGATCTGAGGTCGAACACACACTCAAATACCATGGTCAGCCTCCATAAATCAAAAAGATTGCTGGTCCAGAAAACATGGAAATAGGGCGAAGTCCAAAACTACCATTAACTTTGAATAGACTCCATAGAATAGACTCCAACTCTGTTTGTGCAATTGCAGCACAGCAGTAAACCGGCATCTTGACATACCCAAAATGGCTTCAAACTTTATATATGCAACAAGTTAGCGTAGTAACTCTAGCTTATATATTCATTGATGTTCATTCAAGATGCCTATGATTCATAAAAATTGTAGCAGTGCTAATATCCTGCAAAACAAGCAACTCATCTCTGCTTTTTGTCCATTTGTACTCCACTACAAATACAACTCAGGGCTTCTCTGGAATCTGACGTGACTTGCGATTTACATACCCATGTTCAGATGTAAAACTGTGAAACATATGAGATAAAGGAGGCTTTTTGGGGATGAATCTACATGTGTTAATGCAGTTTATCTACTTTTCTGAAAAAGTATCCTCTGGAAAAATACCTCAAGAAATCAGACAAAGATCAGATGTTTGGATATAAACGGACTCCGTAACATCATTGCCTCAATTCATTACAAAGACTCAAAGCACTGTACAAGCACACACCCTGAACTCTCAAACCCACTATGTAATCTGTGTATGAGGATTCATTCATAACTATGGAAACCAGAAGAAATAGGTGGGAATTAGTTATAAGTAGAACCAGATGGGATTTTTTCTGCATTAGAAACAATTACTCTAAAGCTTAGTCCCCCTCCAAAATGTCCCAAAGTCCCATCTCTACAGAAAATATTTCATCTAACACCGTGAAAAAAGAGAAAACTAATAATCCCTGTCTTGATTTATGCTCCCAACAAAAGGGAGATGAGTCTGAAAATCAGAGAATCTGGTCCTGCAAATGTAAATCATCATACTTTGCAGTGAATGTAGAACAGCTGATATTTGATGGACTTCTTTTATCCAATTCAGCTGATTATAAACAACACTGGTTTACAGCTACACCTCAATACTGCATCTATTGTTGAGAAAGGAACCGACACTGATGTAAGTACCGCTGAAATAAACATTTAAATATTTACACTCTGCTGGAGTAACAAAGAGGTGACTTATCTGGAACTGTTGTCCCCTTTTCATTTTGCTACTGTGAATATATTTTGTTTCTAGCAGCTTTTGAAAATTGGAAACACAATTTAGTTCAAACAAAAAGTACTGACATCTCTTATTTATTTATTTTTTTGTCAAATTAAATTCAAAAAGCTCTTTTAGGCTTCCACACAAATCCACATGCAAGTGTCCAGGCAGCAGCATTATTCAAAGAAATCTATTAAAACAATGGCAAATTTGTCAGCAAATTGGCAGTAAAATTGGCACAGTTCTATGGCTTGAGCAGCAAAGATTTGTTTTCTAATCAGACTCGTGATTTTGGCGTTCTATTGAACAATCACTGCTCACTATTAAAAATGGAAACACTTCGCTAATTAGCATCCGTCTCTCAAAACTGATTTTTCCTAATTTAGTAAACTTGACCTAACCTAAGCTGCTGGCTAATGCGCTGAAGCATCAGCTGACAACACAAAACAATACAATGAGTTGAATAAAGCATATAAAATTTAGGGCAGACACAGAAGCTACTATGACAATAATCTGCCCAACTATTGCTGCCATGTAGCCGGGCATCTACTCTTGTTTTATTCTTGCTCGGTCATTTTTTCTCTAAATGCTTTGTTTAAATTAAGTTAACTTGTAGTTCCATGTCTACCTGCCGTCACCACCTAGCATTAGCATGTCTATGCTATAATATTTCTTTTTATATATTGATAATCAGTCAACTTGAATTAGAAAAAAAAAAAAAAAGTAAGCTTTATTTTTATAATTTAGGGCACTATTTCTTGCTTGCTGTTCCAGAGGAGCCAAAGTCTTTTTTGTATTTCAATAAATTAAAACAAAAATTAATTCCTTTTATCTAGGAATCTTAAATTATTTGTTTTTAATTTCCTATAAAAGCTACAATTGAATGAATATGCTTTGAAACACAACTGAGTTTATTTTACTCTGTGAAAAAGAGCAAAATGTGAAAAACACAGACAAAAAAAGCAATCTAAATTTTAAACTTCAACCCATTTTATGTTCTTGTTTTTAAAAACATATTTAAACCTTTTTCTTTCAGTCAAATATGTAAGACCATGGTGATTAACAGAAAAGTTGGAGAAATAATGCCAGGAAAATTGCTTTTGGAACAAGGAAATTGTTGCAGAAATATTTATTTCAAACAATGTTAGCATTTGCATTAGCAAAATAATGATAATAAATACCAAAAATAAAAGTTTTATTTAATAGGTGTTACTTAGAAAAAAATAGTGAAATGATGCCTTTCAGATTTATTCCTTTTCTCAGTTTGTACAGAAGCCATTTTGACCTGAAGTCAAACAACTTTCAACTTTCACATACAGTAAACATTGTTTTTGATCCAACTATTAAACAATATAATCAAATTTACAATCTTTCTCAGCGGATCATTAGATATTTGCAGAGCTAAAACATGAAGTAAAATGGTCACAACACTACGTTTATATTAACAATTAAATAGTGGGAAAAAAAAAAAAACAAAAAAAAAAAACTGTCATAGGTTGTTTGAATGCATCTATACATAAAATCTTTGAATATACGTGAAGCTTAAAATACATCTTATTCAAGTGGGGAGTCATACTTTTTGTACTCCATTGAAGGACATTTTTATTATTTTTATTTATGTTCTCTTCTAGAATTTTTTTCACATTTGACAAGATTTTAACCTTACCTACACATCATCTACATGCTTCACTAAGGGTTATTTTAATCATATGAAGCTAAATTTGTTAAAAAAAAAAAAACAAACAAAAACCCACAGCTTATGTAATACTACTGTTTAAATCCTTTTTTAGAGCTGAATATGTCAAATGATTTTTCCAAGTTATGCAAAAGCACAGACCCTGCCTCTTTCCCTCCACCAACCAAGTCCCTCTTTCCAGATTTGCTTTCTGTTTCTGATGAAACATTTTCATCATTTCTTTTCACTCTTTTTTTAATGAAGACTTTAACAACTTGTTTGATATCAGTGGGTACAGCACACAGAAACACACAGCTCTGAGATAAACACATTGCAAGTGCTATAAGAAACATGTCTTCTTAAATTAGCTGAGACTGATAAATCCAGTTTAAACAGTGCTTTGCAATCTAATTGCTACCATGTCTAGGTCTGTGATAATTGTGAGTATTTCATAAATATTTTATTAAAATTTATTTTTCAATTTTTTATTGTGTGTTGTAATGTGTTTTTTATTTTGTGGGGCATGTCTTTGTTCTTTTTTTAACAGAGCTACAGTTTTTTTTGTTCTTATTTTAATAAAAATCAAGTCTGTCATGTATTTTGTCTAAAAGGTTTGAAGCAACCTGCTTTATTCTGAAAAAAACATTGCTAAATTAGAATTAATGGCAAAAGAAATTACAGTACGCATGGACTGACTTCAAAACTATAATGCTGCTTTTTTTCTTTATTTATTACATACAATTTCAAATTTTCTACTAATGATGTAGTTATGCCGTTAATTGGTACACAAAATTTAAAATAAATTAAGACATTATTTTTTACTTCTGCTTAAATGTCATATAAACTTTTATTTTATTTTTGCTCACTCTTGGATTCATCAACAATGAACAGACCCTACATTGTTGACCATTTCAAATTCCATCCTCCATCTTCATTTTCCAGCACAGATTTTAGCGGCGATGGGATCGAAAAATAATGAAGGGCATTGGAAATGTCAACATATTAATTGTTGTAAGTATGTGGTCGGTTTAATCGTCCTTTTCCAGTTATGTGGCGAGCAATAAAATGACAGTGTGTTTAGCTCCCAATCATGCGGAAGATGCACACTGAGCTGTCTAAAGCTGGCAGAAAGGACTGCTCAATTAAAGAGCAGATTTAAGATGAGAGTGTTGATTCCCAAGCCCAATTAATTAGCACTAGAAGCAAGGAGAAGCAGCCAGAGAGTACAGATTTAAAAAGATGTGCCCAACAGGGATTTGGACTTCTGCTCTTACCTTTGCACTCTTTCACTATTCCATGGTCTATTTCTTCCTTTTTCCAGCTAATTCTTTTGTTCTAATACCACCCCTTTAATACCAAGTTTTTGTATTCTCTCCATTAAAAATATCAGGCACATAAAAGTTGAGGTTTTATTTAAATTAAGACAGGAAATACAGTTTAAAAAAATCACAGGATAAATTCCTTGCAAAGGTGTTAGCTGCATCTAAAGGTTTTCATCTGGTAATTTCCTATTCTGGCAACCTTATTTATTAACGATGTGAACATACTACAAATTTGACTCAGGCAGATATAATTGAAAAAAAAAAAAGTTTTCTTTTTGCAACAGCATAAACTACAAAATTCCCTTAAATAAATGAATCTCACACATATCGGCATCATCTGAACACAATAGTCAGGGAGCTTACATATTCCTAAAACCAAACAGGGAAGATGGAAGCTGACTCCATCCACAGACGAATTTTGAAAATCCAGTCAAAGGGGTGGGGCATGGGGGGCAGGATTGTTATCATTAGTGGAGCTACAGATCATGACATGGGACTTGCATGGTTTGGCCGATCACAAAATTGAACTGTAATACCTTGATTCAACCTATAGAGAGCTGCACACAGACAGGTTTCTACTATATTTTCAAGAATTAAACAAGTATATTTTAATTTGTAAAAAATTTGAGATTCACCAACAAACAGCACTTTTAAACTCCTTTTTATAAAGAAACAGATTAAAAAAAAAGTTGATTTAGGGTTCGGTTATCTTTTAAAGATCCATTCCAATGAAAACCGTGCTTTCAGTGTTATAACCTTTCCACACGACAATGCCCGGCCTCACCTGGCAAGAGTATGCAGGCAGTACCTGGAGGATGAAGGAATGGAAACAATTGAATGGCCTTCACGATCCCCTGACTTAAACCCAATAGAACATCTCTGGGACATTATGTTTGGGTCCATTAGGTGCCGCCAGGTTGCTCCTCAGACTGTACAACAGCTCAGGGATGCCCTCACAGATCTGGGAGGAAATGCCACAAGACACCATTCGTCGTCTCATTAGGAGCATGCCGTGACGTTGTCAAGCATGCATACAAGCTTGTGGGGGGCACACAAGATACTGAAAAGCATTTTGAGTTGCAGAAATGAAGTTTTGGAGAAAATGGACTAGCCTGCCACATCTTCATTTCACTCTGATTTTATGGAGTCTACACAATTGAGCCTCTGTAGGCTGAAAACTTATTTCCAGTAAAAGTCTTGGCATTCTTTTGTTCCTAAGACACTGTAAAGTGTACCTTCGATTTTTGTGAGCTGTGTATGTGTATGTATACATATATATATATATATATATATATATATATATATATATGAGGAATTTTGTATAATAAAAAAAGGACATATCTTTTGCAAAGACAAGGAAAATCATAGAATGTATTTAGAAAAAGGGAGTGGGATAGTAGATAACATCTGGTGTAATGAAGCATATCTTACTGTAAAGGAGTGTGTTTGAGTTGAATCGTCAGACTTGGTTTTAGGTAAAAATGTAATTAGCTTCCTTTAACATTCTTATGACATCGCCAGCTACAAACACAACAGTCCAAAGCATTTGTGGCCATTTCTGGAGCTTCACCTACACCTCTCTATTTTCAACAGCCATCCAAAACTCCACCAGAGAGAATAAAATTTGGGATTTGTTCCATGAAAACATTAAAGATGCATGCCGCTCTGCCTGCAGGCGTGATCCGGTACTTTTTACACTCACTAGCACACAGATAGCTCTGCAGCAACCTGCATGTGGCCAAACGTAGTGTGAGGACTTGGCCACTACAAGAACCACATGGAGATTACATCAACAGAAGAATATCTGACAGATTGTATTCATTTCTCAGTGGAGAACACAATCCAGAACAGTTGTAAGCTCTGGATCACTGGTGATCCAAAGGAGCTACTGAACAAAAAGACAGCAGAGCGCCTTCGGGAGGGTGACATGGAATTTTTGAGGAGCAAGCAGGGAGACTTTAAAGATAAATGACAACAAGGACATGTACAGAAAGCTGGGGAAAAGGCCCACCATTGTGTGGCTAAAGAAGGTAGCACAGCAAAAAATATTGTTTTAGGTCTCTAGTGAATTTTACAGAATGACTTAGTCTGCACTGCGGTGAGCGATTCCATAGAACACACAAATAGATGTTTCTGCAACTGCTGGGATTATAAGAAATGTGACCGAAAAACCAGATTTTGGGAGACCAGAGTTGTGTGTCAAAAATGGCATTTGTCATTCCACCTCACTCATGTCTTCTTGCCTATATATACACCAGAGAGTTGTAATACATCATGATAATCTCAAAAAACATTTAAAGGACTGATTTTTTTTATGTTGGGTTGATGACATCTGTAAAGAATAAAGAGAACTGAAGCTTTGTGACAGTCTAAAAACAATCATCTCATCTCCAATGAGTTTGATGTTTTGTGTTTTCTTCGCTACCTGATTAGACAAGAGGTTCATAATGATACAGCTGTGGATGATGGTGGATATTGTTGTTCGTTCCTTTTTTTTAATCCTTTCAAGAGGTACTGTTCCCAATGAGTCTGAACATTGAGACACACCCTGTTGTCCACACACATTCTCACTACTAACTTGTCATAAATGAACGTATGGTTCGGGCCCTCTCCGCTTCAATTTTTGACATTTTGGGGGTCCCCAACTCGTTTTTTGATGCTCTGTCTGTTCTTATTAAATCACAGGTCCCCCGGCCTCGGGACACAGTACTAGATGCGGTACTGGACGCGGTATCTGAAAGGATTTTATGGTTTAGTTTGGTTTTCTGTTGTTCTTGGTCATGTTTTTGGTTTCCCTTTGTCAGTCACACCAGTTTCAGATTCATGATCCACAGTTGTCTTCAGTTCAGTTAAAGTGTCTATTTTCAGTTCATCCTTGACAGGTCAACTGCTCCATTCAGTCACTATTTTTTGTTTCTCCATGGAGTTTTTTCATGCTTGATAAATTTATTAAATGCTGTAAGTTTCTGCCACTAAGTCCGGTCCTCTGTCATTCCTGACAGTACTGGATGAGTATCCGGTTAGGGTACCAGTCTGTATCCAGGTACCGGTTCATGCCCCAAGGGTTGGGGACTCCTGATTAATGTATGCATTTTTTCCCTGTCTGTGGCATAGTACCAAGCAGAACTTCGGACCAGTTGGTGACCCAGAGGTCTGGGATCCCTGATTTAAATGGGAACAGCCAGTAGGTCAAAAAACAATGAGTTGGTGACACACACAACCTCAAAAAGTGATGCAGAGGAAGCCCAAACCATACGTCAATATACGACGAGAATAGGAATGCGTTGGTTTTCCTGGTAATGGTTTACTGGGTTACTTCACTTCATCACTGTAGGTGGTCTGATCATCATTGGGGATGAGGACTAAGATGATTGTGGTGTCAAAGAATTTCAACCCTTTTTATGTCCATGTTTTCAGATGCCTTTAAAACCTAAGCCCTCTCTCTTTCTCCCCACTGTTTGGAAACTGCCTGCTCAACCTCTGTCTTACTGTTAACATCCTCCTCAGATACAGATCTGAATTTTTGATCATAAATCTCTGGCCCAATGTAGGATATTGGGCCCACAAACACACTCCAATTAACAACCATTCCACAACATGCATATTAATAATGGCACACTCAATCCAGGCGATGGTTTGTCAATAGGCCTACCCTGTGAATATATGGAGTCTTGGATCCAGGACCCCACCTTCCCTGAATCTCAGATAACTTATAGTAACACCACCACAGCCCAGTGGTCATCCATCAAAACCCAGCAACTCTTCGATATAGGAAGCTTGTTCTAAAACTATGAAAAAATTACCTGGTTAGAGGGAAGAAAATAAATACTCATCAATGTGTGCCCTGGAAGGAAGAGCCAGTCCCTACTTTACTGTATGAATTTTGATGCGGTTGCTGCTTAAGCTCCAGACTATCAATTACGAGATAAACAGGGTCTAGGTGATTGTTGTCATGGTGCACGGGGCTGGCATCCAATTAGATCTTGCTCCGACTAATGTGTTAATATCTTACATAATTGGTGTTGGGGGCTATTTTTCCTCCCTCTCTCAAATGCCAAGCTGATCCTTATAGAGACTAATACTACACCATTAGCACAATCTTATCTGGGCAAAGTAATATAAATGAAAAATACAGAAAGACACTGTATAATTCAAAAACCCATTTCAGTGCCTTGACAGACTATTTTCTTCATGTCTCCCAATCATCACTTTTTCAGGTTCCATTCTTTTCCTTTTGTTGCACAGAAAATTTAGACAATAACCAGGACACATCATTCCTGCTGCAGATTTAGCCACTGTTTTAGTAATTTTAAAGAAATAAAATCTGGTTTTTTTTTCTTCTTTTTTTACCTTACTGAAATGAAACGGCACGGGTTTTGATGCAAAGGATAAAACTCAAAGAATAGAATTAAACATAAGAAGTGGGAAAAAATATTTAGATAAGGGAAAAAATGTAACAGCAGAGAAGCGCGAAACAGTAGTCAGAAAAGAAGAGGGATGAGCAAAAGAAAAGGAAGAGAAAGAGGGATGAGAGAAAAGGATAAGACGGCTGCCTGGAAAGACGATTAGTATTCATGCGGCGTGGCGCTCCAGAGAGGATTAATGGACTCTGATGCCTAATATCCTGGAGAACAATTAATTTGCCCACAGTTTTGTCATGGTTGAAAGTCAAATGCTGGAACAGATCGATGCGCACAGCCGCCAGTGAAATCGCGGCAGCCCCTTCTGCCAGGCGCAGAATTTTAATTTCATCATCATCATTTTCCTCGGCTGCCACCCTCGACGAAGCTGTCCCTGACATGGCTGAGAGGGCCGCCGCATCCCGACAGGCATGCTGCACTCACACATACACACACACAGTCCAAAATAAAAGCCCAGTGGAGGCACAAGCTTCAATCCTTTAGCATGTTCTCTGGAAAACCCTCATGTATGCAAACACTTTATGATGCAAACATGAATTTTAGGACAAAAATATATATTTTTGTTCACTTTTTTACGTGTAACATGTTGTATCAAAAGCATGAACACAAACTTTTCAGGGTCATTTGAAACTGCCTCAAAACTCTACTGAAAAGGTCAACAATGCACCAGAAGTTCAAATACAAAATCATTATTTTTTACATTTTATCATTTAAATTTCACCACAAGATTGATTTTACCCAAAAAAAAAAATGAGTGAAGTAAAAAAAAAAAAGAATGAAAGGGAAATAATGAAGTCTGGCTGAATCTAGGGGTTGACCTATGCTAATGATGTCAATAACACAACAGCGTGACGACATCATCAAGAAAGAACACAGCCTTGATCGCCACGCGTGAGCGACCCATCGTCAGAGGCGGTAAATATTCCATCAAGGATGCGGATGTGTCAATTAAAGATATGCAGAGACACAGCGAGATCCCTTATCTGACTCCCGGTTTTGTTTGTCTTTAGCTTTTCAGCCTAGCTCAAGGATATTCTCATTAGCGCATTAATGCAACACAGATGAGAGGGGCAGCAAGCTGGCAAATGAGAAAAATACACATTTGCTATTGCACAACCACATTCACTTTAATGTAGCAAATCTTTTTTTTTTTTTAACATGCAAGTCGAACTTGGCAAGAAACAAAAATATTTATTCATCATTCTCTAAAAGTTCCCTTCAGAATCTTATTCTACACAAACAGGTTTCGTATGATCACCTGTTCTGTATCATCTCACTTAAAAACGTCTTTGGAAAAAAAAAAAACTTAGACCCCACTTTATGAATTATTTAATGTGCTGGTTCTAATTTATTTAATGAATTAAGAAAAGTCCAGTGGGGGGTATTTCAATAATGTGGCACTGTTAGTAGTGTTTTAATAAGGATGGCACACACTGATTGGGTAATTACATCCCGGCTCTCCCCATGCTGCTGCTCCTGCAGGAGGAAGGAGCGTGACAGTGGAGACGTTGTCGGGCTTCTATATTTATCTTGAAACACACATCATGACACGGAGCCCTGCTCACCGGCCTCCCATTAGAGATTGAATTGGGTGGTTCCTTACCAAATTTATTGGTTATTGGATAAATGGGTGTGCGGTGCACAATCAATCAACTGGCAAATGTTTGTGCACACAAACATGCACACATGTGTGCACTGCAGACTTTTAGGCTATCAATGGTGTTACAAAGGTGCAGGAATAGTAGTGTCGAGTCAATCATTTTTACTTTTTTTTTTTTTTTTTGCCTTATACTGTGGACTACTTTTTCAGCTGATTTTTTTTGTAATTATTTTGTATAGCAGAATTTGAATCTTTTTTTGCATTTACTGTAAACTGCATCATGCAATTGTATATATGGTGTTTTTAAGCATCACTACTGCACAACAACATGCTTCAAAGAGTTAGAGCAGCACTTATACAGTTAAGCCTTTAACACCTGAGGCGTCTTCAGTGACGTTTAAACACAAAATCTTGCTCGCACCGCTTTTCTCCTTTGGAATCTGCTGGAATTAGGTTGATCATGTGTTAACGTTTGAAAAGTTACAGTAAATCAAAGAACGTAAACACTGGAGCCCCAGTGTTAAAGGATTACATTTATTTTTAGATATGTTAGCGTCACATTAACTGCATGCTATCATAGTTAATGTAAACTTGGAAGTAACATTTGAGCAAATAAAAGCCCAGCTTCAGTATGAATGGTAATAAAATTGTGGTAAAAAAAAAAGAGCCATTGGAATGCAATAAACTTCTCTAATCACACACAGGATAAAAGAAGTCATCAACTCAAAACAAAGAGGCAGGATCATAAAGAAAAGTGGAGTGACACAGAAAGGAAATAATTTGTTTTCAGCTAAAATGTTATAACTGTATTTATTCATATATTTTTGTTGTAAGCAGTAAAACCTAAAAGCCACGTCTGCATCATTTTTTTTTGCATCCAATCGTTTGCAATATAACACAAAAAGGGGACGGGGGTGGGGGGAATATGGGTGGTGAGAGATAAAAAGACCAGAGGTGGAGGAGAAAAATAGAGAAAGACTGTCTGTAATGGTGGCTCCATTGGTCCAGGCTGGGCCTGTAATGGAACTGAATCCCAATCAATAGAGATGCTCCTCAGGCCATTCGTAGGCATAATGACTTTAGGTTTCTCAATAATTAAGATATTGTCACTGTGCTGACTGCAGGGTCAGCCAATCATTAACCTCATGTTAAATATGCCTTTGTTTTAATTGCTTTGCCTTAACTCCTCAAGATATGCTGGGATGAAAATTAAAAGGACAGCATCCTTCTTTTTTCCCTTGATGAATGTGGAGTCACAGGCAGAGGAGAAAGACACCTTGTGCTTCCTGCATCTCATCAACCTAATAATAGTTTCTTTTTTGTGTTGTTTGTGGTTTTATTTTGAAAGTCAGAATTCTTATTTTAAAAGAAGGTATCAAATAGGCAGGTTTCTTTCCCTTTTTTTTTTTTTATTAGAATGCAAAAGCATATCTGCAGATGTATCACTTTGTGTTCTTCCGCTAAAGAGAACATTTCAGATTGCGCATGTGAACCCGACGTGACGCCACCAGTGGTACAAGAGGAGCGCCCGTCTCTTTTCTGCACACGCACCCTCAGATGGTAATGTTCCCACCTCACTCCCCCGGCCCAGCAATCACTCTCAGCCGCTCCTGCCCCAGCTGGGTGATGAGAAACAATGAATTTATATGTCATTCTTTCCTCTCTTCTACACAGTGTTCTGTGTTTCTATCTCTCCTGTCTGCCGCCTTGCCATTGGTTGTTGGTAAATGGACTAAAGCACCACTCAATAGGCTGATTCACTCCGTCAAGGCGAGGGGGCTTGACCTCTCTTGGTGTGGGGAAACGCAATTCATATCGGCCCCAGACCAGCTGCCCGCTAAACGAACATCTCATCCAATTTCTAGACGCCTACAACACAAAAAACAAGGGTGTGTGTGGGGGTGTGTGCGTGCATGTGTGTTTACGTGGGTGCTGGGTAGGCGGGGAGGGTTTGAGTGGGGTTAGAGGGAGAGGGGCTTGTGGGCAGGAAAATCCTGATGGATTTTAGATTGGTTTCTCAATTTCTCTTCACTCAGGAGAGGTGGGGGGAGAAATGAGACAAAGAGGAAAAACAAACACCAAATGCTCAAATGCACACATGCGCACACGCTGGCACAAACACACACACACACACACAAGGGGGCTTGAAAAATGGTTACTTAAACTGATCACATGATTTACTGATTATTTATTTGCTTGTTGAGGTGTTTATTATTCCTGGTTGTTAAATGATTTTTATGGGCTTCGACTTGATATATCTGACTGCAACCCTTTTTTCCCGCCGTATCTAAATCATCAACACCAGACAGACTATTAATGACGGACCACCAAGAGAGATGGTTACTGTGGAGACGGCATTCCCTGAGGACTTGCTCATGACAAACACACAAACAAGCGTATAAACACACAAAGGAACCCGCAACCGCAATAAACTTCCCTCTCACACTCTGAACGCACGCACGTTTAAACTCGGACGCTTGCAGCCACACAGTGTGAACGCTGGTTCGTGGGGCACTTTTAAAGCGCCGTGATTTATTAAATAAAACACTGCACGTGTGCGGCAGGAAGGCAGAGTAAATTAGATATAGGATTTGTCATCATATACGCGTGCAGTGTAAGACAAGTGCGTCCAGATGCAAGGCAAGCAAACTGTCTAACAGAGAAATGGGGATCCGCTCCGGGCGTGTGAATAGTTTGCACGTGCGCTCCGTCTCCATTTATATATCAATATGAGCCACACGCACAAAAACAACACATTCACGCGCACGCATCAATTGAGAAATTAAAACAAACGTGCCCTATGCATCAAAACAACTCTGCCTGTAACTCCACCCCGTCTTTTCTCAGCACTGGAGATTGGTGCATTAATTTGACTGCTGCCTGCCTCTGAATACAGCACGCACAATACATCCCATACAAATATGTGCCTCTCCTGATGCTCCTTTCTTTTTTGATGTTTGAATAAATATTTGATGCATTATATATTATTCATCAAACACTAGATTCATTGATTGAGTGGAAATAATATGGCATAAATTTCCCTTTTGTTGTGGCTCAGCTATCTTTCACTTTTTCTTTTTTTTTTTTTTTTTTGTGCTGTCCAAGAAGTTGGTGACTGAGCTGCGGCATGCAGACAAATACATGCCATTCTGCTGTGGGAGCATGTTTTACCGACAAACAAGTGGTATCGGTAATTTGGCACAGCTCCCTTGAACAATGGAGTATGTAAGCAGAGTGGCTCCAGATTTGAGAGTGTGCCAGATGATGCCCACAGCAGCACCAAGTCACATCCACCGTGGATGAGGTCTCCTGGGTCCCCTCCCCCTGCTTTTCCCACTCACTGATTGCCCACATGAGCATGGCAGAGATTGGCCTGGCACAATTAACCCTCTTTAGAGGGCCTGCAGCCTTGGGCTTGCTGGGGGACTCAGCAGGTCAGCCTACCTTCCCACATCACACTCTGCCTGCTTGATGGACACTTTATCTGCCGTGATGTAACCATTCAAAGTATGCTCACCCTCCCTCTTTTCAATGTTTAAGACTGCTAAAACCTATAGGAGCAGGGATACCTGCTTCAGGGAGGCTGTCCTCAAAGCTCCCCCTCATCCATGGGTGGGATGTGGGTTGGCTCTGAGGATTGGGATCGCATTTCCTACACCCCTCAAAAGCAAACAGAGCTATTCGGCAGTGTGTGCCATGCATCCCTGGAGTCCAACTGCTGCTCTGAAACCAATTTAGCAGCCCATACTGCAAGGAATAAACCTCTGCTCCCTCTCCTTTTTCTTCAACCCATCCCTCCCTCCTTCCTCCTCCTCCTCTCCCTTCTGTGTCGACTCTCCCATAGCGTTACTCTTTGGAAGACAAAGAGGAGGGAAAGGGTGGGAGAGTTTCGGCACTAGGAAAGGGGAAAAAAAAAAAGGAGGGAGAAGGCTTCTCTTCTTTCTGAAATCATGCTCTGGATCAGTCGGGAGAGGCCTTGTGTGTTTGGATTGGCATGGCTGCTGGCAGACGACAGAGGGAGGTGGAGCTGCAGCAGAGTTATAAATAAACATTTCAACTAGGCTGCTGGTAGGTGTCAGCAGGCCTCAGGCCATGGACCTTCCACGGGCTCGTTGGCGCCCCTCCAGGTCACATTACATGAGTAAACTGTCGCATGAAAACACTGTGTGTTCACAGGAAAGTGTATGGACGTTTAAGAGAATCAGCCAGGAGGAGATTACTGTACACTATGCATTCATTGCAATAGAAATTGTCTTCTAAATACATGAAACTAATAAAAATCAAACTTTTTGTGAAAGTTTTTTGCTTTTTTGGTCTGAAAAAAAGGTGAATGTAATGCTAATTTTTCATTTAAAATGATCAGAAAAAGAAAAAAAAAACACATAATCAAAATAAAGAAATAAAAAACAAAGTTGTGACTTTGCTTTTTTACATATGAATAAACAGTAACTGTTTCTCAAATATCAGTTGCTAAAGGCATCATAAACTTCAGAATTCATGTCAACAAAAGATAGACTAGGAATATTCTGGCACAAATTAGCATTATTTTGTTTTGAAACCAACTACATTTCATTAAAACTAAATTAATAAACCAAAAGCAGGCCTCGCCATCAGGGCGTAGTGCAATCTGCTCGTGGGAAAGAGGACCGCCGACCTGCTCAGAACCATGGAGCTGAGAGGTGGACTGAGAAATCGTTGGCACAACTCTGCACTCCGTGTGTTTGTTTTGAAATGCCAAAAATGCATATCATTATAAGGTGTGGCCCGAAAGGGAAAAGGTTGCAGGAATGTTATGGAGCATCTCTGCGTACAGATGGAGCCTGGATGGAATGCAAGCCTCACGAAACTGAGGACGACCCCAGGAAAAAACTCCAGAGTTTAAAGACTTCTTCTTACTTTTACTAGAAAACTTCTCTGATGGATTTTCCACCTAATCAAACCTCTGCACTCACTTTCCTGTGTAATGCAGGTTCATGGCTACAGGGACAAATACCTTGAATACAAACAGAGATATTTTGGTTTTGCGGTTAGTTGTTGCGAGTGGAATTTTTATGGTTATTTTTTGGCAAAGAGGGCCGGTGCTTTTGGCCTAAGCTCCTCACATCTGCGTTCTGCTGGAGATCTCCGGAGTGTTTCTATGGAGAGAAAGTCGTCATATCTCGCTGAAAACTCTGACAACGAGCTTTAGAATTGAAAGGAGTGCAAGTCTGCAGGAAAAAAAAAATCTGTAGGACATATTTGTGGCCCCACTATTATCGTAGTCAACGTTCTGCCTTCTTGAACGCATTAGGGCTTCCACGAAAACAAATCTTTGGTTGAAAATCTGTAAAGATAAAACACTGTTTTAAAGGGCTGAGACAAAGAAAATGAAAAGGAAACTATGAAGAGGAATGGCACATCCAGCTGCAATTTGAATTAAGATGAAAGGGGGGAAAAAAGAGGGAGGGAACGAGTCCAGAGCAAAAAAAGAAAAATTCAGAGGGAAACGTAGACCGCAAAATGCTATGAAGTCAGAGCAAGCCTATCTGTTTTTTAGTCAGTTGTGGTTTTGATCCACAATTTACTATAAAAACCTGGCAGTGTCCGTGGGGGCTAGTTAGCAGATCCCGCTGATATGACTGGAGTTGGGTGGCTTCACCACATGCTTGGCCAGGGGTGAAGTGACTCATAAACACTAGGAAGCCTGTGCTTGTGTGCACACGTGCGAGTGTGTGTGCAGGGGGGGTTTGTTAAGACACGCTCATCCACCTGTGGAGAGACAACATGGCTACAGAGAGGACCCGTTGAAAATTCTGCTTCAGCGCTCCATGGTTTTAATTTAAGCAACTGATGTGGTTTTCACGAAAACAGCAACCCGTCTTTGCAGGAAACGTAAGTTGCAGCAGCAGAGTCAAAACAACATTTTACATAAAAAATAAAGTTTCCTGCTGTTTTAAGAAACTAAACAAGAAAGATGTGCTGCTTTTGGGCCCCTTGCATGAATGATGAGAGCTTTAGCTTCTGTTTAAACTGAAAAAAGGGCACTGAAAACTATATTTTAAGAAAACATCATTATTGCTTAATAGTCAGCATTAATGCTAATGATTTAAAGTTTAAAACTGTTGCTTACTGTGACTTTTAAGATTCAAAAGATTCTGCGTGTCTAAACCACGTCCACTCTCTCTTTCAGTTCTCGTTAAATCTGCATTTGCTCCCTCTTCTTTGGCTATTCTCAAGTTCGCTGTTCAATGCTTGTATAAAAATATGATTATAAACTTGACGCTCCAGATGCATGTTGGAGGGACTACCTTCAAAAGTTTCATCGCTACATGGAAGCACTGCCTGTATATCTCATTTACACTTCATGGAAGAGATGATGATGATGAGAGATCAGGTTCAATTTTTTAAAAGCTCAGTATCAGTAATCCTGTCTCCATGTCTGTATTCATGAGATCATTCAAAAATTCTCCTAGTACGGGGAAGTTCACCATCTACTGTATGTCTGAGTGCTGTCTCTCTGTAACCCAGTTTGATGACTTGCTGTCCCGCATTATTCTGAGGAGGGGAAAATAAAAATACAATTTAAGAACCTTTTCTTTTTGTCTTGGTAAAAACAAGAAAAAATTCTTAAAGTTCAGGTAGAGATCAATCAGATTCTCCTCTATGTTGGATTTGGACTCCACCAACTGCACGTCATTAACGTGTACATGTAACTGGCCATGATTGGTTGATGCAACACGTCTTCTTTGCCAAAGTTCACATTTTTTTTCTCTGGACCTACCATGCCCCCCATAACCCAAAACCCGCTGCTGCCAGACCGCCACGTCGTGTCCAATCCTTAAAACGATAAGGGTATAAGGACAATATGTAGGAGACCAGATTTGGTGACAGAAACTGTACATTCAATAAATTAATCAAAACTATGAAGAAACACAGCGGGTGACAGAAGAGAGCAGATGACCTGACTAAGATGAACTGAGAACCAGACCCTTAGATCCACTGAGGTTGATTAACTAAATGAAAACAGCTGTGGATGATTAACCTGAATTTAGGGAGACTGACGGGAAAGAACAGAACACGACAAAAGCATCACAAAACACAGAATCCTCACAACAACGTGACGCAGGACCTCTGATCTCATCTTTTGCATTGACTTAATGAAATTAGCCGCCCCTGGAGTGCAAATAACGTGCGGTGTGGCCACAGCTTTAGGGTGTTTCTATTGGGAAAACAAGTAGAAATGACTATAGGAAAACTCTCAGGAAGTAGTCTCAAAAAAGCCCAGTAGCTCAATAAATCGGATTAGATTTTTTTTAATACAGTAAAAGGCTATAATGTCTATTAATTTGTGTAAACGTTGATTAGCCATTGAAGAAGTTTCCTCTAACTGAAGTTAAAGTTGTTCCGAAATAGTATTCTAAGACTATAAGGACATGTGTTCAGAAATTGTAAAATTGACAAAAATTCTGAAAAAAAGGTAAGTACTTCAAGAAATAAACTGTTGGAGAGACAACAAACAGCACAATAAAGAATTAACAGACCAAAACAAATGATTTTTGCTGATACGGTTCTTTTTTGACATTGCACAATTGCCGTTTTTATGCAAAGTATATTCTGTTCCTTCCATGCACCCAAGGAAAGTGCAAAAACACAATGTATACTTTGGGTGTACTTCATGGCCTGTGTCCATTTTTCCACAAATATATGCTATTACACATCTGTTTTTTCTCTTTTTTTTAATTCATTGAATGAGGGAGTAATGGGGATGCAGACAGGGGGAAGAAAAGCAGTGCAATACTATTACCATTTCCTGTTTCTGTGCAGTCAGGAGTCTACAGGGAGCGAGCTGAGAGGAGTCCTGGCAGGCGGCGCCTGTGATGGGCCAAAATGAACTGTGGAAAGACAGAAAGAAAATCAAGAAACCTGTATGCAGCTAAAGTGCAAAAAAAAAAAAAAAAAAAAAAAAAAAAACCTGTACCAGACTTGGAGGAATTCATCTGCACTTCTAATGTGTTGTGAAAATTTCACTTAAAATGAGATAAGTATGCAAAAATAATATATGGAATTGCTTCACAATCAAGTTTTGTAACTGTAACCAGATTTTCTAGAAAAATCACTTTTTCTTTAATAGTACCTCTCCTGATTTTCTTTGTTGTCAACTCTAAATAGTTGCTCTAGGCATCTCATCTTCACAACATTAAAGCAACTGTTTCTAATTAAGGTTAAGCACCATTTTCTGCATAGTCTTTACCAAGAAAACATTGTTATGACTCTGAGGCTTTTGCTCAGTGGTTTTCCCTTTAAACACTCAAAGTATTATGCCAATACTCTATTGCCAAAGGACAAAAAGAAGCAAAGAGCATTTTAACAGGCTGATGGGTAAAATACACATTTACAACATCAATTCAAGGATTTGCAATAGCATTTTGGAGCTGCTTTAGTTAATACAAATTGTGGCTTTATGCTTCAAAATACATGGTCGGTGTGCAAACATATACAAAATATCTAAGTGTAGAGATGGGATTAAGCATGAGGTACACCTAAAGTTTTCATAAACTGGAAATCTGTGTGAGGGAATAAGGGATCAGTTACCAAAATAAACAAAGGCAAATAGGAGGTAAATTTTGTGGAGCCCCTGAAATCCCTGACCTGCCCTGGAAGAGATCCCCTTTCTCCCCAAACGGTACTACCAAACACAACCTCCAACACCGCCGGCCGGCGTGCTGCTCTCCTGACAGCCTCAGACTCTGAGGTCTAAAGAAAACAAACTGACTCTGATTATGAAAATAGTGCCGCAAGGCCCCCCCGGTGCCCTGCGCTTATCTTACACAAGGCGAGCTTTGTGTGCTGCGGGGGCTTCTTGCTGGCCCTCAACCACCCCACCAGGTGGAGACTTTCAGGACTGAACTCCTCTCCATCACCTCCTCTCTCCCTCTGCCCTCGTGTGAACGGTGTCACCTCCGCCGAGACTGCTGTGTATATTTTGAAAAGGGAGCATCAGGAAATTGATCCACAGGCCCCACACTGTTCTGTGGGCCACGGCAGTTCCTTAACAGTTGGAGATGATGAGGCTGCCCCACCGCAAAACTCTAAATATTGGGGTGTGCCTTCAGGAGACAGTTTGACACACAACTCAAGAACATTTGGTGTTCAACTTCACAATAAGACAAAAAAGGAGAACACGAAATAAGAAGGAACGAATAATAACTAGAGCAACGATATGTCATTCAGGGATTTTCTGCTGGAGCTTCTGCCTCTGATGTTGAGCCATGGCAGAGTGTCAGTGGGGCCTATCGGAACAGATGCTTCAATGTTTTTGACCTCAGTAGAGCTGGAAACAATATTTGCATAGGCGTCGTTCGAAAGTCAACGATAACACACCCCTAGCTATGAGTTATGTTTTCCATAATGTCACAAGCCAAGTCAAACTTCCAGCTGTGCCAAGCTGGCAGGACGAAAAAGACGTTTACCGTATAGGTCGTTCGCCGGGGCCCTCAGCAAATATGTAACATCGGCGTTTTAAGCCAGAAACTGATTAGCGTTCATCATTTATTTAACATGTAATCTAATCAGAGTGTGGATTCCAAAGACAACTCTTTAATTTTAAATGACATTGACCTCCCGAGTCATGACAGCAACTCTGCAGCCTGAAGCTCTGCTCATGTGAGGAGCGGTGTTGGTAAATACGAGTCAGATTCAACATCGCAAGAAAGACAGAAAATACTTCTAAAATGATCAGAACAACCATGAAATTTCAAAGTAATCAATGTCAATGATCTTTGGGGTTCAGACTGTGGCTGCGATCTTTTGTGCTGTGTCAGTATTTTCCCACCAGGCTGTATCATTCTTGAGGTTTCCAGTTTATACTCAAAACCAAGGAAATTTGGTTGGTGGTTGCAAATACGTCGGCAGGACTGAGACTCGGCCAGCATGTTTGTTCCTCTCATTTGTTGAACTGCATCAATCCTGCCTGTAATCGTGAAGGATGAAGCAGGTAGAGACTTGGGAGGGACGGGTTACACAACCGTCACTTGATTCCTCTGCAAACAGAGTTGCAATGCAGGTTCGCCCTCAAAAGGGTGTCTTCTATCCTAATTATACGCTTTACTATTCTGAATATTCAGATTTTGAAATAAAAAAGTATTTTTGGCTCCTATTAATTTTATGACTGTTTTTCCTTTTGTCCTGATTTCTCCTGGGGCTGTTTCTCTATGCACCGTTGGCTCAAACTTAGTAAAGAAATCTAAAATATGGGTTTGGCTTCAACTGCATCTTCAGTTTTAGCCCAGTAGTCAAGGCTTTACCACATCTTTCAGACAAATACAACTTTATGCTCAATAAATATGTTAAACATTAAAACTGTAGCCTTCAAGCAAAGCAAAAGCAATTACTTAAAGTAAGTAATTATCTCTTGTTTTATTAAAGTAGTTAACCATAATTACACACTTTTATCAGTTTTGTCTTGTATTAGTTTAAATTCAGCATTTTAAGAGTGAAATCACTCACAATTTTGCAGAAACGTCATTATTTTGGAGATTTTTGTTTGTTACCTGTATGGGAGCAGGTGTGGTCGAAGGTGCAAATGTCTGAACTGCTCAAGCTGTCTCATTGGGCCATACCAAGTCTTGAGGGGGGTGTGTTAATCATAACAATTTGCTTTTTAATTTAGCTCTAAATTGTTTCTATTTCAATTTTTTGCTCAGGTTTGAACATACCCTATATAAGATTGGATGTATCTACATGAGTTAGTTTATTTCTGTCAACCTTAAATTAGTGAAGCTTTGGTGCAATTTCAATCAAGATCTACCCCATATCTGAAGAAGCTGGGTCCTCATTAGTTAAGTCTTCAGTGTAAAGCAACAGCTAAACTCTGCAGCTTTTCTTCTCAGACAATCACTGTCATATTTTTTCCTTTATATTCATAGGTGTTTATTTCTACTTTTTAGAGTTTTTTCCAGCCTTTCTCCACCTCATCCTCCACCTGGACCAATGCTTTGTAATGGATTGGCCCTCAACCACCATCAGCGTATAGTGTCTGGGGTTTTTTCATCAATGGTCTGAGCTTGTACAACCATCATCTGCCTAACCGCCAAAGACAATTTCAGACACATCTTTTGTCTCACAAATAAATCTTTTTAGTCACATTCTTACGATTTCTCCTTATTCGCTTGCTCTTCAGTCCAGCTTTGTTTTTTTGACTTCATTTTAACGGCTGGATGTGAAATTCGGGAAATTCCTTTTTTATTTTTTTCATTTTTCATGAACCATCCCCGTGTCTTCCTGTCTTTCTGCTCAGAGCTTTGAAGGTGGGGCAGTTCAATCATGACATGATTTACAAGTTTGTGGATTAGGTGTGAACTAAGAAAATGATATAAATAAATGCCAATAATTCCTTTGTTACACAAATGCAATAAAAACATATTAATCAATAGCTGTTGGTAAACAAAGTGGTATCTCTTAGCTGTTTGGGCATCTGCCTGATTGTGAAGCAGAAAGCCAAAAGTTAATGAGCGCATGTGCTTTTTGACTTGACCTGACACTGGAGCTGATGACCACCGGTCACTTAGATGATTGAGCTTCTTTCCTAACTAACTTCCACAGATGTCAATAAGTTAAAACAATTTGAATGTATTACTGATGATAACTCACTTTTCTTAAGAGGAAAATGTATTAATGAGCACAAAGTCAACAGACAATACAGGAAAGAAATGAAAAACACTTTAAAATACAACCAGAGTTCAGAGTTTTAAGTTTCCAGTCACATTTTACAAACAATGATTTATGTATTTATTGCTATTATTTTTAAGACTTTAGAATCATCGGAGGAATTAAAGGCAAGAGACAAGTGAGAATGTCAAACAAAGAAACTGGCAGCCAGAGCTGCTAGTTTTGTACCGTCAACTTCACAATAGTGTTTTTTTTTTTTTTAGTCTTGACAGAAAACAAAGGAAATATTAAGGAATTACAAAGATGCCTTATGATTCAGGTAACCTTGGTCTGAGGAGTCAAAGTTCAAATTTTCAAAGTTCAAAGATCATCAAAAAATTGTTTCTGATAGATATTTAACAAGTCATTGACAAAAAAAACTGTTTGGCTTAAATGTCGTACATACTTAAATCCAAATAAATATTTTCAGAAACAAAAACACATAACACATTTTTTTCTTTAGTTTTTTGAAGAGCAATGATTTAGATTTTAAGTAAGCGTAGTAATCATCTTAGCAGCACAATTTTTGTTTTTAGAAAGAGTTTGGTTTATATCTTTCCAGGTTGCAAATTTGTCATTTTCCTTTTTTAACATACATCCTTTACAGTATCAGAGGCAGATGACATTTGGAATGCATCATACAACTTCAAACGTGCTTCAGTTCAGGTATGCAGCTCTTCAACTTTTTAAAATATGTATCCTTTAAACCAGAAGATATAAATGTTATTTATTTTATTTATAAACCAATATTATCATGTTAAATCATTTTACTTTTCTCACTAGTTAAGTGACCATGAGCTCAGTAAGAACAAACTCCTCAGAGTGATCCCTGATAAACACACATTTTTTGGTTTATTGGCAGTGTTTGTGTTCTTCACTCTCATTGGCTAGAACTCCTACAAACGCGTTCATTTAATAGATCTCTGCAAATGCATCAACGGTGTTGTGGATAAAGCTCGCACATAAAAACATAGAGGATTAATTGGTTAATAAATGAACCTAACTATAAATATGATGACATACAAGGAATATAAAGTGTAATTCCTCACAATTGGAATGTAATTATGGAATCATTGTGTTTGCTTCTTGTTTAAAAAAAAGAGTTAAGGTTAAAACTTCTGCTTCTAAAAGTCCATGAAGGCCTGAATCTCTTTGTAAAAACCTTTTTTTTCCTACAGAAATCTCCATACTTTTCTGTCACTGTGTCACACCACACTGACACATCTGTGTTTGGAACTTCAGGGAAAACAAATAAATACTGTGACATTTAGATTCTGCTGACTTGCATCTTTCAGATAATTATTTTAGTGTTTTTGTTTTTTTTACTGTATTTCTGATGCTTCTGCATTTCTCTTTTTGTTCATTCTTAATGGTATAGAAAAATAAAAACATTCGTATAAACTAGAATCGTATAAGAATTCCATGGTGGATTTGGATCCTGTGAAAACATAAAGTTAAGTGCAACACTCTTTTTATCACTTTGGTAAAAGCTGTCATCAGATCAGCTTCAATAAAGTTATCTATCTCACACAGCTTGTGCTGCGGAGCTGTGTTCAGAACAGCCGTGAGACCCAGAAGAGCAGCAATAACCAAATGTGATTTAACTCCACATCCAGCTGTGTGCCCAGATGCAAAGCACTACAAGGGGCTAACTTCGACATCATTCCAGAGTGAAGCTTGGAGCCATTTCTGCTTTTTTCTGAAGAAATTTGGTGAAAATGAGGACAACAAAGTTCACAACAGACATACTAGTAGGAATGAAGCTCCGTATTTTCTTTCCAGCGGTTGTTTTATTTCCCAGACCTTATCCACAAGTATTAAAATCAAGTGATCAAGTTTGTAGAATGTCATAATATGCTCCATATGCACTGCAAAGCTAAAAAGCCCTCTCTGAGGTACCCGCTGTCGCGCTTTCAGTTGGAATTCATTACCAAGCTTGAGTTACATTTTTCTTATGGAAACCAAGAGAAATAAGAATTGTGGATGAGGTTGTTTTTTCCAAAGTCTTTGGAGAGTGTATAAGTGATCTGAGACACTCAGGGTGGCGTCTCGATGAGGTTTGGATCAGGACCCTGCATCTGGGGAACATGTGCCGTCGATAGGGACAAAAAGACACAAGGAAAGAGCCAAAATGTATTTCTCTTCATCTTTTTTTTTTCATTTCTGGGAATTCTGAGCAGGAGACTTCCCCCTCCATGCCACAAATGTGCATCTTCTCTCCTCCGACCCCATCACTGAACCTCCTCCTCCTCCTCCTTCTGTACAACGCTGACTTTAAAAACATTTCATGGCAATGAACACGGTGCGGACACTGAGATTACTTGCAATCAAACGTGTTTATAAAACAGCATTCTTGACATGCTCGGCTGCAAAAAGATCTGTGCGCGGACCGCATCTCTGCGGATAAGTGTGTTTAGAGGAAGAGAGGAAACACAAACCACGAATAGATACACAATACGACAAAAAAACTAAAGAAAAGACAAACAAAAGGGAAGAGAGAGAAGGAAAAAGCTGTGGATGTTGTGGTTCTTTGGCAGACAACAAGCCACATCTTGTCCTTCTGGCAGTCTCTTGGCACCCTTGTTGCTATCCCTCTATTAGCAGCATCAGAAGGCCCAGGGCAGCCAACAGAAGTGTGACCGGAGATTATTGTCCTGCGTGCTTGTTTGGGTTAAGGCTTTAGATGGGGAAATGGGATTAGGTTAGGCCCGGCTGGAGAGACACACACTAATGGGAAGCAGAGGAGTACTCGCCTGATCCTCCTCCACTCACAGAGAGCAACCCTGTTATCCCACCTGATTGGATTAGCCCCCCTGTTAAATGTGCTATGATAAGGGTGTAGCACTGCTGAGAATCTCCTCGGTGCTGCTGCTGCTGTCGAAGCGCACACAAAACTGCACGGGTAGAAAATAGATTCCTCCGCATTGTTTACAATGTGTGTTTTCAGGTCTGGTTCTGTTTTGCCTGTGATTACACTGCTGTGGTGTAAACAGGTTGTAAATTGCATTCCACACACATCTCTAATCACCTCTGTCTTTGCAGACATTTTCCATAATGTCACATTTCAAGAGTTTGCATATTTCTTTTAAATCCTGAAGTGGACCATCGGACTTTAAAGACATTTTATGCTATTGTGCTTCACGGCAGAGGTTTTTTTTTTTTTTTCGTATGCAAATCTGCAAGTCTTACACTCGCTAATTGCAGCCACTCTACCAATCAGACAGTAATTACTGGTATCCTGCCTGCCTTTCCTTCCAATGGCTGAGCAGCTAATTTGAGACGAGGTTTAAACAGCCGGAAAACAGCATCCTGTGGCAAAACTGGATTCACTGCTTAAGCATGCATGTGTGTGCAGTTTCATCATTTTGTGCAGCAAAATGTAATGTAACAAAATGAACTGAATTAGCAGGAAACTGTGGGCATGTCTTATGTTGAAGTCCTTGTCCTCACATCAATAGTCTGAACTTTTCCACCCCTTCCTGTCTTTATTACCTGCTCTCTGTGATTGATTAGTGTTTTCATTTCGACATGAATTCAGGTGATATACCATAGCATAAACCGCATCTGATGGTGGAATTAAAAGGTTACTGATCTCCTAATTGCTTTTGAATTGAACTCCGTGACAGCGTGCGTCGTTAATGTAACGATTATCCGCATCAACCCGATCGCACCTCACTGAATCTTTCGCCGTTTAGTCATGACGAGGTAACATGTCACAGTCCTCATCAAACACAGGCCCCCTCTGCTCGGACGAAAATCTTTGTCAGAGAGCGTCGAATCAATTCCCGTCGCAGGTCAGGGCGAAAACTTTGTGTCTAGATTTCTACATTCTGGACAAGCGGGTTTCTTTTGGTGCCTTCTGCAACCGTGAGGCTGAACAGCAAAGAATCAATTAAACCAAAGCCAACATGTGCTCACCTGACAGGCACTTAAGGAATTAGCCCATGGAATACAGATTGCTTTTAGCTAATTAACTAAACTATCTTTTATGTGGAGCATGAACTGTAAAGACTGCTGCTCTAATGGCCAACAAGGAAGAGAGGAGTGTTTGCAGACTGCACACTACTCACACCAACCTGTTTAGAAAGAGAAATATCTGTAGCTAAGGTATCCAATCATGAAACCTGAGAAGATTTTTATTTTCCGAAAAAATGTATTTTTCCTGCTTGATTTTTTTATCGTTTTTTAAAATACAAACAAACAGAAAAAACAGATTCTCAGAAATGTTCTCCTCTTTCGCAGACTACTTACGAGCGCATGTTTTCATTTAAAAGTCTACTCGCGCTCATTAGTTGCAGGTTTGTGACTTCAGCAGAAAAAGACTGAGAACAGCCTTCAGTATCCTGATGTGACTGTATCACAGTCTGTTTTTAGCAATACAGAAACACTACAATCCAATAAAAGTCAGCAACGTTACATTTTCCTCAGTCGTTTCTGTTAAAACAGTTTCGCTTCTGCTAAAAGTTGTTGTTTTGTTCCTTTTTTTTCCCCCATTGTTCAGTCGTGATTCTGGTGCTGTTGATGAACGTGTCTGCAGAGCAAAAAGAAATTCAGCCTGGGCAATAACAAAAAAAAGGGAAAAAAAAAAGAGAAAACCTTGGCTCAGAGTCCAATTACTGTACCTGTATAATGGTCCACTGAGCTTTTCAGCCATTAGGTTTGATATAAACCTAACTTGAATGTGGACCGCTGACAGGTAGCTGAGAAGTAACTTAAAGGGTTCATTTAACTTGCAGAAGATATGTGTGTGTGTGTGTGTCCTTTCCTTTAGCTTATACATAACTTCAAATCAAAGAAGATGTTTAGTTTGTGCTTCTGATTGCTGATTAACGACTAAATCCTTACAGAGAACAGAACCACTCTGTATTCATTAACATCGAAGAATATTTCATTACATTTGAAATCATTTGTTAAAATCCTCTGGAGTTCCTACGGACAAAAACAGAAAAAAAAAATACAGTAGCTCTGTTCTCTTTATCCGTTTTCCTCTTAAAACAGAGCATATTTTTCTAACAGAGAACAGTTCTGTTTAGTCTATTTCCTTATTGTTGCGATCCTCTTCCGCTTCGTTGTTGTGTTATTCTGCTGGATAGTTTCAGAAACATCTACTAAAAAACTCGCTGAGGATGACACACTGTTGCAACGGGGCTCCGGGGAGGAAACCAGATGTTTATAGCATCACATGCATGGAGGCACTGTTTGGTGTGCTGCGTATTTTGTTTGGGAATTTTCACAAGTGCTGGCAAGAACAAAAGAAAACAAATCCTTTTATAGTGTTAAATTAAAAGAATGTGTTTTGAATGTTAGCATGTGTGGGTAGAGCAGGCAGGGGGATCAAGTCATGTTTCATATTTTATTTATATAGTATATGTTAACAGTGAACTCCAGTGTGTATGCGTAAGTCAAACAGTGAATGTTACGTGTGTGTACCTGCGACGGGGCGACTGTTGACTCGGCCGCGTTCGTGTGTGCGCGCTCGCCAATGTCTGCGGGTCGTTCTCATCCAGAGCGAGCCATGCAGGCTAATTGTTTGCACATGTGCAGGCTCTTCAAGTGTTCGGAGTGAAGCCGAATTCAACTCTGGGAGGAGTTGAGTGGAGCTGGGGGGGTTCGTGGCAGTCTGCAGCTAAAGTCAGTGAGCCTAAGCCCCCTCTGTCTGCTGAAACCAATGCCTTTCTCCTTTTTCTGCTCATGGGAGTAAAGGTCAGAGGTCGCAGAGGAGGATCTGTGTGATTGGACACAGGCCCGTTTTATCAAAAGTGGTGTGTAATGCGAACCCCAGCCCCCCTCAATTCCTCTTCCACCGCGCCCGATGAAAGTGATATCATAAATGAAAAGACCGTAGCCAAAGTTTCCATCGTAAGAAAATGGAGAGTAAATGAGGCAAAACATTAAATAAATAAATAAATAAAAGCAGATCCTCCTCCCTGCAAAACATACACAAATATACACAACCAAGTCCTCCTCAATCAAAGCAAAATGTAATTTTTGTAACTTTTTATGGCTTTAACTGAGAAATAATTTAACATTAAACATGAATATAATCCTATTTTAAATCCACAGCAAAGGAAGAACCTTCAGCATTTCGTTGCCCTACGTTTTTAGAGTTTATGTCCACTTTTAAGCTGCTCTAAGGAAATATTGTCTGACTGAGAAGCAAATCAAGAGGTCATCATTGCTGCTCTGCATGAACACCTTCACCTTAAGCAAATACACCTATGATTTTTATGAACTTTAACCCTTCAATGCCTGAGGCGTCGCCTAACCTGTATAACATTTTCCTGATTATAAGTTGCACCAGAGTATAAGTTGCCAGAGCAAAAACTGTCTAATCAAGAAGAAAAAAAAAACATATAAGTCACTCTGGAGTTTAAGTTGCACTTTTAAAAGAAAAGTCTTACTTTTAGTACAAATCCGCCAAACCCAGTGGAGCTAAAAAATGCATAAATACAAGAATGCAAATCTTTTGAGCTATATAAGAAAAATATCAAAGTTTAAGATAAAACAAATAGATTCTCTTCTGTGTTTGTTCTGGATGACCCTTCTTCTGTCACCATCAGTAGCAAATACCTGTACTCGGATGCAGCGTCCTCTAGTGGTCGCACCCGTGGCTAAACTATGAAAAAACACGTACAACGGAAAATACGGGAACTTTTCAACCGTTAACACGATCAGCCTAATTCCAGTAGATTCTGAAGGACACCAAGAATATGAGGAACACAGTCTTATTAAAGAAAAGAGGAACTGTACTGTAAAGAAACAAAATGAAATGATAAGTATTCTGGCAAAAATAGAAATTCAAAACAAATCGATTGGAATCTTGGCCAAACAGAAAATAAATCAGGGAGAATATTGACCCAACCACATTTACCGATTGGAGTCAGTCGCTCCCTACTAAGGCTACCTAATACAATCAAACAAAATAAAAACAAACCAAGCCCGCAAATAAAGACTGCCAAAGCCCAACCCTAAACTAACATAACAAAACCCAACAGAGTAAGAGATTTTTTAAGTATCAAAAAAATTGCAGTAAATCAAAGAACATACAGTAAACACTGGATCTTGGGTGTAAAAAAGTTAAACATGAAGGCGCTTGCTGAAAATAGTGCAGAATTAAAGGGATTTCCCTTGAAATCAGAGCTACTGTTATGATTTAAGTGAAACACTGGTTTCTCTGCTTCCCTTGTTGGACTTGTGTGTACAGTGCTTTAACACACATACACACACACAACTCCTTTTTCTATTGATCAAGGTAATTGAGAACAGCCATGTTGCCCCCCCCCACACACACACACACATTCTTTGCTGTCCTCTCGTGGTGCCCCTCCCCAGGCTCATGAAAGCCCAAACATCTGGTCTGCATACACCCCAAGTCTTCATCCCCCAGCAGTCACCTCTGGGACCCCTGTGCTTCTTAGTGCCGAGACATTTTATTTTTTTGTGTGTGCCTGAAGTGAAAAAACATGGAGATATAAAATAAAATAAAAAAGAATGAGAATCTTCATAGAGAGAGAAAAACAGTAAATTATTGTGAGCTTAAATATGGAAGAATTCAAACTTAAGCCACTGTGAGCTTAGTAAAATAAATCTACCCAAGGTAAAAGTGCGACAGTATATCAGTAACATAGGAAAGTTCTGTTTGTGGATGATGAGATGATAAAACGGAGAAGCTTATTTAAAGTTTGCATGCATCTGTGCACGTATTTGTCCATAACCGTGTGTGGCTGAGAGTGAGAGCATGTTCATCCAGCAGTGTGAGTTACAGATAAAAATCCGACTGGGACAGATTTAATTAACAGATATCCCTCCTTAATGTAGATTCTTTTTTGCTCCTGCAGTTGCAACCCCTTGTGCTTACCCAACCAGAAATAACTGATCTTGGCTCTGAAGTGGCCGTAATGTGTTTCTCACATAGCTTTACGAAGCAGCAGTTTGAGCAGACACTTTCTACCTCCCTGTTTACTTGGCAGCAGCCACGATGGGATGTTCTTTATGATATCTATTTCATCAACAAATATTCTGTGTCCAGCATTTTTGAACCGAATCCCGATGTGCATGTGGGTGTGTGGAGTAATTTGCCTCCCATAAAAGAAAGCTAAAAGAGATTTGCCCTTTTAACTGTCTCTCAAGGAGAACGGATTACTGACATCAGTTAAGGCAAAGAACTGCTGGCGAGATGCCCAAAGCGCACGCTCTACCTCAGAGAAGAAGAAAGGATCGCCGTGTTAGTAAACTGAAGGAGGGAAAAAGATGAGTGAAACTGGAGAAAGCAGCACAGAGAAGGCTTGGATGTCCACGTCGAACCTTTTGGCCCCGCAGCAGATTACACAAAACCACCTTACAATGAATTGAATAAAGTAAATAGGGGTATAAAGTTTAATGCATATGGATTTCACACAAGCGTCTTGCATTAGACACAGCCATGAAACCTATTACAGCTTCAGATCTAGAAAAAAAGAAGATGAAAAAATGAGTTTCAACAAAAAAAAAAAAAACAGGTTTCTCATGAAAGCCTGAACACAATACCGAAAAGGTTTGTTTTCCCCCTCCTACACCATTTGGCTACAGAGCGTGTAGTCCCTGTGCTTACATATGCGGACAGAGTAATTGCTTCGTGTGCATGTTTGTATCTGATCCGTTTGATCAAATAAATACATTCTTACGTGTTTTGGTGCATGTGTAAATGCGGCCATACATCTGGTCGCAATTTGTGTTCTTGTGGCTTCTTGTGGTTTAGTGCTGCAAACGTTTTAAGAAATGTATTTATATTTATGTGCATTTTTGTCCACTTTTCTTTTTCATTTTGCATGGGATTTTGAAATTTTGTTTCAGATTTTACATCCTCTGCCATTGTTTATCTTTGCTCTTGGCACCCACGAGTGGATGATGTAAGCTAAAGTTGCATTCCTAATGTCAGCCTGCATATTTAACCTTGTGGGTTCAAAGTATTACATGTCCTCATAGGGTAACGGAGGGCTTTGTTGCAGGAAGTCCAGCTCCCGTCTGTCCCCAGCTCCCTATAGATTCTTTTTGCACAATATTTGGCTTCAGGTGCAAAGTCACCTGAAACTGGATCTGCTACAACTGTCTTCTGATGCAACGTCTATGTTTGTGTGTGGGACGTTTGACTCACCCCTCCCTTCAGGAGGGGGGGTTACAAACACAGAGGCCGTAGGGATGAAATACTCCAAATGAAATACAATTTTCAGCAAGACTGATTAGACGCACCCACACATGCACATATGCACACAAAGTGGGTCCATCATTAAAAGGACTGAAATACAATCCAGTGACACACAGCACTCTGTTTAAAAGCATACTTTGAGGAGGGATGACGAACTTTAATTAACCTGAGTTGCAGATAGGAGAGAAGGAGCTGTTATCCTGTGGCCTTTGGCATGCTGCCTGCCCGGCCCTGAGAGGTGAAATATGCTTTTTATGGAAGTCAGCATGATGCAATATTACCTCTATTCACATGCGCATTAACCTTGCAGCTGTGAGCATTGATGAAAATTGCGGCGAGGCGTGGAGGTAATAGTGTGTAGAGCAGGGATGCAATCAACACATGCCATACAAATCAAAAATGGATTATATGTAATCCACATGTTTTTTCAATTTTACTTTTTACAGCACGCATTCATAAAAGTTTGCACCCAAAACGGTGAGAACAGTCCTCTGTGGCATTTTGCCTGCCCTGACTCTGCACTCCCCCCCCCCTACACTCCCTCTGGGTTAGTGACTCCGTAGACCTTGGGGTCCAGCTTTCCCAGACGGTGATTTAAAATAACAATTGCATGCATATCATGTTTCAGGCCTCTGAAATACATGTGAGATGAGGTAATGTGATCAGTCTGCAGCCCCCTGTCTTTGTGCACACGCATGCTTGTGCAAACATGTGCGTCTTGGCAGCGTTTCTGGGTTTTCAGTTAAAGGTAATATGCGTCAGTGAAAGTATGGACTTTTTAATTACATTACAAATCCAGAAGTATGTGAACATAAAAAAGGAAAAAAAAAAAGGTCTTTCTGTGCAAATGGAAGCCTAAGCGCCTGTTTTAAATTAAATCCTGAGTTAAACCAGCATTAAACACAAAGTCATTGAGTCAAAATCGCAACTCAATTAATACCTCGTAAAATGGTCACGGAGTTAACGACTGGGTGAAGCGACAGAGCCTTAACATTAGCCATAATATTAAAATCAGAAAGTCAGGGTTGCCTCGCTGCACATGGAGAGGCACAGGATGCTTGTCGACCCTGTAAGTGCCAGAGAGTAAACACTAATTACACTATCCATAAAGCCCCTCATATGGTCCTGTGGGCCAGGCCTATGGGGACCATTAAAATTCTGCAGCACAGGGCGAGATCTGCACAGAAGTGTTACGGTTTGCATGACACTGGTGGATGGCAGCACAGCGAGGTGATAATGGCGAATTGTGGAAACAAAGAGCCAGAGGGAAAAGCAATTATGGAGCAAAATAAAAGTAGCTGTAATGCTGGAGAAAAAGAAGTGCAGGTGAATGCTGGGCTGTGATGGAGCAGCTCTCCGATTAACATAAGTAAAAAAAAAAAAAAAAACACATTAAGTTCATTTTCTCCAGGATAAATTGTAGTTTTTTTTGTTACCTGTAGAAACTATTTTTAAAACTTTATTGCACTGTTTTTAAGAGTTTTTCTCTTTAAGGCTTCGTTGATTTCCCTGCAATTCTCATGGCTCAAATAGCACCCCATACATGCCTCCTATACATGCACTTTGTTAGAGCTACAGTAAATGGCTCGTGCTTCCAGCCTCTCATATGTGTCCCTTCTATTATTCTGGCCACTTCACTCTCGTGACAGGTCTTTTTCAGTGGATAATGATTGGTTAAATAGCCATTTTCCATTTTTGCCCTCACGGAGGGTAGGCCATGTAAAGAAAGAAGGGCCTTGTAGGGCTGTCCGCTAATGGGGCAACAGACGAGGCTTCCAGGTTTTGTCAGGGGGAGCTGAGAAAGGGAGCTTCTTATCAGCAAGCCACAGAGACCAATTTTTCACCAAATTGTCGTTTCTTTAACACCCCCCCTCCCGTCCTCTTGTTCTCCTTTTCAGTGCGTGTAGATCCTTCCCACACTTTTACCTTTTATATAACCGAAGAACAAAAAGGACAGAAGAGTTGGTCTTCACAGATGTGAAGGAGAAAGTGCTTTTCCAACAACATTCTGATCCTACGTAATGAAGAACAAAATAGTCATTTTTCAATTCCTAGCTGTTCTTTTTCCTTTTTTTTTTTATTTATCGCCCAAAACATTCATGCGATGTGTTCCTCATTAAGCTGGAAAACTTCTCCCTCCTCCCCTCAAGTCTCATGTATTGTCGAGTGGTGAAGCTATTGAGAAAGAGAAGTGTTAACCTCCTGTCCAAACCACAGGCAGAAGGGAGCGCATTCCTCCCCGAGAACTCAACGTGCTGTTTATCTGCATCCATGCACTCTGTCACCATGGCAACGCCAACCAAACACACTGCCTTGTTCAAGTCTTGTTTAATTTTTTCCTCCCTTTTTCTTTTTTATTTCATCACTGTGCTCCCATGCTCACTCTCACTAAGATAAACAGAGATGGAGCCCATACTTAACCAAGCCTGCTTGAGTTTATTTTGAGTCAGCGCCCAGTCCGGTCCATGACGCCGTTTCACCATCCCGCTCACTTTTTCACAGCTCGAAAACTGGAAAATGCTCCGGCTCTGCGATGCAGAGGAGAGCAGAGCTGTGGTTTGGGTTGGCTCAGACCATCAAGACACTAACGCCCTGGATCCTTTCAGAGCACCATGTTCTCACCGATGCCTTACGACATGTTCGATTCAGAGATGAGGCTACAGGCAAAAGATTTGTCATTTATCTGTTTACGCACTGTCACCGTAACCAAATAAACTCTCTTTCCCTCCCTCTTCTTACTGTATGCCAGCTGTTCACGTGCGATAACACTCAACCTGCCATTTTCAGAGATGAGTCCTAAAACTCCCGCTAATGCAGAAGCCTGTATGACAACAGGCAACAACTTTGTTCTCTTAATTAGCACTTCTTTTCCTCCATTCAGCCGCTGTTCCAATGGTTGACTATTCCTTTATTAGGCAGGATTCCATCTTCGGCTTTCCAATAGGCACTTAGCTCCTGCCTAATAGAGGATTTTCCCACACTTCCTCTGACAAGCCATTCAGCTGCGAAGAGTTAATTTGTTTCTAATGCTTGGCTAATGGAGGATTTTGATGGCAGGAACTGAGTGCTGATTTTTTTCTTTTTTTGGGGGGGGGGGAGATTTTCACCACCTTGCTACATACTCATGTAAAAGTTGAAGCCACCACCATTATTTTTTTCTCCAGTCTGTTTACCGCAGGAGAAGGAAAAACAACAAGTTTGATAAAGTTTTGCTGAAATCGTTTTGTAAATTTGCATCAGAAGGTTTTGCAACCAAAAAAAAAAAAAAAAAAAAAGGAACTGTCTTGCAAGAGTGCATACATTGTTCCCTATTTTCCTCACTGTGGATGTCAAAGTGGGACTCTCTGGGACTATCTCAGCCCTGCAGTGGCCAGTCAGTTAGGGTCTGATTGACAGCCTGTGGCACTATCAACTGTCCTGCTGCACAGCAGGACTGTCAGGGAGGGGGAGCACGAGCTGAGGATGAGGAGGAGAGCAGAGCTGTGGCGACTGCCAAGCAAAAAGGAACGGGCTCAGCAATGGCTATCTGGAAATAGCCCAAATGTGGCTCTTCTAATCAATCTAACTCCGTCAGCAAGGCCTGGCCTTCTTTTTCAAACGTTTCGCTGCGTCAAGATAACCTTATCTTAACCTGCCACATCCTTTACAATTAGCGCTTTCTCTATAGACAGACAAAATGCGCTTTCACACACAGATGCCTGCAGTCACACTCACACTAAACCCAAACTGGCAACCCAAATACAGCAGGAAAACGGCTACGGTAACCCACCTTTAACAACTGTTTAAGACACTTTATGCAAAATACAAAAATATGTGTCACAACTAATTATTACCAAAATAAAATCAACTCCTTGTAATTATTTGTAATCTTCTGACTCAAACCTCTTTTGAAGTCCTGTCCTTCACGTCTTTGTTCACATCTGTTGCAGGTGTGGGGTATTCTGCATAATGTGAAAAATGAAGTGCATCCACTGGGATCATGCACGATAACAGCGTGAAAAAGGCAGCATCACAGGACGGCGCCGGCTCTGTTCTGCCTGTACGTCACACCTGTGTTCCAGAAGAGCAGGCAGACAGCACAGAGCATGCTAAAGCGGTGACAGATGATCATCAGAGCATTTTGACATGGCCAGCGTGAGGCAGGGAAAGACGGGAAATGGATGTGTAGACTGACGTGGACTCTGTCACCACATCTGGGGGGACTGGGAGCAAGAAAACTGTCGATTTGATGCTCCAAGGAGATCTATTTTCTAAACCTACAAGGAGATAAAATTGATACAAAATCATTACACAACCTGAAGGCCACAAAAAAACAGAGCGAAAGTTTAGCTTTTAGTTAAATTTTCTCTTGTTTTTTTTATCAGGGCCAATCTGCAAAGATATTAGGCCGAAGATAAATCTCAGCAAGGTCAAACTAACAAAGACTTTCCCTCCTCCCTGTTTTCTTTTGCCTCTGATAACTCTTTGGATTTCAAATACCTTCCAAGTCAGGGACACAAACTGGGTATTGATCCACCGCTTCACCGTTTAATGTCTGTGCGCTCGATGTACGGTGGTGGCTGTGCCAAGAATAAATGAGTGTGTGCTGGTATGCCTTTTGTTTGTGCCTGCGAAATTAAAAGAAGAGCACTCACAGGCACGCGCACACACACACACTCACCCCCACACACACATACACACAAGGCAGTGGTGGCTGAGGATAATTAGGACTAGTAATGAGATGTGGGTGAAGTGCGCTTACTTTACAAATGCTGAAGACCAGTGCCCTTGAAGTCCATCAGAGGAATGAAGCTGGAGGTTTTTGTTGTGCTCAGCACAGATATATTAGTCACAATATTCTGAATAAAATTCTTCCAGCTCTGTTTTTGATTTTAAATCATCATTTTTAACATTTAAAGTAAAAGTGGAAAAATATATATTTTAGTCACCCTACAAAAGAGTTTCTGTCTGCTAGGTCTAAGACACAATTGAAGCTTTTTGGTGTGATTTGTACCTGTACATGTACATTTGGTTTGAATTCTTAAATGTAAAACAAGCATTTAATATTAACTTTTTATAATTGTTTTGAGTTGATTTTATAGCTTCAATGATTTATACTTGATCTCTTTAACTCCTAACTGAGAGCGGGATTCATCCAGGAACAATCTGTCTTCATGTTTGGTGAAACAGTCTCATTTGATAAACTTAGAAATCACTAATTAAACAGAGAGATGATGCACTTTGTTATTCAAAGAGAATGCAACATGCAAGACGATAACTTTGCTGCAATATGAAGGCAAAAAAACCCACTTCTCCTCAGCTTTTCAGCTACACACTATTCTAAACAAAGAGCTCATGACAGGAGTGCAGCTTGTCAGTGTTGCAATAATACACTTGACAGCAGTGCAAGAAAATAAAGTTAAAAAAAGCATCATCTGATGATTGCAGTCCAGCAGCACAAACAACAAAAAGGCTATTTAAAGATCGGGAAAACAGTTATTCTTTGCTTTGATGTGTGCAGGGGAAAATTGCAAAAAGTAAAACTATATTGGACTTGTAAAATAAAGAGAAAAGTGTAGCATTTAAATAGAGGCAGTAGAGAAAAACTGATGAAAACATAAGAAGTAAAATGTTAGGGAAGCAAGGCTTATATATGTGACAAACTAACCTCATGACTTTTTGAAGAAATCTTTTATACATATAATTTGACTTAATTTTACAATCAGAATACATTTACTTCTCAAAGAACAAATTATCGCATACTATGACTATGTAATATTGGCAAAATACACACCATTTACACTATTATGTATTGCTACTATTATTAGTACTTTTCTCATTTAATATTTTCAACATTTGTTCATTTTTTTCCTGAATTTGATATTGGGAGATCCAGTTACCAGGTTTTAAGGTTTTGTTGAAGCTTCACTATAAACCTTACGCCTGGTTTACACCAGATGCAGAAGCGCTGTGAAGCGGCGCAGAACAGAGGCCGCTTCCATTCAATGCCCTTGTTAACCTATGGTGTAGTTCATAACGGACGCAGAACGCCGCAGTTCTCCGTGGCTGGCTTGCGCCATGCAGCGATTGTTTATGTGTCTGGTCAATTTTTTGCGCGAGCCGCAATGGATCTGCATCAGCTGTTGGAAGGGGTTACACCAAGACACACGAAAAAATCAAATGTTCAATTTGGAAAATAATCATGTGACTAAAGAACATTTCAAAACAGTGATCCAATGCAACGGTTCGATTGTGATTTAATGTGCCTTGGGTTGGAGCCAAGGCACCTGTTTGCTACATGTCTGAAACTGTTCCCCCTTCAGGAGTTTAACAATTGGATAGTCTTGTTTTAATAGAAGACAAAACAAATCTGTTTAATACAGCCACATATATGTTTTTTTTTGTCGCCATCTGGTAGAGCATTACATGGTTTGCCATTTTAGGTAGGCTGACTCTTTGTGGTCAGTGCTGCATAATTTATGTTAAAGGTTTAAATAACACACATTTACCATCCCTAAGTTGATCAAATCACTCTTTTTGAAGCACAGTTCACTCAACTATTTCTGAGAAACGTTTGGAGCAGCTACCCATGCCAATTGAAAGTCTCTGCAATCGAAACTCATGGCAGAGTGCGAGTTCCCCTTTAAACTTACATTAATGTCTGTACAGCTCCGAACAAACGGCCTGCTGTGTGGGTTCCTAGTTATTTCAGTATCATGGTAGCATGTTCTATGCTGTCTGATGCTTTCCCTTAGCAACTCATATTGTTTAACTTCCTGTTGTACTCCAGCTTCTTCCTTGCTTTTTCCTTAACAACCTCCAGCCTTCAGCTTATATAGTTTCTGGATTCTGGAGTTTGGACGAAACCTTCCATGAATTTTGAGGAGTGTTCATATCTGACTGTGATTGGCTTTAAACTTTTACCGTGGAGGTATTTTTGACCGCCCTCAGTACCTGTGAAGTCGCAATCTCATATTTCAACCTCTTGTGCTGTGATCATGTTAGTGTCTTTGATACCGTTTAGAGCATTTATCTAGTCCAAATGGTGTTCCAGCAATGCTACATTACATCCTGATTTGAAGTCTCACTTATTTCTGACACACAGCTCGATGCCATTTATTGTAGAGGGGGTGGCAGATGATTGCTTTACTTTGGAACCATTATCCTTAACCACTCTGCTTCATCTTTTTTGCACAAAGCTGCTGTGAAGAAAGAGCATTTCCTCGGTATGTATTGCAATTGATTATGATTTTTGCAATTGGCTTCTAAATTTGTCATGCACAGTGTCATTGGATTGTAAACAGAGTCTATATGCTTTCTGCACATTTCTAAGCATCTTGATAAATTTGAGCTACAATAGGTAATAAGCCTTTGTCTCCCCAACGGTCCTAACAGCACAAAGATTTATGTGCCTAAAGCTTGTATTTCCACAGACAATCACTTGATGATGTTTGACCTCTGCAGTATTACTTGTACTTTCCTCTAGGCCTAACTCGTGTACTGAACCATTTGCTCACTGAATGTGAAACCTGATTGAGATTCATACAGAGGCGAGCCGTGGACCCCTAGCTGGATGACATCAAGCATCATCAGGACAGTACAACTTTGGACTAGTGGTTGTGTTGCATTATTAGTTTCTCCAACACACTTATATTTTATAAAATAGCACTGGAACATTTAAAATCTCCAACTTTGAGATTATTTGTTGAGTATGTGTCTTCATATTAACAAATGCTCCAGCTATGGGGCATTTTAGTGCTACATGGTGCTTCCTTGTCCACATGCTTTAGTCTCAGGCCTGGAAAAGTCTATTGTTGAATTTGATGTATTTTTTTTAAACGTTCTTCTCTGTTGTTGTTCCACTGCTCTGAAAGTCGTCTGTCTTTTGCACTTTTTGTGAAGTTCTCATCTTCTTGTCTTATTTTTCCTGCTCTTACCTCTCAGAGTTCAGCTCATGGCCAAGCTTTTTTTCTTTATTAAATGTTTTTTTAAACTGCTAGAATACATCATCGTACTGGTGATTATGTTGGCCACAATACACTCTTTGCATCATTACAGTCATTTTAACATAGACTTTCAGAAAACGCCTTTTCCCTGGTTAAAAGTTGCAAAAGCTCATAGTATTCACCTCAAGTGTAGACGAAACAGAGAAACTTAGTAGACCAAATAAATATATCTTAACAACATCTCTTTTTTTAAGATAATTATGATGTTTAACATGGAAAGTAAAAACGGTGACCTCAGGGGCAGCACAACTTTTCACAACAGGTTTTTGTATAATCAGTCAATGACAGCCCATCATATGTCTGCTGTACTTTGGGAGTTTCAGCATGACGGTACAGATGCCCAAAAAGCTTGTCTTTGGCTGTGAGTGACAGCAGGATTTTACCACTCTGCCAAAGGTTCTTTCTAATGGCACCAGGAGCTACACTTTGTTTTTTGTGGTGTTTTTTTTTTTCCCTTCAGAGCAAAAATGAAGGTGTGAGGTTTTGTTAACTGTTTCATTGATGACTGGGTTTTGAAAAACTCTTAAAGGAAGTTGGATATACCAACTAGTAAACAAAAGATCAGTAAGTCATCTATGTGTTTGGGTATGCAATCAAAGCCGCCTGCAATATTATTTCAAACAATATTAAATTTCTGGTATACATGACGTACAAAAAGTGAAGCAAGAAATAGATGACTTCCATTGTTGTTGTTTTTCTAGTGGTCACAGTAGAATAATGCTAGACACCATGTAAGCACTGCAAAAAAAGAAAAAAACCTCTTAATGGAAGCAAGGCTTAACTGAGTAGAAACACACACTAGAATTCACTGGACAGTACCAGTCCTCACCAGTCCTCACTGGACAGTACCGGACCGCTCAGTGGAAACAAGGCTTTAGAGTGCTTTCTATGGATGTTACAATTATCAGTTTAAAATCAAACCCTACGATCTGAAACCCAAAATTTGGGTTTTGAATTGAGTCATGGGGAAAGCGAATGAATGAATTTCAAGTGCTTTCCCACTGAACTGCTCTGGTTTGGACTCCAGTTCACCAGTCCACCTCATTTGGCAAGTGTGAAGTTGACCTGAGCTAAGGTAGGAATCAAAGAAAGTGAACCAAGGTTTATTTCATTGACCCTAGAAGCAAAAAGGTGTAAGTTGAGCAAAGAGTGTGAGTAAAGTAAATCTCATTAGTTTTTTTAAAAAAGCAGGTGATTCAGCCAAATACAAAGAAGCTCTAATCAAAACACATTAAAGTCTTGTCAGTAGATGTCAAGTAATGCAGTTTTTTTGTTGGGTAATTTCTGGTTGGTAGTGTGAGCAGTTCAATCTCCAAATGAGAAGTTGTTGCCAATGCATGACTTTTCCAGATAATTTGGTCTCTTATCATCAAAAATCAAGAGTTCAGTATGAAAGCATTCCCGTCCCATTCCAACTGAGGCTACGCCACCATGAATGTGTTCAATGACAATAGAACTAACTGTTGAATTTTGTGCACCTTTTTACACTAGATAGAAAGAAAGCGAGCAAGAAAGAAATAGATTAAAATAATTGATCAATTTACTCAGGGACCAAACTGATCAATGAGATACATTATTAAAAGAAGGCTATTGATCAGAAAAGAGGCAAGCCGGGTAAAATGTTTACCGCAGCAGAGAGGCGCAGATCAATTGTGCGGCCTGTGCAGTTGAATAGAGCCCTGTGTGGATCAATGCCTGATGGTGCAATAGGGCATATGGATCTGCCCACCGTCCACTGTCTCTTTGTAGCAGCTGCAGAATGAAAGAGTGAGAATCTGAGACAGCGAGAAGATCAGAGATGAACTTCTGCCATCTCTGAAGCAAAAGTAGTTTCCTTCAAGGAGAAATAATTAGGTCACAAAAGAGCATGTACCCATTTTGATGATTAAGATTACACAAATGTTCACTTATGAACAGTCCTACATGTAATTACATTTAAAAGTCTGTTATTTCAATCAAGTATGAGGCAGAATAAAAACATGTAGTTATTAAGCAACCTTTCCAAACTGATAAAGATAGTGTGTGTGTGAGCGTGTACGTGTCTGTGTGTGCATACTCTTCCACTGATGTGTACACGCAGGATACAGTGCGTGTGCACAGAATGGGTGTGTATGAGTGACTTCATGGGCTATTGATTGTGGACACTACTCCGCCATCAGTTCAAGCAGCTATTTTCCACACAAAAGAACGCTTTGAGGAGAAAAAAAGAGGAGGCCAGAAAAAAGAAACAGATTCTAAAATGTGCTCTAAAGAACAGCAGACTTGAGGCTCCTCTTTTCCCTCCCTTCTTCCCTGGCTCCTTTCTTTGCAGCCATAGAAAAGGAACAGAGTGATTGTGGGGTGCAATGGGTGGGGGCTACTGAATAGATCTCAACGCTTTTACAGATTTCCTCTCTCCCCACCATGGAGAACATCTGACCTTTGAGGGGGAGAAGAGTGGAAAAGAGGGGGAGACAGAGATAAAGAAGGAGGGTTAGTTGAGAGAGAAGGGAGGGCCATCATAATGAAAAGTGGTAATTCCTTAGAGAGGGAGTGAGAAAGAAATGGTTAAGGGCCAGTAATGAGATCGTCTGACTAGCCGGTTTCTATGGCAACCACCACAGTATAACTATACACTGAACTGTATGAATGAAAAAGAGACTGTCTTTTGTGGACACCAGTGGATGGGTCAGACAAAAAGGATATGGAAGAGAGTGATACACTGAATTTAGATAAGTTACTTTATCTCAGACTTTTCTCTTTCTTTCTTTTTCTTTAACTTATCAGTGACTTAAAACCCTCTGGTTCATGGGGCTTTGCTTCCTAAAAGTTGAAAAAAGTTTCAAGTCAAAAAAAAAAAAAGAAAGAAAAACAGGAGCCATGCATCTTTCTTTCTGCTCTGAGTATTCAATTTGTGTAACCAACCAATTGGTGATCCAGGTTTGTGCAATAACTCTCGTTTGGTTGGCTGTAAATGCAGAATTCTTAAGTTTTTAACTTAATTTGAGATGTGATAACTGTAAACTCGATGTGTGTTTCTAACACCTGCTTCCATTCCACTCCTTCGGACAGACAATCATCTCTGCAGATTGAGGTGAATGATCATCCTGTCTCTTTAAAGACCCACTCCAATGAAAATTGTGATTTTGGTGTGTTTGATATTTTCTTGTGGCGTTTGTCTCATTATTGAGGACACAGGGTGGCTGTGGTGCAGCGGTAGGGCGGTTAAGTTCTGATAGGAAGATTGCAGGTTCAATTCCCGCCTTGCCCACCAAAGTGTCAAAGTGTCCTTGTGCAAGACACTAAACCCCTGCTTGTCTCTGGTGGAAAGTTGGCGCCACTGGAGCCACCATCAGTGTGTGTAAATGAATGAATGAGCCTGTAACTGTAACGCGCTTATAGCTTTCAAGGAAGGTAAAAAAGCTCCATACAAATATACACTGTTTAGCACATATGAAGAAAGTTATCAGTAGGCTTAAAATTGTATTTCTTTATTCGTATTTTTGTGACAGTGCTACAATCGGCAGGTTACAAGCTCGCACGCCATTCTAATGCAAACAAATAGATTCATGTATGTGTTGTGGGGGGCTGCAACTTCTGATTGTAAATTGTAGATTTGGTTCCCTACTCACCTGTATGTGTCCTTGGGTAAGTCGCTGAACCCCACTTTGCTCTCGATGGTTAAAGGATGGTGCCAGTGTTAGTCAGCAAATGGGACTGTGTCTGTAAAGTGATTTGGGCCGTCTAAGAAGGTAGTAAAGCCCTATCTATTATAAATAAAAGACTTTTACCATGTACGTCTTTGGTCTTTGTCTGGCATCTTGCTCAAACAGCTGGAATTTTTTTTTTTATCTTAAGACGACAATCATAATTAAAAGTGGGAACGCTTTTAAAATAGATCAAAAGATGACTGGAGTGAGACTTTGAGATCCACATGTTCATTTGTGAATGGGTGTCTGGAGAAAACAAAGACAGGAAGCATACACTTAGATACAGTTTGACTCTGAGGTACATTTGTCTATAATGATTTGGACAAAAGTAAAAACATTTTCAACCTTCTGTGACAACACAAAGACGCAGTTTCCTAAAGTTCACTGTAGAACTGTAAAGTCAAGTTTGGGTTTGTACAGTGCAGACGTGTGACACTGGCCTCTGGATAACGAACATTTCCTTCCTCTGAGGAAGTACTGGTTCATGTGAGCCCCGGAGACAGGAGGCTGTGTGGGTCAGTGATAATCACACTGAATGGACAATGCTACAGATAGGTTTGGGTGAGCTAACACGCATGCCTGGTTTGACTGGGAGGGGCTGGAGGAACTGGCTGTGAATGCACACTCACGCCACGGGGTCAACAACAAAACACCCAGATAAGAAATACAGACATGGCACTTCCACGTTTGAGCTGGTTTGTGTTTGTATCGTGGAAAAGAAACAAAGAACACAGCTTGTAGTCAAAATAGACAGACAATTCACCATTCCTTGACTTATGTGAGTGAGGGCGAGGGAAGAAGGAGAACACAATAAAAGCTGGAATATCTTGAAGCTATTTAAGAGCTTGTTTGCAATGGGACAAGGTCATCACAATGTTCAATTATTATATGGATGTGTTTTTGATCTTTTAGATTTGACTTTCCAAGTTTTAGGTCGACACAGATTTGCAGCTGTCTGAATCCTTTTTACTGTTCTGGTGCTTTCCTGCTCTTCATCCTTTTTTAGGAAACGTCTAGAGGTTAGAGAGGAAGGATGGCAGGAGGAAGAGGAGGAAGGGTGAGACTATCATTGACACAGTCAAGGCAAAGGAACAATGCTCACATCTTTGGGCTCATTTTAGCAAGGCAACAAAGTTATGCAACATTTATACAACAATGTTTAAAGTTTCACCAATGATTAGACCCAAAGAATGGACAAATGTGGCAGGGTAGTGGAGGAGAGTGAACTCATATTCTGGGATAAAACTGTTGGTACCTAACCCTAACATAGTTAAAGGCCTCATGCAGTGGCAAATTTTTTTTTTAAATTTAGAAAGTCAATGGGTCTTAGAAAACGAATCTGATAAAAATATTCACTTAAAATGATCCAGGGCGATTTTATTGATCATTTTATGGTCCTGCACAGCTTTAAATTTGGGTGATAGGAGGTGATGGGCGGGGGCTGCGCGTGACGTCACGTCAGGGATCCCAGAGTGTAAACAACAATGGCGGACGGTCTGGGAAGCGACGTAGACCACGATTTAGATGGTATTTCTTTGGATGAAAGTGATGACCCTTCATCAAACAGGGAAATTTTAACTACACAGGGTTCAGAGGGTGTACAGCCCTACCAATTTGAGCCGGAGGTTTCCTCATCTGAGGATACCGGGGCTTCGGATGACGATAGGGAAAGCTCACACAGAGTTAGCGGTAGGGTTGGGCACCGATGGGATCTGATGCGGTTCCGGTGCTGCTTTGGTTTCGGTTTCGGTTCCCTTTCGGTGCTTATTGCGGTACTTCAGTAATAAAAAAAATGCCTTTATCTTCCTAAATCCAAAGCAGAACGGCTTCAAACAAGCGCAGACTCCCTCCTGCCGTGCAGCTGTGCGCAGGTAATATTAAAGCATAATATAAAACTCCGTCTTAAATAAACTTAAACGTCCTTGAAATTTTAGCCTGACATTTTATTAAATTAAATCAGGAATGTGGCATTTATTTGCAGTTGTTTTTGGGCAAAAGCAATATTTTATTTCAATAAAATAAGGCGGAAGATAAATGTCAATCACACGGCTGCAAAGCGCAGCAGATGATGACGACCTGCTGTGGTGGTGGGTGGAGCCGAGCCGAGCTTTCTGGATCATCAGATTCTTTGGAGCATGCGAAGCCGAATACTTAGCTATTGTAGAGGAACTGAACTTTTATTACTTTAACTTGCAGACAAACTCGAGAACAACTCTCCGCACGCTAACGTGCGCGCGCGCCCCTCCCCTTTCCTTTCCTGTCTCCGCAGCACGCGCTCTCTCTGCGGCACGCTCTCTCTCTCGCTCCTCTCAGAGCGCGCTGCTCCTCACATGCACACGCCCCCCAGCTTCGTAACAAGCTGAGATGCAGAAGTTGGAGCACACACTCATCTCACAACAACAAGAAAGTATATATATATAATAATATAATATATAATATATTATATATATATATATATAATATATATAGATATAGGCATTGTGCCTGTTTTTCAAACCTTTTTGCATCCTCGTCCGACACACGAACCTCTTCCATGCCTCCCTCTCCTTCATTTTCACGGGAAATTCGTGAAGGGAGACCCCCTTCTTCGGCACATTAGAGCACCCAAATACAACACACCTATTCACCATTATCCCGGATAAATCCCCAATTCCACGGAAGTCCGAATTCTATCATGCGAAGTAAGCCCAGAAAGTCAGCACAACAATAGGGGATCTAGCTGTGTGTTCCTGCTGTGACGTCACACGACCTATGACCTACTTATCGGAGGCTGCAGAAAATCTGAGCGACCGCGCTATTTTTAAACGCTTGTAGAGAGTGCACGGGGCCGCGGATGACAAAATAATTATACGGGGGTTCATTTGTGACATAAATACTAATGTTTTATTGCAGTTTTAGAAAAATCATGATTTTCACCGCACGAGGCCTTTAAGGAAAGAAAAAGCCAGATTGGAAATGTACTAAAATAGACCTATAAAGGTTTCTAACATTACACATTGCTTTAAATTATAGTCCAAAAGTTGGACTGGTGACCTGTACAGGGTGCATCCTACCTCCAACCAACGGGGTGAGTATAAAAAAGGGATAGATGGACAGATGGACTGCCTCACTTCCCTCTGCTCATTGAAACCCTCTTTGTCGGAGGAGCAGATACTTTTTTGAGTTCTGTGGATTTGAGACTCCACCCATCAAGACTTTCTGCTTATATAGTTTTGAAAACAACGTTTTTGAAAGTGCACAACAGAATATCCACAACCATCGTTTCACAAGACAGCCTACTAAGCATCGGAAAGAAAAGAAGAATGGCCTGGTCTGGACACATGACAAGATCAAATGGCCTTGTGAACACCATTTTGCAAGGCATAGTACCAGGATGCAGGAAGACAGGAAGGCAGAAGAAGAGGTGGAAAGACAACATCAAAGAAGGGAAAGAATTGTCTTTCTCCGGCTCACTGAGAGAAGGCTACAATCATTGCAGATGGCAGGAAATTGTCAGGAAATCGTCAATGGTGCCTCTACAACCCACTAGGGGTTAAGAGACTGATATGATACGATTTGAAATAAATTTTTTTTAAAAGTATAGAAAGTATATAAAACAAGTGTCACAACACCACAGGGAGAATGTTGCTCATAAGAGTCCATGTTGGCCTGTGATCCAAAGCAACACATCAATCAAGCCTAAATATGGAAAAAAAGAAAACCCTTCAAACTGTATAGTATCTGGTATTTGTAATTGGAAATCTGTCTATGTAACAATGGAATTCTGCTGCCTTGACACAACTTTTGCAAATATTTACAAGGCATGAGAGCCTTGAAAATGTGTAAAATATCATCAAAACAGCAAAGATAAGGACCTGGTTGCAGAACAGATGGCACTTGACATCATCAGATGGAAGCATAAATTAAACGATCTACTCTAATCCTAACTCTAACCCTAAAGTGTTCTGAATTGTAGAAATAAAACTTCATTTATAAAGCTTAAAACAGAAAAAAAATGTAAATTTCAGGGTCACTGGCTAAAATAAAGTGTTTTTTTTTTTTAGCAATATGGGGGGACTTCCGGGTCCGGTGGATTCTGGACGTTGATGTCTGCAGCCAGATCCACTTGACAACAAGGGAGGAGCTTAATTTATCACTCATGGTTCTAAAAAATCAGTGAAAAAAAGTCTGTGATCTCTCACATTACTTAAAAACAAACCAACAAACATGGTTGGAAAACTAAAGTAAGAAAATGATGACGACAGAGAATTCATTAAAAAAACACTCAAGAAGAAGACATGAACAAGAACAACAGATAAGAAATATATTTATACATATATTATAGCTCAGATGATCCTCTAAATTAACTGTTTCAGCAAGTTTAAGTTCAAACAATCTGGTCTTGTTGACAGTTAAATTGCTAAGTTAATTAGAAATGTTATTTTATAAAATGCCATTGTCAACATATATTCTATATAGGATTAACAAATGCTAATAAATGTCTTCATGAGCAGTTTATTTAAACTTGTAAGTCATTTGTAAGACACCTACAAATGCTAAAAAATGCATTTAAGCAGTCTAATACCACAATACTAATGCTTGTTAATGTCTCATAAGTAATATATTAATGAATCTTTGAAAGTCGCTATAGACACTTTATTTGCAATTGTAAATCCTTTGTAAGACATTTACAAATGCTGGTTAATACATTTATAAGCAGCTTAATGCCACATTACTAACGCTAGTTAATGTCTTATAGGTCATCTATTAAAGGAATCTCATCATAAAGCCTTACCAATATTAAATAATGCCACAATCTTTTATACGTTTTAAGAATTATAAATAACAATAGTACATTTTCTCTTAAATGAAATTTAAAAAAATATATGGAATGAAACTTTAAAGTTCCACTAAAACTTTATATTAGTTGTGCGAACTGCAAAACCAAGTCATAAAAGTTTGGATTCCAAAAGTTACCTAAATCTTCAGATGTACATCTACGCAAGGATTTTGGATGTGAAACAAGGCACTCCTATGAAAGAAAATGATCTCTTTCCTAAATACTACAAAAGACAAATTCTGCCTATTTTCATATACTGGAAGGGTCTTATAGAGCAGGTAAACTAAGTGTTGATTCAGAACGTAATTGGACAATGAACTGTGTTGCAACAGTTGGGGAGAACACAATGAGGAAAACCATCGCCAACGTTTTTTGCATTTATCACACATGGACGTATGGGATCATGGCTGTGTAATGTACTTTTGCCACTCAAGTGTTTGCATCGTTTCTCAAACACAAAAGAGACACGAGGTGCTAAAATTGTACCTGAACCTGTTGGCATTTGACACAACTTGAGTGCATGTTTCTACTTTCTCTGATTTAACTTGATCTTTCATGGTTAATGAAACAGTTTCCAGGGAAACCTCAGGATGTTTTTCTTTTCCAAAAGCAGTAAGAGGTACATAAATGCCATTTCTATCTATGCTCTTATCAGCACTGGACCGGAGAACGGAGGCTGCCCTTCCTTGTCCCTGTGACTGCAGCCTCTTTTTCGGAATCTGGGGCCACCGCTTGCCATTGTGCTGTCCAACAGGAAGTGCAGTTCGCTGCTCACTCCCAGCATTCACTGGGTTTCCTGTGTCAGGTTACCATGTCCTGTGTTTATTTTCTTTGCTTTTTGTCTGTATCCACCCTATAGGTTTTTCCACCAAAATCACACAAAAGAAAGGATGGCACTATCTGAGCTAATACGGCGTAGCGTTTCACGCTGACCACTGGCACTTTAAAACATAAAGAGATACATGCAGATTCATGCTAACTTTGAATGACAACGTTTTTGCAGTTGATGGGTAAAGAGTACGGTGCTTTTAAATATCCAAGCGACTGTGCTCTGCAGAGAAAGTTTCCCTTCATCTCAGCCCAAACAACCCCAATCAATTTCAAATTAAGCAGTTCATTCGATGGACATTGTCTTTGACAGATAAGCTTGTTACACCTTGAGAAAAAGACTGAGGAAAAAGACTTTAAAACAATCTCTTCAAAGTAATTATGGTTCGGCTTTTTTCCCTGACTCCACTGTTCTACTGCAAACAGCTTCGGAAAACTTGGAAGGGTGTGATTGATAAAGAGCATGAATGATGTATAAAGTCTGTTTCGCTCGGATCAATACTGAATTTCATTACAGAGCTCATTGCGAATGTGCAGTCCCACATATATGCAAGCTTTGTCCATTGAGATTTGCAGGGTTTTCGTTCATACAAAATATTGCCATTGATGAACAGAAAACACCAGCTCTTCTTTTATTTTCTTTTTTTTTACACCGTCTACCGCTCTAAAGCGGACTCAAACCGTGAGACACACTGATTCAGTTGAACGTTGGCGCACTTTGACTCTGTTTACTGATATGTTGACTACAGTAACCCTGACCCCGCCTCATTGTCCACCTGATTTCCCTGTGAGAAGTATTTCATTCCAACCATACATGTTACCAGTCTTTTTGTGCCTACAATGCTGACTACATGTTGTATATTTACCCTTTATGCCTCCTGGGGCTCCGGACTGTGATAACCTGAGTTTCCTACAAAATCTAATTTTGGCAGAACCCAAATGAGAAGAAAAATAAATAAATAAATAAATAGAGAAAATGATGAACATTAAGATTTCTTATAGAATCAACTGAAATATGGAAATTTAAATGTGATTAATGACTTTTTGCTTTAGTATGACTTTTTTAGTCATAACACCAATATTTTTATGTATTTTATGAGTGCTGGCAGCTACATGCTAACACAGATGACCGGCGAATAATTATGGCATCATCGAGGAGTAGGGTTGTTCGAATTTAAGACACCATTTTTCAAAATTTTCTATTTGGAGGGATAAATGTGGGGTAAGAAGGGGAAGAATTCAGATCCTTCCAGTGTAAATGCCTGTAAAGCAGCATTTCAGGCGTCCGAGTTTGAAACCCTCACCTTTATGTGTTGCTACTTATGTTTTTAAGTCCATTCTCAGACACAAGAGTCAGGGACGGCTGGTTCCAACAACAAAGCTTAAATAATGCAGGTATAGCTAAAATTGATTGTAATAGAACTACAAAAGAAAGTCTTTTTATTTATTTTTTTTTTTACAAACCAACTACTGCAATCCTAAAATAAAAGGTTGATGTTACACTTTACAGATTACAGAAAGTCCTGAATGGCAGTATATAGTACTGTTATTGAAGTATTACATTGTTTATTTACTTTTGACAAGTGTTCAAGACATTATTCTAATTTATCTTATGAAGTTGTCTAAAAATGCTCAAATTTCTTCCAAATTCTCCCAAAGTACATTAGAGGGTGGACGCAAACCCACCAAGATTGAAGAGCTCAGGCGATGTACATATGTCAACCTTCACCCAAGCTGGCCAACCAGAATGAAGCTGCAGGCCTAGATGGTATCAGCTGCAGAGCTGTAAAAAAAACTGTGCAGAATCAGGGGGAAGGTTCCAGTGTATAGCCCAGTGAAAAACACCCTTGTTTGCCTCCCAAAAATAATCTCATCCATCTCCCCTCGATGATTAAAGGCCAGTTGTGGTGACATTCCACATCAAATTCCTGAAAAGACTGTCTCTCCCCCATCTAAGTGAAATACTCTGAGAATCCACTGCAGTATGGGTAATGTGCTGGCGTGGGAGCAGAAGATACCATCATGTACCTGCTTTAGAGCGCCCATTCTCACTTGGACAATTCAGACAGCAAACTCCACATCAGGACTTCTTTTTTTTATTTTATTTTTTTCAGTGCATCCAACACAATCCAGCTTTTACTTTGGTGTGAGAAGATCCAGAAATGCTGGGGGATTCCTCCACAACCTCCCAGTTCAGTGACTTCCTGACAGACAGGCCACAGTTGTGAGGCTGAAGGTCTGTCTGAGTATGTGGTCAGCAGCTGCAGAAACACCTCAGGGAGCTGTACACACAGCAGCAAGCCAGAGGCTCGGAGAAACGGAACAACCTGATAAATCCAGCTGCCTCTGTGCTGCTGATGAATCTGGAACATCTGGAGCTGCAGCGCAAAGGAGAATAATGCATTAGTTGAGACCCTTACACTCCTTTTTTATTTTCATCTCGTAGAGTTCCAAAGTCTTAAAGCTTCAGAGATCAAAATAATCTTCAAGTTTGACAGTGTTTTTTTTTTATTCCAAAGTAACATTTAAATTTCCCTGCCAGGATAAACAGCGTTTTCGTTACTGCATTAAAATTATTAAACTGAACTTAATTAAACTTAATTGAATTGAACTCAGTTTGTTGCTTAGATGTGCCAGTGAGGGAAACAAGACGGAAAATAATAGAACGGCAAAAACATATCTCTGCAGCCTTTAAATGGAATTAAGCGCCCGTGTAATTAAGACAGATTCAAAGTCATTACCAGGGCAACAGCTATTTTACATTTTCTTGTTAATGCTTAGTGTATTTATTAAAAACGAAACAGCGCTGACAGTGAGGATACATCTATATTTTTATTAGAAACTATAACATTTGATAAGATTTGACAAGTTTATTAGTGATTTCAGACAGAAAAATAACAGTTTTACTTGCACGGTTTTTCATACTGCTTCACTTTTGAACAAAATGTAATATGACTGTTGTTGAGATTGTTAATTTGGTTTATTTTCTATATTAGTCAAGTTTATTTGACCCTTTGGGTAATACTTCATAAAAAGATTCCTTAACAAGCTTTATTAACACATTAACAAACACTATTAGATTCTTAGTAAGACATTAATTAGTACAATAAGCCATATAATGCTTATTACTATACAAAATAAGAATGAGACAATTCTATAAAGGCCATATTAATAAACTGCTTACAATCTTAACAAATGTATGGTCAACTTTATATTGAATGTTTTAAATGTGTTACCAAAACTTTTTATTATTATTATTTTTTTAGCTGCATTGTTGCCCCATGCCTAAAGACTTTTTACAGCAAGGCTCATAAAACTTTTAAGCTACATAGTACCATCCATCCATTGTCTCAACTGGCTATATCCCTTACAGGATCATGGGGTTGCTGGAGCCTGTACCGGCTACAGTCTGTCACAGGGGGTTATATAGTGATTCTCAGTAAAGTTTTTTTTAAGTATATTTTAATATTATCAATTAAGACATAACTTGAGAAGAATAAGATTAATTTGATTGCTTTTTCTCTCGCACGTCTTGGATTGTTCACTAAAAAACTTCAATGTGATGACATCATGCCAATGTATAGCAAACAAAAAAGAAACCAAACAGGCTTTATGTCTAAGATTTTCAATTATTTAAAGACTTAATCCAATGAAAATTGGGTTTTAACATGTTTGGTTGGCTTTTTTTTTCATGATAATTGATATACTGCATATTAAATATTTTAAGAATAAACTGTGTTTTTGTCCATTTCTTTTTTCAAACTGCATTGGATCAGGAGCGTGAGTTCAGGTTTGTGACGCAGTGACTGCCCAAGTCTACCTGCTCCACAACATATCTGTAGCATTCAATTTTTTTTTTTTTTTTGCTACACTAATGTTAGCTTGAGCTTTTGAAGAGGAGAGAGGTAACCTCCACGCCAGCAGTCTAAAAACTCAGAGGTGAATTTCTATTGACACCTGCACTGCAGAAAATATGCCTTAAAAAAACGACACAGTCTTTTTAATTATGGTTAATAACTGCATCTGCATTCATCAACGTTGAAAAACCACTGAGAACACTTTTACAATCGAAAAGATATAGTTGGAGTCGGACTTTTAAACACATGTTGATCAAAATAGTGTTTTTGACAATAAATGTTAGTTTTTTAAAAGTAAGTTTGTTGAATGTCCCAATATGTAATAACAAAAAGATCATTGCAAAAAAAAAAACAATGAGATAGTTCTTTATTGTCATGTTGTACAAAATAGTTTCCATAAGTTGTAGACTTCTGCACATCACGGTATGTGTGAACAAATGATTGAGCTTTAAGTCTTTGAATCTTTTCCCTCCAGAGCATGAAGTGTTAAACAGAGGAAAGACAACACAAGTATGGAAGATGAAGAACAAAAAAAAAAAAAAAAAAAAAGAGGGTCTGGAAATCATTTTCAGAAGTGTGTTTATACAGAGAGCCTGAGCTGGTCTCGATGGTGTTCACACACAGGGACTTCTTACAGTTCGTCTGAAAGTACCACAGTCAGAACATGTCCAGTTAAATTATCGAAGATAGTCTTTTTCTGATCCGTTCATTTGCAATTCAATATATTTACTTTTCAGTAAAAATGACATCTAATGCCTCATTCCTTTCCCTTTATAATCTACAAGATAAAAAGCAGGATCTCACTTGCTAATCCTCAGAAATAGCTGACATATGTGTTGGGGGGGTTAAATATCACCATTTGGATCTACTTAACAAAGAATTTCAAACAAAATATGAGAATAAAGATTACAAAAGTGTTGCACCAAAGCCCCAAAATGGCTAAACCATGCCTCGCAAGAAGTGGATTTGCTCTACATCTGAGCACACATCACACTCTGACTTTTACAATAAAGGTCAATCAGCGTGACCTCGTCAAGCTCGTATTTCATGGCAGGACTTGGGCAGAGGACCTCATGGTGGTGGTAAAGGAAGGTTAAGGAGGTTGAAGCTCGAGATTTTATCTGCACGACTCCCAAGGGAAGCCGAGTCCTGTAATGAGGTGCTTTAACTTATTTCTCTCTTTATGAAAAGGGAGTGAGGGTGCAGGGGTTGCAGAATTTGTTGGGTTTCTTATGAAGCAGTGAGACTTGAGCTTGTTGATGAGTAATGACTCTTCGTGTGTCACATGCTTTATTGCCACTTAAAAGAATGTTTTTCTGCCATAAATTTTTCACCTCTGCTGATTTTCTCCCTAGAAGGATGAAACGTTTACAATTAAAAGAGAGAACTTAATATTCCTTATTCCTATCTCTATGTTCCTTCTGGATAACAAATTCACTAATATTAATTCACTCGCTCTGGGTTTGTTTTTTTTTTTTTTTTTTTTTTACTGAGTTGCTGTGGTAGCTCAAAAAAGCCCAGAACCTCTTAGTTTGCAGCTTTATGTTAAAAGCAGACACAGTGAGGAAAAATGCTGTAGGAGTCAGTAGAGAGCAGGCAAATGTGCCGCTGCCACGGTAAAAGAAATATGCCTCTTAAAACGGTGTTTAAAAAAAAAACACCATTCTCTTCATGTGGCGCGTGTTTTTATTTATTTATTTATTTTTTGCTGAGTAGCAAAAGTCTAGGTGAATGTGTTCAAGTGTCAGCGAGCACAAACGCCGATAAAACCACAAAAAGACAGAGGCGTCTGAAGATCAGCTGCTTTTTATGGACCAACACTTACACACTCAGACATAAAGGCACAAACATACACACACACACATAACCTTAATCTCGCCGTTACATTCCAGACATAAAATAGGCAATCCAAAAGCCTCTGGGCCCCTGAAGAAATAAAGACTATCGTTACCGTGACAACATGAAACAACAGCAGCACACAACATCTCCTTGATGGACAGTGTATTCCAGCAGGCCGGACGGTGTACAGGTTATTTTTTTTCCACCAAAAAAGGTCAAAAGCAACATGTAGTTCAGCACAAGTATTGGTTTGCAGTTCTTATAATGTATATACATGTTGGTAATGTTTCCTCGTTTTTCTTCTACAATAGAAACTCATTAGAGTCAAGCACAGGCATGCTTTATGTTTTGCTGTATATCCAGAGTAGAACTAAAACGTGACTAAATGTATCTCAACATCTTAACACTTAAGAGGTAAAATGATCAACTAGAAAATGTGGAGACATTGTAAAAAAAATAAAAAAAACTCAGGACACCCCCTCCAGAAATGCGTGAAAGGAAAAAAGTGCAAAGGAAGAGCTGGAGTCTTGCTCAAGGATGTGTTAGTGGCACTGAGTGCTGGTCCAGTCCTCCAAACACTTGATCAGCCTAATTAAAAGAACCTTGGCATGATATGTTGTGCACGGTGGGGAGTCAGGCCACAAGCCAAGTCTGCTCTCAAATCCTCTCTCCCACACACATTCAAGTAATGCCATGAACCACGACAACATTAAGCATGTGGAAGAGAGAGAAAGCAAATTCTGGGCAAATTCTCAAGACGCCTTGTATTGCGATCTAGAGATAGCAAGGAAGGAAAGCATGTTTGAAGCGCAACACAGACATGCTGTCAAAGCTGTGCTCTGCTGTCACTAACGATTGGCTCTCCTGTTTGTCCTTCCATTCTGAAGTGTTCTGCAAATGAAAATCCTGCATGCAAAAGTGAGTAATCTCTGGCAAATCCTGGAAAGAAAAGCAGCTTCTTGGAGTACTACTGTACATATGAATCAAACTTATGCATGTCCATGGACTGCCAGGACTTAATGTATTACACATTTCTATAGCATGCAAACACTTTTGTCTTGTATCCCAGCATCTGCACACACAAACGGACAGACAGAGTACATGCTCTCATACAAACAGCTATGCGTGTTTGTTTAAGCAGCTTTTCCCTCCAAAATAGACCCACCTAGGTTGCTACAACAGTCTGACATAACTACAAAACAACGTTGCTCCATTGAGAAATATTCCACTTTCAACGAGAAAAATTTTCATATTTTAGGAATTAAGCAAGTTGACATTTGAAAGGTAATTGTGGAACATCCTATTCTTTTTGGACCACAAATATGGACCTTCCATATAAGGTTAACACAAACACTGTCATGCAAAAGTTTATAGATAATTCTATCCATAGACTAACATTAAGAACATTTTAACAACAACTCAGGATAATATCATTTTATATTTCCAACTGTTTCATGTAGTAGCTTTTTTTAAAAACACAGAAAGAGATTGCAAAATACCAACCAGCAAAATAGGGTTGTGCATGCATCAACAGTGCATGGCTATGTTATCCACTGGTTTGTATCAAGACCCCCTTTCACGTTTTTTTAAACTTGAAGCCAACTGTGGAGTGTGAAACATTGCATATCCTAAAATAACAACCAGAAGCTGGTTTTAGAAAGAAGCAATGATGCACGAAGACACATATGAAGCAAGACAAGGTTGTAAACAGACAGATTTCAGAAACTTTTCATATATTTATTGCTTTATCGCCTATTCATGACAAATAGGCGGAGGGGGTGAAGTCAGAGGCTATTAATCCAATTGATACATATATTGCATTATAAAGTATGTTTGTAAGGACATATTATGAAGTAAGACCTGATTGTGCACACTGAAACAACTGTCCCCCCTATGTCTCAATTTTCTGCAAGTTTTTAGTTTTAGGTGCAGATTATTTACTTCAGCAATAAAAGTAAAAATTATAGTATCAGCTGCATCTAGTTTCAATAGTAAGTCAACAATCATAGGTCACGAAGTGCAATTTGAGCATCTGGCACAGTGTATCGGTCTGATGGCAGCATGTTTTGGACATTGGACACGGAGACAGTTAAAAAATCTGAGCTTTAGCAAGGAAGACACATCATATCAACCAATCAGGAACTCAACATTGTAATACATTGAAGATACTATCAGTGAGTCCAAAACCAATATGGAAAAGGATCAAAACATTCTACTCCTGAACTTTTTATTTGTTCAATTAAGATGACAATAAACAAAAAATCTAAATTCATTCTTGCTTTGATTTCTTTCCTCCTCTGACTAATGTGGGACAGCAGTTTGTCAAACTGGCTCAGAGAGGGATGGAAGTACCGCTGAAAGCAGCCGTCCTTCAGACCGGCTCCTGCAATAGATGGAGAGTGTCTGAATGATGTCATGAACCCAGACATGAAGATGTGATCAGTGATGCTTTAGTAGAGCTCTTCAGAATAAATAAACTGATCTCTCAACATCATCCAGGTCTTCCATATATATTAAACAAAATATACAGTCAATGTTTCTATGTAGCATTGAGGCTGAAAACTTTAGAAGGTCTGGAACATCTCGTTTGTGAACACCTATTTCTTTAACGTCCACCAGGGAATTTGAAGCACATCAAATGTGGCATTCGGTGTGAACGCAGCTTAAAAGTTGTCATGTTTGCTTACAGTTGAGGTTTTTCAGTAAATAAAAGAAAGCTGTAAATATCCATGTAGATGTTACCAGCTGAACTGCAGTTAGCTCTCTTTTCAAAGCAGCCTCAAGAAGGAAGTGCAAGTGCTGCCCCTTGTACTTGAGCTGAAGCTGTGTCAAGCATGTGACTTTCAAGGACGTGTCACTGCAGTGAAGGAGGGCTATTAATATAGAAGCTAATACCACTGTTTACCAGTAAAACATTGCAGTCTCAGAGATTAGTGTTTTCCTTTAAAATTTTAATACATCATGACACAAATGGTTGTTAGTGGATAAGATATTTGTCCTTAAGATCTAGAGAGAAAAATTAAAAGTTCTAGTTGTAGAAATTCTCCACAATCTAAGTATTAACTTGATAAATTCCATAATTTCAAAATTTTACTCTCTACCTTTATTTTGACAGGATTTTACAGAATTTCTGGTGCTTAAAGAAAGAAAAATCAGAGATATAGAAGTCTATGCTTCTATGATCAATACCCCACACTTCTTCTTACATGCCTGTAAGGGTTGATTCAGCAACCCCGCCTCCATCTAACCATATCCTCAGCCTCCACCTCATACCACCACTCTCTCTCATGTTCTCCATCACTTTACCAATGAACCCTCTCTTTGGTCTTCTTATTGGTCGATGCTTGTAACATACAGTGAATTTGTCAAATTTAGCCGTATTTGCTTAATCATCATTTTCTTTATTGCCACTGGCAGACTGAACTCTCTGAAACTTGATTCAGTCTCAAGTGTAATATCCGTATCTGCACTCAGTGCATCAAGTGCATGCTTGCATTCTTTGCTCACTGTGAAACATTCCACTGCACTGCAATGTCAGTTTATTGCAGACTGGCATGTTACTCTAGCAACAACATTTCACAAACTGCTCCTGCGCCGTGTTACAGTAGGGAGAGAACAGAACAGGCATGTAATGAGATGGCCTCTCTGTTTGTACAGATCCAGAAGAACTCTTCCTCAGCTTCAGGACAGAACACAGAAGAATTTTCACATCAGCTGTTGGCAATATTACACTGAAAAGCATCCATTATTCAGCGCTATTTCAATCAGTGTAAAAAAAAAATAGAACTACCACCCACAATGTGTGTGAATGTTGGCACATGTGCAACAAGATGCATGCACATCAACTCACATGAGGTGGAAGGCAGTGTCTTTTTTTTTTCTCTGTGTCAACTCTCTGTATCTGCTCCTTTGAGATAAAATAGAGGAGAGGAAGCTTTGTTGCTGTTTTTAGCCAGTTCTTTAATCCTCTTCATTAACTAATGCTGCCCTTTCCCTCCTTAGCGTCGCCTATCTGTAGAACACAGGTTGCCATTGGTAAATTCAAGTTCTGCTCACAACCCAACACAAGAGCATTTCCTTGGCTATGAGATTATTTGCCTGTAATTCCTTTTGTTGTTGATGTCGTCAGAAGATGATATTTTGTTACTTCTTTAATTTTTCTATCAGCCCCAGGTACATTTTCTTTTTCACCACGCATGTTTTAACTCCAAAACCTTCCGTATGTTGATAAGTTCCACCAGATCCACGCTACATCCAGCTGTTTCCAACCACCTTCACTAAGAAAAAAAAAAACACTTTCCATCTTCTAAATCCCTTCATCCACGGCCTACAGGTTATTTCCCTTACTACTCCAGACATAATCCTGTCCCTTCTGGTGCAGAGAAGGAGATACAGAGAGGTGGGAGATGGGAGGGAGGACATCGTAGAGACAGAAGTAAAACACAGAGGCGAAGATGGAGCGAGTCCAAGAAAGGCATCATGGGAAAGCAACACAAACAAGAGGTAAAAAATACACTGTAAGTCATGTATTGCAGTACTTTCCAACAAGAAAACATTTTTTTTTAACATCAGGATACTTTAAAAGACGGTTTTGGTTGGGGGGGTGAAGCTGGAGGTCACCTGTCAAATATTGTTAACGCATGTGTCCTAGCTTCCTCTACTCAGCTTACTTGGCGAAAGAATAAACTTTAGCACCAAAGATTTATGGTTCCTAGGGAAGAGTGGAAGTGTGTTATTGATAAGTTGCAGAAAGAAGGTGAGGGGCGCCCGCTGCCGTAATTAGAGGATGAACTTGCTGCACATCGACTGAACAGACTCTCGTTTTAATCACCTCACACAGTACAACAGTTGACCTCAGTGTGGGCAGATGACCTCACCTCAGAGTACAGCCAAACATGTGCATCATCACAGAACTCAGAGAAGGTCTGATGTGTCTAATCGTTTTGGCAGCGAATGAGCGTCTGCACCTGGTGTTGCATCAGAACTCAACTTCCAGGACTCAGTTATGAATGAGCAACCAAGGCCAAATTACAATCGTGCATACTTCTTACTGTGAATGCGTGTCTGTTGGGGTGTCTAAGTAAAGAGGAAGGATTGAGAGTGCTGTGTTTGTGAAAGCCGAGCATTATCCCAGCATTCACCAGTGTTTCCAGTGACCACAGGTTTGGAGGTCTGCCTGGTTCTTCTAGACTTTGCTTAGCAATGGGACTCACCATTGTTTGAATTGGCTCCATAGCTCAATGTTTTTAGCATTGCTTCAAAAAGGAGGGGTTAGTGGAAGCAGTGAAGAAGTCTAGGGTTAGAGTAGAGGGAACAAGAGGAAAAGAAAAGCAAGACTACAGTCAGCCGTCTCCCTATAGCCCAATTTAATTAGACTTTAAAAGAAGGCAATTTGAGTTCAGGTTTTGTTTCTTTCTTTTTTTTCCAGCTTGTCAGTACCAGCCATTATTTCTTAGGTTGTTTCAGTTGGCTGTTGCATCAGATAGGTCTATTTCATCAAGATGACTAAGATGCTGATATGTATCTTTAATCAAGGAAAACTGCATTCCTGTGATACAGGCAATCGTTGGGTCAGACTGTTGCAAAGCCTCCAAAAGTTTACTTTTTTGAATGTTTGGGTTTGCAACGTTAAGCAACGGTATGTTGATATGAATGAGCCGAGATTTAGTCGAGAAAATTTCGAACGAAAAAAACTTTTTTTTTGAATCAATGAAAAATTTGAATCTTTTATCCATTTAATCGTTCTCTGAAAAAGTACATTTTAGTCCTGCAGAGATCCATTAAACATAGAAGTAAAATGCTCCAGTGCCTGGAGAGAGTTTAGCATAAGCCGTTCATCATAACTACCACTTAGGAACACAAACCCTCCTAAAACCTTTCTTCCCTCAAACTTTTTAGCAGTACTGAGCTTCCATGTGTGGCCAGGAGCGTGTCTGAAAAATCAGAATTCCAGCACCTCATTAATAGTTTATGCCCTCCATCCAGCACCAGAGATGCCAGAATAATCCTCTCCAGGGTTTTCATCATTCAAATATATTTCACCCAAATATACACTTGTTCGGCTACTTTGCGACAAAGCTGCTGCCTACCTTCCTCCTGCAGCCTCATGGGAACTCTCTGCTCACTGAGACACCTTTAACCAATATGTTACAATTCCTCTTCCACAACCTTAAAGCCATCAGTATTCTGTATGGCAAATATCTAAAACAGGACAATAAAATTATAACAAAAGTGTGACAGAAATGGCTCCCCTTAGACTATAAAATGGATTTTTACAAACAGCACTGAGAGGAGTGCGCGCCTTTTTCCTTTTAACAAACATTCCAACCCCCTCGTTTTTGTAGCTCCCTCCTGGATCCTTACCCTCCTCTCCTGCCCAGGTGAGCGTTGCTCAAGTTGCAGCAGCAGTGGAATTACACAGGCAAGACGAAGAAAGCGGACAATTATCTTCAATATCTGTCAGACACATGACAGCACCAATCCCCCTTCCCACCCACCAACACACCACACACACACACACACACACACACACCCACAAGCGCACGCAAAAGCCAAAGACAAGTACAAAGAAAGGGAGTGTGCTGCTCTTTTGATTGTTCAGAGGCAAAGAAATTGTCTCGATCTCTCTTATTCCCCCCTCTCTCAGTGGCTTTTTCTGCTCATTAAGCACTGCATTTGCATGTGTGCTGCCAAAGAGCAGGAGACTGTGGCAATGGAGATAAAATAAAAGCATTACAACACTGATGCTATACACAGATTTAAGTGTAGATGGCATTTCAAAGAGTGACAGAGAGGAAAGAATTGATAAGAAGAAAATCCACCGAGGGTCATCCCTTTTTTGTGTCAAAACCACTGCGACATGTATTTTTCATCATATGCGGTAAATAAGCATTTTCTCTCCTTTTTAGTCCACGCACTCACACAAAGGAAAACAATAAAAATTTATCATTTTCGAAGAATAAACGTCTAAAAATGTACAAATTTGAAGCCTCTGAACTGTTCTCCACTACACCAAAAATATAATAAGTTGAGAATAATTTTAAACTTTTCAAGGTATCCTGTGGGCCGTTTCCTTCCAGAGTTGCCCTCTGGGTAAAGAGGTGAGACCTGACAAGAGCTCAGGCATGTAGGCAAGACCTAATCAAACTGGGCCATATCAGCAGAGCTGTAGGGATGTTGAGGACCAACCATATTGCAGTCCAGAGTAAGACTGCAGGAAAGACTCTTTCAGAACTGGAAGGTCGATGAAAGAGCCCCATGAGCCTCTGAATTGATTATGTCTCCTTCGCTCTCAGCGCACTGATAACCACATCCGCTTCAAGGACCCCTCGGGGCTAGTTCAGGTGAGGCTACCTATCTCTCTCACTTACAATCATGAGTCCTTGATGGATTAAGTGACGCATGTGAATTTAGAGTGGTCCACGCCGAGGGGAGCAGATGGGGATGAAGTGTCGGTGTGGAGAAACTGGAAACGGGAGACCAATCAGCGGAAGCACAACAAAAGCTGGGCAATACTAACCTTTGAAGCACCAGCAGTTTTAAAGAGCTAGGTGAGTGGGGATCTGTGATAATAGCACACACTTCATCAGACCATTACCTCAAATTAGGGATAATTAGCCTCAGTAAACTGGGCACAAAACACGCCTATGATGTTGGGCCCAGAAGGCATGCTGCGGTACCTTTTACAGCCTGGCGGTTGATTTTGGGCTCACACAACTGCTGCTAACAGCACAGCAAGGAGGCGATAAAGAGAGTGGGCCTGACTGGCTGCTAGCAAACTGAGAGTAATTATCAAAGGGAGCTTATAATCAAACATCTGAATCACAAACACAGACTATAAAACCCCTTTGGCATACATCCAGGAGTCGTTTTATCCAATTAAGTGAATGACTATAACTTGGGGAGGAAGTGTGGGGATTGGGCAAAAAGGGGGGCTGAGGTGATAAATGCATGTGAAATTCATACGATGTGGTAATACAGTATTTGTCTTCTTTTTATGATAGAATTGCTTTTCTTGTATGTCAAAAATGACTAAAGATTGTGAAACAGGAAACACAGATATTCCATTTTCAACTGATCAACGTTTGCCCCTGAATGTTGAGGAAATTTTTTTTTATTTTTCTAGCGCTCCAACAGAGAATCAGTCAGGGGGTGAGCTTCAGGGGGTCAAGGGGGCAGGTGCCCCCAAGTCAATATTAACATACCTTTAGACAAAAATTAGGAAATCATCAATATAAGCTTTTTTAAGCATTAAAAAATAACCCCAGCTGACATTTCAATGAGGGCCCCATTTGGTTTACCTTTGGGCTGAATTGGTGGGACCCAGGTGGGTTGGTCCGCGGGTTCCATGGTAGCCCCACCTTTGCTTGCCCTTATTGTCTTGAGAGGGTATTCAGTAGTCTGGCTAACTGGGCAGCAGAGCTCACTAACTCACTACAATGTCCGCAAGCAGCTTCTTAGCTCGCTACGCTGTCCACCGGGTGGCTGGTTAGCGTAGGGACCTACCACTGAGTCCACACCTAAGTCAATGTAGGCAAACACGGGTGGGGCCACCATGGAACCCGCAGACAAACCCACCTGGGGCCCACCAATTCAGCCCAAAGATAAAACATGTGAAATGTTCGCTGGAAACAATAGCAATATTTCTAAATCAAATCTGGATCCCCTCAAGTTCGTTGCTTCCCCCCTGTATCATGTATGCTGTCCCATGTGGGCTTTCAAGAATTTCTACACTTTTTTTTGTTTGTTTCTATGACATATTAGTAGTAGTACCTCAGCTAAACTAACTGCTATTTTAATATTGATATTAATAGCATTAATGAAAGTGTTTGAAATATATCTTTTGACCCTTTCATTTGTAATGGCCTTCCACTCTGCTGTTCTTATTGATACCTTTCCAAAGTCTTCTGTGCCCCTGTCCTCATATAGAACGTTCTGGCTCCATTAGTGAAATCAGGTAAATGAAAGCTCATCACTGTGAAGAAAACTCCTAGGTAAAGACCTGAGAACAGTGTTGGATTGATCCAAGAAGCTACAAGCCAAATTTGCTCTCTAATCTTACCCTGGGTTCACACTGCAAGCGAAAGCCCCGCAAAGCAGAGCGCGCCCGGAATCCGCTTCACTTCCAGTTCACACCAGTGTGCTTTTTTTTGTCGCGGTTGAAATGTGTTTATGCTCAGCCGTGGTTATTTAGATTTTTTTCAATTAATTTGGATTTGTCCATCTTGACTTGTCGTCAACTGCTCTCTACCTCTCTCTCGTTGATAGTGTTTTTAGACATCTAAAACCACACACCCCGCTCTGTAGTCAGCCCACTACATTGATCTGTGTATGTATGAGTGTCTCAATATCTGCCGTTGTGTGTTTACAATGTACTTTCATCTCTACAGTCTGTTTAGATACAAAACTATGATCACATTTGTCAATAACTGTAGTTTATTGTACATTCTATTATCATCCATATTTGCACATCATAAACACTCACCTGAGCACAGGTGTCACCTCACCTTCGCACTAATAGTATGCGTGACAGAATCAAATGCTTTATTTGTATCGGTTTGTATGATTAAGTGAGTGTGAGCTGCGGTTGCAGTTATGTTGTGTACATTCTGACTTGTTTAAATGTGGAGACTATTTTGGTCAACAGGTATATGTGTAACTACCGAGTGTGTGTAGACAGGCCTCGCCCATTTCAGTTTGATATTTAGACCTGGTCGTTTTTTCCTGTTGCTTCCCTCTGCTGCCATCTTCTTTTTTTTCTCAAAACCCCCCTCTTTTACACCCCCCCCTCTTCTTCTTTTCCGTCCGGTCCAAAAAAAAAAAAGATACAAACTGATCAATATACATAAAGTTTAGCATGAAATACAGTATAATCTGCCCAACAATAGAGGCTATCAGCCTGTATCTGTTTGCTCAGCTGTTGGATAGGACAAGTAAAAAAAAAATAAATAAAAAAATAACAACGCCTTCTTACATTTAAACATGTGATTATTCAGATGAATCCCAGTCATTCTCTAAGGAATCAGTATTTAAACAGTGACTGTGGTAGCTCTCAGTTTAAGAAGCACTTGCCTCACTTACCTCTCTCTGTGAGTTAATTGGGAGCAGAATTGCTCTCTGGTGATGAAATCCAGATACAACCCAAGTGTGTGTGAGCAACAACTCCCTCAGCTCTGCCACAAGAAAGAGGAATGTACCAGGCAGGGTGAAGAGAGGAAAGTTGCTAAACTCGTGGTATTTCCGAGACCCCTTTCACTTGGCCTTGATATTTTGTATAGGCTCCTGAACAATTTAGGTTCTGCTTTTCTGAGTGACAAGCTTTGTTGTATGGACTGGTGCCATGTACCGGTACTTGTTAAGCCCAACGCTCTTCCTCTCTGCCAGTCAAGACACCGCCCACACAACAGCAATAGCAGTCACAGTTACAGGCCCTTTTTCACACTACTGATACATAAATATAGACTGAAATGTTCCTCATAACCAGAAGTATTCCCTAAATTTGGCAAATCTATCTTCATTTTTCTTCTAATCCAAACTTGTCAAGAAGTGCATACAAGCATATTCCGTTGTAGAAATATCCTGAACAGTGTTCACCTTAGATGGTGCTGATACTCCAACGTCTCTGTTCATAAACACCAATAACACTTTAACCTCTCTGTACCCAGGAATGTGTTTCTGCATTTCTGCCTGCCCATTTTGGGGCCCTCCGAGCTAAGGACCCACCAGCAGACTCACTGGAGCATGAGATGCAGCTGTGTGCGTGTACGGGACAGGTCTTACATGTACAGGCCTATACGCTGCTCAAGGATGAGGTGGCTTCTCTTCCCCCAGGGGCTGAGCAGGCTAACACAAGACCAACAGTTAGTGTTTCCTGTAAACACCTTAACACTGTATGTGTGTTTTTTATCAATTTTTCCACAATGTAAATATTACTGGTTTTAAATAATTATTTGATGGTCTAACATGATGGAATCTCCCATATTTTTTCTCCATTTGATGTTGTTCTCCAATGGCTGAAGATATTCATCACTGGTGTGTCTTAAAATCTTTAAATGTGACTCAATTAAACTAACTTTCCACTTTGTTAAGTACTATGAATCTAACAAAGGAATTACTTATTATTAGTACATTTAAATATATAAAAACGGTTATAAACACTTTTGCGCAGCTTTGTGTATGAGACAATCAGGGGCTCTCTAATGAGGTCAATAATCCTCAGATGAGTAACGCAAGCATCAAATGCAGCAAATTGATAAAGTCAAAGAAATACATTTAAAATCTGACATATATGTAAATAGGAGTGTTGGGAAAAATCAATTAAGCGATATATTGTGATAATTCATTTGGCGACACTTGAATTCATTCATTCATCTTCTTGGCCGCTTTGTCCCTTTCGGAGTCGCGGGGGAGCCCAAGCCTAACCCGGCTACTGATGGGCTAAGGTAGGACCCTGGACAGGTTACCAGTCGGTCACAGGGCCTCAATCACACACCCATTCACTCTCACACCTAAGGGCAGTTTAGAGTCACCAATTAACCTATAAAGCATGTTTTTGGACAGTGGGAGAAAGCTGAAGTCCCCGGTGAGAACCCATGCATGCACAGAGAGAACATGCAAACTCCACACAGAAAGGTCCCAGTTGATGTTTCTGTTTCAGAACCCCCAGCCAGGATTTGTACCGGAGCCTTCTTGCTGTGAGGCAAGAGCACTAACCACTGCGGCACCATGCAGCCTACAATTGATTCGTATCGGTTAAAATGTTGACAAGACTATATTTGATTAATTATTTATGAGTAAATGTAGTTCAGTGTCTTACTTTTGTTTTCCACTGAAACCCCTGACCGCAGCACTTTACAGCACCTAATTTCCTAATTTTTTTTAGAAGCTTATTGGTTAAAGCCCATTAATTCCATGTTTTTTTTGTCTTGTTTTATTATTTTTTCTTTTTTTGTGGAAATCAGACAATATTTATCGTTCCCTTTAAGAACAAATATTCTTAATTTACTGAAAGAAAAGTACCATGGATTTGCTTGGATAAAAATAAATTGTTTATGAGATACAGTTGCCTTGCTAAGCACTGTGATTATTAAATAAAATATGTTTTTTATCTTTTATCAATATGGCAGGTGCATTAATATTCAGGTATAGATTTTTCTAATTCATAATCTTTATAGAAACTTGTGGAAAATAGTTCTTGTATGGTCTTGGGATATATTATGTTGCGTAATATGATGAGACATGTATTGTGATACATATCGCATCACCAGATTCTTGCTAATACACCCCGCTAGATAGCTTTTGCAATGACTCTCCTGAATCTGTACTTTTTTATACCTGCTTATTTACCACTGAGCTCTGGAACCAGCTGGGACAATTTATTATATTATAAACGTATTAGTATTATAAACGTCTGACATATAATTACCTATTTTAATTTTGATTTAAAAAAGCATGGAAAATATTGTTAATTTATTACTTCTTCAATCTAATTTATATATTTATAAATTCAGAGCAAAAAAAATGTGTCTACTTTTTTTAGGGATTTAAGCTATTTTATAATACTCTAAGTGGAGCTTCACTGTTTGATGAGTAATACATTATCTTTTTTTTTTTGTTTTTTATTACTATTTTTTTTCTTTAATTATTTTTTGATTTTTTTGTAGATTCATTGAATTGTTTGGATGTACTTGTTTGTATGTTCTGTGAATGTATTAATATTCAATAAAGTATTTTAAAAAAGGCAACAAATGTGTGGAAGTATGTTTGTGATTGTTGGGGTGGGAGCAGGGGTGGTTAACACATGAAAATGTAAGGAAAAGTGAAAAAAAATGTAAAAAGATTAAAGTCTGCATATATCCAGCAGGTTCTGAGTGAAGAGGAATCAACATAAACCCTTAAGTTGTGAAGACTCGCAAGCACCGCAGGGAACTTGATCTGTAAAAGGTCAGACATGAAATGCGCAGCACATTTTCTCTGCTTCTTTCCCTGCAATAATTTGTCCTTATAAGAAAAGTGCAAGCAAATTGGCTTCACTTTAATACTGATATAATGCAATATGGAATTCATAGTTGACATTCTATGATTTAACCAATTCTTCTGTAGCAACAAACGCTGTTTTCACACAGCATTTGTGCGGCAACATCTTTTAGTGCATGCAGAAAAGCTGCTGATTATAACAGTTTGGTTGTGATAAAACTGTGTGTTTTACCCTAGAGACATAAGAACTGGACCACTGATGTCACCAATAGGATTCTTAATTGCAAAAATTGGACTTGAAGAAGGATGACCGTATTGACAAACATTTATTCCTCCTAACTCACCAACATTCCAAACTATCAAATTTGATATTGGTTTCTTGTAAAAATATATGAGAGAAAGTTTGTGCACTATTCTAATATAAATGAGGTTTTTTATATTCTTAAACTTGACAGATTTTGTCTTCACATTTCATAAACGACATGGTAAATGGCATAAACTTCTAATAGCCCACTGTTTTTAAATGTTCTTGTTGCTGTCAGAACCCGGGTGTGGACACAGACGCAGAGGCGGGATGTTCCAAAAGAATATTGTTATTCTTTTCTTTTGCTGAGTCTAAACCCAACGAGGCTGGAAGGCTCGTAGCACTCAAGAATGCACACAAGACAATCTGGCCACAAGTTGAGGGGAACGCGCAGCTTATAAACAGAAAAGAGACCATCAAACACAGGTGTGCCCATTAAGAGGGCAAGAGAGCCAGGTGGATAAAGGAAAGAAATCAACACACCTGAAACGAGAAGAAAGTGAAAACAAAAGATAAAACAGAAAACACAACTACACCCGGCCCAAAACCCCACAGCTACATTTTCCTTACGATGGAGGACATATATAAAATAATTTAAAATTAAAACTGTGTTTATGAGTATTTCTTTATTCAAATCTTGATGAATCAGGAGCAGATAAAACCCAGCGGTCTGTATTAGCTCGAGTTTGAAACTGACATTAGTGGGCAAAAGTCTTCTTGTTCTGCTCCAACTCTAAAGCCTCCATCTGTAGACAAATAGATCCATTAACGTCTTTGTTTTCTTTGTCTGAGGTGCCAGCTGGCTCAAAACTGTACAGCTGGGTAGTTCTGATATTGTTTGCTGTTCTTTTCTATGCTGTTAGCTTGTGAAATGCTATAAGCTAGCAGGAGAGAGAAAGGGCAATTAGATGGGAAATTAGTGGAGGTTAACTGTTGCGCCACAACTAAGAGGCAAATTTCTAATGAAGTCCTGCTGCTCTGCTGAAAATTTGCTTTAAAAAATGGCACAGGCTGCAAACTACTACTACTAATCATGATAAAAGGACCCTGAGAGGGATTTTGAAATAGAAAAAAATATATATAGCTAAGAGTAGAAGTTTAAGGCCCAGGCACAGTCCCATTCATCCATACACACACATTGATGGTGACAAAGCAGAAATCACTCTATAAGACAAATAAATATTAACTTTGTGAGTTTACAAAAATGCAAGTATTAAAAAATTAGATGCAGATTAATCCTTGGATAGGTATTATTAAAATCACTTTAATAAACACTTCCTTCTGCAATGCTTCCAGGAGCTCAGTGTGCATGTGTGTGCAGTGACAGTACTCTGTTGTCAGGTGGACTGAATGTGTTCTTTAGAGCGGGCTAACGGTGTTAAACTGCAGGGCTGCAGCAGGGCAAGCTGGAGCATGACTGATCTATTAGGAGGAGCATACAGTTGTGGCTTCGATCAATAGTGCCTTATTTGTTTGTGTGCACACAAGTGGAAAATTGTGTGTTGCCTCTCTCTGTCTCTGTTTCAAGTTGTATAAGTTAGGGTCCACATTTAGGAAGTGGGAGTGAAGTGCTGAGAGCAACAATCACTGGAATGGAGAGATAGTGGGCATTTCAGAGCCCCAGAGCGCAGAGGGAGGAGGTTATTCACTGAATGATTCTGCCTTCATTCAGAATCACAAAAGCTACCAGCTCGCTCTGCAGTTACTCAGAGGCTATCATATTATCTTACCTTGTCTGATCCCTGCTTTTTCAAATTAAAATCATGGTCGTGTTTTGTCACCTGCTGCTGAAGGTTCTCGGAGATCTGTCAGTCTGCCAACGTTCCTACCAGGAGAGTTTGCAGCAAATATCCCACACACAGTCATGTTTTGTTAATTTACTTTAACTGTAAAAATCAGGTCTTTAATGGAGTATTTCCGAATGAATTGACTTGACGAAACTCAAAGAAAAATCTTTGCTTTTGTCTTAGGTTCTTGCCAAACAAGAACTCGTTCGTTCAAAGCAACAGGAATTCACATGTTCAGTAAAGTCACTTGAAAAAAATGCCTCTTTACTGTGGGAATACATCTATTATTGCACAATTATCATGCAAAGGAGACTTTCCTTTTTTTTTTTTTGTTAATTTTTGTTCAGAATACAAATATTAATTGTTTATCTAAAGGCAAACTCCTTTGATTCGAAACCTCTATAAGATCCAACATCTCTAAAAAAGTACATGTTGCTATTTGGAGTTACTTGTGCACATTCTTCTTATGCTTTTGGGCTAGTACACACATGCTATACATTCTGAATCACAAAGGTGTGCCTACCGGTTCAGCATTGTTGACTTATAACCATGGAAACCAGCAAAATGCCAATCATCAGGACTTGGAGATTCAGGACACCTCCTCCCCCAATTTATATCTGCCATTCATGTGAACTAATTTTCATTTCTAACCCATTAATAATTTTTTTGTGAAGTCTTTTGTTTTTAAACCATAAATTGATGTTAAATTACACTGAATGTGAGCTATGCAATTATGCAGCAGGAACTAAAACTGAAAATAGAATTGATCAAAAGAAGGAGAGAGACAATAGATGAGTTCAGTTTTAAGAATTCATTTTGCATGGAAACTTAAACTCTCACAAGTAAGCAATTACTGGCTTTTACACCTCATATTGGCCAGTAAACTATATTTCAGTTTCTTTGTATTTTAAGCTTAAGTTAAAAAAAAGTCCTGCTCCAAAGATGTTCCTTTATTTTTTGCTACTTTGTCAGCTCACCTCACTTTGTTACCAGAAAATCTGAATTAAATGAACAAGTTCCCCCAACTTTCCATCCTTCCCTCTTCTTTTTTTTCTTTAAAAAAAAAATAATAAAATAATAAATTTAAATAAAGTTTAGCATAAATTAAAAATGGGTTTAATACAAATATACACCTTGTGTGTCATAAGATCAATAACCGATGTTGTAACAGTATCATCTGTCTAACACTAGAGGCTCTCAGCTCTTATCTGTTTGCTCAGCTGTTGGACAAGTTAAAAAATAAATAAATATATGAGCAAGTTTTTTAGTTATACACTTGCAAGATTGGTGATATTTTATCAAAGTTGATCTTAGCTGTTTTCCATGCCTACTAGAAAAAATGTTTTTAAATGAATTGTTAAGAGTAACAAATTAAACTTGAACTAATCTACATTTTTTTCCAATGAAAAAACCCTTTTGGAAATGCAACCACGACTACTTGAAGCAATCTCAGAGGTTGACAGATGTGCACCATGAACAGGTTATCAGTCCATGACAAGGCCACATAAAGACAAACAACCACAAGGGCACACACTCACTCATTTTATAGCCTTTAGTCAGCCCAGCAAGCATGTTTTTGGAGTGTTGAAGGAAGCCAGAGTTCCTAAGAAGTCAATTCAGGAGAAGAGAAAAAGAAAGAGAAGAAAGAAATTCCATTAGGATTCACGACTAGCATAAACAATGACCGTGTGATCGGTAAAACACTTTTAACCATCAGTTGTTTTAAAATAACGTAAAAATTTTTGAAAATATATATAATATATCTTAGATTCTTGCAGTGGATGTGGATTTTCAAAGGTTATATCTGAAGAGAAGCGTTGAATCGATTAATGATTTAATAATTATTGGCATAAAACAAAACAAACAAAATAGTAGGATTTTTTTTTTATTTAATTTCCTTGGAGCCTCACTGTAAATCTGAAATAAAAACAGTTATTGGTCCTTATAAAAATAAAGTAGAGGTTGGTTTTTTTGTAACAGTTTTAAAGATTGTACATACATTTGTTAGCTAAACTTGAACTTAAACCTGAAAGACCACAGCAACTGCAGGAACTCTGGCACATGACAGCCCCACGTGCAGTCACAGGTAGGCTCTTGTCAGTCAAATGTTGCAGTGGAATGTCACGACTGTGAAAACGACACTTTTCAGACTCCGGAACAGAAATTCTGAACCAGGTCTCCACGAGGCCTGTCCACAGGGAAATAAAAACTGGTGCCCTGCAAGATGTACAGCTGACAGTAGCTTTGGGGTGTGAATGCCACCCCAGTACTTATTTTTAGTGTGGGTTACAGAATAAATTTAGACACAGAAAATACAATTAAAGCAGCACAATGAATTTATAAACTTTGTTGCAGCTACATTTTTCCTCAAAATACCTTCAGCTCAATCCACTAAATTTGGGTTGAAGATGAAAGGGCAAATGTCAGGAGTGGGCGCAGACAGAGGACGTACTGTTTCTCACTGACCTCTGCATACACGAAGAACAAACTGCACACAAGCTCACAGAAACATTTCAAAGCTATAAAAGAACTATTTCTGAGAATGATGAGGAGCCTCTATATTTGGCCTGTTGGTTTGACCTTGCACCTGTTCTGTGTGGCAAAAAAGAAATGTGGGGTTAGCCATTCATGTGTGCTCCTCCCCTTCGCTTTTTCTTTCTTTTCTTTTCTTTTCTATGTCCAGTCCACGTTTACAGCAATACACCGTCATCATGTATTCATTTAATCTGTTGACTTACATGCACAGATCTTCTTGTGTGCAATGAATGTTTGTGCTGCTCTATTACTGGTAACCCCCCTCCACCCCCCCACAGGGACAATGCAATCAAACGTCACTACAGGAAACTGTTATAACGATCACTTTGGAGTGCGCTAATTAACACTGAATAGGGCTCATAAGTGCTGTCCCTTTGCCAACAAATCAGTCAACAGCACACATTTGTCAGTGAGCTCAACACACACACACACAAACCCGCTCGTTGCACAGCACGCTGGCACCTTCAGGTACATGGGAAAATGCATGCTACTTCATCATGAGTGAAAAAAGCATGACGAAGCACGAGACCTTGAGGGAATTGTGTCCTTATTTTAGTACCCTTAGGCTGTTTTCACTCCCTGCTGCAGTAAACAGTGTCATTATTTATATCACCGTTGCCTATGAGCATGCGTGCGCACACTGAGAATGCACAGTACTCGCTGTTAGCCACACACAAATTGAAAAACACACATTCACACACAGCCGCTGGTCTCCTTTGAGATGTCAGCGATCTGCTCACGGTTTGGTGGAGCCATTGTTCAGAAGGGCTCATATTCTTTAACAGGGGCCCTTTTGTTGTTGTAAACAGCATGAATTTTTAATTCAACCCAAGATTCTGGGCCGGTAATGAATGTGTCTCGGCAGCAAGTCCCTCTGGGGAGGGAGGCCCTTGGCTGCCGTTGCTAAGTTTTAGCAATGCTTAAGTTCTAGAGGAATCAGACTGTTACGCCCCACCAATCTAGCAGACGCACACATACAGTAGGCTCTTGAAAATGTGTGGCTCCACACACATTTCTTTGAGAACAAAAACACTGACTTACGCAAATACACAACAGCTTTTTTTATAATTAACTGAGGAACTTGCAAAGACCACATACATCGAGCCATACTTAAAATGCCAACGCTGTGCACAAGAATATACAATTTTAGTGTTTTGCTGTTTGCAGAGAGATGTCAACATTTTTCAATTAACTCCCTCCCTTTCTATTAAGTCTCTTCCTCCAGCCAAGCTGATTTGAGGAGTTGTCTCATTTCCAGCTCGCTTTTTTACTCCTCAGAGGATCCATATCTTCGATTCTCCACCAGAGGCTGTCACTCATTTTATTAGTCCAAAGCTTGCTTGTTCAATAATGTCAATGTCTAGTCTCGCACATTGACCCAAAGGCTCTACTTTTCAACACACAGCCTAAAATCAGCATCTGCCTCCAAAGAAAATGTCTTAATTATTTTTTGATGTATTCTTTAACAGATGTTATTAAAACCAAAAGAGATTTTGAATAATACAAATATTAATAAGCATTTCATAATAATTCATATCAATAATAATAATGTTAATATTTTGTTTGAATAGATTTCCATTTTTGATTTACCTTCAAGTAGTGACGAGGAAATAGCACTAAAGCCTTAAAAAACATTCATATTTATAAAAAAAACATATTGTTGAGTTTAAATTAAGATAGATACAATGCATTTGTACTACGCAGAAAGCAGAACATGTGGTGATGAGATGACATGTATTGAGACAAGACCAGATAGAACTTTATTGATCATCACTCTAGAAAAAGTCTGTTAAGCAGTTCAAACCATATACAGTAAAAGGTCATGAAAAGTGATAGATTACGGGGGGGGGGAATGCGTACAATACACACCTAATGATCTTGGGCAGGTCGTTGCTGCTGTCCATCAGTGTGAGAATGGCTTTAAAGTCATTCCATTATTGTGCAATTAGAAGAATTCAATTACATCAAGACACTAATTTGAGTCTGGAAAGCTTCTAAAAACTACATGTTTGAATATGTAGGCTTCATGTTGCTTGTTTGATAATACTGTTTAGAAAAGATTAGAAAAAGAGCAAAAGGTCTTTGTTTTGCTGTTGATTGCAAAGTTTTAATTCTTGAAAATAGAAAACTCAGAATAAAGTGGTGATTAAACATTATTCACCCAATTTAATTTATCAAAAAAAACAAAAAGACTGAACACATGATATTTGGTACTAGTTTAACAGTTAGGTGTTCATTTTTAAGCCATGTGTCTATCAAATTCATCCATCCACTTTCCTCCTGAATCCCTTTTGGGATCACTCGGCCAAATCGACCCCCGTTACTGTTGGGTAAAGGTGGGGTTCACTCTGTACAGGTTGCCAGTGTGTTGCAGGGCCACACATTTTCACACCAATGGAAAATGTATAGACTATAATAGAAGTTTTATTGATCCCAAAGCAAATTTAAAGCTTGCAATCATCACAAACAAAAAAAGAAGTAAAAGAAAAAAAGGTTTAAAATAATTCAAATCTATTAATTGAATAGCATTTTAAAAAAATTGATTCAAATCACCCTACTATTTACTTGAGTTTGGTCCAATGAGAGCAACACCTTTTCAGCACCACACCTGTAACTGATCAGACAGACAGACACACAAAGATCCACAAAAAAACAGAAGTCTTACTCTGATAAAGAAAACACAAAAAGCACAGAATTAAAAAAAAGAAACTACATTTATCCACAGCTGGAGTGCCTGGAGAAAACCCACACATGGATAGGGAGAACACTGAAAGGCCCCAGCTGGATTTAAATCAGGATTTGTTGCTGAGTGCAAGAGCACCAACCAACACGCCACCTCGAAGCCCACCTGTCAAAATCTAGTTAATTAATTACAGCAACTATGAACACTTATCTCCAAAAACTAAATGTAAAAATATTATCCAACACAAGACTATGTATCCATATACTATTTAGCATGTTAACAGAAACAACAGAAAAACTGAGGAAAAAATGCAAAACACAAAATCAATTAAAATGACAATACACCATGAAAAATAATCAACTTCCACAGAATACGTTTTTAAAGAGACTGAATTATCAGATGCACTTTTCATACCAAACTTTTTAGCTTTTATCAGCTGTATTATTGCACACGTGTTCTTCATGCTTGGCAGAGAAACTTGTTCAACAAAAGGTTAACCAGCTTCCTTCAAAAGACTGTTGCAGTGAAGTTGAAGAGACTTTTCCATTGTGCAACTTTGTGCAAGTTTTGACAAAAGTGTAAATACTTCAAAAGACGAGGATCTACAATGGAATTTTACATTTATTCCTAAGTTGTTCCTGAAACATTAGCAGAGCAAGAGAACAACACTCGTGTGAACTTCTGTCTCAAAGTAAATGTGTTCCCGCTAAAGCCCTTCACAGAGATTCGCTTCAGTAAAACTCAGAGATGTGGGCTATGTTTCAGGGTTAAATCAAAGTCTCGCTTTTTAAGAAAAAAATGAGAATTTCTCTCCTGTTCTTTTTTTTTTTTTCTTGTGGTCCTCCCCTCCCAAAGCGATTAAATTGCTGATTGATTTTTGTATCTCAGCTCGATTCTTTGCCCCTCGCTCTCCGTCTCTTGCCATTGATCCCCACAAGGCTGCTGACTCCAAAGTCAGAGGACCCATCCTCTCTGGCCTCCGGAAATGAACTTGTTAGATGGGCTCTGCGATTTATTGCTCATGAGGCTGGGGTGTCTCTGTGCGAATGTTGAAGAGTCTATAGGGGCTACGCGTGCGCGTGTATATGTGTGTGTGTGTGTGTGTGTGAGAGAGCGAGAGAGAGAGGCAACGTTGCTTTCACAGCCCTTGAAATTTATTGCATGTCTGCACTTCTTTGCACATGACTGCTGTCAGTGTGTATAGATGTCCATATCTGAAGATGTTAAAACTTTTTCTGGGATTAATAAAACTTAACTGTGGTAAAGGGTTTTTTAATGTAAAGTTTATGACCCTGAGGTATCTCTTTTTTCCATTTTTATCTCCATGACTTTCTTTCTGGTGGAATCTTGTTAAATTGACAAAAATAAAAGTCAGATTTGGAATGATGGTTCTGTTTTGCCGTTTGCAGCTGATCTTTGATGCTGACAGCATCTTCGAGTATTCGGACCTCTCACTGACGCGCCCAGTTTACCCGGGTGTGGCGTGAGACACAGCTTTGTCCTCTACTGCAGCCCACACTGACATATTGATTGGGTTCAATTTAAAAGCCCTGTTCTTCCACTGTTATTTACTCCAATAGTAAATCTTTATAATGCCGTAAAAGACTGTTTTACACACTTGGGTTATATAATCTCCTCCTGCAGCAGGCAGACAGGCGTGTGTCAGCCACAGAGTGGAGAGGAGCACAGAGAAGAGGGGAGAAGAGGAGGACTCAGCACTTCCCTGGAGGCAGATGCAGTGCAACAGCACCATTGGCATAACTTTAAAGGATGCTCAGAGAGAAGGAACAGCCTGCTCTCCCCTCATCTTCATTCTCCGAGCACCACTGTGCTCTGGAAGTCCTCCATGCATTTTTCTGGAGTTGTTGATCTCTCTTTCTGTTCTTCCTTCTGCTGTTTATTGTTCTTCAGAAAGTAAAAAAAACAGTTTTGTTCTTGTGATCTGGTAAAATTCCCACAATGTGATTTCAGCTTCTGGGGTGATGATTAATGAGGGAGTTAAAGAATTATAGGGCCTCTCGACAAACTGCACATGGTGGAGTGGCTGAATGCTTAAATCCATTAGGATATGTGCAAAGATGCACACGCTTTGATTCCTGGATTCTAGAGGTCACCGTGCATTAGCGTAAATCCTTCAGCTTCAATACCGCTAAAGTCTATATTCCATTAGCGGACATATGCTGCGTTTGTTCCCGCTGTCTGCCACCAGAGCCGAACCCTGGCCTTGAATCCCACCTGGGCACATTTTGCAGTCGTGTGCATGGCCAAGTCACTCCAGCAGTAAAAATCACTTAATTTAGGAGCGGCAGAGGCAGGCCATGCACGGTGTTTATTGGTGTTGATGCCGAGCAGACTTCAAAAAGCCACTAGGCCCTTAATTTATCTGTCTCTGTGGACCCCGAGTGTTTCAGGAACGGGAGTGGGGAGACATAGAGTGTAAATGACTGTGAAAGAGAGGAAGGGTGAGAGTATACGTCTTTCAGTGGGTGTTTAATACTGCTTGGCTGTTGACTTTGGTGTACTTATTCTTTGATGTCAGTAACTTGATCATCAAGGATCCTTTCCCCAGCCGCCTGCCGAAGTTTGCACGGGCAGCAGCACATTCCGCCCCACAAATTCATCCAAGGAAGACTTGGCTATCAAAATCACATGCTGCTGGAGGCGCTCACTGGGGATATCTGGAAGTGTACATTCAAAAAAGGTCATTTAGAATAAACAATAAATAATTCAGACGAGTGGTTAAATAAGTAATAATGTGATATCTATTTCTTTGGTGGTGCTATTGCCTTGCTTTACTTATTAATGGACTTAATAGACATGATGTCTTGCTACGAAGCGCAAAGTCTGCAACAGCCAAGAGCAAGTCTCTTGAACTGAGTCGAAAGAGAAAGTTGGCGTTGCCACATGTGCCCTTTTCTCCGGTTTTATCAAGAACACAGTCGAGACTCTTTCTTATTTTGTGTGTGTGTGGGGGGGATATCCAGGGAGGGGGGTAAGGGTCAAGGAGTGACATGAGCCAGCTGTGGAATCTTGATTCCCCAATTCTTCACTTCACACACTCCCATCTCCAGATCTCCCGTAATAAGCGTGAGATGCTCCAAAAGGACCCTCCCCCACCTCATCCAGAGGAGGATATCCACCCTTCTCAGGGGGAGATAGAATGTCTCTCTCCATATCTGGCAACCATGACCACAAATTAAGTCAGGGCTTCTGTGAAATATTTCCTTCGTGCGGCTTGGGGGTTTAAAAGCACCAGAAGGATTTGGAAACTTCTCAGATTTGAAACAAGCATATGTTTAAGTATTTTTCACTCCAAAATTAAGCAAAATACAAGAGCCTTCACAAGCCCTCTCAAATGAGGGAGCTTATTGTTTCGGAGCCACTCTGCTTTTGCTCACAGAAAATTGGAACATGAGAATATTTCCTGTTCCGAACTTGCCTGAACTAAGCATACGTGCAGCTAAAAGACCAATGACTTTCATGGCCTTCTGTGCCTTGGCTGTATGGCTGAAACACCCGACTATGACGTGAAGAGTGACAGCTTATTTATTGAAATCAAGCCACAAACCAGAACCAGCAACCGTCATTTTCAACATGGTCAGGATTTCCTTTCCTGTAATGCTTGGGTTAATAAAGGCAGAAGGCTGCAGCTGGTAGGCAACAGAGGTGGGTGGGCTTAATGTTCTGTTGTTCGAGTGTTGACACCCTCTAATATGTTGACAAATGTGTGCTTTAGTGGCTAGTCAACAACTTGTTAATATACGGCCAAAAGCCTTTCCGTTGCAGCGGAGGGTTGAAGCAGCAGAGGCAGTGTGGAGCAGCACCACTGTAAGCGTTTTAGCAGGTAGGTGGACAAGAACAGCTCGTCATCGTGAAACATGGCCGGCTGCTGCCAGAGGCTGTAAATCTGACAGTGCCTGCAGTTCAGCGCTGATGACAAAGTGGCCGTGCACCTGCACACATTCTGCACTGTTGCAGCAGAATGTGTGCAGTTTTATGTTGGACTGGACAGTGTAAGTGTTTCTAAGTCCAGGTGAGGGGAACCAAAAGAGGACGCGCGTATTCTGGTGCATTCCTCACCATCGGACACTACCATGGGTTGGGAGAGGATAAGAAAACATAGCCAGATCTGTACCCTTTGGCCTGTGGTTGTTGAAGAAGGGGGTGTCTCCCACCTCCCATTTCCCTCCCTCGGTCCACAGGAGGCCCATATCCTCACAACCATTGACCCATCTGTCCCACATGGCTAACTGGGCTCCTGTGAATTCCCCGCAGTAGAGGAACAGTGCAGAAAAGGAGGGGTGAGCGGGCCCTGCAACATCTGGGAACCATCAAGCCAAAAGAGCCTTAGATCCTGAGATTCCAGTCTCCGACCCTTCTTCCCCCTCCACCTCTGCCTCCTCTCATCCCCTCCACCACCTATCCTTTCCATCTGTCTCCCTCCTTCACCTCTCCTCTCCCCCTCCTCTTCCTCTCCTCCTTTTCATCCAGGCTGCCCATCATTTCTAAGTCTCTTCAGCAACGGGCCTAATCCAAACAGATTGTCTAACTGTTCCAAAAACATACTCCCTTCTCTAAGCCCCCTCTGCTACCCCTGTCTGTCCTGGGCTCAAACCAGGGAACAGACACTCTTTCATGGCGGAGGAGCTGCTGGTGTGGGTTAACAGGTTACTGCTCCACACAACCATTTAGATGTGAATAATCTTAATGGGTTCTGTATCTATCTGACAAATCCCTAATTTAGAGCTCCAATTTAACACGTTACAGGACACTCCGCTGCCTTGCCATCCAACTCTCCCAATGTCTGTGAAGGAATGACAACAGCTGGCCACTGTGTGTGGTGTGTGTGGATTATTCCATTGTCTCAGGTATATTGTCTATCCAAGCCACCTAGCTCCACATGCTAGTGTTAAGCTGGGTAGGGACTGTGGAGGGTTGGGAGGTTGAGGGGGTCCCTCAGTAGGGTGCTTGGAGGCAGAGAGGTATCCCAGGAGACCACCAGGCCTCCCACTGGTGAGCCTGTCTACATCAGAGGCTCCCCTTGGCACTGCATACCGAACCCCTGCATACTGTGTTTTGTTTAGAAAAAGGCCCCATCCCTATTTACCATAAACGAATTAAAAGGATTAACATGGTTCCACTGTTGCTCACATCTGTGCTGTCTACGGTCCCCCTCTCTGCCGGTTTGATTCCTCAAAGGAATGGTACAAGGGATTTGTTGCTGAACTATCTGAAAGATTTGTAAAAAGAAATTCTAGATTTTACAGAATTAAAACAAATAGTTAAAATCATCTCAATTCCAGTTTGACTATTTTTAAAATGATTAAAAAAAAAAAAAATCTACTAATTATTCTGTGTTGACTTTAGCCAAAAACTGCTTGCCAAACTTATTGTGACAAAAGGTCATAGAGGCAGCGGCCTTCAGATCAAAAGCTTGATTATTTGTCCCAGTCCAAACAGAACCCTCACAACCCCATTAGATTCCCCAACACACGCACAAACACACACACACAATCTAGACTACATCCAGGCCTTGACAGACACTTTGATTTATGTCTGGCCACCAACAAAAAAGAGAACAAAATCAATTGGCTATTACAGCACTTAGCACTGGGCTGTCACCACCTGGGAGTAGGGTGCTGAAAAATAAAAGACAGAGTCTGCACAGCAATGTCTATACCACTCCATACACTCATTTCCACTGGGGAGACAGATCAGTGCTCAATCTCCATATACACCTTCTCCAAACTGACTGCCTGTAATACTTGTGCTTGGAGGTTGTGGCAGCCCCGAGGCCAAGGAAAATTGTTTGAGAGCGGTGTGGCTATTGAAAGCGTCCTACAAGCTGCAAAACAAGGCAAAGAAGAGAACAAAGCTGCAACAACATCGCTGAGCAGAGCTGGAAGTCAAGATTCATGCTTGCTGGTTTTGTTGATTGAATCTCCACCAGTCATTACTAATAAACATATGGTAAGTTGCATTGAATTTATTCCACTTTGAATGCCACCATTTCAAGTAAACATTCTGTAGCATGTACAACTAAAATTCAATCTATCTGATCGTTTTAGCAAAACGTCTCTGTGTAAAACTGGATTTTTGTGTGGGTTCTGGTTCATGTTGAGATAGATAAAAGATTCTAATATTGCTACAGTACTCTTTGACCTTCCACTGACCCTAAAATCTGACACTCAAAACTGTCCCGCTGTTCTTGGGTGTTTTTGTTCCCAGTGGAAGCTATTCTTGGCATGCATCAAGCAAGCAATGGAGGGATATTTTTAAAGCTAGTCTTCGTTGGGTGAGATCTAAGAAGATGGTGGTAGTGGGGGGGGTCGCAGAGCGCAAAAGAGAGGGAGGTATGATTTAGGGAATTTGCAATGCTGCCGCCTTTTAGAACTGTAAATAACTCAGGTTCCAAGGAGAACAATTAAGCACAAAGCAGAGGCAAACAGTAAACCACTAGAAAGATCTAAATCACACTTTGCTCTCGAATTACAGAGATGTTCCAAATAGAGTGCAGTTGTCAGCTTGTCCCTCACCAGTGTAAGGAACCATGTCTGCCCCACCAGCTATGTGTCTGCCAACTGGAATGCAGGCCAGGGTCAGCGACTGAGGCCTTATGGCCTCCAAGGGACTATTCTAAGAGCAAGAGCTCATCGCTCTCGTTCTAACCCTACACTGGCGTCTTGTGACTGTGGTTATAAATGGGCCGATGTGCTCACTGATTCTAAAACATAATCACACACAGACAGTCCCACAGGGGAGGTGAACACTGAATGGGAAAACAAAATAGCTATGATCTGGTTCTGTTCTTTCCGAGCCGAGCTGGAACAGAACTACCAAGTCATCACTGAAAAGAAAAATGACTATTATGTGCACCTGTAATCTTTTCCTGCTTCTCATTAGTGATGGTGAGACAATTACAAGGACATTGTGTGCACCCAACACATGCAAGAACATCATATTACACAGTCTGAGGAAAAAAATTTGTTATGTAATGTAGAAATAATTTGCCATTCATCACGTCTGTCCACAGTTTTAGTGAAACCAACTGACCATATGTTGTAATCACAGAGTATTTAGCTTTATCTTTACTGTGCTGGCATTCATGAGTCTTCTTTATGACACTTTAAACTTTAACTGCCTGGTTCAACCACTTTATCTTAAGTCCAAGTACCCAGGGAACCGAGGGGCTTAAAAGGAGAAAGTCACCTCCAGAGAGAGCGGCAGTCCTGTACATGACTGTTAAATGAAAACCTGGTCACATTTTTGATCAAAACTTTGTTTGCTGATCAACTTCCAGGAGAATCTGTCAAAATCAGTTGAGCCTGTTTAATCAATTTCTGAAATGTAAAGACACAATGATACCCTTTTTCCCTATCTCCATTTATCTCTGTGATGAAGAGACTTCTCGCTGTTTAGTGGGCTATTTCATTAGTTGTTGTCACTATTAACAGAGAAAGAAGGAGAAAACACACAAGCAGGCCATTAAAGCCTGACTGTGTTAATGCAGCCACACATTAAAAATCCCCACGGAGCTGAGAACATGGACTCACTCGAGGCATCTGAATGCAACCTTATTATCCTTGAAACATACAAAAATATAACCACAGACTAACAGAGTAGGATGTATTTGTTGAGCATCAATCAAATTTAGTAAAAGTTAAAAGAAAAAAGAAACGGGTAATTACATTTATGAGGAAAGTCATGTTTGGACACAAACAAATTCTGAAAATTGAAATCTGCCTCTGGACTTGAGCAACAGGCGTCCCAAGAGACACCTGTCGGGACACTGAGATTGCCACAGCCCCTAGATAGTCTGTCATCTTGGGCACTCGCTCACGTGAGTTCCTTAGGGCTGGGCCAAAGCTGCCCTTCAGGGCAACACAAACAGGACTTTTATAGGCATGTTTACAAGCTTGTTGTCGCAGTCCCTTGGTTTAGGACAGGCTGGGCAGGACAAGTGTGAGTCAAACTGAGCCAGGATTGATGGCAGGCGGGACAGGACAGCCCCGTCTGGGCGGGCAGGTCATATAGCATGGCCTCTGCTCTCTCTAGTTGCAGCTCAGGTTGCTGTTTCATGTGGGCTCTCCTACAGGGGGATCCGGACTGTCAACAAGGTTCCCATGTGAATAGCAAAGGTCAGTGCGTACACACGGCTGTGGTTTTTGGTGCTCGCACAAGCAAGTAGAGGAAGCTCCCTGTAAAAATGAGCCCAATAAATGAGAGATTACTCTACAAAGCGTGCTTTTACAGTCAATCTCAGGACTGAATCTAAGTATTGACTTCATGCTGACTTCAGGGATTTCATTAAACAACATGATGAACTTTTAGGCCGAGCACAGTTGCTTTCTAAGCACCGCTGCTGGGTTGTGTTACTGCAGCTGTGTTAAAGGCCAGATGAAGCCATGACCCCATGGACCAAAGAATCATTATGGGCTCATAAAAGGCCCTCCGCCAAACCTCCACTCAATAAACCTGGATCCACGTGAAGCCGATGCAGCTGATTAATTAGTCAAGCAATCAATGTGCAGCACCCTCCATCAACTGATTTCCTCCAGACTTTTGCCCCAGCGCTGTAGTATTTACTACATGCATAAAAAAAGGAAATAAAAATCATACATGATTTAAATCACGCATGAATATGCAGGCATGTATAGACAAACAAATGCACAGGACAAAAATGACAGTAAAATATGAAAACAAAGAAAAACACTTTGAATTGAGGATGAGAAAAAAAAGCCATGGGAATAAATAAAAAAGTTCTCACCTTCAAAGCATTGGGAGCAGTCTGGCTGTCAGTCAGGAGAGGGAGGTGCCATTTGAAGGATCAGTCATCCTTGACAGTGCTGTCATGGAAAGCCTTAATTAGCCAGGATTACTTCCTCACTTAATGAAGCATGCGCTTCTTCGTCTCGGCCCGGATAGCACTCTCCCCTCTTCCCATTTTCCTTCCCGCAGGTTTTCTCCGCTGTCTGTCTCCCTCACTCCTTCTCTGTTGCTTTTGCCTGTTCTCTGTTCTTTCTCTGGCAGGCTGACTTTGATCACTCTAACTAACTCGGAGAGGTAGACTCCTACTCGGGTGTTTGTGTTTGGTTGTCACTTTCACTAACCTCGTGTTTGTGTGTTCATTTCCCTCTTCGTTTTGGTTCAGACAGATTCTCGGATCTCACTCAGCTGCAGTTTACATTGAGCATTTGTCTTCAAAAGTCAACTCTGTAATTGAGATCTTCAGCTTTAGATGGTGTTTTTATGTCTCTGATTTATTAGCGTAGCGGTGCATTTTTTCCTCCGTGGCATTGTTTCTTTAAAAAAGCTGCAGTTTCCACAGTGCGGTAAGATGTTGCCTCTGCCATATGTATAAAACTTCCCACAAGCAACCAATAAAATGCGCATGCATTCAAAATGTCTGTGCTTCAAAGCCACTGCATGGCTGCAAGTGAAAATTAAAAAGTTGGATTCAACAATAAGGATAGAAAAAAGGTGCTGATGGACAGGGCTGACTAATAAAGAGAGAAGATGAGCAGAGTATCAGGAGAGGATGAGGAGTGAAAGTGAGGTATTGGCTTGAAGGAGCAAGGAGAGCAATTTGCCGCCACAGCGCACACAATGTCCCCTCCATGCCTGTGGGCCATGTGAAGACTGCTCTTTCAATTACACTTCACTTTGGTCAGGGAGAAAGAGACAGAGAGAAAGAGGAGGCAGGGAATGCGGACGGGAGGGGGGCACACAAATATGGGGATATCAGGGTTTATCGTGAAAAGTTACGAAAAAAATGTATGTGTTGTTGTTAAAACAAGAAATATTGACTGAAAATTCAATTTAAATTATTAGAATGAACAAATATCAAAGTATGGTTTAGTTTTACACTTCCTTAAAAGGTCAAATATGTAATCATGTAAGGTCACATAAATACTGTTTGGATCCACAGCAGTAAGGTACTTTTGTACACAGAAGGGAGCTGACATGTTTGTTTTCCTCCTGTGTTCAAAATCACTTGTTTAACCTGAAGTCTGCATAGTGGAAGTGTATAGATCAGAGTCTGCAATGTAAAGTTTCAGAGCCACAAGTGGCTCCTTTTCCCCTTCACTGGCTTTTTGCCAAAAGAAAAATACAAAGTTTTTGGACTAAAAGACCCATCAAGCAAAGTCATGCAAGTCAAACTTTATTTAAATAATTCACAAGCAAATGAAGCTTACAGTACTGCATTACTGACTACAGTACCCATAATGCACCAATGATCCATCAAGTGGTGAAGCTTTGTAGTTGGATTGAAACTTTTTGACAGATTTTGGAGCCCCATGTATTTCAGAGAAATAACTGGAGATCAGTACACGCAGCAATGATTCCTACATAATGTGCGCTTTATTATAAGGCGGATTTCCTTATGTTGAAAAGGTAAAGTATTTAAGTGTTCCTTTAAAATATGGTAAGGGTCTCTATCTTCATTCTGATTGACACATTTCTGGCTGAGATGCACCAGCAACGGTAAAACAAACTGTATATATTTGGTGACGTTACACGAACTACTACTATTTTTGCTGCATTGAGATGATCCTGTGTGTACCAGTACAGGGTGTCTTTTATTTTGAAAGGAAGTCATGTGAAACTGGGTCAAAAGGTATTAACCATTTCATTTTTTAAAGTTATGTTTTTCTTTATGCTTTAACTATGTAAAAAACAGTGTATATATTTTTATTATTAAAGTTACATTAACATAAATGTCTTAATTTTTCTAAAGAATAAAGTACTTTTTTTGCTGCTATTTGTCAGTAAGAAATCAACCCAGATGGTCTTTTAAGAGTTGACACCAGGCAAAAAAAAAGAGTTACCATGTATATTGTTTAATTAGAAATCCATTTACATTTTTTAAACAGATTATATGAAGCTTTAAAAAAGCAAAACCTGCAAAAACATCCTTTTAATGACTTTGTTGGATTGGTTCTTGCAGACATTTGTTGCTGGTTTTTGAGCCGCCTCTGGCCCTGCTCTTTATTGTCCCAGTAAATGGGTTCTCGATGGACTTTTCTGGATGAATAAAGATTTAATAACGACAAACACAACAGGCAAAGATAGCTGAGTGCATGCAGTCTGCTGGTCCCCATCTAATATTTCTGCCTTTTCACCACCTCATTATCACATTTATGTGTTCAGATTTCAGAATGAAATGATTGTTATTTACAGTGGGGAACATCAGCTACCTCTGTTATTGATTACACTTGCTGTGTAACTCCAGGGAAGGTTACGGCATTCATATCTGTTTTGCTGGCTTTACCACATGCTGGGTAAACTTTCACCTTCAGATTGGGTTGGACCAGAATTACTGTAGTTCCAAACAAAAACTTGTTTAACACTATAGCTTTTGGACCTGGTTTTGGAAAGATAGCGTCTCACCCGTTAGCTCTCATTTAGTACTGTGCAAGAGAAAAAACTTGACAGAAAAAGCTGAAATAGTGTGACTGAAATATCACAAAGCAGAAAAAGGATGGAAACCATTTCCTGTTTGGCCTTCACTCACAGACAGGATGTCTTTCTCAGTCTTCATACATCAAAGAAAGTTGATGATCCATTCAGGTGTGTGAGCAGACCCTCAGGTGAACAGGAAATGCAACACAACCCTTTCTTAACACCACACTAATGAAGATGTTGCTTCTATGTTCACGTTTGTCTTCTCTCAACTGTATCTTTCACACAAAAGACTCAAAGTGAGTAAGACCTTCAGTCCACAACGGACATGGAAGCAAACAGAGAGGGACCTCCTGCAGGCTGCAGCTGTCAGCATGCCAGATGATGTGATGGAGAGGCCGTAGTGTAATGGCAAACATGGAATAAAAAGAGATAAGAAGCGAGCATCTAAGTATTGGGAAATGGGGGGCCTGATGCAGTCAAAATGGAGGCTGTTTTCTCCTCTGTCCCCCTCCTCAACATGTCTCCTTTCAAACATGCCCACCAGGCACGGGCTGACGTTCGGAGAAGAGGAGCAGGAAGGTAGAGAGCTGGAGGGATTTAAAGATGGAGGTAGAGGTTTGGGAGTGTTGGGGTGGAGGCGTAAGGGTGAAGAGTGCCTGTATCAATCCATCACTGGCTGACAGCTGACTCTTGTGCTCGCCATGGCCATGGGCAACTGACCAGAACCGAGCCAGAGCTGGCCAGCTGTCTGTAAACCACTCAAATATGAATGTCTCTCATCTTTAAATGCACATGTAAATAAAAGTACATGTGTGGTGCGTATACAAATACAGACGCCCCAGCTTCCATCTAAAAGTAACAGCATCACTCCTGCTTCCCCACCCGGTCCATGACATCTTACAAGTCAATCGATCAGTTTCAGGGAGCTGGCATGAGAGTGCTGCCTTCATACTGAGCACACCCTGCCTGTCATCTTTGCTCAAGAATTTTTATTTAAACTGACCTTCAAGCCAATCCACTTTTCCCCTTCTGTAGCGCTTCAGCTATGTACAACGCGGAAAAAAAAGAGGGCAACACGTTCGGTTTTATCTCTTAGCAGATTTTAGCTGTTTGGAAACTTCTGTCCATCCCATCATTAAATGATGCACTGTTCCCTGTGTGCAGCATGCTGTGAGCCACAGATGACCAGCAGTCAAGGCAGACTTTCTTATAGCTTAATTACTGCATTGTGAAAAAAAACAGTCTGTTCAATTCACACATGCAAGATCAATGTTATTTTTCTATATCTGCCACAATTTTTAAAGAATGCCTCTTCCTTCAGCTGTAATTTAAAGTCTTTGATATTTTCATGTTTATTCACATTTCTAGGCTTTTTTATGCAATTAATGCGACTGCCCAGTTTCCCAAGTACCTAAAAAAAAACGAACACCCCCAACAAAATCCTCTCTCCATCAAGCTGCTGCGTGTCTCCCTTCCTCCACTCTGCCGCAGTTTCTGAAAGTGCCACAGCGGGAGGGCAGAGCCCTGATGGATGCCACAGATGGGTCTTTCCCTCCGAGCTCCAAGCCCCGGCACAGCATGCGCCCGACAGGGTCAGAAGCCAGGCCTTCCCATGAAATGTATGTTGTAACAGGAAACAAAAGGAGGGCCCCTGTCCCCACCAATAGTCACAGCATCCCCTCAAGCCTCTCCCATCCCAAGAACAGGGGAGAAGCTGTGCACTTAACCAGGAGGGGGGGTCAAAAAAAAAAAAAAAGGGAGGCAGCAGGACAGTTTGGGGGTGTTCTATCACAGACTAAAGGAAAACGAGCTGATATAATGTTAAAACTGTGGTAAGAACATTTATATTTTTCGGTTTGAGGCAAATACGTTTGTTTTCTTGAATTACTTTGCTCTATTTAATATATTCTTCCCACAGGTGCCTTTGAGTTTGGGTCAGACTGCACGCATTCTGACCATGCTGCACTTTCATGACACAGACATTAAGTCCACTTCATAAAGTCATTGTAACTGTGTCAGAATTGGACTACTATTCAAGCTAACAGCAGTTAACTGTTCAACCCTGAAAGCTCCAATTAACTTCCAAATCTGCTTAATCCCTTTTGGGGTCAAGAGGTTGCTGGAGCCTAACTCAGCAACTGTTAAGCAAGGGCAGGGTACACTCTTGTCAGATTGCAGGCTCATCCCAGGTCCACACACTAACAACTAAGAATAATTTTGGAGTTGCCAACTGACCTATGAAGCATTTTTTTGGACCATGGGAGGAGGCTGGAGTGCCCGGAGGCAACCCAGAAATACACAAGAACAACCAAACCACACGTACAGGTTCAAGCTTAGATTCAAACTTGGACATTCTCGCTTTGAAGCAAGAGTGCAAACCACGACTCTACTGTGTAGCCTTCTTTTACATCAGAAAGTCTTTTTTGTTTCTAAGTTCTTCAAAACAAAACAGAGTGAATTTAGCAGTGTTTCCATAATGCCTTGTATATAGCTTTAGAACATATTTCTGTTGTCCAGCTTTGTACTTAACAGAGAGCGTTCTGTGACAATGCCGGGTACAGGATTCCTATCAACGGGGAAGAGCGTTACCTGCAGCCCCTTCCCGTGACTGAGCTCCTCATCCTCCTCCTTAGAGATCTCTGGGTTCAACATGGATTTTGCAGCAACAGATTTTCTTGTGTTGTATTTGCTAGTGTCTCTCTTCCTGTCTCCTCACCAAACTATTCAAGGCCCATGGCTGAATTTTACTGAGTTAAGGCTCAAGTTACTTCTTTTTAAAAATGTGTTTCTCTGTACTGTCTCCTCTGAGCTTTGACACATAACCTGAATCAGAATATAAATCTATATATATCTATATATTTGTAAATCATATTATTTTAAAGCAATTGTGGTGTTTTTATTTTACAAATTCCCAAATTTCTGTTTTCTTTAATCATTTTTTAATGTAATTAAGTCTTTAAAATTGATGTCTGAGTTTTACATATACTATAGACTTTAGTATAATATTACATGAATGAGTGAATAATTCTCACCCCCTTATTTGCAGCTGCAGTCTAATCAGTTTTTAAGGGAATGTGGGGTCAAATGAAATCCCCCACAGAATGGACCTCCTCCTTTCTCTCTAGATCTCAAGTGGATGCAGTACATTGTAAGTTTGTGTGTACGTGTGCACGTGCGTGCATTAAGTAGAGCCTAAGCTGATGGTAGTTAGATTCCAGCCTGCTGAAGCTGAGAGCTGCAGCAGGCGGCTCAGTCAGCCTCTGGCTATTCACTAAATTAAAGGCCTAATGCACAATCCTTCGTGCAGGCTGACAAACTAATGAAATGGAGAAGTAGAGGCCCCCGGGAGGATTGGCCAGCAGATGAAAACACCTCCAATGGGGGATTCAACCCAAGAGCAACATCCCCACCTTGTCTCCCCATTCACATCACTCCATCTCTCCGTTTTTGCTCACGCTCTGTTATTTTCTGTCTGTCTCTCACCTTCTCTTGCTCTGCACACAGCACAGGATGTCAACAGAATGTCTAATTGTGTGGGAAAGCTGCAATACGTTTCTGCAGTAAGTAGCTGTACGAGTGCTCCTCATGTATTTTGTACAAAGTTATGTGACACCAAAGAGAGGGAGAGGGTTTTTTTTCTTCTTTCTCTGTTTGTTGCTACCAAGCATTATGGTCCCCACAGAGGACTTAACAGACTTAACCCACTAACCTCGGATGCGAAGCTTTCTCTATAAATAACTGCCACCAATTAAAGCTGTTTTTCTGCGTCGTCCCACTGAGCGCTGCACCTCAGAATCCCTGACGACTCGTCTCTCGAGCGGCTCTGCAAAGGAGCAACCACCCCGTTAATTAGAGCTGCTATCATTCACCTGCCCCTGTGTTACCGCTTGAGTCTACTGTCTCTCAAATACTCGGCTGCAAAAGGTTGAAGAACAGGATTCTGAGGAGGTAAAGTACCTGTGTTCACCCCCAAAACTTATCTCATAGACAATAAACTGCGAGGAGACTTTATGATTTAGCGCTCCGCGCTCTTGTTCCGCGTCTGTATTTCATCAAAAGGGTCATCGGCACGAAACACTTGAAAATTTTACACTACGAGAAAAAGGTGTCAAATCCTCCACTACAGTTGGCGAGTCAATGAAGGGAAAAAGAAAGGCAAAGCGATTACTACTGTAGCAAATTGCCTGAATTACACTTTAATTGCAGTCACTATCAATTAGAAGTCTTGGAAATTGGTTGTGGTTTGGGCCTCACCCACCTCCCTCTTTTTAGTTTGGGGTCTTTAAGAAGCTATCTGTTAACATCTTAATTGCAGCTTGGTCGGCTGTGTTTGTGCGCACACTAGAGTAAGTGAAACACACTCTAGGTCAGCGATCCCCAACATTTTTCTGGCTGGTTTAATGTCATATAATATTTTAATGATTACGTTTTTTGTTTGTTAGTTAGTTTTTTTGCCACCAGTTTGGCTTAACTTTTATGGATAAAGTTCATATTCATCCTCTGAAAAAAAAAAAAAAAAAAAAAAAAGTTTTAAACTTTATAAAGACATTAGCTTTCGTGTTAAAATGTGATAGTGTCCCTCAACCCATAACTGTCAAAGTGGAAGCCAAAAAAACAGACGCCAAATTCAACTTCATCTGACTTTTAAGGTGCAATGTATAAAAAAATTATAAAACAAAAGCAGACACTAAAACTGATGTTATCTAAATATATCAATATACATGATCACATCAGACATTAGACAGCCATTGCCAAATATTATGCATAATTTTTTTGGTGTGTGGGAACAGCCGTCAAAATAAATCCATATTTAAAGTTAAGAGTCTTAGTTTTTGTTTCCTCACTGGTTCCGTGAAAATAAACTTTCCAAATACGTTTGTTTTTTGCTAACTTTGCTAGCTTGGATATTTTCATTTAGAGGTCGGTGCAACCTCTTTAAGACAGTGGCGGATAGATTTTTGACACTTGATCGAGTGACTTGCTATCTGTCAAATGAGTCGCATGTGGTGGAGAGAATCTAGTAGTTTTTCAAAATAAAATTTCTTTCAGAATAAGATTATTTAAAGAACCCCTGTCATGAAAATTGTGTTTTTAGTGTTTTTAGCATATTAATGTTGCATTTTTCTCACAATGAAAATTAGTTTCAAGTTGAATTCTCTGTAATTTTTATTTAAATCATTGTAAATCAAGAGCAGGCAAAAAAATTCTGTTTGGAGAAAGCTTGTAGCTGTGACGCAGATGCTAAATTCAGCAAACCACAATGCTCCTTGCTCCACTCTATTCATGTGCATCCACTTGCAAACGAATAAATGTCTTTTCTTGTCTTTTTGCTTTGTCTTTTTTTCTTGACCAAGGTAGCATCTGTCTCTAAACTGTACAACTGGATAGCTCTAATAATGCTCGCCATTTTTTCGCGCTGTTAATGTTAGGTTGGCGTTGTAAGGGAGTGTAAGCTAGAAGGAAAACGTGTAAAGAGATGGATGATGGGAAATGGGCCGGCTCACTTCCTGCTAACAGTTTTGCCCACAATGCAGGTAAATTTATTTCTAATTGATTTCTGCAGAAACTATGTCCTTAAAAGAAGACAAGTTTTGTAATCTTAGCTAAAACCAGTATAACCTTAATAAAGCATCACAGGCAACGATTTTCAGAAAACCAAAAGTAGAGACTAGAGTGGAACTTTTAAAAAAAAAAGACAAAAAAGTGGGTTGAGCTTTTCTGTTTTTCCTCTGTGTCCTGGTATCAACTGTACCACAGACTGGTACCGGCCCGCCTATTGGGGGACCACTACTCCAGGTGACATCCAGCCCTGAGAGCTGATTGAGTGAAAAGTTGTGGGTCGACAGGAGACAATTTTACAGGAATATTAACACAAATCCTAAATCTACAAATGAGCTTCAGAAAAGTTAAATTTAGTAATACTTTACACTGAAAAAAACAGAAATTGAAAATATCAAGAAGGGTTGAAAGCATGTCTGGTTTTGTTCATCTCTTTGCTTGTGTTTGTCTCTGTCATGGATGTTAAACTGGGCAGTCAGATGCTGATGATGAAGTGGCTGTAACGTAATGAATTCTATCTAGCCCATAAGTGGTTGAACCTCAGGTTGATCAGAGGTTAACACCACTTCACCCCTAAGACAGGTCCCATTAGCAGTTATAGTGGGTAAATGCTAGATCTGGTGAAAACCTTTTTTAAATGAGTATTTTTGGACTGTCTGCGTCTATGTATGCTTTTTTTTTTTTTTTTTTTTATTAAATCCACAACTATAAAGCAACTCCTCCTGATATTCAGAGCTCCTCCATGACTGAGCAGAACCACGAACATTTCAATTGTGTCTTTCTTTCACACCCACAGAAAGGCTCCAGCCGGAAACTGTCAGTCAAACTCTATCTGTCTTACAGCATCTACTAAAGGGCCTGCAGTCAGGAGGATTGTGCTAAATGGCATTTTTACACATTAGTGCATTTGATTACACTGAAGGCTGGACAGGAATCTTTGGCAACGACACTATCGGCTTTGTCCTCCAAACAACAACACCTGAACACACACAGCGCTGAAAGCCCTTTGACATTTGAATTAACATTATTATGGGACTCATTTGGAGCACAGACATCCCCAGCAGGAAGGTTTGTTCATCAGGTGGGCTGAGGCAGACAGAGACAGGGGGGCCAGGTAACGTGGGGGTGTGTAAACCTGGGGGGTGGGTGCTGGATGTCAGGGCCTCTGGGTTTGACATTCTAAACACAGACAGCAAAGATGAATGCTGGGTAGCATTTCATCTATGCAGGCATGACAGGGCCCCTCCCTGCACTCTGCCATGTTCAATTCCATACATGACCTTTTAGGAAAACTGAGGTCAACCTCAGGATTTTTTTCCCCTATGCTCTTTTGACCCCACGTTGGACATGTCTACAGAGTAGCAGGATAACTGTCTAGGTGCCAAGCTGCAGACTGTTTCTTGCAGTTCCAAAAACTATAACGTTTTCATGGATTCAGATGCAGGTTATCTCTTTGCTGTTTTTTCCCCAATAATAATCGTTTTGCTCAGGTGTTTAAATGCGTTTAATGGTTATGTTTTGGTAAGTCTTCCCTTGCAGGTGCATGTGCTGCGTGTGTTTGTGTAAGCGGGTGTGCAGGTTGGATTGGGCTCAAGGGTCAGGAGATGCTGCAGGGCTCTGCTGACGGCTGCAGGAAACCAATCAACCTTGTCTGTGTATTTCACGACCCGTCGTTTTCTTAATGACCTGCCCTGACAGGCACACTGCAGCCCCAGCCAAACCTCTCTGTGCTGCTAAATGGATGACCGGCCCCCATCAGCAACATGCTAATGATCGAAGAAGAGGGAGAAAGACGATTGGGGGTGGGGGGTCTGCTGGAGTGGGATGGACGCAAAAAGAAGAAAAGATTCATAAAAAAAGAAGACAAAAAGGGTAGGGACAGCTGACAATAATGTGTTAAGCCAATGTAGATTTTAAAGACGTTGTAAGACCTTTTTTACACTAAAATTTAAAAAGCTTGCATCCTGGTAGACTTACAATGGAAAGAAATCAGATTATACACTATTGACCTTTTCGAGGATTTTCTTCTTTTTATTCATTGAACAATATCTCCTTATTTTTTTATTCAAGTTTTAAAAATGAGAACTTATCTTCTTTTTCTTGTTTTTTTTTTTTGCAGACTAAAATTACAATGTCTGTAGCTGGTCTATATGAAAAATTGACATCTAGATGCTTAAATAAAATGGATTTAGAAAAATATGATATTGGAAATTTATCACCTAATTTACCTTGATTTGAAAAGATTTATATAAAAAAAAAAAAAAAAAAAAAATAAAAACCGGGTAGGGACAGCTATAATATGTTAAACCCATCATAAGACCTTTTTTACACAAAAATTAAAAAAAAAATCTGCATCCTGGTATACTTATAATGGAAATAAATCCGATTATAGACTTTTAACCTTTTGGTGGATTTTCATCCATTTATTCATTGAATGATATATCCTTATTTTTTGTATATTTGATTAGAAAAATGCATTTTTTTTTACATCTTTTTTCTTTTTTTTTTTTTTTTTTTTTTTTTTTGCTGCAGAAAAATAACAACTTCTGTTGCTGGTCTATCTGAACAGTTGACATCCAGACGCTTAAATAAAATGTATTTGAAACAATAAAAATGATGACTTTATCACCTAATTTAACTGGATTTGAATAGTTTTTAATGCTTGTGACACATACACACACTAGGTAGGTGCAGGAGAGCATCCCTGTCACCTGATGCAGTCTGAACATATTCATAAGGCTGAAAATTATTGACATGAACCCCATCAATCCTCAGATCAATTCAAGTTTTCTGAAAGCATTCTGGTTTTATTTGTCTAGAATAAGTATGTGCTGTAGGGAAAGCATGATTAATATATATTTATCTGATTCAAGAAAACTTTAGTAAATTTGTTTGTGGCTATCTAAGACAAATGTTCAAGTTTTAGTCTCTTTTGTGTCTAAGCATCACTTAACCACAATTTTGCAAAGATGTCCCGGACATCTGTCAAATAAAGCCATGGATGGCACATTTGTCAAGGAGACTTTTCTTTTCTGTCTTAATTGTCTTGTTCGCTAATCACAGCTTGTCAAAATTTGGCTTTTCTTCAACAGATCATTGTCCATCCATCTGTCCATCCCATTGTCTCCAGGAGGGTTTGGACAGCCAACATACCATCCATACTGGTGTTCATTTCTCACTTTCTATACCAACTCGGCGCTGTGATCTGTGCTGGCCATTAAGGTCATTGACCTGAAATCTGATAGCGGTCAATGACTTAACCAAATGAGCCACCTAATATCTGAATCCTGCTCCAAGCACACACACACACTCACAATACTGTTGTGAACATTACCCGCATTAACCCGGGGGGAGGAGTAAGGGGAGCATGGAGGGAGAGGAGGGGGGAAAGACACAGACAGAGAGAGACAACAAAAGCGTAAATAAAAGAAATTAAGAAAAACCTCACATTTCATTGAAAGGGGATTTCATTTTCTTGTTGTTGAAGACACAGCTGTGCATTGATTTTTTTCTTTTTCATACTGAGGATGTATTTGGCTGATAAGCAAGTGAAATAAAATATGTTACTTTAGTGAATTGCAAAAATTCAGCAGTTTCTGTACATGACAGAAGAGTATTTCAATTCTGGTTATTGTGATGCTGCCAGAATCCCCTGGCAGGCACAGGGAGGTTTGGGACTTTTAAGCGGTTTGTTTCATCTCAGGTATTAACCCCAATTTTATACCTACGCAGTGAGATAATCGTGGTTTCAAGCTGTTAGTGTTTTCTTCACTCACCAAATCTGCACACTTTTAATCCCTGGAAACTAATTAAGATTTCTATAATTATCATTTTCACCAGTTTAGTTAAATCTTTTTTCCTCTTTTTTTTTTGCATGTGTGGGACTGAGGGGAAAGCAACACAAGCCCTGGAAGAGGAAATTAAAGAAAAGGATGTGGAAATTCAGTGTCTGAAACAGGAAAGTAAATGAAGGTTGAATATTAGACAAGGCCTCTCTTTATGTGTGCTGGGAGGCATCATGCTGCTCTGTGCTTTGAGTGGGCACTGACTGACCACCTTCCTGAACCCCCCCTCTTCACCACATACACACATTCACTCAGGCCCTGGAAATACTTCACATTCCTTCCACTTCTCTGGCTGCTTTATAGCCAAGGAGAGATAACAAAGGAATGGGCAGGCAGTGAATACCAGCCCGCAGTGTGGATTCAGAAGCCATTTTTCGTATTGAAACCAGTCAACACCACATCTCATATTGGGCAGCCGTGGATCAATGGGCAGAGTGAATGTCCTCCAGTTGGAATGTTAGTAATTTTGTGCCCCTACAACATAAAAGTGTCTCTGCTCCAAGCACTAAACTAGAATTGGGGTCTTTTCAGGTAAAATCAATAATCCGATCTGCTATTTTGAAGCATATGTTTTTGGAGTGTTAATGAAAACTAAGTTTTAGCTAAAGATTTAATCTAGTTAAGTTCAAGTCCAGCTTGATTTATTGAGTAAGCCTGTCTCCAGTTCCCATCATCCCTTTGTTTACACTCTCCCACTAGCTTGCAACCAACACACCCCAACCTAAAGCTACCAGTGCAACAAACAAATGATGAGTTTCATACAGCTCTGAGCCACAAGGAAGCTCAGACGTGGAAGACAGAGACATACCTGTACATGGATATATTTGTCTGCAAGTACATGCATTGGAATGGAGTGGAGCAGGGAGATTGCAGCTGCATTTTTGTGTCTGCTCCTATTTCACAATGATTTGAATAAAGACATACTCAGGAATTCAATTTTAATTTTTTTTATCTATGTCGTCTATTCTGAGAAAATACCACAAGAATATGATGGAAATATATTTGTCATTGAAGTTGTTCCTTAAAGCAAGATTGTTTGTGTTTTTTTTTTTTTTGCTTTTATTATTATAAAACAAAACACTAACTGTCAGTACAAATTTTATTACTGACGGCAAAAGCAGATGCTAATGCTATTGTATCATGGGACCTTTCCCGTGTAGCTTGTAAATCTTTCATACCGTTTGAGAATGCTAACACACAAAAACCTTAAATAATTCAACTTTAACTGTACTATAAGTCTTCTCTTACATGAAGCAGTGGAACGGTTGCTGGGGTTACATCTGCTTCAGAGGCACACCCGGTTAGCTTGTGTTGTAGCTTTAGCGCAGCTGCTTTGTTGATTTAACCCAGAACCTCAAATCGACTCCAAGACAGGAACTAGTAATGGATAGGATTTGGGTTAAGAGTTTAAAAAGGGTTCATTCAATAACCCAATGTATAAAAGTGGTGAGTAGATGTCTGAATGGGTTAATGCACTCTACAAGTGTTTGCTGTTTATCTCAATCCCCGAAGATAAAACTACCTGACCGTTTTCCTGATGAGATGCATTGTTCATCTGAATGAGCTTTTGGCCTGGCTTACCTGTTAATTCATTTGAAGTGAAACATCATCCTACTGTCTGAGTTGTGTACTTGCTCGTTCCAGTGGCTGGACCCTGTCTCACCTTGGCCATCTCCAGCTCTTCCACTCTCCCCTGGGATGAGGTTTTCTCTTTCTCCTGGGTTCAAGTTGCCAGCTCAGGTATCCTGAATCCTCTGGGTCTCTCGCCTCCTGTTTCACCTCCTGTAACTTGCCTCTTTTGCTTTTGCCATGCCCAGGTCATCTACACTATTCACCTCTTGAGTCTTCATCAAGACGACAAAGACAAATGGCAAACAGATGCACTGAGATCCATTCACTTGAATGTTTTGGTCCACTGATGCACAATCAAGATCCAATAGATGATATTGCTTGAGCTGAAGTCAGCAGATTGATTTCCAAGACCAGCTCATTATAGTGTGAGCACAGAGCTTGATAGTCAAGTGATGTTCTGGCTGAAGTCACTTAAATCCTCTGCAGCGAGTTGGACTAAAAAAGGAGAAAGTAAATGGAAGTATTCTTCCCGGCTGGACTGACAGGTGGAAATATACTGTGAGTAAGGCATCGCTGTGGCACTCAAACTGAGTGTAATTCTCTTTTCACACTTTCCTGTCCAAGAAAAGCAGCCTCTGCAGAGTCACCATTGAAACCAAATATATCAGAAAGACACCTTTTTATACAACTCTCCTTTAAAATTCCAAAATGTACAGATGATACAACCATTCTGTTTGATGTTTACATATTAAACAGCAGTTTCAGAAGTAAGGTGACTGATGTAACGCTCGGGTTTAATTATCCACTGAGGTTTTAAAACTATTGACAAGTAGATGAGTTTAAATGAACTTTCAAGGAAATTTAACTGTGAAATTTGATTGGTCTTATGAAAGATAATGAGGTTGTTTCAGCTTAATATCAATTGTTTTACACAGCAAAAACAAGCCCCTCAGAAATAGGTAAAACATCTGTACCCCATTGGCAGATTTTCTTTAAAGGGGGCCTACCATGAAAAGTCTACTTTTTTAGGTTTAAATGCATTTTATGGTCCATTCCTCACTATAAAGAACCCCAAAGCGGTATTTTGATCCGTTCATGCATTTAAGAGTAATCCTTTAAAAACTTGCTTTGTCTGACAGCAGCGGCAGCCCCTCCCATACCCATGAAAACGAGCGGTTGGAAATGTGCTGATGTAAGATCGATGCCAACAGCTCCCTCCAGGAAGAGTCTGTGCTGCAAGCTCCGCCCCCAGACAACAAAGAACACACCCCCATCTTCTCCGCTGAGCTGTGACAGGGGATAACTACCTTCCTGTACCAGGAACCCCTCTAAGACCCATCTTTCAAGGTGGTCTTGGTTCGTTTTCTATCGGACAGAACTTCAGTTCACTCTGAGATTCCTCAGTCTGTTGTTTTTGGGGGTGTTTTAACACCCCCAAAAAACGTATAACTCTCTTTTCTGTCTCCTATGCAGCGTGCGCCGGCTGCTGCCGTGAAAGTTCTATTGCAGTTCAACAGAATTCTCTTAAAAACAAACCATAACACCACAACGATAAGAATTCATGCTCAATAAAACAACTTTTAACATGATCCACATTGACTCTACCGACGTCTTGTAGCATGTGTACCTGCAGCGTCTATAGTAACCATCATGCAGGATTCCTCCACAGTACCAACCAGTGCTGAATCTGGCCTTCATACAGACACTCAAAATTCATCAGCAAAATAAAAAATTTGATAAAGGGAAACGTTCTGATAAGATTTTGCAGACCGCAGCACATCCATCTATAGTCATGAGGTTTTGTTTACAAAGGTTGCTCACGCTGAGAATGCAGGGTAAAGGATTACGTCATGAAATGGACAGGACTGACAAGGAGCGAAAGGCGGAAGCTCAGAAATCGAGTCGTTTTACTTCTGGGTATTAAAACGGGCCACAAAAATGACTAATATTTCATAAATAATTTGTTTTTTAGTGTTCTCAATGTAATATATGATCACATATATGGATATAGTTCACTATGAAAGGCTGAAGAAAATCATGGTAGGGCCTCTTTAAAATAAGCAAAAAATGCTAATGGTGTAAGCAAACATTCTTGTTAAAAAAAATCTAGTCATTAACACATGTGTTCTCAAGCTAAAAATGATTTTGCTATTGATAAGATTGATCAGATCCATGTTATTTCAAGCCAGAAAGTAAGAATGTTTCTTGAAACAAGAGTCACTGCCTTGCCAATTTCCTAAAGTCATAAAAAATAAATATGACAATCTATGAAAGTATTTTAAAGTTTCATAAGTTGTGACATTAAAATGTCAGTGTGAACAATTTAAGATCAGGGGTGGGCAAACTATGGCCCGCAGGATGGACACGGCCCGCCTCCATTTGGAGTCCGACCCCCCTGAAAGATGCATGAAGATTCCATGTTATTTCTTTCTCCTTTGTTACTCTGTGGCTGTAATTGGTTTAGTTTTTTCTTTTCATTTCAGATATTGTTTGCTTTTCTTGTACATAGATTTATCTTTTTTATGTATACTTTCTTTTGGTGTTTTTATTAATTTAACCTTGAACACAAAACATATTTTATGTTATGCTCCTCAATCCACTCCTCAATCAAAGGGACGTAACACTTACGGGGTGAATTACTAAAACACTCCACACATCTGCTCTTAGTCCAGCCCTTCAATCCAATTTTAGAAGCCTTTGTGGCCCACAAGTCAAAAGGTTTGCCCACCCTTGCTTCACATCATCAAACTATTGATGTGCACATTTACTAATAATTAATAATCAACTACAGTTTTCCAGCAACATCTGGATAGAAATCCTTCCCCGAGTTCTGATGTTTGCACAGAGGATGTACTTTGTTTTCTCACTCTGTTTTTACCTTTATTTAACAGCATCCGTTTATAATCCAATATTATTGTCTGTTTTTTTTAAATACTTGTATTAATTAAAATAAAAGGAACAGTTATTGAATGAGAAGAGCAAAAGGAAATACATTTCAATAGTGTGACCTCAATCCCAAAAGATGTGAGGAGACAGAAAGAAAGGAGAAGTCACTCAGATTTGGGTACATTTTGGAAGGGGTTAGCTCATTGGACGAGGCTCAGCTTTGAGCCCAGCAGGAGGCCGTGGCTTTATTGGGGAGGGCTTCCAAGCATGGCACACCCTTGGGCAATGCAGACAGACAGCCCCATGGGGGGGACGTGATGATAACAGTGGCCGGCATCAGCCTTGCCACTTCCTTTGTAGCCATTTGCAAATATCAGAGTTTTGGGTGGGGCGGGAGTGTTTTATTTTGGAGGGCAGTGGGTGGGTAGCTGTGCTAACGTGTTCCAGAGGTAATTTTACATGGCACAGGAAAAGCCTCGGGTAATGTTTTGGGAAAGCGGTGGGGATTGTGTCATGGCAAGCCATAGCTTGTTCATCAACCGGACTTTTCTCTGAATCTCCATGCTCTCCACCAAGACAGACCTCAAAACAAATGGGCCATTAAAGATGGCATGTGACGAAGGAAATGTGTGGGAGTGTGTTCAATTATTCTTACCTTACACATATTGACTCATAAACATCCAAAACACATTTGTATGGATCCCTCTTTGCATCGCCAAAAGAGCATGCTGGAAAGCTTACCATGTGGACTTAGACCAAAGTTGGTGAAGCATTACTGATGTTGATGCAATCCAGACATCTTTATTTAAGGCTGATGTGGTTAAAGTAGCCTCTTAAGCTGCCCTTTTCTACGCTTCTGTGGTCTAAGCCTGTGTGAAGAGGTGTGCTAATCGCTGTGTGATGTCTGTGGGCAAGCTGAGCTGGAGCACTCCCTGTAGCCCACAACTTGATCACAGTTGATTTTGAAACAACCTACAGCCCACCAGGCAAACAGGTAGAAAGCAGATTAGAGCTGAAAAGAATATAAGAATGGAGAATTAGTTCTTGGCTCAAGGGCAATAAAGTGCCTTAAAGGATCTTTTGAATTGGCAGTCTGCGCAGCGTTTAAAGCTACGGTTTATGACCTGGACTGTAATCTGAAGATGTGGAAAGAGGAAGGTTGAAAACAGCAGCATACTCCTCTCCAGACAGAGCTGCTGCTGATCTGGATGCCTGAGGCCTGTTGTGGCTGGATGCTGCCGTCCAACCCTGCATGTCATTGAGAGGGAAGTTCTTTCTGACCTCTCTGGCGTTGGGGGCCTTCCAGCCCCAAGGAGGGGGCCCCCCACTCCATCACATCCCTTCCAATTACTGACATCCTGCCGCCTTTGAACACACAGGAATCATAGTGAAGAACAGCAGAGGTCAGACTGCAGATGGAGAGAGGTGGAAACAGCAGAGCCTAAGTAAGAGGGAAAGAAAGAGAAAAAAGGGGGAAGAAGAGTGAAAAGCTATTTGTGTCACTGATGCGCCTGTAGCCCCCTCCGATGCTCCATCCCTTTCAAGGCCTGTGGCTGAACCTTAATCAGGAGCAACTGTTTCAACAACAAAGACAGAGAGGTGGTCCGAGTTAAAAATTGCCTTTCAATCAGTTAAAGTGGTACAAAGAAAGCACAGAAAACAGTGTAGTGAGTCCAGATTTAGTCACATAAATTTGTAAACAGAAAAAAAACAAGTATCTTGACTTAAATACCCAATGATGGCAAGTCTTTTTTTTTTGTGCTCAAATACAAGTGTTTCCATTTTAGAGAGTGTCAGAGTATCATAAATTGTTTTCACTATAATGCATTAGGTATGACAGACATGAGACATAGCAGCAGGGACAGGTTACTGTCACAGTGTGTTTCACAGCTGACATAACTGCTGAATAAATGTCTGTTCTCTGGGAATGGCATGGTCCCGGAGTGGGGGGGTGGTGTCGGTCTGATTGCGTGTTTGTCCGTGTGGTCGTCCTCTAACAAATGGCACATCAGATTGGCCAGTGTACCTGGCAATGACCCAATGCCCTTAAACCTAAATTAGCCTTTCCAAACCCAATCTCCCCCTCTAGCTCGATGAAATATCCCACACGTGTGCGCACAAACCCACATGCTCAAATGCATATGCGCTCGCAAGAAAACCACCGATGACCTCACACTCCCGGACTGTTGTGAGCAACGCCAGGGCTGAAATCCCTCTAAGCCCTCCCTTTCAGACTGTAAGCAGCAGCCTGCTGAGTAGCCATATCAAGGGTCATGACAGGTTCAGAAAGGGCCGATATTAGACTCCAGCAATCCCTGCAATCCAAGCATATAAAACGGGCACCACGTGTGTGGAACCAGCAGAGGAGTTTTGATGTGTTTATTGTAGTGTGACATGGTTAAATATAGCTTACCCAAAGAGACGGACCAACCTTAACATTTTCCCTTGTCTGTTTTTTTCATGCAGAAATTCTGTGTGTGCGCTCAGTCCCACGATGAGTGTGAGTGAGACAGCGAGAGGAGAATGCATGTGTGTGTTTGCGAAAGAGTTTAAAGGGTGTTGAAAACTATTAGCCAGCTGAGGAGAGGCACTGTGCAGAGAATGAGTGATGAATTATTGAAGTGGCTCTTTGGTGTGAATGAGGTGTTGAAAATGTCCATTGCCACAGAACACTCTGATGTTCCTGCAAGAGTCTTTCTGGTAGCGCATGTTAAAGCGCATGTGTTGATTCAGACGATTTTCCACACCTTGTTTCTGTGAACATTAAGGGGCGAGATGGTGGTTACTGCTTCCCTTTCTCTTTAATCCACTCTTTTTCCTTCCTCTTGTCAAAACATTTCACATCTCTTTGTTACTATTTTTATTTTTCCCTTTTCTTTCGGTATCTTTGCCTGCCTTTTTTCTCTTGACTTCCTGCGTTCTCCTTCAACGGTGCCCTCAGATATTTCTCTTGTTGCAGCACATCCAGTGATCACTCACTGTGATTCCACTCTTTCACGTCTTCCCGCTTTCAAAGAGGCATTGCCGTCGGGAGAAGAGCAAACAGGAATTCGAACCAATGCTTTTCGACAGCAGGGCCGCTTCTGCCTGTTACGCCCCAGTCACAGCAGTGTGGAAGAATAGCAGGAGGAGGGGAAGAGAAGAGGAGGGGGGGCTCAAACATGCACAACACATGAAAGTCACCTCACTCCAAGCGGGAGAAATCATGGGTCCTGACGGAAAGGTAACAGCCGGCTGGAGGCATTGGCAAGTTGCTAGGAGACGGGAAAGCACTGTAAGGTCGACAGGATGAGTGGCTGGTGTATTCGCTCAAGCTCAGTGACATATACAGACACGCTGGAAAGCATGCTGACAAATGCAACCACATACTGCCTCGTAAAAAAATCTCTTACATACTAACCTGTTTTGACATGGTAATCTACATTAGCCTGTAAAGATATAGACAACAAGTGATAAAATCAGACTCAGGGCACAGCTGTGCCATGCAGAGTTTGGTATGTATCAGTGAAGAAGACTCACAGGGTTCAACAAACTTAGAATATTGCCTTTCTAACTTGTCCCTAAAGCACTGAAGCTACTGTAGAGGTAAAAAGTATACATTTTATCAAGGAGAAGATGGAGCAAACCTCATAAGAAAAGGCTAAAAGTATGTTTTGTTTTGTTTTTCTGAAGATAAAACCTCTTGATAAATTTATCATTAATTGGACAAAGTTAAAACATATTAGACTACACATCTAAAGTTATTTAGCAGACCAAACAGAAACTCCCGGCTAAAGTTACACGTCGTGGCCCCGCCATATGTTTTCAGGAATGCAACATTTCTGCGTGAAGACCCTCTCAAATGATCTTTTAAAGAGGTCCCAGTTTCATTTAGTTTTGATTATGCCAGATCTGGATTGAACCAAAAAATGTGTGTCATTTATTAGAAGATAATTCCAACAGAGAGGCAAAAGTAAATAAGAAATTTGCATCAAAGTTGGGGTCAGAACTGTTGATGTTGAGTAACATAGCAGTGCTTTCTGATATTCATCTCTTAATACCTACACATTTTCACTCCCAACTCATCATATACAGAGAAAGACAGGTTACCAGTTCCAGACCGCATCCCAAGTGTTTAGGACCCCTGATTTCTTCCCTCTCTGTGGCCCGTGCCAAGCGGCTCTCAGACTGGAATTGGTTCGCGGCCCGTAGGTTGGGGATCCCTTAGTGAAAACAGCCAAAACGTCAAAAAATGACGCAGAGGGGGCCTGATACATACGTCCATATATGAAGTGAAAATACATTGCTCTTTACACTCTCACACTAGTGTTATAGCCCCTCACACCCCAAGCTTAACATTACAGATGCAATAAAATGGCAAGTGAAAGGTATCCATGAGCCAGATACCAGCTCAGACGAGGAAAATAAAGTTGTACATGGATCTAGTTGTCCACATGTGGATACATGGAGCCAGTGTATGTTCGACACCACAAGCACTTTTTTAAATTTCACCATGATTTCAATAAAAAAAATACTCAGACATGCAATTTCAAGCTTAATTTTTTAAAATAAACATCCTCCATCATCAGAAAAATGGCACAGGACCATGATTTTCATTGGAGAGGTTTGTATTGATCCAAATGAAAAATAAACAGTCTAGCAGAAATAAACCATTTTAAGTGATTAGGTGTCTGCTTTTCTGCTTTGTTGACCTATAGGTGAACCATGGCACAATTGAGCCTCAGGAATTGGACTTTTCCTAAAAGCAATTCCATCGCTACATCTTTATTTGAATCTTTTCCCCCCTTCAGGGCATTGTGAACTGTTTCATGTGATTTACACGCCTTATAGGAAGAGAGAGATACTCTTCGAAATGAGCCAGCCTGCCCACAGACAAAAGTTTTGGATGAATCTGTTGGGGAGGCTAACTTTGCTTTATCTAAAGTATTTGGAGGGGAGGACATAGACGCCTGCTCCTCCATTATGTCATTATGTAAACACAGTGCTGAGCTACAGGTCGACAGGCTGTATTTCATAAATCGACAGAGAACAAATCCAGCTTTGATTATTGTGCACTTGCATCATGGAGCAAAATCAATCAGTTTAATTGGTCAGCTTGTGTCAAATATATGAGATTAAGACCTGTATGAGACCATTTTATTGAATAGTGTAAATGAAGCTTTCGGCTATTGAGAATCCGAGCTTGTTGTTGTGATTTATTGTGCTTACTAATCATATTTTACCACAGCTTGACCAAAGTGAGACTTGGAAAAAAAAAAAGGGCCATATAACTACGGAAACTCATCTTCAAAGTGGTTTATTTTACGATTGCAGTCACAATAATGCATTATCACCTTAGACTGGCAAAAGCTTTACGAAGGTTCACGTGTTTATTACACACTGTACGTCCACCTGACTTGCTTTGCATATCTCTTTGCCGACAAAGCACCCTTGATTTATCTTATCTTCTCCTGTTTTTAAGTCACATTCACCATGTTAGCATTCATAGCAAGCACCGCAAGGAACAATAACAAGCAGTCTGTTCAAATTAAATCAGTAATGGCATTGTCCATATTTCAGGCAGGTCATGCATTTTTATTTATACAAGGAATGAAGACAGGTCAGTTCCTCTCACAATTATCTCTATTTATTTAGAGAATGAATGTGCATGTCAGCTCTTCTTTGAGTCTTTCTTTCCATTCTAGGGTCCCCCCCCCTTCTTCTCTCCACTTCCTCCCTGCTCCCACCATCACTGGACGACAGTAGAGGTCGTTAGTGGAAGAGGGATGATGCCAAACTTGACTGGAGTCAAACCTTATCTCTATTCTTTACACTCTCGCTTTTGTTTCAAGGGCTTTGTTTACACACGGCCCATTAATCACCTTCTGCCTTCCCACAATCCCATAGCATTTAAAGTGGGTGCTCGTCTTCTGGACAATGTGCAGTGCAGGTGCCAGTGTAAATCTCCTTCCTCTCCTCTCAAGGAAAAGAATTGAAGACTCCCAGAGCTCCAAACTGATCACTCTCCCCGCTCGGATCATCGGTTTTTCCTCTTCCTTTGGCTTTTCTCATGATTCCAACAGAGGAACGATAGCCATTTGAAATCACTGCCAAAAAGCTGACTGACACTGCCCTCATGGCCTGACATATAAGCATACGCAGACTGGATGCTGCTTAGCAAACATTAATCACACTGCAGGAATCCACAGATAATGTGGAAGACACCCCCCCCACCCACCCCCCAGCAAAAGCCTCAAGGACTGGTGGGTCACCTCTGGAAGGACACCTTTCTGGAAGGTGGTGTAACCTGTGACTAACATGCAGATCCTTCACCCTCTGCTTCATCAAAGGTCATAAAACTTATGATCCTTACATGTGTATTTGGTTTGGGGATGGGAGTCTGGATTTCTTTCATATTTACCACTTACGTGATGATTACATTTGTGCAGAGATAAAAAAGGGAGGGGGGAGGCAGGGCTAGTTATTATCTTTTGAGAGCTACTTCTCATATCCATTTGAATATTGGTCTCAGAAAGCAGACCGTATGTGCATGGCATGTGCGGGAGCTCGCTGGGAGGGGGTTTAATGCAGAGCCCTGCTTAATTGCATAGTCAATGCATTCATCATTCAGAATGCAGAGCTTGGCTAAAATGAATTGAATTATCTGGTTGAGGAGAACAAAGAGATGTACATTGAGTTTGTACATAATTTACTGTCGCACGGTAAAGGGAGTAAAAGAGGCAGCAAGAATTAGAGGAAAAAAGACAGAGGCATGGAGGAGGACAAGAGTTTAGAAAAAAAAAGGCAATGGAAGAGGGAGTGTGGCAGACACAAAAAAAGATGAGGGAGGAGAGGAAAGGTGGAGAAGTCTGGAAGAGCATGGAAAAAAGGCAAGAAAAATGAGTGGGAGACAGGAGATATGGAAGCCAAGAGGAACGGAGGGGGAAGACAGAAAGGGAAGACAGGGAGGATGAGGAAGAAGAGAGATAATGGTGAAGCCTGGAGGAGGAAGAGAAAGATGGAAGGGATACAGGAGGAGAGGGAAGCATATGTGCAGAGCCGGAGATAGACCAGAGACGGGCCTGACACCTTCCTCCAGATTCCCAAGGGGAATAAAAGCGAGTGTGTGCGGGTGTGTGTCCATTTCTACATGCCTGTACTAGCATGGAATGTGACGAGGGGTTTCTGAAAGATTTCTGCTGTTGTTCTACAGCACATGTAAAAGTTAAATGGGATTAACAGCAGGACACCCACACACTTACCACACAACTTACTAAAAAACATCACTCGTGGTTCCTCTCAGTCAACGCACACACACAAATTTAGTCTGCCAAAGCCTCCATCTCTCTCCGTTGACTGTAAAGTAATTGCAGTAAGTATTGAAGGAGAAGGTGGTGGTGGTGGTGGGGTGGGGGCGGAGGGTGCCGAGGAAAATCTATTTCCCAATACTATCTAACTGCTGCCTTCCTCCAAAGGACTTGCATTCCTGGTACTGGCTGTGTGCCCATTGATTCCTTACCAACATCATCTGAAAATCCATGAGCATAAAGGGCAGCTCCACAAAGTACAAAGCAGATAAGTGCACATCATGTTCAATACAGCTGCTGGAGAAGGTAACTCACACTTTAACCTTCCCTCATTCATTGTGGCTGCTTGTCTCTTTCTTCAATCATTAGGAGGATGGGGCTGAATCCAGAATTTTCCCGCACGGGTTGCGACATCTTTTGAGGGTGCATTATGCAGCAGGAAGCTGAGCACTGTTAGCCCAGATGCTACTTCAGTAGAAGGGCTGTTGCCGTAATCGTTATGGTAGACCTAAACTCCTTTTCGTCTTCGTGTGTGTGGGCTTGTGTAGTAGTGCTCGTCGGTGATTTGTCTCCCCTGGCTGCAGCGACCTCTGTCCTCCATCTCATAATCAGGAGGAAGGACTCCTGACTCCTTTTTCTTCTACTTTTTGTACTCAGAAAACCCCATGGACCAGTGAGCATCTATTAGAACTGTCTGTGAATCTCTGGATTTTAGATTTAAACTTTTAAATTACACTTTGACCTCAGAACAGGTTGTTTTTCGAGAACAGTTTAGGTCTGTATCCACCTACTGCTTTCTATAAAAAGACCTTGTAGCAATTTCTGTTGTAGACGGCAGGGTTTAATAATTTGAAATAACCTTTTTTCCATCAAACTTACCTCTAACTGTGTCTCCAAGAATAACCTTGATTATTCATATGTCTCCTCAAAGAAAGTCTAGAATTTCTAACTCAAATAATGCAAATTGTTATACTATATGAGTCATCCAAATTGACTTTAAACAGCTTTGGATCTTAGCCCTTCACCTCTGTTTGGGCGGGGGGTCCCTGTTGTCCTGTGAATGAAGGGGTATGTTAGAGTAGAAGAGCTCCACATCCCTTCAAATAAAAGATCGAGTTTTTTCAAGAAAAAATAATATCAGTTTAGACAAATCTGATTTTTTCATCTTACCTCATCTTCATCCAAAGCATCTCCTCCAAAAACTGAGGATGGTGCAGAGCTAATGCTTGAGGGATGAACTGAGATTTACCCCTGTAGAAAGTATGGTGACAGCTACAGCTGAGTGGGATACAACTTTTTAACTTATGAGACCTCAAGGTAAATATTCAGATGATTGATGGGCTGCCCTGTGCTGGTATGTCAGTCGGAGCTACAGATGTCAATTTGCTTTATCTTCAGCCAGCCGAGAATCATTTCCTAAATGAAGCCTAAATTAAAGCAATGCAAGGAAATATAAAGAGAAATGAAATATGCAATTCTATTAATGATATTGTTTAAGGTCAGCTGCATTATAATACAAAGGTGATTATATTTTTTATGCCTGTGGTATAATGACGATCCAGTTCATTTAAATATGATGAAACACGCTCATATTGCTGCAGTAACAGTTGCTAACGTTTAGCAGACTAGATTTATTTCCTCGCAGGGGGAATCTACATGGCAGGACACTGAAATTTATTTTACAGTCCTTTTGATAGCTGCAGACAGATTCCACTCGCTTGAATTACAGCAGAGAGATAAGCAGTGAAGACAGAAATGTACAACTATCATCGGTGTGTGGTCAAGGTATCAACCACAAATGCATGTTTTTATGAGCCTAAATCAATATAATGACTCCCATAGTCATACTGGACAGAAAAAGCAAGTCTCTATGATGCAAGCTGCCATGACAGGTTTGAAGTAGGGTAAAAGAAATGTTAGGCAAGTAGTGGTTGTGGTTGAGGCTAGAACGAAAGCCAATCCATAATCTCTGTGGATGCATGCAAAGACCGATAATGTCTTTGAGGAAAGATGTTGCTCTAGTCATTCTCCACTTTGTCTGTAGCATTTATTTTTGATTGCATGCAAGCTAGTTGGAAGTGTTTACACATTAAGTGGTTTCAGTGTAGCATAAGGTTTACATTCTCTTAAAAAGGGAACACTGCATCTTTACTGTTTTGGTGAAAAGATCAGTACAGTTAAATATCAATTTCCTTTTCAAATATGATTTTTGACCTCTGTCTATGATAAAATTTCTCCACCTTTCCACATCATTTGCAAATGTGCAACATTTTTCTTAGAAAACATTTTAAAAGGTTTCCATGGTTTCCCCCCCCTTGATTCTTCAATTCAATTAAATTTTGACTTTACACATATATACACATTTGTTTAGCAATACATTAATAATTTACTATATGTTTTAAAATATTTTATATTAATCTGATACAGTTTATATACTGTAAAATGTATAAGAAGAAAAGTGAGCAAAAAGCGTTTTTTAGACGACAAATGGTTACTTTCAGAGAATATTTCCTGAAAAGAGTTTGGAAAGTTCAAACCTGTGAGTAAATAAAGATGTTCATTTTGTCAGCAATGAATGTTTAGGTCGATTGAGCGTTAGAATTAGCCATCCTATGGGAAGTCCTATTAAACGTTAGCATCAAGCTAGCAGACTTAAGCTTAATGTGCTAAATTGATTTGTATTTTTATGAATCAATTATTGATCTGTTAGGCTTAAATCGATTCAAATTGACTAATCGATTTTATCAACCCAGCCCTAAGAGATTCAACAAGTTACTGTTCCATTTTATCAGATGGTTTGGTCCATATTGGCATGATAGTGTCACACAGTTGCTGCATATCCAACCACCACATCCCAAAGGTGATCTAAGGGGTTGAGATCTGGTGAATGTGGAAGCCATTCGAGAACAATGAACTCATTGTTATGTTCAAGAAACCAGTCTGAGATGATCTCAGCTTTATGATATGGCGCCTTACTGCTGGAAGTAGGCATCAGAAGATGGTACACTGATACAAGTCAGGATGGATTCATGCTGTGTTGTTGTTGACCATGTTCTGACCGTATCATCCAAATCTCGCTGCAGACGGGGAGACTCATCAGACCAGGCAGTGCTTTACCAATCTTCTATTGTACAATTTTGGTGAGTCTGTCTGAATTGAAGCAGACAAGAGTGGTGTGTTATTTTTCTGCTGTATCCCATCTGCCTCAAGGTTGGACGTGTTGTGCATCAGAGATGCTCTTCAGTTGGAACCAATAGTTATGTGAGTTACTGTTGCCTGTCTATCAGCTGGAACCAGTCTGTCCTCTGGCACCAATAAGGCATTTTCACTCACAGAACTGATGCTCACTGGATATTTTCTCTTGTTTGAACCATTCTCTGTAAATCCTTGAGATGATCGTGTGCGAAAATCCCACAGGATCAGAAGTTTCTGAAATACTTAGACCAGCCATCAGGCACCAACTATGCCCTTCAATCACCTTTCTTCTCCATTCTGATGCTTGTTTGGAACTGCAGAACATTATTTTAACCATGTCTTACATGCCTAAATCCACTGAGTTGCTGCCATGTGATTGGCAGATTAGTTAACGAGCAGTTGGACAGGTGTACGTAATAAAGTGGTCGTTGAGAGTAGGTAGTAAGATAATTCCTGTTTCATGCTCATCAAATGAGCTCCGGTGTTTTCTCCCATTACACACAGCAGTCAACCTAACCTGCTGATTTTAGGATAGGTTTGATAGTTTGGAGTGATTTCACTGGCAAACCTCACAGGCAGGTATCCATTATGCAAATTAAGCAACGCTTTGTCTCTGTTCAAACCATTAAACCAAAGCTCAGAAACAAAATAAACAAAGATCCCCCAGGTATACTTGGTTTTAACATCTTTACCCCAACCACAAAGCTCAAAACTGACAGCCAGTTGTTACCCCAATAACACATCTTTTTGAAGTTGTTTAAATGTTAGATATATGCAGAATATATTCATTTTGTGTTGGCAAGGACTGCATTCAAACGTGGACCCTCCTGCCATGATCATCAGGGAAGAGTGAGGAATGAACAGACAGGCCTCAACCATCTGAACAACAAAGCAGTGAATCACAGAGACAAAACATTTCCACAATACCCTGCAGGAGGGAACTTATTGCTTCACACCCACAGCCCTTCAGATTCCAAACCAGAACCATCAAGAGCACAACATAAATAATGAGAGAAGGTGCTAGTTTGGCAGATGGCAGAAAAAGATTCACAACACCAAATGAAATGTATTTTATCTTCTGTTTTGACTACTTTTTTTAGATTAAAAAGCACAAATTGTAGGACAAAAACAGGTGCAATTGCCAATCAAAGGATTGGAAGCAAATGCTACACAAATGGTCTCAAAAGAACAAAAATTGTTTCTTTTTTCACAGGAATGGTCCAATTCTGGTGATAAACACATTGGGATGAAGACGTGTGAACAGCGGAAGCCACCACTCACTTTCTGACAGGTCAGGGTTCGTCAGATACCCAGGTGTCTGTGAGTCAGTAGAGTTGACAGCAGACAGACAGGTCAGGTCGTATTCACCTTTAACACCGGAAGCTTCCTGTGTTTTCAGCCTGCAGGGGTGAATCATCCGTGTGAAACTTAACACAGCTGTATGTGAGCTCATATCATCTATTACAGAGGGCACTAACAGGTGAGTCCAGTCCAAGTCCGGACACAGAAGTCGTCTCATACTGACCCCATAATGAAAACCTAAAGGGGTTACATTATTCTAACTTATTCTAATTGCCTCCAAGACGGGACTTTTTTTCAGTTGGCCTCAGTGTTTAAAAAGAAACTGAAAGTAAAACACCATTAGCTGTCACAACTATACTGTCCGCGTTTGATCCACACGTTTGATATGTTTGATACTCAGGATCCTGAGTGGAGACTGAAGACTGAGGTAAAGGCAACGCTTGTAAAGGGAACAAAACAGACAACACCAGAGGAGATGGAGAAAAGAGCAAAAATTTGACTCAGTTGTCTTTCTTTAAGAAAGCCAAAACTAGAGTAAGAACGGGCAGCTTTTGTTCTGCTTGTTTCAGGAGCACTGAGCCAGTGTGTCTTGTGTTTTTAGACACAGTAGCACTTATAAATAATGACAATATAAAACAGTGAAACAAGAGAAAATATTCCCAATGAAATCTGAAGTAAGATCACAGAAAAAAATTGCCTCTGAAAATGAGCCACTTGTTGACTGCCTGACAATGTGCTTAAGAGTGTTCCCTGAGAGGATTCTGGGTGGACACGAAAAGACTTTTACTGATAGAAGGGTTGCCCAGGAATGCAGGGGTGCAGTAGCTGAAACACTACTTGGAGGAACACAAACTCAGAGCTGGGTGATTTTATAAAGCAAAAAGGGGCTCTTCCACCTTCTGACTCAACAAATATTTTTAAAACCAAATATACTTCCAGGCTAATCACTGATGGAACTGTTCCAAATCAGGTTCAAAATCAAGACAAGACCAATAGAGAACAAGAAAACAGAAGTCTTGATTTTTAAAGCACATCATAAACATGTCAACTAACTTGTGGCATAAACAAGAATGTCGTCAAAGTAGAAATCTTGTAAATTAATTTGTTGTGGTTGTAAAATAACAATTACAGTCATGTTTTGACAAAACTGTTTGGACACTCATATGAGGTGAAGATCTTCCAGACCATTGCTTCAAGAAATTATTTTTTTTACAGGGACTCTTTCAAGCTGAATACCCCTGATATATAACTTATGTGTGAAGAGGTAGAACTACATAAATAGGATGTCATCGTGTTGTTGTTTGTGGCGTCCCTCTGTCATCGACGTTCCATACTTATCTAATCTGATTTGTTCCGCGCTGAAAGAAGAGTTGTTGCCTGAAGCTGCAAACAGCCAACTGAAAGGCACTCCCATGAGTAACCTGTTCTAAGTAATAATGCCTCTGAATACTTTTAAACCTCGTTAAATACTCAGCGCCCAAAAGTGTGAGTGATCTATTTTTACGGGCATACGCATCCGTGTGACTTAATGAGTTCTGACACGCCCAACATGCCTAGAAAATAGCTGCGATGCCTTATCGAACAGTCACGCAGCTTTGCCTGTTCGCATATGGGTACAAATAAAACTGCATACAACCCAACCAAGATGCCCCCAGTACAAAAAAAAAAAAACAGAGAGGCATGGAACCACAGCTGTCTCATACAACCACCCCAACTGGAGGCCTTAGAGGCAACACGTCTGTGTCAAAAAGTGACAAAGAAGTGTCATGAATGCCTACAAGCTGCAGAGGGGAGAATTGAGAATTACAGGAGGCGCTGCTGCAGCATTTCATTTCTTGGATGGAGGAGTGGAAATACCTGAGATGGAGAACAAAACCTGAGACGTCTGTGAGAAAACGGGTGTGATTGTTGGAGCTTGGCCAGAAATGCGGCACATTCAGGTGGCAGCCTGAGCCACTCACAGACACAACTCCGATTTTTGCTTGAAGAAAACGAGTGTTTTAAGGAAAGCCTAGACGCTGAGGATGAATGGAAAGGAGAGAAAAGGAACCATAGAAAGGATGAGCCGCTTCTCGGGATGGTCAAAGCTGGGTGCAAAAAGAAAGATCCTGTTTGCTGTCCCCTGATACAGTATACACACTAAATAGTCTTTGCAGCAGATTTCAGAGACAGACCCTTTCCTTTGTTCAGCTAATAGGCAGACCACTCTAAATGGGCTGTTTTTCAGCCCTCTGACACAAAGACACTTTTTCATGACTCCTCAGTGCCATCGTTTTCCTGCTCTTCTTCTTCAGATTTCTGGAACAGAGCTCCCTCTGTGTCTTCATGTGCAGCTCCCACAGCACAGGAGACTCTCCCACACTGCTCCCCCAGTGCCAAGCTCACATCCCCAGTAAAACTACACTGCACAACAGACACAAGCCAGGGGTGAGTAACTAAAAGGCGCCCTCACAGGGTCCTGTAGAGTGAATATGTGAGCCATTAAATGACCAAAATGGTCAGCCATAATACCCAATTGCCGAAATCAACAATTTTACTGCGGCACATAAAGTTTTTACCCATAAAAGGGGATCAATAGGAGAACATTATATCCCTGTGACAGCCTTATAGGAATCTGTACCATTTATTGAATGGCTCCACAACTGAATCATCACTCTGTATAACCACGATGTACGTTTTAATGAGGAGCTTTGCCCTTTTCCAAGATGATCTGTGCTTGTTGTCAGCTGCACTGTACACCCAGGAGTTGTTTTTACTTGACTGCTCTGAACCCTCAGGCTGTTTAGCACCTAGTGGAAGAGAACCAAGTTCATTATCTAGCACCAATTTGCAGCCTGTATTCTGACATGCAAACAGTAAACAGACACTCTCCAAAGGAACAATAGTCTATATATTTTTTTATGAAGCATGTATAAAAATTTCCAGGTCATAGGCTGTTTTTTTGTGTGTTTGTGTTTCTCCTACTTTATTTTGGGGGGTTTTCAGCAGATTTCATAAGACACTATTCTTAAATGATGCAATGCAGAAAAGTCTCTTTCTTCAAATTTATCCATAAAGCACAGAAAAAGTTAAATTTCACTGACTCGCTTTAGGTTTAAAGACCCACTCTACTTATCTTTTGATCTATTTTAAAAGCGTTCCCAGGAGTCTTTTAATTATGTTTATCCAATTTTAGCAAAAATCTAAAAACCTGTGTTTTTTTTCTAGTTCATCAGAAATCTGCCTCTGAATTGTGGGTGGGACTGTTGGCTGAAGTAGGCCCACCCTCTTCCTACTCTCCCACTAGCTTACAGCCCTGCACACCTCCAACATTATCAGTGTAACAAAAAGAGCAATAAATATTGGACATATAGACTATGTCTGAATTCCCATCCTAATCCATAAAAACTACCTTATGTGGGACTATAGTGCCCTGAATTTTAAAAGTAATTCAGACACCATGCTCACTACTTTAGTTTTGTTTTGCTAAACGTCAGTTATGACGTCACCAATTTCACAAAGTGAAAATCGAATCAATACGGACATTTCACGATGCTTATTTATGACTCCACTGTGTTGTGATGATGAAAATGTGGATTGTTTGTTAAAAAGTTACATTTAAACATTTTAATCACAAAAATTGTTCAACCGCAATGCATTGTGGTCTATATTCGCTAATGTAGTGAGCATAGATACACTGGTTTTTTCGCAGACTTCTGGAAATTTCTAAGGCACTCAATTTTGGAATTGTGGATGTGGACAGCACTAGAAAATCGCAAACACACTATTAATGCACTATATAGTGATTAGGGAAGGAATTCAGATGGACTGTCAGTTTTGAGCCAGATGCCAGCTTGGACTCAGAAGACAAAGATGTACACGGATCTATTTGTCTACAAGTGGATCAGAATGGATCATAGCAGAGAGCATGCTTGTAGCTTCTGTCAAATTTACAAGCTTTTTCTAACTGCATTTTTGTTTTTCTTCCTGATTTACCCGGATTTCAATAAAGTTTGAACTCAGATTTTTAATTTTAGGGATATTTTTTCATATATGTCCTTCATCATTAGAAAAACACCACAGGACCATGTTAAAATGCCAAAAACACATTTTTAATTAAAGTGAGTCTTTAAGAATATATATATCATTTTAACTTTTTCAACAATATTTTGTGTTTTTTCAGATTATTCACTGACATAACCTTCATGGAAATTGGATGCATTGTTTTAAGTAGGTGACTTTAAAAAATGATTTTACAAAAACAAAAAAGAAGAAAAAGGAAGTGTTTTCTGAAACTCCTTTCCAGTCTTTGCTGTTGTCGGTTTGCTTTTCCTGAAGGGGCCATTTTCTTGAGTTTGGCATCAGATGTCACAGAGGCTGTCCGAGGACTTTGATGGATCAATCTCTCTCCTACCAGCCATCCCCTGGGCTTTCATCTGCTTATCTCTGACCACTGTCTGTCTGCCTGACCGCCTCACTGCTCGTTCACACTTGGAGGCTCCTGCACAGCCCTGCAGTTCTCCCTCTACGAAACTCAATGACCACAACCATTAGTGGAGGTGCTTTTACACTTAAAAACACGGTCACATGATCATTGTGTGCAACCTGTGTGGAGTGACGGGTTAGAATGTCTTTGTGACCTCCTGCGCACTGCAGTTGTAGGGTTTCCCTCAAACCGCTATAAGCTCTGAACTACACAGATACAAGGATTTTTGTGTGGATAAAAACACGTATTTCTTTTGGGTTATTTATGAAAAAAATGTTTCATTTTTTATGAAAAATTTATTTTCGTCTTTCTTTTTTGTTGTTAAAAGAAAAGTCCAGAAATACTTAAAAGTTTAAGAAATACTAAGCAAACTTAAGTTTTTGCTACACACCAATTTTTCATTCTGTTTATACTTTTTTGTACAAGAAGGCTTATTTACATTAAGTAAAGAGGCATATGTTAAATCTGACTGCTGCTGCTGGCGCCTTTCCCACCCTCTCCAGAGGGTCCTTTCAGCCCTGGGGCTGCTGTGGTGATGGGATTAAGGGAGGCCTGGAGCGTGTCCACGTCTGCAGCTTAGCAGGACTGCGCTCCAACGATCTACCAACCTTAGGGTCATTGTTCTGCTTCCCAGAGACCCACTCCAGGTGCCAGGAATTACAGAAGATGCTCCAAACTTTCCCAGGAATGAAGTGGACAAACCCAAACTGTTCATTTAGCAGCTTTTTGAACTTTTGCTAAGACTTGTCAGTGAAAACCTAATCAAAACAAAAGGAAACAGAAGATTTTTGTCTTGTGTTTTCTTTTAGATCTAAACACACACATTGAGTTTTTTTTATCTTTCTTTTGGAAGGGGAGGCCTGTGGAAAGACAGTTGTTTTGTCTTCCTCTTTGGGGTGATTTACATCTCCACAGCTTCTCTATTAAAGTGGTCATTGTCAGATCTGACCTATGAAAATTACAGAGGACACTGGGGGGCTTTCTCCTCCTGACAGGCTCACCAGCACACAGAGGCAAGGAGGCGCACACACAGAAGCAGAAAGTGTAGAGACGCACCATGAGAATAAACTCAGTTTGCAATTCTTTTTTCTTATTTTACACAGAGGATCAACCGACAGCTCTAATTTTTTTTTCTCCTCCTCCTTCCAAGATTGCAGGAAAACAGGGATGGAAAGAGGGAGGAGGAGGAGGAAGGAAAAGGGAGGAGGGGGGGAGCTAAAATCATCCAGGAATAAGGAGAGGCATCCATTTGCACACCAATTCTTTTTCCTTCTCTCTGAGCCAAGGAAAAGAGAAAGACCACCTCTTTCCCTCTGTGACCGAAATGCCTCCCCACCGCCCCCCCTCCAATGAGAAAACAGCATGAATGGAGAGCCACATTCAGAACAGATGAATGGGAAGGGGTGGAAATTGGTAGGGGGTCATTCTGGCCATCCCAGCCCTCCATTGGCACAACCACATGTGCAGCATATTAACATATGAAGCCCTGTCACTGCTGTGTCCACCCTCCCAACTGACCTCATTCACATTCAGTTACACACACACAAACACGCACACGCACACGCGGGGGTCCCCACCGTCAGGTGCGACGCTGCTCCATCCCTAAGAACTTGGAGCGATACTGACGAAGAGCGGCACGATTTAAGAAATAGAAACTACGTTTCAATCAAGGATGAAGCTTACTGGATAGACAGGGAGACTATGCAACAATCGGGAAATCTAAAAAGCACTGACCCACAATAAAGCAAAAAAAAAAAAGCCAGACTAGGGCCAAAGAAAATGTACCTTGGGCGCTCGCTGCACAGGGACCTTTTTTAGACTGCTTTTCCTGTTAGACTTTCCCTCATCTAGACAGTGCGTCACACAGTGAGTCTCCAACACCTTAACCCTTTAAAAGCAGCATTTCCTGAAGTGTTAGCTGCTGCAGATTTAGATCTTGGAAATGCAGCAAACTCCCTTTGGGCTGTAATGCGTTTTGCAGGACGGAGCATTTTACTAATTAAATTTACAAAGGAAGAACATATAATGATAACAGTAGGAATAATCATGTAAAATAAACAGGTTTGGGTAGGAGGAGCTGGTAAAATCATAATATAAAAATGTGCTTACATCCTCTTTGTGTATGTGTGTGTTGGTAGGGGGCTAGTTATTAATCACAGCCTGAGAGCTGACATCAGGCAGCAAGTAAACGTTAATTAGGACCACCCAATGACCAGGCCAGTGTCATTAGCTAATTGAGTTTGTTTATGTGTTTGTGTTTGCAGGGTCAGAGATGGAGGGGAGGAGACAAAAATATAGAGGAGAAAAAAAAAAAAAAAAAAGAAAGGAAGCGAGCTGTGAGGAATGAGGGGGGAGAAAAGAAATTGCTGCTTGTCTAATCCAGTGCTCAGTAGCGGTGACATGTCCTTCAGCTCAGTCCATCCTGAGAAAAGAAAAAAAAAATGGAGATGGAGACCACACCAACATCCCTGCCGCCCCGCTTCAGCATCTTAAGGCCTCAACCGTGACCAGAAACTTACTCCACAGGCAAGTTGAAGAAGGAAAGACATAAAAACGTCCCGACAACATGTTTTTTTTCCTCTTTTAGAGCCATCTATTTCCAGAAGCGAGTGTGTTTATGGACACACATGCACACATGTCTGAGCCTCCTGCAGCCTTTACTTTCTTTCTGTATGTTTCGCACACCCCATCTACTGCCTCCCAGGGGGGTTTAGAGTGAGGCCGTGTAGCAGCGCCAGCCAGCAGCACTACACGGTCTCAGAAGACTTGGTGTGGCTGGCTGTGGTTATGCCTGTTGAGTCCTTCTGACCACCGCATGATGAATCACATCCCACTTCTGTCCAAAAAGACACTCACACGCACACACACTCGCACAGGACAGCACACCCGCTCTCTCACCAGCACAGCATGCTTCGGCCCAAGCAAGAGAAACAATTGTCCTGCTCTGTTTCCATGCAAAAAGATTAATATGACCGAAGCAAGTCAGAGCTCTGGACGGGGAGCAGGAAAAAGTCACAGACCCACCAAGACCTGAGCCGAGGGGGAGGAGCGAGAACGCTGGGCTGCAGCCCTCTGCTGTCAGTGTCTCTCTTCTTCTCCTGCGTGATTCGTGCCCTCAGCCAAGTCCGACTCATGTCCCACAGATAGCTCAGCTCGTGCCCCGTAGGCTTGTTAGTGCAGCCGAACGAATGCCTACATGTAAGGCTCGGGCCCAAAAGCTGGGGGTAAAACAAGACACAAGCAAATGTAGGCAGACAGAAACCAAAGTGAGACATTGCCCACTTGGTTTCACAACTTCCTGCTGCTCTCCTTTGATAGCAAGGCAGATGGATTTGTTTTTATTTTTCATGCTTGAGTCACATGCACCTGTACAGGTCATATGAGTGATGCAGGTTTTTGGTATTGGTCGAACTCGTGGTGGGTCGTAGAGAAGAGCAGCCACATCTTAAAGTCCCACTGTTCACCTCTTGATCTTCTGTGGAAGCGTTCCGTAGTGGACTTTTGATTGTTGTCGTACTGTTTTAAGCCAAAATGAAAAAAGTGTGCAGTTTTTTTGGACAAGAGTGGCAGGAGTTCATCAGAAACTCTCTCCCTGCTAGCTTACAGCCTCTAACAACCCCAACGTAACATTAGCGGTGCAACAAAATTGCCAAGCAATTTTGGAGCTATCCAGCTGTACAGTTTGGAGCCCGATGCCAGATCAGATGAGGAAAATGAAGACGTACATGCAGATGAGCTTGTGGCTTACTGTTGTAGGTTCTATGTCACATCGACAAACTTTCTCAAGCGGTATTTTTGTGTCTATGCCTGATAAAGTAATATTCAGAAATTTTAAGCTTAATTTTTTTTATGTGTCCTCTGTGATGAGGAAAGAAACTACAAGAACATGTAAAAACACAATTTTCTTTGGAGTGCGCCTTTAGAAGGTTGTAGAGGCTTTGAGGCTCATACAGCCACCTCACAGAACGTTGTTGTGATTGAAACGTACCATTGTCGTGCAGGTGGTAAGCATATAGAAAGAAATTGACCTTTACAGTTTTAAATATCAATTAAAAACGTACCTTTTTCAAATGTCTTTTAATGCTCAGTAGTTGGCAGCATTTTAATTTCTTGTCTTTGTTTTATTGCGTTATTTGTCTTTTGTGTATTTTATTACTGACTGTTTTTATACTTTTATGTTGATTTAATTTTTCTAAATTTGGGTAATTTTAAGATGTCTTCTTTCTTTTATTTTGAAGCACAATGGTGCACCTAATGCTGTTGTAAAGTCCTATATAAACAATGCTTCATTCATTCATTCATTCATTCAAAGCAAAGCATCTGCATGGCAAATGTAAGTTGCACGCACTTCTGAGATCCTAAGGATGCTGTGGAGTGGTTCTCCTACACGACACTCCAGAAATTAGTGGGGTAAGCGCACTGGCTCCTTATTGACTGCGTACAAATATCGGATCCACACGATGTGCAGGTGGTATGTAAGTGCCCATAGTACAACCATTTGTAGCCCAAATAATTTGTGCTCTGATTGTGTAAATTATTAAATTTTAACTTTCAGGTTTTCTCTATACAGCACGTGTCCAAGTCAAGGCCCGGGGGCTGGATCCGAAACGCCAAGTAATTATATCCAGCCCTCCAGATCATTATATTTTATTGTTATTAATAGCCCGATGTTTATTGTGCTTATTTCTAACTTGTATAAACTTGAAAATATAGTATAGTTTTAGTGAGGATAAAATATTGAAAGTTGTTTTAGGTTTATGTTGATTCATTCTGGAAAATATCTCTTCCTTTTTATTTTTCACAGTTATGCTAAAAAGTCATGTTTTTAAAACTTTAAAAATTTAGTGCAAAATGTTCAGTAAATGTTTTTCCTGTTCGGCCCTCGACCTATGGTGTGTTTTGGATTTTGACCCCCTGTGATTGTGTCTGACACCCCTGATACACAGGATTCGGATTTGGGGGAGCAAAGGATTTTCTTTTTGTTGAAAAGAGGATAATCCGGATGACGTGCTTGCGTCTCACCCACTTCCCCTTACTGTATCGTTATGTTTTGTATTAGTATTTGCTACAGTTTGCTACAACCTGTCACCCTCACCACGCCTGTAGAAAAAAATTCACACAAATATTTTTGCTACACCCAGAAATCAATAACTATTTTAATGTGTGGGGCATCCATACAGGTTTGCCCATTTTTCGCTTGCAGACAGCCCATATCCACTCGTAAGGGAAGTTCTAAAAAAGGCTTTAATCTTATTTCTAAAGGAACAACATAAAAGAGAGAGATTGTCAGATGATTTAATTTATGTGCAGCTTTCCATATTTCTAGTGGCGGAAATTATTTGACTACTTTGCAAAGTCAAATTAGCCTATTCAGAGCATGTTTGATGCAAACTCCCATGCATGTGAAGAACACGTGCATCTATAACAAGAGCTTGTTTAGCTTTGTGTCTCATGTCTGACAGAAGGCTGCGTCTTACCGAGTATACCACATTATTTGGTGTGCTGTCTAGCTGCTAATAGATCACTGGGGAATTAACTTAGCCAATCACCTTTGAGCTTCCCTCCTGTGGAAACAACACCACTCTTCCAGTGAGTAGCAAAAGCACAAGTGAGGGAGAAATCAAACAAAAGTAAAGTAAAGAAATGACTCATTAGAGAGGAAGACTTTTGTGTTACCAGGGAACCTTCACATGAGTAAAGAACACAGAATTCTGAACGCAAAATACAGCATCCTCTGGAAGCGCCACCTTCCCTCCCCTTTAACACGCTTCTAACATGCCTCAGAGGAGCACAGGAGAACTCTGTGGAGCAAATCTATGAGAGATGTTTATTCTCTAGACAGGAACTCCAGCTGGATGCAGAGATCCAAGAAGAGATTAACCCCAACATGGGGCTTGGGCAGGAGAAAGAACATCAATTTGCAAAGATTCTTCTTTGCATATTCACTAGACAGAAGATGTCTAAAATCTAGCATGTATTTAATACATAATAATGTGTGCTCCTAACAATCATTGCTGCCCATGCACACTATGAGGCACAGAAACAGGGCCCACATTTGATTAACTCAAACGTGAGATTACTGTGTGGCTGTGCCGGAGCTTAGGATCATTCAATGGTCCTGTGTCAGTGGGCATCTGTGTCTCCATGTTCCACTTAGTCCCCCGCCGAGGAGCCCAACCTGCCGCTGAGAGCCGAAGAAGGAAAGGGGAGATGGGTAGAGTCCGATTATAGAGTTGTCTGACCTCACTTTGAGGCAACGAGCAGTGCTCAATGCCCACGGCAAGCACAGAAAAAGGAAAGAGTGTTTGTTGTTGGTATTAGAGGCTAAACGGCTTAACGGTTAGCAGACGTGCTTTTAGAGGGTCGAGCACACAGTTTTGACTTGCTGCCAGACCTGGAGAAACCAAAGCAATTCAGGGAGTAACAAGGGGGAAAAGAGGAAAGTGAAAGGGAGAGGGAGGTTAGGGAAGGACTAATCTGTGATGGGACAGCACAGATGTGCATTTAATGCTTCGGCAAAAGCAGCTTCTTGTTGACTCTGAGTATTCACATGACTTTTCTGCTTTTTTTTTTTTTTTTTTTAAAAGCAGTAAAAATTTTATTTATTAGTCTTGTGGTCCTGGAAACACCTGAAAATAAGCAGGATCTGATACTTTGGCTGATGTTGATACTTCAGATCTCATTCTTTCAATTTTTTTCTGGTGATATAAAGAAAAAAAATTCTTTAGGACCATATTGTTGAGCTTATTAATAAGCGAATGTCAGAAGTTGTATCTTGAGGCAAGCATGATGACAAAATTTGTACATGTTTCTCACTTGTGTTGTAAATGACACATGACATTCATTGTGTTGATCAAATAAATTTAGTGTTTTTTATTATTAGTCCTATGTACAAACTATGGCTAAATACACAAGCTAACTGTGTATGTTGCAAGAAAGATTAAGTTAAAGTAGTGCTAACAGATTGTGTCAACTGTGTGTGCAGCCCCAGATGAAAAGGTCTACAGTAATCCCATCTTGTCTGTCAGTTTTCCTAATCTCCTGCTTTTGTTGTTGCTGGAGCCCAGAGGAGGGTGTGACAGGGTCAGGGGTGAAAGTTAAGAGCTGATACGGACAGAGGGGGGACAGATGAGGTTTCACGTCCTGTGAAGACTCTGCCTTTGGCTGAAACCAGTGCTCGCTCCCAACCCGGCTCTCCCCCACACCTGAGAGGAGATAAGAGCAGAGAGGGACATTTTAAGGGACAAGGGTTGCTTTTAAAATAAATTCCAAGTCTGCTGGATTTGTCCCTTCTGCCAATTTTCTCCATAGACACACAAATACGAATTATCCATCAAATTCTTATATATCTGCTTATAATATCAGTCCAAACATCTTCAACAGCTGTACTATCAGTACTTTTTAAATCTGACTGACAAAGTTTCTCTTTGCTTCTTCTCAGTTTTTTTTTTTTTTTCATAAGTTGTTATGTAGGACTCTCCCTTTAAGTTTATTTAAATGAAGCAAACACTTAGCTAAATGTTTAAAGAAAAATTTTTAATATTTTTGTTTATTTTGACGTTCTGATTCCTGAATAAATCAATCAACAAGTGAAGTAAAGTTTAAAGTGAAAGAGGGACACTTTAGGGTGTCATCATTTTACATTTGTCTGATTGACTTTATATAGAGAACTGGACAGACCAAATGAGACGCCACCAATAGAAAATGACTCACATCCAGTTTCAACCAAATGAGGTCAAGAGAGTCACCATTTTTCTGTCATATGTTTGCCCCATGTTGAAACCTCAGTAAGTCGTGATTGTTCCATGTCGATCTCAGTCTGCATTTCTATGGAAACCAATCTCTCCAATCAGTAGAGAGCCTGTTAGAAGGCCACACCCCTTCCACTGAAGCAGGCTCAGGAAAATCTGTTGTTCAAGATTCAAGATCAAGAGAATATTTCATACACGTGTCAGATATTTGGGGGAGAAAAACTGTGATTTGTGAATAATATAGACTTTAAATGTTCTAGACTTGTTTCTTCGACACTTACTGATGATCTAAAGATAGGTACAAAGCTGAAGTTTTAGCGCAGAAAGTAACACTAACAAGTGTATCAATAATAACAGTTTCTTAAATCTATATCAAGGTGGCATTTAAGTGATGCATGTCAGGCTGTCTCTATGAGTTTTTTTCTGCCAGAATAACACAATTTTCTGTGAGACAGAATTTATTTATATTCCTGTCGTTCTATTTCATATAATAGACTGTTTTTTTTTGCAGTGATTTTATCCTGATTCACTTTTTAAACAACTGATTGTTTTTAAGTGAAAGTCCCATTAGTTGTCACACACTTAGGTAAATTTGCTCGCCGCATTTGACCCATCTCCTGGGGGAGCAGTGAGCTGCCGACACAGCTGCTTTAGAGAACCATTTGGTGGTTTAACCCGCCAATCCAACCCCTGCTGAGTGTCAAGCAGGGAGGCACGTGATCAAATGTTTAAACCCTTCGGTATGACTCGGCCAGAATCTGAAGTCACGACCTTCCTCTCTCAGGGCAGCCAGTTCTGCACATTCAGGGAGAAAGTTTTAGAAAGACATCAAATATGTGGTTGAACAGCATCATTGTTTCATGTTGAAAGTTTGGGATTCGTTTAGTCATAAAGTGTTACTCCAAATAACTCCTGAATGTCGACTAACTGGAAATGTTTTGACGTACACAGATCAGCCACAAAGACGTAGAGAAAGAGCTCGCACCTGTGTGATGAGCACACTGAGCCCGCTGGGATGTGAGGGTCCCTCCCTCCAGCCAAATACCTGTGGGATTATTATAGCACTGCCTCAAACATGCTCCTCCACAATCTGGTTAAAAACATCCGAGCCAGGGCACTTGAGAAATCCCCCGGCTTTGTGTGAGAGGCGACTGGAGGAGATGAGGTTGCACTGGCTTGTCTTTCCCTCTATGACCCCAGGGGGTGATAGGTTGAGAACAGTGGTCCACATTGTTTGCTTGCGGTACCCTCTTCACTCCCCCACCCTGCTTCCCCTTCTCCTAGCACCGCACCCAATTGAAGATCAAGTTAACTCTTGCCTGCGGTCACTCCACCTCACAGGAACCCAATCCAACCTTGCTCTGTCTGGCCCAGACCAGCTGGCTACAGGTTAAAGTTCCACTCCAATCATCTTTTGATGTATTGCAAAATAGTTACCATAGTCTTAATTGTGATTGGGCTGTTTTAAGCCATAATTTTAAAAAAACTGTCGGTTTTTTAAGACATAATTTCTGCAGAGCGGCAGTAGCTTATTTGAAATTCACCTCTAAGTTGTGAGTTGTCATCCATCTGTTAACACGCTCTCACGCTATCTTACAGCCCCTAACAACCAGCAAAAATGCAACAAAAATCATGAGCAATACTGGAGCTGAAAACAAAAAACTACATGGATCTATTTGTATGCAAGGTGACGCATCAGAATGGAGCAGAGCATGGACCTCGTGGCTTGCCGTAGTAGCTTGTAGGTCAAAGCTACAAACTTTTTCCAACAGGAATTTTGTTTCTGATTCACAACGAATTGAATAAAGAAATACTCAGAAATGCCATTTTAAGCTTAATTTTCTTTATGTATGTCCACCATCATGAAAAAAAATGCCACAGAAATATGTTCAAAATGCCAAAAGAAAGAACAATTTATCTGAGCAGAATGACAAATATAAAGACGTTTGTTGAACCACAACAGGTAGACGTCGAAAAGATAACAGGAAGATATGGTAAGAGTTCTTTCTTAAAGCACGCCCATTCTATGTGAAGTGTGTAATTATCTGCATGAGTGACACTTCCCTGGAGTTTGCATGGCCTATAATCTGCACTTTGTACATGCGCAGGACATGAATGCAGGCTGCACAGAGAGGGAAGTTTCCTTTGTCTTCCTCCCGAGGCTCTGGGGCTGAGCAGGGCAGCAGGGCTGGCCAACAACTCATAAATCACATGAGGGGATAGAGAGTAACAGCTCAAATTAAGATAAAACCTCCTTAATTATCAGCTAAACAGCCTTGTGTCCTCTTTCTCCCTGGGCTATCTGTCACCCAGCAAGCAGACCCAGTCACGAGGGGACAAGCTTTAGTTCTCCTCATGCACAGAGCTCCTGACACACACACACACACACGCACTATCTTTATGTCTCTATTTATCCCAAATTTGAGGTGTTTTCAGCACAAAGCTGCGAGACAAAATTTCTATCACCCCTTGCGCATCTGTTGATCCCCCGGCCCAACGCCCTGAAAAGACACACACACACACACCAACTCTCCTCCTACTTTTGTCTCTTTGCTTATTCACCCCGCCAATTATCATTACCTTAATGACTTCTCAATGGCTCTGCGGTCTTTTCTCCCTCTTCAAAGGCTATCGCTATCTTGCCCTCCTCCTCTCTCAATTTGCAGCCCAATGAGATGTCCTGACATTCTTGTGTGCTTGCAGTGACACACACACACACACACCGCTGTACCAGAGGGAGCTCCTGTTGCCTGCCCTGAAGGGGTGTTATGAGGCAATATGGGGGCAGGTTAGGCACCAGAGAGGTGACAGAAGAACACATTTGATTGGTGTGTGTTTGTTTGAACATATTGGACAGAGAGAAAAAGATAAACATGGATGGAGGGAAAACAGGTGACTGAAACTCTCTGTTTTGAGCATTGGTGGAGTTTGAATCTTTCTTTTTTTCCCATTAGCTCTCCTTATTTCCTCCCTCACCCCTCTTGAAGGTAGCGTATCGATTTTATATTAGGCCTGCCATCAGGCTGCTTTTTTTTCCTCTGTTTTTATAAAGCAAAGAGAATACAAAGCTGGAGAGATACAGAGAGTAGAAGAGATTGAAAGAGACCAGGCAAAAAATTCATTATGCATTAAATAAAGACTGAGAGCAAAAAGGGAGGAAGTCAGTGTCGTTTGGGTTTGTGCGGGAGACAAAGTGCTCCTTTGTTCTGCATATACATTCATGAATGAGAATTCTGTGCGAGCTAAGTGACTGAATGAGGATAAAAAGCAGCAGGAAAACAAACTTTAAACTGTCCCAATGAATTGCAAAGAATTCTCCACATTTTTATTCTTAGAGCAAGCTCCTCTGAAAAAAAGCGCACACACACACATCCACCACTACCTGTATGCTCATTGTTTTCCTCATGGTTATCCCTCATCGAGAAAAAAAAAAAAGAAAAAAAACAAATAGCACCCTAGAGAAAAGACTCAGAGCTTGAGCGTCACAAATCTCCATCTTCCTCCTCTTCCCTCCCCGTCCCTTAGGAGCAAGGTAAGCAAGCACAGCCTGTGGAAGTCCCTTCCTATTAACCATTGATTTGTTTCGTCAATATGTGATCTTGCGATGACAAATATTTAACATCCTGACATGGCATTGATCTGTATACTGTGGCTAAAAAGGGAATTGTAAATGTAAATTTTCCACAAGAGGTCAAGTCTTATTTACTTGCCATCTGAAGTAGATTTCCGCTCATTTTTTTTTTTTTTTTTGCTAAATGCAAAACGCATTAACTGCTAAAGATCATCTGCCACTAACAGAATTATGTCTGGATCTTTTTAAAGGTACACTTTCATTCTATGGAGTTGTGTTGATGCACACTAGATCTGCAGTTGTGTTCTATACCAGGCTTGTGTGCATTTCTGAAAGGAAGAGCAATCCTGCCCTTCAAAAAAGCCTTTACCCATAATTCACTCTTTACAAGTCACACTAGTTTTATTATGGCCAATTTTTGCCAACACTCACAGAATATTTGTAAATTAAAAACATCTAAATGACAATTAAAACAAGTAAAACATTGTTAACTGTCTTTATTTGTACCTGGTAATTTCTTAGCACTCTTTCCCCTTGATTAAGGCCCAAAGTGTTTCACTGTCACACACTGGGGTGCAGTTTTTTGCCCAAGGACACCTTAACACATGGGTGGGCAAGATCAGAACTGACCTTTGCACTGAGATCAACCGCTCCACCTCTGCGCCACAGCCACCAGCTTTGGGAGAAAATTCTCAAATTAGCAACAAATTGCATTAGGATCCCACAAAACTGTTATTGAGCAAATACTCCATATGATTTGGGATTCAGGGCAGCTGTAGATCAGAGGTAGAGCAGTCAACCTCTGATCGAAAGGTCACAGGTTCAGTGCCCTTGAGCAAGACATTAAAGACCCATTGCTCCTGGTGGTCTGTTTAGCGACCTGCAGCTTTGCCATCATGAGTGTGTGAATGTGTGTGTTCATGGATGAAGGAATCACTATGGACCTTACTGAAAGTAGAAAAGAAATATTGCACAAATGACATGCCACACTGAACTACAATTGCATGATATTGAAATTCTCTCTTTCCATCAGTAATTTTTTGGTTTTACAGTTATAGACACCCTCCTCCTGCACTTTATCCTTAAAAAGCTGCTTTTGTTGTTGTATTGTGTGACTCAAAGAAGCTAAATCAAGAAGGAGAGATGAGTTTGAAACACTGTCAACAACTCTGCAGCAATCTGAGAGAAAATTAGTTGCAACTTTTCACTCATTCCAGACCCAAACACAGAAACTCTTGAACTTATTTAAGGAACAACCCCACCATTTATCACCACAACTGAGGGTGTTTTCAGACTGAACACATTTAGTTCACATGAAGTAAACCAGAGTTTATTTCCCTCGATAATCTGGGTGGACCCTGGTCCAGGTCTCTGACCCATCATTCTTGGTGTCTGTTCGTTTCCAATTGGACTGAGCTTTGGTACGCTCTGGGTTTTTCTCGGTCTGACTAGACTCCATACTCGGAGAGGAACAATTGAACCAAAATGGCCACTGTAGTCAGGCATTACTAGCATAATTTTTTAGCCAGTACCTCCTCAGTAATTGACTTGCAGCATTCCTCCACTGTACCAAAGCAGTAAAAAGTGTTGCATCTGACGTTGATACAGACGTACAAAACTGATCAGTGAAATATAAAGTTTTACGTGAATTATTCGGACAAGGATTGCAAATCTTCAGACTTTCATTATTCCCTCTCTCGCTGCTTTGCCACGCCCTTGTGATTCCTTGTCCAAGACTGAAGAGTTCTTAATTCAAATGTTTTTGTCCACAAGCTTTGGTTTGAAACAGAAATGTCTGCTAGAAAGAAAGTCCTAATATAGATCAAATGCAAGGTTCAGGACTTGATCCAGACCAAATTAAGACGAGTCGGCCCCGACCAACGGACCTTTTAAAGATTGAGAACACCTTAAGCTAAACCTATACAGATGTAGCAGTAAAATACCTGTCAGGCAATGTAGGAAATGACTGAGAGAACCATCAAACTGAGCTCTGAATATTACAGTGACAAAACTGTGTAAATAAAATCATTTTCTAAAATGTCTTAAAATCCTTGTGTAGGGTTTCAAACCTATTTAGAACGGTTCAATATTTAAAATCCTTGAAGCTCAAGAAAATATTCTTTTTTGTATCTGGGATAATATATGGCCTTTTTTTATTTTTCAGAATTCAAATTTTGTGTACTGGCTATAATTAAATGTGTTGCTGAAAAAATACATTTTTTTAGCTATTTAGATATTTAGAAGTTTATTTTATTGCAGCCAATGCAAGTCAGTATTATTCAGAGACATGTAATGTTGAAAAGGCAGAGAAAAGCACAGATGTTGTAAACTGATTCAAGTACTTCTTTATCAAAGAATTTAAACTGTGTTTCGTAATCATAAAAATAGATAAAACAGTGATGCATTGTCTGTAAATATGGCATAGAAAAAAAGCTATTACAAAAAAAAGAACAAAAAAAAATGGTTGTCATTATGTTTAACTTTTAAATAAATAAAAAAAAAAATTTAAAAGTCCACATTTTTTTGTTAATACATGAAATGTATCTTTATCTTACACAGCTTTCCTGGTAAGTCTTTGGCTAGTGTTCACTCTGTGTAGATGAGATGCTGATGACAGACGGGTGCTGATGTTGAGCGAGCTGACAGTGAGTGTGGCCGTTGGATACTGAGATACAGGGCTGTTCTGTGATTAATGGTAGGGGACGCGCCCCACTAATTGTGGTCCCTGACACAGGCACACGTCCCCAGACAAAGCAGGACAGGGCTGGAGCAGGGTGCCATGCTCAATCACCTTCCAGCGGAAAGCCTGTGCGCTGCTCTGGGGGTTTAGATCAAACAGAGGTCACAGGATATCGTGTGATAACAGGGGAGAGCTCTGAGAGATGCAGGGAAGTGTGGGAATGTTCAAGGTTTGGTAAACTGCTGGAAAAGAGATTTAGTGGGGAAAACAAAGAGAAAAAGTTACAGACAATGACAGCAGACAAGCATTTGTTTGGCCGAGCCTAATGCTTTTAAAATTTAATGAAATGTATGTCTTCTTGGGTCGTCAAAAGTAAAAGCAGCTGCTGCATAAATATTGGAGCATCAGAGTTAAATCTGAAACTCTAAACGCTTTAAACGCAGAGCGCCAGATTTGGTTAGGTTTAAATGTGCAAGGGCCAGCCAATCAGCATGCATTCTTTAAAAGCAAATAAAATATCTGATGATTTTTTTTTTTTTGCATTGGATTCGGTTCTGCACATTCATCAGAAATAAATCTAAACTTATCAAAATTACAAAGAATTTTGTATTTGAAGCCCAAAAATAAAATAAAAAAAAAGATTTGGGTTCAAGTGAAATGTTGTACATTACTAATTATTGAATGCTCTGAATGCAAACCACGTGAACAGGAAAATAACACAATAATCATATTCAAAATGTACAAAAAACTGTGGGTTTGATAATTGAAACAAATGTATTTACTTAGTTTACAATCTACATTTTAGAAATGAACAAAAGAAAAAAACAAACAACAAAATAGAAAGAGTCCCGCAACAATGTTGCCAGAAATGTATGACCGTATTTGGCCAATTATTATCGATAAATCTTAAAACTGTTTGAATAAGTTATTGTTTTCATGACAGGAACCTGCGGACCGGTGGAAATTTGAATGCGGGCCGTATTCGGTCCACAAGCCATATTTTGGACTTTCCTTACTTTAAGTGCTTTTAAGGAGTTTTAGGATCAATGTTTAATTAAGACAAAATCAAATCAAAACAAGACTAAGAATCCAACAAATCAGACCTAATTCAAAAAGGGTAAACAAATATATCCAAGATACAGATTTCTGTTAATTGTTCTTTATTTTTCAGTGGCTTTTGAGCAAAAGGACAGATTTTAAAATTTTAGTTTTTTAAAATCCCTTTTTGGAGGTGAAACATCGTCTGTCTTTTACACCTTCACTGTTGTCCAGTGGGCTTCACAAAATCAGTTCCTTTTTACAATGTTTTAGGGATTAAATCTTTAGATGGGCAGTAAAAACATTGATCTTACATGTTTTTGTGTGCAATAACAGCTTATAAAAAGTGTGCAAGGTACTTCTTAGTCCAACATTGGGTTCTCTTTGAGGGTCTGTTGTCCTGGTTCGAGTCATTTTCAACCAGCCCCCCCATTGATCCCTCTCTGGCGCCCCCCCAGCTCAGGCCCCGAGGCCCCTGTGAGCTTCCCACAAAAAGTCCACAATGCTATTCAAACAATAGGCCAAAGGACAAAGAGCACATTTACACAAGTGGAGTTTCTCTTTTTTTTTTAAAGCAAAAAGGCACTGTTTGGAAGATTTCCAACCCCCCATCCCCCAGAAAAAGAAAAAAAAAATACACACCCCTTGCTCCACACATCCCACCTCTCAATTCGATAGCATTACAAAAAAAAAAAAAATGTTTGCCATTGCAGTGATGGAGACATGGGAGCCAAATATACTACACCCACCCGCCGGTCCACAAGCACCCCCAATTTAGCCAAACCCCTTCTTTACAGGACAAAAGCCCTTTAGAGGCTGAGTTTATGTGAGGGCTCTGGTGGATACCATAGTGGCTTAAAGACCGTGGAGGCCTCTGAGAGACACTTCTTTTACCTCCAGTCTCCTTCCATTCCTCTTTGCTTCTCTCTGTCTCTCTCAGGCACTGAAAGGTTCAGCGAGGGGTAGAAAGAGTTTGGTTGGGGAGGGGAGGGGCAGTAAGCAGAGAGGTGAGGGTGTGTGGGGGGAGTCGCTCCTATGTCAACATTGTGGTATTTTCCCAAAGATGCATATCGCTTCTATACAAATAGGAGATGTATTTATAGGAGTACATAAAAAAGCTGCGTGACTGGAGAGCGTTTGGCGAACTTTCAGGCCCCCATGGCTCCACGGACGGTCTTCGTGGCAAGCAAAATTGTTATTCTTTAGATGTTCGTTGGCTGGGAAACACACAAGTTCTCAGGCGACCCCACACAGTATCCTCACTCCCAGCATGGTTAAATGCAGAGGAGCTCTGCATTGACAGAAAAGGTCCGGCGTCACACATCTTCAGTGGAGCCAGTCTGCATGTCTCTGTTGCTGTGACCTGGATGTGGAAAACATGCTTTCTGTGTGATCCACACTGAAAACTACATTAGTATGGATTTCAAACCCAATCGGTGTTGACCTAAACATCAGAATGTTGAATGTGAAAACTCTCTTTAACCCATCTGCCATAAAACAGCTTAAACTAACTAGCAATAGAGTTGTTTAAAGTTGATTGAATCAGTAATTCAAAGCATCCCTGATAAAAACTCATTTAAAGGTCTGACTATAGATAATCTAACTGTACACATCCTTCCACGCTGAGCAGTTACATCCAGCATTTAAGCACAAGTCTTCCCTTCCGACTCACACGGTCCCGAGTGATATGACAGTTGCTCATGTAAGCAGCCGTTGCCGTTTGCTAATGCTCCGGCTGTCTGTGCATCACACTCGCAACAGGCTGAGCAGTCCCACACAGTGGGGGGGCAAGCGCACACCTTTGTGTTGCCCGAGACATCACTGTTGCAAGTTGATCACTAACCCAGTTAGGTTGCATTGACGTCTTCACCTCTGAGCTGGCACACGTTGGGGGGGGTTATTATTGATTAGCATTAAGCATCCATGCAGATGGCCAATAAAAAGGATGTGAGCAAAACAGGGGATTGCAAGATGGTTGCCATGGAGAAACACACCCTTAATGACATAAAAAAAATCAGGAAAATGTTTGCAATTTTATTGATAAAATTCCTTAAATTCTTGAATAATTTTAGACGTATAATTCTAATTAACTGTGAGTAGATTTGATCGTTCTAGCCAAGACATTTTTCTGCCTTTTTTGTGTATTTTTTTATGTTCTGCTTTGGGCTTTAATATTACACAAGTTCCAGCATACTTGTCAGGTGTTGTATGTCAGGCGGCAACTTCCTAGTCAAAAATGTCACTTGGAATAAAGTGAAGACAGGAATGATCCTAAAGGTACACACTAGTATCAAATCTCTGTGTTATCTTGTGCATAGACATTTCAACATGTCGAATTTCTGCAGAATGAAACAAACGAAAATCCAAAAGTCACCTTTAACATCATATTTATTGTTATTTAGTTACTCAATAAAACATATACAGATATATACAATATGAAGGAAAACAGACGACTGCACTTTACATATTATTAAAAAAAGGAAACAACAAAAAAAATCTGTTTGTAAATTGCCGTCACAGTCCTCCATCTATTGTTTGAGAAATTCAAATTTAACAGAAGCTTTATTTAAAGATTACAAGATTGCCTAACACACAGCAAATTTTTCTCTTTATTATACATGTGCAATACCAACAACCTTTTTTTTTTTGTTTGTTTGTTTTTTATAATTCCTCACTGAATAAACCCCTGACCTCCACCACTTTTCAGTTCCCATTGGCTGAACTGTATACAAGCAGCTGAACTCACACAGTGTGAAGATGAAGGACAAGAAAAGAGAATGAAGGAAACACATTTTCCATCTTAGAAAATAATAATAATGAAGAAGTTTAGTGGGTGTTAGGTCTGAGAGCAGCAGATCACAGAGGCTAACTTTTGACTTTAACGAAGGACGCGATGCGTTTACAAGAAACTGTTACATTCATGCATATTCCCTCTCGCTGCTTCTCTGTTCTCATCTGACTCAGTGATAGAAACTTGTAAGACCCTGTGAATTTAAGAGAAACTATTTTCGGCTTCAAATGGGCATCAATTGCCTCCGCCGGGGGTATAATACGCACATTAGGTGTGCATTACAACCGGCAGGAATCAAAAAAGAAAAAAAGGGGAAAATCATGAATTTAAAATTGAATCACTTTTACTAAACACCGGCATACAATCAAAGCCAATGACAACTGCCCTCTCTTTGTGTAGTTCTCCTCCTTCTCATATTTTGTTTTCAACAAAGAAAATAAGAGAAAAAAAATGATTTGAGGTTTTTCCAGATGTGGAGACCGTCGACTCTGGTCCACGCTGCACCGTCCAGCAGCATGCGGCTGCATGTTTCAGAAATTAACATGGCATTTTATGTGTGGGTTGCGTGCGCGTGTGTTTAAGTTTGCATTGATGAGCGTCAAATGTCTCTGTCGAGCCGGCAGACAAACCATCGCCGCTGCCGTCTGCTGCTGTTTCTCTACGTCCGTCTTTATTCCTCTTTTGCTCAAGTCAGCGCTGCCACAAACGTCCCGAATCGGTTTGAAATATCAGAGTGGAGCGAGCGCCAAGAGGAGACGGGCGCCCCTCGCCCTTTACTGTCCCCCAACTCGTCGGTGCAGTGGACGGACAGGCACTGCAGGTGGCTTCCTCCACCTCCTCCTCCTCCTCCTCCTCCGCCGCCTCCTCCACCTCCAGCTCCCGAGGTTGCAGCTCCAGCTTTACTCTGGCAGAGCTCCGATTCTGCCAACAGAGAGGAAAAGGTTAATTAAGAGTGTGCATTAAAAAAAGAAAAAACAACTTCAAGCAGCTGGCATTCTCTGATATGGATGAATCATCAAAAATACATGCATTTAATTAAACCAGTGTCATTTTCACATCCCACTCTAAATCTGTACTGTGAAATTAATTCAACACTGTTCCCTCCCTATCGATAAGACCCAAATTTAAGGGCTGTAAGCAAAGCTTCCTCTTCCTTCAAGTCTGATAAAAACAAAAAAACACACACGCTGGAATTCATTTTGTTAGCAATGCACATCTAGAACACTCCTCCATGACCTCTCATCGGTAGGTCATAGGTCAAAGAGAAAAATGCCCTTTAACCCTGCTTGGTGTAATGACCATGACAGTATCAACCCTCGTCTCATCGAGGTGTAAAACCTGCAGTTAAAAGATTCCAGAAGCCTTCTGGAAGCCCAAACCAAGGTGAATCAGTCCAAGATATGAAAACTTTTAATATTAAAGTTTGCAAAAACTAGAGGAAGAGTGGAGCAAACAAAAGGTGAAAAAAGTAGAGAAAGGCACGAAGCTTCTGTGAGGTCATGTGTTGGGCTGAATCATGTGCTCTGGGCCTTGCCTCCAAGCAAGCCTTGAGCGCAGAGAGATGTGTGTGAACACGTTAAAGATCCTTCATTTAGGTGTGTTTGATTAACGTCCCATCTCCCCACCGCGCTCAAACCGACCGCTGCTCGGATCTGCGGGGCCGGTTGAGACAGATCAGCCGCTTGTAGCTGCGAAGCTTTGAAATGCAGGGACAAGGTGGCGTCTGAGTGAGGAGGCAGGTGGGAAACAGCTCTGAGAGGCTGAGTTACAAGTGTGAAGGAGGTGTTGGGGCGGGCGGGGGTAGTGACAGACAATATTCTGGGCTCAGAGGCTGAAACAGCCACATATAAACCATCTTTTGCCTTTTTGGCTAATCCTTCAATCTGCCTGCACCAACCCCGTCTTTACAGGTTTGATGCTACGTTCACACCGGGCTGAAACTCACGGTCAAGCGACCACTTCCAATGAGAATAGAATAGAATAGAATAGAATAGAATAGAATAGAATAGAATAGAATAGAATAGAATAGAATAGAATAGTTTTGTATCTGTCATTGTCACAGGTACAATGAAATTAAAAGTGCTTCCTGATCTCACACTTTAACAATGGTAAAAGCTTAAGACTAAAAAAATAACTAACATATAAAAACACACAAGGTCAGTAACCCTTGTGCTATTCTAGACATGTTTACATTAAAAGTGGGATCATCTGGACCCCATAAGAGAGCATAAGGGATAATCCAGTAACTAAAAACTGGAAATTAATATAAATTTGTTTGAATAAATGAGCATTTGTCGTGTATGTAAGAGGCCGAATCGGAATTCTTACCCCATCCCTCTAAATGTAGGGGTGTTTTAAGGGGTAGGGTCGTCTGAAATATTATTTTTAAGGGCTAACCCTCGCCGCAGAGGGATGCAGAACCCTCCGTCGCAAAAGTTAACTGCATCTCACTTTGCCACACAGGAGAAGCACGTTTCCTTTTACAGAAGTTTACATTTAAATGTAAGAAATTATTGTTGTAGCATGACTATTTTAAATTTAAAAAACCAATGTTGTGTATTTCCGAGCGCTAGCAGCTCCGCGCAAATGTAGCTGACCAGCGACTAATTTAAGGACGGTATTTTACCATAACACTGTTTGAAGGGTTAAATGTAGGGGTAGAAGAAGAATTTGCATTCGGCCTGAGTGTCTGTAAAACACACATTCGGGCTTCAGCATTTAGAACTCTCACATTCACACGTTTTGACCGATTTCAGATGTTGAATGGACGAGTTGGAAGTTAAATCAGTTGAACTTTGACTTGTATTCTGTAGTGTAGTATGGTTAGCATCCTCTCCAGTTCACTGAAGCTGTAACTTTTTGAAAAGTGATCATAATTGCGGTTTCTGTCCAGCCAGGACACAAAGTCTTTGATAAATCGGAATAGAAGAATTGAAAGAAAAAGCAAAATTTACAAGATTTTCACCAGTTCAACATTTTACACCAAGCCTTTTCCAACTGTGAGAACATGCGCTAGTATCAGGTAGCAACGGTCCAGTGTGAACACCGTATGCTACAAGCGTGTTTAGTGTGTTCTTGACCACAAGCCTGGTGTGTGCGTAGCATTAGAGTTGCAACCAAAAACATGAAGGCCAACTCAGACAGGTGGCTCCAACAACCAGGAGAGACATACAAGCACATTTGCAGGCACTGAGGCAGGTTTGCCCTGCAGCCAGTTTGGGCCGTGACCACTGGAACAGAAAAGTGCTGGGATTTGGTGAAAGGTCAGGCAGCAAAGCCTCTCGTTTTTTCCCCCCTTTTTTATCTGCTTTTGCGACCGCTGGTCCCTGCAAAGATTCTCACCATATAGGAGTGGGGACATGATGTGAGCATGATGGGGGGGGGGGGACTGGATGTGGTGGATGGGGGGAGGCAAGGATTTAGAGGCGTGTTGGTGGTGGCTGTGACAAGATCTCACATTTGCCAGAGGGTAGAGTCATACACCTCAGCATGGTTGATCCCCACCCCCTGCCAGCTTCACCTCCTCTCCACCCCACCCCATCCCCCTCCTCCTCCCAACCTCACACTCTCTCTTCTCAGCTCTGTGCCCTCAAGCACCAGCCAGCAGCTCATGCTAGTTGGGCACAGCAGGGTCCGCGCCGGCCTGAATATGCAGCCAAGCGTTCCCCTGGCTCACTGCTGACACACAGCAAACTGACAACACACACAGCCCAAAACACAAAACACACCAACCACTGCTGCCGTTGCCATACTCACACCAGCTTTCAGCTGCCGCTTCTCACGCACACACACACCGCACAGTGTGTCTGCATACATATGGATATGCATGTGGCTGCACACACAAACCCCAGACAGGTTCAGGTGATCAAAAAATAAACACAAATGTAATGCTTAAATTACTATTAGGGATTGACAGCATTCAAAATGAATGTCAGCTTGTTTGTATAACTAATACTACCAACCATACAAAGGTGTCAGGGCTACTCCAAAGGTGAGATTCTTTTTAAAACATGTGTGTGGGGGCTGTGTGTGAAAACTACCCTTAAATCCTTGATTTATCCATGTTAGCAGATTCGTTCAAAGGTGGAAACGGCTGTGTGAAATTTTAAATCACACATATCTAAATCCCAAATCAGCGTGACATTTTACAAGCAGGATTTTTTTTCCTTTTTTTTCAATAAGATCCATCTGGTTATGGTTGTTCAGTGACTGACGCAGAATTCATATCCATGGTAATATCTCAATAATAGCCTATTCATCTGCAGGAAACTAGAGCTTAGCTCCAACTAACATGAGGGGTGAAAAAAAATGCCTAATAAAAAGAGGGGAACGGCAGCAGCGGCAGGAACAGCAATAAGCGGCAAAATACACCTTAATGCTCTTAACCACATTAGAGCCACAAAAGATCACCAAAGACGTGCGTTAAATAAACACTGAATTTAAAGCGATGCATTTATTTCTCATCTTTATACTCCAAGTGGGGTGCAATTTTATTTATTTATTTATTTTTTTTTTGCTGCATGCTGATGATGCTCAGAGACGCGCACGGCGGCACACGTGCCCGGCAGCGGAGCTGTGAAGCTGTTTCACAGACACAGTCAGAAACGATTTACAGGGAGATGAGTGGCGCTCGAATGCCATGAAGGCAGAGAGCACGGCGTGCAGCTCCGGCTGTCTGGATGACACCAATGTGTCTGGAAGCTGACGGTCTGACACGGGTTTGCATGTCATACTGCACACACTCAACAGCCCCGGAGCAACACGGGAAGGTAAACAAAGGCTGCGCCGAGACCATGTATTCCACCAGTTCAATGTAAGCAATTTATTTTTAATTCATCTTAAAAGCAACGGCACGGTTGGGGAGAACTTCGGCGTCCTTGGAGGCTGCGTTTGAAAAGTAAGCATGACAAACTAAGACAGAAGTGTAAAATGAAGAGCCTGTCTGAAGCTTTGCAATGCTCCTTTCTGGTCACACTGATTTCCCAGGCCCCAGCGTCTCATGCCTGCTTCTTTTCTATCCCGAGCTCTATACTTCCATGACAACACTTCACCTTTAACCTCGGGGTCCCGAGAGCACGACCCTAAACTCCCAGCACAAACCACACCAATCAGATTTCTCCACTCGCTGACAAAAACACCCAAAGGCCTTCACTCCTATGACAGTGTGTGACATCAGGTCAGATTCCTTTCACATAGCTACTGCTCTGGTCCTGCGTGTGGCTTTGTCAGCACATAACACCCGCTACAAAGACAAAAACGGGATTTTTTACAAAAGAAAACTCTGAATTAAAGCAGCTGCACTGAAAATTTAACGTCTTTTTCCTCAAAAAAGGATTCAGGTCAACAACGGAAATTCACTTTTTTTTTTTTTTTTTTTTTGCTTTTTTTTTTGCAGGTGTGTTGAGAGGAGCTGAATGAGGTGCATCTTGGGTAACTGAGGTTTTGTTCCAGGTATCTGTGTCCTGGAGGGGTATTTGAGGAGGAGGGGTGCCTGCTGCCGCCCCCTCCCCACACACACCCCTGAACTCCACCCAGCTGCCGTAGCGTGACCTTTCTCTCAGAGCAAAGAGGATATCTGGAGGGAGCAGGGGGCACATTTCTCAGGCGAGGGCATGGGGGGTTATTTTGGTTTAAATTTCCTCTCTGTTCTTTGCCCTGCAACCTAAAGTCAAAAAAAAAAAAAATTAACAAAAAAAAAAAAAACTTGCCCAGACAAGCACTCCCCCCAGCATTTGTTACCCTCGCCTCGCTCCAACAACACACGCATTCCCATCCCCTCAAAACACACACCGACACACACCTCCCCCTCTGGCCACAAGAACAGCTTAGGAAACCAGACACAAATCAGAACATGGGAAGTGATTTAGTGCCTCCTACATAACTCACAAGCATGTCCAGAACCTGTCCAGCATGACATCCAAGTCTGTGACATATTGATCTACTTTGCTGTCTCTATTTTGTTACTCAGCTTAAAAAAAAAAAAAAAAAAAAAAAAAAATCAACCGCAAAATCTTGAGCGATGCTTTTATTTTGAAGGTTTTTGTTTCCTCTAACAAAAATGATTAGACAAAAGTAGCAAGAAATCCTTTTCAGCAATCAAGTAATTTTTCTTTTTCTTGTGGTTCTAAAATTAAAGGAGACATACAACCAGCTACAGAACGCCTAAATATGCTGAAGCGAATTCTTTCTTTCCATAAATGCGTATAGGTTTTACCCATCCACCGGCCTCGTGAGCGAAACTACAGACGCTCTCTGGAAAACAACTTCTTTTTCTCTCTCCTACCTTCTCCTGCACTCCATCAGTCTCTACTTCTGTCTCCCAGGAGAAACAGCTCCGGTGTCATAGCTCATTTGTCAGTTCCTCAATACAAATTAAACGGCGCCTGACGACTACCTGTATGGCAAATAACATAACTGCTGCTGGCAGGGTGACAACTTCCACACCTCTCCGAACCTGAACAGACACACACACACCTTTGAAATGCTGTACTTGTGTCACCAGCAGCACACAAACGTGAGACACCTCGCTGCAGCTGTGTCAAAGTGATGCACTTTTTGGTCTAGTTAGGACCGATGTGCTGGTCACTCAACTTGACAGTGGGCATTTGGAGGCATGCCACACACATGTGCAATCGAAAGTTACAGCTCTCCTGATAAAATGCTGCTCCCCGCTCCGCCCTGCATGCGAAGAGAGTCTGCACCACATGCTGAGACAAGTTTTAGTCTAACTTTATTCCTTCAGGAACAAAAACGAAAAAAGTTAAAAGATCCTGCAAAGCGCCTTTCCTCTGCAACAAACTTCCTCTGTTGCCAAGGAGCGCATAAACGAACACACACCAGCGTCTTCGATTTCAAGCCGTTCCAGAAAGAAGAAGCAAGCAAGTCGGCCATATTTTTCAGTCATGCGCTGTTTGCAATTCGAGTAAACACTCCTAAATATCAAGAGTTAAGAATTAAGAGTGTGTGCGTTGGACACAGGGAGACATGCGAGATGGGAGGCTGAAGCCGCGAGCCTGACACCGAGACTAAATAAATCAAACTTTACGTCTACAGCTGACAGATCCACACTATCGGGTTGCAGCGCCAACAATCCAGCCCTTTGTCACATCATGTACAATTCACACACAGGCACATCTGTGTGCTCCGTATCTGACTGTGCAAATCCTCATTTTTAATAGACTTTTTTTTAGCTTTTATGAGAAACGTTTTTTTTTTAAATAGAAGGAAGTATCTGATAAAAGATTAGGGGTTTTATCTTCGATAAAGCTGTCAATAACAGTCAGCCTGTAGCAACTGCTGGTGGATGAGTTACAACTGCAGATAAACAATATAACCTGTGCTAATTGCAGCCCATTATCATAATCGTCATCATTACTTTGTGTGAAAGACTTGGATGTGTGTTGTTTCAGAAGTCAACATGAAACACCTTGTAATGACAGCCAAAGAACACAGAGTGCCCCGAGCTGTTTTCACCACGTTCAAGCACGTGTCAATCACTTTTGGAAAAAGAAGAACGGAAATTACTGGTGTGATTCGAGACATTGTTGTTGTTGTTGAAATGTCAAAGTCAGGTAAGTCTCACAGGATCCGCTTCTGGAATATTGGAATATTAACAGCTCGATCTGAGCTTCTACTGCTTTCTAGTAGCGAGTTCCTACTTTTAGAAAGCTGTCAAACTTCGAATAACGGAGATTTGATCTTTATTAAAGATGCTTTCCGACCGGTTAGCAATGGCGTCAAGCGTCTGGAGTTTTCTAGAGGAAATGCAAGACATGCTGGCCAAACGCTGCAAAAAGCACAAAATAACTGAATCACTTCCTTTGCCTGGTGGTTGCCTCTTATCACGCCTGTGCACGTCTGAACGGTCAGCTTCTGCTCGTACAGATCAGAAAGGAAGAGGAAAAATATGTAGAAACTTCTTTTTTTTTTTTTTTTTTTTTTTTTTAAGGAGGAAGAACAAAATTAACCGACACTCAAAAGGTGGAAAAAGTCATTCTCATTTAAAGGCAGCGCTTTGCAGCAACTGGTGAAAGAAATTGAGCAGCACAATAAACAGAGAGAGGAGGCCAAAAATGGGGTCCAAAGGGGAGATATTACCGCCACACGCATCTCTGTAAACAGGCGCAGAGGGACCATAGAGAGCTGGTGACGGAGCACGCATCAGTTCCTGTTCCAACTTTTACCAGACTGTCATCAACACTGTTTAATATTCAGAGCAAAGCTATTGAATAAACACACTAGTTCTTATCGGTTCTTGGGTCCAGTATTTCTTAGGATGCTTAAACAAAAAAAAACTAACAAAAAAATGATCTTATTTTGCTGACTTCTTACGTGCAGCTTTTTCTTACTGCCTGTTTTTAGTCTGACCTTTGACCTGAAACTGGCTGTTTTCTATTGTGGAACATTTTCCAAATTCAAAAAATGTTTTGAATGTCATTATATATATATATAAATAATGACATTCAAAACATTTGACATTATTGACATTATATATATATATATATATATATATATATATATATATATATATAATGTCAATTTTATGTCATCACATTTTATGAAATAAGTCAATAATAGCTTAATTTAAAAATATGAAAACTCATTTTGATTTTTTTTATTTATTTAACATTAGTAACCCAAGTATCACACCTGGACTGGTGAATTAACAGAAATAATTTTAACCAAAAAAAAAACAATATCTTTATGAAAAAATGTTTAGCAAAAAAATGTAAGTGTTAACAGCTGATATCCCCTGATTAAAATGTTATTTTAACTTTCTACAAGAGGCAATAATAATTTCCCTTGTCACTAAAATTACATAATTTAATTTTTTTCTTATTAGAATGATTTACCTCTGATGGAGGAATATTTCATTACGGCTAATGGGCTAAAGAACTGCCCTGATTAAATTGAAATTAGTGTCACTAGAATTCTCTGGCTTGTGACGGATTTTCGACTCAAGATTGAGGACTTGAAACTTAAGTGAGTGGTCCAAGTGGGCTTTTTTTTTAATAGTTGAGTGGAGTGGGTGTTAGGAAACCACCCTGTATTGGGCAATGACTTATCCTAAATTATGATGTTATTTTGCTCCCCTCTGTGTAGCCTGAGCATCAGATTCAATCTGAAAATCCCCCCTTCTCTTCCAAGTACACCTCCACCATTTTTTCATCTTTGCTGTCTGGAGCACTCAAATGAGAAACTGTCAGGAGCCGTGATTTGTGCTAACTAGCTATCGATTGCTTGAGAGCTGCATGCCCTGTGTCCATGCAGGGAGGGATGAGAGGAGAGGAGAAGGAGAGGAGAAGGAGAGAGATGAAAGGAGAGAACTTAGGCCAGCAAAGTGCTGGTTTTAATTGTATTATGCTAAATGTGCAATTAGCCCCCAAGGAACAACACTATACAATGAATGCAGATGCAACATTATCAACGTAAACTTTAAAGGCTTATAAAAGTATTGATTGTGATTTTTTGATTATCAGATTAAAATGATCAGAACTTGCAGCTGCAGCGATGGGAGACAGTGAGTGATATGAAATGCGCTGGCATTCCAGCTGCAGCCCGACACCCTCAGCTCCCGCGCACATAGAGACAATATGACTGGACGCCCAGGTCCGCGCCGTGCGCGCCCCCGTCCCCAGACCGCGCGCATGGCGCCGCTCTAAACAAAGAGACGCGGAAACGCAGATTTATGCAGAAAGCAGCGGCGCTGCACGCGCGCAAATACGCGTCTACCCCTCGAACAGACTCAAACTGGGCCTGATGAAACGAGCTTGCAGTGTCCGCGCGTGCGTGGATGGTAACAAATGGAGTCAAAATAATGTAAAATAAACAAATTGTGTCTTAAAAATGATTACATAAATCAAAAAGATACAGAGAAAGTAAACAAAGAAAGTTCATAAAGTGAGGGGAATAAAACTGACGCAAAAAATAGGAATAATAACGTTTAAAATTACTTAAATTAAATAATGTATTTTCATTTATTGCTTTAGGATTTTCTTTTTTTTTTTTGTAAAATTTAAATATATATATTATTACTGGTAACAGCTTGTATTTGGACATAAACATAGCGACAAAACTCGCCAAAGTGTACTTTTACGCAATGATATTCTTTGAATAAAAATACAATTGTTACTAAAATGTATATATTTTTGCCTTTAAATTAAATAATATTTGGCTTTTTTTTTAAATTACAATATAAAAAATACTTTCTTTAAACACTAAAGCAAAACAGACACAAAAAAAAATCCTAAATTTACGCAGACAATTAAGCAATTAAGCAAATTGTCATTTTAGACAATAAAATGAAAAAGCAGACAGGAATGATAATTATCGAGATCCTCTCAAGCATAAAGAAAGCAATCGACTTCACCTGCTTATTCCATAGAATGACAAAACAAACACGTAAGAAGGCAGGGAAACCCCGCTGCGTAAACGCATATCCGCACAAAGCTATTAATCTTCTCAGTGTAGTTGTTCACCCTGAAAACCGAGATAAAGAACCACAGGAAATGTTTACTTTTCTTCAGCTGTTCTTTTGAAGTGCCTGCAGCCACAATGAAAAACTCCACAATGCTGTGTAAAAATGTTAGACCTTATTTTATAATTATTATTATTTATATTTTCTTTTGTATTTAATAGGCTAAAATATTTTTTGTAATTAAAATATAAATTATGCTGATTTTTTTTAAATAAATGTAAACAGATAAGTTTAGTGACTTTTGACTAAAAACTTCCTGCAATAAAATATCTATTTTCAGATTCTATTATGGTGTGCTGAATTTAAAACAATATATCTGGAAGTAATACAATTTTAAAACACTTTTAGAAACATTAAAATAAGTAGCATAAAAAGGGGGAAATTGATTTACCTTCTTTACAGTTGTTTTGGCTTTTATTTTTTTCCCAGGATGCCATGGCCTTGTCGTCTTCTGACCCGTCCATCATGGCCTTGTCGCTGGGCACGTACCAGGTGGCGTGCTGCTCTGCCATGAGGGTGTCAAGGTCAATAGTGCCCATTGAGCCCTTCCCAGCATCCGGGCTGCAGCTTGCCAACTCGTTGTCTCCGTTCTGCGAGGGACAGTCGCCACTCTTTTTGCCATTCTTCATGGCCAGGGGCTGGTCTTCTGAGATGCTGAACTGCTGCCGCTGCAGCTGGATTTGGGCCTGCAGAATCTCCAGAGGGTGGATTTCCTCCTGGCCTGAGGTGCTGGATGGCGTGCGTACCTGCTCCACTCCAGGTGTACCTGGATGGCTGACCCCACTGGCACCTGTGCTCACACCAGAATTCAGTCCGTAGCTTTCTGGCGTGGAGGTAGTATGATTATTGATAGCCATGCCGTGGGGTTTTTGTCCATTTAACTGTCCGTGCTGGTCGCTCCTCTGCATCTTAGGCGAGCCACCGATCATGGGGCTGCGATTGGGCTTGCTGGTGGAGGCCCCTCCTGCATCCGAGCTGGATGACACCTCGTCCTCGTTGCCGTAGTGGGTGCTGACATCGTCAGGAAAGTCCACTCTGGGCGAACTACTGTCAGACTTGGCAGCAACACTTTGAATTCCGCTGTCCAAAGACGACATGAGGTCAGCTTGGTCCCCCAAAATTAAGTCGCCCCCTTTGCCCCAAGAGGGGGACTGTAGGTGTTTCTCATGGGGCGTACCCCCACCCCTCTCCCCAAGGCCAGCTGAGGGGGTCTGCTGGCCTGGACTCACAACAGGGTTACCGTTATCAGAGGAAAAAAAAATTCCAGGGCTGACATGTCCGCTGTCTCTTTTTCTCCTCCCTCTCCCTCTCCCATTCCCTGTTGTTGTCTTACCCTCACTGCACGGGGTAGCGTCCATGTTGTAGTTTGGGGAGAGGGCACTGGCTTCCCCCTGCACCGTCTGACTTTGACTTGCAGGCTTAGAGTTGCTATTCCCGGTGCCAGGCATCTGGCTGTTCTGGGAAGTGCTGCTTTGAAAATATTCTGGACCAGCACTGCCCGTCCCATTCGACGTGTTGCTATTAATGTCCTGTTCTGTCTGACTTAGTTTTCTCTTGCCCTCATTTTGGTTCTTCTTGTTGAATGTTACATTTAGATTGGGAGCCCCTAAACTGGCGATCATGTTCTGGCAGGCCGTGGACAGCGCTGCTAGGCAGCTCTGACCAAAAACACTGTCCTTAGTGCTGGTTTTGGTGAAGTTCCCGAGGGACAGAGCTCCGAGCTTACTAACAGATGACCGCTGGCCTGAGGGGAACTCAGACGGAGGGGGGTAGCTCCCTGGTGAGGTGTTCACCCCCTGAGGAGCACTATGTGCTGGCCCTTGTCGGTTAGCCCCCCCATAGGAAAATGTTGGCTGTGCTCCCATAGGAGCTGCAGGAAAGTCAGCCGGCCGCCTCTCTGCTGGTGCGTTTGGATGTCCCGCTCCCGGAGACTGCATCTGGGAGAGGTTGCCCATGTTCCCACTGAACTGGGAGTGCATGCCGGGGGAGTGGAGGTTCTGCACATGTCCGTCTCCTGCTATTCTCATGGGCTCCTGCATCCCGATGCCTGGCCTGAACATCATCCCAGCCCCGTTCTGCTGCAGCCCTATGTCGTGAGGCCCTGACTCATTACCTGCTCCACCCATGCGTCGTGACATCATTTCTCCTGGTGGGTGGGACCCCTGAAACCAGGAGTTCTCCTGAGTTACATGAGGATTTTGTCCATCGATGTTGGGCATCCTGCCACCGTTCTCCCTCTCAAAGTTGGGCTGAGGCATGCTCCCGACCGGGGCCCCATGAGCCAGCGGGCCAGGAGGGACCTCGCCATGATGGCCCAACTGCTGCAGACTGGGCTGCCTCATCCTCTGCTGCTGGTTGCGTGACGCCATCTGTTTTATCATCATGGCCGCGTTCTGACGCTGCTGCAGGGACTGTGGCTCAGGTCCCGGGTGCTGCAGGGGACCCGGAGCGAAACCTTCATTCACGGGTGGGGTGAACTCTCCGGGAAGGCCTGGATATGCAGACGGAGAGAGGTGGTTTTCCATGGAGTTACACCAGCCTTCACCGCTGTGTGTGTTTGGGAAATCAAATCGGGGCCGCTTCGCCATGTTAATGTAAGGAGAGTCAAAGTGTTGCAGCCTCTGATTTGGGGGCTGTTGGGAGGGAGGAGGAGCAGGCTGTTGCATATTAAACATTGGGTCCCCATAGGGGTGCAAACCTCTATTTTCCAGTCTGTGAATGGGATATTCAAATTGGTTATGTTGGCCAGGCATCATGACCCCTCCATCTAGAATGTTAGAGTTAGTGGGGCCGGGTTCAGTCTGGGGGGGTCGGGGGAGGCCAGGGGGGCACGAGTTCTGTCTGGCTATCAAGCCAGCATGTTGTTGCTGCTGCATGAGGGGATGTCTTGTGTTGACCCCCGGCTCCATTCCCACAGGCACTTTCCGGCCGTTTCCAAAACGTTCAAAGAACACCCCATGCTGAGGCTGCTGGGGCGGCGGCGGCGGAGGCTGGTGTCCCTTAGATATGCCCTGCATGCCTGGTGTCCGTGGCATGCCCGGATTTCCTGGAAAACTTCCACTGGGCACGGGCCTACCCGGCCCAAAATGCGGTAACTGAGATTCTGACTCTGATGGAGAGAACACGGGTACATCAAAATGTCCAGACGTAGGCTCACTTGGGAAGTTGTACTCTAATCCCTCCACGGCTCCCTGGTTTGGGATGCGCCGATGCTCCAAACCGTGTGGCTCGGATGAGGTGGATGAGGATGAAGGAAGACCATGGAAGGATGCAGCTCTGTTGGGTGACTGGTCCAGGGGGAGGCAGGGTGCGGGGACAGCGGCGTTGCCACTGGGAGGCCCGTGATGCTGAAAGTCAGGAAGATTACCGGGCCTCTGCTGCTGCGTCTGCTGCTGGGGGAAGCCATCCCCTGCCGGTCCTTCAGCGTGAGGATCAAATCCTTCTCCAAAGCCCTGCTGTGGTCCCATGCCATTGTTGTTGTAGCCCATTAGCCTGCCACCATGCAGGCAGGATGACCCTGGCTCAGGGCCTCCAAAACTCCCACTGAAGTGAGGGTGATGTTGGTGGGGGTGAGGTGGATGGCCGTGTGGATGTCCTTGATGAGGTTGCTGGTTGTTAAAAAATCCATGCATCGGTCCTTGTTGCTGCTGCTGCTGGAGCCCGCCGCCTGCATGCATATCTGGGTGTCCCCGTGGGTGAAACCCTCCATAGGGTTCCCCGTTCATGTTCATGTTGAGCCCCAGCATTTGCGGTTCACTCATAGGGCCCATGCCTGGCTCCACGGCTCCGGGAGGGCCTCCAGCATGAAAGCCTGGGCTTTTATAATGGGAGCCCATGTTCATCCTTTGTTGGTTTATGTTTCTCTCTGACTGGCCAGGGTTTCTGCTATTAATTTGAGAACCAAACTGCTCCAGCCCAAACATACTCCTCTGCAATCAATCCCACATGACGGCGAGTTTGCCAGACAGTTTTTTTTTTTTTTTTTTTTTTTTTTGTCTGTCCCCAAAAGCAAAACAATAAAAAAGAAGATACACAACAGACTATTTAAATGTTTGTATCACGCTGATAATAAAATACTTAGTAAAGTTTAACTGTCAACACTTTCATTTAAGTGAATAAATAGTTTTTTTTTTCTAAAGTTCTCCAAGGACGCGGAGCAGACAGGGGACAGACCGTGTCCAAATACGCACGCAGGCTGCGCGCCTACTCCTGCACGATTGCGCACAAGCCACTACAATCCTTGTTTTTTTCTTTACATTTGATCAGACAAAAAATGAAGCACTGTTGCGTAAAATCTCACACTCCTGAGCATTTTCTCTGTGCGCACTTCTACAGCGCGAGCACACAAAACTGCCCTTAAACAAACTAACAGGAGGGCGCAAAGACTGGATGAGATCAAACACAGGACAACGCTTTTTGTTTTCTCATGAATTCATTATTTTATCTCGATAAATGTCCAAAGCTGATTTTGTTTTTAATTGTTTTTTTTGTTTTTTTTTCTGTTATGGTCCCATGCTGGAAACTGCAGGAAAATGGAACGTGGAGCCGTGGAGCGAGATCTGCTTCTGTGGGTTTGCGCGTAAAAAATCAGTCTTTGAAGACACGCTGCCCACTTTTGTCCTTGAAAAAGTCAATAAAAAATAAAAATGTCCGGTAGGCTTACACCCAAAGTCCAGAGTGCTCACAAGTCCACAAACTGGGCGCTCCAACCCGGTGCCGGAGAATCCGAGCGTGCGTATTTCTGGAGACCCGAGCCCGGAGCAGCGTGGCACGCACTATCCGCACTCCACATACAGCGTGCCGCCTGGAAGCATCTTTCTGTGCACTGAAGCTCCGCGCCTTACGTCCTCTCGGTGCGTCCCGTCATGTGTCCGTCTTCTCTGTGGTGAGGTGTGAGCGCGCCCTGGGGAACGATCCGCAGACGCACTCCGCTCTGACGCTCGCTCGGCGCTGTGTGAGATCAACGCGTCTGGAGGAGCCAGCAACAAGTTTTGCATTTCTGCTGCCACTTCCATGCGAGAGGTCCCAGCCAATCACAGAGACCACAGCCAGCTCCGGGGGCGGGCCGAGCGCTGTTAAGGTGGTCCACCGAGTCAATGAACTCATAAACTCTTACGCCGGAGTCACACAGGACGCGATAGCGCCGCGAAGCGGCGCGGAACGGCGTGCGCTTCCATTCGGCGCCCATGTTAACCTAGGCGTCGGTCACACCAGGCGCGAGGCGACGCGGAAGCGGCGCGGAGGGTCCGCGCGGTGCAGCGCAACGTTTCGGCGTTCGGCCTATTTTGTGCGCGAGCCGCGAGCGCTCCGCGTCAATACTGGCAGGAAGTTGCATCAAAATACATGAGAAAAATCCGGTTTATTTTCAAATAGAACCAATTTTTCACAATAAAAACGCCGCGATTGACAAATGTGATCATGTTTTTGTGTCTAAACAGACTGTAGAGATGAAAATATGCATACAATCAAAACACAGACATGTTCACGAGCACAGAGACACACAAAAAAGACATACACACAGAGACAGATCAATGAAAGGGGCACACTGGAGCGGGGCTTGGGCTGCGTTTGAACGAGAGAGAGGCAGAGAGGAGCGGTTCTTCTGGGAAGAAAACATCAGGTAATATTTTCAGTTTATTAATTGACCGACGGAAACACCTGCGTGCGTGCACACAGACACACAACAGAACAGAAAGACACGCACACGCGCGCACAAACCGATCAATGAAGTGGGCCGACTGCGGAGCTGGGGGGCGGGGTATGTGTCAACAGGGGCAGAGACCATCCCCTTTTAGCAGAAACACTGGGAGATATCCTGGTTATTGACCATGATGGCAAAAAGCAATAGCTCTAGCAGAAGCCCTGCCGACCGTCGCGGAAACAAATCGCGTCTGGTGTGACCAAATAGAGCGCCGCGCAGCGGCGCGCTCTCCGCTCCGCGCCGCTGCGCGGCGCTATCGCGTCCAGTGTGACTCCGGCGTTACGCGTAAATCGGATCTTAGAAATGGCTTTCACTTAAAAAAGTGTTGCTGTTTGGAACCGAGCACAGGATTGGCATTGGGTGTTTGTTTTTAACTAGCTGTGAAATGCGGCTTTCTGTCCCAACATCAGCTTGGATGTGCACATATATGCAACAAAAAATAAATAAATAAAAAAGGAAAAAATAATTATATATATTAAGAAAGACCACCACGGAATATATTAGAAAAGCGCACTGATATGCTCAATAGTTGGTGCGCTTTACTATCTCTGAATAAAATGCGTGAGGACACGCATGACTATTAGACAATCAATAGGAAAAGAATCACGGACATATATAGGTGTTATAAACCAAATTGAAATTTAAATGATCTCCCCTGGAGTAAAATCATAACACACCCGAATACATAATCCAGTCACGTGTGCAGAGATCACACCTCAAAACGGAGTCAGCGGGTCAGACAGGAAACCCCTTCTTTGACATCTGAACCCAAACCACGTGGATGACATTTGGCTTCAATTTAAGAAAATTAAATAAATATATTTTTTACTTTTGCAGTTTTAAAAATGCTTCAGATTAGAAAAATATATTTTAAAATAGTAATTATTATAGATGTAGAATAAATGTTCTGTGTGTGAAGTCAAGTGTAGCTTTATTTTGAAATTGAAGTTGTGCATAAATAATCAATCACTCACTTTAATTAAATTTTGCAAATATTTTTCCGTATCACGTTTTTTCTGCACCTATTTATCATTTAGAACCTATAATTCATCTAAAACTTCAGTTTTTGCAATGATGTGAGATCTTCTCCTGGATTTAAATTGTTCAAAAAAATATTAAAATTTTCTCTTTTTTAAGAAAAAAAAGACATGAAGGGAATTTAGTCTTGTAAAATTTATTATTAATTTTTACTGTACAATACATCCATGTTTGATTATGTTTTTTGTTTTAATTAACTCAAAGATAAAACAAACTATTTTGAATACAAGCACATGTCTTCAGTTGGAGACGAAAACAAAAGGCTACTTTCATTCATCTACATGAACCTTTTCCGTCTCTCTTTTTGGTGAGAACAGAACAACATAGCAACCTCTCCCGACACCATGAACAGTAATTTGGTGGCAGCCAGCTTTGCGCCTTCTGGGGTGACCAGAAAAAGCTTTTAGTGAACAGACACAGTGCCATCTAGCGGTGGGATTCAGCACAGACGCACCGCTGGAGCTGAGGTTTCCTGATCAAAGTTCCATTTCAGAAGGTGGTTCTTTGAGGGATTCTGAATAGAAAAATATTTCTCAAATAAAAAAATGGTAGATGTTTCTATTGGAAAAAATAGTAAAATAAAATAGAAATGAGAAACATCTAATAATAATATTAATTTAAAAAAATCTGTCAGAATATTTGAAGTTGTGAGTTGAATTAAATTTTGAACCTTTTTTAAGAGTAAGTTTGAAGTTTGGTTTTCTGTGTTGACCCAGAAAACCTCAGAAGCTTCTGAGATGTACTTGTTACTTTTGAAGGAACAGACGTTTCGAGTGAGCACACTGGTTTGAGTTCAACGCCAACACTTCAGAAAAACAGCTGCAGGTAGAAGGGGAAGAATGTGCAGTTATTGGGATGAACTTAAGTCAAAACAAAAGCACACTCTCTCCTTGCATCACCTTGCTGATGGAACCGCTCCATATCTGGAGGCCATCTGGATGCAGCAAACCTTGGAATTTTGTCCAAACAATCCGTCTCTGCTTTTCAGTCTATTACCAAACTTCTAAAGATTTTTTTTTCAGTCTCTGCTGTAAAAAACTGTAAAAAATCATCAATCTGACCTGTGACAGCAGCACTCAAGAGTTAATAATTAATATGAAGAAGAATCACACCAAAAGTAACAACATTTTTAGCTTTGTCACTCACATGTAAAAACCAGCGCAGCCTCTCTCCACAGAGACCCCACTGATGATAAATGTAGCCCAGAGCAGCTGCTGAGGCAACTTCAACACAATGGACAGTCTGCAGGCTCTCAAGCAGTGTCACATTACTACTCTCAGCTATGATCTAGTACTCAATTTGTCTCAATATTTTACTCAATAGGCCAAGATAGCACAAGTGGGTACCCTCTGTTACCCCTGACTTGCAGTCCATCCTCAAATAGACACATATATGGCATTGGGGGATGCCCAATGAGACAGTTCCTTCCCAGAAAGATGGTTTAAGCAATGAGGAGTGCAGCCTCAGTGTGTTCTCTGCAGGCCTGTCACTCAGCCCGGCCATCTCCGCTCCCTGGGTCAGCACAGGTTAAGCAGCATCTGTCATCCAGAGAAGCGCCATTGTATTTAGAGGAATAGATGCAGCAGACAACCCTCCCTCCATCACCCCTGCCGCCGCCACCGCCGTAGTCGCCTCACAAACACACATCATGTGGCTCCACAACAACAGGAAGGACTGAAGGGAATCTCTGGAGCTAAACTGGAGCCAATTCCGGAGGATGAGGAAACGCTGGTGACTTCACTGCCAGCCCGTGTTAAGCCAGAAATAGCTGTCCTGTCCTGAAAACCTGCCGTCCCTGAACAAGTCCCACCCCAGGAGAGAGGCGCGCACGTGACACAAATTGACCCTAATCTTCATCGTGCTACATCCGCGACACCGCGAATGCTCTTGTGTTATCGTATAAAGCTACACACAAACTAGTTATCATTTAAGACATTAAATAATCTGAAAAGAGCAGCAATTCTTTATCAAACATGACAGCAAAAAGCAGGTTCTTCAGGCCATCGCAAAGTGGTTTGAGGTCTGAACAGAGACTTTCCTTGGAAGGAAGCCTGGATGTCCTGCTGTGCCGTGTCTCGAGCCCCCTCTTTCAGCTTTTTCTTCATCTGTTGCTGAATCTATTTAAATGTCAGGGGCTCACTCCTGACACGTCCCTTCCTCTCGTCTTGGAGGGAGACACATGGATGGATGGAAGCCTACTGCAAACTGCTGTGAGCCACCACTTAACAGGAGGTGTGTGGGCGAGCCTGCCCATCTCCCAATTTAGAAACTGCATTATTTGCACGTTCAGTGGCAGAAATGACTGGTTTCCGTGCAGCAGACGTATGTGAGAACCCTTCCACAAACAATATGACGAAGAAGAAAAAAAAAAAAAAAAGCTATCTTAGCGAGCAGGCTGGAGGCTTTTCCTGCTCTCAAGCACAGACTTTGCTGGTATTGAGCAATTTTTCTTTGACCTGGAAGTTGCACAAAGTCCCTTTTAGGACATTGACATCCGGTTGCGATCACAACACACAAGTTTTAGGTCAGCTCAGTTTGAAACAATTTCAAACCATAGTGCTAGTGCACTAGATATAAGAATAGTTTAACATTTTAAATCTGCAAATTCCCTAAGTTTTGGGTGAAAAGCTTTAATTTTTCCCTCTGCAGAGCTTAATGAACACCAGGGCTGACAGTCCTCCTGCTTAACCTTAGAATCACTTACGCTATAAAAAATTACACCATCACTTTTGCCGGGTAATTTTTACCAAATATAATGTGCCCAATAAAAAGCCTCTCATAAAAAATAGATCCAAATATGACAACACATGATAAATTACAGTAGTTTTTTTTTATTATTTAAACTTTAGTTTATGTATTAAAATGGAAAATAAAAAAAAACCATCAAGATCCTAAAAACATACTTGAAAATTACTGAAAAAAAATAGGAATTTAAACAAAAAATTATTTAAAAGATGATTGAGACTTGGCCTTTGGTTCACCGATGCCTAGCTAATGTGAAACTTTACCCAGGGACCCATGATGCTCAAAAAATTAACATATTTAAATAAAAAGGTAAATACTTTTGCTCAGTTGAAAATCACTGCTGGTAGTGCTCTAGGGTAAAAAGGCACGTGTGCAGAGACGCCTGAAGTTTGTCAATAAACACCTTTATGATTTAGTGAGTGATTGGGAGAAGGCGCTGTGCTCAGAAAAGACCAAAATTTAGCTCTTTGGCATTAACTCAACCTTTTGTGTTTGGAGGACGATAAATGATGTCATTGAGAACACTGTTCCCACTGTCAAGCATGGAGGTGGAAACATCATGCTTTGGAGGTGTTTTTGTGCACAGGACTTCACCACATAGGATGGGTGGAGCCATGTCATATCCTTAGGGAGAACCCCCTTCCTTCCTCTAGGAGACCTGAAATGTAAGGTGGGTGGGTCTTCTGACAAGATATGACCCAAAAAAAACCAAAATTGTTGAATCAAAAAAGCGTTTAAGTGGAAATTATCCACACACACAAAAAAAAAACATGTGGCTAAATTGATTTTAAAGCAGCATGTTTTGTACAAACATCCACAAAAAAATGTATTGTAAGAAAATGTTTAAATTTATTGATACAATATGCAGACAAGATTTGTAGAAAGAAAAGGCACGATGTCATACATTCACCACCACGTCCCGCTGATCCTTAAAAGCTAATCAGAGCCTTTAAAAAAATACAAGCTTTTCAGATCAATTACTCCTTTTATAAATTAGAATAAGACAGCACATGGACATACTGATTACAAGGCAGATCATTGGTTTTTTACATTTCTGGCCCCCTGAAATGCGCAATATTCCAGAACAGTAACAGAGTGCAAGAAGCAATAAAATAGACTCATTCGACTATCGCTGGGTGTGAAACTGTTTTCTTATTTACAAGAGGGAAGTGTGCTGTGTGAGTATTGGCCACCTGAGTGAAGTAGATTGTTTAAAGGATGTTCCTAAGACTAATATGTTCCTATTTTGCTCTCTGAACATGTAAACATGAAGTGTAGACTTCTTTGGACTAAATGTCCACATCTGACATTTTAAAAATTGAACATTTTCAAGATCAATCTTGAAACAATATTTGATTTTTTTTTTTGTAAATGGCACTCAAAGCAGGAAAGTGCACTTCTGTGTTAAAATCTTTCCAATATGTGATCAAAGACAGATCTGGAAATCTGCAGCTCCACCGTTACAGCTTTCTGTGAAGAGAAATTGCACTTGTATAGGTGCTGAAATTCAATCACGCAGAGGAAACATCAGCTAAAGGCTAATGCTAACGCTTAGCCACCAGAGAGTCAAGTCAGAGGAGCGATTGGCAGAGGAGTCTCACAAATTGCGGTGTGATGCTGGTATTGACCGGACACTGATGGAGCAGATCTGTAAACATCAGCGCGGAAGGAAGAAGACAGGTGGGTCTTTGGGGAGCCGCCTGTCTCCAAAAAGCAGATGAGTGGGACAGGCGTCCTCGGTGGGCAGGCAGCGTGTGGCACGGTTTGGCTTGTGACAGAGGCTGGAGGGGTGTAGCACCATCTGTGGCTGTTTTTCAGAGATTTTTTTTTTTTTCCTTTCCCTCCTGGGACATCTGTTAAAAGAGGTGAGCGCTGGGTGTTATGAGTCTTCAGGAAAGTGAGGGGCTGTTGAGAAGGTGAAGAAACCTGCATGGATCTGCCCAGATTGAGCTTTTAGCAGATCAGTCAGCTCAAAGGTATCCACACCTGTGAGCAGGTGTGTGTGCAAGAAGGAATTCACACGCTGATCCTCGTCTGGAGTGTATGCAGCATATGCAGTGGTATTTTTCTCTTTTTTTTGTACCAAGTTTGAACGGCAGTTAGAGTGACTACTTGCACAGGCATGATTGTCAGTGATAATGAGATGCGGTGCTTTGGGTTGAGGTGGGATGATGGCAGGAGGAATATAATGGGCCCGGGCGCCAAGGGTGTTAGTAATCACTTAATGGAGGCTGTGGCAGGAATGAACATGAGTATGACAAACAGTCTCTTGTCAGGGAATGTAAACCACTGAGCCATGGGTGTTTACTGTAAGACTGAGGAGACAAACTGAGGCTGTAAGGACACTTCTCGGTAAGGAATGTGTTTAAGACCATCAAAAAGAAAACTTCTGATTAAACACAAAAGAAATATTTGGTCTAATATCAAAGCTAAATCCATCTGCTTTAGTTCTCATCTTTCCTGGAAGCGGCTCCTCCCTGGATCTCCAGGAAAGTCGAGGTTTCATGATGATGGTGATTCAAATGAACCAATGCTTTATCAGCTAGGATGGTGCGGGATTCCACCCTCCTTCCCAAAAAAAAAAAAAAATCAATTCCTGTTTGGGGTCAGGTCAGGGATCTGCTCTATTGATTGCAGGTAGATGAGCTCGCTTCCCCGGAGCCGGCATCATTTAAGGTTAAAAGTGGCATCAGCGGAGGCAGACTCCATCCCTGCCGTCATGGTGGGCGTCTCAAACATTGAGCCTTCTCATTGGTCTGCAGCAGTGGTTCCCCGGACCTCACCCCGCCTGCGAAGCTGCGAGGAAAAACAAATGAGCATCCAAGTTAGTTTTGTACATATTAACTGATACGGACAGGCTAAGCTTCAGATTGAGACGTCTTATCTTTTTATTCATCACAAGTTTACTTGGGAGTTTTTACTAATTTCTGTGCAAATCATCAAAACGTGCAAAATTGCTTTTTTTGCAGAGTGAAATCTAAATCCCTTGAAAAACAAAATCTGTTCCAACAGTCCTTATCAAGCCTTCTGTTTGTCTTCTAAGAAGATAAAAGCATCACTTTCAAATCCTCCCACCCAGGCACCGCTGGCTTTGGAAAGTCAATTAGTGCAGGAATCTGATAGCCCAACACCTTAAATGAAACGGCTGGAACCAACAGTGGCTCTAAACAGAGTAATAGACAGATCTGATGAAATGGCATGAGGATTTACCTTCCAACTTCTCCATCCTTTTTCCTCCTTCTCCCTCTCTTCTCCCTCAATCACAGACTCCTCAACAGCAGAATTCCATTTGTATGTTAATGAGATGGAGGAAAACAGACGAGCCATCTCGCAGCAACCTGCAGCCCAAACCTGCAGCTTTTCCTTCGCTTACCACTTCCACTATACGTGCAGAATACAGACACAGCCGTAATGTAAAGCGCTCTCACTGCAGGCTGGTGGAGCGAGGTGAGGAGTCTGAGGCGTCATCCAACCCCGCTAACCCCTGAGCTCAGAGCTTCAGGCCTCAAACAGCCTCCTCACCACTGCACTCTTTGATGGCACTCTCCTGTTTACTTACTTCCAAGGGAAAATGGGAAACACATGCAGAATTGGGCGAGATGTTCTGAGAGAGGGGGGGGGCAGAGCCGAAAATGCTGCACGGTGGCAGAAAGCCAGAAATGTTTGGCCCTGTCCGTCCAGTCTGGTTCAGATTCCTCCCGTGTTCTCCTTGTACGGCCAAAAGTTCCCAGACTGATATTTGAATGTGTTCCAAGCCTGAAGGAGTGGTAAACGCTATGAAGACTGCCAGTCGCAGGAATCACAGACGCGCTCTGTGAGGAAAAACTCTCCTCTCAGAACTCCATTCTTCCAAAGTTATGCTGAACTTTATGGGTCCTGAAGCCTAAAAGCTGAGCGCTCTGATGGGACGTGTTCACTAAAACGTCTCGTGACATGTCACATTACTCCCATTCTGTGACACGGATTCATTCAAAGTGGGACGTAGAGATGTGAAATACCTCGACACCTCATCACCAAGTGCAGAGTGAAAGAAGAAACACCTCAAACCAGCAGAAAGGATGTACGCGGGTTTTTCCACTGGGGCTTTGGTTAGCTGTCCCACCACAGAAATGGCCTCAACCAGTCAAACCACACTGGTTTGCTGCTGTGATTTTCCCACAGAACATTGACATTTATTTAGTCAACCTGAAGAGTAAGTTAGGTTGAAATAACACTGTAAACTGTTTTCCAACTCTTATTCTTAATACAAGCAGATTCCCGAGTAAGCAGGAAGTTCTGATTGTGAAGTTCTACCATTAGATGAGCTGTAACCTAACACGGTGATCTCCAACCTTTTTTAGGCCACAAACCAGTTTTAAATTGGACAATATTTTCACAAACGGGGCCAAAGTTAACATTTTTAAGGTTCTGGTTTCTGAAAAACTTTTTTCAAATAAAATGCTACTAAAATAAATTTTGTCTAAAATTATAACTAGATGTTTTATACAGATGCTAAAGATTCAATGAGGCAAAGTTGTTGATTTGTAGAAGTTGTTTCAGATTTTCTAAAAAATTCCATGATAAAAAGAAACATCACATGACCACTGACCTATCACTTATCCTGTAGAACACACTATAACCTTTGGTGAAAAGACACCAGTCATACAGGGTTCGTACAGTTAGCCCAAGCAAGACCAGTGGAAAAACAGCTGGATAATATCCAACAAGAACTTAAGGGAGCAACAAACCTAGACCTGGCTAATCCTCTGCAGCCTTTGTACCTCGAACAGAGCCCTTCGTTCGCATCTAAACAAACATAAAATACAGCTGAGGACATGGAGAGCCTGTGGGAAACATTGGAATTAAGCAACCTTAGATACCAAAATTTGATAGCCAAGTGGTTACAATGGAAAGTTAAAAAACTCTTTTAAAAACTTCCAAGAAAACTGTTCCCTTGAGGTCAACTCACTTAAAATAGGAGTTACGCTTCAATTCTATTTTACTGCCACCCACCTCACATAAAGAAATCACCTTACCACGCTTTACTTTTAAATTTTTTGGAAGATTAACAAAGAAAAACAAATATCTGAATCGATTAAAAAAAAAAAACTCCAGAAGAGCAAATTACATGCATCTTTGACCAATTCATTGCACCATAAAAAGAAGATTTATATGATGTCATGGTTTAATAGGTTTGAATCTTGTGAAAGTGATGTTTCACAATAAGTCCAAATGTATCTTTAGAGCCGAATCAACAGGCATGATAACTGGATCAAGATTGTTGCATGTCACAGGAAATAAACCCCAGAAACACTACAAGCAGATGCAGACATTTTACACTCTGCATGCAGAAGAAACAATGACAAAAAAAATGGACTCAGCATGAGGTTCCATGACATGCTGTGAGCACTAAAATGATTTGGTCAAGCCATAGAGGTTAAGCTATATTTTCTAACTATATTTCTTGGATGAATCAATTATTCGAAGTAAAAAGCAACAAACTAGTTAACTTGGTGAACTCTTGCTTACAAAAGTGTTACTTTTAATTTATGACAAATCAGCAATTCATTTTTAACAACAGTAATTTTTTAAAAACATTTTGATTCTATTTGGAGAAATAACAGAACATTTGTGTTTATTGACACAATTACAACACAATATTTCCATAAAATACAGAATACTTAGATAAAATGCTGGATAGCAGTTGGCAGAACACACAAACAACATTTACCTCTTCCAGCTCTTTCTGTGTCTCCTCCTCCATTTGCCGGATATCATCCATGTTCAGCTCCACCCACTTATCAATCCAACAGAAGAGCTGGCGATGGAAGTTGTTGAAGATCCTCTTTTCTTGCTGGAGATAACAACATTAAAATCCATCATGACAGCCATGTACACTGAACAAATTGCAAAAACTTGAGGAATGTAGCAAAAGTCAAAAATATCTTCTCTAGACCTGACCTGGACATGATTATCCATGCTTTTATATCATCGCGTTTAGATTATTGGAATTCACTTTTTATTTGTTTTAGCAAAAGCTCTTTAAAACGTCTACAACTGGTTTAAAATTCTGCAACATCGCTTTTAACCGGAGCCAATAAACAAGCGCAATCATTGAAAAACAAAAGTTCAGCGCACTGTCCTGTGGGGTCCAGATGACCCCACTTTTATCTTAACAAGCCTAGGAGAGCGGAAGGGTTAAAGACTCACTCAGATTATCTTTTGAGCCATTTCAAAAATGATTAAAAACCTGTTTTGTTTTCTAAGACACAGTTTCAGTCTCAGAGTTGTGGGGCAGACTGTTGTCCCCCTCCTGTTCTCCTTGCTCAGAGCTTGAAGCCAGCCCAGCATATTTTCTACATCACAAAAACTAATGTTTTCACCTGCTCCTGATTGACAATGATTTGAATGAAGTTCCTCTATAAAAAAATATTTATTCATAAAAAACATTCCCAGTTGTGTTTTAAAGTATGATGTTTTTAACCAAAATTTCACAACCTAAATGTCTTTCAAAAGCCATTTTTTCCTGTTGATCTAAAGCCTCTGTTTCCAAAATCTCGTCTAATAGCGCTGAGCTGGGCAGCGCTGGCCCCAAAAATTTAAAAGACGCGATTTTCATTGGAGGGGGACTTAATACTCATAAATTCTATTTTTGAGCATAAAATAACCTCATACATGTCCTCCATCAAAAACACATTTTCATCAGAGTGGGTCTTTAAGAACAAACTACTTCAAGAGGAGATCATCGAGTAGAACATTTGGGTGATTTCAGTGACTCAACAGATGACATCAACATTTCCCAAACCTCTTGGATGAAGTTCTCCACTTTAGTCTGCAGACCCCACCACTTAAACTTGACTGTAACAAGTTTGTAGGCACACATCCTTGGGCATTCAGTGTTGCTCACCAGCTCCTTCTGTTGGAAGAAACAGCAAAAAAACATGAAGAGTATCACTTTTCAAAAAAGCAACAAAAAACTTGACTAACTTTTCTTTTGATTGATAAAAAAAGCACGAGGCTAAGAGCCTCCAACTTTCAAAGCTAGGATGTATTAATACATAATGCTTTGGTTGTGGTGGTTGCTAAAATAATTATCAATATGAAGATGTGCTGTGCACAGATAAAAAAGTGTCCTAATCTAAAACACGCTTTCCAAATTCATTTGCTGCTGCCTGCCTGCCGCCTCGCTCTGAAGAACAGAGGGAGAGGAGGAAGGGGGTTGGGGCACGGCAAAGTGGATAAACTCCAGATGAAGGGACCATTTCTCTGCCTCCTTCCTGACAGCGACACCGCTCCCGACAGGCACGCCTTTGTGGTCACAGAAGGCAGATAAAACGCCGCTCACCGAGCGATAAGGGCGTCGCAGTGCAAAGCCGGTTACATTATTAACACCTAGGACCTGCTTGCCCCCAGAACACACACACGCTCCCCCCCCCCAGCCCCTCTGAGAACCCCTGTTTAATTAATCACTTCATTCTGGCGCGGCATTCCAAGAGAAAATGCCACAGACCCGTCTCAATCACCCTCATCCCACTGCTGTTTGATGCCGCGATCATGGCGGAGTGCAGCAGAAGGGAAATGAGAAACATTTCTAAATTTGCAGTGGGTTTAGAAAAGTTGTCATCGCTAAAGGAGAACTTCACATGAAACGGATTCTACATCAAAACACTTACGGTGACATTTTCTTCTCTCCCTCTCTGTGCCCCACTCAAAGAAGCTGAAGTTTTCAGAAATACAAAGGGTACCGATATGCAAGCATGTGTGCATGCAGAGATAGACAAGAGTTTTATTGCTCTGAGAAGCTGGCAGAAATTGTGCTTCTGTTGTCACATAACTACCTTTTTTTACCTTTACTGAAAACAGTCTTTTTCCATGTCCGCACTGGATGGGAAAGCAATCTAATTAAAAAAATAAATAAATAAAATAAAAGTTGTGCCTCTTTCTTCATACTTTTTAAAGCAGTTTGGCTGCCTTTGTTCTTTAAAAATTCCAGCGACAGAGCAACGTTTCCCATGGTAGCTTCAGGGGCGCCACTGCAGGATAGAAATTCTCAGTGCTCTAAAAGCAAGCAGGACCAGTTTGTGAGGCTGTCGGCTTCAGAGGGGGAAAAGACGGAGCGTGTCGACGATTCATTGAGTACGATTAGCAACTTTGCCATTGGGTTCTCTACTTTATTTAAAAGGAAAAACACTTCAGATCTTAATTTTTGTCTATCAAAAATTTTCTCTTTGTTTATTTCATCCAAAATATTGCAGCATAAAGACTGACTTAAGGCTTATGTCATGTTTAATGTGTGTCCAAAAAACTATTTACCTTCCAATCAGGTCCCAGAGGACCTCTGCCAGTTTTAGCCGACTTGAACTTTGCAGGATCCTCGTCTGGTTTGTAGTCCTGTTGACAGATTTTTATTTTTAGTCACCACAGCGATATATAGAGAAATATAATTAAAAAATAAAAAATAATCCACAGCAGGATTTTTGTCTTAAAATACAGTTTGATATCACTTAAACATTTTCCATGTATAAAGGTCACATGGTTCAGATGGAACATCACCTAAAACTAAAAGATGGAGGCCTGAAGGGACAAAAAAAAGAATCTTTTGAAAATCTTTTTTTTTTTAAATGGAAAACAAAAGCTGGTAGAGATGATTACGAAGAGTTCCCTTCAAACGGCAGTTTTTGTCAAATTCTTTTTTTTGTGCAAGAGGATGGATGACTGTGCAAATTGTGTGCAGCACACAGTCATGGCCACTTGGAAAAAAAAAAGAAGAACAAGCCTCAAACAAGTGTCCTCGTCTTTCATTCTGTTCCACTGGGCTCAAGTTTGTGGGGATTTTAATAACAGCAGCTCTACATTATTAGAGTGGTGCAGATGATAATAAATGTGCCACAAAATGCTTTACTAACCTTAAAAATAGTATTTGATAATTGATGCAAAACAACAAACAAAATGAACTCCTTCACTGAAATGGATCAAAACCAGGGCACAAACAGAGTCGAGTCAAAGGATATTTTTTTTGTTTAAAAAAAACAGTACTACTCATCTTTATATATTTATATACTAGAATGTTCTGCCAAACCTGCTTCAATAAACTGCATACTTTCACTCCACTTCCATCCTAGCACCATTGAAACACATTTTTGATAAGCGTACACATAATCAGAGATACTGAGAGCAAAAAAAATAAGCATGCCCAACAGGAAGAAACTGACATCATAAAACAGGCAGGAGAAATACTAATACAAATAAATGAAACAGCTTTTAAATTATCAACAGCTCAAGGGCCCAGTAATTTTAAATAAATCATGATGCGCCTGCAGCTAAAAGCATCTTTTTGGGAGCTACTGGCCAAACGGAGGGAAGCCAAACTCATGGAAAGAAATGAAAAGGCATCGTCAAACACCAGTGTGTACACAGCCACTATAATTTGTCCGTTTTAATGCTCAGAGCTCAATCGCTATAACAATATACTGCACCGCACTAATGAGGTCTATGAATCGATATGTCACGGTACTCAAACCAGAGCTACTCTTCAAGTAAAAGGAATGCGCGTTAAAGTGCAAGTACGCTGTGTGTGTATTTGTCTAGTTCCTCTAATTACACTAACAAACTCATCTGTGCTGGCGGTACGCCTCAGGGCCTGCAGTCATGCCCGAGGCTGAGCGCTGATAGGGCCCTGAGACACAACACACTGCTCCGGCAAGGCGAACACGTCCGTCTTGTTAACTCCCCACAACAGACAAACACGGACGCGCACGCAAACCGATGCTTCTTGGCCAAACAGCCACACGTCTATCTGCGCGCAGACAGGTGACGCGAAATGAGGCAACTGGAAGTCAACTAACAGCAACGATCTGCAACAGCTTCAAATGAGATTTCAAAGATTGCAAAAGTTTATACGTTTACATTTTAAAAAATCGTAAACACAATCTGAGCAACTGAAGATTTGAAGCAGCAAATAATGTTTTCCCAACTATATATTTATATAATACACATTGCATAAACAGAGTTTTTTTTTTAACAAGGATTTGAAGTATACAGAAGATAAATAAAAAATGGTCTTATTTACATCCATTTATATTCTTTGTTTATTTGACCTTACAATGAGTACAGCCTTTTACCCAACCTTATTTTGAATAAGCCCATCAAGGCTAAACTATATCAAAACTTCAGAAGTAAGCGAAGAGCACTCATATTAATCTGTAGTGCATTAGTAAAATATTAAACATTATTAAAGGATAAATTCTAAGATAATTGGAAAATCTCATAATCAAAATAAAACATTTAAATGTCATTTTTTTTCTAGAAAATAGGCGAAAAAAAAATCTTATCTGTTCAATGCATTTTGACAACTATAAAAAATTGTGTTTTCACATTTTTTTTATTCAAAAATTTTAAAATATGACCTTGAATATTGCTAATTTGATAAAATAATACCTCCACTCTGTCTAAACAAACATTAGCTCTGTACTTCTCATGAACCAGGAATCACCTTTTTTCCCAGTAAAACTGCACTTGACTTTCTACTTACAGCATTGGACACCTGACTTCTATCTGCAATGTCGATTGGCACCACTGTTACATTCTTCCACGTGGAAGCGTCTAGATTGTGAACCTGCATAAACCAAAATGTATCAGGAGAAGGAAGAAAAAAAAGGCAAATATGTAGAAACAATTTTATTATAAAAAAAACTGAAGCCCTCACATTGTCTTGTGTTCCCATGTCTGGTTTATGCCATGTCTCAATTTTAATGAAGAAGTTGTCTTTCATGTATTCATTCTGAAAACCAAAAGAATATATCAATAATTGGACACTTAAGGAAGTAAATGTGCATATTTTAGAGCAACATACCGTGACAACTGGATCAACATTTGCGAGGTGAAAAGGAGACGCAGAACAGAGAGAAAAAAAAAAAACATTTAAAAACACAGCAAAGGTAATCATACTAAATGTAATTCAGAGGGGAAAACATGAAGTCAATTTAGAAGAAAATGATCAGATAAGGGGGGGACTCACTAGTTCTGCAGTAAGGGTATGCATTCCACGCTTTTTCATGAAATACCAGGGAGCCTTCTGGGGCAAAGAGCCGGACAAATGCTGGGACTTTACTGCAGGGAGCAGAGGAGATGAACAGGAACAGAAAAGATCAGGACTATTTCACTGGATCTAAAGGGAAGTTTGGACAGGAAGTAGTACCACAACCCTTCACAAATGAGACAACACTGCCACCTCTTGGCAGCACTTTGCTAATACATCAAGTGATTTCAGAAAGCTGTAAAAAGACAGTACATACCTCTGTATGTGGTAGATTTTGTGTGTATACTGTCCTTTTTCTCCATCTTTTTCATATGGCTCGTTTTTGAGTACCTCGATGCCCTCGCCTCCACCAGTCTCATTTTTACTAGCTTCTGCCACAGAGAAGAGCTGCCCAACCTGATACTGTAAGACAAAGAAGAACTTCAGAAAACCTGGATTTGGAAAAACATGACATTAAACAGCAGCTTTTATTATAAATGTTGACAGAGCTGCTCTATTCTTTCAACAGGAGTCTGGCCGTAATGACCTGCTGGCTCCAAGACGCCAGAATCCCATAGACTTCTATAGGAAAATAGACAGCTATTTAACATGTTCACTTAACATGTTCTTCTTAATCCTATTTTTTCCTGATTGTTTTTTCTGTGCAAGTTATTCAGGTTAAGAACTGATCAATCAGATGTGTGGTCTCACATTGAACACTCGAAGTGTTTGACAGATTTTACAGAGCAAACTTTCATATGGTTGGGATGTAGACTTCCAACAAGCTCAGTCCTGATTGGAGAAAGTGACTTTCTCAAAAATGTTGACTGAGACCGACTTGGACCAATTACTGCTCCCGAAAATTTCCGGTTCCAACATGGCAACATTCATACCTCAATAAAAAGTGACGGAATTGAATTAATTTTGTTGGAACTAGAAGTAAAGACTTTCTCATAGTCTACATCACACTCACTTGGTCCCGACCCCATGTACAATCATGAGGGGAAAATACAAGAGTATTACTAAAATAGTATTTGATCCAGCAAGCCAACACCCAGACAACAAAAACCAGAGCTTTCTCTACACAGCGCAGTTTAAGTTCCATCATGGAGTTATGACACGGACACAGTATTGCTCCACTACTACAAGTCTTGCTTTAACTCCTTCATATTAACCTGGCATCTGGATGATTTACTATCTCTGTGCTCCTGCAGCAGATGTCTACTGTTCAAACAGTGTGTGTGTAAAAAATAATCCAGAAAGAACAAAACGATTCATCAAAAATTCATCATTATCACTTAGATTAGAGTGATTACTCACCTCCTCCACACTACACGGCAAAACGACCCGGCTGCAACAGAGACAAGAGTCAGCTTATACTCTCACTATGTAAACATATTAGATATTTGCATACACTGTACTGTAAATAAACCTCCTTAATACTAACATGCCTAAAAAGGAAAAATAGATTTAGACTCTAGCTTTCTAACTCATCTGGATCACTGCTGTTTCAGAATAAGAGAAAAAGTCATGATTAAGCAGGAGTAATGTGTTTATGGATTAAAAAACCAAACAAAATAAACAGACAGGGCATGAATATGAATCATATGAGGCAGCATAAAGGTAGAGGTACAAAGGAAGCAGAGTCAACACTACAGAGTCAGGAACATGTAAACTGTGTAAAAAAAACAAGAATTTGCAAAGTCATTTAAAACATTTATTAATAGTATATCAAATATAATGCACATCTAAGATGTATTCCATTTTTTTTGCTCTAGTTAAAACAGGTTTCAGTTTAGTATCTCTTACTCAGAACACAATCAAATTTGGTTTGCAAAATCATGTACCACTGACCACGCAAGAAGTACAAACAGAAAGTTCTTATCACAATGAATTTAGGTTAGGTTGAAGAAGAAGTGTTTCTCCAAACCAGAGCTTATAGAAGTTTCAGTAAATTTAAAAATCACAAGGAACAATTACATTTGTATTTTTTTTTGCCTTTGTCACAACTTCCTTTACAGCTAAATATGGAGTTAAAAAAAATGGGCAAATGGGTCTGCTGTGAGTGACATGTTGTAGCAAACACTTAACACGCAAGGTTGAGACATGAGGAGAACATAAATAGACATGAGTAGGTGAAACTCCATTATTTTGAAAGGATTTTTTAAAAGTTTTTCAATTCCCCAAATCCTATGGACAATACAGGGAGCCCGTTTGTGGTGGTCAAAATCCTACGGGCACTTGTGTATGATAAGGATGGAGCCAGGACTTGCCCCTCACTGACAACGACAGTGTGGACACCATAGGACATCATCATCTTACAGAAGGCACAACAATTGTTTGTTCAATTTTCCTGATAAGCCACAAGGAAACTACAAGACACACCTGCACTGCCTGTAAGATGCAGCCACTCCCCTCTATTTGGTTTCATTTATTTATTTCTAGAGCACCTTCCACCACCAGCCAAAGAGGCCCAAAGTGCTATGACCCTCCACGAACCTGGACAGCTCAAAAACCTGCTGCACCTTTATGGGACAACCCCCAAATTTGGGTGCACATGACAAAGACTTTAGAGAAGCTTTGATAATACGATCATTAAAACAAATAACAAAATGCCTTTTTATTCATCCTCTTCTAAACACATACAGGCACAGGGGTAAAACACTTTGACTTTGAATTAAAACTTTCAGAATGCAAGTGAGCAAACAGAAAATGTAAAAAAATAACTAAAATCAAATAAACAGACAAAGAAATATGATTTTCTTCAAGTGAAAGAAAAGGGCATGAAAACAAGTGAACTAAAGAACTCCTGCTTGTTGACAGACACTAATCTAGACTGAAGGCTGTGAAAGTAGAGCACCACTGTGAAATATAACACTATGGAACATGTTTGTCCCTTTAAAAAGAAGCAGCACCTGATGTAATTTTGTCTCTGTAGTTTTTTCAAGATTTTTTTTTAATTTTCATGTCATGCAAGTTTGCAGTATTACAGAGAAGTTTTGGTAAGATTTCTTAACAAAATGCATCTTGAAGCACAATTGTGTAAGTCAAAGCCACAGGAAGATGCATTGGTTAGTTCAGCGACAAAAGCTTTACCTTTGCTCTGCACTATGCAGCTCATATGAGACTGGAGAGGAAAGAAGCAATCACTCTCTACAATTCTGTTTTCATTTTATTTAATATTAAAACTTTTAACACTTCTAGTTTTATATTTAAGAAATATCCTTCTTGAAATGTGCTACATATATGAAGCAACTATTTTAAGGAAAGATGCATAAAACTTTCGAAAGAAATATAAAACTAAATATGAAAAATAAATGTGAATAAACAGAGATAAAATATACGCTTCCAAAATATACCGTAACCAGTAAAGGATTTGTATGAAAGAAGAATGCATGTGGTGTGGGGAGATGAGGCAAATGAAAGGATAACCGTTATATTTCTAAAATAAGACTAAAGTATAAAATGGTTTTAGTGATATGTTTTTTTTTTTTCTTTTACTGTGCCACCCGTCTGGCAGCATCAACAGCAGTGAAGGATTTTCTGCTAACTGCTCGGTGCAGAAATATTTCACTTAGCTGCAACGGATGGTTTTTGTGGGTTCGATGTGTTTGAAATGGAGACACAGATGGTAGCATGCTGAGATTTCCCTCTTGGGTCCATAGAGTTTTTGTCATTTAAAAATAAATTAATGAAAAAAATTTGAATGATCTGATGATTTGATTTAAAACAAAAATCATCAGTTTCATGATGTTGTCAGGAAAAAAATACAACACAGATCATACTGAATTTACTTAAATTTGTCTAAATCAGAAGCTTTTGCACGTAACCATGGTGACCAACCTTGACCCAGGTAATGCAGCTCTAAGCATTCCTGGCAGGGCAGACTCTTCCTGGAAGGGGCTGCTCCCACTTTGTGACATCACAATGTGAGGTTTCGTGGATTGGGAAGGACTGGAGCTCAGGGATCAAGGTTTTAGAGGAATGCTCAGAGATGCCTGAATGGAGCAAAATACCTCTCTGGGGTTTGTGAGAAATTAACATTATAATAGACTTAAAAGCTACAAAGATTTACTTTGTATAGTACAGGCCCTTTAAAATAAATAAATAAATAACCCCTTAAGACTCCTTTTCAAACTATCGTCCTAGTGCTGCTGAATACAACAACCTCTACCTAATATTGAGGTAAAAGGTGGACTTATTCTATAAAATTTCTAGGTGGAACATACACTATATTACCAATGTATTGGTTCACCTGCCTTGACTCACATATGAACTGAAACACCATCCTATTCCTAACCAATAACAACCCCCACGACATCATTCCTGCTCCACCAAATTTCACACTAGACACAATGCAGTCCGAAATATACCGTTCTCCTGACAACCTCCAAACCCAGACTCACCCATCAGATTACCAGATGGAAAAGTGTGATTCATCACTACAGAGAGGGCGTCTCCACTGCTCTAGAGTCCAGTGACTGTATACTTTACACCGCTGCATCGCTTTGCATTACACTTGGTGATGCAGCTGCTCGGCCATGGAAAACCATTCCATGAAGCTCTCCGTTACTGTCCTGTACTTGAAGGGCTAATCTGAAGGTCACATGAAGGTTGGAGCTCTGCAGCAATTGACCGTGCAGAAAGTCAGCGACCTCTTTGTACTATGCGCTTCAGCATCCACTGACCCCTCTGTCCGTTCATGTGGTCTACCACTTGGTGGCTGAGTTATGTTCCCTAGCTCTTCCGTTTTGCTATGATAAAGCTGACAGTTGATTGGATTATTTAGGAAATTTCATGTCTGGATTTGTTACACAGGTGGCATCCAAGGGCAAAATCTGAATTAATCTGATTATTTGGATGGGTGAGCTAATACTTTCAGTAATATAGTGTACATTTGATGGTACTATTTACACCAGACAATTTTAGTCTTGAAGTTGCAGAGAATCCTCAGTCCATTATTTTGCCGAAACTATACTATGCTATATATTTTTAAAGACCCACTCCAACCATCTTTTGATTGATTGTAATAAAAAAAAAAGATGATGCTGTTTTTATCTTAAATTAAAAAAAAAAAACTTGGCATTTTCTAGGACATAATTTCTGCAGGGCGGCAGAAGTTCATCACCAATTCACCTCTTATCTGAGCCGTACAGTTTTGAAACAGATGCCAGTTCAGATGAGGAAAAAGAGGATGTACATGGATCTCTTTGTGGATGCATCCAAATAGAGCAGAGCAGGAAGCGTGTGGCCTGCCGGTTCTACGTAACAAATAAGCTCTTTTTCAAAACACTTTTTTTCCTGCTCCTGACTTACAATGATTTGAATAAAAAAAAAATATTCAGGAAAAACTTTTTTTTTTTTTTAGCTTTATGACTCTTATTCAAGTCCTCCATCATGAAAAAAATGCCACAGGAAAAAAAACAAAACACCTAAAAGTTGCAAGCTGCCCCTTTTGTTTTATGTTTGCATGACATATCTAAAGTTTTCATGCTTAGACTTTTAATTCAAGAGGGGATTTTCAGAATTACTTATGTGTATAATTAGTCCTTGTTTTCTCTCTTTTGTTGTAAGCTGCTTTGTAACCCCTTGTTTCTTTGTTTTCCTTATTAATAATTTATAAAACACTGAAGTTAACAGAGTTAAGTGATATCTGTTATAAGGGCTATTTAAACCTAATTTCTGCAAATTGTTTAAAACTCAGGGTTTTTTTTTTTTTTTAGGAGTTTTTCCTTACTGGGAGGGAGGGTCTAAGGGCAGAGATAACCAGTTTTATTTAGTCTGTTTAGTCTTTTGCTATTTTTACATTTTTTATGACTAACTTCTGCATCTGTAAATTTACATGTATGAAGTCCAATTAGGCCAATTTCCCTTTGATTTTGGGCTATATAAATAAAATTTAATTGAATTCCAACACAGAATCTTTGAATGTTGGGAGACAAAATGCATGAATATTAAAATAGCAATAGTTAGATTTGCTCGTATTTATCCCTTTGCATTTTTAGGTGAAACACACAAGTTTGCCCAAAACATCTTAAAAAGTTGTAATATTATAACTTAAATTATGAAGGCAAAATTCAATCAACTTTTGCAGGAAGCTTAATTTATATACTATTTGACAAGCGTTTGAAAAAAGAAAGAGAAACAATCTCATTAAAATCTATTGTCATGACTCAGCTAACACAAATACAAAGGTAACTTTAGAAAGTCAACAAAGCCCTATTGATTAAAAAGTTTAAAACCAAATACTGGCATTTTACTGAAGTGGTCATTGTTCGTGTTTATCCTCCTAACAGGCGTTCATACAGGTGTGTTGCTCTAATACCGTTACTTAAGACAATCATTTCCCCATCCAGTCGATACTCAAAATTAGCTAACTTTTAGCGCAAGCTAATGCGAACCTTAGCAGTTCCGAAGTGGGAAACAGTAAAAACAGAATTCTCAAGTTTATAAAAAGCAAAGTCCGAGAGTTTTGTTGCCATAAAGTTAGCATGAAGACAGAGGAAGTGTAGCATTTAGCAGCTGTCACACGACAACTTTCTGCTGTCAAAGCCGGTAGGCCACAGCAGCGCTTGGGCAATCCCACCCTTTCCTCGTGTCTGACACGGACATCGAAGAAGACAAAGTTTCCGCTAATGACTAAACTATTTTTATCCTTAACTTTTATTTCAGTAACTAAGATCGCTTTGGCAAAAACGCACCGACTTAAAATGCTATGAAACACAAAAGTTCGAACAAAAAAACAGGAAACTCACTACTCCTTGATGAGAACCATCGCTGCTTGTTCCTTTCAGTACTGCTTGTCCTGCCCAGGGAGCGCTGATTGCTGCTGACGTCATTGACTAAAAGCTGCGCTGACAGTCCCGCCCACCTGAGTAATGACTGGTGGAAGGAGAAGTATGCCCACCTTCTGAAAGAAAACAGACCAATCATCAACTCCCTCTTCTTTGGTGGCAACCTATTGCATTCTCCTTGTTGCCTTTTTTTCCCCCCTGGTCCACAATTTCACAATATAATACTTGCAAATATCTTACTCAACAAAAAGGGTTTGCCTGGGTTAGTTTTATTAAAAAATAAAATAAATAAATAAAATAAAAAAACCAACAGGATAAAATTTAAAATAAAGATCTTTATGTCATCACTTTCCAGAAACTGAGGTTTGTCCTTTTTTCTAACTAAAAAAAAAAAAAAAAGTTTGTGTTCATTAAGAATATTATAGAAACAATCTAATTTATATTTAAGAGATGTCTGGTTTAGTAAAGTCATACTTGAGCTAACATACTTTTTTCTGACTTTTTTAAAGAGTAACTAATAAAAACACATTTTAACATATACTACTCGTAATAAGTTAGGAACATTATGAAAAATGTGAAGGATGTTTTAAATAGTACTTTTACTATACATTTTTGGGATAGGGAGGGGGTCAAAATCAAAATATTCTAAAAGGAAGATTTTTTTCAAAGTGGCATCAATTTCAACATTCTGTGAGTAAAAAAAAGCTGATTTTGCCAGTAAGTCATTCCAAGTTCATCATTCAAACAGCCAAAAATACACAACAAGCTTAATGAACAAACAGCGTCACCTGACCATAGCGCACCTTTGGATTGGTCAGTTGGCAATCAGATGTTGCAGGTGAACTTGCTGAGTCTCAAAATGTCATCAGCAGACTTGCATCAAGATACGGAACTACTGGCAGAGTTTGACAGACCACAACCATGGCCAGCACCAAAGGAACTATGCGTTCAGACATGGTTTTGCATGTGCTACACATGTTTACTAGATGTGAAGGGTACTGGGGGTCTAGACAAACCATTCATAACAGACTCCACCAATTTGACTTGAAAGCAAGACAACTGTTGTAGGTGAATCCACTGACATTAAGGCTTTGCAGTCGACACAAGACCATGTGACCTGGATAATGCAACAATAATCTACTGTCCTGTTCACTGATGAGTGTTGGGTCACCTTGCACAGAAATGATGCTGGAGAAGGAGAGGTGAGCAATATGTCGTGGTCTGCACGGTTCCCAGGGTTTGATTTGCGCAACAGTCTGAGCAGGCCTCCTCAAAGCAAAATGGCCCCCAGTCTCTGCAAGTTCTTACCTCAGAGGCATCATAGAACCATCATCATTCCCCAATTCCATCAGCACACCCCAACTTTCCATTCATTGATGATCATGCTCTACTACTGGTGCTAAAATTGTCACAGCTCAACTTCAGGAAGTCAGAGTAACTCATATGGTATGAGTCGTGTCCCTCGGCTTGAATTCAATAGAACACGTCTGGGCCAGTTGAAGCAGAAGACTGGACGATTGTAGCCCTGCATGTAGTTCTTGTGAAAGAGTGGAACATATTGGCTCAGAACAACATCATAGGGATAGTGAAGGGAGCTTGAGACATAGCTGTCAAGCTGTCATTGCAACACATCCATCTATTGATCCCAAAATGTAAAACAAGAGAGGAAACACGATTATTTTTTTTTTATTTAAACAGTTTACTGATAAATGACAGATGGTTGTTGTGAATCTGTGTGGTGTTTAATCTCAAAATTCATGGGCTAAAAAGTCATACATGGTACTTAACACTGAATAGCAAGAGAATCCATGCTTCAGAGCAGACACTCAATTCACAAAGAAATCAGGCAAAATGCCCTTTTTGATTTCAATAAAAAATATTAAATCTCCCCCCACTCCATCCATCTTTACATGGTACAGGTTGGTTCACTCTATAATAATATAAAATCACTTAATACTGTGTGAAACACAAATTAATTTACAAAACCATAATAATTATAATATTAACAACAATAAAAGCAATAATAACAATAACAATTTAAAATGAAAACAAATGTAGAGTGGAGGAAATCAGTCTTAGCTATTTGTTTTTTGGCCTTCACAAACAGCAACGTTCTGGGGGGAAAAAAACAAAAAAAACAAACGGCATTTACATCTATCTGACACACAGTTACGCACAAACACAGTATCAGGTCGTTGAATAATCCTCGTTGCCATTTACAGTGTTATGGGCACAAAGACAAGACAGTCTCTTATGCATTCATGTGCCTCTGAAGGAACACACACCCCAAACAAACAACAAAAAAAAAGTCTGTCATTCTGAGTTGGGCGGACCAATGGCAGTCCTCAAACATTGACTTTCCTCTCCAGTTTGCGAGAGAGTGATTCACAGCCAAAATTAACGGACTGTTCAAAGGTTTCAGCATTTAGATGAAGGGAAAAATCTTCCAGGTGACAGGAATTTGTATCCGTTTCCTGATGGTAGCCGGATGGAACGAGCACCGGGACTGCTGCTTGTGGAGACGGTTGGGGACGGGGTTAGTTTTCTGGAGTTGGGGCAGTGGTTCCCATTAGGAGAGTTCTTGCTACCCCTATCCAGTGACGACAGTCCCAACTCCCGCAGTTCCAGGTTGTCCTGGCAGTCGTTTGGGGAGCAGCGTCGCGGGGACAGGTTCAGAAGGCTCAGAACATCTTTACCGGCAGAAGCCAGAGATCCAGGAGTGCTGTGGACGGCTTTGACGGGACCGAGATGCTGTTGTTGAGCTGCGGCATTAGCCCAAAAAGTTTTAAGATTGTGGATAGCTTGAACTTTTTCATCGATGACGCCTCTTCTTAGTCGGTCCAAATCTGGAGCGTCAACGGATGCAGAGCAGGAAGAGCCAGTGGAGGAGTAGGACAGAGCAGGAGAAGGAGCACTTCCTGCTGGAGACTGGTGACCAGAACTAGGAGACACATTACTGGGGGAGCGAGAGATGTGGCCACTGTATGGAGAACTAGGGTACTTCAATTTGAACTGTGCAATAGTGTCCAGAGTTGGTGACGGATGACTGCCGTCCTTTTGGGAGGACTCTGAGACGGCGGGGCTGTTGTAGCCAGAGCTTATCTTCTGCAGGGAGGAAGAACGGGAAGGAGGCTTGGGTCTTGGGGATGACTGAGCTCGGCCGCTAGCGCTGCTGTTGGGACGGCTGAAGGCGCTAGTTTCAGAGGAGCGAAACGCACTGCTCCTCGTTGAGTTCCCAGCAGCTGTTCCACCATCGGCGCCCGCCCTCTGAAGACTACCTACAGCGCGCAAGTGGCTGTGAGTCTCTTCCAGGATTTTCTGGGCCAGCTCCTGAGGATTAAGAGGGGCAAGTTTTTCCTCCTGAGACTTGACGGTGCTGTCTGTCTCTGTGCTGGACTGATCCGACTCCCCCGTGTCTGAGCTGCTCACCTTACCAACCTTCTGAAATGGGGAGTTTGGGCTCGGCACCAGTGCCGGCTTAACGGGGGACGTCGGGGTGCTGACGCTGCCCCTCGATGAGACGGACACAGAGTAGCCTCTTCCGGCCCCTGCACTGGAACCACCAAGCCCCCTTCCTCCTCGGTGGTGCCGCTGACTGTGTCCCGGCGGCAAAGGCAGAGAGTCACAATGCGTTCCCAGCGGCTCGCTGCTGATGATGGAAAAGCCCTCGTACTCCTCTTCATCCCCTCGCGCTCCCGCAGCAGCAGCAGCTGCGGCATGGGGGGAGGAGTGACTGCGGGGAACATGGGGGTGTTTGTGGAGAGAGTAGTGTGCTGTGGCCCCGCCGCGCTGCCGATGACTTAGGAAATCACAATCTGACTTGGAGGCAAAGCTCATGGAGGAGGCCACTGAGCTGAGGCTATAGACAGATATGGCATCTGATGCTTGATTGTCCAGGCAAGGAGGAGAGAATGGCAGGCTCGAGTATGCCAAGGGCAAAGGGTTGGACACAGACTGAGCAGAAGCTAAGGACTCAAGGGAAGAGGAGCTATCCAGGCTTAGACGCTTTGGCAGTTCTGTGGAGTCTGAAAACAAGATAAATGTAAGAGGTTTATAAATAGAACATGAAGTCAGTTTGAAACAAAAACTTGGACAATAGTTTTAGGATTATAGACATACTTACCAAACAGAGCCAAAAGGGACTGAAGAGCAAAGTGCAAGGTGCGGCGGTTGGCCATCTTGCCAGTCTTCAGCACCACTTCTTCTTGGCCCACCTCACATAGGTCAAACCCTGCAGACACGAAAACCTTTTCTTTATACCGAAATTCAATCTGCTAATGGGGTAAAGCAAGAATGATAATCTACTGGCAGATATTAATAAACAGAGTTTTTTTTTTCCCTTAAACATTCTATTGTTGCTCATCGATGACTGGGGAGATTGTCGGGACAGACGTTGCGCTGGGGATTTTTGACTTACCGAGAGCAGCCAGGAATTCGTGACATCCTGGTAGTCTCCATAACTGCACACTGATGGACACCTGGATGGGCAGTACAGAAAAGTCCTGCTCTTTCTCTCCTGTCTGGAGCTGGACAAGAACCTGGTGAAGCTGAAAAAGCAAAAGGAAATGACTTTAATAAGAATGTTATTTTGAGATATTTTTTTGTGCAGTCAACAAGATATAGGACAAAAAAAAACCTCAACAAAAAATCAACATTACAAGATTTAAAGATGCAGATTTATCTTTACTTTTCACCGTTTTTCTTGTACTTTTGTGCGTTTTAAAGTCGTCGATTTACGACTTTTAAAGTAATACATTTTCGATTTTAAAAGACATACATTTACTAGAAAAAAGTCATAAATTCAGTCTATGACATTTAAAGTCATGAATGTTCAACTTCATTCTCGTACTTCAACAGTTACAACTTTTTTGTGGTAAATTTATGACTTTAAAGTCATAATAATAATAAAAAAAAAGGATTTTGCTTGTAAAACGACCCTAATACTCCATCATAATAGCCATTCATTTTCTCTAAAGAATTTATATAACTTATTGTAGGCATGTCCAAAGCCCGGCCTGCGGGCTACATGTAAGTCCGCAGGTTCCTTACATAAAATCAATTATATGTGGTCCCCACTCCTAAGACCTATGGACAATGTGATTGACTAAATTACATTATAAGCTGCTGTGAACCTGTGGCAACAACCTTCTTGACTTTAAGGAACTTGAAGCCCAAAAGAAAGGAACAGATTTATGTGCTTCTGTGATCAAAACCACAATGGTTTGTTTGTACATATAAATAAGAAAACTATTAGTGTTGTTTTCCCATAGATTAATTCTTTTTTTTTTTTATGAATTATCTTTAAATATAACTCTCAAAGTAATTTGGGTAAGGATGTCTTTAGATTTTATTCTGTTCATTGTAAAGAATTTGGAACTATCCAATTAAAAAAAAAAGTTTCAATCGTTCATTTGCATTTAAAGTTATCATAAGGGTTCAAATAAGACAGACTGATTAGTTTTCCCTCACACATTTTCACTTGACAAATTTGCAAGAAGGTTGGACATTCCAGGCTTAAAGTATTTGTTTAGGCTTCTGTCATGTTCAGTTTCAACAAAAGTAAAGCTACTGTAACAGTTGCTGTAACAGAGCTCAGAGGTGGCTGTTGGGGGTTTATATACATGTGGCGTTAGAGCACACTCAGCTGTTTTGTTTAGGGATTATAAGGCTTGGAACAGGGACACCTTTGTTGAGAGTGGAACGTGTCACGCCGCTCTCACATTTGTGACAAAGTTGGTTTTACAGCCCAGTAATGTCCCCATGACTTTAAAGCTTTCCTTTCATCTCTGCGTTGCAATCAGATCTCAAGAACGGAAGAAAGTGAAAATGGAAAAAGACGAGAAAAAGATAAACATTTAACCCCTTGATGCCTGAATTTATGAAAGAATATTCCACTTATGGTTTTGTTTTCAAGTAGATACTAAATTAGGATAAGTTTGCAGCACCGACAGACATCAAGGGTTTAATAACACTTGGACGCACAAACACTCCAGATAAATAAAAATAGAAGATGAGAGTTGAATAATGGAACACACACATACAGCAGAGTAGAAAAAGAGTGGTGGCTGGTGGACGCATACTTACCATTGCCACCATGTTTTTAACCGCCTTCAGACCGCATGTCAGATACAGGAGAGAAAGAAAGAAGCTTTGAGCTGCATACATTCATGCTCTACGCTAAGATTTCACATCAGTGAGAAGCATTACAGCAATAGGTAACAATAGTTGTTATGTTTGAGAGAGTTTGCATTCAAAAGATTAGACTCAATCTCCCCTCATGTTACCCCATGAACAGGAATTAACCCCTGTGGGGTGAGATCATTACTCAAGAGAACAGGGCTTTTATTGTGGCAAAATCTCAAAGTACTGCTATTTATGCTGCTGATTAAAATGCATGGTGATATCCTTTTGCACTAGTGGGAGTCCCAATGAGCCAAAGAGGTTAGGTAATGGTGTGTCCTTGATATTCTCCTCTAGAAATCTATGCTTCGAGGCAAGCAAAAGTTTTTTGGGAAACTGCCTCCACAGTTCTTTACACTTTGTAATAGAACTATTTGATCCAAAGAGCTATTTCTTCTACATTGCATTAGCTCAGAAAGAAAAAAAATAAAAAAGGAAAAAATCCGGCAGCATTTGCTCAAAGCTGCAGGGGCCTACCCGGTTGATGAGCTGCTCTCCTGCCTCTGAAGCTGTGATGAGTTTGCACAAAGCCTGGAGAGCTGGCGGCGGCAGACCTGAGGGATGAGATCAAAAGAGGTTCTTTGTTACTCAGGCCCGACACTTTATTTATACCTTAGAAATAAACGTTGGCAAAAAGGGGGGTACTTGACGTGAAGGGAAACGATACAAAGTGCAGGAGCTTTAGGATCTTCACATCTCCCAATGTGTGAAAGACAAGATCGGTCAATGAGCAAGTGATTAGGGACAATCACACCGCATCAGCAGATCAAAATCCTTATCCAAATATCAGTCTCATTTGACTCAACTTGGTCCACAAAAAAAAAACAAAAAAAAAAACTCAAATAAAACAAGAAGAATATTTAACCCTTTGTTATAACATGGGAATAAAATCCATCCAATCTAAACAAACCTAATAGTGACTGCAAAGTGTTGCTGCACTGCTGCAGTCTGTCTCCTGGGTCTGCAGTGGGAAAAAAGACGGCGGCCGGGATCCCGGTGCCCACAGAATCCAGCCGGAAGCCCACCGCCGTTAGCAGGGCCTGCCATCCCGGGACGCCCCCCACTTTATTCTCCACGCTCTGCTGGGAGGTATACATGGAATTTCGCTGGCCGTTTTGAATCCGCTGTAGAGACTTTTCCACCTGCGAAGGAAAACAAAAGTGGGTGAGTTGCTTGCTTTTATGTTCTGACGTTTAGTGTTGTGGTTTTGTGTTTGTCTCACCAGATGGAGTAAAACTCTCAAAGCATCTCGAGCTCGATCTGGGTATTGCAAAATTTCGGCCAAAGCCTGGCCAATCAGAGACGACGGACTGTTAAGCTTTACATCATTACCAATCAGCATGTAACCTGCAAAAAAAATAACAAATTAGGTTACAAAATCCTTCCCTTTCCTGTGTTGATTAAAAATGATTTAAAAAAAGATAAAAATATACAACCTGCCCAGTTGGAAGGATGAGAGTACTGCTTGCTGCTCTGGACAGTCTTCATGGCATCTGCCAGGGCGGCACTAGCCTTGGTTCCATTGAGCAAGGCAGAGTAGAAAGCGTGGACAAACACTTTGGAGGCCGCGACAGGGACGGGCCACAAAGACACCAGGACACACTGCGCACCAGCAGCCAGGAAGGCTCTGGTCAGTCCAACCACGCCGTCCGCTGTCACCTTGCTGCTGGACTCCTGGTACGACCTGCAAACCGATCACACATCAGAAACGTGCAAAGATGCTACTCATGTCCTATTAGTCGGGATCCCAATTCCTGCTTCACTTATGTAAAAAAAAAGAAGACAATTTTTACTAAAATATTACTATAAATATAATTTAATTGGTCCACCTACCCCAGAACCACCAGCTTGACTGGTAACCTGAGGTCCAGTATATCTGCGGCTGTGAGCAGGAACTCCTGCAGGGGAGGGCTGTCACAGATGCTCTCCACATCACTGCCGTCATCCTGCATGTGGAAGGACTCTGGCATGGTGTAACCGCTGCTTATGGAGCCTTTCCTGCTTCGGCTGTTGCTGCCTCTCCTTCCGCCTGCTCCCCGCCCCAACGTCCCCACGCTGGCATTCGCTCCTCCAGGCACCACCTCGGAGTTTGGGGTGAGCACCAGGGCGGCCAGCTTCCACGAAATGTGGGTGGCAAAATGCGCGCACTCGGCCTGCGTGAGGGCACTCATCACTCTCTCCTTGGTGGCGGAAGAACCGGCCAGGGGTTGGCACCCCAGCAGCTCGGCAACCATCAGAGCCTCTTCCTCTGCCGAGGGCATAGGCCCCCAGAGCCAGCGGTCCATCACGGGGGAGGGCAGTTTTGGGTTGCCCACCACTGCTGCCATTGAGATACCACCACATGGAGCTGGTCCAGGACGCCGGGAGTACGCCTAAGAACGACACAGTTGGCATTGAAGCACACAAGATTCTTATGTTATTTCATAGTCTAAGTTAAATAAGAAATCGAACCTTGGCACTGGATCCAAGGCCATGGATAGAGGGCACAGCGATGAGGCTGAAACGCTCGTACAGATATTCATTTGAGGAGCTTCCTTTGAGCAAGGCAAAAGGGATGAGGTAAAGTTCTCCCTCCAGCACCATCACCAGCTGTCTATGCCTGCCAACAGGCCCGCTTGAGTGCATCAGGCCCTGTTCAACACGACAACAATCGTGAAAATATTAAAACAAAAAAATGGGAAAATAATCCTTTAGTTACATTTTTTGAAACATTCTCTCTTTAGAATGACTCGACATCCAGGTAGACAATAATTAACTCGAGCGTTGACCCTACCCCCTCCATAGGTGCAATGAGCAGATCATAAAGTGCTCGGAGTGGAGGTTTGCCGAGGTTGCTGGAGCGACGAGGCAGCGAGGAGCTTCCATCTTTGGCTGGAGACATGGTGTTACTGAAAAGGCTGGTCATACTCTGACAGCTCCTGTACAGACAAAAAAAAACACTCATTCTCATGCATGAGTATGACTCAAGAGGCAGAACATAATGCTTTGTGTTAGAGCGTCAAACTGCAAAAGAGGGCAAAACAGATTCCTTTTCTTTTACACTTGAAAGAGATAAACCATCAGTTTTCACAAAAAAAAATCATCCTTATGTTTAACTAATTTGTTTTTTTTTTCTGAGAGTATAACTTGCCAAAAGGCATCAATTATTAAACCTGCTGAACATTCTCAACTTTATTATTGAGTAATGCATTGGGCTGGAACACAGCACTCTTGCTACCACATTTTTGTTGAATAGCATCGTAACTGATGACCTATATTTAGTTATGAACATCACCAACCGTTCCAACCCCATTATTTATAGAACCTCAAACTCAGTGTTTTAGGCAAAAAAAAAAAAAAAGATTTTTTTTTAAGGTTTTTATAATTCACTGGTTGTTGAAAGGTGGAAAAAACATGTCCTACATAAAAAACTCTTACTTGTGGATAAAAATCATTCATTGAAGTCGATTGACATCCTCACTATGTTAGATCTAAAGGAACTGTGAGTATTGGTGTTGTGTTTTAGCATAGATAATTACTTTTTTTTAAGATATATTTGCTCAAATGTTCGACTAGAGGTTAAGCGTCCTATGTTTTTTCACTAATCTTCTATTTTAGGTCACAACAGTCACCAGCATTGAAAAACATTAAAAGTCTGATTGGGAAAACATTCATATCAAATTATGAGAGTTAAAAATGTATAGATATGAAAAACTAAACATTTTTTTTCCATAGAAATCCTATCAAGTGTGTGTCCGCTTCTATCAACTCTGTCAAATTTTCAATAATAATGATTTTGTTTGGGCATTATTAACATGATCAGTTAAATCTCTGAGGACCTGTTTGTAGTTCTCTTAGCTATGGTGCCACACATTCTCTGATAAGTTTGACATCTTTTGATGTTATAGATAATATAAATCTATTTTCCAACTGTCACAGCTGGAATATGTCTCTGTGTTATATTACTTTTTAAAAAGCAGAAAAGAAACAATCAAAGTATGTTTTGAGATTACAGACACAGATAGCAATAGCCAAAAAACGAGCGTACTAGCACATTTTTTAATGTCTGGCGGAGATGACAAATCCAACACCGAATGATGAATATACTCATATTATACTCCTTTTTTAAAACTAAATTTGTTCTAAAAATATTAATAATAAAATACAATCATTGTGATACATTGATTGTGCTTCTCATGGTAAGGAATGACACTTTTTAGGGGTTTATCTGCACATTTATGAACACAGGACATTTTAATATGTCAACTAACTCAGCAGAACAGAGTTGACTAAAATCAAGGTTTTAAAGTAAATATGTGAATTTGTTCAAATGTTTTTCAAGACTCTAACTTTACATTTAGATGGTTGGATAGCACAAAGATTTATCTTTATAAATATGTAATCCAAATGGAATCTAGTGCAAAATTAAAAATTTAACTTTTAAAAATTAAACTCTTAGTCCTTGAAGCAACAGATTTTATTTAAAAATAAATAAATAAAAAGTATTGAATATTGTCAAAAAAGCCCCACAGTTTACCAAGCCTCCATGTAATCTCTTGACTTTTCAGTTCATATCTATGCATTTGTCTACCTTGCATTAAAAATTAGTTAAATACTTTATTTCTACAGTACAATATTTCCGATTAATCTCAAATCATCCAGTCTCATCTTAATCTCAAAACAGACAGAACCTTTAAAAAAAGAGGCATGAGGGAAAACTAAGTTAAAGACATAACTGATTAAAAAGCTGTTGTTCCTCGTCTCTGTGGTATTTCTGGTCGAAGTTTATTGCACTTACATGTAGGTTAATAGGCCATTACGGTTTGACATGTTTTCAATTGTTTTTCATTAAAATAAAAGTCCAAATGTCGGAAATTAAACACCCCTATAATGACTAAATTGCTTCCTCTGAGGTCTAAGTAATTAAATAACTGTCATGAGAAGATAACTAACTTTGATGCTTAACTGGTTTTCACAGAGGTGCAGTGACAAGAAGCACCACTAGATGGCAGCATTGCAGTAAAATAAGATAAGAGGGGCAAAAGGAGGTGAGAAAGAGCAAAGGCCTCACTGCAGGAGCATTTGAAATCAACAGCTCTAGCTAATGGAGGATCAGGTTTTATGTATCACTAGTGAATGTAGGTTTTTTGGCATGTGGGAGGGAAATGACACCAAGCCGATCCTCAGCATACTGAAATCTGTGGTAATGCCGGCCCTGGGGTTAGAAGAATTTTGCTTGTCCCCGAGGGGTCCGTTTTCATGCCTGAACTTGTCAGTGCTCTCCATCTGCTTGTGCAGACAAAGTTTTTTTTTTTTTTTTTTTTGCTCCAAAACCCAGCCAACAGACATCTTTCTTGCCCTTCTGGTCGCCCCAGGCTACAGACTTCCCTCCAGCCTCCCAACACTGTCTCTCTCCCAGGATTTGGCATGAGCCTCAATGGGAAAGCAAAACAATCGTTTGTTAGCCTGACAGGAGAAATGGAAGGAAAGGGAAGGTGAGAGTCAAGTATAGAAACAAGCCGAAAACAGCGAGGCTGGGGAGGCGTTTAGATTAGTCTACAGCTGAAAACAGGACCACAAGTTTGATCTGCGGGATACACAATGGAAAGCAAATCAATCATGATGTCTTGCAGGGTGTGAGGATAAAAAACTGGCTGGAAGACTTTGCTTAACTTGAAATCTCCTTGGCTCTTTCAGTACAGAACTCCTGTTTAACAGGCGTCTCTATTTCTATCTTAATCAACATCTACAATTCTTTATGGGTTTATTGAACACCAGGACTTATTTTCTGCACTCTAATAGGATTAGGCGAACTAAGACTTTCATCATCACCTCCACATATTAATCCCTTCAAACCCCTCCGGGGAGATTTGTGCTCAAACCAGGACAACTAACAGATCTTTTTATTCTTTGTTTATTGTTCCTGAAGCAAACTGAAATGTTATATATTATTTAGCCAAACTACAGCGATCTAAACTTGAACATTTTAGCAAGTAGAGAATAATTATCAGAGGCGACAGAGCTCCAAATATCTGATATCAATCTCCACAGTGTATTCATGCTGAAATGGCGCTTTCTCAAGCTTTAGTTAAGTGATGGGAATGACAGACTCCTAAGCATGTGCAGCTTTACATTTCAGAGGATTTTTTTTCTTTTTGGAGAACAAAAAAAAAAATGAGGGGATTATTACCGGCAGCCCATTAAAGGGGCTTAATAAGCACAGAGACTCAATTAAAGCTGGAATTACCCTCTCATCAAAGAGCAGCTCAACTGTGGACAAGGGCGGGAAGATGTGACCCCGGCCCTTCACACTGGCACACAGTACCAGCAGGAGCAATGTGCACAAATCCTTAACAAAAGTCAATAAACAAAAGTCAGGAGAAGCCTCTGACAGACTCGCTGAAATATCATAAATCTGCACAGCAAACACAGACAGAGCAAACATCCCTGCCTGTTTGCAGAAAAGGCATAGATCTAGTTCGGTGTGTGCATGCACACTTCAACACATCCACACACAAGGCTCCATCAGAGGAGAGTTGATAAGGGCTTTAGCAGCTTGGCTTTGCTCAGTCTATTTAATAAGGAGGATTCACTTGCTGCCTGTGCGCTGGCGAAACAATGCAGGAAAGAGTCCTTTCACAGATGAGCCACCAATCTCCTTACTCAAGCAGATATTTTTAATCTTTTTTTTTGTGCAGAAGTGGGTCTGAGTAGCGTTTGGCAATTAGGACAGCCTGCCAGTGTGACGGCGGTAAGGAGCAGGTGCCGCGCAACAATCTCCTACCTGTTGAACAGGTTGTTTCTCGACACCATCCGCAGGAAGCCCGTCGGATCGGTGACTGAGTTAAGCTTGTTGTTGAGCTCCTCGAACTGTTGGTCCAACAAATCTCCAGCCTCGCTCTCCGTCTCACTGTTCGAACATCCTCTGTGGACAGAAAGAGATGGCGTAAAAACACTGGCAAAGAGAGGGCACTTGAGCACAATGCAAGAGACTTTACATTGTTTCTGTGCGGATAATCAACTCTGCACACTTGTGATCTGCCGTAAATACACACAGTTCTACCCACACACTTGGCCTAATTTCCCAGGCCCACATTTTGATGATAAGCACAGTTAAATCCTTTCATTAGAATGCTGGTAATGCTGATCTAGTCCGGGGGGGGGGGGGGTTAACCACTCTCACCCCGCACACTCGCCACCGCTTTTCCACCATGCACTTGTGCTTCAACCTTATCTCTCATGCAACACTTTCAAGTTAACTCCTGCAGAGTCTGCTGCTCGCTCTGGGTGAAAACGTGAAATCGCTGCAGAATCTGTCATCATTGCGTCCTTCAGTACAACCTCCGAAAGCCCCAACAGTAAGAAGATCACTGAATACAAGACGAGGGGGTACATTTTGACGGGAAATATTGGAGGAAAAAACATTGACTGTATAAGAGAACAGGACAGAGTGAGTATGATGTTACCCATAGAGAGTGACTTTCTTAGATTCCAACCATATTTCCCTTTTTCGCTACACGGACATCCTCAGTTTTTTTAACTACATTTCTATGGTAACCACTCTTGCCAACCAGGAGTAAGCTTCCTGGAAGGCCACACCCCTTTCACTTGAAAACAGTCTTGGAAAAATCTGTCAAACATTTTGAACGTTTAAGCTGAGATTTTCATTGAGGCATCTATCTGATTAGTCAATTAATAACTTGAACTACAGACAAAATATAATTTAAAAAACCCATAATTATTAAGAATGTGATATAAAGGTAGCAGAAGAAGAACAACTGTTTATTTTTCCATGCAAGCTTGTGGAATTTTGGTGTTTTGAACCTAAAACTTCCTATTTGGGGCACGAGGGAGGAGGAGTCACTCTTTGCAGTTCCCTATATACAGTCAATATTGAAAAAAAAAAAAATATCAATATGAGAGATTGTTTTTTTTGATCAAGTATTTAACATCTCGTTTATTATCCTCCCTTTCACACTCATGCTCCCCTCATATTTCTCCATCCCGTTCATTTTGTTTCCGCTCACTTCAGATGCCACCTGCCTTTGTCTGCTCTCCAGATAGTGAATGGGCTGGTAAGTGCTGCCATATTGTGCCCATCCAGGCGCAGTGGTGTGTATGCAACTTCCCACCGGAGTGGTAAATGAGCTGATAATGGGGCAAGAGGGCCGGGCTGCTAGGGTGACTAAGACCGGGACGGGGCGGAGCAGCTGGGAATCATGGATCAAACGGCAACTAGAGAAACGCCGAGTGCCACGCAGGACTGCAGATGTCAGCAGGTGATTTATACTTCTGACACATCAAGCTGCACCTCCTGTCTCTTTCCTCAGAGTCCTGCTGGCTACTTCCTCCAAGATCTTAGTGTACCATTCATAAAGCATTCTCTTTGAATTTGTCTTTTCTCTGTCTCTGTCCTTTCCGCTGCAGGAACTCTTTTCTTTGTTTCGTGTCTCTTGCTCTCTGCTTATTGAGTGGAATCAGCCACTCTAGTGAACCACATAACCACGATTCCATTTCATTTGTTTCCACTGGGGGAGAGTGGTGAAAGAAGATGAGTGCACGAGGGCAAGCTAATGCTCTTTACACAGACAAATAAACTGGATCTTCCGTTAACACTGGATAGAAGTGCTCACTGGTTAACAGCAGCTACAGAGGAGCAGGTTAAGTTCTGTGTGCTCTACTGCACTCATTTTCAGCTAGTGTGGAACCTATTTTTGCCTTTTCTCTGTGCTGTGAACTACTTTTGCTTGCAGATGATAAATATATACTCTAAAAAGAGGCATATGAGGACAAAAAAGTCCTTTTTAAGTTCATTTTAAGTAATAAAAAAAAAAATGTGTTTATTTCTATGATTTGAAGGATATCAAAGATACAGATACATTTTTATATAAATACGAAGTCTACAGTTATATGGAAGATGTAGACTGCTGACGCTGAATGGTCAACCTTTGATCAGATTGCAGTAGCCATCAGTGTGACTGTAAAGCACTTTGGATCTTCTAAGATGGTAGTAAAGTGCTGTATACGTATACACCACTAACCATTTTACTTTTAGAAAATAGAAAGCATAGAACAATATTCGAAAAAAGGGAGTAAAGTGTGCAGAACAACTGACTCCATTCGCCCAAGGTTGGTGTACAGAAATGGCTTAAAATTCACATTTTGCAGTTTTTCTGTGATAGTTTCACTAAAATATGTCACAGTTTTTTAATTAAAAATAATGCCAATTTATGAATCCAGTGGTTATACAAGAACTTCACCTTTTGCTGCATTTATCTAAATTTTAAAATAAATAAATAACCATTCTGAAAAATATTGTAAAATAAATAATGTGATAAAAGGATTGTTTTTTTCTTTTTTGTCAAGTCAAAACTGACAGGTACATGTGTCCGTGTCTCACCTGCTGTAGTAGGACTCAACGCCCAGAGCCTCCCGGGCGCTGGCAATGTGCTGCTCCAGCGAGGACCCACCGACCATTCCACTCCCACCTCCCTCCTGGAAATCTGACCCTCCTTCTGAGACGCCCTCACCTAGATAGACTTCATGAAACTTCAGGATCCCTGTAGGGGTTAAAGAAAAAATAGATAATTGGGGCATTTTTTATGTAAATATGGTAAAAATTATACCGAATTTTGAGCACTGCTTTTTCTAATAGGTTTTCAGAATTGGTTCACGATGAGGAAATATTTTTAACTGAGAGCTGTGAATCAGACCATTTGTAGCAGTGCATCTGTGGAACCGAATGAATAAAACAAACAACATTCAACAAAAGATAAAAGTAGGCTGTCTGTGCCATCTGCTGCCTGGGGAAGGGCTCACTTGAGGATAGGATAGGAGCCGCGTGTCTACGCTGTGTCAGTGCACAGTTTCCCACCAAATGCATATATTTGCTTGTGCTACAAATAAAGCAATCATGGTGTTTCTGTAGATCTTTTTATTGGTTACACTCCACGGAGTTGGCCATATTTGTGTGCCATCTGGATGCCAGGGAATGCTGGGAAGTAGCAGGCAGGCGATTAGTGAGCAAGGTGCTTCGTCTTAGCCAGGGGCGATATTCAAAGCTTTGAAGATCTACGCCAGTCCCTTCAGCGATAGTTCTGCTTGGTGGGAGTGGGGCTGGCTGAGGGGGGTCATCATCCGGTTGCCCGGGAGGCGGTGAGCCCCCGGAGCAAAGGACGGGAGCCCTGCCTCTTATTTCCTCTCTTTACAACATTGTGATAAAGGGCGAAAACCACTGAAGTCATTCTTGAACACTTGTTTAGCCCATGGTGTTCACACTGCACAAGAAGGGAGGGGCTTCTTCTTTTTCTTGTTCTTTTTCAACAGTTTTTTCTACTGTCCACCACCTACAACTAGAAGAGTGAAAAGTGGTGCAAATCCTACTCCAGACTTTTTCTTTCACAGCTCTATTCTGATCCATGAACCACTTCATGTCATACAATTCAATCCGGGCACAAACAGCTATTATTAATTTCATTTTCCAAACCGTACGTGAAATGAAAGGAACACCATCCGTGTCACTACCAAATCTGAGTGCCTGATTGGTCAAAGATTTACCTGGTTCAACTTTTAAAGTTCTAGAGTGGCCATGCCTTTTCTACATAGAGCACAAAAAAGGATCTTAAAGAGTAGCAATACATGAATGTCAGTTTAAGCCCAAAATCCACATATACATGTATTTACATGGACTTTTCATTCAAAGTGGTCACTTGTATGTACGTTGTAGAGGGCAATGTTAATGTGGCTTAACACTGAGACGATGCAAGAGGGAGAGAAGTATATATCGTAGAAGTAAGTAACACGAGAAGAAAATCAAATCATTAAATAGAGGAAAAGACGAGGGGTTTACATTCATGACTTGGTGTCAGAGCAAAGTGTTTTCCTGTTGACATGTGGGAGGATGTTCCTCGTTTGGCAGCCCCACAACTGTGTCACTCTTAATTAGCATGGTTCACAGGCAGATGCGTTCTGGGCTGAGAAGAGATGCAGGAGGCAAATCCAAGCTGTGGAGTGGCAGGTGGCTCTGCCACTTGGTGTCAAGGCTGCCCTTCAGACCCCCTGATTACCAAAAACAAGGCAGCAGCTTGTAGACCTTTTTTCTGCTTTGATTTGAACAAATACGCATGGACAGAGCTGTTGGGCTTGAAGCCCTATAAGTAGTGTTTATTTTATTTTTTTTTCATTTGTATGACATAATGCCATAGACAGATGTAAGATGTTCTAAAAGGCTTTCATGGAAATATTGTGTATAAAGTAGCTTCCTCATGCTCACCTGCTCCTGGAGCCAGCAGCCAGCTGTACAGGTATCCTGCAGCCATGGAGAAGTAAAGCACCAGCGCCCTCTGACTGCTGACGGTGTCCAGGATGTGCTCCACCGTTACCGGAGTGTACGGGTCTGAGTCCTGCTGGCCTGTCTGCCTCTCCACCAGGAGGTCAGCAAAGGCTCGCGTGCGGCCCCGCTCTGCCACTGCCAGGGCCTCGTCATGGTGTCCTGTGCAGTTCAAAAGTCAGTGTTATTGAATACTATAAATACTATGTACAAGAAAATATCCAAAACTACAAGAAAAAAAAAAAAACCTGACGGAAATCAAACAGGAGGAAGTAAACAAACAGGGAAAAAAATGTTGTCTCACCAAGACTGACAAGGACCCTTTGGAGAGCCTGGTAGCAGGATGTTTGGAGGTCAAACAGGGATAGTTTATAGTCTGTGCTGTGCTGGGCTTCATGGCGGATGGTTTCAAACAACGCAGATGCGCGATAAAGCTGAAAGGAAAAACAGTTTTAGACTTTAGTACTTTTAAATTATGTTATTTTTAGAATGACTCAAACTCAGTGATTGCTCCTGGTACCTGAAGAGACAGAGAATACCAGCAGTACTACGGTGGAATGGAAGTTTCTAACTGAGTGCTACACATGTAACCAGTCCCATTACTCTAATAGAAGGATGCTGTAGAAATGTGGGCCAACTGCTGTGTGAGAACGTGTGCAGGCGTTCAGAGGTCAATTCCACCACTAGATGGCAGCATCCCACCTCACAGGTCATTGTCAAGCATCCTTCCAACCCCCCTTTCTCTCAACAAAAGCAATGCAGTGTAGTAGTTGAGTGAATGACCATCAAAAACACATAAACGTCTCTTCACCTCCTGTTTGCCTGAACCTAGAAGAGGGCCGGCGCTCAACAATTACCTGTGTAAACTGGACCGACAGCGTCCGAGGAAACGAATGCTAGGAGAATTCAATGGACCTGTCTGTCTTATTGGGCCTTTCCCAGTCAAATCCAGACATTCAATTGATGGAAGGCAGGAGACAATAAAGAAGTGGGGCAGCGGGCGATGCTGCACACTGGCCAGGCAGAGCTGACCAGGAGTGCTGATTCATGTAAGCTGTTATTGATTTCCTATTTCAGCTACTTTTAGAAACCCTGAGAGAAGTGAGACGGCTACAGAAGCGTACTCTGGGGGTCTGAGTCCAGCAGAGACGGCTACACACCAGCACTACTTGACCACAGTCTGAAAGAGACAAAGGGCTGATAAAAAAGTTCAAGCTACAAATTAGATGTTATCAGGACTACTTTTTCGTGCTATGCAGAATATGTTGATGCTAGAGACTGGTTGGTATACACTGAAACTGATCAGTGAGATCAGACGGTGCATGTAGGGGCAAGATCACCAGAAAACCATCATTCTGCTGGGTTAGTGAATGACACAACTACTCCCTCAGCAAAAAGTAGTACCTTTTGAGTTTTTTTAAACAGTGCTTTCCACACTACAGGGCGCACCAGATTTTAAGGTGCTTGCCTTATACGAGACTCAATGAATTAACCTATAAGGAGCATTAAAAGGGCCTCCACCATGCTTTTCCTAAGTCTTTCAGAGTAACCTATATTATATATCACCTTTGTCACATTAACCCAAAAAGACCCAAATCCATTTTTGCTTAACAATAACATGATATGGAATGCACCACAAACCAAGGGGCTCACAGAACCCATTTCTGATACACTGATGTCCCTATGGGTTCTCATGGGTAAACGATCAAATCACTTAGGAAATATAAGTTATTTTCGTGAATTTTTTTCTTATTTGGAAGTAAGACAACTTGATCACTGAGGCATTTGAATTGTTGTGGGTGCCGCCAATTTCATGATATCTTCCTAGAGCCAGCCTCAGCATGGTGTCTGGGTTTTGCCCACAGAAACAAGTCTAGCAAGAATACTCTAAGTCACGCTAACTAGATACTTCTTCAGACTAAATTGGAATGTTTACAATAGACAGTAAACTTCAAGTATACTTCCTCAATTTTAACATAGACTAAGTATACTTGTATTAAGTACACTTAAATAGACTACTTTTTTGCTGTGATACTGTTTTACCAATGAGCTTCTAGGATTATTATTGCAGTGTTACTTTACACATATGCAAAGAATTCTTTTACTAAAGAAGCTAATTCCTCCTCAGGCTGCTGCTTGAATGAAACAGTCACACTTCCCACTGTGCTGCACCCACTGCGGCTCTCTTTGCAGCCATTGTGTCACCAGTTAGCTGCTTGTAATACAGTACCCAAGTATACTCAAAAATAACAAGTATACTTTATCTGCATGATTTAGTGAATACTACCAATGATCAGCATGAATGGCAACTGAGCACGGGCTTTGATACTACCACCTAACAGATTGTTAGTTTTTCTTTTTAAAAAAAAAAAATAACTTCACTAGGGAATACCTGCAAGATCAAATCAGACGAAATAATCTAAAATAGACCACTGATATTTAAGGATGCGCAAATTTATTGATTCCCACTCGCTGTGATATGAATGAGAGCGTCTCAGAGGGAGGCGACACCGCCGAAGAAGCCGATTAAAATCAGGACACGTCAATCAAGGGGAGTCACGGTGAACACCAAGGATCACAGCTAAGGTGGTAAACTGCAATTAGGCCTAAATATATGAAAAGACTAAGAAAACATGAGGTCAAGTGCTGTCCATCTACACCCATGGCAGCTATGGAATTTAAGCAGAAACCTTTAGGATCCCTGCATAAAAAGAAATATATCAAGGTTATTTGTACGGACACGAGCTCATGAATAACCATTTGATCCCTAATCTGAGGACAAAAGTGTCCTTTCTCACTATGAATTCACCCTGAGGGCTTCAAGCCAGAGGGCAAAGATGTTCTTTTAAATATCCACAGTGGATGCAGGCACGCAAGTGTGGAAATGTACCCGATTGTAACAAGGGCAAGGCAATGTTGAGGGCTGCAGGGCTCTTCGTGCTTAAACGAGAAGCATGCAGTGGAAAATATGTTGCATGAGTTTGTTAGAATAATATTTTGCTTTAATTGAATACAAATTCCTCAACGTGACTCATGAGCACCCCTGCTCTGCTCTGGTCATTCTTCTTTTTTTTTCTCTGCTCTTGTTTCAGATAATTGCAAACAGACAAAAGTAACTTTTAGAAAAGTATGACGCAGGACAAACAAACAAAGGGAAATGTTTTCTAGGTCACGCAGTTGCAAGTGGTGCGCTTGTATCACAACAGAGATGTTTTTGGCTTGATTTTAGAAACGAAGACAGCAAAAAAAAAAAAAGGGAAAAGCTCCCAACAGACTTTAAGTGACAGCAACTGCTGCTGGCTGACTGTCAGAGTTTGCTGCTACACAAGTTGGTTAAAAAGGAATAAAGGAAAAATCAAACAATGTGGTGAGGTGATTGGAGAGACTGCAAAGCGACGGGGATCTTCTGCGCTTGCCAGGTGGGCAGTGGGCTGAAGAGCTGCAGAAGTGCGAGTGATGCAGAGCTTTGGGCCTCCAGAGATCATCCACACTCACAGAGCAAAACCCAGATTCATCTGTCGCCTGTCTGCAGAGATGACAGCATTTACCTGCCTAACAAACTCTCCTGCATACTGCCGGCAGCCATCTTTAAGCGCTACAACCATCACTGCTTTTCATCCTCGCCTGTTCTTCTTTTCCCTTTGAGATGTTTCCGTCACCAAAAGCTTTAAACTGAAAGCTGGTTTCCCACCCGTTTTCTGTTTCACCTCCAACACCTCATATGAGAGCGTTGCCAACCTGTAAAGCCAGCAGATGTGGACTTATGGAGGTCAGCTAACTCCAAAGGTTGGATTCTCTGGAGGAAATTCGGATAGAGCTGAGGAGAAATCAAGGTGATTCAAAGCAGGAAGAGGAAGGCGCGAGAGATACTTTACCTGGTGTTGGGCCTCCTCCAGGTTCCCGCTAGCCCAGAGGGATAGCCCCAGACGATGGCGGATCTTAGCTTCATCCTCACGCCGAGCCAGCTGCTCTGCCAGCCGTAAGCCTGTGAGAGAGGGGGGAGGAAAGAGCAGCAGATGAGAGAGGGCAAATTATTTCCAAGCAGACTGACTCTTATGTCTCTTTGAGAGTAACAGATGTAAGCATAGCGTGGTACTGATGTACTGACAGTGAGCTGGGGTTGGAAATTTGGCCTGAGTTGTAAGAAACTGCTTGCGCGCTGGGCGTAGAAAGCAAGGAATGCCTCAGGAACGGCGCAAAGTGTGAGAGCGCTCATCCGACTGCACTGCAACGAATGCAAAAAGGTTGGCCGGCCGAGCAAACACAACTGCGCGGGGATTGTTTGCATAAAGGCAGCAACACAATAAAGCAATGACAAGCACAAATATTTGCAAACATACTAATGAGACTAATAGACCCCATGCAAACACACAGCTGAGAACTACAGTCTATTTGTTTTCTTTTTTGTTTTTGATTGAGGTTTTCATCATATGTGTATGTGGAGGTGTGCGTGTTCAGCCTTAGCCATCACCTGGTGGGTTCACAGTTTATTTCACTTTCTATTCATCAACCATTCAGGCGTGCGTCACATCTTTGCATGTGTCCTCACTGCCTGCTGAGCACTTGCTCCTGCCCAAGTGCGGATATAAAAAAATGCCACTCAGCAGAGGGGGATGATGAAAAAAAACACACACATGACAGCCTTTGAGACACCCATAAAGGGCTAAATGCACAGCAAGTATTTCACAGTTTACAAAGGGCCAATGCTCATGCCCTGTTTAACGCCGCCTCTGTATTTGCAAGTCTATTTTCCACCCGCCTGTGAGATGGAGGGGTCAAAACGCGCTTTTGGTCAAAGACAGCAGAAAAAATGGGCCAAGCCAGCCCAGTCCGAGTCTGCTTTTCTACGCTTTCCTGGAAAACAGTCTGTGGCTGGTCCAGATAAGCCGAGAACAGAGTGTGACCTGAAAAAGGCAGCCTATTCTGCAAGTCCAGCACACTAGGCAGCCATAGACTTCATGGCTCCTCCATGGCCACGCTACTCGGCAGCCTTTGAAGCCAAGCCTGTAACAGCCTCCCCTTCTTTCCTTATCTTTCCACACACCCTCCCTGAGCCTGCCTGCCTGCCCTCTTCCCCCATGTATCTGCTCCTGTACCTCCTCCTCTCATCTCTGTGCTTCTGTCCACCCCCCCACCACCCAAACACACACTTTCTACCTGTTTCATCTTTGCTGCGGTGGCAGTGCTTGCAGGGACTCTGCACTGCTTAGGGCTCATTAGGCGCTGGAGCAGGAAAGAGGAAACAGATCTAAATTATCCTTTTCATTCTCTGACAGACTCACCCCTCACTCATTCCATCTCCAGTTCCGAGGCTTTCATCTGCACATATGCAAGCATGCACATGCACATACACACTCGCATAAAGCCCTTTTTTTCTTCCCCTGAGCTGCTCTGTGATAGTTCTTTATGATCAAGCCTGAATGTCAACCAACTCTATGTTTTCTTTATTCTCCGGCTGACAGAGAAATAATAAATGTGAATTATGACTCACGCTGATCTCTGTCTTCCCCCTTCCATCCGGCTGCTCTTATTTCTCCTCTTCGTTTTCTTCCTTTGGCTAACTCTCATTTCTCTTTTTCTCCTCCTGCTCTGTATCATTCAGTGTCTGTCACTGTCACTGTGTGTGCCTTTGGTGTGCCCGGCAGGCACAGTCACGTAGCACTAGTTGACACGAGGATGTGGCCGTGGATGGCTGCACCCTGAAGAGCAACTAGAGAACACTTTAAAGGCTGCATGACAGCTGGGTGAGAGATCATCTGCAGCCCTGAGGCCCGCGCACCTCTCTGCCTTCAGTCACAGGCCTTACAGACTCCCCGTGCATGTATCTCAAAAGCACACTTTGTGTCTCTAAAAAAATGACCTAGAACATACAAGCGCAAGACACCGAGCAATGTAGTGCTTTCTGATCATGACCACATGTGGAGAAGTCAGCAACAGCGTGTGAGAGTTACTGAAACCACATTTGTAGTTTCAGTGTTAGTAGGCGACTACCTGATGATTAGAGATGACTAGAAAGTTAGGTTCAAAGCCTTGCTGCTCTGTCACTGACTTTAAAGACCCACTACGATAAAAATTGTGTTTTTGTTGCTTGTAGGTGTGACATTAAACCTACTACGGCAAGCCACAAGCTTCATTCCAATGCATCCATGTGCAGAAGACGAGATCCATGTGCGTCTTTGTTTTCCTCGTCTGAGCTGACGTCAGGCTTAAAACTGTACGCCAGATAGCTTCAATAATGCTCGCCATTTTTGTGGCACCGCTAATGTTAACGATGGGAAGTGAGCGCAGGTTCACTCTGCGCCAACTGTCTAATGAATTTCTAATGAACTCCTGCTGCTCTGCAGAAACTATGACCAAGAAAAATGACAAAGGTCTTTTTATTTTTCCCAAAAACAGTAAAACTCTTTTACTGATCAGATAAAATAGATCAGAAGGGGATTGAGTTGTTAAGTTGGTAAAATGGTCCTTGGAAGACGACCCTTAACCATTTCCATAAATAGAAAATAAAGAAACAAGCTAATAAAATACAATGAAAACTTGTTTGTCGAAAAGTTGGCAATTTTTGCACATTTTGGCTCATTTTTTCTAACTAAAATTAAAAAGCAATCTTTTATTTTACTTGGTATTCTCACCATCAAGAGAAGGCAGAGGATACATTTTCTTCAGACAAATGACTATAATAGGGATATTTACACATAAAAAATCCAGATACTTTGAGAAAGCTTCTTCCTTAGAAATACATTACATCTTCCCACCACTTTCCACCATTATTCCAGTCATTTTACATGTCTCGGAGAGCTTTCACAGAGCTCATTTCCAACGTGTGTGGACCATGTGTCTAGGCGTGAATTCACTCTTTAAAACTCTGGTCCGGACCGAACAACCAGCCTCAATTTTATTTGATGGATGGTTTTGGTCCACTCCTAAATTGGCTTAGTATGGTTAACTTTGGCTCCCTTGCAACCATCAAATGGATCTGACTTAAGTCATTTCTTCTAGCAAGCATACAATGCTGATTTTTGTTTTTTTAAATTTAGCCCTTATTGCACCAAGTTGAGGTGGATGCAACTTAAAAGGGCCAGTGGCCCAGTCCATTTCCAAACATTATCAGGCTTTTTGGAGCTAACAAGCTATCAAGTCACTCAGTCTTTAAAGTCCCACTCCAGCCGTCGTCTGATCTATTGTAAAAGTGTTCCCAGTGGTTTTAATTATGATCATTCCTTGTTTTTAAGGGAAAAATAAACTAAAATGTTGTTTTCTAGGACATATTTTCACACCTGTAGAGCGGAAGGAATTCATTCAAAAATCCCTTCTGAGTTTACCACTGGCAGGAAGCACCCCCCCCCCCCCCCCTTCCCATCACCCATCTATTTACATGCTCTCCCTCTAGCTACAGCCCCGTGGTCCAAGCTAACATTAGGGGTTGCAACAAAAATGGCTAGATGGAACTATCCGGCAGTACAGTTTTGAGCCAGATTCCAGCTCGGACAAAGAAAATGCAGACATACGTGGATATAATCGTCTACGAGTGGATGCGTCATGAATGGAGCGAAGCAAGAAGCCTGGGGCCTGCCCATTGTAGCTTCTACATCAAAACTACAAGCTTTTTAAAATCACAATATTTTGCCTTGATTTCACAATGATTTGAGTAAAGATATACTCAGAAATTCAATGTCAAGCTTAATTTTCTCCATATATGTCCTCCATTATCAGAAAAATATTACAAATAAAAACCCCACCAAAACCATGAATTTCACTGTAGTCTTTAAAAGAATAAATAGCTGTGAAAGCTCGCCAAAAGCCATGAGCCAGGACAAATTTAGAGCAAGCATTAGGCAAAAGTTAGAGTCCAACTGAATATTAAAAAAATCCCACGGTTTGATTAACCTGATCGATTCAAATACTTAGTAAACCAACTTTACAACTCAACATTAATTTTAGAAACTGTAACTGTACACAAGAATTAATATTCCTCCAGAGTTGTGTCTCCCTTGACCTCAAAGGTGAGTGATCGTCACACACATGCTTCTGTTTGGATATTTTAGTCTACTTGCTAAAAGTGCAATGAGGATCCCAGGAACCAAATGAAAAAAACATAAAGTCCCCACTGGGTTTGGATCAAAGAAGAAATACCCTTATTCACGTAAACAGGGTTGTCAAAATCAGTTAGTGATTTCAAGCAGCTGGTAGAAAATTCACAGGTATAAAGTTACTGTCTGCATCACTTTGTCACATCTACTTTCTCTACTTAAAAATGTTTTTTTGCATTTCAGTGCCTTTCCATTGCAGTTTAAAAGTCTTAAAGTAAGATTTCATGCAAACTGTAGCAAGCTAATTCAAATTAAATAAATAAAAAAAAATAAATTATCTAAATTTATTTCCAGCTACAAAATATAACACTTATGTTTTTGATATCATGTAGTCACTAAATTAAGATGAGTTTGGAGCAAAAGTGGTTTGATGTATATTTGCATCAACAGGCATCAATGGGTTAAATGTGGGTAAGCTTTAAAAGAAAAGTACTGTTAAATTGCATTGACTGGCCACATGAGATTTCTCCCCTAAGCATGGACAGACTGTGATTTTGCCATTAGTTGCTGAAATTGCAACATTGATCTGATGACACAATTGATTGTGTTAATTGTTGGAAAATGGACCGTGGAGTAAAATTACTCTTTTTTTTTTTTTTTTTTAGTTTCACTCCAAGGAACTAATATCACATTAACAGAAAATATCTCAAGGAGAAAATATTTTTAACTAGACAGAAACAAAACCTCCCTCCTAGCTGTCAAATTGGATCTTATGAAGTTTTACATCGTTAGGGCTTTTATTTAGTATATATATAACACAGATTGTTAGGTCTATTAATCCCAGCAATATCGCGCTCGATTTTAGTATCCATTCTAATCTGCTGCTTTTTGAGGAAAAACATAGGAACAAGCAGTGCAGCATGAAGCATGGTAGTAAAAAAAGGAAAACTAGAAGAAAAAAAAAACTGTTTTTGGTTTGGGTAGGTTGGCCAGAAATAATTGGCTGTCAAGCAAAGTGAAGGGACTGTTCTTTTTCAAAGCTAAAATAAGGAGCAATATGAGGGCAGAACGAGGGACATCTGGAGGGCAGGGTGGAGACAGAATGCGCTGTCCTTTTGTTTCCATTAAAACTCAGCTTACAGGCCTAAAGCGAGAGTTTGGACCACAACCGACCGGGATACCTCATCTGGAACAGAGATAGAAGAGACTTCTTGTACTTCTGCTTCACCCCCACGAGGGTTTGAAAAAAAAATCTCACAGAAGTTCCAGCATGTTTGGATTCAAACATGATAGGGGTTCTTTATGCAGCGAGCGCCATGTCTGCCAGTGAACACGGGCGGTACTGTCGGTGAGAACATTTATCACACATCCATGAATGCTTCTACTTATCACACCCTCAGTGACAAACATAATGAATTTTCGAGAGGCCGAGCTGCTGGTTTTAATTTCACCATAATCTGTGGGGGACAATGAAGCGTGAGAGGCGGGAGTTTGACAGCTACTGCGAGAAAAAGACTCTTTTGGCAGCTTTCTCCACAGACCCCTCTGAGGGAGTAGATATAGGGGTGTGAGGCACAGCCGGCAGTAAACAGGAGAAATACCTCCGTGGCATTTTGATAGGTTTGCGCCGACAAATACACACAAATGCTGAGATCCCTATACAGCACAGACGACAACATAGATGCATAATACTTGTGAAAAATCCCTCTGTGCACACAGAACGCATAAACACACACACACATATGCAAAAAGTCTAATAAAAGCGTGGCAAAAGCTTAGCAATAAATAGGTTCTGAATTTCATATTCATGAATTCACAAACTCTAAGCCTATCAGCTCAGGGAACAAAGGCGATGCTCTCCCCTGCTCCCACTGACTCACTCACCTTCCTGCAGGTACATGACAGCTTGTGAGTAGTTCTGCAGCGCGTGGTGTGTTCTTCCCAAGCTGCCGTAGGCCAATGTCTTGGCAGCCAGGTCGTTAGTCTGAGCCGCTACACTTAAGTGCTGTTCTTGGAACACGACGCTCGCTCGTAGTTTCCGAGAGATTCGTAGGTGAGGCCCAAATTTCCGTAGGCGCGAGCCTGGCGCACGGTGCTTCCTGCCTCTTCCGCAATCTCCAGGTCACTTTGGTGGCACCGCAGAGCTGTCTCATATTCTCCCATCGCTTGGTAAACCGCACCCAGGCCACAGCTGGCATCGCCTTCTAGCAACCTGTCCTGGGTTTCTCGAGCGATGGCTAGCTGACGCTCCAGACAGGAAATGGCCTGCTCGTAATTGCCCAGTTGGCTGTGGAGGGCGCCAAGCTCACCATAGGCCTGAGCTTTGCCTCCACATTCGCCGAGTTCGTGTGCCACTACCAGCCGCTTCTCGAAGCACACCAACGACTGCTGCAGGTTCCCCATGGCCCTTCAGATGAAACCAAGACAAGAGTGAGTACAAACAGTTATCTATGTATAGGACATACTATAAGTGAAATCACTGTATTTACTAATAGGAGAGTGTTAAATTAATAACTTATGACATATTAATGGGTTTTTTGCAACAGAAACTGACTTTTTCAATTGTCTTGAAGAGCATCACGAGTACAAAACTTCCGCTATGAACAAAAATGAACCCACAAACATTGATGAAATGGTGACCAATCTAGCATTGTGTTTTCATGTTCAAGAAAACTTTATGAAAATGGAAAAAAATAAGTAATGTGTTTTTAAAAAACTACTTATACAGAAACAATTAGCTGTTATTTACTGACACGAAAACACAACTTACCTCTTGACAAAAAAAATGTCACAACGAGAAGATGAAAACACATCAACTTCATAAGAGTGAAGAGGCAATAAAGTTAACATTTCCTAATGATTACATCCTTTACAGACTAATGTTCTTGTATGCAAAGTATTTTAAGAACTGTAATACATTTGAAGCGCGATTAATTTTGAAGGGCAATATTGTTTGGCATCTTCATATAATACATGGATGATTGCGTTCATTGGAACATTCCGCTCGTCTTCACAAACATTAACCAGACTTTACTGATATTCTCTGAAAGACTGCAAATTGCAGCTTTCCAATTCAGCTGGAGCATAGTCAGAAAAAAAAGCCTTCAGCTTAATTAATGTAGCGCGTTAATGTATTTCCAAGACTAAGAGCCGCAAGAAGATAAGAAGGGCAAGTGTAGTGTGTCTGGTATTACTTTCTGAGCTCGAGCACGACAAACACAGCAGTGTGTGATTGTTGTGAAGCCATGCTGATGCTGCATAGTATGAGGAACATTATCTCTAACGTGTCAATTTTCACAAGTTTTCATGGGGGGGGGCTAGTCTCCAGGGTTTTTCTGTCATCTCTTTTAAGTATTTGGAAAAAAAAGAAAATATAAAGGATGTAGGAGCTGTCTTGAAAGGACTGTGCTTCTCTAAGTTTCAGACATCAGTGAGCTAACTTACTTCACATACAGATTAGGCTACGGCCAGTCGACTACTGCTGACACAGCACAGTATGTGCCAGATCCATAATTAAGAACAGCTCCCTAGAAATGTGTCTTGCTAACTAGACAGCAATGAGACAAATTAAATCCAAACTGTTGTCATTTTTAGTCAAACGAGTAACAGGATCATTGTCAACACCAGCCATTATAGTAAAAAGAAAGGTCATTTCACAAATGTTTAAAGTACCTTTAAAACTGATTTCCAGACTCACCTGTGTCCATTGCCTAAGCCTCTGTAAGCTTTCTCCTGGTCCTGCAGACGATTTAGGCTCTGAGCCACGGATAAATACTGGTCGTAGTACTTGATGGCTTCCTCAAAGTCTCCCAGGGCCTCATAACAGTCCCCGAGGTTTCCATAGGCTCTGCCCCGGTCCATTACTGCTTCGTTTCCACTCAGTTGCTGCAAAGTAGCCAGCTGCTGCTCTAGGTATCCGATTGCTTCCTCCATCACCCCTACATTCATTTTCGTAATACCCATATTTCCATAGACCTGGGCCTCTACAACAGGGTCCTTCAACCTCCGACTGAGCTCCAACTGCTCCTCGTAGCTCTTGAAAGCCATGGCGTACTTCCCAAGGGCCATGTAGACGGCCGCCAGGTGGCCATGAGCTTTGCACTCTCCGGACACATCGCAGAGTTCTTGGTATACTTCTAACTCTTGGGTGTGATAACCCAGCGCTTTGTCATATTTCTGCACAAGTCTGTATGTGGCTCCAAGGGCAGCATAGGCACATGCCTCCATCCTACGCTCCTTTACCTGAAAGAAGAGTAGGACATCATATAAAGAGAACAGATGAGGTTAAATATAAAAAAAGTATTTTTAGCTTTATATCGTAGGTTCTTACCTGGTGAGCCAACGCCAGTTGCTGCTCATAGAACTGAATGGCTCCGGCAACATCCTTTTTACAGACAAATATGTCTCCCAGGTTGCCTAAAGCTCTAAAGCGAGCTTGTGCATTGTTCAAGGATTGAGCCAAAGACAGTAAGTATTTCTGGCATTCCTCTGCTTTAGTAAAGTCACCTAAGGCTTTGAAAGCCAGCCCAAGGTTACAGTAGGCCTTAGCCTGACTCAACTTGTCATGAAGGTCTTTAGCCAGAGCTAGGTCTTGTTCATAGTACTTGACAGCATCCTGGTAGTTGCCCAAGCAGTAGTGGGCATAACCAAGGTTGTGGCAAACTTTGCCCTCGCTCTCCATGTCTTGGAGTTCAGGGGACAGCTGGAGGTACTGTTCATAGTAGGGCACCGCCTGAGGAAACTCCCCTCGAGAGCAGTGGAAGTTCCCTAGGTTTCCCAAAGCTCGTGCCTCACTTTGGACATCTCTGAGCTCCCGAGCGATGTTGAGATGGTTCTGGTAATGCTGTAGTGCACGGTCATGAGCACCAAGGGCTTGGTAAGCCACTGCCAGGTTGCCATGGGTGGAGGCCTGGGAAGCTCGGTCATTGACTTCCATAGATATCTGCAGTTCCTGACGATGGTAGCGGACAGCCTGGTCGAAGGCTCCAAGGGCGTTGTAGGCATTGCCCATGTTACCATAAGCCCGGCCCTGAGCAGCATAGTCGTTTAGCTCCTGAGCGATGGCTAGGTGTGTTTTGTGGAGTTTCAGTGCAGTTTCATAGTCCCCCTTCATTTGGTGGATGATGCCTGGGAAGAAAAGAGAGGAATGAAAAGATTAAATTTATAAGAATAAACACTGCCTTTGAGTCTGCATTAAAATCAGTATAATCACTTGGACAAGTGAACACTAAGTCTGAAGGAAGGCTATTCAAATGGTGCCCAGAAACAACTTGAGTCACTCAGAGCACAAATTCTTATAAACGCATCTTTAAAATTCAGTGCAAAAATTCCCACAAGTGTTTAATCCCTGAATGCAGCACATGACGTAACCCAGAATACATTTTTATTCTGCACATACAGTTTTAATATAGTGTAAAAAAAACACAACAAAAATAAACAACACTACTTTTCTTGAACTATTACTACAGAGAAAACACTTCCTTTTGAACCCTACAAAATAAAAGTGTCACAAACCGGCACACTTGCATACATAGCATTTGCTGCTCTGTGAAACATGTTTTAATAGCATTACGCTAGAATCCACCACGTTTTAACAAAATGTCGGTGTTTTGCCGAGTTGTGCACTCTATGATTTGCATGGATATACAGCTCAGTAAACCCCCAAAACAAAGTATTTGCAAAAAGAAAAGCAAACAAAAAAAAAACTCTCCAACAGCAATCTACCTTCAAGAAACAAATGGATTAGTCTACATGTTCATGCTTATTTATGAACTCAAATGCATCTGTTGTTTATCACAGTAATTATTATCAAGCAATACTGTTTACATCTGAAAATATTGTTGCATTAACAAACATGGCTTGTTTACTTTCTACATTTTATAAAAAAGGTAAAATAACAAAATAAAAGCACAGAATGTTTTACCAGCCATTAATACTGTTTGGCCCGGCAAAAAGTTGCTGCCTGATGAGAGTCTGGCTAAACTAAATGTGTAATTGAATTGCCCTACTTTAAAGAAAGATCTGCTTACACAGAACCCTCGCCCAGTATTTTGGTCACTTCAACAAAGGCAGTCAAAGAGTTGCTATAAAGCCAAAATATAATCTTTTGATTGTTTAAATTGTCTGTGACAACTCTCAGGGATTTCACCAAAATCAACATCTCCACATGGGAGGAAATGGCTGTGAAGGAACAGGGCTGAAAGGAAGAGAATGTAAAAATGGGGTGAGTGCAATGAGAATAGCAGATGGAAAGCAAACAGCTTAAAAAAAAAAAAAAAAAAAAGCTAAATTTGGAGAAAAAAACTATGAATATTGGATAACCCATGGTGTTGAGAGTGTTTTCTCTCATAAAAGACTAAAATCTGAAAAATGATTGCTATATACTCCATAATCAATCAGACATCTGGTACATACATGGATAAAATCTCTACTAGGACAATGTGTTTCTAACACCTGCATATAAATGATGTCTGATAGAAATATCAGCAAGGAGAAAAGAGAGTTTCAAAATGTTACTGAATAGCTCCTGTAAACTTTTATTTCGAAGATTCACTGCTGATCTCCAAGAATGCTCTTTAGAAATTTCAATAGTACTAATTGCAGGGATAACATCAAAGTTTTCTGCGAGTAAACAGCACTGTAGCATGCTGGCTTATAGAGGAAAAAACAGAAACCAGCTGTAAGGCAACAAAAGACGCCGTTTCTTCCCTCTTAATGGACTCACTGTCAGTGATTTGCCGCGTCAGCATGGACCAATTTGGCTGGAAGGATGTGGAATAAAAAAGCAACTGATGTGACGAGAATAATAATTACAAAAAAAACTTCCTGGAGCCAGAGTGGGTGACATATGGGGATGGTCTCTCCCACTCTCTGTGGCTTGTGGTGATGTTGGTTGGCCTCCACCATGTGGATTTTCCCATTTATTTAACCGTCACATCATGGACCAGAACTCTGGCTGCACCAGCAACAAGAATAACTTAACGGGTAGCTTCAATGACTTAACAGGTCATATTTAGAAACACAAATGGCATCCATTATTTGGGCCAAAGACAATGCAAACATATGTTACATAATTACTTGATGGATTATTAGCAATGTCAATTGAATTAATGCAGTTGTTCATGTGATGAAGGGATCACATTGTCTGTTGATTCAAAAGTTTATCAGTTAATGCCCGGAAAACTCTAACAAATTCCATACTGTGTTTTGCATTTATGAAAACCTAAAACACAAAAACATAGTGGCAACCAAGGTGAGTGACATGCCGGTACTCTTCACAAAACATACTAAAGACGCCCCTAAAACCAATGAATCACATCGTTCACTACTTTTTCAGTCTTGCTTGGTTTAAAATTGTATTGTTTGTTCAATCAAAAATGACCATAATCCTTTACATATGGAGTCCTAATTCTGAACTTTTCACTGACTCCCCTTTGTTTGAAATCTTGGAACCGGATCATCTTTTTAAATTCAGTTAATGGTGCATAATTAACCTTGTAAATTCATGTATGCAATGTTATTATCACCTGTCTTATATTTGGTTACAAAGCAGTCATATTTGCATTGCTATCTTTTTTTAAGCTATTTGCCTGTTTACTGTAATTGAGATTGTGTACTGCTGACCGCTGGACAAATACTCCTTGGCTTGCTGGTTTTTTTTCATGTGCTTGTGCACTTCGGTTAAAAGTTTCGACCTGAAGTGCTCCTGTAATCATTGGGTCAAAGCCCCCGAGGAATAAATTTGCCAGGAGGATCACTTAGAACAAAGAGACATGGAAAAAATAGAGGTCGACTTTGGTTCTGAAGTGACAGTGTGATGACTTTCACAATCAGTCATGATGTCAAACTTATGCAGAGCACAGAAAATGTAAAATAGATCTTTTGAGTTATAGGATCCAATTTGGTACAGACATTTTCCACACCTTGGACAAACTCCACAGCTTTACTGAGCCTTGGAGTCTGAAGGCATGTTAAGATTCACAGCAGGCTGCTTAAAGGAGCACTGACAGCCACAAAGTCACTCCCAAGGTTATGCTTTTCCCCAGTGGATGCTGATGTCACTGAGGATATAATGCCTACTGATGTATTACCAGCAAGCATGTTCCATGCTGCAGGCTGAAAATGGATCTGGGGCTTGGTGATGGACGCTGAAGTAAAGGAGTAAAGGCTGGAGAGAGGCTGGGGGATCGTGGCCAAGTTTCAGGTTGAAGCTTGGAAGCTGCGGCCAAAATTGCCATAAGCCTCAGGCTATGCCTGGAGCCACACTTGAAGCAAGAAATACTTTCTATGCCCCCCATATGGTAATAGGATTACGGAGCCATGAGGGAATTATATCCTGGAGAGTAGTAAGAAAAAACATTCCAGACAGGACAGTAAACACTAGTGCAACACAAAATTGTGAATTAGTGAGGGTGGGTGTTGGGCATGGAGATAATGCAGCCATTGTGGCAAAGATATCTAAATGACCAAATACGAGTCAACAGCCTATATTTTTTTTTCTTTGAAAAGGTCTTTATTTCAGATGTATTCCACTTTAAGGGCTGAAAATAACACATTGTAATTATTTGTCTGGACAGACTACAAGTATTTCCAGGCAGGGTTTACATTGGACTGTTGTAGGGTTAGTCCCATCCATGATAAGCTGCAGCCACGCCTGATTTTAAATAGGATAAAACTGATAACATCCACTGGATGCATTTTTTTCCCCTAAACGAGCTACATATGCAATATCAAAGTAAACAAGAAAACTAAATTCTCAATTTTATGACTGGCTGTAACTACAATTTCTGATTTTGTGCCAAATGCCAACTGAATACAAGTGCATCACATATTTTTAAAACATAAAAAACTTTGCAAAAAATGTTTTTTAAGGGTGCTAAGAATAAATGTATTGATTAAATGGATAATTTGAAGTTTGAGGACATACTACCCCCATACCCGTTGGTACCAGACATAATGCACTCATTTCAGAGACTTATATCTCATTAGTATAATCCAAACTTTCCTTAAAACCCATTGTACATAATTTGATCCATGTTCACTGCCTTGTAGTGCATCATCCTTCCACTAGGGGCAGCAGAAGCTTTTTCCTTCCCATTTCAAAATGGCTGCTTCCGTAACACTTTTGGCAGGAAAAGTTTGGCTAGGTTTCAAAACTTTATGGTGGAAATAACTTGATTACCGGTCATTGAATTTTTTAAATGACTACTTGCTATATTGAAATAATGTAAAATTTGTTGATGATTAACTCTTTATAATACAGTTATACCATGTTAAAAATATGTGGATCAAATTTGAAACAGTGGTTGAAACAGGTATTTTTTTTCCTGAACATTCATGTCAGGATTTCTTAAACTAACATTGTGACCAAAAACTAAAATCATCCAATGTATTACAACTAATATGGTATATTGCATTTTTGTGGTTGCGTCAAAGGGTTTAAAAATAGCTTAATTCCAAAAAAAAAAAAAGTTCTACCAATTCTTTGCTGGAGTTAGGTTAACAGGGTTAGAGTCCTTATTACAGCATGATGTTCTGCAAAGATTAGTAAAGATTTACAGCAGTAATTGTTGCTGCTCATCTATTGCGTAATAGAATATCACTTCTAAACTAATTTCAATCTTCTTGATACAAAATATTCAAAAGAGCAAAGATCTAAAAACAAAATTCCTCCTTTTCAGACATTCTTTTTTAAGCTCATTGTTGTGCATTTTTGGTTGAGGGGGTCAACAAAGTAAAACCTATCCATGCCCTTCACTTGGCGTTTTTGTTGGCAGGATATTTCCAATCAAGGTCATCTATCCATCCATCTTCTAAGCCCACTATAGTGTCCATTTTGGGTCATGGGTTGCTGGATGCAACCCAACTACTGAATGGCAAAGGCTGGGTCCACCCGAGGAATTTACCAGTCTATCGCTGGGTAACACAGAGACAAACAACCATACACCTTCACAATTAAGAGACAGTTTTGAATCACCAATCAACCGATGTTTCTGGATTATGAGAGAAAATTGGAGCGCCCGGAGAAAATCTGTGCACGCATGAGGACTCCATACAGAAAGGACCCGGGCGGAACCACTACCCAACGTCTGATTAATGTCAGATTTACTCATTTATACTAATAGTTGCAGTAGTTTAGCTAAAAAACAAACAGTTTGCTGCTTTTTTTTTCCTATTTCCGTTAAGAATTGAATCTCTTTTCAATGTGTAAACTGGTTTAAAACTAAAGAAACTGGTTTTACTAAAGAAACAAGCTAAGTAATTAAAAACATGTTTATGAACATTTACTTTGGTTTTTCTTCAAGATCCAGTTAATTAGCTAAAGTAAAAATGCTTTGTTTTTTAACACTTAAACTACATTCATAGATCATTTTAAGTATTTAACGTAATCTAAAGTCAATAAGATATCATTGTTTTATATGCTGGATAAGCGCTGAGCTGAAGCAGCAGAGATGTGAACTTTTAAGGTTCTGCAGGAGTCAACAGAGCTGGAGGGGTGTGGGCTTAAGGTTCCAAATCCTCACTTTCAGTCCCAGACATCTCCTGCAGTCTGACTGACACAGAGACAGGAAGAGAGGAGATAAAAAAAGGACAGGGCATGGATAAGTGGATGAATGCTCACAGGTGGTCTGCCAACAACAACAACAAAGAGTCCTTCAGCTGATCTGCCTTCCACTCCGATCCCACTGACCTTCACTTCTCCTCTTCCCCCCACTAAACCGGCCGTCTCTGCACCGTCCACGATCACGAAATCTAATTCCATATTCTGCTTCAACAACAAAGTTCGCTCTCAACTTTTTGTTACATTGCACCACCTCCTGTGTGTTTTGCTGCAGATCCTGTATCGTGCTGAATTTGCAGATGTGCTGAAAAAAAGGGCACAGTTGCAGTGTGCGGAGGAATGCTGCAGCTTTTGTTTCATCTAACAACGCTGCAGTGAGTGGAAGAACAGCCACATATGGTAAGCTGCACGAGGACTATGACTGTGTTTGACGGGGCCTCCAGTCCAGTTTTCTGGCTTCGTCCCCAGTCATGAGTTGAGGGGGCCACGAAAGGGGAGGCAAGGAGCTTCTGAGGATTTTCCAGCACAGAAATGTGAGGCCAAGCCAGAAAGCACAGAGAAATCTTAAACCGAGTAGCATATGGCTGTCAGACCCCTACCTTCATAACTACTTCAACTTTGCACCAAAGTTAGCTGTTAAGCATCCACTTCCTCATTAATAAAGAGCTAAAGGTGTCAAATTTTTCATCCTCAGAAACAAAACTTTTTAAAGCTTTTTGAAGTCAAACTTCTATGATCTCTTCCTGCTCAGGCTGTTGTTTTCAAAATCGCACAGCATGTAGCTCTGGTCCCAATCTAAAAACATATCAATCCAAGCATGCGTGACACAGTCATAGTGATAATGTAGTTGTGTGCTAATGTTAACCCTTTTTCATTTGATTAATAAACCAACCTTTCAAAATAAAAATTCTCCATTTCATACATTAAGTGAAAAAAAAAAATTTTATCTTGTAAATATTGATATTTTTTCTCCCATAGCTTTCATTTAAAGCTCAAAAAAAGGTACAAGTTCTAATTTGAAAAAAAAGTCCAAATCTATGCTTATTCTCATGTCATGACATAAAAATGCCTTTTTGAGTGTGTTAAAACCATTTTCTTTCATCAAGCAAAAAGGAACATACTCTTCATTTAATGTTGGCGTCATTCAGACACAGCCGTGAGTGTGGCGGCACCAGCTGAGGCAAAAACATGCTATGTGCTATATTTGCATTAGAAGGAAACTAATGAGGCCCGCATCAACGCAATCGTATGGAGGATGAATGCATCCCGAGGGAACTTTTAGCTCACGAGTCGTCTCTTTTTTTTTTTCCTTTTCCTCCCTTGGATTTTTGGGAATTGAAATTTGCCAGACATGAAAGATAATTGCGCAAACATTTGGTCACAGTTATTATGACACTTGGTAGTGTCAATCCGCTGCTTAGTTCACAATTTAAGTAATATAGAAATGCTAATAAATTTTAATAGAGGAAGTTCTGAAACAAAGTGGTACAAAGAAAGCCTCTCAGATGAATTTCACTCAAGACACCGGAAGCATTTAGTTGCTATTAGATGAATGGAAATCTGTAGCACAAGTTCTTTTTTTTTTTAATATGTGTGATCCTTAAGGTCTAAATACAGAGCCTCTTGCCACACTTTGCCTGATCCTGTTTATTTGTGAACCCCCTGTCTGTTGTTTTCCTCTTTGTGTTGCTTTTGTTTTGGTGAGCATCAGCAGAAACATTCCCCTGGGATATGGGATAAAAGGAAAACTGTGTGTGTGGGGGGGGGGAGCTTAATTAGGACTTCTGCTGCCAGCTCTTCCAGCTGATGGAGTCAACCTTTCAAGTGCCTTTTTGAGACACCCGGTCAGACGAGGAGGTGTGAGGCAAGAGAGGTAAAGCAACAACACCAGTCATTTCAAACCGAATGATTTCAAGTCTCTTTGAAGTAAAAAAAAAAAAAAAAAAAAAATCAAGGGAAATGATACCAATTAGTGTCTGTTTGGTGAATAGCGGAAAAGTGAGCTGCACGAGAGCCCGCAGCGTCAGTCCTATCAGATATTAAATATTGCTGACTAGAGGGAAGTTGGCCAATAATGAATAATGAATGGGGCTGGAATGCACAACCTTCATATTCTTTATAGGTCAGATTGTCCTGAGCAAGGACTGCTACGACCGCTGGGCATCATGTTTAGATATTAGAGCATAACAGTCTCCATAAAAGTGTATCTAAGAGCCATGTCAGCTGCTGCTTTATACAAGCTGCACGCAACATTAACAGCAGGCTGCCAGGGCATAATAAAAGTTTCGGTTTCTGCAACTTTTGCCCTTCTTCTTCTGCATATTGTTTTCTGCTTTTGTGAATACTCATTACTCTTCATTTGATCCTGTTCTGGCGCTTTTTTCCCTCCTTGCTACACGAAGCAGCTTCTTCTTTTCTTTTTTAAGAGAACATCCTGTCATATTCAGCCTATATTGTCTTGAGCTTTATTGCAATGCGTTGACACAAGGAAAAACATCCCTCTGCAACAAACAAAATCAACAAGCAATTATGGACCGACGCTTCACAACCTCCACCTCTTTCTTTGTTATCTTCATTATTCAGCTCCTCTTAAATCAGCTATTAAAGGTAATTAAGCGATTCATCAAGTCAGTTTCAATTACTGGGACCTTGACAGCTGCAGATTACAATCAGTAGGGGGGGTTTAAAATGGAAGGAGTGAAGAAAGAAGAATCAAAAAGTAAAAGAGTGACAAAAACAGACGCAACGCAGAGATGGAGCAACAAACTCCCTTCAGATGTTAGGCGTTAATGTGTTCACAGTGGATCCACGCCACCGTCCACTCCTCCGGCGCGTTCTCCGTCATCTGTGGTATCAGTCTGTCACTGGAGGAGTTGTAATATTGCGGTTTGTGATGAATAAAACAGTTACCCCAGTTCAATAATACCCCATATAGCACAGGGATAAATTGGCTGTCTGAGCTCTCACTTGTAATAAAGTCCACATGTACTGAAGAATCGTAAACTCTCCTCACCGGGGACTTTAATTTATGACAACCAGTTAGTGTGTCAGGTGTGTGTCACAGCCCGGGACACGCAGGCTGGTCAAACTCCAATTTATACTGAGACAGTTAACCCTACATTTTGCTTGCAGAGTTTTTACAATAATTCATTTTTAAGGGACTATCAGGCCTTTTAGTTGTCCATTAGAGTCTGGATGTCTGGCTATTATCTTGTGTGTGATGTAATCATTGCGTAAATATTGATGAATTGCCGTTATAACACATTTCGTGAGGTACTTGAACTCAGCAGTTAGGTTTTTACAAGATATAGAGTCATTGTCTACAAAAATGAGCTGACAGTCATTTTAATGATATTAAGGCTAAAGATTACATGATGGTCAAAGCAAACAAAAAAATAAAATAATAAACCTTTATTGGAAAATGTTCATATTTAATATGTTTTTACTTCTGCCTGTGTCAAACTTGGCTTTAAAAAAAATAATAAATAAAAAGAAAAGTAATGAACATGTCTCTCCTTTGAAATAGAATGTTTTGATCTAATAAATTCCCTGGTTAAATAAAGGTTAATATATATATGTTTATTGTAAAATATATAAAATGTGTATCAAAGTTGTTGATATCTTGGGACGGGGCACCCGTTAAAATGAGTTTGATGGATAATGTAGGGTCAAAGGTCACCTGTCAAAATGAGTTTGATGGAGAATATGTTCCTACTTCTTTTGATTACAAATAATAACAACCTAAAAATGTACTAGCTTTTGTGTAAAGAATCGTTTAATAAAACTGCAACTGCAGTTTCCGTTTGCATTATATGCGTTTCACTTTAATTACCAAAATAATGACTAAACACACACACTTTTGATTATATTATAACTCACCTGCATTTCTTATATGGGTTAAAGTGTTTCCAAAAAGATTACAGCTACCCACCACCATGGTTAACAAATAATCAAACAATTCAACACAGACAGATGGGACGATTCAACACCTACATTCAATTTCAGGAGAGCCAGGTGCTTCCTTATCAGGACTGTGACATTGTCCTCAACATCAGAGGTCAGAATGGGATCTTAAAGGCAGCTATCCGCTCGACTGTACCTGTTTTCTGTGAGCGTCACTTTGTAGTGACGGGATAACACCCACAAAGACAAATCCCACTAATCAATTGTGTGGAGAACATTGATGCCAAAATTAGTCCGCTGTCCCTGGGAGCTGGCCAGCTCTCATTAGCATCAACTCACACCATAAATCTTTGTTCAGAGTAACAGTAGAGGGCTCAAGATAAAACTGAAAGGTGACCTCTATAATAGCTTTAAAAGCCTGTTAACAATCGGATGTGACAAAGACTAGAATTATAGTTACATCTGCCTGGCAAAAAGTCACTGAAAAAAAAGTATTTTTCTCTGAAATACACATGTAAGAATATAAAGTAAATAAAAACAGATTTAAAAACATTCCAGATGTGACACTACGCAATGCAAGACATGAAAATGTTGGAGGAAGAAATACAGAAACATGAATGCTTCACTAAAGCTATGTTTGCAAACTGAGCAATGAAGATTAATGAAAAGACTGTTTGATAACTGTAATCTTTATTTAAGAGAAATGTTTTTAGAATGTTATTTACAAACAAATATTTGGTTAGCTCACAGTTCCTGGATGTCGCTCATTTAACTCTCATTTGGCAGTTACCCACATGACACTTAAGCAGAGAGCCTAACTGAGTGAGCAGTATTATTTGTGCCACTCTGCCTGCATTACAAGGCGTTTCTGTCTAAACCTGATCCTCTGTTTGCCGGACCCTGCTTCAACTCTGACCCAGTTTGCCTGCCTCGATCAACGACTGTCCTGTTCTACCCAACGTCTGATCTCTGATGCTAGAATGCTCATCTTTGACCACTGCCTGCTTGACCCAGAATTAGCTTTATGGACTTTTAGCAGTGTTTTGACACCTGTCATCCTGTCTGAACTAATAAACTTGCTGAACATGGAACCAGGTGTTTGTTTGTTTGTGACAACACTGAACCCACATTACTCCTGGTGGTTATAGGCTAGCACCAGTATAAGGCAGTGTGTGAAAGTGTGTGTGAATGGGACTGTGAATGTAGAGCACTTGGTCCCTCTAAGAAGGACATAAAGGTATGTGTAAGTATACATCATTTACCATATTTATGAGATATTTCTAAAAACAAGAAAGTTAGACTTGGGATAAAGTTGCAGTAACTGAGGAAACTCTGTTTCTGATCCTTTAGCTCTGAAATCCTGAAAACATTTTTCAGCAAATGTTTTGTCTCATGCTTTAAAGACTAGAATGATCTTTTCATGAAGCATGTACAGAGAATAAAAAATGGACCATAGATAGATACGTACCCAAGTTGGACGAGGCCCTTCCCTCTGCAGCCCTGTCCTTCAATCCCTCAGCAATCGACAGCTGCTGTTCGTGATACTGCTTGGCCCTCTCCAAGTCTTGCATGCATCTGGCAGCATGACCCAGCCCCGCATAGGCTCTCATCTCGATGGACTTTTCCTCCAGCTCCTGAGCAAGCTCCAGAACATGTGTGTGGTAGGACATAGCCTTGTCAAAGTTGCGATGGTAGTGGTAGGCACTGCCCAGGTTACTATAGGCCCTGGCTTCCTCCCGTTTGTTTTCCAAGGCCTTGGCGATGCCTAAATGTTGCTCGTGGCATTGAACGGCGTTTTCAAAGTCTCCCATTGCGATGTAAACTGCTCCCATGTTTCCCAGCTCACGGGCCTCCGACAGTTGATCCTTGGACTGCTTGGCCAGCAGGACGCACTGCTTGTGACTGGCTAGGGCGTTTGGATAGTCCCCTATGGCTGTATACACATGGCCCAAGCTGCTCAGAGCCATGGAGGCAGCCTGCAATGGGACAGAAAAACACAACAGTAAAATTAAAGAGGTGTACAGAAATAACAGCGAGAGTCATGGAACTATATTTTTTCGGCTCAGCAGGGCAGATTTTCAAATGACCAATTAGATATTACACAAAGCCTTGGGAGGGCAAAGTCTTCTCCAGGCGTTCAGGTCACCTTGCTTGACTTATCCTCATTTATGTACAGTATATTGTAATAAAACTTTTTTTCTCATCAAGAACCTTGTGTATTTTTGAATAACACAGCAGCAAGGAAACTCTTTATCACAAATCTGATCTGTGGAAAGTGATCTAGTAGGTGACCTAAAAACAAAAAAAAAAAAAAAAAAATCACAATTCTTTACAATTGACTCAAAAATCAATTTTCACCACCAGTATTCCTCTGTAAGTAAGTCAATTAAATGAATAGTAAAAATGAAATAGTAAAAAAGAGAAACTTCAGAAAGTTGGCCAGCAATTCCTAGGAAACTCTACAAATCCAGTACCGACCTCTTCTGTGACACAGTCACCACTGACTTATCAACTGTAGATACGGGACATAAACAGTTGGGAGTTGGGGTCAGTTGTCTTTGCATGAACAGATGTTCAATTAATCATGCAGGGACAGATAATCAAGCACATCCTTCCTGAGGTCCCACTCTGCATCCAGCAGCCAGGAAGGGGTTTGGATGCAGGCCAGGGAAGAGGACAGACACTCTGACAGTGAAGGCCACAGTAACCGCTGCTACTGCCCAGTTCTAGAAAGTCAAAAGTCAGCAACTGCGAATGATGGACTTCTACAGCTGTGGATGTTTAGAAAAGCTCTTTTTGAAAGGTATGTGGTCTGAACAAGAACATGGTAAGTGACTTTTAACTTTGCGTATTTTTTAAACATTATTTCACTAAAACCATCCAGATGAAAGTGTGAAATCTCCCAGCAGGAAGCAGGTGGTGTTTTTACAGAGCTCTTGCAACACCTAATGAAAGAGTTAGACCCTTTGAAAAAATGGTAACCAAAGAAGAAAAGAAATTCTCCCGGATACTAAAAGCGCTTATGAAGACAACCCTTTTCTTTATTCTTTCACACATTTGTTCTTTGTTATTTAATTTTACAAACACACAAAAACCTATCTTTCCTTTGTTTCACATAGCTGCTGATGCCTGGAACCAATTACCTGCTGACATAAGGACTTCTTGCAGTTTTCTCAAGTTTTAAAGACTCGACAAGGCATTATATGAGCCCTGGGAGGCAATTACCCTCCGTCACAACTGTTGCTGTTTCATGTTTCTAGATAGCCTATCTAGAACTGCTCAATTACATGTGCCTTTTGAAGCTCTGCTCCATCTCTCTGACACAGACTTCCACTTTTCTGAGCAGAAAACAGAGAATTCCTCAGCACTGTCTGTTTTCAGGCGAGTGAGGCGGGGGGGAGGGAGGGAAAAAAAAGAGATGGGGAGGTGCAATGTTCTCTCCAGTTGAGATGAGTAACTCTTGTGATCAGTGTCCCTCTAAAGTGAGACTCCAGCGCTGCGTTTTCCCCTCACATGGGAGCCAAGACGGGCAGATAATGAGGCGGCAGCCTTTCCAGGAGCGCTGCACCGTTTGGCTGCGAGGAGGACACTGGGACCGTATGCATCCCGCCTGAAATCCACCCCCACCACCACTGATCACTTTGACTCCCCACCAACATCCACCGCATGATCTTTCAGGGAGGGGGAAATGATTCCCCCTGAAATACATCATTTCTGCCAAACTAGCTTCATTTTAATTTCATTTTTCTTACCGCCCCTATCTGTCCTCCCTCCTCTTCCTCCCTTTCCTCCACCTGCCTCTCAATTTAACTGCAAAGTCACATCTGATTTCCTTTAGAGTCCAATTCCTCTCCGGATCCGGCTTGATTTGATTGATGCGAGCCCCGTTTATCATAAAGCGTTGATAAACCACTGGGCATTATCTGAGAGCACATTCTGCACTGAGGGTCTCCTAATGAATGGGAAAGTAGATTTGGCTTAGAGGGAGAGAGAGGCGGAAGAGGACAGTCGACATGACATGTTTATCAGAATTGCTCGGCTCAGACAACATTAGTGCGTCACTTTTCCTTGACAAGGACACTGGATTAAGATTCTTTGGTAGCTCTGCCCTGTCTCCTTTAAATGAATCTGGTTTTATTCCGTAGTGCATTAGAGAAATTGCTGCCTTAACAGCATATGCTTGATGCAATACATTACCCTGAGCATAATGAGCCTCCCATGTCACCCAGCAGAGCTCCTCCTGATGTTCAAGCTTCTAGTTTCAGTGTGAAAGTCTGTGATTCAGGCCTCCACCCTGGTTTGTGTTTTCTTTCTTAACTTGCGACTTCGCTGCTGTGTTGTTTTGTGTGGTTAGGCTTACCCTGGAGCTCCCTGACTATGTCTTTGAAAATATTCCCGGTTTCATTCTGTACCTTTGAGGTCAGATGTAATCTAAACAAGCAAAACCATCATCACAGGCCTGGTTGTCATAGAGATGATACTGGTTGGTGAGAACTGCAGAGAATGACATTTGTTTTCCTGAAAACAAGTCAACCGTCTTTGCCTCAAAAATTAATTAAAGTTAATTATTCTTATTTTGCTTTGCAGTCGTCATTCATGGGTAGTAGATGTGTGAAATCTGGCCATGTGAAAAACTAAAGAAGTGATAAAAGCAGGTTAAAAGACACATGTGTTTTGCAAGTAGCAGCTTTAAGGTGTTAAAAAGCCCCCAGTTTGCCCTCTGTCCAACCAGCATGCCACAGGAAAGCAGGGCGACCCCTCACTTCAGTAAAGTGCTGTTAATGGGATTATTTGTAAGAGGAGAGGAGCTGCTTTCTCCTGGGAGGAGCAGATGGAGAGCAGAATGATTTCATTACCACCTAGGTGGAAACATCCTTGCTGTTTATTGTACCAAGTCAAAGGTTTGTATAGTACTCTCATAAAAGCAACAAACATGAATATTTCAAAGAAGGAAAAATATTACCTAAACAGGACTTTAAAATTTCATCTTTTAAACCCCACTCTGTGATTTTTCTTATTTTTTATTTTTTACAGTTGTCAACACTCTCATCCCTGGCTTGTTTTCTTAAAACAGTTCATGGTCACTTTTTAACCAAAACATGAAGATTTTTTCTGATTTTTTGTTTATATCTATAGTTAATTATTTTAGATTGTGAAATATTATGTAATAATTTTCCTATTATTTAACAATTTTGGAAAAGGTTGTTGCACATTTTGTACTTTGGTTTAAATTTTCACACAAAAACATTTTTTTCTTAAAACAAAAAAAAGATTATACCTCTTACTTGATTGGCAGTGGATTATTTATGTCTCTAACGAATATGTTTGGAAGCACTGAAAGCCATCTGGGTGTAGCTCATAAGATAGTCAGTAACATTTTAGCATAGACATTTATATACTAGATCAGGGATAGGCAACTCGAGGCTTGTAGGGGTGCAGTGTCTGCATAATGTCCAGATATGCAAGTCCTACTCATGACTGGTAACCTGGTTTAGGTGTGTCCAGACATTTAGAACATGCCAGAGCAGAATATGTTGGAAAACATGCAGGAATGCGGCCCTCGAGGCCTGGAATTGCCTATCCTTGTACTAGATGTATCATATCTGTCATCACACATTGAATTTTGCACAGAGGAAAATTAAGCAATCTACACCACACAAGTCAATGCTGTTCCATGAACAGTAATTGGGCTGGACAAAGTCAATTCTGGTGCTCAGTTGGTTCAATCTCCTAGTTAAAAAACTCACCTCTAAATAAAAAAACATACATTTAATAAAATCAAAATAATAGATTATTTAACCCTCTCAGGGCAGGCAATACAGATTTGCAACAGCTAAATGCTAAATAGCTATTACTACCCCATATGATAATTCTCCCAAAATATCAAACTTTTTCTGTTACTAAAATTTAAAAAAATCATGGTCATTGGTGTATCTTTATTTAGTATACTTACTCCCTTTTCAGAAGGCCCAAAATGCTTTCCGGTCACAGTCTCATTCACACACTGATTGATGGGCGAACAGTGGTGTCAATCTATAACTAGCAGGAGCAATATGGGGCTCAGTGTCTTACCCAATGACACTTCAATATAGGCAAAGCGAGAACCAGGCGTGTGATCTTCCGGTCAGAGGTTGACCACTAAACCTCTGCTCCATGGTTGCCTTGTAATAACAATGACCATCTACACATGCTTGTCATAAATGAGAAATTAAGCAATACATTTTTATTGGATTCTTGAAACTATACAATACAAAGTCCTTTTTTGGTGTAAAATTCCGTTTTTTTTCTCGCACTAAATATATGAAAAATTGCCCCCTTTTGCAAACTGCCTCAAGAAATATACCTTTTGATAAATTTTATTTTTTATGTAAATGGAGAACAAATACTAAGTGGGCTGGTCTGTTATTAATGCTTTTTTTGGATTAAGTTGATCGTTTTAAATCCTGTTTTGAAATTCCTCGTTTATCCTAATTCTTGGGAGTTTTTTTTTTCAAGAAGTTGTGGTATGATACTAACTTTGGTTTGTAGAGGAGATCAGAAGCTGCAGGCAGAATGACAGAACCATAACTAATTCATAAAAAAAAGAAGTATTAAAGAGCTTACAACCAGAAAGGAGAACTCAAAATATAATGGCAACCAACTGGAAATGACAAGGGCCTTAGGCAGAAAGCAACCAAAAGTGTGGTGGTGTTCTCTCTTTTTTGTTTTTTACCGAGGGACTAATTAAGCGACTTCATTACAGCTGTGGTGATTACAAATTAAAACCAGGTGTGAGCAATAAACATCTAACAGAAAACAGAAGCAGAGTAAATTCATGTAAATGCAGGAAAAAACTGAAATAAAACAGAACCACAATAAAATGTCAAAACAATACACAAACTCATAGACTGAACTTGAAAAAACAAACAAGGTCAGTCACTGAGATTCATTCACAGATTCACCAACCAAAAACCATATTCTAGATAATATATAACTCTCAATGTGTTTAACAACAAACATTTACAGTTCTCTCTCTCAGTGATGCCAGCCATGATGCTTGCTGGCACATCATGCTTGACCAGTTGGCCGGGTAGTTCTTGGAATGAAGTTCACAAATGCAGACTGGAGAGTTTCCAAAATCCAAAGCAAAAATTTTCATTTCAAAATGCCCATTTATTTGAAATATATGAATCTAATTCAAAAGAAAGAAAAAAAATAATCAAAATATATCGGCAAAGTCCCACTCCAGCTTAGTTTTTTTCTAAATTATTCTCAGTGGTCTTTTAATTATGGCTATGCAGTTTTAGTCAAAATGAAAAAGCCTGTGTTGCTTTTTTAAGAAATATTTTCTGAAGAGCACCAGGAGCTCATCAGAAATCCGTCTCTGAATTGATGACAGGACTGTTGCCACAGAAGTTGGCTCTTGCTAATTTCCAATCAACTCTGCGTTTACACTCTCTCTCGCTAGCTTATAGCATCTTACAAGCCCAAGCTAACATTAGCATAGCAAAAAGATGGCATAGAAAATCAGAGCTGTCCATGCGCCCAGTTTTGAGCCAGATGGCAGCCTGGACAAGGAAAATGTAGATGTTAATGGATCTATTTGTTTGCAAGTGGATGCATCGGAATCGGAGCAGAAAAGCAAAACTTGTGGCTGCTGAGGCGTCGAAAACTCAAGCTTTTTCCATAAGGGCCTGGTGGTAGGTAAACATCATTGCCAAACTTCAGTAGTTGAAAGCGGAAATTACACAAGGTTTCAGAGTTGTAGCCACATTTATAAGAACTGTGTTCAGATTTGTAAAACTGTTAAAACTTTAGGTTCGGTTGTCAGGGGGCTATGATGTTCCAGTCCTGGGCTTCCTTCCAGGTAATGACTTTCAGCCACCATCTTTTCTGCCACCAGGTCCCCCTCGCTTTTTTAAACCATGGGTTATCATCTGCCTCTGATCCATCTGAATTTGGATAAAGAAATTCTCAGAAATGCAGCTTTGAACATAAATTATCTTATATAAGTCCTCCATCAACAAAAACACCTAAAACATGATTTCCACCGGCATTGTTCTTTAAGATGCATAAATTTGGTGTTGTTTGTTCAAAATAAAACCTTTTGCATTCCTTGGAGCAGAGAAACTTTTCCTTAATACTATAAAATGAAAAATACAAGGCAAAGGCAAATACAAGGCACACACGAAAACAAACACATACTGTTGCAAGTAAAATGCCCCGTTTGACAGCTGTCTAATTAAAAGGTATTGTGGAAAGAAGGTCAGAAGGACCATGAAAAAGAGTCTCCCTTAACAAGCTGAGTTCAGGACTCTACAGGGACTTGCAGAAATAAGGGTGTATTGGGGAGGGGGGCACAATGGAGGGAGAGGAAAGATATAAAAGGCTGCAGGGGAAATTGCCTTTGAAAGATGAGAGAAAAAGGTGAGGGTGACTTTTGCGCTTGCTCACTGCAATCCATTTTGGCAAAAGAAACTAACATCTGAAGTGTAATCAGCTAAAGCAGAAGAAACCACGAAGAGCCTGTCTGAAGGAAGCTTGAAAGGCGCCGCCAAATTTTTACGAGCTCCGTGTTGGTATAAATATCAGAGTGAGGGTGCATATTGCAAGACACACACTGAAGATGTCTGCGTGGAGGCGGTGGGTGGGAATGGGTAACATAAAATAGGTAGGCGGAGGTTTTATGGGTGCATGCGCCGCTCTCTGTACTCGCACACAGAGATATGGATCCAATGGGAGCCGCATTAGATCAGCCATATGACTGCCTGTGTGCCATATCAAAACCGTCTGTTGCTTTAAGCTGGGAAATGTTCGGCTCTGCCAAGCGAGGGCAGGTACAGCTGTGCCTGATTGCTCACCGCTGCACACAATTGGAGGCAAACATGGAAACACACATGTAGACACAACTGTGCTCTCATGACTTCAGAGAGATTATGTTGACTGGCAGATTGTTCTCCTCACAGAGCCACCCAATCTTAAATTAAAATTACCCACAAACAAAATCAAACAATCAGACTGCCTGAACTACATTTTGTTACTAAATCAAAATCAAATAAGAAAACAGTGTTAAAAATCCACTTTAAATATAACTTGACTACCTCTTCATTACCTCTCCCTTTCACTGAAGTTAAAAATAAAAATTAAAAAAACAGATAATTGGTTGCTAATCTTTTACAAATACCAGATTTGATCAAATAAAACAAACAAAAAAAAATAGCTTTGATATAAAGGAAATTATTAAACGTTTTTAATAAAGTTCTGTAATTTTACGGATGAAAAGTGTGTCATAAAGGTCTAAAATATATAAGTGGTACTACATACACTGGAAATAGTGGTATAAATTTCATGGCTTCATTTTTTATTGTCTCTGATAACATTTTTTGATAAGAAAGTGAAATTTAGTGATTAAAGGGGAACATTTCTAATTAATATCTTTATTTGTGTCTTACACTTTACAATCTATATACAATAGACTCTGGGGAAGTAGGACAATGTAAATAACACTCATTTTGACATAAAACTTACAGTTTTCAGTTATTTTTTTATGCAAGCAAATATATTATTTGAAAATTTTATATTTGTGTTTAAAATAGATTTTTTTTTAATATACATTGTTTGCCTCCTCAAAAAAGCACCTGGGTTACAGCAAAAATGTTCTCTGGAAACAAAATTAATTAAAAGATTTGTGCGTCTTTTATTCTCATATTGAGTTGATGAGAACACATTGTCAAAGTAATTATTTAAATGGGCTGGCAGTACATGTGTGGGAAGATTATGGTAACAACCTCAGCACAGCAGCTCAACGCTGGAAGTGGTAACTGAACTGAACCAAACACACCGACTTACCTGTTTTTATAAAACAGAAGTCTGACGCATAACAAAAGCAGTTAGGTTTGATGGTTTTGATGTGTAAAAGAATAAGAGAACAAGAGTTGATGTGTGGTCAGTTTTATGTCCCTATCAGCAAAAAAAAAACGCTGCTCTCAAGTATCCGCTGGCTTTGGCAAAGATTAACACTCCAGGGATCAGGTTTTCCATCCTGTCTTTCATAATATAAAAACATTTTTATAGACCAATCCTGATAAAAAATGGGTTATTGGTGTTTTTAACATGTCATTTTTCTCATGATGGAGGACATAAATAAAGTAAATTACGCTCCAAGTTGCATTTCTTTGTATTTTTATTCAAATTGTTGTGACTCAGGAGCAGACATAAAAATGCTTCTTGAAAAACAGCTTATGTGTGATGTAGAAATATGCAGGGCAGGTCACAAGCTCCCTGCTCTGCTTAAACAGAAAGTTTTCAGCAGTAGGAGGGGAAAGGGGGGCGGGGTCGCTTTGCTCAACATCTGTACGACTGAATAGCTCCAACATTTCTCAACATGTTTGCTATCTTAGAGGTGTGAAGGGCTGTAAGCTAGCAGAGAGCAAGTAGGGAGCAAGTGGGGGCGGTCCCACACGCAACTCACAGGGAAACAGGGAAATCAAAATTAAATGAACACTCGAAACGCTTTTTAAAAAGCTGAAAAGATGATTCTAAAGTGGATCTTTAATAAAATTCTACTATTTCTGATAACAAAAAAGTAAGTCAAGAAACAAAGAATCCTCAAATATGTCTGTTTTCCTTTGGGAAATGCTCTTGAAGAAGCACTATTTGTTTGTTTAGAAAAATCCCCCAAATATGTGTAATCAGATTAAAGTGCTAATCAGATCAATTATCAGCAACGAGATACTGGTGGAGCTACTTGTTTCTGTATGACCCGCGTAACCTGAAGCATGTAGATAAATGACGCCACAGGTCCTGGAGCTTGATAATTCCTTTAGCCTTCACAGGATGCATGCACAAAGGATTTATTGTCACTAAAGGTCAAAGTATGGATGAGGACCTTCATTACAGCTTCTGGCTTACAACAACAGATACTGTGCTCTCAGAAACAAACATGCTGTCCTACCAAAATCTGTGCAGCAAGACATGGGAGGAATCAATGATAGCATAGTACTGAACAATTTTAGGTGAAAAGGGCTGGTTTTAAGTGGGGCAGGAAGGCTGTGCTGTTGTGCCAGAAAAAAGATGACTATTTTTGAAAAAAAATATAAAGATGCAATTCCCAAGTTGAGGATAAATAAGCAGCCTTTACAAAAAAAAAAAACACACAGTGAGAAAAATTGAATCTGACAGTTTCCTCTGGTGTTGGTGGAAAATTTGACTGTTCCTTTTAGTTGGCATGGGGGTTTAATATTTCAAGGTCTCTCTTTTTGACAATGTGCTAGACAAAACAATGTTTACAGAAAACGGCCAAATGGTAAAACAGGAAAAGAAGGCGAGGGTGGACCGGCAACCGGGTTTCCCAGCCCCCACAGCCCCGGCATTAGAGTGGCTGTCCCCCATGACAGGATGTCAGCATTGTTCAAATGCACAAACAGGCCTCCCGCCTTCTGATATAAACACATGAATCTAAAGCCTGCTTGAGAAGGAAATTGAAGAGGTGGCACACAGGGGAAGTGGGGCAATGTGAATGAATCTTAATATACTCTAAATCAGAGCAAAGCCTTGAAGGGATGCACGGCGCTGCTGTTTATTTCTGTACTAAAGTCAAATCTCCACAGGCGTATCTATGTGATGCCTGCTGGTGAAGGGAATCAATTCCTGAGAGACCTCGAGGTGACAGAAAGGGAAATCACAGGGGTGTTTAAAAGTCATTTGAGAAGGGGTGGCGGGATATACAGAAACACTTTCCACTTTGCAAAGCCTCAACAAGGGGCAAAGCGGATATCTCCTTCCGCTAAGGTAATAGGGGTTGAGGAGTAGCGGCACAGTAGGATGAGACTGAAAATGACTGTATCCATCACTCTGCTTCCGAGCTGCAAAATATCTGTCGCTTAAGAAAGATCCAAAGATAATGCCGGGATGAAATGCAAAATGTAAATAGATTGGGATTGAACATCTGTTGACACAGTATAGTTTTCTAAATCTGTCAATTAAATGCTAATTAGTTGCTATCATGATTTCCGGTGGGAACTGAAAACACAGTGGCAAATACAATGCAGTTTATAAGCTGCGATTTGCATCTGAGAGTCTTTAGCGAAACGCTGATGTCAAAGGGTACGGAAGCTCACGGTTTATCCAAAGTAGTATTTAAAGCAAAATTACTGAGAGAAACGTAGAGGATTACAGACTGTGGTGTTATATCAGTCTTGCAGAAAAGTTGTGTAAAAAGATGAAAGACTAGAAAAGGCCATTTCTAAATGTTAAATTGGGTTATCACATCAAAATCATAAAGCTCATTTTTGTGCACTCTGACAGGCAGAGTCTGGTGTTGACATCAATCATTTCTCTGTCTCTGTGCAGCAGTGATGTAATACTGTAATGCCCGTAGTAGACTCAACTTATCCAGAAGACTATAAAAGCTTTTTGAATACATCAGCAGTAGAGTTCAGGCAATAAAGTTGTTGGCAACCAAATTCTTTCGTCTTCATGACAACTGTGCTAAAACCACAGTTTGTACTTAAGCACACACTTTCTCTATCACTCCCTTTCCTGGAGTGGTAAAAACACTCCAGACCTCAAGAAAGACCAGAACATTTTGGTGCCTTGATTGTTTTAGAAAGAAGACCACTAGTGAGGCACTTGTTTCCTGGTTTGCCTCTTGCAAATTATACTTGTTTGTAAACCGTTAAGGTTTTTTTATAGACTTTGTTAATCATGCTCGTAAGTAAAGAACACATTCACATCATCTGCATAAATAGACACAGCAGCATTGAGAAAGCCTAGAAAAGCCTGGAGGCAAATGATCTTTGCACAGCAGAGATTTAATGCAACTGCCACATGATAGGACAGTCCTGGTTTTTTTCTTCACTATATGAATATTAGACAGCTACATTCCACATATTTTCTTCACTAAAAACAAACTTAATCAAATTGAAAATCCCATGACTTGTTCTAAATTCTTTAAGTGCCAGAAACAAGTTAGAATGACCCATCCTGTCATAGGTTTTCCTTTAAGAAAGAAACATAAAGAGAAAAATTGAAACGTTAAAACGTGTCAAAATAAAAGTCAGAATGAATAGAAAAAATATTGCACACCTTTCAAGAACACATTAAATCTCATCTTTGCGCACCGCCAATTTAATTCTGAAAAGCTATTTGACAAGGCTTTTGAAAGGAATGTGAGAACACTAAAAGCAGCTCTTTAGAAAGGCCTGGTCCAGCCTTTTATGCAGACAAGAGCGTACAATATGTAGGAACGATATTCAGAGCCCATGATATTTAAAATAAAAAAAGTCAATACTGACAGTTACTGAGAAAGCCATGTGGTGGCTTCAGTCCTCAAGAGGACCTTACAGTAAAGGAGCATTGCTCTTATCCAGACTGAGCTGAGGAAATCAGATAAATTTTATGCCAACAATGACCAAGACATTAACCAAGGAGAGCACTAAAGTATCTGCTTTCAATATAAAACTACTAAGTACACCTTTCACCATCTCTGCTACAGACCAAACTAGCTCTCCTACCAGCATCTGAGTCTGAACCCTGTTTAAGCGCTCTCTTCTCCCAGTGGAGTGGGACCTTCTTGTAAAACGTGTGCATCAACTATTTTCTGTGCTACGATTTTATTTATCAGTGCTCCCTTCTGTCTCTCTGCAACCATTGATGTTCAAAGAACCAATCATTATGCTGTGCATAACAAGGTCAAAGAGAAAGGAGAGAGCAAAAAAACACAGCAAACAGCGGCAAAACAACACTGTGTTGCATGACTATGCATAATATTTAGGTCACCAAGTTCAGTCTAAATTACTTTTTCTTTAAAAAAAATTGTGTTTACTCATATTGATTTAAATGTGTTGCAATAAATTTACATTTTTTTAATATTTTGGAAGTAGAATCATTCAATGATTGTCACCATATCAAACATGTGATGGTTGCATCACGACAGGGTAGCAGCCAAAACATGTTTCGGTGGACTAGATATTTTATCCTTTAACTGATAAAAAAAAAAAAAAAAAAACGTATACAAATAGACCCAAAAGTACTTGAATTTTCTAAAGGAGGAAGTCCATGTTTGAGGATACAATCCTACTGCAAAATCTGTATAAAAGGCAATCAATTATTAAAACAATCATAAAGAATTACTTAATTTTTAAGATTGAACAAAACAAAACTGAAAAAGCAAAATTAACGTCCTAATATTTACAATTCAAATTAAACTTAAATCCATGACTTTTCACAGTCACACCCATAGGACTTAACAGTAAGCATAACAGATTTCAACAGTTGGCCAGATATGGTTCATAGAGTTTCCTGAGACAAGAAATGAAAAGAAAGAGTGACAAGTTAATGTCCAGGCTGTGCTCCTCACAGTTCCCTTTGAGAATGGGGGACAGAGCCTTTGTCCAGCGCTCCTCTAATCCCTCTCAAACTGTGTCTAATGGCTTTAGACCACAGCCAAAGTGTGAAAATAGAGATGTGTGCTTTTCAGACATCTCTGTTATTGTTTGTGGCTGGTATTTCCAAGTTGTGTACAAAGATAGAACCTGGAAAAATGAAAGTAGGTCTTTATAGATGGATAAAGGTGTGAGTTTGTTCACAATACTGGAACTGCTTTATAACCACCAGTCTGTTTCAGTATTCCTCATCCTCCCTCCTGCTTTAGTTTTTTGATGTATTTATTCTTTCAGAAATTTCTGGTAGACTAAACAAGAACTGCACGTCTGCAGGATGGTCTGCTTCCAGCTCCTCTCATTGTTTAAACCATAGAAAGTGCTGCACTGCTTTGTTGGATCTTTTTGATGTCAAATTTGTGTGATGGTTGTAATAAAATAGATGACACTGAGTTCATATTTAAATTATAAGTGCATCATCATAAATGAGCAGATTAAAATGTGCTAAAATAAATTTATGGTCCCTTTTTGGGGCTTAAAATAGTATATTTACAATTTATTTTATTTAAGGCATTTATTTTAAACTAATCAAACTAATGAACTAAGGGGGGAAACCTATTAAATGTATATTATTGTGAAAATGTTACCTTCGTTCTTCCTGCTTCTGGCACAAACAAGAAGCTGCTGATAACATAAACACTCTCCATTAATGCTAAATACTAAACAAAAGTTCTCAAAGAAACTACAGCCATTTATGTTATTTTAACTATGGTATTTTGTGACACACATAGACTGGAACCACTTCTTCTAATGGCCACTGCACTAATGAAACATTTCCAGCTATTAACTAAAGTTGTTCACAGCATCATTTATGCAAACTGTGCAGTGCTGATCAGGAACAGGGATTTAATGAGAATGTGGGTCTGTTAAGCTACTGATTGGGTTGGGAGAAATTGTAAATATTATTCACTCTATTCTATGTTCCTCTGACCAACGTTCTGTTTTTAGCCCAAACAAACTGGCTAAAATAATTACACGAGGGAAAAAGGATGTGAAGATAGGGGGGGAAAATGGTTAAAAGATAACGCGAATGAAAAGGAAAATATAAAAAGCCACGAGTCCAAAGAATATCATAAACATGTTTGACTGAGTGAAAGATATATTTAAATAGCAGGTGTTATAGCAAAATTAAAATACTGCAGAATCCAAAGCGGTCTTTGTCACATATTTTTGGTGCTATAGTGCATTCACACCTTCAGCAGATTTGCTGGGATCATTATGGCTTCATGCATTTAGAAACATGTTTTCCTTCTGACTACTGTTGTTTTGTATAAGTCCAACATACTAAAACATGCCACTTCAAATTGTAAATACAAGAAATGTTCAAGACTGAGTGCAAATTCTGAGAAACACAGGACAACATGTATTACATTCACTTATATTAGAAAAGTATTTTTCAGCTCAGTGGTCTGATGGTAGAGTGTCTGCCCTGAGACAGAAATATTGTGTGTTTGAAACCACTGTTCGGTCAAACCAAATATTTACCAAAAATAAGACAACTCGATGTCTCTCTGCTTGAAGATTAAAGGTTAAGGGGCTTAAAGGGTTGGATTGGGATTGGTTTCCTGGGTCTGCAGGTCACTGCTCCTCCAGGGGATGGGTCAAACACAGAAAACACGTTTTTCACACCCGGGTGTGTGACAACTAAGACTTCAGCTTTTGAAGTTTACATTTTCTGAAGTCATAAACTTTGACTTTTAACAGACGCAAAACAAAATAAAAAAAAAAAGATGAACCTGTCAGTCTTCCATCATATTTATAATGGCACACAATCGTCCCCGTATATCAACATACCTTCAAACAAATTAAGATTGATCACAAATCTAGATAATGAAAAACCCATCTTACAGACGGTATCTTTATGTGTTTTAAAATAATGTCATCGCATCCTTGCTCATAGCTTAGGCCTTGGTTTGAAAGAATGCCAACAGCTGCCAAAAAAAAATGCAACCGCCCCTAAAGTAGCCTCATGTGTCTCATATATAAGTTAAATAGTCTGCTCAATCACACCTTTAAAAGGCTCTGGTCATCAAGCTTTGCAGCAGTGGGCAAATAAATCAGCAATGACATGCAGCTGGGAGTCTGAAAGAACCCTCTAACTCCAGTCCAGCACATCAGCCATTTAAATCCCCTCCTCCCTCTCTGGTTCCTTTCTCCAAAATGTAATTACAATCCTGGTGCGAGTGGCTGCTGTGGTCTGAGCTGCCTTCAGAACACAGCGTCAACACTAACGCTCATGGGGATCAGACGGCTGAGCTATCTCCCCAAAGCATCGCTGCACCTTACTGCTCCATGGACTGTGGATCCTTCAAGCTACACAAGACTAACTCCATGTGTTCATCACTGCTGAGCGCTGTAGAGAGCTTTTAGCGGTAGGTGGACAAAGCTGCTTGGTCTGATAAAGACTTAAAAGAATGGTTCCTTCACTGCTTTATATAAAATGCTCATATAAACACAAAGACATGAACAACTGCCACAATAAGTTATGGATATTTACACAGTGTTTGCTTTACTTCCCTGATTTTAGGGTTAGGGAGGCCATAGTATTAAACATCTAGTTTGTCTAGTTGTTTTTTGATATAAATGTCTCACTGTGTACAGAGTGTCTTATTTATTGGGGCCAAAACCAAAATACTCAAAAAGAAAAACCTGCTCAATGTGGTACCAATTTCAACATTCTGTTGGCATAAAAAGCTGATTTTGCCAGAAAGTCATTCCAAGTTTCAAGCCATGAACACACGTCGCTCATCGGACGAGCAGCGCCATCTGGTCATTCCACACCTTGAGGTTGGTAGCTGCCAGTCAGACATTGCAGGTGAACTTAGTGTGTCTTAAAGTGTTGTCAGCAGGCTTGAATCAAGACACAGAACTACTGGTGGAGTGAGTGACACACTACAACCATGACCAGTACCTAAGGACCTTTGCACATGGCCAGACAACTATTGCAGGTGAATCCACTGACACCAAGACACTGTTAGGAACGTTGCAGTTGGCACAAGATCAAGTAACCTAGACAAAGGAGAAGTGTTTTGTTCATGCATGATGATATTCCACCACATTAAGCTGGAATTGTTGCAGCTCAACTTCAGTGGCAAAGTGATTCATATGATTTGACCAGCAATGTCGCCATGACCTAAACCTCATAGCAGAAGTGTGAAACACATTACCTCAGAGTGAAATCATGGGGCTAGTGAGGAGCATGAGACATTGCTGTCAAGCTCTCATTGCAGCAAATGATGGAAATATCCGCTACTGACATGGTCAGTTTTTGTATTTTTGGGTAATCTTTTTTATTGTCTTAATTTTTAGAGTAAATAATTTACAAACAAATGAAGTGGTATTTCTTCTCATTCATTATTAGTAATAACAAAGGAAACTGTTATGTATTTAACTCAGATCAAATAGGAGAAGCACTCATAACTAATATCCCTAACTTATTGTGAGTAGTGCATACTGGACATATAATGTCTTAAGTTGGATTCTGAGCCACAAAAAGAAACCTGAAGTGGGACAGGCAGGTTGATGGTTTAATCTCCAAACCTTAATAATTAAATCAACAAACATTAAATATATGGATTGTGTTGATTGACTGGTGATGTAAAAAGTTACTTTTTAACATAGGAGTTAATTTCTTAAAGTTGAGTCAAGACATCTTGATTTAAAATCCTCTGCGGAAATCACCTGGATGAGTGGTGTAACATTTCAAGAAAGAAGACTTTGAGGGAACATATCATGACGTCAACTGAATACAAGAGAACTCTTTATGGACATAGGAGAAAAAGCTGGTGGAAGAAGTTCCTCCCTTCTTCTACGAGCCTCTAGTAGTCATTCCAAGCTGGCTTTGAATCTAATAATGGATTGTGGGGGCTTGATATGAACAAAACTGTGTGTGGTCACATAACCCCCACTGTGACATAAGACTAAGACAAAAGTAGATTTCCTTAATACAGCATAACAGTAGAACAAATCTCAGGACATTCCTTTTCAAATCCAAAGTCAGACACACCACCGAGACAGTAGTTTTTGAAAAAGATGTTTGAAGGCAAAAGCTTCAAAGCAACTTTTTTTTCTTAAATTCTGGATTTCCCAAGACTGTACAGTCTGGCCCCACTGATGAAGTCCATTTGCAGGTGGTGTTGAAGCCCCACAGAAAACTAGACATGAGAGGAAAGTAAACGACAGATGGGACATCAAAGGTGTGTCAGACTAAAGAATGGGGTGTGGTGTTGATCAGACCAGAAGGAACGTTCCGGAAAAAAAAATGCTGCTTTTATGGTATGTTTTCTAGGAGATGCAATGCCACCTGCTAGTGTTGCCTCCAGCTGTGAGCACGCGCCACGGGACTTTGACTGACAGAGAGGGTAAATAGTTGCTAGCAGGGGTGCTGATTGTATCTCTTGCCTGGGGCTGACTTAGAGTCAGGGCGGGCTGGTGATTGGCTTTTGTTACAGCCCTTCAGCCACAAATTAAGTTGGCATTTCAATCAAGCCACCAGCGATACACATTTGTTAAAAGCTAGTTTCTGCATCAATGGCCTACCACACAAATGCACACATGACACAACAAAAACCCACACTTGCATCTGTCATCATAAACTTTAGAAGTAAGAAAAAAAGATTGAAAACAGACAAACAACCTAATGGAAAAAGATACCCCGAGTGGATTGAAGTGGAAATGGGGTGGTGGGTGAAGAAGGGAGAGCCAAAAAGAGACTTAGCAGAGAGAGGAATATGTTTACTAAACTTTGTGAGGGGGCTGTGTTGGAATTTGGGGGCATGATTTTTCAGGAATGATTGTTGTGCTCAAGTCACGCAATGCAACAAGGAGTGGGGGGTTACCAGCGTTGGAGGAACATTCGGTCTGGTTAACTCCACACCCTTACAGGAAAAGAAGAGTTCTTAGAGTTGAAAACAAACTCATAGGTAAAGGGCTAATTTAAATGAACATTTGTGAGAAAAAAATAGGTTTCAAACTAAGTAAACTTTATGTATTTGTTAATTCAAATACCTTCCCACTAGAGTAAGAGGACATTTACCAGTGACAAGCTCAACTTAAGTGGAGTGAGCTGGCAATCCTCCAAATTCAAAGCTTTGTTTGATGAAATAAAGATTTTAGCATAAAGCCCCACTGTAATCTTTAATTTAGCTTTTAAATTTTAGGATTTAACTAGAATTATCCACATACCGACCTTGTCTGACTTACAAAACAAAAAAAAATATGCATATAGCAGAGTACACACCAGAGAGACAGATTCTTAGAAAACTCATCATCTCCAGGAGATTCTGCACAGCCCGGAAAACAACCATAAAACAATTCCTCTCTAGAGTGTCTCTTTTGCAAACACCCAAACTGAGCACACACACAAAGACAAGGGAAGGTCCCCTTTGTCTGCTCAACACTGATGAAAAGCTACCCACTGCGAACTTCAATCACATTGGAAAATGAGTTGGAGACACGCTGCAACCTCAACAGTGTCATTAAGCCTGTCAGTCAGCCCTGAGGAGAGTGGGGAAGGAGAAACCGCCGGCGGCCTTCTTCACTGTGGTTTTTAGCCCCGAACGACACCCAGAGGAACCCGATGCTCCTCCTGTGCTGGATCTATGTCTGACAGTAGCATAATTTAGCTATATGATTACGCAGTCCCGGCTAAACCCCCCCAAATGTCAACCGTCCAGACAAAGGAATCATGCATATTCTAATGGTATTCAGACTACAGTGAATGATAACATTATCATGTGGGAAATGATAGCTGAAATCCCATCATATATGTTCCCACACGTTAAATCCATGTTGTGTGCACTGCACACACAGCTGCACTCACACAGGCTGAGACGCACGCAACGCACGAAGCGCGATAAGCTCTCCATGCTGTCAGAGGCTGGTGTGTGATTGGCCTCTGTGGAGCTACTGCTTCTCTCATCATTAACTCTTCAGAGGATCCCGCTGCTCTAATAACGCTAAGCCTCCCTGAATGGCGATGAAGTCAAAAACGTGCCCGTGCACTTATTCACAGATGCCCAACTCATTACACGCAAACACACACACACACAAACACGCGTGACAGCAAACACTCGCCTCATCGCAGCAATCACAAATACACACAAGCATATGTGAGCGGCCTGGAAAAGCAAGGCCGACACCAAACACAATATGAAGCAGTTATGGCCAATTTGCAGAAACAATACGCTCCCTTTGCAGAGTTCCATTTTTGTAACGTAGTTTTAGATTTTCTGTCGAATCAATCCTTTTAAAAATGTCAGATGTGCCGTTTTACTGTCCAGCTGCTTCCATACGCACATTATTAATGTTATGCATCTTTGTCCAATATTTTTCTAAGCATTAACCGCTGAAGGATGTCAACAATTAAGTTTTAATCAAAGGGAACATTCTTTAGAGCAGGTTTCAAGCAGTTTCACTCCCTTCTTTGGTCTGTACATGTGAGTGCGTTTACATAGTTGTAAGGACAGCCCCTTATGGTTGTTTATTATAACAGGGACCTTTATGTTTGTAAGTGTAGTGGCCTGTAAAGCTTTAAAACCTTGTTCAGAGCTAAGACTTGGTTTTAGAATTGGTGTAAAGCGGTTATCTATGACTATTGAGGTCAGGGTAAGTGGCTAGAAAAGCATCATGCAATGAAACCCGTTCAAAAACGTAGTAAAACAAAAACTGATTGCATCTATAAAAGGACGACTTTGGAAGAAGTAGAAAGTACTCATAACGTAGGAAAGAAATGACAGCCCCTGCAGTCGGAGCTTAATGAGATAGGCTGTCAAGGAAAACAGTTTACCTTTTAGCCTCTTCTTAAATATTTTAAAACCCTAATTTCACTTGGTCCAGTTTGAAATGTGAGGCAGCACATTTAGAAGCTTTTGTCTGAGCTGAAGTCTAGCCAGACAGTCTTGACAATTATTTAAGTACCCAACTAGGTTTATCTGCAAGGTCAACTATGAGAAAACCCGTCCCCTCTTAAGATAGACTACTTTCATTTTACTTGCTTGGGGCCGCGTATTTTCTCTCCATTTTATTGCTTTTCTTAGGGCTTTGCACAAAGAGACATTCCAGCTCCTCATTCAGATGCAGAGCTCTGGGCCAGAGACTGGGAAGGTCTGGATACTGTGCCACAGGGACAAGAATGCTGACACTGCTGTAACTCTGGACAAAAGCTAAGATCGAGGGCGGAGACAGAACGAGAGGGGGAGAGCAAATCTTGGTGTACTGGAGTTGTTAGCAAGCTTAAGCTGAGCCAAAAAAAAAGGAGTTACATTCCCCATCTTTGGCAGGGGTCTTACAAAAGATCATTTCCTCATTCTGCAAAAATGCAGCCTCCAACAACGTAGAGTGCAGCAGCAATATACAATGCAAACATCAAACACTTGAAGCTAAGCTGACCTCTCCCCCTCATGGGAGATCCCATGTTCCCCTGCTATAGAGAAACCATTCCCCCATCACACGTGGAACCGGTCCAAGAACTCAAGCTCATCACTACTTTACAGATGGTTGAGTGGTGAGGGCTTATCTGGTTCCTAACCATGGCTTTGCTCTTTAAACATCAGAGAAAAGGCAAAGCACACAAGGGAGCCTGCACTTGATTCATCATGCAACCTGTTTCAGGGACAGCTGTAAAAGGAAAGGGGAAAAGTAGAAGACCAAGGAATGTAGCTGCAGATGCTCTTTTCTTGTTTTTACTGTAATTATACAGTAATAGATCACAGCACAAAAAGTAGCTAATCCCTACATTTACCATCTCAGAAGTCACATATCAGCCTCTCAAAAAAATAACACTCACTTGTTCATAACTACAAAAACCATTTTTGATGCAGTTTCTTTTCAAATACCTGTATTTATTTTATTATTTTTAAAAAATTATATTGGATTATAAGAAACTGGTGTTGAAGGATCCAAAATGCAGGAGACCAGGCTCAATGGCATGAAAAGTGTGACAAAACTATGAAACAAAAGGATGAAAACACAGATGACCTGACACGGATGAACTGAAAACCAGACATTCGGATATGATGAGGGTAATTATTTAAACAAGTATATGAAACCAGGTGAGACTGTGACAGAGGGGAAAACGATCCTGAAAACAGAACATGAGAAGACAAAACTCAATGGGAACATTTCTGCTTACGCAGCAGAAATGACTGCTATATTGTTGTCTCTACAACAGATAGTGGAGGTCAGACCAATTAAAAGCCGTGTTTGGTCAGATTCAAGTTATTCAGACAGCTATTCAGACTGCTAGACAGTTATTCAGATAGCTGACCTGATATTTTAATGGAAACAAAACAGACATTATACAGATAAAAATCAGCAGGATTTTCCATGTCACTTGTGTACATTCCAGCACGCGTAGGAATTACAGGGAATGAGTTTGCGGACAAAAACACAAAAGTAGAAGCTATGAAACCTGGCATTGATATATAAATTGATGTTAGCAAAAAAGAGGCAAAACGGTTGGTGAAAGCAAAAATAGATAGTGGGAGGAGGACAAAACAAAGGAAGGTGGTACAGGATACTAAGAGTTATTGGGAACATAGAAAACATGCGTCGTAATAGATCAGAGAGCAGGGTTTTGTCAAAACTTAGATATGGTCACAGACAATTTAAATATAATTGTTTTAAATTGGAAAAAATATGAATGGTAAATGCGATTTTTGTAATGAGAACAAAAGAATAGAGCGTGTGTAAATGAAATGCAGGACGTTCTCTGCTCAGAGACAGTTGTTGTAGGAACATCTTGAAAAATACATTAGGAAATCAAATCAGATTTTTAAGTAATACTGGTAGTTATATATTTGTACATTTATTTGTAAGGAAGATGAAAATGATCACAAAGTGTTAGGGTAAATAATGGGATCGTGATGTAGATACATTCATGATAAATAACCAGATTGATAAATCCATTATGACCTACACTCCATACCAGTGGGTGGCAGTAATGCTCCCACACACTGTGTGCTATCCACCATGAAACTACACAAGAAGAAGATTACAAGCATCAAGAATACATAATAGACAAACAAAGCCAAGGAGCATTATTCTCATAGATAAAAAAAGCCCCAAATACTAAGAGGCCACATTTTGGAGATACATATAAACTGTATTTTTCCGACTAAAAGCAAAACGCGTAATAATGTGAAATATCAATGAACTGGTCTTTTTTTTAATAAACAAAATGGATCAGACTAAAAGGTAAATTAAGCGAGAAAAACATTAAAAAACATAACTCATCGAGATTCCTGACCATGGTAGCCATCATGCTCCAACAATCTATTTAGTGGTGCAGCTTCATAGCTTAAAAAGCCTGTAGAGCAAAAGCAACTTTTGAAAGCTTTCATTGGCATTGTAGTGTTAATTCCTCAGGACCACTCCCCCTATATATATATATTATTCAATTTAATGAAATGCTCTCTTATTCAAACATTCCTCTCCAACCCTGCACTCTGAACACCAACCCCTCCCTATCCCAGAAAAGGACTGGGTCCCCACATTCATAAATGGAGGAACAGACATAACTTCCTTTCTCCTTTTGGCTAGATTTCTTACGTTAGTTCAATTGAAACACAATGCTTAGCATAACTTAAGTTTTTAACAGAGTTGAGGAAATATATTTACGTGAAAGCAACAATAACAAGAAGTTAACATGACTTCAAAATTATAATGAGATTAACTCACCAGTACTTTGTTTAAACAAGATATTTCAATTCAATTGAACAAAAGGTTATGTTAACACAACAAATCATGTTTGTCACCTTGACTTACAATTTTGAGGCAGCCCTTTAACTCATATTTTTACGTTGAAACATTAAATTTTGCTTTACAGTGTAGGAAGAGTCTGCGCTGGCAGCATTTCATCCAAGCTAACACAACCACACTTTCCCCACAGTGCTAGCAGTGATTGTCAAAACGCTTTTATTTTAGCATCGACTTTGAGGAAAAGTGGTTCCTCTTGCACCTTATCTGCAGAGACAACAACAGCTCGCTGCCGAGGCCGGCTCTAGGTTGACATCATGAAATGGGCAGCACCGACAAGGAGCGAACGGTGGTGCCTAAGAGATTAAGGTGTCTTTCTTCCGGGTAGAAAAAGAGCTTACTAACTCATGTTTTATGAAAATTTGTTCTTTAGCAAACTAAAGATAATATATCATTATTTAGAGAGATATGTTTACAATGAAATGCTTAAAATAGCATGGAATAAGCCCATATTTCTGAGCACCGCGCACTAGAGAAAATCGGTTCAAGGTAATAAGCACAACCAATAATAATACATGAGGCATCTCAGTTTATAAAACAAACTAGCAATTTTTGAGAAAATATAAGCCTAAAGAATACATATTTCTGTTTTTATGGCAGTCTTCATTTGCATTTACAAAACGCTGGAATAAATTCAATTCTAAATGGTAATAATCCAATACTTTTTATTATCAGTCATCCGATTTGCATTATTTCTAATATAAATAATCAATAACTTGAATGTGATAGAACATTATTTTAAAAAGTCACAACACATTTAAGAGTAGACTTAACTTATAATCACCTCTGGTTGTAAATCATATCCAAAGATGATTTAGGCATTCTAGCAACGACTTATGAAAATAATAAAAAAAAAACGGGGTGTAAAGAACTACATACTTTTGAAAAAAATAGATATTTTAAATAAAATCCCCAAACTGTGTGGGTAACTGCATGTTTTAGAAGTGGTTTAACATAAGAGGACAGGGAAGATCTGGTCTGCCTGCTGAATTATGGACCAGCTGCAGGCAGGCACAGAATGATTGATTAAGGCAGAAGACAGGGGAATTACAATAATCAGCTCTGGAGGGTATAAAGGCATGAATGATCATCTTCATTTTAGAGAATGAGACTACAGAAATTCATGTTGAAATGTTAAAGAGATGAAAAAATAACCAGAGTGAATCACTGATTGGATAAGTTGGTCAAAATGGGGTCTGTTCAAATATACTATTAAGATCCCTGAGAGTGGGCCTTGCATACTTGGAAAAAAAGGAAGTCGCTAAGATCTCTTAAGAAGGAAGGCGGACATTTTTGTAGGCAGCTCAGTTTAGTAATTTCAAGGGGCTTAAATGAAATATAAGGCTGAATGTTGTTAGCAGAAAAGACGTGAATAATGTCAAAGAAGAACTAAACAGCGATGAGCCCACTATTGAGCCTTGAGGCACACCAAAGGTAGCAAACACAGAACTCAATGGAGCATGTGATGCTAAAAACGAAGCTCATTTTGAAACACTGACCTTGACGATGTACTCGACAATCAAAAAGGTGCATATTACTGGGAGATTTGACGAAATCATAGGGAACCCGGGGCTAAGCACATTGTGAAAGGTTCTTAAAAAAGTCACATTAAAAAGTGGTTTTAAATTTGAAACTGACATTTTTGGGAAAAAAAGGATGTAAAGTTAAGATGTTTAGCACGTGTTTGGTATATAGGAGTGTGATGCAGTGACAATGCGTTTTTCTGATTATAATTTTGACGTAAAAGTTTGTTTAATAATAGCTATATTGCTGTGAGAAAGCTGCTGCAGAAGCTCAGTGATGAAAGATGCAACAGTATAAATGAGGTGTTAAAGCAAACGCAACTGAGAGAACAGTTGGAAAAGCGGAAAACAGATCCGAAAATACTTTTTTTCCCTATATAAGTAATTATTATATTTTTTTATAGGTCCACAGACTCCTCACATTGATATTTTCAGAGAGGGGCGACCAAGCTTTTGCCAATTTTGACTGAATAAATGCACAAAGTTGGCCAATGCACAAATCAATAATAATTCCCTTACTTGTGCAAAACTTATTGAGGCCAGCAGTTCTGTTGGGCCATCTCCAAGGGACTGTTGCTCTACATTTCTGCCACTTACCAACCTCTAACCTCAGGTACTAATCACTAATTAACATGCAGTCTCTTCCGCATATTGACACAACTGGTATCAACTCTAAAGGCTGAAAACCAACAAAGTACAACTGAATGGTGTTTCAGAGGACAGCTCTTCCATGCAAATGTCCACAGGCTGCTGTGCTGGGCCGGGGCAGCCATGCAGGGACCTGCCTGGGATTGGACGCCTCTCCCTTTTCACAACAATGTCTTTTTATCACAGAGCTGCTGACATGATTCATGAGCCTGAGGACCTGATGTGGAGCTGCTGTGCAGGCCAGATGAAATCCCCCCAGTCCACTAATGTAGGTTTCTGTGTTGCTTTTCAAGTTACTGGAGCAAAGGAGCTATTTTCACACTGCTGAGCAAGAAATATGTCTTTCTGTGACTAAATCAACCATATCTACCCCTTCCCAACCTTTCGTTGCTCTTGACATGCTCACACACAATAAACAGCAGAACACAAGTCTGCCTTTTTTTTTTTTCCTCTTTCCTTTCTCACCTCACTTACCAGGAGGGGCTTCCTCTCTCCTGCTGCTCCCAGCTTTCTCTAAGCATCTCTCTTTCCTCTGCCTCTTCTCCTTCATTAAAATGGACTTCCTAAAGCCTCCATTCATCTTGCTGACAGCTCCAGTATCGATCGGGCTGAAGAAAGGGGATGCAGTTCCAGAGCTTCAAATGGCTCTCTGGTCAGCCTCGATGAGAGGTGGACTGGACTAAAGCTGGAGGGAAGGAGGAGCGGGGAGTGCCAGATTTAACTGGGGGTGGGGTCCTGCCCAAAGCCTGGACCCTGAAGTGAAACTTGGTCACCAGTGACTAAGAATTCCCCACTGGCAGAGTTAAAATAGCTACCCCTCTCTGTAATAAGGGTGATGGCGGCATGATCCGATGATGTATTATTCCCATGGACTTCTGATAGTAAGCTCAAGTGAGATATGTTCTGCAGTTGAGGAACAAGGTTTCAGCTGACACAATTAATTCTACCATCTGATGATGAGATCACTTGATCCAAAATGTTTGGTTTTTTGGGAATGATGAGCACTTTCATGATGTTTTCTGTGGCCTGCGGTGAATCCCTGACGATCCTTCCATCTTTCTGGTGAGCATAATCTAAGAGTGTGTCGGTGTCATCTGTAATCATACGCTGCATCATGTCAGCGTTCGTCTCGCGTGACCATGTCACAACCTATTTGTTAACTAATCTGTCCCTCTATGCTGCCACTTCACGAAGGAACAAAACAAAACAAAGTGTGATGGTGGAGAGTTTCCAACTGGAAGTCATTTATTCTGCGCAGTGCACTGGAGTGTTCAGATGAGGGTCTTTTTAAAGCCACATTAGCAGATGGGTTTGTGACGCTTGAATATTGATGCTGTCATCAGTGGGGCAAAGACTCCATATATTATTTTGCTTTGAAGATCCAACGGTGGCATATAATCACTAAACAATGGTGTGTTTTTGTTTTTTGCTTTAAATTAACTCTACCTTAAAATGTGGTGACATATAGAAAAAAGGGGGAAAAAATGGGAGGTGAAAACTATCAGGATGTATGGAGCTGGGGAAGGAGAGAGGAAGGAGGCGGCAGAGAGCAGTAGTCGATATAACGGCAGTCATTTATCTCCTTGACAGCCATCCAAATGCTCTGCTAGGGGAAACACAGAGCTGCGTCACCCCGAATGCAGCAAACGCACAGCACCAGCACGTCTGCCTGCATGCACATGCAGAGCAAAACGTGCGTTTATGAGGCGGGGATTCTGCTCATGCGTGCACACGGAGACACGTCAGCACATCCCTGGACTGCAAACGGAGCAGGCAGAAGCCTCCAAAGCGGAAAGCAAACACATTTTACTCCTGCTTCACAGCCCTACATCCTCACATCTGTTTGCGCGCACGGAAATACTCCAAGACAAACGCGCCCATGAATGGGACATGACACGTTCGCACGACGCTGGAATACGGGGATACAGATGTGTGCTGCCAGCGATGCACACAAGAAAAACACACGATCCCTGTTCCCAGCTTTGGTCATGGCCCATTGGCTGACGCCTGCCGTCCATCTCTCATGATTCATGGCTAAGCAAGCTGCTGTGAAGCAGTTCTAACCCAGTGAGCTGTGGAGAGCTGGTGTGTCATTAAGGCACAGCAGGCTGCGTGTGCTGCTGCACTATTGCTGGCTCTGTGCCTCCGCCTTGCACACTATAGAAGGTAAGACGTCAGGCTCTTCTTGCCTATGTCTGTCAAACATACAGCTGAGTCCACTTGCATCTTGGTCTTTCTTATGAAGTGTGCACACACAGCAAGAGATGTGTCACTTTGTATTTAGCTGAACACCCATCTCTTCCAACCCCCCACCCAACATTTCAGCTAAATTGGCTCCTCTAATCATCCCTAAATCCTCCTTTCTAATCAACAAGGCATTGAAGGCTAAAAATAAGGGGGGGTAAGAAGACCAATCCCCTTCTCCTCCCACACCATCATCTATTGGCATGGCCCCAAAGAAATGAGTTGGAGGCACACGTTTATCCACTAATGACTCCTTAATGATCCCCTCCTCTGTTGGTGTGCTGACAAACACTGACAGACCCTGACCCTGACAAGAGGAACGCCCACGCCGGGCCCTCCACCTCACCTCTTATTTAGAGTATCCTCTCTCCTAGCCTGATTAAATAAGCTAGTGTCCAGTTCTGCCCTGGACTTGATGGGAATCCTATATGGCAAAAATAACATCTTTCACCTACTATTTTCGGATTCAAAGCCAAGCAAATATAGACTGTTGCAGTTTTTTAAAAGGCACCTGAAAGCTGGTGTTAGAATGGAGCAATGTTTCCCCGAGCGCTACCTTTAAAAGATCAATTTTAGGCCAAAATAACTCAGATGAAAAGTGTGTGAATTTTTTTGATGATGGTGGACATATTTAAAGAAAATTCAGCTTAAAATTACATTTCAGAATATTTTTTTTACTCAAATTGTTGTAAATCAAGAGCCAACTCAAGAACTGCTGCCACTCTGCAAAAACTATGTCCTAGACGTAGAAAATTACTTTTTTTTTGTTTTTTACTTAGCCATGACATAGTCATAGTTAAAATACTAATGGGAACATTTTTCAAATTGATCAAAATATGTTTGGAGTGGATCAGGCAACAAAGTGGAGTGTTGTCCACTGTCAAAAAAGTTCTTGATGTTGATGGATTCATGTTACCCTCATGGCAACTGTGGAGGTGAAAATATTTTTAATCAGTTTTTTTTCAATTTCATTAGAGCTTTGCTCATTTTGATTGGCAGGTGCCTGTGGGTGGACTCAACCAAACACATATTTCTTCATCCATCATAAGTGGTCGTTTTTGGCTTGTAATTGGGTGGTTAGAGTAAACCAGATAATGTGTGTATTCTACTTCCAACTTTATCTTTTGTTTCTTTTTAGTTTTTCACAATCCTACAGGTCGTGCAACAGCTGTTTGGTGCTTAATGTATGCCTACATATGCATAATGGTTGGTTGATTTAAGTCCAAATTCAAATTCTTCCCCTACCCCTCTGGCTTCTCCCTACCCCTACAATTGAAGGGGCATTTGAAGTGGAAGAGTTGTACAAAATAATTTTTTTTTAAGGGATAACCCATGCAGTGGAGGGATGCAAAGCCCTCCGCCATGAGAGTGAACCATGTTGCACTGTGCCGCTGAGGAGAAGTGCATTTCTTAACGTGGGTGTGCTCTGATGTACAGAATTTTGCATTTAAATGGAAGTAATGACTTTTTTTGTTTTAGCATGACCTTTTTAAAATTTATAAAACCACTGATGTTATGTAAATTCGAGAGCTAGCAGCTATGCGATAAAATATCTGACTGGCAACTACTGATGATTGAATGGGATCATTGAATGGGAGTGGCGTCCGAATTTGGATACACTATTTTTCCATAATTTTGCGTTTGGAGGGCCAAATGTAGAGATAGGGAGAAGGTGTAGGGCGGGGGTCAGCAACCTGGGGCTACATAATTTTTTTTTTTCCCCCGCTGATATGAAACTACCCACATTTGAAGCATTAAGATCATCAAATATGGTGCAGGGTGACTTTTATTTTTAAAGGATGTCATAGAAAACCTCAGACATAAGTTATAAACTATGACATTTTTTTTAAACTGCTATTATTTTTCTACATATTTATGTTTAAGTTACACAAAAAAGTATGTTTTTCATAATAGCTGCAGTGGCATAACAATAAATTATCATCTTTTTTTCTTAGAGGAGAGTTTGTGGCTCCTTCTGGATGATCGTCAGTAAGAAATGGACATGAATGGCTCTTTAAGTCTTGAAGGTTACACACCCCTGGTGTAAGGCTAGGGGAAGAATTCAGATTCGACCTAAGAGTCATCATTCTCTAGAATTATGGAAAGAAACCTTTGCATAGCTAAGGCCAACATTTAAAAAGAGATCAGGAATTTGCCAGTGTTTGAAGACTAGAAACAGTGGAGCCACTAGTAAAATGTCTGGATTCCTTTAAGTTTTCTGTAATTGTTCTTTCCATTTAAACCTGGACTTCAGGGAGTGAAGAGTAGAGAATCTCCTGAACATCACAAAGGGCGTAATTACAGAGAGCTTCTCTGCCAGTTAGCCTTAGTTTTTCCTAAACACACAAAAACACAGTGAATCAGGGCTTACCTCCCTTTACTGAAACCTAATATTTAAGAAGAAAACATTTCAGAAAAATGCTTGGGATCAAAAGGGGGAACATTGAGGAAAAATCGACTCAAACTGTTTTGATCTACAATTGCTGAGGTGATCTTTTGTACATATATGAGTACTGGCAGAACTGGATAAAACCAGGTGTTGAAACTGGGTCAAAATCAAAGAGATTTTATGTTAAATTTATGCAATACATGCAAAAGCTAAAAAAATCAAAAAATGATAAGTCCAAAAGTCAACGGGTTAAAGAAAACACTTCTCACCAGCACATGACCTCACTGTTGAGGACTGCAGCCTCCAGTCTGTTGGGGATGACAGAGCGCTCACTCTGAGCTTTTTCTCAGTCCCGCCTTCATTTTTGTTTGTATTTCTTTTTTTCCTCCTCCTTAGTGCTCCATCTTTACAGTGTCCTGGTTAGATCGTAATGACCCACTGTTAAGAGCCCACTGGTTTGCTATGGAAAAGGGGCCCCGTTTCTTTAATGCATTGCACAACAACACAGATTGGCCTTATTAGAAATGATAAAGAGGCTTCGCATACACACTCCATCTTTGGAACGATTCTTCTCTTAATCTACAGAAAACATTTAACTAAATTTACAGAGTTTTTATTTTTGTTCCACATTTGTTTCAACATCTCTATCATCATCTAATCATGTGACTTACTTGACTCCTATTTTAATTAGGTCACCATTTATCCAGATCATCAATAAATTTTAAACATAGAAATTAAATGGCTTTGACAGTCAAATAATTAAATATTTGCTTAATTGTTGACATTTTATCACATTTATGAACTAAAACCTATAAGAATTAGAGCTCAAATTTCATTTTATAGTGCAGCTTCAGTTCTCTTATCAACTCAAGGGGTTTTAGGAAATAATTATTTAAAAAAATCTGTCTAATTCATGTTTTAGTTCAAAAACAGACCCCAGATCTGTGGATTTTTGATTCTTGTAGATTGTAGGCTGCAGACTGGAAATCCAGTCAGAAACAACATCCTGTCCCAGGGCCCCTAGGAAGTGACCTCAGCTTCAGAAGGGCCAGCTGAATAGTCCACACCAGAAACAAAAACATGGGGCCGGCCATAATGAGCTCTGCACCAGGCTCCAGAGTGTTCTGAGGGAAACCAGGTGGTGTGACACACATATGATTCGGATTAGGGGGGGGTGGTTCCGATGAACACGAGGGGGTGTCAATCTGAAATATAGGATGCAACAACATTTAAAGCGCGCTCAGTGGCTTCAGTTACAAAAAATAGAAAAATCATGTGAATGATGTCAAAGGAAAAATAAAACTTAAACATATTATTCATACTACGAACGATAATATGAAAAATGTGGAGTTAAAACATAAATAATTCACAATATTTTTCTTGCTTTTCCCCTCTTTTGTCTTCCCTTTTCTCTCTGTTTTGATAAGATCCAGTCAGTCTCCAGCCACAGCTGGGAATCATCCCCAAACACTCTGAGCCAATCAGGATGGAGCGTGACTGGATGCTTCTTCTTTATCAGCTGCTTTTGTTGTAGCATGGAGCCTTTTCAACCGTGTCTCTTTTAATGCCTAAAACCCCTTCAAATGTGTGTCAGAAGGAAATGTAAACATTAATCATAAAATTTGCCCTTCTGTTATGACCTTAAATCAGGAATTTAAGATTTTTCTCTACACTAAGAAAACATGCACCACACTTAAGGACCATGTCTTATTTTTTCTCTTGTAGGAGAAAATATGCATCAATGAATTTGTTTTCTGCTAAACGTTTAAACGAATTTGCAGTTAAAGCCAAGCTTAATGACCTTCCACCCATCCATAACGCTGACTTCATCCCAAACTCTGCGAGTCGAGCTGTCAAGGTCATCTCTAGCCTCATTCTTCAACAGTTACTTTCATCCTGGAGCATTGTGCTGCTTTTGATTGGGCTGTTTAACCGCCTCCTGATATCAAGAGCACAAACAAGCCAGCCTGCCGGCCTGGTGGGGAGGATAAGGGAAGAAGGGAAGACGGGGGCCATTCTTCTCCCCGTGTGACGGGAATTGTATTGGAACAAGCACCTGTCAACTCCCCCCCCAACAATGACCACAGAGGTTGGGAAGAGACACAGGAAAGAAGGTAGAGAAAGAAGGAGCTACACAATAACAAAAAGTGGATCTCACTTTCTTTCTATCTTTTTATTGTCTAACGCTGCCATGTGCTACGAAATCTCAGGTAAGAACCTGCAAGAATGTTTTGCATCGATGAGGCAAGCTTGCTGCTAAATTTCGTATATTACTTAATTCTTTTTCCCAATCTGAATATTTTTCCACCAACATTTGAACAAAACTTGTAATATTTCTGGAAAAAAAAACACAGGTGACTTTGTCATCCTCTCTAAAGGCAGACGGCTCCTCTGTGCTTCTTACCTCTCTGTCTTTTAACTTCATGGCCAGTACCAGCTGGTTGCGGTGGTTGGTCAGAGCTTCCCGGTAGTTCCCCTTGGAGAAGAATGCAGAGCCCAGATTCCCATGAGCCCGGCATTCCCCAGTTTGGTCACCTTAAAAAAGATGAAACGTAAAGCACCTGTGAGTACGGAGCTGCAACCTGTTCATGAAAATGTTCAGCACTGCAGTGCCACAGTTCAGCAGGGACGTGATGGACCACAACCGTGAAAGTGTCCCTTCGAAGTTGTCTGCAGCGGAGTGTCTTCTCTGACAGCTGTTGGTGTTAATCTGAGGGGAAAGCCTTATTATTTCTGCCCTGACAGAGAGGCCTCCCAGAAAGAGCGTCTCAGAGCTCCACCTGAGAGCCACAGCTCCTTATCTCCTGCTGCTCTGCCCAGTCATGTTTCAAATGTGTGGGTGTGAGAAGAGTGGAGCCAGTCCGTGCAGCTCTGTTCTGCTTTTTTAACCAAACATCTTTCCTTTCCTTTCCATGCTCTGTACCTCCAATTGTTGTAGTTTTTTATACAAATCAGATCATAGATGCAGTAAAATCAGCAATTTTATTTAAGAGTCTCAAATTTAAAGGAGTTTCCACTGCATCACACATCACATGTACTAAAATTTGAAAAAAACATTACTAAAAAAGAAGAAAAAAGTACAGGAACATAATTATCTGTCAAATGCAGACCAGATTGTGCCGCTTTGCCCCTCTTTATGCTAACGACACAAAACCAAAATAATGGATCAATCACACAATAGTTGGCAGATGGTAGTCGGAGCAGAAAAATAATCTGTTGGACGGCTGGTTCACCGCTTTTTAAACTTTTTTCCTATGATTTTTCACAAATGTAAAGTTCTCACAGATGATTTTGACACATGAAATGTTCTGGCCTGAAAAGTCATGAAGCCAAATCAAGAATTGTGTAATACAGATAATAATGCTAATAACTAAATTACTAATAATAATAATTTGGGATGAAAGGTCTTAGCCTTCTCACAACAGTCAAATAACAAACCCACGTTCACTCTCAGTGGATTATGATTACTCCAACGCTTTACTTCAACTGTTACACAATAACCTAAATGTGAACAGGAAATAGTTTTCTGTTTGACTTGCAGTCTTGGGTGCGAGACCAAATTACAGATTATGATCTCGCCTAAACTGTTAACACATTTGACTCTTTTTCCAATAGATCTGCTCTACCTGCACTCTGAACTAAAGGACAAACTTCAAAAGTTGCTTTTTGATTGGTCCATTTTAAAAAGAGACTATTTGAGTCTTTAATTCTTAAGAAACACATAATTTAGTACTCTTAAGGTATGTATTGCAATCTAAACTAAACCAAAACAAAAAAAATAAAGTTTATAAAAATACTAAGCCAGACCCACTCTGATGAAACTTGTGTTTTTTTTGTGTGTGTGTGTTTTTAACATGCTCCACAGGCATTTGATGGAGGTCACATATAAAGTAAATTAAACCTAAAATTGTATTCCTGAGAATTTCTTTATTCAAATTATTGGGAATGGGGAGCAGACAAAAAAATGCCGTCCAAAGAAGAGCTTGTTTGTTCATGAAAATACTGTAGGCTGGGCTGCAAGCTCCCTGCTACGCTCTATTCTGATGCATCCACTCGCAGACAAATAGTTTCATGAACGTCTCTGCTTTCCTCGTCTGAGCTGGTATCTGGCTCAAAACTGTACGGCTGCATAGCTCCCATTGTTCTCCGTAGGAGATTCAAGCACGTTCAGCTTGCAATAGCCGATGCTAAATCCTGACAGGAAGATAAGCGGAGTGCAGTGATAGTTGTGTGTCTTAAGTGCAAAAGTGTTGTGGACTGAGTTCTTATCGATGGTACTTCGAACATCGGTGGATGACGCCAGTGAATCCTGGCCAACAAAACGACTCCCTGTCTTGGCAGCTTGGATGTTAAAGGAAGAAAAAAAGAGTAAGAAGCAAAGGCAGGAAGCCAAAATCACTAGAAGTGTTTCTAAAGGGGAAAAAAGTTTATACTAGGGCTGTGTCAAGGCTTTTACCTTGAAACAACATGATATTTTTGATGGACTTGAAGAGAGACAAACAAAAAAAATGTTGAGGGAGTCCATAACTATAATTAGAAGCTGAAAATTAATAAAGACTGATTCATGTCATTGTTTCCTCCCATACCTAATGTCTTGGCCACCTCCAAGTCTTGCTGCATGTATCCTATGCTCTTCTCCGTGTTGCCCAGGGACCAGTGGGCGCTGCTGAGCGCCGAGAAGACAGAACCGCGTAACTTGAGGCTGCACGTGCCGATCTTCAAAGCGGCCTCTAGCACCACGACAGACGCCGTGTGGTGGCTTGCTGTCAGCAGCTCCTGGCCAATCACGGAGACCACCACAAATGGACTCTTGTCCAGCTTCATCTTTTGCAGCTGCTGATAGGTAGGCTCCAGAGAACCTGTGTAGAAAAGACAGGGGTGAGACAGAGATTAGAAGAAAAAAAAATTAGGGAAGAAATCCCTGCGCTGACAGGCTGACTGACAGCAGGAGATGACAGGCCGTGGTAAATGTGTTTGCATGCTTGCTAACTGACAAAGGTGAGTGCTTTCTGCGCTCAGATTACGCTTTCATCCTGTAATGGTTGTGTTTTGTCTGGCTCGATAAGCATAGCCTGCGGCTTAACTGAGTGACGGCTTTCACCCACAATTTAACAATAACTCAAAACGCTGTACGAGTTATTTTTTCCGTCCTTCCTCTATAAATGGACTAATCTCTGACAGTTTCCAGTGGTGCTGCAAAAACATTGGCAACGACTTCCAGTTGTGGACTATTGTTTAAAACACACCACAGAGCAAAATTAGAGCAAATTTCAGATTTTGTTTTTCTTTTTTTCAGGCGATAATGCTGTTTCAGAGAGCAACGAGGGGGTTTGGAGAGGAATCCAGGGAGTCGTGGGAAAACGATTGCCGCTTTTCGCACAAAAGTGGATGCAGCGTAGGATTGGAGGCAAACAAGGTGACCTCTGAAGACGCTGAAAATGCACACCATGACATAAATCAATGTTGGGCCACTGAGATTGAGGGTCCACAGCCCCTCCAGATTGTAAAGCCTTCTGGCAGCCGCCAACATCAAACCTGGCGAAGGGGAAGCAAAGGAGACGTGTGTGTGTGTTTGCCTTTGAGTCTAATGACACACTTGCACTTTGGTGACACCTTTAAAGTACATGTGGATCTAAAGGAAAATTGCATGAAAATTTTAACCACTAATAAGGCTAAGAAATTCCAGAGACGACACGAGCCTTAGTACCACCATAAAAGTTTAAATTGTCTTTATGCAAACATCAAAAGAATACTTACACCTACACACACGCGGTATGGAGCGCATCTCCATACAGGCACACAAAAGCATAACTGATGATGCTCCTTCAAGAGCATCACTTCTGTTCCAGCGCTTGGCAGAGCAACGTGCTTATGGAGACAATGCGTGCATATAATATCCATTCATACCTTGTAATTGCCTTTAAAGCGACAAAGACAGCTGAGCCATAAATCAAACATTGAGAGAATGCTTTTTTAAAGAGGTGTCACGGCTGCTGATTTCACAAACAGGTAGTTATGACAACACTTTAGAGCATTGTTTCATACAGATACGAAGGCAGGGAAAGTCTTCTGGAGCCTTGAGACACATTTAACTCGCATCCTCGCCTCATTGGTATGCACACAGCAGAGACATGCATCTAAAAGTCACTCTGCTTCGATAAAACTTGACTTTCCTTTGCTGACTGTAAGACATTTCTGCTCCGAAAAGACAAAAATGTTTGGAAATATTCTTAACCCTCTGTTTGGCCACAAGTAAGAGTAGAGTAGAGTAGAGTAGAGTAGAGTAGAGTAGAGTAGAGTAGAGTAGAGTAGAGTAGAGTAGAGTAGAGTAGGGTAGGGTAGGGTAGGGTAGGGTAGGGTAGGGCTGGGTAGGGTAGGGTAGGGTAGGGCAGGGTAGGGCAGGGCAGGGCAGGGCAGGGCAGGGCAGAGCAGAGCAGAGCAGAGCAGAGCAGAACAGAACAGAACAGAATAGAATAAAATAAAAACTGTATAGTTGTCTCCTCATTATTGAATACAAAATACCATAAAATATGAATATAAACTACCCTAAATTACCTTATTTAAGACATCTAGGATTAAACCATGTAAATCGTTTATTTTGAGATTAACATGCAAACAACACAAACATAAGCACTAACTTTCTGTCTGAAATAGAGATTAGCAAAAAACGAGGAACAGAAGGGAATTACCATTAAAAAAGTCAGTTTATACATTTAAATCAGATGTTTTTATTGTTCAAGTTATCTTTACTGTAAAAATTGTATTTCTCTTTTCAATTCAGTTCTAGACATTGGTAATTTTTCAACATATCATCATACAATAAGAAATGCTTGAAAAAACAGACCCATTTTGTTTTTTTTGTTTTTTTTCTTAATTTAGGATAAAGTTACAATATTAGACGTATCTATGTTGCAAAACTCTGCAGAACTCTTCTACTGATAATGATTTATTTTGATTCGCTCATAATTTTCAAAATATGTACAGCCAGTTTTGAACTTTTCTCTTGGCTGCACTGTCCCTGAACCTTAACCCGGAAGGGTTAGGTTAGGATTAAAGTAAGGGTAACCCCAGGCTCCCACAGCAAGTGTTACAGCTGAGGTCTAGGTACGGCAGATGATTCCCTTTGGCTACAGGATGACGGCTGCACTGGCGAAACTCCAAACTCATGTATGTTCCTGCAAAACATGGAACGATTTTGGTCATCAATAGCTCCAACTTCACCAAAAGTGCTGCAACTCGGCTCCGGCATCCGACAAAAATTTGAAGCCAAAAAAACAGATTTGGGGCGCTGAAGAGCCCAGATCACAGAGATCAAACTTGATTTTTATGTAGTGGAGGTTCCCCTCGCACTCTTAAAATTACATAAAGACTCTGGCGGTCACATTGAAGCCGTAACGGTTGCTGTGGGATCCTGGGGTAAGGATTTTACACACCTAGGGGCGTGATAGCTAATACAACTTTAAAAATGATTTAAATACGTGTGACCAACAACAAAACAAAATCCAGCCTTGGATGCACTTAAAATATGTGCGAGCAATGCAGCAGTGTGAATCTTGGCTGCATGTATTACATGTGGCCACTGGCCAACATGAATTTCCATCACTTTTTTGTGCTGGTCGCACATACATTCGTACAAATAATATCAGCAAAAAATGTTGAATGTTTTTTGTGCTTCTGATTTCATGCTGAATTAAAGCACTTTCTTTTTAGATCAAGTTACATTTATTTCAAATCTACATCAGATTATACGTTTAAATAAAGACTATTGCAAACCTTTTTTTTTTTTGCTTATAAAAAGAAAGTTAAAAAATTCAATTTTTTAAGTGGAGGTTAAAAAAGGGGTTTATTGGGTAGCACTCTCACCTCACATTGAGAAGCTCCTGATTTGAATCCCAGCTGGGACCTTTCTTGTGGAGTCCCTTTACATGTTGGGTTTTCTTGTACACTCCTGCTTCCTTCCATTATCAAAAAAACATGCCTCATAGGTTGATTGACGATCCTAAATTGTCCCTTTAAAGCAAATGTTGACGCTCAACTTCAACCTACAGTAAGTGGGATAGGCTCCAGCAACAGGCTCCAATATCCAATATCCAATATAAATGGAAAGCAAATTAAGCAAACGTTTAACCAACCAAACTCCATTCTGTGCACTAATACATTGTTATATTAAAACACGGTCTGTTTTACACAGTTGCTCTGGTAATAGCCTCATGAAAAACACATTCACTAAAGCTGCCACATGGAGTTAAGTTAACACGATATTTTTATGTAATAAGGCTTCCCAATCATCTTAATAACCTCTCCTCCAACCAGTGGGAGTGTTTCTAAAGCTCCGCCGGCGTGACGGCTGTGGTGGCACCTGTTGGACACAGGAGGGTGCAGCAGCTGTCGAGGTTTTCCAAAAAGGCACTGCTGTGAGATTTCCTGCTGCGGTGATGTAAAGGCTTGTAGAATAAGGAAATTAAAAATCTCACATTAAGATCTCGCCAGCTTTTGATTACTTCCCTGAAACCACAAGCTAAAGTGGCACTAAATGGAGTCTCCGGTATTGTGGCAGAAAATAGTGTCAGAAAAAAACTTCCAACAAGCTTTCTGCCTGACATGTCAGTCAGGTCTAGTTTGTTTTCTTAGTTTTTACTTGTTTTCCTTGTTGCCCCTGTTTTTCTGTGAAACTGCTCTTTTCATGCTTGTTTGCCTTTTTGGACACTTTTGCAAAAACTCTGACTTTTTTTTTTTTTTCTCATTCTTGACTCAATGGCCTTAAGTAAGGATTGGATTTTTCCCCTTTATTCGTTCACTGTAATGATATATGGAATATGTTGCCCCTCCAGCATAAAAACACAATGTTACATGACCGGCAGTAATTAGGGCTAATTACATTTTGATGAACCTGTCAGTCATTTTGACAGGCAGGGAAAAAGTCGAGCACAGCCTCCGCCTTTTACTCCGAAACTTAAAGAAAAGACTTGATTGTTTTTTATACTCTGTAAGCAAAGCTTAATGTGAATTTATGTAAAATATAATACAAGAACAAGAGCGTGAACAGCAAAGGTAAGCAGGCTGTGACAATATGATTTAACAACTGGTGATTTATGACTTTTCTTGACAGTAGGTAATGTTTTCCATTATTTTTTATTTCAGCAAAATAAATTAAATAAAGCCTACGTGAAGCGAAATAATAAAACATATTAGTCTAAGTACATACTGTGCTTCTGTGTAGAAGTCCTATTTCAAGTGTGCAGGTTTCCATCTAAACCTTATAATAACTTCAACCTTATAAAAAAAATTAGTACCAGGATTTACAGAAATGGGTTCTGATGTTGGAAAAACGTCAAATTTTCCATATTTATGGTAATTTTCCTTTCGTATTTTTGGTCATCTCAATCATATTTCTATTAAAGCTAAGAGGACGTCTCAGTTAAAGCTGGTGCACAGGAACAGACAATTCAAACCTATATATACTCACTAAAGACATCAATTAACATTGATGTAACCAAAATAAGCTAAATATGTGCATGCATCTTGAAAATTATATGTGCCAAAATTAACTTGAATTGCAGCAAACTAGTGTGTCTGTCCTGCTTTGACACTGAAAAATGTATTAAAGCAAAACTGACTTTATTGTTGACATTGCTCCAGAAAAAAAAAAAAAAAAAAAAAAAAAAAACGACATTTGAATTGGAACTCTGTGCCCGCAGTGTTTTTTCAGATTAAAGGCCTTTTGCTTAAAGGCACTGCAGTAGGACAGATGTTAATGAGTGTGTGGTTCAAGGGCAGTGCTTTAATTGCCACTGATCCAGCCTGGGTTAACAGCTGCCATCCCATGAAAAACCTGCCTCTGTGGGATATAAGAGAAGGTCCTATAAAAGTAAAAGCATCTAAAGTGAGCTTGTGTAAAAGGAAAAACAGCTAATGGATCCTCGTGACTCGTTTGTCCAAAGCTGACAGGAATTTTATCTATCTGAAGTAAAGGGGAAAAAAAAAAAACCTTGAACAAACTTGAATCTAAGAATTAAATTTTGCATACACCCCCTCAAAGATAAAAATAATTTGTTTTGATAGATGAAAAAACTGTCGCCTGGGGCTTTAACCATTGCAAAAATTGGACTTTTGCAATCACATTTAGCAGCCTGGCCCTTTACTGAGAATGACACTGAACATGATATAACATGACGAGAAATAAAGGGAAGAAAAAAACAGAAAACAAAACAAAACCTATGATAAATCAATACCAGCGTCTTGAAAGAACAGGTGCAGATTTACTTATTAGAAGGTTGATTGGTCTCAGTTTAATAACATTGTTTCTTATAACAACTTTTTCTTCAGTCAACAAACCATTTATTTGATTAAAAGTGAAATCACTTCTTCTTATTGTAGTTATGCCTCTTTAGCGTTGATTTGTTCCAGGTGCACTGAAGAAAAGGCAATCAACGACCTGAACTTTGAGATGAGAGTGCCGCTTTGATGGAGTGAAAGCAATCCTGGGCTACCTTTCACTTATCAAGGGAATTTGGCTGAGTGACGCTGATTATCCTCCCTGTTTGCTGGCGTTACATTGATTATCGCCCCCATGTGCCAAGTGCCCCTCTGAGAGGATCATTGTTCTTAATCCTCTGACCTAGCTACCTCTTCTCAACACACCTTGGATTAGGTCCTCTAGTGGTTGCCTGGCACTCTGGGAAATGGGGTAAACAATTAGGAGATTAAGTGGGTTGGGCAAAAATGTTGGCCGTAGCCCACAGAGAGGACCCATTTTGGTAGACAATGGAGTGAACTGGGCTCTCAACCAAAGCTCTTTCTTGTATTCGTTCCATTGGCAGGATTATTGACTCATTGTGGCTAAGATAGACCATCCATACCTTTTTCTTCCATCAATATCTTGATCTTTGCTTCTGCAATAAAATATTTAGGAGTGCCTTGAATTCGAGCAGGATTTATCTCTGACTCCTACAGCTATTGACCATGTTAAAAATTTTAGTATGTTTCTAGTCATGAAACAATATTTTATTGAAGTAGAAATACAGTTACAGCACAGCTTGCCTGACATGTGGAAACAACGCAACACCAGAAGGTGACAATCTGTTTTAGGAATCACGAGTCGATGGCTTGCCACAAAGGTCATAACTTGGTCCACACAGGCAAGCTGGACGTGGCAGGCTCTTAATACAAATGATAATAATGGACGGAGGAGAATGCATTTTAATGGCAACCTTGGCCGTACCGTGCTGCTTGTAAATCCACTCAGCTGGAGGGAAAAGGCTTACACAGGGGCAGGCACACACAATGGCATTAACATTGGATGCTCATTAAGATAAGAGGCTATCTGTGTGCAAGATCAGTCTGACTGACAATACGATATGCTGAAGCTGCAGGCATTATGCCTTCCAGACAGGAGATAAGTACTTGACACCAACATTCAGTTGTAAAAAAAAGAAGAGTGACAGAGAAAGAGGTGTTCTGCAGTCAGTAGATGCAAAGATCCGGACAGGTAGAAGTCACCCCAACATACTGACTGACTGATGGAGTTAAGAATATTTCTAAGCCTAGTTTGTATGCTGCTCCAAGAAATAATCTCAGAGCATCTCAGATAATGGGATACACAGGGATTTCAACTGAAAAACCTAAATTAATCAAATTATCCTTAGCTAGCCACACCCTGACCTGATTACTGCCGTGTATGGTCCTAATCAAGAAATCAGTGGTTGGTTGAGCAAATCCCGAGAGCGCAGGGACACACTTAAGGTCTCAAAGTCTTACAACCACCATCCAAAGAAATGGCAGTCCAAATTTCTCTTAGTTAATACCAGAGGTGATAGCTCCACCGTCAGAAAGAGAAGGAGTAAAGATAGCCTTCAAGGCCAAGTTTCACAGAAAAAAATAATCCTGAGCAAAATGCTTCCCCAAAAAGCTCTCAATGATCCCGAAAATGAAGGAAAACGCTGTTTGTTCAACAGGTTTGTGGCCCATTACATCTAGTGAGACAGCATTTCAGAAAGAGAACATCATATTAACATTTAAATTTGGTAATGGAAGTGTTATGGTCAGGGGCTAAAGGCAAATGGTCTCCAATTATTTGAGACTTTAAGATCTTGAGAACTTGGGCAGAAGCAACAATGATCCAAAATACACCAAGAAACTAAACGGCTTAAGATTTTAGAATGGCCAAGTAAAAGTTTTGACCTATATCTGCTTCAGATGACTTTATAAAGCAGTTAATCCTCAACTGCCATTACATTTGTAAAAGTAGTAAAAGATTTACTACTTACTAATATTGGAAACGCCTGTTTGCATAATTTGCTGCTAAACTTGACACATCCGAACACCTGTTCTCCTGGCACAATCACTTATTCACAAAAGACCATGTAGGTTCAACCTTCCTCACCTCGTAATGGTGACTTCATGGCGGCTTCCACCATGCCCACCAGTAGCTGCAGGCTCTTTGGGTCTTGGGCCAGCCCGGAGGCAAAGGCGGCAAGAGCGTCGGCATGGCGACCAAGGTACTGAAGGGCAACACCCTGTCGGAAGTATGCCTGGAAACAGAAAGAAGGGACAGAGTTATCAGGGCTCAGGTCTCTGGCGACAGAATGAGGCTGTATTCAAACACATTACCAGACACTCATTTCACACCATTTGCATTTTTTCCACACGAGCGCATTTTCAAACACGGTACTTCTCTCCTTTGTATTCCCATTACAGAGCGATCAGCTGCTTTTCTGTACTTGTTAATTGGATTATAAGTTTTACATAAATGCACATGTTATACTGGATGGCTGCCTTCTCAGGAGCAACACTTTCTTTTATATTTAATTTTTTTTTCCTCTGTTTGAAGAAACTGTACAAGTATAGCGTGGGGATTTCTCTTTTCCCTGTTTGAACAAGAAAACCAAGGATGAGACACAAGTATGCCTTTCTGCAGCTCAAAGAACACACATAAATGTATGAGATTTCTTGACAGGGTGAAGTGTTGAAGTAAAATTGGCCAAAAAAAATATTTTTTTCTATTGTTTGTACCTTATGGCATATTCAGGACAATCTCAAAGAAGTATATATCACTAAGAAGTAAGATATCTCTTGGATACTGAATTTTGAAGCATTGTTCAGGCTGCAACTTAAAACAGAAGTTCCAGTACGATTTATTTTTCCTTTTTTAGTATGTCTGTTTTGGCTTACTAAAGGGAAACTTATTTCATCCAAGGGTATGATTCAGTAGAAGGCCCGATCAGACAGTAATCCAATCTACTTGTTAAACCAACTCTAGTCAAGTCAAGCAACAGCCAAGAAGAGAGATGGAACTAGAATCAGCTCATTATTCATGATCCAAACCTCTAAATCCCCCAAAGAGAAGGCAGGCAGCCTCTCCTCGCAGAATGTGGGCCTGCGTCGTGGAAACACACTATTACAGGGACAAAGACGAGGGCCAGCGTTGTGGTTGGCAGAGAAAACCTTTCGCATGTGCATTTGTTATTGTAGAGGCTAAGGTCAGATCACTTCTTTAGCAAGTAGGAAGTCACTCTACTCACAACCTCCAAAGTTGACACGAAGGCTAATTTGCTATTAGAATCTAAGAGGCCTTTTCATTAGTCTTCCCAAGCCTCTCTGTTAGCGCCACCAGTAAGTGAGGAAGGCGGGAAGGATTAGAGAAAATGAGACATGACATTGAATTTATAGAGACCAGTAATTAATTATTCTTCCATCTGAGCCCCCCCACCGACTACCAATCTCTTTTCAGACCTGGCGCCCCCCCCTAAACAGTTCCACCTCCTCTGGTGCACTCCATTGAAAATGACGAGGACGAAGATTTAATTCAGAGCATTAACCTTCGTTCTAACGCTGTTATTATTTGAAGGGAGAGCAGGCTAGTGAACCCGTTCAATATTAATTGCATCCCATGGAGTTGGAGCTTTGGGTAGGATGCCATACTTAGAACGGAGAGACCCACAAAATGTTTTGCCCAAGGGAACAAAAGACATTTAAAAGCACTTTCTCCTTTTGATTAGATTTTAGATCACAATATAAGTCCGCTCCCCGTTTCGTTCCTTCAAGCACCTAGGCTTTTTTGAAAGAAACGGAAAGGGAAGAGGAAAGAAGATGGAGGAAATACGGCTTGGTTCAAACAAAAAAATGCCATCTTCTTTAATTATTTCATCCTGCCCCACATTGGGTTGAGGATTTGGCAGAGGATGCTTTGATATCGCTCAAAGACAAGTATAATCGCATACATTAAAAGAGGCATGGCGAAAATGACAGAATCGATAGTCTTAAAGAAATCTCTCTTCTATTAGTCTCCTTCGGCCTTCATATTTCATCATGTTGCTCAAAGATAAATGAACATAATCTCAGCCTTTGTAGAATGCAAAAAGTCAACTGAGCTCATATGTAATAATGTAGGTAATACAATTGTAAAATTCATTTATATTTAATGGTTAGCACTGCAATTGTATCTCCTAAACAAGTTATTTTTACCTAAGCAAATTCATGGTGCTATTCTTTTGGTAAATTAAGAAATATTTGTTTTTAAAGGGAACAGTCAATAGTCTGACCCAGGAGTCACCAACATGGTGTCTTCTAAAAATAACAAAACTCAATTGAGAGCTGCGTCTAAAATTACATTTTATTCAGTTGCTTTTTTTTGTCATCATTGTTGATAACTATGGTGAGAAATCAGTGTCTTCATATAAAGGAGTATCATTACTCCTTACTAATAATGTGTAACTAAAGGCAAACTAAGGAAATTTGTTTTTTTCAAACTGGTAGCTCTTCATATGACTAAGTACCTGTGAAGTAGCTCTCAGTTTCAAAAAGGTTAGCGACTCCTGCTCTAACCAATAAGGCTCTAAAAGTATGATTGAAGAAATAGTGTGGTTTATTTTCAACAACTAAACGTAGCCAATCCAGAACTAGTGGTCGAGATACTAGGTTGAAAACAAAAGTAAGACACTAAAGGACGCTCACACACTATCAATCAAATATCACTTTATCAGGGTTTTACAAAGATTTAAGCATTGTAAGAAGAAGTGTTGCAATATATTGCCAAAAATGTATTATTTTCCAACACCCCTAGACTCGGATTTGGTAGTGATGATTGGTAGTGATCTAGATTTATGAGATTTACAACCGCTCCAACAGTTGGCACTAAGCCTCCTCCAACTGAGACTATATGTGCTAGGATTGGGTAGCGACAGTCCAGTGTGAATGCCACATCCTAAAAGTGTGTTCAAGAATTTGCGTTCAGTGTGTTCTTGTGCATCACTTGGCCTGTGTATAAGTAACACAACAGTGGTGAGCCTTTGGCTCTGAGACAACCCATAAAAGATCCAGCAAAGAAATTGAGAGTAAAGCCAGAGGAAGAGAATACTCCACAGATTAACTTGGCCTCGTAAACATACAGATTTAACCCAACAGTAAAATCCACTCTTTTCAGATGAAAAACATCTTCCTAAATAGGAAGCACAACAGAGAGTCACCCTCAGCGCCCTCAAAGTGCAATCTGTTCAGCATCTTCTCACATCCTCAAACCAAAGCTTCTCATGTTCCTGAATTTCTGAACCTTCCTGCTTCTTATATTTAAAGCAGAATTGTGCTGAGACCACAGAAGAGTGGATTGGGCAGGAAGGTTTGTCATTCTCACTCATGGCAAGACTGAGAATGTCAGCACGTGTGTGTTATTGTGTGTGTGTGTGTAAAGAGAGATTGGGCGAGAGAGGCTACAAAATACTGAGAATGGGAGAGAGGATAAAAGCTTTTCTTCTCTCTCTCATTTTTTTTAAATATTTTATGAATGCTTGTTTGATGTACTTTTAAATATTCATGTTTTTTTTATGCTTGGGAGGAAGAGGGGAAATGATGCAAAAAAAATCTTCTTAACACACTACACCGCACACTGTGGGGGGGAACCAGCGCTTTCACTCGTATACACAAATGGGCTCATGCACGACACTGCTCGGGCTCTTTCACTCTAACAAGGCACTTACAGTGAAACATGGACAGTTTTCCTCAGCTGACAGCTCTGTTGTTCACAATAAGGCTCACAGTCAGAGGAGCTCAACAGAAAGTTGACAAGATTAAGATTGTATGTTTGGTGCAACACCAGCTGTTTGGGGGCCTTTTCCTATTATCAGATTATTGTCTCTGCTCATGTCCTTGTCCCTCTCTTAGGTTTCCTCTTCTGCACATCATAACCCCGGGGTGTTCCAGCCCCGGGGAACGTGTCTGTGTTTGCACTTGTCTATCCTCAAGATGCAAGCCTAACAAGCTTAAAGGAGGAATTCAATATTTCGACAAGCTGTGCTGTTACACAAAATGGCTGTGAACAATGAGCAACAGGAGAATGATTTGGCATGTAACAGAACGTGCAGGCGTTCGGGAGTCAGCTAAAAACGAGGATGCAATGTTTCTTGTACACCTGTTAAGAGATAACAAAGTCTAAACCCCTGCCAATTTCAAAGGGCTTAAAGAGGAATTTGTTTTTCCAGATTAAACCGTAAGCGATAATTCTGAAATGTGATTCCTTCAACGAAGAAACAGATCTTTTTTCTTTAGAAGCAAAAAATCCTTGCAGCACACAAGTTCTCCAGTGTTTTGTATCAAGGTCAGAAAAGCTTTAAACATATTTTTCTTGAGTATCTAAAGTGTGTCCATCTAAACAAAGACATAAGTCCTAGTGCACGATGCAGGAAACATGTCACTGGGCTCCCAAAGCTTTGCTTCGCCTGCCACACCCTGATTGGTGATCAGCAATAATAGAGATGCGCTCAAATATGAAAATCAATAGAAGCTGCACAAGCGCCAGTTCAGGAGCTGCCACACCCTCTGCTGCTGTGGTGCGTTCAGGATCTGTCTGCTAGAGAAGGTTTCTGATCACCCACTGGGCGAGCAGTGCCAAAACACTGATTCTGAGCAGAGTCCCCACTGGTGACAAAAAAAGAAGCCAATCAGTGCATCAAATAGGAACAGCAGGCTGCAGATACACTCCAAAAACACACACACATAAACCACAGGAAAATAAATCAATATCTACTGCAGAAAACCATTCATCTGTCTCCAACAAACACATATTACTTGAAATCAGCTTTCCACTCAGACGAGCACCCTGGGATTACATTAACACTAATAGCATCACAGAAAAAATTGCTCCCTTCTTTCTCCCTGTTTACTTGCTCTTTAACTGTTGCTGCTGCTGTTACCTGGGCGTCCTTTGCAGACCCAAAATGTCAAGCGTCAACCGAGGTTTAGGACATGTGTCGTCCCCTCGCTTTAAGAAGACTCTGTTAATGTACACAAAAAGGCAATTGCTTCATTTTATATTCACTGATAATAACTGTCCACCATTAGAAAAACTAGCAAATGGAAGTGCTTAAATGAAATAATTGCTATTTTGGAGCGTATGAATTATGCACACTGCATAGGGAAAATGCCCAGTTTCATTTAAAGCCCATTTTATTTAACTTAATCAAGCAGCTTTAACGGACGGTCTGTAAAAGGTGAGCTTTAGTTCCACTCCAATCATTTTTTAAACTATTTTAAAAGCATTTCCAGTGGTCTTTTGATTATAATTATGCAGTTTTTAGCCAAAAAAAAAAAAAAAGTGTCGTTTTCTAGGACAAATAGGCTGTATAGTGAACCATGGAAAAGTGCCTAGAAAATGATTTTTATTACCATGTCTGGGTACTACATTTTAATTGCATTTTTATTTAGAATTTACGCTTCTATACTTTGGGTTAAAAGTTCTCTGTGTGTTTTCCTGCAGTATTCTTTTAATCAGTGTTTAAAGTCGGTACTATTTACGGTGCTAGCGCATTCAGATTGTGTACATGCGTGCAGCAGTTTGGTCACGTGTAGGCTGCTGATCCAATGGGCAAGTGATAATTTCCAACATGGCAGCGAACATAATAAACTGTCCGGTGGAGTTGCATGAGTTCATTTGAAAATTTGCCTCTGCGTTGTGGGAGGGACTATTAGGGCTGAACAACCCCGTCTCCTTTTCCATTTATCTATTTGTTTACGTTTTGTCCTGCTATCTTACAGACCCTAACATCCTAATCTAACATTAGCAGGGCAAAAAAAGTGTTGATCAACATCGGAGCTATTCATCTGAACAGTTTTGAGTCAGATGGAGAAAACTAAGACATTAATGAATCTAGTCATCTAAAGGTGGATGCATCAGAATGGAGCGGAGCAAGGACCTTATGGCCCGCCGATTATAGCTTTTACATAACTACTACAAGCTTTTGTCAACTGTTTTTTTTTCCTCTGCTCCTGGTTCACCACAATTTGAATTAAAAAATGCCATTTTCATCTCAATTTTCTTTACATGTCCTTCCATCATGACATAAATGCTACAGGAACATATTAAGAACGCCAAAAATGCAATTTTCAATGGAGTGGGTCTTTAATGTAAGTGTTGTGGGGTGTTGTGGCACTGGGGGCATTACATTTGTGGCCCCGGGTCAGACATAAACCTTTGCCCTCAGGGTCAGATGGAGAGAATCATGTTACAGCTGCCTGTCTATTACCATCTCCTCAATCTAATAAGACCAAACCCTAAACCACCAAACGGCTCTGACCCACATCGATCAATTGTGTGTGCATGTGTGTGTCTGTGCACATTTGCTGTGTCAGATAGAAAAAGACAGCAATATTTCCTCGCATCGAGTGGAGCGCTTCTTTATTAATCCGGCCAATCAATGAAAAATGTTGCTTTTTCAGGTTTTTTTTGCGTCGCTGACTGCGCTTACTCTGAGAGCTTTGTTGCAACAGCCCTGAATAATGGGGCAGTGATTTCTTTGTTAGCAGCGTGAGTCACATCAAAGGTGCGTGTTAAGCACTTGTGCAAGTCAAGTCGAGGCACCTTACAATCTGCAGGCAGCTACACATAGTAAAATATTTATGATCCATTGAAGTATCCCCACCTAAAGGGTGATTTACACCAACGATTGCTGCTCTTTCCAAAGCTCTAAATGAGCCCATTAGATTAGATGGCTTTAATGAGAGCAAATTAAACTGATCATTCTTTGTGGAGCAGGCAATTAAAGGTTACATTTTAAATTATTCAGCGAGTGCCGATAATAAAATCCAGGTAAACTCCAGTTTGCAAGGAAGAGATTTGAGTGCGAGTCTTTCACTGTTGGATGAAATCGATGAGCCGACTCGCATCAAACTGCTGGGCAGCGCAAGACTTAAGAATGGAAAAGGTCATAGTCATGTATGTGAAATCAATGCTGACCACTCTGTATTCACTGTGTCTCATATTATCTGACTGGGGGTGGGTTTAATGTTCACTAAAAAAACAAACAAAAAAAAAGACAATTACTCAAAGACAAAGAGAACCTTCAAGAAAAGAAGGTCATGGCTTATGGCGTGCATCTATTGTGCCGGTCCAAGTGAAACAGGAGGGGAAACAAAACTGATATTGTTCATTTATCACAAACACACGAAACGGCACAATAAGTGCCAAACTGGAGGGTTGAGGGGGGTCATGTAGTGACACGCTGTCACAGTGCACCGTTTGGCAGGAGGAATTCAATTTTCTTTCTGCTGCACTCACTGCAACAGAGCTTTTTCACAGAGGAAAGCCAGCAATAGAAAGTGATAAACCAGCAGATAAAATCGCAATAAGTTCTTTGAGCTCATCCCCAACATGTTAATTCCAATGTTAGAGAAGCCACGTCAAACTCTCCCCGCTATGATTTATAGCTCCATTTGCCCCACAGACGCAGCTAGCATACCCGCACTTGCATTAGCATCTTAAGAGCGCTCCCGTGTGCGTTCGAGAGGGTCGAAGCGCTAAGCAGATTCTCCTGCCCCTCTCGGCTAAATCTGGGGCTCTGCTTCGGCAAAGCACCACCCCCTCGGCCACAGGAACTGACTCTCAATTAAAGTTGGCATTAATTACTTAAAGGAGCTTTAATCAATCAAGGACAGATGGCAAATCTGAAAAAAGAAAGACCTCAAGGCTGCAAAAAGCCTTCCGATGTGACTGTACCACAGGTGGTCATGATGGACTTTAGTAATACCCTCAAGGGTGTCAGCATATAGATTTCTAATTTAAAATGCACTCTTCATGTGGATTTTTTTATCAATAAAAGCTCATAAAAAAAAAGGATTGCCTCTGGATCTTCTCATTCACAAATGACAGCATACACTCACCGGCCACTTTATTAGGTACACTTTGCTACTACTGGGTTTGTCCCCTGATTTTTCCTGAATCAGGTTTTTTTTAGGTGTTTTTCCTTACCGGTACAGAGGGTATGAGGGCAGGACTAACTAGTTTTATTTATTCCATTTAGTTTAGTAATTAGCCATTGTTTATATTTTATGACCGACCTTCTGCTTCTGTAAAATTACCGACATGAAGACCAATGAGGCAATGATTTTTGGGATATTGGGCAATATAAATATAATTGAATTGAAAAATTTAGAACTGCTTTAATCCTTGGTAGCATAGATTCAGCAAAGTACTGGAAACATTCCTCAGAGAGTTTGGTCCATGTCCACACCAGTACACCACCACCAGCGTGAATCTTTAATATAAAACAGGATGGATCCATGCTATACTTATCTTGATGCCAAATTCTGTTCCCAGTCTCAGCAGAAATGGAGACTCATCAGACCAGAAATTGTTTTTCAAATCTTCGATTGTCCAGTTTTGGTGAGTCTGTGGTAATTGTAGCTTCAGTTTCCTTTTCTTAGCTGTCAGGAGTGGCACCTGGAGTGGCAGACGGGCTGCTGTAGAAGTCATGTTGTGGTTATGTTGTGTGTTCACAGATGCTCTTCTGCAGACTAAAGTTGTAACCAATGGTTATTTGAGTTTCTGCTGTCTTTCTATCTATCAGATGGAACCAGTTTGGCCATTCTCATCTGACCTCTGGCATCAACAAGGCCTTTCTATCCACATAACTGGAATCACCTGATATTTTATTTTTTCCGACCATTCTCTGTAAAGATGGAGATGGATGTGTGTGAAAATCCCAGTAAATCAGTAGTTTCTGAAAAACTCCCACAAGCCCTTCTGGCACAAACAACCGTAACACATTCAAGGTCCCTTCAATCACCTTCCATCCTCATTTTGATGCTCGGTTTGAACAACAGCATACCATCTTGACCATCTCTACATACCTAAACACATTGAGTTGCTGTCATGTGATTGGCTAATGAGCTTTAATGCTGTTGGACAAGTAGTTGTCCAGTAAGTGTATTTGGCCTTTCTTCTCTCCAACCAACTGAATAACCAGCCCTGACCATTAGTGGCCCTGATACGTTTAGCTCTGCACTCTTGACAAAGGAGGCTACCTGGCTCTGGTTCTGTGCTCTCCTGGCCTCCAGCAACACGTCCTCCATTTTAATTTGCGCTCCCTTAATTAGCTTTGACTGTGAGCTCAAGCATGACAGAAAAATACTCTTCTATTAGTAAACACCAGCTAAAAGACATGTATTCTACATGAGAATCCAAGCATCTTCATTAATCACCGAGACAGGGGCTTGTTTCTGGCTGACCCCTTCCCCGCAACTCTTCAAACCACGACATCCGAGTATTGATTTTGCAATGGGAGACAAGTAAGGAGAAAAAACGAAGCACCAAATTGACGTTCGTTTTAATTTGTCTCAAAAAATTGAAGCTCGCTCAGCCTGAAAGTGGGTTTTGGACTTGGTGTCATTGAAGAGCCAAAAGATTCAAGAAGTGGGTACCCACTAGCAGTGTGACACACAGCAGGCTCTCCTCTTTGCCAGTGTCAGCACTTATGCTGGGGTTCATTAGAGTGCAGTGGCCTTAATGGAAAGTTGCTTCATCAAGTCAGAGTCAGCAGCACATGCTGCCTGACAGTGGGGCTTCTCTGGAGCTGTCCTGCAAACACTTCAAAAGATTCATAGTCAGCCATTATGGAGGCTCTAATGAAAGCAGGGAAAGGGCCCCACTGCTTTTGACTCCGCCGGTAAGGAGTCATACATGATTGAGTAAAGGCGGAGAGAATCCCTGATAAGGCACTCGGGGGTTGAGAGGACGGGGCGCAGAGGAGAGCGGGGCGCCGAACGACAGTTGTAATGCAGCCCAAAGGGTTAGTCGAACACAACGAAGAGGTGGACAAGCAGAATGAGGGAACGTGCGAGGAAGATAAAGGTTAGCACATGAAGGAGCCAGAGATGCCTCTTGTTATTCCTGCCTCGTCTACTGTACACGTCTTCAGCCATCAGAGCTATAAGAGCTCTTCATTGTGAGTGACCTATTTCTCCTTCCCATCTGTTGGTGTGGCGGCAGCATCTGTGGGCCGTTGTTATAACAGCAGCTTCACAACTCTGCCATGCTAGTGCACACAAAGATCTCCCATGCGATTATCAGATAAATGCACTATAGCTCACAACACATGCAGTGCCGGCTTATATATAGACCTGCTAATTTGCCCTCGGTCACACTGCAATATAAACTCCACGCCGCACCAATTTCAGAGCTCGATGAGTCCCAGGCGGACACTATCCTGCACTTATCAAATATATGACACAAACAGGCTCGCTTCTGGAACCACCAGCAGCCGATGAAAGTGAGGTTATGAGTCGACCAGTTTGGGTTTATTAATGATTAATGAAGAGCACAGATCTTGGACATATTTCCTGTGGAGAATTATTGCTCAATTTTAAATGCAGTTAAGCCGGGCGGCGGCACCATTTTCGCGGGAGACATGTCGCTCCAGCAGTAGGAATAAAAAATGTGGAGGGCTTCTCAGTGCTGCTAATGTACAATTTGGCAACAAGTACTCACTATTTTAGTCTGAAATCCTGACAGCCGACTCCCATAGGAGGACTAATTGGCACTGCGCAACTAAAAGGAGGTTTTTGCCTCTGATAGATCTGAATAGTCCTTCTACACATCTGCAGTCTTTGTGTTAGTTCATTAAAAACAAAGTTCTTTGGCCATTTCTGTGCATCATTAATTGTGTCCGTCCGCTATTAACAGAACTTGCTTGGTTATAAGTCTCCATGCCTGCATGCTGTGAGGCTTGAGAGCATGTCTTGGCATGAAATGGACCTGCGTTAATGTTCAAATGTAACAAAATAACAAAAATAATCATAGAAAAGGCCCTTGCAACTCTTTTTCAAGATAAAAGTAATCTGCTGCTTGAAACAGACAGTTACACTAACAAACAAAGAGGGAGCCACAGAAAAAACCCTCGCTCTGAGCCATGAGTCACACAGAGAATGCCAACAATCAATGAGCTTTGCTGCACCCAGCTGGCTGTAGTAAGGGAATATATTAATTTTCTCATTTAGAAACAAACATATACTACAAATAGATTAACGGTGTTTGATCAGCTTGGCGGCAGCGTGCCAATTAGTATGCATGGATGGAAGGATGCAGGATGTTTTACTTCTCTAAACGCATACACCATAAATGACTGGGGTTAAAATGAGATCGTATATCAGCCTATGGCACAGGTACATAAAAGCTTCGCAGCTCTAAAGGAGCTGTGTGTTATCAGGAAAAAAGGGCGTTAACTTTCTGAAGCAAAGAAGATGGACAAAAGGAGAAACAATAAGACAGTAGAGTGTGTTTTAAGTCCATCGCTTAAAACTGAAAACTTTGACAATTGCAACTGACAAGAGTTTGTGCAAAAACACAGAATTTATTGATTCAGACGAGAAAGTCTGTGTTTGCTTTGTTAAAAGCAATTAATCACTGCGGCCGCAGAGCAGAGCTGCATCAGGTGGTGCACGAATTTTGCTGAGTGGGTGCCTCAGTGGCTCTGTATGTGACAGTGTGAGGACCTGCGTGACCCTCCATGCTTTTCTGAGACAAAGAAGTCAAAAAGGGATGGAACTGGTTGTAAATAAAGGAAGATTTAAGAGTGAGAGTCTGGTGAGCATGCGCAAGCTGTTTCTAGCAATAAAGCAATCCATCATAAGGGTCCGACACTCACCCCTACCGAGCAACCGTCTACTTTTTTTGCTTTGAAAACAACTCTGCAGTATTTCAAGGGTGCAAATTGCATCTTTTTCTTAAAAAAATGAATCCATCAGCACTATTGGTGTTAACAAATGAAGCATCCAATTTATTCCACCTGATAGACAGACCTCAACAGGCTGTAATTATGTGCCATTCAATTGCAGATGTTTGTATATGAAGTAAACGTGAGAAAAAAACTTGCTTTCAAAGTGCTGCATGCACACTTTAAATCCCTGTAGATAACACACACTGCCCTGGAGCTCAGAGTGCTGTAAAGCACACTCCCCACCCTCCACACTGCAGAGATAACAGCGGCGGGGGCCCGCTGCCACAAAGACACAACCCTGATCAATAACAGCACATACACAAACGCACAGAGGGGGCCAGTGATCTTGCTCTAGCTGGGGGTCTTAAGGGAATGGGTGTCACTGCACGATGGGAAAATTGGATGTGAAACTGTAAGAGGAGCAGAGTTAAAAAAAAAAAAAAAAAGACAGAGGGATGGGGAAGAAACACGAGGGTTCTCCAGAGCCATATTTTTATCCATAAGCTGGAGTTGGAGGAGTGTTCATTGAAGAGTTGGCTGGGCGGCCTAAGGCCTGGACTGTAATAGAAACAGAAAGCGGGGAGCCTTTTGTCAGCTGCTGGCTGAGGAGAATACCAAACCTTACTCTTGTGCTAATGATCAACCCAAGTAAGGTGCAGGGAGGAGACACCCATTTGCAAATAAAGATCACGAGAAGAGGAAATTCAAATTGTGTCTCCACCTGCTGATCTGAGCTCACAGCTCAGCGGGTGCAACCCTCAGAAGACCCAATTTAGCGAAAACCCCAAAACTTCACACTGCATTTCGAGTACGTGATAATCTACAAGTTTGATGCATCACAAGCAATTAAGGCTGGTGATAAATGGCGAAAAGACAGAGGTCCCCTGCAGATGCTAAAGTGCATGAATTACATAGCAGGGTGCCCTGGGAGTGATGGTTCAAGCTGTATAGTCAACCCTGCAACCATCATTAACTGAGCTAAGAGACCCTGCTTCAGACCAGGGCCATAACTCAAAAACACATAAACACCCCCTGGACCTCCTCTGCGTATGTGTATGTTACTCAACTTCATAGGTCACACAGCCAGAGAGCTATCTTTAGAAAAAATCCAAATATTGATCAGTTTAAAAGCACCCATGGTTACTTAGTAACTGCACACGAGGACAAGTTGCTTCCTTTTATAAAAACATAGGTTTCTGCGATCTTTTCCCCTGGAAATGCGACATATTTCCTGTTTTCCAGCACCATTTGCCGCATCATTTCTCATGTTGTGGCATTAAGATAACATCCTGCACTAAGCCATCTCCCGGTGCTATTCTATGGATAAACTTCCTAATATCAGGCGGTGATGGCTCATTATGCTGGCCCATCATGCAGAGGCGTCTTTTAAGTGTTTTCTCTCTTGGGTTAAAAAAGAAACGGAAAAAAAAGTGCATTACTGTGCTTTTTTTTTTTCTCTCAGTGCCGCTAGATTAAGCATCCACTTCAAGAAACAGAAAGAAAAAGCAGCTTTTTTTTCCCCAGAGCATGCAGAGATGAACAGACCTTTGGAGTGTTCAGAGAGAATTTCATTCAACCTGAAGTGCTTCATGTTTCTCCCGGGGGAGTTTCCGCTCCTCTGTCAGGGGTCTCAGGCATAAACAACCCAAAGGAGAGGGCCAGGGAGCCTCTCATCTACTGTACAAACATGGTAAGCACAGACAGGATGGAGAGGCAGGCTGTTTACAAGGCTAAGAAAGCTGACAAATCGCTGAGTAACCCAATAATGTCAGCTTTGGACATCAATTGAAATACAAAACTGATTAAAAGAAAAAAGTAATATTAATTAGGACAAGAAAAGTTGCATTATCAATCAATCAAACAATTTATTTATAAAGCGCATTTCATGGCATTGCGCCAGCCAACATAAAAACAAGAAAAACATTAAAAACAGTAACGTTAAAATAATTGCCCCAGCAAACCCTGCCCTAGCCCCACCCACCCAATGCTGCAATAATCCACCCGCCATAAAATAAATACATAAGGATTAACAACCTGCAATAATGCTAGTGTAAATGCTGAAAGAAGTTGCTGTAGATGAAAATGGTGACACCATTTACTTTAAACTTACAAACTGTTAAATTTGCTAAAAGACTGGAAATCTTTTTAAAGAACTATGAAAGAGCACGGAAGTTGACCTAAATTTCAGAAAAAAATTGTAGCAAAATTGCTTAAAAATCCCGTGTATGTGCCAAATTTGCAAAAAAAAATAAAGTGTAACTTAAATATGAGCTGAATTAATCCAATTAGCCCAAAAAACCTATGTAGGCAAGGCACCTAATTATGCATTTAGCTAAATTAGCCAAAAAAAAAGCTAGCTCATTGCTTAAATACTAGCTAAACTCCAAAATAGCCTAAAATTCCTCAGTTAAACTAAATTAGTCAAAAACGATAGCCTGTTGCTAAAATAGAAGCTAAACTCTAAATTAGCCTGAAAAATCTCAGTAGATAAGAAATTAGCCAAAAACATTAGCATGCCGCTAAAATATTAGGTAAACTCAACATTTTTTGAAAATTACTATATAAGATTAAAACATAGCCCACGAATGTGTTAAAAGGCTTGTTGCTAATCTACCTACAATTTTGAAATTTGAAGACTTTCTCATTCATTTCCTATAGAGCATATTTTGCACAATATTTTAAAAACTATAACATCTATGAATACCAAAAACACAAGCAGTTATGTCCTTAAAAAGCTGAATGTTTTGATCCTACGATTGCTGAAATTGTGATTGAGTTTTTACGGCCCCAAAAAATGTATGGAAAGGAGCAAGAGAATCACTACAGTGTGAATGTTTACTAAGGATTTACACAACTATAATAAAATAAAATAAAATTTGAAAGTGAAAAAAGACTTGTGTGGAAGTCTCTTTAATGTGTGTGAGGTCTGCCTGCACGGCCCTCCATCATGCATCGTCTTGTTAAAATGGTTGCCGGGAAAACCAGAGTAATTACCGAGTTTCTCACAACACCTTTTGGACTTTCGGGCCAAATTCAGTGAGCTGCTCCAAATGTCACACACCTCGGCTGGCAATTAAACGGCCCCTCTCCCTCAGATGCTGTTTTAATGGGCTTCTTCCACTAAAAATAAACGCTGCAAGACGTTCTCATTTCACATTACCAAAAGAAAAAAGAAAAGAGGGGGATGATTATAAATCTGACAGCATTATTCATTTATTCTTTGCGGGCTTTCACAAGTTCTTAGGGTCAATTATAGCATGGAAATGATGTCTGATGAATTCTGTCTGTGATAATGAAAACAAGAAGGTGCGTGCAGCATGAACCCGGACTCCTGTTGTTAAAAGTGCACTTTGCTTTTGTTTTAATGTGTCGCGCACTTTAGGCTTTCACTGAAAACATTCATATTTCTGTCCAAAAAATGAAAAAATTACTTAACACAATTTACGACACCCCACAATTTTACACTTACTGAGGAGAGCAAAGACGAAGTGAATCATTTTGTGTCGGGGCAGCTCTTTAACTCCACATTCCTGCTTCACACGTCCACTTCGACAACTGTACGGAAACATTAACCAGCAATTGCCTACAACTTGTCAAAACAAAAGGTCAGAGAGCGCGCCCAAAGCGCGACACCATTCCCTTTTCAATTGGCTCATCCGCCGTGTCACATCCAGCCTTTATCAAGCCAGCTCACCCCAGTGTCACAGTGCAATACATAAAGAGCAATTAACAAGCTGGTTTTATGCATGAGTGTCACAGTGGCAGCTGCCTTACTCTCTCCTTCTTACAGGGCACGGCTACAACGGGTGCTCAGTGTTTGTGTCACCTCTTAATTGCATTTTCCCCCCATGGTATAGGTAAGGCTTTGTACAAACGCCCTGAAGAAGAAAAAGAAGGTCAGGCTGCCAATTTGGAGCTGGCAGGTTGAGAGAAGAGGCAGCACTTAGCTTCACTTGAGATGAGAAGAGGGAGCTGCTCATCTGCAGAGACCAGGACAAACAAAAGAGCTTAGTGAGGGGGAAAGGCAGGTGAAACCTCCTGCCATCTTAGCTGTCAGAAGATTGTCGAGGGGTGACACGGCAACAACAGAGTTTACAGCACATCTACCAAGAAGAGGATGAAAGAGGAAGGATAGGACTTTAATATTCTACAACGCTGACAACACACGTCTGTTCACTTTGAGAGGAGAAGTGTCCAAACTTTTGACTGGCATCACGCAGTTCAAGGAAACACTCCCACGTTGTTGTGTTTTTGACACATTTAAGAAAATACTCTAATATGTAGTTCAGTATAAATACAAATAAAAAAAATATGAATGTTGGAATACTCTGTATTAGTTCTTTGTGTAATACATTCCAACTATATCAAAATATTTCAAAATAAAAAATGTGATGCCCCAGAAAACAGATTAATGGCAAACATTAAGATTAACTGTACAAATTACAAAATACTCCAGACAGCTTTCATTTCAAGGAGAGGACCTTGATATTGAATGGATGTTCAGAAAAATTTATATTTTCTTTTTTTTTTTTTTTTAATATCAATGTACATAAATGGATTTTCACAGTAGATGTCCACCTGAACCAAGAAAGACCCATCAATTCTCCATGTTTTGCCAAACAAAAAATAATTTTGAAGCAATTCAAATAGGCACCTCTTTACTAAAAGAAAAACAAAACTAAAGTACTTTATTCATATAGTTTCCATTTCACTTAATTGTGGTTAGAAGCAAAAACATTTTACTGCATTTGACAGAAAAAAAAAACGTTTCTAAGCTTCAAATGACCACCTACTTTGTTTCGGCTACACACCTCTTTCTTTTTTGCTGCAATTTTAATGTGGTGGGATGGAAGAGAAGGAAAGGAATAAAGAAAGAGTGATTCTAACAGACGCTGAAGAAGGTGACTTTAAAAAATGTAACATTTAAGGAAGATTTTACACTTTAAAAGTTAGGCAGACTTTCTTTTAATAAATGGCAAATAAACCCCCAAAAAAATCTCAAATTTGATTTGGTGTACTTTCACACTGCACGTTTACGAACAACCCAAACCAATCAGAAACTGACCAGCAATGCTTGAAGAAAACACAGACCAGGAAAAAATAAACACAAAGAAAAAATGGTGTCGTTTTGAAAGTTCTCCCTTTAATCTTGTATTAATGGTTTTCAAATCCTCACTACAATATATTTACATGTGTAGAATTTACCAATTAAAATGGAAAACTGTTTATAAAATCAGAATAATCCTAATTGAGCTGGATTGACCTGAATTGACTGGAACACATAAGAAGATATTTAACGATTCTTAGTCATTCAGGTCATTTTATTTCAGGTTTTCATTTTTCAGGGGAACTCAAGTTTAAAGGTTAATCTGTTTAGCTTCTTCTGTTTTAACTACTGATAGAGATTCCAGAGTTATTTACCGAATGAACACCTCAACAATGTAGTAAAAAGTTAAATAACCGGATGTCATGTGAGCAGATACAAATGTCATCAATCTCGTGTTTATCAGAGTGGTTCACTAATGTCTTATTACTCTCTGTAGAGGTTTGAGGGAAACTTTAAAGTCCTCTTGCACCGAGAAATAGTTTTTGTTTGTTTTTCTATTATAATAAATATTATCAAATTGTATGGCACTTATGAAACATTCTCTTCTGGATTGACTCAACTTGTTCCGGAATAAATAGTCTGACCCTCATTTTTTAAAGCAGTTTGATCCAAACTGTAGTGTGGTGACACAAAAACTGGAAATGACAAAGCAGCCCAGCATGACACTCCCTTTCAAATGTATTTACATCCTCTATTAAAGTTTAAATTATGCCATTGTGTATAAAAGTTATTTCTTTGTTTAAAAAAATCAATTTTGGTGATAAAAGGGGGAAAAATAGTTTGAGCAGGCTATTCATGAGGCTGAATATGCTTTTCAAAGCCTCCACTTTGCATTCCACTCTGTCTGGGTCACAGTGTCAGTCTGTCTTTCACACCTGCTGTCTGTCTGTCTGTCCCAATCCTAAACACCACTGAACCAAGTCAAGAGGATGTGGCAGCTCCGGTCAGGAGTTCATCATGGATCAACAACTGGGTTCCTCCCAAGGGGAGGCCATCTTTGTTTATGGAGAGGGGATCTTTCTTTTTTTGTAGGGCACTCACCCGTGAAGGGCTGCCCTTATTAATGCACATATATCTGCAATACACAGAAAGGTGTGGCTCAATTGCAAATGATATGATTACTATTCTCTTATAGTATTCATTTGTATTTTATTTATATTTAACTATTAACATTATGAAAGTAGATTAAACACAGCCACTGCTCACTCCAAGAGTGACCTATTTGATCAAGAGTTCTTCAGCTGATGCATATGAACCCACACAGACAGCTTCCAAACAACAGATGCCGCCATACTGTTTTTGCAGCTTTGCTAGCAGCCTGCCAGTCATGAACCAACATTCAGTCGATCTAGACAAACAGAAGTCTTTTCTAACACCCCAGTCAGAAAGCAGCAAACATGTACGAAAGGCCTTCAAACCAACCTCACTCAGAAAGGCTCAGTCAAAGGGCTACAGGGTAACCTAGTCTCTGAGCAGCTGTGGATATATTTATTGTTCACTAGTTTTTCTGAACCAGTGCAGATCAAAATCTTCCCTATGCCCATGACCCACGCCGCTTCCATGGTCCAAGACAACTAATGACAGTGAATCCTCCAAAACACTCGCCTTCAACAGAGAAATCGAGGAGCGTTTAAACATCACACTACATGCTAGAAAAGCGCTTCAGTACTGGCCCCGAGGGCCCAAAGCTTAGCCCTCTCGCTCATGTTCTTCAATACAAAACCACTGACATGAATGAAAAGACATTTGAACAAAAAAAGTAAAAGACCACTGAGAGGAAATGGCCAAACCGATAAATGCGCCGAAAGACTTCTATGCACTCCAAGGACCTGCAAAGACATCTGAGGTAATTTCCACATAGATATAAAAGTTATTACCGCAAAATGAATAAGTTTATTTTCCTGTCTCTGTCTCTCTGGCTCTGTGCAGCATTTCATTTAAAATGGGAGTAAATCCCTTTCAAACAGCCTTATTTTGATGCCAACTCCTCTTGGTCTCTGAGGAACAATTACAGCTGCTCTGTCAAATACTTTGGTGCTCCAAAGGCCGCGTTCACTACCCGAGGGACCTTCTTAGATCTCTTGAAACCCTAGTTTCAAAGTTGATGCACACCCAACCTCTTCAATCCAAATAAACAAAGCCCAGAAATGACCAAAAAAAGCAAAGAAATAGTCTTCTAGTGAACAGTGGGTCCCAACCTTTGTCTCTCAGCTTGTTAACCTCAACCTAAAATGCTTCAACCCACACAGATTTTAAAAGATTTTTTTTTTTTTTTGCCTGCCTTGGGATTCACTAGATATAGACTTCTACGCCCTAAGTAGCTCAGTAAGATCTGAAGTTTGATAGCATTAGTGATGGCATTGAGTTTCATGCCAGGAGGTCAGAGGGCACTGCAAGCTTATCACCACCTTCTGTTTTTTTTTTTTTTTTTTTAATTATTATTATTAAGTACCTGCTACTAAGACTTAATTTATCAGCTTCCGAAGTCAGAGTCATCCAATTAAACTCACAGTGACAGTTTATGTGGATAGAAAACCAGAAGAAATGTTTGGCGCTTAATTAAAAACTAAATTAACTAAAGCATCTTTAGCCCCAATACACCTGAACATTGGGTGATGCAGTAAAAATAGTTACATTTATAGACTGAATTAAAAAAAAACTTTTTTCCTTGATTAGATTTTATGCTGCTGACACCATTTTGACACCATTTTTGAAGCGTTGCTTTCTTTTTTTCTTTTCATAATTTTGATTTTATGTTTGACCTCAAAAACCTAAGGCTTGGTTTACTTGGAACTTTTGCTAACAACTGTCAGGCTTCTTTAACTTGTATATATTCCTATTTTCAGAAAAGTCCAAAACTTCTTTCAGAAAAGAAAAAATACTAATTACATATCAGCCCCATTCAGATCAACCACTGCTTCTATCCACTTTCAGATAGTGATGCTAAGGTATAAATCTGAAACTTTGATCATTTACATAAAGACACAAATAGTGCTGAAACGCCACTTGAACATCACATCTCCTTTGCCGACACTGAAGTTGAATTCATGGATCTTCAAATATCTTACTTACTAGTTAGTGTGACAATCCTACCTGATAGCATGCATATTTTGCAGAGTGCTATCATCCTACTTGCCTTTGAAGCGCTGCAGGATTGGCGCTAATTATGAAGGTTGATGAGAGAGCAGGGTGAATAATGTAAGTGTCAGCACCAGCAGGAAGGGACTCTGAACTCCTCACAACTGCTTTGAGTCTCGCTTTGGTGATCAAAGGCAGACAGAGAGAAGAGCAAAAAAGTATGGAGTAGTTATAATAATGTAAATAATTGAATTTTTTTAAAGCTTCATGAGCAAAAAGATGTGAAGCATCAATGTCATCCTCAGTATTGACTTTTAGTTCCTTATGAATAGATATTTCAGGTTCCCACCTTTAATTAGTACCTCCTATATCTTTATGTCAAGGCTTATATAAAAACAATGAAAGCAGTGTAAGACTAAAAAAAAAACTTAACACAGCACTTATTATGAATATGTAAGAATGAAAAAACTCTATCACATTATTATTTGTCTAATTTATTGCATTAGGTAGGCTTATCATCATCGCAACATCAAACTGACAGTAAGACGGTATAAAGTGAAAAAACTGGTTAACTCAGGGTGTATTCATACTGGATAAATGATTTGTTCGGGACCGGGTTTGCTTAATTTGTTCCAGATCGAGTACTAATCCTTGCATTTGGTGTGTATTCAAACTGGGATCTATCAAGATTTCTTTTCTGGACCAAACCTTGTAAACAAAACAACATGACTTAAGATCTCTTTAATGATTGGCCAGCAGTTCAGCGGTGAGTTAAAACAAAAAAAGAAAGATAGATTGGAAGAGAGTTCAATAATTCAAACTTTTCATTTTTCAGATCACTTTTGAACATCTGAATGAAGGCCCGGTTTCAACATTTTTTACTGCTGCTTTGACACGGTGGATGCATACTGCACGGAGGTACTGGAATAAGTGTTTTTGACGTATACAGTCTTGGTAAAAAAGTTTGAAAAGCAATGTGTATCACGTTAAAAGTTGTCTTCATGAGTTTTATATTCATCCAACCACATTTCAAATAGTTGCTGTTGCATCGGTGCTCCACATTTGTCCACTAATGACCGGCTACGACGGCCATTTTGGTTCAGTTATTTTGCTCTGGGACTGCTCTGTATTCAGACTGAGGAATCTCAGGGCGAAGCGAAGTTCAGTCCGATTGGAAACGAACCAAGACCACTTCGAAAGACGAATAAGAGAGCAGTTCCTAGTCCAGGTGCAATTTGATCAGGTATAGCAGGTCATTGTCATCACAATACTAATTACTAATATCGCATAGGCCTAGTACAACGGTTCATATAAATAATCTTCATCAGTACTTCATTGGGAGCTTAGCAGCTGTGATGTATTTTTATACTGCACACAGGCCGCAGCAGCAGATGCAGTGTGGCACAGCCTTCTCCGTGTCTCTCAGTGATGGACAACTCATGTCTATTTTCTGTTTCTGGAATTATTTAGAAGAATATATAGGCTAAGAATAGATTTATAAAGTGTGCATGTGGGGGGTGAGTAAATGGAGCCCCCTGTGCAGCGTGTTTCAATCAGATTGAGCGGGTGCAAGCGCAGCAACATTATTCTCCCCTGCTCTGCATAGCGCTGCGCTAGGCTGTGTCCTCTTGCTGTATTAGCGTGATGTATGACCCAAACGCCGTGCCGCACCACACCACACCGCACTGCACACCCGCCTAACACACTGCTCCAAATGCCCTCTGCGGCTTTTTCATTTCACTTGTCAAACTGTTATTCGTCTCTCCCGACCCTCACTCTTCCTTATCTTTTCACCCAGCCCAACATCTCTCTACCTTATTGTGTCTATCACTTTGCTTTGTCTTTATGAGGATCACTGCAGCCTTGCTTTCTGCATTGAACTTATTGCAAACGTATGACTGCAGGTCACCAGTTTCCTTTACTTTTCAGTGGATGGTGACTTCTCCAGTGGCAGTAACTTATATGACAACCAATCAAACATAAAAATGACTTCTGAATAGCAGACTTTGCGTTTTCAGCGCAGTGCTTAATATAATCTTGTCAAGTGAAGAAGAGAACAAGGCGTAAAGGTTAGAAATGTAATTGAAAAAAGACAATTACCATCATTTACTTTGTCTGACTTATCTCAATGGTTTCTAGAGCAAAAGGATGGATTTGTGAAAAGGAAAAAACAGAAGAGAAAAAAAAAAGTGTCAAAACAATTACCACCAACCACTGCTTCCTTCATTATCTGTGGTGCCGGATTCAGAAATACTTAATTAGCCGGCTGCTTGTGCTCCATGGCTGTCGGCCTCCATTGTTCTTGGTGTCTATCTATGTTTCATCATAACACAAAAAGATGAGAAAGTCTCCTGCTTTTAATCCTGAATTCCCTTTATGTCTTTGAGTATGAAAGAAACATGCTTTATATTATAAATTACCTCAAAGGCAGTGCTGGCATAATTACCCAGTATCTGAAAAGTATAATCACTCGTTCGCTTCTCGTATAGAAATGAAAGAATAGCAACAGTAATTTGTTTCAAATCACAGCGTACTTGGAGCAGTGGGTTCTTGTTGAGCCTGTGTAATAATATGTTTTGTCTGCTGCAGCAGGTGCTTTAAACATCAAGTGAACATCTCTCCTCGGGGCTCCCAAAACTTGAACCGCTCACCCGAAGCCGGAGCGTGGCTGCACCCTCGCACACAATACCAAGGAAACCGACTCAACGTTCTTAATCACACTACATTCAGCTCATTTGGCCCTGAAGCAGTTATCAAGCCATTACATCCTTATTAACAGAGTGCGGGGGTGGAGCCACACCTGAGTGCTTTGGAAATGGGCAGAGCGCCCAGCTGATTCCTCCGCAAAGAGGGAGACCGCGGCGGAAGGAGGTATTTAAAGACGAGGGGCTAAATTTCATTAATCCATAAACTGATTTAGCACATCTGATAATGTGGTGGTAACACATGCCCACAGGGACTGCTGTGATTATATCAGTTATGGTTCATAGCAATATAAGATAGGGTTAAGCTTGAGGCTCAGGCAACGGAAGGAGCTTAATTGAGTTAGCATTAGATTAATGCCATGCAACGATTTCTTCTAAGGTACATAAAGTGTGGCGTGTAACTTGAGGACAGGACTGCCGGTCATGGTTTCTCACACATGCAAGAAGTTCACACGGTTCCTGGGTGAAATGACTGCTTTTAAGCTCCGTCTCATGCTCTCATTCAGTATGAAAGCTAAAAACAATACTTTAAATAGATCCATTTATCAATTTTAACTCATGATGTTGGCGCTTTTTGCAAACTAGTGGCTGGTTTTGTATTTTATTAACAATAAAACTGAAGAAACAGAAACTATGAAACATCAGTTTTTCATAATAGTGATTTAATCCACTTTTTTTCCTACTCTTCTGTGACTATGAGGGCAGCTGTGGTGCAACCTTCCCACCTCTGATCTGAAGGTTGCAGGCTCAGTTCCCGCATTGCCTCCCCATCTGTCTAAGTGTCCTTGAATTAAATTGAATACTGCTCTTTGTGGTTACAGGTTGGTGCCTTGTATGGCAGTGGAGCTGCCATCAGTGTGGGTCTGTGCATGGTGCAATGCACGGATAGGCAACTCCAGGCCTCAAGGGCTGCATGTTTTCCAACATATCCTGCTCTGGGATGTTCTAATTGGCTGAACACACCTGAACCAGGTGATCAGTCATGAGTAGGGCTTTGATATCTGGGAATCATGCACACACCCCCGAAGACAGGAGTTACCTATCCCTGGTGTAATGGTACTGTGACTGTAAAGCGCTTTGAACCTTAATCAAGGTAGTATATAAGGATACATAGTTTACCCTTTAAGCGCCCCCACCCAACATCCAAAGATTTAGATCTTTCATGTTGGTGATTCCTGACCAGGATAATTACTAAATGAACTGAATTCTGCTGGAATAACAACTTGAAAAATGTAGGCGTACCTTACAGAATGCTAGCTGAATTCTTGAGTATAATACTCTAATTTATGGCCTCAAAGGCCATGAATCCTATACTGGTTTTCAAGAAATCCTGCCTGGATTTAGACTCTAGATGGCTCTAGATCAGGGCTGCTCATTCCTGGTCCTCAAGATCTACCACCCTGCCTGTTTCCAAGTCCTCTGGTCTGCTTGCTGCTGATTACCTGGACCAGGTGTGTCCTTTCAATCAGATTGTGGAGACATCTGACTGAGCCAATCAGCAGCTGGCAGGGCTTGGAGATCTGGAAAATAGTCAGGGTGGTAGATCTCGAGGACCAGGAATGAGCAGCCCTGCTCTAGATTATAACCTCTAGAGCAGGGGTCTGCAACCTGTGTATCCAGAGCCACTTGTGGCTCTTTTACCCTTCCATAGAGGCTCTTTGGCCAAATTAAAAAAATAAAGGTATTTTTATACCTCGAAGATAAACTATGTAAAGGTTTATACATCCTTGCTGACTTGAAGAGGTCCTGTTTGCTCTATGCTTCCTCCAGAAAAAACTGATTACAAATACAGAGCAAAAAAATTGGTAAATATTGCTCTATAGGCAATATTGTGATAGTGGTTTATATTTCTTTAGAAGAAACAACTGTGCTCATCATTTTATAGATTTCTATTAATTTTTAACCTTTAAAAGTGATTAATTTAGGAGTATAATATCTGCAACTTTTCTTAAATTTCTACAAAAACCATTGTAAGTTTTTCCTTGAATACCCTCATGTGTATACAAAAAACATCAGAGATAAAAGTAAATCATGACAGACATATATACCTAAATGTCATCTCTGAAAGACAGAATAAAAGGAAAACACATCTAATGCCAAAAGCAAAGGTCGGGTTATGTGAGTGCAGGAGCCTTATTACATCTGCTTCGCTCTCCCCAGATCAGTTTAGCCTGTGGCTGAGAAGAGAACGAAAGAAATCACAAGACGTAATGCACAGCTGTAAGCAGACATTAACACATAGGAGCAGCTGTTAACTAAACACCAGAGTGTAAAGCACTTAACCACGGCGGAAATGAACATTTATCAGTTTTTATGCATCTGTGAGATACATTTATCTACTCAAAATGAAAAACCATTGTTTGGAAGGGAAAGCCTTAGGCTAAAAAAATGTATCTTGAAGAATTTAAGAACAGTCATAAAATAGAAGTAGCTGGATCTCGCCATCTTAACTTAACATAACCTAAAGCTACGCTGCATTAGATGTGCCTGAAAAATGGGAGGTTTGGGAAAACTTCTTACAAAAATGTGCAAAGAAAACCTTTACATTATAACAAAAAATGAAGTTAAATGTTCGTCAGACTTTAACATGAGCCAAGAATTTAGGGTCTTCATAGTGTCAACTTTTGCCTTTGTAGAATGAACTTTGTTATTTATTTAAAAGAGCATCAAAGCTGAATGGATAGGTGTACGCTGACAAAAACAGAAATGAAGGTGAAGAAGATGACCCATTCAAGATATTTTTGAGGAAAGGAAACACCCACATAAAGAATGTAATTTTAGGGTTTATTCCATATACACATATGGCAAATCATATATCTAATTCCAACTAATACATTCTGCTAACAACAAACAACAAAAAAATGAAACTTGAAGTGAGATGGGTGTCTACTCTCTTGCCATCTCAACAATATAACAAAATGATAGATAGGTGGTATACAGTAAAGCTTGGTTCAGCCACCTCTGACAAAAGACTAATAGTTATCAGTAAAGTTAACATAAGCAATACACATCAAAATACTTTGGAAAACAGAATGTTAACAGTTTTATTTTATATGTAAAGTTGGATGTTGTAGGATCTGAAGCCTGCCTCCAGTGGTTCTTTTGAGGAACTGCATCATTTCCTGGATTGTTTCAAAAATGAGAACAGAAACTGGAGCTTAGTCTAATTAGGCTTAGAAGGAATTGCACTGATCCTTATGGTTTCAGATAACTCAAATGCAAGAAAAATGAACCACCTGATGAAATTAGTGAATAATCATGCGTATTCATGTGTTGCTACAGATCACATCAGGAGCTGCAGTTTGGTTTGATCCTGAGATATGGATGGAAATTCTGTAATGTTTAAATGAAGCTTTGGTGAGATTTGTAGGAAGCAGGAATGAAGCGCCGGCACTCGCAGGCAGTGAATGTGTGTGATCTATTACCCCACAGCTCAAAAGAATGCAATATCTGCATCTATTTACCAACACAAGTACTTTGTTGTTAAACCCCAGGAGGTCACGATTCCTCCACGGCGTCAGTTTTAATTCCTTATCGAGGTAAACGCTGTGTGAAAGGCACGCACACACATACACGGGATGACAGGAGCTGGTTTGAGTTTGCCAGACTGATCAAAGACAGTTGAGCGGAGTTCCTTCAGTTTCTGCCCACACATAATACGTGGGGCTTCATGGTTCACGGCGCAGCACAACCAGATGTCGGAGAGGAGCAGCCTGGACGGCAGGGGACTTAGAAAAACAACGCCAGCATTACATCAACAGCTACAGAGCAGGCACACGCTCTAGGGCACGCGTGTTTACCTGTCTGTGTGTGGCTGTAATATTGGAAAACAAGGGGATTACACTTTGTGTTCTACTTGGTGGATGGTACTGTTGTCCAAAAGTATCTCTTTGATCAGTTACACACGTAAAACTACCTACTAGAGAAGTGAATTGCAGTAATTATCTCTAAAAAGATTTATTGTGAATTGCTAAAATAAGAATATTACCCAAAAAATGCTTTTTTGAGTTTGTGATGCAGTTCCCCCTCCCACAATCCTTTGGGCTTTCATCTCAGATACCCGTGTCATTAAGCACTCTTTGTCTCAGGCTTGATTGATGTTCCCCCTCTCAACACAGCCGTGCGTCACTAATCGTTTCATACAAGACTACAAGCAAAAGTGTGAAAATCGACTAACCATTAAGAGATCGTTTATTGCCAGCTGACAAAAATTAACTGACATTGACTGGTTCTTTCATTTAAAGTTCACCCTCATCATCGGCCAATCACACAAGGCAGAGGAGTCCTGAATACTTTCCCTCTTTATATTTCTGAGTAGTTTCTTTGCCGCGGCTCACTGTGAACACTTTTAGGGTCCATATTAGCAGCTCACTGCAAATGAATGGGTTTTGCGGCACATTTTTCTTCGTTCGTTCGGCCGGCTGGCATGACGTGGACTTTCCAACACTAAGACAGGGTCCTCGCTCTCCGCCAGACTGGCTGAATGTGTGTGTGAGAACGATAAGCTCAGACCAGCGGAATCCTGGGGAAGGTTATGAGGCATTTTGCGAGTAATCTGACCCAGAGGCCAGGCTTCGGCCGAGCAGAGCTGTAAAGGACAATGAGCCAGAGCAGCGCAGAAACTCATACACAGCAGCTTCCCCCAAATGACTTTAGACACGCTTCGTTGCGCAGAAACCGATTATTCCTGTTTATCCTCTTTTCTTTCTGAATTTTTTACGTTTGTGCCGGAGTCTTTGGCCTGATAATGGACGCTCTCCACACTCTCCTTTCCCAGCTTATTGCAGCCCAGTCGCTCCTGTACTTTAAAAAAAAAAATCAATTGCCACAGCAGTGAGATGAGAGCGTAATAGTGAATACATTCTGTGTTTCCCTTTCTAATCTTCTCCCTCAACATGTCAGACAAATTGTGGCGCTTCTGCCAAATCTAATGTAGTTGCCCCCCCTTCCTGCCACATAGTGTGAATATATGCACACACAAAGCAACCCCAAGACACACTCAGGCGCAAAAGTAGACAGGGAGTGGAGAGAGATGCAAATAATCACAGCAAGATCACAGCCAAATATGCATGAAAATGCCACGCTACAGGGAAGAGTGTTCTTCCCACCCAGAAGGAAAGACCACGTTGGTTATCTGTTCGCTCTGTGTCCCTGACACCCCGGTTCCTGCTCTTCAGACTCATTCAAACAGACCAGAATTATTAGTGTTTTCATATTGAAAGATAACAGCAGTGTACAATGCATTCAGGGCCTAAACACTCCCAGCCCTGCTTCCTCAGTGTCACGGTTAAGTCCTCCTTACCTCTCCCCATACCGTTTTCTTGGCTTATCACTTGCGCTCTCGAATTGCTTCCCCGTTTCAGTAAACCGTCATTCCACCACCACGGGTAATTTATGCAGCGATTTATCCCACCACATCTTGTGACCACCTGTCATGAGGAGATAGCATTCTTGGTACTATCAAGCCAATGCAATTACAAGACCATGGGGTCTCCAGTTCGGTCAGCGTCTTCAAGCAAAGCAGATTCTCGCCGTGCGACTGTGGATGCGGATGTTAGCAGATCTGCTCTGGCCTAGCTGTTGCTAACGGTGCTCTTTTACGTCTTTGACAAACAAAAACGGACAAAAGCCTGGAGTGCCTCAAACAAGGCGAGGCAGAACGGAGAAGAACCCTGAGGAAATCAGTGCATGAGTAAAGGCTTCCCATTTCGCTGGAGACACAGAGGAAGCAAAGTGTGGCCATCTTTCTAATGGCAGCCACTTTAATTGAAAATCCACTTCTGTATTTGAGAGCAAACAATCCAGGGCAATGAAGCTGAGGCACTATTCCCTGGCTCAGTGGCTAACTGAAAAAAAAGAAAAGAAAAGAGATATGGGGCAGGAGGAATAAAAAAAGAAACCCAAGAGGAGGAGTATGTTAAAAACAGCCACAGATATGGATGGAGTAAGAGGGAATTACAGATTGGACAGAGATAAAGAGGTGAAGCAGTGTAAGAATGGGAGATAGTAAAGGGGGAGTGAAAAGACCAAAGAAAAAAGGAGGGGAAGAGGAGCACAGTGAAATCCAAGCTCAGCACTCTTCCTTGGGCTCAATTTCCAGGACATGATTAGTTTTGAGTGATGGCATGAAATAGATGGAGTAAAAGTAAGAATTGTTCCTGCTCTCCATCTTTAAAATCATCTTTTTTTCCGAGAACTGAGACCTGCTCAAAAGCTTAAAAAACTACTGTACTCATTGACCTTAATGGAAAAGAAAGCAGCCATCTTTCACCTTAACTTTGTCTTTCCCTACAAAACATGCATCTCTTAACACATGCTCCAAAGCCAAAAAAAGGAAGGAATTTTCTTATTTAACTTCCTCTCTAACTTTGTAAGTGTGTTGCTGCTGGTGCAACTAGCTCTTGTGGAACCCAAATCCATTATTTTGGAGCAAGGATTCCTGCAAACAAGCTTGGTGTTTAAGATCCGAAAGGCAACTATTCTTCTGTATTTCATAAATTGTGATCTGGTTACACAATGATAAGAACAATCACAACTTTCTATTAAAGACCTTTCAATGTCCCCCCAAAAAAAATCGTACAACTGATCTCGGTGCATTCACCCTGGCATACACACATTCACACACTGATGGTGGCTACGCTGCTGACGCCAACCTTTAACCACCAGGAGTAATGTGGGGTCCAGTATCGTGCCCGAAGACACTTCGAGACAGGGCGAGAACCCAGCCTGAAATCTAACTATCAAATGTTAACCGCTCTACCTCTGCACCATGACAACCCCTCTATAATCTCATTCATTTTGGAAAGCGTGCATCCAAAAGGACACAAGTTCCAAGCTTCCTGTCACAAACCATATCCAGATGCTGTTCCTGGAAAACATGGAACTGACGGTTGTAGCAGTGCATTGTGGATGGTTGCAGTAGTTGTAAAAACGAATAAACCTCCACAATGTACAACGCATTCTTGCTGTCTTCTGTTTGTACTCCTCCAGGAGGAAACTGCAGTTGCCTTGGATACGCCAGGCTACCATGGAACTCATGTATTGATTATGTGACTTCAGTGTTCTGCATTTTGCTTACGCATACGCAGATGTAAAACTACAAAAAAAATTTCTATATTCTAATCTGTCAGCATGTTCACCTTAAGAGTTTAATAACTATAGACATCAGACAAAGATCGGATGTGTCGGATGTGCAAAGAAATTGACTCACTGTGAGCAAGGATTGCATATACAACTGGAAAATAGGATAATACTAACTGCAAAGCTTTTAATTATATACTAATATGCCACAGCATTTGGCTGAGTAATAGATCAACTTGTTCCAGCTGTTGCCTTAAAAGTATTAATTTTCATAGAAAATTGACAGGATGATTGTAAATATGAAATAAAATGGTTTGTGACTGCCAGAAACATTACAAACACTTCCTGTAGTACAAACTGATTGATTCACAAGGAGACATCAACACATTCATGTCACTGTATACCCTCGTTACATTACAATGCTGTCATTAGGTGTTCTAATTAAAACAAGAAGGACCTGGCCACAAACAAAATGACCTCTGACAACATTGCGCACAAGCAGAAATAATACAACTCACTCTAATACTAACCCAAAGTGTTGTAAGTTGTAGAAAAAAACATGTTATTAAACCTTGAAACAGGATGTTGTAGCTGTAGCTGTTAATGTCACCAGTTAAGATACATTTTTCAGTGGATGACATCTGGTCCTAGGCGATGATGTCTGCAGCCAGTCCTCTTGATTAAAACAGAATTAATACTATGTCTTCATGTAATTAAAAAAAGTATAATTATAACTTTGTTGTAGTATAAATACAAGTATTCATGATGGATATCATTAGACCCAATTATTAGTTTTTTGTTTGTTTGCTTTGGTTTTTCTTTTTAAGATTATGGGAATCTTTTTTAGGTAGTCCAGTGATTCTGTTCATTATATGCAGACTACTTGTGGAGTATTTATCTGGAATAATAAGTTTGATATGTGAAGCACTGATCATAATAAAAATAATTAAATATCAGATCCTAATAATGAGGCAATATCCAATTTCGATTGAGTCATAAACCACGCGATCGGGTCCGATTTCTGAACACATGATCAGATCAGGGGCATCTCTAATTTTTACTCAAGAACAGTGCACAGGGAGTTTAATGAAATGGGTTTCTATTGCCAAGAAGCTACACCCATGCAATACTTTACCAAGTGCTATTCAAAAAGTCTGATACAGTGATGTAAAGCATGCCGTCTATGGACTCAAGAGAAGTGGAGACACACTCTCTGCAGTGACTTCTTCATTTAGCATTCTAATAGGCTGGTTTGGGCTTGGTGGTTCCAAGCATAATGGCATTTGTTTGATAGTCAAATGTGAAGTTTGCTGGAATGGACATTATGAAGAGGGATTGGCATTTTAGCTCTAGCGACAGGAACTCTAGATCAGCTGTGTCCAAAAGCAGTCCTCAAAGTCTGGTGTCCCACATGTTTTTCAATCAACCTGTCACTGAAGCTCCTTATTAGCCAAACACACCTGATCCAGGTAATAAGGCAGGGTTTCTGGAAACCCCAGCCCTCGAGGACTGACTTTGGACACCCCTGCTCTTGATGCTTCAGCATACTTAAGTATTTTGGATAACTTTGTGCCTTTAACTTAATGGGAATAGTTTAGGAATGGCCCAACAAGACTGCACTCCAGTGTAAAAACCAAGGTCCATAAGGATATAGATAAGCCAGTTTGGTTAGAAAACCTTTTGGATGAATTAGAGAGAAAATAGACCCTCTCATTAAACATCAGTGTTTGACCCCACAAATTCCCTCTTGGAATAATGATCCAACATTCCCATAGACATCCTTCTAAACCTTCCCTCAAAAAACTGTGATAGCGGCAAAAAGCAGGCTGGCATCACATGAAACCCTACAGATTATTAATTGGATTTCCCTCAAGTTTATATGCAAAAGCAGATAAGCTAATATTTTTGGCAACATCAGTTGATTCTAATGTCTCTAGTGTTCCACCTTCTTCATGCTGTTTCCTACAGATTAGAAGCTCCAAACAGATCCCCTGCTGAGTCCTAGACGGGGTGTCCTAGCTTGGCTCTGCCCTGGTGAGAAACAACCTGGTCTCAGCATTGCACAACAGCTTGACTACGTCTGTGCAAGCACCCTGGTGGCTAATGTAAATACAGTCCATCTGCTAATTCTAATCCATCTTGTCTCTATTGATACACAGAAAAAAAGTCACACATGCATGCAGATATATGTAGCAGCTCAGGAGCATGCGCTCACATCCTGTAAATGTGATTAATTGATACCATCACTGCTGTTTTAAAGCCTTTGTGCGTCCTATCGCCTGATGATCAATGAAGATAAATGCTAGGCTGCTGCACATAGACTTGTCCTGCAGCGTAAGCACACGCACAGCAATATTTTCCCAGTTAAAAAACATCAACTCCGTGAGAAATCCGAAAACACACTCAAGACACGCATGCAAGAATCTTAAACCTGTAACCATCACACTCGAGGGTATGAAGCTGTGCAGGAACGCCAACAAACTTAGAGCCCCGAGGAAGAACATAAAAGGAGATATGATCGGCGTGTAAACATGGAGAGGAAGGATCATGAGAATTCAGTGGTTTGAGGGTGCGTGGAGATTAGCTGGGTTAAACACAGCAGATACATGTAGGAAATGTGCTGCAGAGTGGTTAAGCTAATCACACTCACAATGAAGGATTAGCCCATATACTTAGTCAGCGCAAGCCGTGCAAACCAATGTTGTAAACATAGGAAAGAGTCGCAGTTTGAAGATGAAGTCTCACTAAATTAGGAAGAAATCGTCAAACAAGCATGAACTATACAACAGGATCTCCACTACAACTCATCTTATGAATATAGGTCAAGTTTGAATGAGTGTGCATGTGTCAATATGACTATTATTATTTGCATTGAGGCTGTGTGCTTGAGTAGTAAGTGTCGTCTGAGTGCCAAGCCCCTGACTTTGAATGTATCACAGATGCTAGCAGAGTTCCTGCTGCGTAATTTCATTTAAACCCCCTTCACACACCATAATTCAATTCTCTCTTCTAGACAATGACCATGTCATCTTAATCTGTCAGGTAGATTATGCAGCATCCCACACAAGACTGCTAATGCTGAGGAAAGGCTATTGTGCGCTCCTTCAAGCTCGAATGAGCTGCTGTAGATTACTTTAGAGGATTGTTTCTGCCACTCATGTCTTAAACCAGCAGTTTCTTCCTTTTAATCTGAAGTTTTTTCCCAATATTTTCACCGGTTTATGGTCACGATTTTATACTACTGGCTAATCCTCAACTACACTGGCTGCCTGCGGTTCCAATACTTGCTCATTTCCTTCCAAATGTGTTAATTCCCAAAAAATTAATGCATAGGGTTTTTAATTCCTTGCTATTTTGTTAAATGAGTGAATCATTTATGTTGCAGATTCCACATAACTGGCCAAAAGGCAGAGGTGTTGTAAATGTTTGCAGATGCTAAAGGCAAGGAGCCACTCTGAGCTGCTGGAGATAAAGAGCTGGCCCAAATCGCTGTTAGTTTCACTGGCAACAGCTCTCAGGAGAAGCAAGTGGGTAATTGAGACAGGACAAAAGCAGCTAATAATCTTTATTTCTATAAACCCAACGAATTCAATATGACGGGAATTTGTAATTACTGCCAGTAATCAGCTATTACAGTGAGATAGTGTGGAGTGGCAGGTGTGTGCATGGTGGTTGTCCGGCTGGAAGGGTCCTGATACCACCCCCTCCAGTTGGCTCAATCGGATTATAGCTAAGTCATTTAGCCATAGCAGGGCCTATAGGAGCTCCTTCATACCTTAAGCACTTATCCTGCCTTGATCCACCCAGCACAATTCTTTTGACTCTGAGAACAATGCCTCTGTGTGCTTCAAGTTGAACATGTGTGAGGACATTATACGCGTCTCCACTTAAAAAAAAAATCTTTTTTGTGTTATTTTAGGCATTAAATAAACAATATTAGAGCTTATCTCAGTAAATTTAAACCAATTGGCCATGCAAACACATTATTACAGCAGGGAAGTCTTTGGCAAGCAGTCTTCGGTCAAGCAGATCTGTGCGCTGCTGACCTCAGTCTAAAATGCTGGAGCTTGTGCCTCAGGATCACTAATGAACTGTGATTCAGGACATTGTAATTAAAGATCCGCAACACGACTACAGCTGCTTCCACGACTTCACTCCTTAAAGAGGGCTCTATGAAGCAGCCCGGCTAATGAAAAGCACAGACCCAACAACATTCCTGAGAGGAGCAGAAAAGCAAACAAACAGATCTCGAAGAAAACACAAGAGCCACATAATGAAAATAGCATTACGGCCCAACCGCCAGCCACTGGAGTGTTGTAAAGAACAAACAATGAGTACTGACACTTGTAAAATTTTGTGCAAGACCAAAACAAGTCACGCTCTAAATCATTATTTAAAGCTTTCAAGTTCTTTCCTCAAAAACTCATCTAAGTCTTTCCTGCTCTGTAATAACGCAAAGTGACAGTGAATTAGTTAATTACGTTTTGCTCCATAAACTGCAGACATACTTTGCAGGGGAGCCCAGAAAAATGCACAACCTGGCAGCTAAGCAGACTGCATATGCCAAACTGTGATCCGAGCATCTAGTCCATACATCATGGAGTATTACTGGGCTCTCACAGCTATCACAGGAGTAGGAGTCTGCTTTCATGCTCCTCAAAACTAGATCCGACTGTGGAGCAGAAGCGTGCTTCTGCCTCCAGGCTGTTCATATGGAGGTCCTCCTCTTCTCCCTCATGTCTCTTTGTTGGCTGTCCAACAAGCGAGCATAGTCTGACATGCTTTTCTTGTACTTTTGTTTTCTTCCTTTGAGCAAAGGGAATGTTCTCCAGCTGGATCAAACTTGCCTCCCTTCTTTTTATCTCCCCAGCTGCAGAGTGGAGTTGTTATGAGTGGCACACAACTGGACTGTCTTTGCTGTGTGGATGGGAAAAGTACCAAGTAGTTCAGTATGTTTGTGCATACTCTGGTCTTAGTTAAGACCATTTCCAGAGTCCATGTTTCCATTGTGACTTTTCCAGAATACTGTGAGACAGTTTTGCTGAATGGCTATCAGTACAAGTACGAGTTTTTGAAAATCACGAGAGTACACGAAACCAATTACTGTATCTATAGAACCCCTCCCTATGAACACAAACATATATCTGAGGGAATGGAGAAGACTACCAACATTTATAGCAGTAGGCTATACATAAGTTTCATTTTTGGCATGAAAATCTGACTGTTTGACATGGAAGCCAAATAGAAATCACTCCCTTCTGATCTCTGCCTCTAGTGGTCTTTTGAGGAACTGCAACATTGAATACTTCCTGTTTTAAGGACCTGATGGCAGACAAGATGGCAGCTGAAAATCAATAACTGGAAGCCAAAAAAATGCCAAACTTCATTAGCCAGAAGTAGGAATTCCACAAGATTTCAGAATTGTAGCCACTTTATTTAAAACTTTTTAATGTTAACAGTTTAGTGATGAGAATTAGCTTAAAATTGGTCAAAAAAGTTAAACGCTTTAATAATTTCAAAAAGAATATTAACTAATGTGTACAGATTTGTAAACCTGTTAAGACTTTTAAATTGGAGCTTAAATTCCTGACCAGTGTTCATGTTTGACAGCAGTTAACTTCAACCTTTTACACGATCAACATGAATCACCTGATTCTGTCGAGGAAAAGCGTCTTTACGCCGGTATATAACATTTTATATTAGTAATAAGCTGATTGTTTATGGGGTTCAGGTATGCCAAAAAGCACTGTGGGTTTGGACTGAGGCACCTCAGGTGTTAAAGGCTCAAAACGTAACTGTTAGGGTCGCCGGTTATATTAGTCTTTTTCGACCAAAAACATGAGTATTTGGAGTTGGAGGGCAATGTTCTGGTTCTAGAGCTCCTTCTGGCCAATGATTTTCAGCCGCCATCTTGTCTGCAACCAGATCCCCCTTTTAAAATTGGGAACAGAAGAAGGGAACTTAGTCACTCTACAGTCCTCAAAGGCTAGAGTTCTGATTGTCTTCTATTGAATCCTGATTACAGTTTTTGAGAGAAGAACACTCTAGATCTAAATATTCTGCAGCAGATAAAATGAGGATATCCTTGGACATTGGCCATGGAGGACAGGAGTTTGACGTTCCTATATGGGCTCTGATGACAAGTGGAAGTCTGATCCTCTCCACCTTACAGAGGTTAGAGACTCCAGACTGGAAAGTTTAGAAATTTTCCCAAAAATAGGATTCTCCAGCATAAGCAAAAAAAAAGAAAAAAAAAGTAAAAAAAAAAAAACCCTTGTCTCTTATTTATATTTTTGGATGTACACAATAAATATGAATTTATCGTAAACATCCTGTCGTATTAATTGCAGCTCATTGCATCAATACTCCACATATAAAACTACTTTTCTTTTGCTGATGCTCAAAAAGCCAAAAAGTGCAACAGAAATCTAATCTGCAGAGAGAGAGAAAAAAACCCATCATCGATCTACCAAAGAGCAAAGAGAATTTCAAGTGGTTTTCGATAAATTTAGCATTAACTTATAACCATTGCAAACTGCTTCTGTCAGACTTGGCTTCAAGGCACTACCGCTAACAGGGGAAAAAAAAAATCTTCTATGGTGCCAATGTGAGTGAACAGAGATGTCAGGTAAATGGATCGGGCCATTTGCTGCACCAGAAGCTCTTTGATTTTTAGCAATTAAACCAAGCCTGTCTGTCTTTGCACTTTAGCCATGCTGGATATCCCACTAATTCTTCATCTATTTTTTCAGTTAACCTCAACTTGGAACTCTTTTACAGACAATGTTGGTGGTTTCCAACATTGACATCAGCTATATGCGCCTTTGTGGTTTTATCCTTGTACATTGTCCTCTATTTTGAAAAAGACAAAGTAGGTTTCTCAATCAGAGCCAGGTGTGTGCTGAGCAGAGAAGGAAAAAAAAGCACTCTGCAAGAAGGTAGGACACAGATAAATATAGTTTCCCCTCTCACCTTGCATTTGCTGTCTGCAACCAGTTTCCCTCAGCCGAGGTCCCAGTGGCACAACAGCTCCAACCAAACAGACAGCTGGCACTCAGTTACGCTCTGACATTTTACGTCGCCATTAGGGTCCTTTACCAGTTCGCAATGTCAAACGCTCTATTCAGACACCTAAATATTTAATCAAGACAAGAAGAAGGCAATCTCCTACATCCACGAGCATTAAAGATTTAATACCCATGACATGATATCTACAAGTCATCCAAGACTTAGTCGAGAGCTGCAGCCAATAGGGCCAGCAGACACTATTTTACCTTGTTAAATTGTGCAAAAAAAAAAAACACGGAATGGAGTAGATAAACAAAACAAAAAAACAACTGCCCAGGCTAAAAATCCCACACACACCAAGTGGAAGAAGCGAAATTTCTCTGCAAACATATATCATCTCAGAGAGGTGAATCAGGGGGAGGCGTGAGAGTCCCATCAGTCATGGCTTTAGATTGAGGTTAAAAGCAGAACAGGGGAGCCAGCGCGTTCACACACACAACACAACGCAAACACACCAGCCAAGGACAGAAGGGGGGGCTGAGGTCAATAGGGAGTATACTGTACAAATACAGAATTACAGTAAATATTGATATGACACACCACATTCAGTGAGTTTTTATCTGATTTTCACCAACAGCACGAAATAAAAATTGTATTAAAATGGATGTTTTCTTGCTTCCGAGGGAAAAGGCATAAAGAGTCAGCTTTAATAGAGAAGTTCAGAAAAAAAGATTAACAAGAGAAAGGCAATAAAATGAGAGGAAGATGTTTATATATCTTAGCATATTTACTTCAAGGTCAAGTGATGCTCAGAGAAATGTAGAAACAAACTTTAACTGCTTTTCCCACCTTGGGACCTCTCTGAATTCTTCATGGGAGTGTAAATAGAAGGCAGGGAAACAAACAGACATGTTCGTTTGCTGCGACAGGTCGTCACAAAATAGCCTCTTCTTCGGAGTGACTTTTATAATTGCATATTGCAACAAAACTTTAAAATAACACGTCTTGTATTATTTTTTTCATGATGGACGACACACATAAACAACATTAAGAGTATTTCCTTATTCAAAAGTGCTGTGAAATCAAGAGCAGATGAAAAAATTCCATTGGAAAAAAGCTTGTAGTAGAAGTTACTATGGCAGGCTACAAGCTGCCTGCTCCGCTCAATTCCAATGCATTCAGTTGCATACAAAAAAATCCATAAACTATGGAAGCGTATGTGTAACAAAATTAAAAAGAAAAGTCAATACTGGAAATGCTATTTCATTTTCAAAATGTACCTGCATTATTTGTCTCTTAAATGAAATTAAAAAGCAATTCTTAGAACTGCTTTCTCATTTTCTTCTTCAACACTGCTCATTCTGTAACTTAATTAAAATAATAAAGAAAATGGCATTTAACATTTAATTTTCAAAAAGTTATATGGTAAATCTGTAACAAAATTCAATCAGAAATATCAAACTTGAAAATTAAAATGCATAAACAGAAATGCTATTTCATTTTCAAAATGTACCAGCATTTTTTGTCTCTTAAATCAAATGAAAAAAGCAATTCTCAGAACTGCTTTCTCGTTTTCTTCTTCAACTCCGCTCATTCTGTAACTTAATTCAAATGACAAAGCCTATGGAGATTGCTTTTTCGTTTTAACATTCTGCCGCGCAATAAGTGTAACAAAAATCTAATGGGTACTGGAACGTCCCAAGGGCGCACGACGATGACGTCAGAGCTCCTCCTCCGGTTTGGTTTGTTCCGTCTGGAACAGCTACAAGCCGTTCTCGTCGATTTATATAGAGAAAAAATGAAGAAAGAGGAGGAAAAACGAGCTCAAAGCTGAGATTCATCATTACTGATTAACTTGTGTTTTTTTAAACCTTAAAGACAGAAAAGCGGGATACACTGTCTGTTACTCCCGCCGCCTCTCTGGCTGCTGCCCGATACAGCCGACGTGTCCATCGGGGCTCACGGGCTGAATGTGCAGACAGACAGACAGCTATGGTGGGGCTGGATCATGCTTTAGCCTCCAAAACTTTGGGATATTTTGCATATTTTCGCGCGGCGAAAGCGGGACGAGCCACACACTCAAATCTGAGATTTATTTTTTTCTTCTTAAAATAACTGGCGTTTCTCAAAAAAAAAAATAATAATAATAAAACAAATAAATTAAAACATCCCCCGGTGCGCCTACTTTCGGTACGTCACTGGCTGCAGCTCAGGGACGCGGCCCCGGACGCGAGCCGGAACGTTACTGTACCGGCTCGCGTCCGGGGCCGCGTCCCTCAAGCTCCAGCATAGCGGTCTGTCTGCCGGCACATTCAGCCCGTGAGCTCCGATGGACAGGTCGGCTGTATCGGGCAGCAGCCAGAGAGGCGGCGGAGTAACAGACCGTCAAACTATCCACAGTGTCTCCCGCTTTTCTGTCTTTAAGGTTTAAAAAACACAAGTTAATCAGTAATGATGAATCTCAGCTTTGAGCTCGTTTTTCCTCCTCTTTCTTCATTTTTTCTCTATAAAATCGACGAGAACGCTTGTAGCTGTCCAGACGGAACAAACCAAACCGGAGGAGAGCTCTGACGTCATCGTCGTGCGCCCTTGGGACGTTCCAGTACCCATTAGATTTTTGTTACACTTATTGCGCGGCAGAATGTAAAACGAAAAAGCAATCTCCATAGGCTTTGTCATTTGAATTAAGTTACAGAATGAGCGGAGTTGAAGAAGAAAACGAGAAAGCAGTTCTGAGAATTGCTTTTTCATTTGATTTAAGAGACAAAAAATGCTGGTACATTTTTGAAAATGAAATAGCATTTCTGTTTATGCATTTTAATTTTCAAGTTTGATATTTCTGATTGAATTTTGTTACAGATTTACCATAGAACTTTTTGAAAATTAAATGTTAAATGCCATTTTCTTTATTATTTTAATTAAGTTACAGAATGAGCAGTGTTGAAGAAGAAAATGAGAAAGCAGTTCTAAGAATTGCTTTTTAATTTCATTTAAGAGACAAATAATGCAGGTACATTTTGAAAATGAAATAGCATTTCCAGTATTGACTTTTCTTTTTATTTTTGTGACACATACGCTTCCATAATAAACGTCTTTGTTTTCTTCGACCAAAACTGACTGGATGATGGAAAAGGGGCGGGCCCACTCGAAGCCAACAGTACTGCCCACAACTCAGAGGCTTATTTCTAATGAACTACTGCAGCTCTGCAGAAACTATGTCCAAGAAAACAACACTTTTTTTTTTTTTCCACAATCATATATAAAACACTTTAAATGCAAACTTTTGTGGTTGGAACGTCCTATTCCAAAAATATCCCACAAGGATTACACATAGGTCCTCCTTCAAAGAAGATATTTGGTCATAATTAAAGTGAGTTTGTGGCCATGCATTTATTGATAGTCTCTTTTGGTCAAAGCTTTCCATAAAATAGGATTTAGTTTCTCATCAGATGCTTGTATCTATCTGTGAAACTGCTGCCTTCATAATAATCCTGTTAGAAAGCGGCACAATTTCTATTTAAATCGTACCGTTTTAAGGGAGTTTTTGTTTACGTTCTAGAGCACTGAACAACAGATCAGAAAAAGGCGAGATTATCTCAAATTGTTAATCTGCTTGAAATGTGAGCAGCTGCAGTTAATTATCTGTGTGTGGTCTGGATCCATAGTATCAAGCGGAGGCTGTAAAGAAAGGTGCAGACACAGATGCAGATACTGGAGGTGACCCAGCTCACTGACGGGCTGCGACGTGACTTGGTTAAGAATGGCAAAGTAAGAGTGATCAAGTAAAGCCTAAATCCACCCACATCCCGTGACCCTGCAATAAGTCAAACACCCACGACAAGCTCATACCCCATAAATAATCCTGTCTGAAGCCAGCCCTCCCTCTGCTCAAGTTTACATTCACTGTTTAACTACAGATGAAAGCGAAAAACTTTGCTTTCGGGAAAACAAACAGGGAGAAAACATACCTCATTTAGCAACTAATAAGTAGCTAAAGGCAGCTAAATCTAGCTTTCTGTTCTCCATTTTCATGCTCTCCTGGGCCACATGCACAAAGACAACATAACCAGCGCACGTTGAATGCCATGTAGCACTTGAGATAATTCATGCAATCACACCCAAATACATCATGTGGGGTTAATAGAGCAGGTGTCCACAGCAGACCTCTCTTTGCACCCTTGGCTCTCAAGCCAATATTCTGGGCTAATTTGAATGAAAGAAAAAAAAAAAAAACATCTGAAAACATTTCCTGCATGATTCAGGCTAATGCTCAATCTGCTGCTCTTTGACACGGTGCCATCGTGCATCTCATTTCCATTCCCAAGGCCTCAACACAAACTCACAGCTTGCCATGTCATGTTGCGAAAACAGAGAAAGGGAAGGACGTGAGGCAAAGAGAAGAGGAGCAGAGTGGTACACTTTTGTTTTTTTGGTGCAATAAATTGTATGAATATTCAGCATTTAAACAGATGCTGGAAATGCTGATCTTTCAAAAGAGTTAATAAAGCATTAGAGTAATATATTTAAGTCACAACCCAAGATAATAAACATGATAAAGTTGATTTTGAAATGCTCATTATTGTCTAAAATCAAAATTTGACACATACTTTTATCCACAGGAAGTACACAAGCATCCATTTTACAATTATTATCAACTTCATAAGCACTTAAGTTGCTTACTACTGCCACTGAATGATAATTAGGAAAAAAATTAAGATTGCAAAGAAATTAATTTTTTTTTCAAGTTTTATAGGCAAATAGAGTTAATTAGCTGTTTGTCAACAGCTGTGAATAGATATAGACAAATAGCGGTGTTGCGTTTTATGGGTTTTAGAAACTTCAATGTGTGTTAACACAGACGGGTGTGACATCAGATGTTGTCCTCGTAATTCAATGATCCATTCAGATCCTCCTTTTTATCAATTGTAAAAGCATTCCCAGTGGTCTTTTAATAATGATTATCCATTTTTAGTCAAAATAAAAAAAAAAAACTCGTTTTCTAAGACTTAGAAATTTGTATCTGAGGAGTGGACGGAACTGTTTGTGTGGAGCAACCCCACCCCCCTTGCCCTCCCTGTTGCTGAAAGCTCTCTGTTTACATGCTCTCCCACTATCTTACAGGCCCTCGCACCTCCAACCTGCTGCTGACCAATAAGTAACAAATACTTTTTTTTACAAACAATATTTTTTTGTCTGCTCGTGATTCAGAATTATTTAAAATATACTCAGAAATATATGTCTTCCATCATCAGATAAATGTCACAAGAACATGTTAAAAAAATTGAATTAGTTTGTTAAATAATAATGTTCAATCTGATAAAGACCAAAAAACACATTTAACTATTTGAAAGATTGGCAAAAGAAAAAAAAAAAATTTCTTTCATAAAATTAGCCTAATATTCAACTTAAATCTAGTGTTTTAAACAGATAAAACATAAGTGGGATTGCATATCATACAGGGATGGATGTGATCTGCTCTTGTTTTGCAGCCACTCTGCATGTCATTGAATCAATCATGAAAATATAAGACCACTAAAGCCCGCATGACACTAAACCATCCATCAAGACGATGAAACAAATAACACAAACAAATCTATAGCAGGTGAGCTGGAAGTAGTGAAGACTGTATCTATATCAGTATGTGTAGTGTAACACAGCCCCCCCATCTCCCCAAACCCCTGCACATAAAACGTGAAACAGAAGGGCAAACTGGAAAAAGAAGATTTGTTAAAAAATAATAAACGAGGGCGGATAGAGGTAGAAAACATTCTCCCATGGTGATGTGCCGCTTGCTTTTATGGGTGGAAGAAGTTTCCAGTCAATTTCCCTATTCCTATTTTGGCACCTAAAGATAATATCTCTCTGTCTCTCTCGTTGCACCAAAGGCATGATGAGTGTTGCATAAAATTAGCTGCTTGAAAGGGAATCTGTGACCAGGGGCAACACAGAGGACCTTGTTTCTAAAGAGTCTACCCCATTTCCCCAAGTAACAAGGCGAGATTAGATAGAGAAGGGGAGGCTTTTTTAAAATAGCACCCCACAGACTGAATTTTTGATTAGCACGGGAAAGGGAAGCCAAAAAGATGATGAACTCACTGACATGTTGTGCTCGCTGGGTCTGTCTTACTACACCAAACGGGGAACAAACGTGGATCTGCAATAATGAATGCATGTTGTTTATTGTGGTCGAAAAGGAAGCAGTTGTCAGGAAACCGCAGAGGTGAGTCTGTCATCTGGCGCCCTTCATGCACGGAAAAATAGACAGGTTAGAGCCTTAAATGCTCCGTCTACTCTCTGGTATCCAAGTCCAATTACAACTCGTCCCTCCAAGCCTTCTTTTTCCACACTCTCCTGGGCTGTCAGATTCTGATATGGGGGGGGGGGGGGGTGGAGGGTGGGGGCAGGCACTGCAATACTCAAGGTCGGTCAGTCTGCACACTTAACCTCATTTCCCAACACAGTACTTTGCCTCTTCCAAGAGATCCTTTTGATTGGAGTCCATTTAAAAGGAGGGCTTTTGGCTTAAGGGGCAGGTAGACAAGGGAAGATCAGAGCTGCCTCAGCTTTGCCTGAAGGAAAAGATCTCTGCAGCACGAGCAGCCACTCTAACTAGTCGGATAGTTTTCAATTAACCAAGGGGAAAAGACTAAGAATTAATCGGAGCTAGTGCAGGGAGCTAATCATGCAATATTCATGTACACAAACTAATAAAAGCCTGGATTAGCCCACATATTTACACGGGGTCGGTTTGTGTCGTCCGCACATGAAAGGAGTCGTCTGTCGAAAGGGTCCAAAAAGACGGAAGGAGAGGAGGAATCAGAGAGAGGAGTGATAAGTATGAAAAAAGGGGATATCAGAAGAGAGGAAATCACGGTGGGAAAATGGGAGGTCAGAGGGGCACAGGGAAGGCCTTGGGCAAAAAGAATATGGAATGATGAGATAAAGAGCTCAAGAAGGTACCACTCATCAAAAAGAGATTAGGGATCATCTGCATTTTACCTTTTTATGGGCTTTCACCATAATCGCCTGGGACCGGGCACTTAAAACAACACGCAATCTGAGTAAATGATCTCCACAAATTGGGCGCTAGTGGAAAGTAGGGGGCTTTTTTTTGGCTTGGGGGGCTGCAGACAGACCATAGGGAGTCTGCGGCAGACAGAGATATAACTGTAATTGGCTGATACACACCCCTCTTGTTTTAATTTGGGACTATGGTTAAACTGGAGAGCACACATGGAAATTGCCACGGCCACTAATATCTCAAATGTTATGCACATGAATCAGAACAATATGCTAAATTTATCGGCAATCCTTAGTAGGTCACAACCAAATTAATAGACTTCAAAGGTGGATTATGCGTGACTGGACATACCAATTCCACACTGGCTGACTTCTTACAGAGCATTAGCGCTGTATGTCAAACAAGAAGCTAATCGTGGGTTTAGTTTGAAAATATCCTTTGACCTTTTGTAGAGGTCTCCGAATTAATTTTATGCTCCACGGATATCTAATTTTCTGCTTTTGCAGACTTACACATTTGCAGAATAATGGAAATGTCGGGATATTTTTCTTCACTTAGGTAAGTCTGAAGTGCTTCAATGTTAAACGCCAGCTCCTGTTAAATTCCATGGGACGCATGTGAGATGCCAGTGCACACATTCTGATGGGCTGACAGGGAAACGCGTCGGAGAATGAGCCCTGTTTCCGGCTGATTTGAGGGAAAAAAAAACCTCTTATTCTCGTGTTTCAAGGAGCCAGCGAGACTAATGAATTCACACTTCTGCCAATGTGCTGGGCTAGCAGGTTTCCCTCCTTCGCTCCTGTTTCTACCTGCCGCAACTTTGCGAAATGAAATGTGAGAAACAGGGCAATTTTCAAGAAACAGCCGTTTCCTCCTAAGAGACGCAGACATAAAGACGGAGTACAGAGGTAAATGTGGAGAGATGAAGGGTTTGGGTCTTCAGAAAATAAAAGTGAAGACAGTCGAGCAAGATGTTAGCAGCACTGAGTGTCATCTCTGACGGAAGACAGAGGTGCTTAAATTGCATTTTTGGCCTTTAACTCGGTTTTACAAAGAGACTGTTGTTGAAGAACGACGCTTGATCGTCGCAATCAGCCACCGTGAAGCGTCGCTTCAATTTCCAACAAGCAGAAACAAAAGAAGGTGTCAGCATGAGGAAGTTTGCTTCACTCAGACAACTTTCAACCAAATACATCAAGAAGTTAGGGAGAAAAAAGCAGGCAGAACAAAGACAGTGGGAAGCAGGACGGCATTAAAGAATATGAGAGGTTCTCCATCTGTTCATGGTTATGTTTGAAGTCCTTCCTGACACTGAAATGGTCTCGATCCCACCATTTTCAAGGGTAACGCCGTGGCTCAGCTACAACATTGAGTCACACTGGCCTCATTCCTCTCTTTTTAACAAAAGCCGAACAACCCTTTGAGAATTTCACAGGTAAAAAGTGGGTTTTTGTTCCAAAGTGGATGAATGATGACTCTTTCGAGGTATCCAGAGGAGGAAAAAGGAAGTGGGTGAGTGGCAAGTGGAGGAAACCACTCATGGGACCAGTTACATTTCATTTTGATAGGGGCTGGAAAATCACCATCTGTAATTAGATTACAGACAGATAAATGGAATGAGAAAAAAATCCTTAGTTAATTAACTGAAGCCATATTCTAATCAGGTTTCAGCCACCTCTGATATGGAATCCTATCCCAAATCCCACTGGATTTCACACCAGCCAAGACGAGACAGACCCTCAAACAAGATCATTTGACACTAATTTCTTAAACCAGAAAGCCCTCACAGATGAGGCCTGATTGTGACAGCAAAGCAAGTGCATTAATAGCTAATGAGAATCTGAAGTTTCAGGGATTGCAAGAGTAGGATTTTGTTTCTTGTTGTTTTGAGGAAGTCTCTAGAGACAAACAGTTCCGGTGACAGAGCGACAGTTTCCATCTCCGCTGGAAACGAGGACAGGGAACTAAATGGGTCTCTTTTGGAGAACAGGAACAAGTGACTGTGATAACAGTCAAAGGGGTGTCACGGAAGAAGTGCCGCCTGTCACATTCACAGCTCCATTATCTGTCAACCTGCCAGTCCATCTGTCTGTTTGCCTCACACTGCCACCAGACTGACAAACCTCATTTACTACAGAAACCTGTTCACTGTGAAATCTGCGAAAGCAGCAGCCAAAGTGTTGCACACTTCTTCTGCAGTTTCTTGATTCTTCCGACATTTTTCATCAGATTCTAATGATTACTTCTGTTGTGGGAATGAGAAATTCCATTTTATTGAGGCAATCTTGTAGACAGTGACAGCTCCATCACACAGCCGTTACATTTCTCTCTCAGTGTGATTAAAAATACATTTCATATTTCAAGTCACTTCTCATTTTCCTGAACAAAGCAAAACATGAAAGGAAAGATAAAAGGACTGACAACTTAAACAGGAGATTGTTTCTCTTCACCCACTTGTTAAAAACTAATGATTTAGGTGCACCTTGTGGAACAGGGTTTTTTTTTTTAAATATTTTCTTTTCAGCAACATTTAATCTGGTAGCAACGGGTGGAAAAAGGACACCTTCATTTCTGCTCTAACAGTAATGCTATGTTCACACCAGCCTTAAAAACACATGTTCAAGTAACCATATCCAATAAAAATCTACGCTTGTAAATGCGTGTTGTGGGAGCTCTCGCAAACTCTACGTATGTCTTTAACTTTAATTTTAGGATCTATACATTGAAAATACCCCACCATTGCATGTGTGTTGAAACTTTAACCAGTCAAACTTTGATCAATCAGGGACTTAGTAGAGACGTGTGGATGGCATCCTTTCAATTCGCAGTAGTTCCAACTTTTAAAAATTATGATGAAAGAGATATTAATAATTGCAGTTTGTGCCCCGCCGGAATTTCATGACACCAAGTCCTTCATATATCAGAATCACCCCGGAGCAAGGTTCACGAGATTTTGGCCGCTTAGACATTTCGTACCAAGGCTCTTTTACAGTAAGTGAGTACATGCACTAGCATTGGGTGGAACTAAAAGCGTATTCAAGAACCCCTGTTCAGCACGTTCTTGAACACGCCACACATGGCCGGTGTGTACGTAGTATAAAGGAAATCTTAAAAAAATAAAATACAAATGTCTGACAATGTCTGCTTCTTTTTCTTTTTTTTTTATTTCCTGCAATATTTGTTGTGATATCGGGAAACAACTACATCAGGTGATTACACATTTGCCCCCTGAGGTTATGAACTTCTGATTTGTGCTGACAATGGACACCTATTGTTTTAAAATCTGCAAAATCTGACTCAGTTTAACACAGTGTTTTCCCATGCTTGTTTAGCCCTTGTGCTATCCTAAGCACCCCAACAATGGGAGTGGGGTCATCTGAAATCCACGAACCAATGGGCAGAACTTTTTTTTTCCCCAATGATCTTTGACTTTCACTGGTGTCCATAGCAGACATGAAATCCTATCTGATCTGCTCAATTCAATTTGATTAAATACAATTCACATGGCTTACCCATTTAGCCACATCTGTTTAGAAATACAATAATAATTTATTTTTCACAGCAAACAGTGTTACAGTATTTTTTCAAAAGGAGAAGTTCTAACAAAGATGTTTAGATCATTAACATTGTTCTGCTTCTCCTGGAGGGCATTTCACTTTGGCCACGGGGTGGAGCTCGAGCTATAACAGCACACTTTTTTTTCCAAGAAGTATAAGCAAAGAATGAACAAAAAATGGTTTGAAGAAATGTTTCCTTTAAAAAGTTTGGAAAATTCCCCTTCGAGTAAATAAAGCTGTTTATTTAGTAATGTATGTCTACATCAACCGAGCATTAGCATTAGCCATCCTATGGGAAATTCCATTAAACATTAGCATCAAGCTAGCTGACTTTAGCGTTGTGTGTTAGATCAATCTCTGTTTAATGGACCAATATTTATCTACTAAGCTTAGATCGATTCAACCTGATTTATTGGTTGTTTTCAACCCAGGCCTAAATAGGAGGGAAAACACTTAATTTAAGGGTGATGTCATCTGGACCCTAAAAGATAGCACAGGGGTTAAAAAATAAGCCAACCTCGCTGAATGAAAACTTTCCTCAATTATCTTTAAAAAAAAAAAAAGTCTTAAATGGGGCTTTTTGATAACTCAGTTTTAGAAAAATCCCTTGTGAAAAAAAAACAAGCAATGAAATTTATTACATTGGAATATTGCGTCAAAGAGCTAAAAATACCCTTCAAGACAACAACTGCTTGGTAAATAAATAGTTCCCAGATGAATATTGTTTGTTTAGAAATTCATTTGTTGACACGTGGAGGTCTGCTTCACTTCTAAACACCTGCTCTCTATTTCTGCCACAAGACTGCATGAGGCCAGCCATGCTGAGCCACCAACAGCAAGTCTCTACTAAAACTCCAGAGATGGAAACACGGAGCATCCGAAAGCTGGGGAAATGGATCTGTTGGTGCAAAGTGTCAACAGCTTAGCCTTAACCAACCCTACTTAAGCTGCAAAGCATCTGAGGAGCTCATATGAATTCAAGATGGTAGCTGTTCAGCTATTGTGCTCGGCTATGCTATAAATAATGCAATGTCCCAGTTGTCTGGGAGGAAATGAAACCCAATACTTTAAGAGAAGAAGTTTGTGTTCAGTTGCAGTCCTTATACAGACCTGCTGAAGGGAGACACTCTGCTAAGGACCACTGCAGCTGTTCAGAGCCTGGTGGACACGTGGAGTCATGGTCATTGACAGAAACAAGCAAAAATATCCACAAACATCAGCGACAATAATAATCCCTAGCAGACTTGACAAATGAGATGCCTTTTTCCAGTAAAATAAGGCTTGTTCAATGTGTGTTCACTCAGTCTGTACTTTAGGATCTTAGCATTGCCATAGTTACACAAAGACCAAAACAGATTATTTTATATTCAGAAATAGAAAGTGTGACACACTTAGTGCTGGAAAGTACTACAAGGTTGTTTTTTTTTCGTAGATGGAAAAAAGGGGTCTCTTTCTCCCAAGTGAAACTAAGGGAGGGTAGAATTCACACCTGAGGCATTACATTAGCTCGTCTGTGCCAAGTTTAAGTGTTTTGTTCCACTGAGAAATTATGCATCTTTATTTTACAGCCCCCATTGGAGTAAGTGTGCAAAGATGGGTTTTTATGTGAAACAAAAAGCAGCTTTCAACGTATTAAACTGTTTATTTTGGTCTCCATTTCATCATGAACACTTTCAGCAGATACCATCTTAAACCAAACAAAGCTGGAACATCCCATCTAGAAACAGGTCTCCACAAACTGACCATTTAATCAACTTTGGACAGGAATTTTGCGTTCTGCATTACTTTTCAGAGAATGGGGTAACGGGTAGAAGGGACCATGCTTATAGGACTAGGGTAAGAAAAACATGATCGACAAGGTGGCAAATGCTTTTGGACACTATGAAGATTGGCAATGTCTATAAGCCTTCAACAAAATGCAAGTCCATTTAAAAGGGAAAAATCTACAAGAAAGTAATAGGGTTTGTTAAAAAGAAAATCAATAAAAGCAGATAAATTTTCTCTCTTTACTATATGTATCAGACTTAAAATGAACCCACAAAAGATTATTTCACAAGTGACCAATCCTTTGATTTGCTTTATCTTATGAAATCAATAAAGCAAAACTCCACTTCTACAATTACTAATCCACAAAAATCTCATCTTTGTTTCTCAAATTGTTACATGTACATTTTGTGGTATTACTGCTTTACTATTTTCCTAATGTAGATTTAAACATCCACAGATCTGGTCTCAGAATGCAAAAGTGCCAAACTCAAATTCGAGTTTTTTTTAGTGGAGGGAAATACACGAAAACACATCCAATAAATGTTTTTAATGACTAGTTAGTAGACAAGTCTGTCTTTGTTCCTCTTTTTTGACGTGTCCAATTATTGTCTCTCCCTTTATTTTCTAAACATACTTTGTGTTGTTTTCCTACTATATCTTGATAACGTTTAACATTTTTATCATCACAAATTATAATTATGGATTCAGAAATGTTTGTTGCTTAAACATGACATGATTTTCTTAAGCCTTTCAGAGTAAACTATTTCCACACATATGATCATATATTACCTTTGGAACACTAAAAAACAAATTATTTAAGATACATGTGTCATTTTTGTGGACCGTCATAATACCCGGAAGTAAAACGACTCAATCTCGTAACTCTCTCGCTCCTTGTCAGTACCGCCCATTTCACAACGTCATACTTGAGGCTGCCCATAGACAGTCAATGAGCCTCCCCAAGCATCGTCGGCGTGCCTGCGCGTGCCCGAGGTTCGCGCTTGAAAACAAACAACCGCCAAACTATTTTTAAAGATGGATTTCAGATTGTGGAGCCTTGCACTTTTGACTTTTGAATCCGATCTGGAAGACACATTGAGTAGTTGTATTTACACACAGGGAAAATGCCACTTCATGTGGCAACCCCTTATAAAATGTTTATGTTGTTATCATACCACTCACTTTTATAGTTAATGAAATAATACAAGACTGTCTAGACGCGAGGGGCAACGTGCATGAAAGTTGTCGCATTAGCCTGTGCGTTATATATGCTTATGATATACTGCATGATTTACTTAAGGCTCTGGTCTTCATCCATTTTGATTGTAGGAATGATGCCAGCTCTGAGATATAGTCTCTTGGCCAGTCCACTTTGATACATGACAAGGTTATCAAACAGTCATCTGTGAAGTGGTAGTCACAGACAAAAGGTTTGCTGACGGGTCTTCGCGCGCTCCCGAAGATAAAATCCAACCACTTCTGATGTGCTGACTTTCTTTTGGAAGTGTAAACAAATGCCTAAACCTCTCGCAGCCAAATGATCTACATGAGCCACTCCTTCTCAGATTACAACACTTTGCTGATGATCATCGTATGCTCCGCAAAGAAAGTGGGCGTGGGCTTGTTGTAGTCTGGGGGCGAAACTTGCAGCTCAAATTCTTCCTGGAGGGGGCAGTTCACATCATGCTGACGTCAGCATGATAGGACCCGCTCGCTTTCGTGGGTATGGGAGGGGCTGCTGATGAGAGCGCAGGTTTTTAGAGGATTACTCTTAAATTAATGAACAGATCAAAATACTACTTTGGGGTTCTGTATAGAGAGGAATGAACAGTATAATGCACTTAAAACCTCAAAAATTTGATTTTCATGGCCCCTTCAACAGCATAAATATTTCACCTTGGTTGATGTTGCTTGTAAATTTTCTTAATTTTTTTTTATGATTTTTATATTAAGATTTATATTTAAGGACTGATGGGAATTCTGCATTCTAATAAACATTTGCAGATTTAATTACACTTACTATTAAGGCTCTTTTTCTTGTTTTTTGGTTCATCGATTAGTCTATGCATTACCTACACTCATTTAATCCAGAGTAAGGTCATAGTGGTCTCTGGAACTTGTCCCAGAATTTTCCACAGGGAAAAGGCAGGACAGTTTCATGTTGACAATGATATTGCTAGAATAAAATGTGAACACATTGGAAAACGCTGGAAAAAAAAAAAAAAAGAATTTAAAAAAAATTTGGAACTCCAATTGATGTGTATTTTTGCACTGAAATTTGGTCCATGACAGTGAACATGCAGTATTTTGAAGGGGCAAAGACTTTGCTGACACTTCAAATATACCCGTGGTAACTGGAGCCCTCTTCTGACTGCTGAACAATACTTTCTCTAGTGTGCCCTTTGACCCACCCACACCCACCCCTTTCCACCCTCACAAGAGTGTAGAGCAACCTTGAGAAACAGAGAGGAAGGAGTACAGGAAGAATGGAACACAGAGGAGGGTGTCCTGCTGTCATTTGATGGATGACAACATTTTGCATTTTCAATCAATTGTGGCCTATAGCTGACACAAGGAGATCGCTCACTTGTCAGGATAAATACTTTTTTAGTGACTTCAAGCAAAACCAAGACAACAATGTAAGGCATTTTGATATGCAGTGTCCAATATGTCCAACAACCCATGGGTCAAGAATCACATCCTATACCTATAAATGATAATTAGCTATAATTAGGGGCCAGTTAGGAGGCACCAGGAGCTAAACATTGGAGCAAACAGAGCCACAGTAATACTGGAAGTATCTATTAGTCTGCCACAGGAATCTCAGTTAAATATATAAAATCTATGAGGCATGAGATTGTTTGAGATGGAGACACATGAGGGGGAAGAACCACAGAGGTTTGTTCTGCACTCCTCATTACAGCCTATATCTTAGTGTGCCTGTCAGTCACCAGCTGTCTATCTGCCTTGTTAAGGGAGCCGAAATCATGAGTCTCCCTTAGGAGACGAGCCCACTAAAGACGAGGCAAGGCTCCTGGCCCATATATCTAAGCAACTATAAACATATGGCTGACATAAATATTGCGGTATAAGTCTCATATAAATATACCCAAAGTTACAACTGAGGAGGGAGGTGGAAAAGGCTGAGTGGGTAACGCTCAGTCCCACAGCTAATTCCTGACTGCTAGATTTTACAGCTAGCAGTAAAAGCTTTTCTTGGCTACCCTCAGCATGCCCAGGATGGATAGAAAATTGATGAAAAGTAGTGCCACTAGTGCCAGGGTGACGTTGAAGGAAACTTAATCAATCCGCTCTGGTCCTGGTCAGTTCTGTGACCCCTTGGAGAAGAACTCTGGTTAAGTCATAGTTTTACACGCTCAATAACCATCAATAATGTCCTCCAGGACGGGGCACTGACCACTTGGGTGCCCAGCCAGACCATTAATCGAAAAGACGGGAATATTGGTCTCAGCTGCACGGAGCCAATTGTTAAATCGTGGACAACTCTTTGAAATATGGAGCCTCGAAAGAAGAGCCATCTCTGATAAAAGACGAGATGGAATTAGTGAGATTTCGGAGCATCAGGATGACACTTGTGGGCATGGCAATGGCATTCTCTCGAAAACACTTAAAGCTGTCTGTCACAAAAAAAGAACCAGGCTCCACTGGCTACAGACAGCTGCAGCCCCTAGAGCTGATATAATGCCCGTCCCACTGGACACGCTCCAGAGTGGAGTTACAGAAGAATGCAGGAACTGTGGTTTTGGCAGCTGTACTCAGACGAATCTTGTGAAACACGGAAAAGTATGCATGTTGTTCAAGCCATATGCTTGGAGGGATGTGGCTCTAAAGCCAACGACAGCCGTAATCCAAAACATGTTTTATCTGTCTAATGTCTGGGACTCTGGTTCTCTTCAGTGTGTGTAAAACTGGGTCTATAATACAGAAGCTTAACCAATGAACAGAATAAAAAGAAAAGAACCCAACAGAGGACTGTTCCACTTCATAGAACTAGGAAATGTATTCCAATTGATGTGGTCCATCAAGTCAAGTCTGCTTTGTTCACAGTGGGGGCCCCCAGGAGCGGACATCTCCTGAGCTGCTGACCACACCTCTGGAACAATGACCTCAATAAACCTGAACATGAGTCCATTTACTCCAACAGAAGCACTGAGGGGAGAAGAAAAGCTGTAGCAAATCAGAAATAAGAGCTCTGAGGCTTGGGGAAACCATTACAAATAGACTGTTCTACACATAAATCAATTTTTGTATTTACCACTTGCTTTCCAAAAATCCATCTCAGCCTTCAGAGCTTTCAAAAATGAGGATTAATGAGAGCAGGATGGCTAAGTCACTATTGTCTCTCCTGCTGTGTTTTGACAATGGACTCCCCATGAGGGTTTTCGCTGGTATATACCTGCAGTCTGCTGCATACAGAGAAGGAGAAGCCGCTCCTTCTTCTGCCCATCTGGTCCAGTCCTCCCAAAGGAAGCTGCTGATCAGGGATTAACAGAGCGAGGCAGCATGTAGATTTCACCTGTACTTCTGAGGTCTCGACATGACTATCATTTGACCTAATCCCCAACCCCTACGTCATCTTTTCACGCCACAGCAGGATGGATCAGGTAGTTGGCGCACAAACCATATGCCGTTCAACTTGATGATAGGCCATAAAAAACAGAACAGCATCAAGAATAGAGTAACTTTTACTTCCTATCCAGCTGCAACTCTATAAGCTTTCACTCCTGAAAGATAAATCTTTAATCACTTTCACACTTTCTGCTCTCTTTCCTTTAACCTACAACACAAGTTTTATCAATGTCTCCAACTTTCTATCTCTGCCTAACAATATAAAGTAGGGGGGTAACATCATGATTTGTGGTTGACAATCCGATTCATAGTCAAATTGATTTGTTTTGAACGATCAGATTCATTAACCTAAAATTGATCCAGGACATCTTTAGCCAAAACTTTATCCAGTGTGACTCAGAAATAAATACCTGGTGCTGAACAGTCCAGGTGAAGTTTTCAAGATTCCTTATATTTCTTGCAAAATATTACAGTGTTAATGAAATGTGTACAAGTGAGTAAACAAGAATTAATATCAAATCAATTCACATTTTAGTGTCATAAAGTTCAGCCCACTGTTGTTTTTCCCACATCAAAATAATACAATCTGAACAATATAGCAGGCGGAATAATCACAAATGATCAAATAAACCTACATTGTCTCAATCCATTTACCTAATGGTATTTTCCAGCACTGATATAATCGATTTATTTATACTTTAAATGGTCTTAATAATGGTATAGGAGGATTCAAATAAGAATTTGGCTCAGACTGATCATAGGAATAAAAATCAATTCATAAATAAGTTGATTAATTGTTACATCCTTAATATAAACCTAACTGTGTTCTTACTCCTCAGTCTTGTGCCTGACTCTACCTCTTTATTAACACATTTCAATCTTCATCCAGCACCTTTTGCTTCTCGCGAGTTATCTTTCCTCTGACTGGCAGATTTACAAGCTCTCCTCTCTGTGTACATGTGTGTCTGCCTGCTTTTTCCCCTGCAGCATAAATGCATTCCTAAACCTGTTGTGCCGCTCCGAGCCATGAGACGTCACAGGCCCGGATGGAGCACCAGGGGAGGGGGGAAGCCCTTTTTCTCTCCATCAGTGAGCTCATAAATAATAAAAAAGAAATCAAAGAGGAAAAGCAGCATGAAAACAAAATATCCCGGCGGGTAAAAAGTCAATAAGCATGGGCTGATATGCAAGGCTGTGCCTGCTGACAACAACAAGTCTGAGCTTTAAGTAAGTCCCAGCTCAACGCTTTTAGGTGACAAACCTTAAATCAAAAGCATGGCGCGCCCAGAACCCCCTGATAGGACCACAAAAACAAACCAAAAGGTTCTTTGATGGGAATACAGCTGCTGCCATGAGGAATAAGAGTTTAAATGCAGAGCTGGGCTTTGGTAAGGTGAGATATTAGCAGGTGAGTTTGGGATAACAAACAGATTAAAAACCACTAAGCTACAGAGCAGCAAGCCCAATTTTTAGCAACAAAAGTAGAGAAAAAAAAAAAAGTAGAAATGCAGACTTTAGCAACTTAAGTCCACAGCACCAAACTCTTCAGCTATATGAATATCATGTAATCCCAATTTAGTTATCCTCTCTCTTATAGGTAGTGCAGTACTTTTGTACAAAGATCCAATTCCTTAAACCAAAGGTGTCCAACTCCAGGCTTGCTGGGCTGCTTTCCAGATTTCCCTCCCCTACCCGATTTTCTGGATCAGGTGTGATCCAATGATGAAGGGAATAACAGGTTGGCAAACAAACTTGTGTGAACTGACAAAACAAGAAATCTATGCAGACAAACCGATTTTTATAAGACAGACAACATCTTCCGATACATCTGTTCCTCACAGCCCGTTTTATGGCAGCAGTAAATCATACAGCCTCCTTTCTCTACATATTTATACTTCAAATCTGTCTTCCTTTATCAGCTCAGCCACTCAGAACGACTCCATCAAATCACAGGAAGAGAGAGTTAATCACATAACCCTGTTCGCTCTCATTCTCCGTCCAGAGCACACAAAGTTTTTGCCAGCATCATTAGGAGAATTGCTCTGCTCCGTTCAACGTTAGACTTTGGGAATTTCGACTCATTTGTGTAATCCATTATGGGGAGGTGGACTGGACACTGAATCAATGTGATTCTCTTACACCTCTCATTGATTGCTGATGCTCGTCAAATGGAGTATTGAGACGGATTAAATTCTGGTAACCAGAAAGAAAAAAGAAAATCTGTAATCTTTTGTGATTTATTGTGTTTTTCAAGAGAAAAAAATATTTATTTTTGTTTAAAAAAAAGAAAAAAAGTGGTACCATGTGTTATGGCAAATGTGTTGTCATTCCAGTAGTCTTCATGCTGTTAATCACAGGACGTCATGACTGTTAATGAGGTTTTGTGGTAAAAATAAATAAATAATAAAACAAACGCTATGTACAATAAAAGCAATTCATATTGAGCAACGCCCAGAGAGCTTGTGCTTTGTGCATCAAGTACCAGCGCTCATGCATATGCATCTGCCCTGCAAGATAACTAACAGTTGAATTAATCAGTCTCTCACAAAAAAGCCTTTTTCTTTTTTTTTCTTTTAGTTTGATAATAGAGCAAAATGAGTGATGGAATAAAGTCTGAAAACTAAACGACAAAGAAAATTACAATTTTCTAGACATATTATCTAATTCTGGATTCTGTTTGGTTGAGAGTCAGTTTTGGTCATGAAGAAGGGCTTTCAGTCCACAAAGGGGGGTGTGAGTCACAGCATGGACGACTCTGGCAGATAAACTGCACAGCTGCAGCAGTCATTAAGAAAGGGTCAAAGCCTTGTTTACTCTGTTAATAATTTGACATTAAAAGGCTGGCTTTTGATCACTGACATTCATCTGTTCGTTCAGGGTGAGATCATGCACAATAATAGCACTTGATGCAGAGCAAGCAACTTCATTTACGGCAAAAAAAGTGTTCATTTAAGAGCTAACAGCAGCAGCAGCTGCATGGGTTTTCATGGACTAGTTATGAAGATCCAACATGATTTTTATCATGTTCCCTCTGTGCAGGTTTCAAAATTATCTAGGAGGAAAAAGAGCAAAAATAATACACATATCTTTATGATGTTGCTAAAGTTGTGACAAGAACAGATTCAAGAAAACAGAAAACTGCTGATAACAAAAAAAGGAGTTTCTCATCCTTTCATTTTTTTTCCTCCTGTGGCTCTTTCTGCAAAGGCTGGCTGTTTCTTATCTGACAAGTGCCCCCTGCTGGTAAAAATCTGAACCATAGGCATTCTTGTGCTAGACATTTTTTATAGAGCCCAGATGATTCTCAGATATTTTCCATGCTGTAATACTCCAGGGTGCCGAAAATTGAGAAATAGGAGGCAGCTAAAACAACACAGCCTCGTGGATTTGTAAACCAATCTCATTTTGGGTATTCTTGTGGGATGGAAAAAGGGGCACTTTAGGAGAAAATGTATCAATTCATTTGGAAACTTTTTGAAATAAACATAAAAAAGGGGTTTGTTTAGGTTTCCAAACGAGGCACAGTTGGGCTTGTCACTTGGTTCCACAATGTAAGTGTGGCCCACACACAGCTGCATGTAGGATGCACTCTCTTTATAGTAACAGAGATGGATGGAACACACTCATAAGACGGCTGAACATGTGAGCAACAGATTTGACACCACTTTCAGATGTGTGGGGGCCAGAAAAAGACATGCTTCCAGGAAATCCAGAGACAACATCTTCAAATAGGAAAGAGAAAAGATGTTAAGTTGACTGAAAAGTCTGGCTTGCAGCAGTGAGAGCCACTGTTCTGCTGTCATCAAGATACAATTTGATGAGGATGGACAGGAAAAGCAGCTGAGACAACCTTCAACTTGTAACCAACCAGGAAAAAAAAGATATAAGCAGAAACAAACGCCAATTGTGACTGAACTCACCTTCTTCCGGGGCTGCCATTTCATCATATTTGTAAACCAAAATTGAACAGCATTAAGATATTAGATGGGAATGGACTGTAGATTCAAAGAAATCCAGAGTCATGCTGCTTCTCCACTTCCCTCGGTTTTGCAGCAGATTTGCTCCAAGAAGCGATGCATGCTGGTGTGTGCGTATGTGTGTGTGAGACTCTCAGCTTTGCGGCAATTTAACGGGGCGACAGCACAGTCAACACAAATCACACTGCGGTTAAATCCACCGTTAAACTCGGAGCACAAATCACGGACACAGTCGATTGGTTAAAATGTTCTTGTGCGTAAAATCCAGATTAAGAGTCCAGAAAAGCCCCACTCCCTCCTCGCTCGCAGGCAGGATCGGAGCCACCAGATCCAATCCAGGAGATTTGAAAAAAATATTCTTAAACTTTTCTTCTTCAGAACGAGGTCATCCGTCAGAGGAGGCAATGCCTTGAGTTCAGAGGGGATAAACTAAAGTGTCCGCTCCGATCCAAAAGGCGCGACGCGGAGCCCAAAGTGTGCGCCAAGATGCAAAAAGCTTCATCACAGTGATTAAATTCCGTTTCCCAGCAGCCGATAGACACTTTTAGAAGTATCAGTGCAGAAACAGCAACGCAGAGCCCGGAGACGGCACGACAAGCGCTGAGATTACACGCAGGAGAAGGAGGGGGGGTACAACCGAACACGCTCCGGAAAAAAAAAAATCCCTGGAATTTCTGGGAGAAGCTGGAAGGAAACCCTGATTCCTGCAACAGCAACTAACTGGACCAGAGCTCTCCAGTGACTTCCTCCCCCTGCGCTCCCCTCCCGCCCCCCCAGCCTCACAGTTAAGAGAGTTGAGGATCTGCGGAGGCAGCAGGGTCATAGCGCCGCCGGCGCACACTTGCCAGGAGGCGCGCCGTGCGCTCACGCTCTGCGTTGCTGCCGCCGCCCTGCCAGGAGGAGGGCTGTGGTTCTGCGAAACGCCCAGGGACCCATACCTGGTTCTGAAACTATGACCGGTGTACCTTTCTTGTGTAAAAATGAAAAATTCAGCTGATTTGTAAAGATAAAACACTTTATTTGGTCACCTTCAACAACAATCCACATTGTAAAACAAGAAACACCACACCAAACTATATTTTCTTCCATCTATGTATTTCTTTAGTCTACTGAATTCATTGTGCACTCAGTGCTGTCACTGATGGTGTCTGTTTTGGATCATTAAGAGATCAGGTCTCGGTGGATTCCTTCCACAGTTTGATTAAAAATAGAGAAATGTGTGGAAAACAAAGAGAAAGGTGGCACTGCATCTGCACAGCAGGTATGTAAATCCTGCAATTACAGCACAACCTTCTCGCCGTTAAGCATGATTTTAATGAGCCAAAGCGATTCATAGAACACCATGCTTCCATGCAGCACTGCCAAGCTGCCTTGATCTCTATCAATAGAAGCTACTGTCCTTGGTTATTTTACATGGAAATACAACAGTGATTGAATCATCCATGAAAAATAAAACACAATTCACAGAAGATGGAGGACCTTGGATGCTGGAGACACCGATGGAGCCCTGTTGCATGTTCATTTTCAATGTTTTTCTCTTCTTGTAGTTGCTCAAGATGTCACTAAATGTATGACCTTTCGAGTTTTTTTTTGTTTGAAATTTTCAGTATCCTGAAACATAATAACAGCCTTCATCTCCGAGACCTTTTGTGGGCTGGTTGAAAGCGGGAGACGTGGTCGAACTAGTAAGAAGCTGCGCACAATCACCGTGGCGGCCACAGAATCAAACTAGCTTTGAAGCAGAACGGCCATCATCAGTTAAAATAGATCTAATGGTCTCTAGGAAAAAAAAAAGAAGAGAGAGAAGAGGTACCGTCATGGATGGGCATGGCTAGAGTCACAGCGGCTTCTTATTCATGAGAAATTACCTCAAAGTAAAAGAAAAGTGAATTAAGGAAATGGTCGATATGAAAGCTTGAACAATAGGCTTGTGATTTAAATTAGTTTAGGTGATGGACTCCATGGAGATGTGAGCTGGTCAATAAGCTGGACTCTCTCAGGGGTCAGCGTGGTCCACAGTGCACCCTGGGGTCAATTGGATGACAAAAGACAAATAGGAGGAGGGGACAATCTGACATATGGCCTTATGGACAAACTCCTGCTGTGTGCGGGGAGTCCGATTGACAATCCGCATGGATGAACACAAAATGTTTGCCAATACCTTCGCTTTCACAGCTGGCATCAAAGCTCACAGTAAGTGTGTGTGTGGGGAGACTTTGCATATTTACATGCTACTGTATCTATATATTTAATCATTTGATGACAGATGGCATTATGCGATTTCATTCATGGCCACCTCTCAGTAAACGTCAAGCTGGCTCCACCGCACTGAAAGCCCGTTTACACAGACGTCCGTCTTGTTCAGATGCTTTTAGATGATCCGTCTGCAGCTTCTTTGGTGTGCATTTCAGCAACTGTTTCTTCACAGTTGAGGCCTGTCATCTGGCATTTCCATACAGAAGCGGGCTCCCCTTGCGCATGCCTCTGCTTTCCTAATCATAGCCGCACAGGAAATCAGACTCCAGCCTTCAGAGGGAAACAAAAACCCTCTCTTTCATTTTCCACAACTTGGAGCTGTTTAAAAGTTTGGGCTTCCTTTTCTTGTTCTTGCCAATGTCACCCTCAAAAATGCCCCGTTGGTAAATTCTGATCAGACGTTTTTTTCCTCGATTGAGGGTGTTTCATACAATGTTGTTTTGAGGCATGGAACCTGTTGGGTGTCCATGGGAGGTTAGGCAGCTGGATCAGGGTGGCGAAGAAGTCCATCAAAGCTCCATCCAGTATGTGTTATTTTTTGCAGCTTACACCACTGTGGCACAATCCAGTGGGCTAAAAACGGCAACCGTCTCGCTAATGTGGAAGGAAATCGGTTTTTAAGCACCGCTTTAGGAATGCCACTGCCATTGCTTCACTTTATCATAAAACGCTCCCAGTAAAAAATGTCCTTGGACTTCTGAATTTTTCCAGCAGACACCCTGAAATGGGCAGCTCCAGCAGCAGATTGGAAAGTGTTGATTTGCCAGCGTATAGCAAATCAGAGGGTTCTGATCCAGATCGATAAAACCCAGTTTCACTTTGAAGGTATGGTTTTCATTTGCCATTTGTAATAGCTTTCTAACAGTACTGATAAAAGACATGTGGATACGATCACCCTGATTGGATTGTTTGACCAAAGTAATACTCAATCATGAGCTAAGCAAGCTGAATAGGCCATAAAAGTTTGCTTTTTTTTTAACATTGCAATAGACTAGCTATCTGTTAAAGGTGTACCCCGCCTTCACCTAGTAGCTAGGTGGGCTCCAGCAACTCCACGACCCCGTAAGTCAAGGCCCGGGGGCCGGATACAGCCTTTTGGGTAATTATATCAATCCTTCCAGATCTTTTTTTTTAATGTTATAAATGACCTGATGTTATCTTATTTCTAATTTTTATAATTTTGACAGTATATATTTTTGGGAAGAGTAAAATATTTAAAGTTATTTAAAGTTTAAGTTGTGTTTTTTTTTCTGGAATAATATTCCTGCCTATTTTTATTCATAGTAAAGTAAAAAAAAAAAAAAAAAAAAAGTTTTTAAGGTTTTAAAGATGTAGTTTAAATGTGGTCAGTATCTGTTTATCCTGTTCAGCCTACAGTGTGTTTTGAATTTTTGCCCCCTGTATGACACCCCTGCTGTAAGGAATTCAGCAGGTTCTTAAATTGGATGGATGGACGGACATACTCAGAAGCTGTTCAGCTACACATGAGCAAAAATATTGTAAAAGGATGTAATGCACTGTAGCACCTGCATTCAGAAGAACCTTAAAATCAGATCCAGAAACATTTAAACGTTGGTGTTTCCTTTAAACTTGGAGCCACATTTTGTGCACATTTGGGGTATTTTTTAATTACGCTGTTGTGTGTCGCACATTCTTGCACAGCTACAAAACTTCAAACTGATCAACAATTATCCACTTTGTGGATTCTGGCGTGTTTGACTATTATTGTCTACGTTAATCCCATATAAAAAATGGATTAAAGGCTCTATAGGAGAAAAAAAAGAACAATCCTCCAAAAATTCTCTTGAACATCTGAGGACGATTAATTATCACACAGATTCTCACTTTCAAGTCACAGCACCCTGTGTGAATCAGCTTCACCTCTGGATAAACAACAGCCTTTTTATCATGAGCACACAGATTCAAAGAAAACAAAAATCCTCAGTCCATGGACATCAGGACTGCAAACACCTGTGACAACTCTCACCGCTCGGAAAAAAAAAAAAAAGGTTTCAATTCATAATTTAGCACAATGCGGACTGTATATAGTAGGTATGACAAAATCTGTGCCGCAGACTTATCACTTATGAAGGACTGGGCCTTGAAAACAGATTGCCTTTATTTCTAGTGTTCACATTTACAACACAAGAAAAATGATTTCTAGAATGAGACAAAATGCTTTCATGAAAAGACAGAGCAGCTGGATTAATCTGTTTGGAAATGCTTAACAACATTATAACAATGAAAGTGTTAAACAGCGATGACACCCGGGCCTCTGTTGTGCCGTACATCACCGAAAACAAATAACCCTCATCGGCATTCGTTCATTCACCTCTTTCTATGGAGCGCAATTGGAAGAAGACGATGTGTCAAAATTTATCCTGTTTTGAAATATGGGTGACGGCTGAGCATGAGTGAATGCTTGTGTGTGTGAGCGTGTCAGTGCATGTATGCGTGTGTCGGTTGGAGCTTGGTGTTGATTAAATGTCTGGAGCCTGAAGGGGGATAATGAGAGCTTCTAATTAATGAGCCTGCGTATATCTCAGAGTCACAGAGTCCAATCTGCAGAGAAAAAAGACATGCATGCACACACAAACACACACTCCTGTGCACTGCGAGGACTCTTGCCTGCACTCCAGTTTTTTCTCCAGGGAAGCCCAACTGGGAGCGTGTCACTCTGGCTGCTGTCCCTGGTAAGTGTCTTCTAATAAGGATGAATGGGGGTTATGGGTTTCAACTATAGGAAGGTCACATGAACTGACCACCCGGAATGCCCTGAGGAGGAGGTGATCGCACAGGCCCTGAAAACCATTCTGAAATATTTATTTTAACTGGGGTCTATCTGTGGGAAGCAAAATAATTAATGTTGGTTGAAAGATTATGCAGTTGGACATTTTTGTCAATCTGGACGACTCGTCTTCATGAAACTGGATGCAGTTGTGAATGTGTAACCACACGGACAAGAAGGGACCTTGATCGATTGTACATTCATTGTAGAACACTAAACAAAGAAGACATGGCGCACAAAACAAACATTACCCCCATTACGGTGTCTGTTTGTACCAAGGTGCAACACTTCACCTCAACCCTGAGGCTGCTTTGATGCCACTTTATTGTGTAACTTGCTACAAAACCAAGCTTGTACCCATTCAGTTTCATGTCAAAGGACCAAAATTCCCAACAAAAACAGTTTTACACAGAGAAAAAAAAAATATTTCTACTCCGGAATTGGGTATCCAAGATAATAAAACTTAAAATTGTATTTATTACTTTAGATTAAAATTTGTGAAAAATCGAAACTGATTGGTAAGGTAACACTCACAACAGCCCTTACAGGACAAAAGATGGGCAAATCTTTACGGGGCTCACAAGTGACTCGTACAAAATGTCAAAGTTGTAGATTGCTCGGTGAGGCTGTATAGGCCGCAAACGATCATACACATTTTTTCTATGGCATGCTGCGAGCGACACGTCATAGCAAACACTTATGCAACACGTAAGGATAAGCAAAGCTAAAGTAGACGCAGGTACGCGATACAGACTTTTTCTTTCAACCCTTCCAAACCCTTTCTCCCTGTGCAAGGAACTCGTAAGTGCTGTTCAAGGCATAAGTGTGTACTCCTTGTTCACCCCCTGCATTCAGCTTGACTGTTGAAAACAAAGAAATTAGACAATCAGACAGTAGTTCATGTGGGTGTCCTACGGTCAGTAAAGAGTCAGTACACGCACCTTAATAATGACTAGAAGATGGCATAAAGGGTACTGTAGGACAGCATTACCCGTATATCATAAGTGCTTGTAACTAACAAGATACACATACCACACAGACAACAATAGTGTTCCATTGTCATGACATCCTTAACCCTTCCGTTCTCCTTAGCTTGTTTACATTAAAAGTGGGGTCATCTGGACACCACAGGACAGTGCGCTGAACTTTCTTTTTTCACTGATTTCGGAGTTTCACTAATGTCCATGGCAGACATAAAATCCTGTCCCCCTTCGTCCACATTTGTCATGGAAGAAATCGCATAACAATATGTGGTTGGAGCCATCTGGACCCCAAGGAGAGCGGAAGGGTTAAGGGAATTGCAAGACACTCCTGCACTCCTTAACATGCAGTCCCTCTTGTTTACGACCCTCTACGACAACCCAAAAAACCCGAACGGGTCAACCACCCACAACAGGTGCATGAAATTGCCACAGTTTCAACAAATATAAGTCCAATTCCATCAGGTGAATTTCAGTGAAATAGCACATGTAGATTGGTGTCAAACAATACAGAAAAACAGCTGCAATAAAATCAGCGCAGACAAGGACATTAAACAGCAAGCACATGTTCAGAAAATCCATCTATAGTTCCTATGAAAGAAGTGATGAAGACATTTTTTTAATATTTTCTATAAATTCTGCAGTCAAACGAACCATAGGGATACTACAAAAAAGTGAGGTTCACAGTCTGTTGTGGTTTGTTGTTTTGAGACTCTGATGAGCTCTGGATATGCGCCAAAGCAAACTAGATTGTTGGCCGGGACACACGAAAATCAGCCGGCTGCACATATTCCTAATCATATTATACATAATTATATATTATGCTCTATTAGAGTCATTAGAGCAATTTGTTGTTCACAGAAAATAGTGTTTGCGCAAATACACTTTAGATTTATAGCTTATAACAACTCTATTAGTTGGAAAAAAACTGCAACTAGGAGGAATAACTGCCAGTTTATCTGTCACTACTGTGAATGATTAAATATACATCATATATATGAAGGTGACAGCAGGAAACATGGTTACGACTCCTAAATAGAGTAAAGCATGAATGCATTGTGAAAGAATGAGCGGAAGAGGAATTGAACACTCATTGTTAAAGTACAAAGAAGCAAAAGGTTGGGATGAAAAGGTGATCATCTAGGAACTATCTTAACAATCAGGAGGAAGAGTTCTTACATGTTTTCCCAAAATTCAAAATGCTCAGACTTCGGCATAGTGTACACTCAGCATTAAATGTTGCAGGCATTTCATCCAATCCCATCACATTTGGTAACAATGAGATCCCCCGTTCTCATGGAATCCCATTACAGTGAGGGACACAGGTGGATCAGAACAAAAAAAAATTGGTCTTCAACTCAAAAACCTGGATTTGACTCTTGTGGCTACAACCACACGATTCCTGTAAATACCCTTTGCTGGTTTCTGGGTGGGAGCGTGCTGCAACAGCAATCTTACTGATTGGTCACTTCTTTCCCCCGAAAGAAGTGTTCAAATACGAATGAATGAAGAAAAACAGAGTGGTCTTCGTAATTACAGAAAAGAACCAGGTTTTTTCCAGTTAAGTGGAAAACTGTATTTATTTACCTTAAGCGGGTAAGGCCTTCCAGCAGCTGCAGTAATTTCAGGTTTCAAATTTTGAGTTCAAAAGAGAAAATTGTGTGATGCTGTCATAGAGCAAAAGAGATATTTCAGCTGGGATGAGTCATGACAACATCGGCCACTGCAAGGCTGTTCCCAGTCAAAACCCACTGAGTATACCGTAACCATGACAACATAGTTGTCTACATACTCTGGCTGTAATGTGCAAGAGGCAATGACTACAACTACAACTCTTCATAAACCATAAGCTAAAACTACGAGCCAAAAGGCAGAAGGTTATATAGGAAGAAAAGGGGGAAAGCATTCAGGAAAATGAAGCTTTATATCTACTCATCCCTATGGAGTACTGTTTCTTTGAATTGACCATCGCTCTCCTGTTTAAAAAAAGCAGTAGAAGGCAGTATGGATTGTTTTGTTGTAGCTGCAGCTAATGGTGTATGCACATTAACTTGCTATATAGCACATTTTACAATTTTCCTCTTTCAAATTTGCTCCTGTTTGTTGCTTGGACTGGATAACTTAAGTGCTAATTCTACAAATGTTTCAAACTTAAGTTATATACTTAAAATTAAAAGTGGTTTGTACATTTAATTTGACTAGAAAACATTAGATATAATCTATTGGAAAACAATGACTGATGCTTGACCTGAGAAAGAAATGAAATCAACAATAGGGGGTAGTATTTTTTTTTTTTTTTCAAAACAGCCAAATAAAGACGTGACGGTCTATGTTGATATAAAAAAGTTTTGGTTTTTTTTTTAGGGCTGGGTTAATAAAATCGATTAATAGATTTGAATCGATTTAAGATTAACACATCAATAATCAATTCATAAAAATATAAATCAATTTAGCACAAAAAGCTAAAGTCCGCTAGCTTGATGCTAACCTTTAATGGAATTTCCCATAGAACAGTTAATCCTAACCAATATCAATGATGCTAACGCTCGGCCGATCTAAACATACATTGCTGATTAAATGAACGTCTTTATATACTCACAAGTATGAACTTTCCAAACTTTTGTAAGGATATATTTTTAAGTAACCATTTGTGGTCTGAAACACAGCTTTTTGCCCATACTTTCTTCGTCTTCTGGAATAAGGTCTAATGCTATAGCACGATTGCCACCTAGAGGCCAAACTGAAACACCCTCCAGGAGAAGCAAAACACTGTTTACAATGTTAATCATCTGCACATTTTTGTTAGAGCGTATCCCTTTGAGAAACAACATAACACTGTATGCTATTAACGATCTCATTAACTCAATCAATCCAAATGTGTATAAATGTGTAAACTCAAAATTGAATCAAATTAAAGAATTAAAAAAAAAATCCAAATTCAATCCATCCAAGCTCATGTAAATCAAATTGAATTGTTTCTGTAAATTATAATTGATACCCAGCCCTACTATTTTCTCAATATGGTTGTCTGGGATTAGGCTACAAATTATGTTGTGGCATCTTCAGATAATAAGTAAATAAAACATACCTGAATGAAAGAAATAACAAAAATGTTCTAATCTGTCTGGACAGATATTTAATAAAGCAACTGAAGGCTTTGGTATGCCTGTGATTCCTTTTGTCATTTTCTTTACATACATATCTGTCAAAAATCTATACAAATACATTTTCCAACTCTATCCAAGCTAAGCAATACAGTTTCACAGTATTATATTCTTTCTGGGAGAAACAATTGCATTTATAATGCAGTTTGGGAAGCTAACTTGGTTTTTATTGAGTTCCTAAACAAAGATTAAGAGTAAAATGAAAGCAAAGAGTAAACTCCAGCACTTATAACAATTATAACGTCCCAGTACGTTTGAGTCACAGGACCGATCTATAAATCTCATATCAACAGGAAAAAATGAGTCATTGAGAAGAGTGCAAAGACACAACTGTTTGTGAGTCACGAAATGCAAGGCGTTTTGTTGTGTGAGTCGGTGCTTCTCTGTGAATTGTGGTCATTGAGTGCTGACATCAGCTCTGCAGAACCTCCATGCATCCATTCCGAGACAATTTCACAGAGGCCTCCGGAGAGACACGGTTTTCATTGCATCCTGATGTATCCACTTTAGCTTCACAGAGAAGTCATAAACACTCTGTCTATGTTACACATGAAAGAGTAGTATTATGAAAAACATCCACAAAAGCTCCTTTTTTCTTAGATTAATCAGTGATTCTTCACATCTTTATGTGTGATTAAGACATGTGATTATAATCATTTCATTCTCTTCAGTCGTCTAATTTTTCTTGTCTTTCGTTTCCTTTTTGCAATCACCCTAAATGAAGAAAGGCCTGTTTGTCACCGGGAGGCACTTAACGCTTGATTTGTGCTACAATATTAAGCAAAGCCAGGGACCTTTTTGCTTTAGAGTCGTTTCATAATTCAGTGGTTTTGGACCCGGATGAAACGGCCTCCAACATATTGTTTCAATCAGACCAGCAGCTACATAGGCGCTAGGGTTTGACGTCTGTGGCGGGATCAATAATAACAGCGTTGCCACATACTCCAATGCACAGGGCTGAGATCCTGTGTGGTCCTTCTCAGTCCACACAGAGATGGAACAGGACAATGTATTCACATGTGGTTGTGTCTATCTCCTTCTACGCATACAGTCGCATGAAAGCGTGCACACACACACACACAAAGCCAAGCTATGGTCAGACCCACCCATCTTTAGTCCCTCATTTAGAAATTCCCCAAACCAAACTCATGCTTCTCTTTTCCAATTACCTTTTCCTTCCCACCACCATCACCACACCGAATCTAAATTCTCCCACAGTCTCTGTTTCCTTTCCCTCTCATATCAGAAGTGTGCATGTGTTCAAGCGCACTCACAGTCACTCAGTCTTCTTTTCAGCACGTCAAAGACGCACGCCATTTCTGACAGATGATCCTTTAAACACACTAAATATTAAAAGTAATGGTCGTTTGCTTCCAGCTTCTCTTTCGGTACCCATGGTAGTTAGAGTAAAGATTTGTAAAAGAAATAGGACTGTTTTGAAGACAGGCTTATGTACTATCTGGATTAGCTTCAGCCATTTTTTTCCCCATCAACGATCACAGTATAATTCGAAGAGCTTACAGTGCACATGACAGCTCTTCCTGCCCCTGCTACTCTAATCCCACGAGGGCACATCAACAAAGAATTAACTCTCCAGAAGTGACAAAGAAAGAAAGACAAGTAAAAGGATTTGATTAAAAAAAAAAAATCAATCTTTGTGAAAATAAATTGAATAAATACAACTTCTTGTGAAGACAACACTATCAGCTACCTGAGTTGTGACTTTTGTTGGGTGTTACGAAGGAATCAGGCCAGTCCACTTTTTGAATCACTCTGACTTTAGATCAAAGAGGTTAAAGCAGGATTAGGATTAATGTGCCTTGGTAGAACAGGTGATAATCCCTCAAATTAGCCATGTAGCACAAGCAGGCCTCTCTTTCATCCCAACACCTGACTAATGAGCTGCAATAAGGAGCGCTTGGTTAAAAGAGAGCCGCGCTGCTGTTTCCCCAACAGGGTTAGTTGTCCTTCGTCAACATGACCAGTGAGATAACAGACCCTGCCCTAATTTATCGGCAAAACGGGCTCATCTGCATGCAGGCGGTGCTTTGAAAGTGGCTGAGTGAAAGCGCCTCTCTCCCGATCTCATCTGAAACGAGGGTTACGCAAAGAGCAATTTGGTTTTTTTGAAATGGTATATGATTGTGTTGCTATGGGCATATCAAATATATATATACAAAAATAAATAAATAAAGCTGGTCTGAGCTGCTGACATGCATCAAGCGGAGGCTGAGCAGCTGATATAGCAGAAGCGAGAAGTCATAGGGGGTTTGACTCCACTCCAAGTATAGGAACACACCAGTCGTTTCCTATCAAACTCTTCACACATTCTGCCTCTCGGCCCCACCAGCTTCCTCCCCTGCTGTCAGCCCTCTTTGCCATTGATTTGACTTTTCTCCTCAAATCATCTTCATCTCTTGTTAGGCTCCCATCAACAAAAGGCTCACAACAAAAGAATATTAGAGAATATTGGAAAAAGCATCACCTGTGACACCCGACTTTCAGTGAAGCTGTTACACATAGCTGAGGATTGTTCAATCACCTGTCTGAGGATGGATAATCTGTATGCTTTGAGTAAAGGAGTAGTGCAACCGCTCCCCACGGTGCTCCTGTCTGCTACCAACTTGGCTTGGGTGGATGGGGGGTATTCCGCCAGTCCCAGGCTAGACTATGCCATCTGGCTAGCCTGCTAACATCCAGCCTTTCTACCCGTCTGGCTCGCCGAAGACAGGAAGGCGACCCCACGAAGGTCAGGCTTCACTTGAATGATCAGGGAGAGATAGAAGTGGATATACAGCCGAGGAGGGAGTGACGGATAAAGCAGTAGATGAGAGGGAAAGTAACAGACGGACTGTAAGAGGCAGAAAGGACACCGTTTCCTTTAAGCTGCCACCCTCAGCGCGACTCAATGACGGATGGATTCGTCTGTCTCTCGCTTAAACAGTATGTGTGTGTGACAGACACAGGCTATGTGTGCATGCATGAATACGATCCCACATTTCGCAAACAGATCGTGACAGCTCACAGCCGGAATGAAAGCTTCATTTACCCACAATTCAGCAGTGAATCGTAGATCCGCAGCATGACTTCCAGCGCAGATGACCATTTGGAAGGTACTTAGGAATTAAGATGAATCAAGCTGCAAAGTGAACGATGAAGTACTTTATGTATAAACTTTAATAAGAAAAGAAATGAGTCTGAGACATTTTAAAAAATATAATTATTTCAGGCACACACACAAAGCTTTTTTTCCTTAAGGGTGACTGACATCAATCTTCTTCACTCTTGGTTTCAATTCCCTGGCTCCTCCTAGCAGCATATGAGACCAAGATGCAAACAAAACACTGACATGGCAGATGTCAGAAAGTCATTTATTTTTTTTTAGGTATATTGCATTTTCTATGCATTCCTCCTTCACCTGATCATATGCAGGAAGGCTTCAAAAAGAGGAAAAATAACAGGCCACTGTAGTTTTTTATCTGCAACAAAGAGTGTACACAAGGTCTGGAGGCAAGGATGGACACTTGAAGTATAAAATGTCAAACATCCTTCAGAAACATGAAGAACCGCAGAGTGTTACGACGATTGATTTGATTTTTATTCCTTTCATGAAAGCAGCACTTTACAGAATATGAATTCAATACGTCTTCCAAAGCTAAAACTACCCATCATGCATTCATCACTAAGATGGAAACACTCAGAAAACAGCACTGATTTTAGTTTGAATAAGTGACATAACTCCTTTTTTATAGGATTAAACACTATTTTTTAGAAGTTAATGAGTTTTTAAGCTTTATTTTTATTCTTAATGAAGTACATAGAATAATTGGCTTATTTTATGTTTATATTTTCCAAAATAGAACATGTTTACAACTATTTTTTTTCTCAGTCTGTTTTCAAGCAATCACACTAAAAATGATCAATCCCACAGTTGACCAACGAAAGAAAAAAAACTCACCCGAGACATGTCTCTCATATCATATTGTTAGCATAAATGCAAATATAAGCATAGAGGAAGACTGTAAGCCAACAGAGCAGACATCAGCAATTTTGAGAGTAGGTTAGTCTCTCAGTGACCTCCATTCTTTCCAGATTCTCAGTCTCTTCATCTCTGTCTGACTCTGTCCTTCCCCTTTCCCGACCCAGCCAGAATTTCTCTGTCCTTCATCCTCATTCTATTTCATGCCTTGTCCTTCTCTTGCTTGCTCCTCATCCATCACAAGCCTGCGCTTCCCACCGACCCACTGCACCAGCCCTCTGTTCTGCAGTACGTGGCGGTCAGAAACAGACTGTTGGTTGACACGATGCTGTGTGACTCAGCTCTTTATTTGACCTGATTTAGCATTCATCACATCACAACGTCTTCATCAGCATCTGTCGAGAGGAAAACACAGACATGCCCCCAGTGTCAGATCATTTAATGAGAAATGTCTGTTATGACTCAAAGAAACTGAATTAAAACATGCCTTCTTTATGACACAATTGCTAATTTTCTGAATTAATTACAAGCTAAATTAAAAGCATTCAATCATTAAAAAGGATCAAGGGTGGAGTACAGTAATGCACATAAACAGATACAGGAATGGAAAACACTAACGCATACGTTTGTAACATGCATATCCAGTCTAATTATAGCAAAGTGAGTTCATCTGGTCACATCTAAAACTCAACATGCTTAGCATTAAAGATTTGACAAAACAATATTAAGTGTTTAAAGATGCAGTCTCTTGAGATGCATCATCTCACTGTCTCAATGTTCATTCGTGAATTTGATTCATCCGGAGATTTTCATGTTGCCATCAGCTCCAAAGGTTATTGTGCAGTTAACCTTTCACAGTCTTCCTGTTTAGCAGATTTTTTTTAATGCAATTTTTTGTTCAACTTCTTGATTAGCTCAATCTCGTTATAACCCTTATAGCTGTGGAATACGTTCAGCTTTGCTAAATCTGTTTTTATTCTATAAAACTTGACTTATTTTTCTATGAAGGTTTGATCTTTGAGAGCTTAAACTAGAGAGAAAAGTGTGAAAATGTTCATGTCTGTCTGAAAAATGTGTATAAAATTTGTAGTAAGCAGTTTTACAGCCTTAAAACATCTAAAACTGTTAAACATAAAGCTGACTACTTTGCAGATTTCCCCTATGGTGGGTTATTTTTAGAAATAACAGTGGAGCAAAAAAAAAGCATTTATTCAGCCACCAATTGTGTAAATTTCCAACTTAAAAGATTAAAGAGGCCAGGTTTTTCTCTCTTTATAGGTATACCTCAACTATGAGAGACAAAATGAGAAAAAAATTCAGAAAAACACATAATAATAATAATAGTGAAAAATAAGTATTTGGCCAATAACAAAAGTTACTTTGTTACCTTTGTTGGCAATAACAGCAGTCAAACATTTCCGTGAGTTTTCTAAAGATTTTTACAAACTGTTGCTGGTATTTTGGTCCATTCCTCCATGCAGATCTCCTCTAGAGCAGTGATGTTTTGGGGCTGTCACTGGGCAACACAAACTTTCAACTCGATCCAAAGATTTTGTATGTGGTTGAGATCTGTAGCCTGGCTAGACCACTCAAAGACCTTATAAAGCTTCTTATGAAGCCACTCCTCCATTACCCAGGTAGTATTCTTGGGATCATTGTCATACTGAAAGACCCAGCCACGTTTCATCTTCATTGCTCTTGCTGATGGAAGGGAATTTTCACTCAAAGTCAGAAAATACACGGCCCCATTCCTTCTTTCCTTTATGCAGGTCAGTCGCACTGGTCCCTTTGCTGAAAAATAGCCCCAAAGCATGATGTTTCCACCCCCATGCATACAGTAGGTAAGGTGTTCTTTGAATGCAACTCTGCATTCTTTCTCCGCTAAACACGACGAGTAGAGTTCTTACCGAGAAGTTCTATTTTGGTTTCATCTGAACATAGGACATTCTCCCAATCCTCTTCTGGATCGTCCAAATCCTCTCTGGCAAACTTTAGACGGGCCTGCACTTGTACTGGCTGTAGCAGGGGGACACGACTAGCACTGCAGGATTTGAGTACCTGACAGTGTAGTGTGTTACTGATGGTAACCTTTCTTACTTTGGTCCCAGCTCTCTGCAGGTCATTCACTAGGTCCCCCCGGGTGGTTCTGGCCTTTTTGCTCTCTGTTCTTGTGATCATTTTGACCCCATGGGGTGAGATCTTGCCGGGAGCCCCAGATGGAGGGAGACCATCAGTGGTCTTGAATGTCTTCCATTTCCTAATAATTGCCCCCACAGTTGATTTCTTCGCACCAAGCTGTTTTCTTATTTCAGATTGAGACCTCTCAGCCTGGTGCAGGTCAACAATTTTTTTTCGGGTGTCCTTAGATAGCTCTTTGTTTTTGTCTATAGTGGAGTTTGACTGTTTGAGGTAGTGAACAGGTGTCTTTTATATAGATAACAAGTTCAACAGGTGCTATTAATACAGATAATGAATGGAGGACAGAGGATCCTCTCACAGAAGAAGTTACAGGTCTGTGAGAGACAGAAATCTTGCATTTAGGTGACCAAATACTTCTTTCCCACCAAAATTTCCAAATAAACTCTTTAAAAATTAGACAATGGGATTTTCTGATTTTTTTTTTCATTTTGTCTCTGGTAGTTGAGGTATCTCTATGATGAAAATTACAGGCCTCTCTCAGCTTAAATGGGAGAACTTGAGCAATTGGTGGCTGACTAAATACGTTTTTGCCCCCTGTACAGCACTTTGCAACCTAACTTTAAGGTTCAAGGCACGTCACAGTTACAATCCTTTTCTTCCCTCATGGGACCAACTTCAACAACCAGATGTAATGTAGGGTTCGGTAAGGACACTTACACATGGGTGGGCAAGGTGGGAACCGAACCTGCTAAACTCTGATTAGAGGTCGACCGCTCTACCTCTGCACTGCAGCTGCCTTGCGAGTGAAGCAAGTTTCAATTGGCCATTCTAGGAATTGCAGGTTGTGACCTCTATACAATGGCTTAGTTTTTCGTTCACGTTTGATGCCATGTGATTTAAAAAGGTTGCAAAAGCCAATGCAATCAAACTCAACACAAAAAAGCCTCAAAGTTATCAAACACAAACACAGCAGTCAATAAGACAAAACCAGCGAGTCATCCAGATGTCAACAAAGCACAATGTCAAACTTTCCCGTGAGCATGTTTTCATGCAGTGAGTCATGCAGACTTTTAAATAACTGTGAGAAAGTTTCAAATCTGAGGCAAAAAAAAAATCGTAATGCCCACTTGGGTCACATTTACGGTTCAAATGATTCAGGGCAAACGTGAACCCAGAAGACGACTAACCCTTTCTGTGAGCAGACCTCTCACTGTTTGATGTGGTTGGACAAAAAAGGCCAAAAGATGATGTAACACAGGGTAAAGCGGTGTTTGAGAGCTGCAGTTTCCACACCGAATCCCAGCTGCAGCTTCCCACACCCCAGCACCTCTCGCCAGGGCTGAGCATCCCTCAAAACTCCCCCTGAAGAACACAACAGATGTCGAGCCGCCCTGTGTGCATCAATCATCCATTGTCTTTAATCACACACAACACACAGTGTGTGGTCTGTGTGGATATAAGCAGAAACATGTAGCGCATTTTAGAAAAATGCTTGGTAAAACTCTATATGAAGCATTTAAGCCAATATGAATTTAAATTATGAAATAGGTTAAAAAAAATTCTAAACCCTTCTGCACCGTTATTTGTCTCACAAAACCTCAAAAAGCTGAGTTACTTATCTGGATTTGAGAATCTTTCATCAGTTACACAGTCGAGATAAAAGCACCACCTCTCCAACGGTGTGTAAATCACTGTCTGGACCTCATAATCCACAGTAAAACATCACCGGCGGGCAGACTGCATTAAGTGTGGATTATGTTCTCATTATCACTGACACAAAATTTATTAACACTGCAATAAAATCAAAAGGTACCAACCAGCACCACAGCTCTAACTAAGAGGTGTGATGCTCGTTTTCACCTTCCACTTCAGAAGTGCTGCATAATGGGCCGTGAGGAGGAGATACTCCACGCCTGATTATTGCAGGAGATGGCATCTCAATAGCGGTGGTGGTGATAGGAGGGTTTAAAAATAAAAGCAGGGATTTTCATCAATTGCATTGGCAATTTTAGAGAAGTCGTTTCCATCAAAATCCCTTTGAACCCAAGACAAATGTGAGTTCATGGAGACAGAAAAGAAGGATGAGGAAGTCAGCACTTTCCCAGCAACACTTGGGGCCGTCTGTCACACAATGATGTCTGATGAAGCAAATTTGATCCGCTTTTGACAAGGGAATCTCAGGTGGGAGAGTTACGGTAAGTGTTCGGATCTGTCTAAGCCTTCCTGAGGTTTAGAAGGACTTCTTCTGAGGATGACAGATGTGACTCGTGTTGGACATAGAATCAAGGAGACTAGGGCTCGGTTTCTAGTCCTCAATCTTTTTGAGGAAAGTTGTTAATGTAATCAACCAATACCTTTAAATATTGCTTCAAAATGAAATGAATCGATTATATCGATATTGGCATCACACTGGTTAAATTTTGGATAAAAATGATCGTTTAAAATTACCCGATATAGACTATGAATTGTATTGGCAATCACAAATTATGATATGAATTGAACTGATGTTAAAATGAATCATCACATCCCTAATAGAGCCCCTTTAAAGCTGCTGCAAAAACAAATATTTTTAACATAAAAAAGAAGGTGTTCTCAAATGTAGGACTACCACACTTGTGCAATGTGTCAGTTTGAACTGAATATTACAAGGTGCAAATAATCCCGTATGACGATGGCAGTGATGCAATTCTTTAAAGTCAGATTCAGAAGCACAAAAAATGAGTTTGGACAGTCTGAGAGTGTAGATCCACAGGCTGTGCAGCACTATCAGTCCGTCCAGCTGGTACACGGGGAAGTTTTGACAGTCCTGAACAAACTCACCAGCTGCTCTGCCGCCCTCAAGTCTGCCTGACCTAAATATGTTTAAACCAAGCAAAGATGAGCAGCTCAGAAGTGGACCACCACAATCAAACCATTGCAACCAAACTGTTATCAAAAAGCAGAAGTGATCCTGATTTTGACTTGTGACCACACATTAAATTCTCCAGGATTAACCCAAATGCACTTTTTCAAGTTCTTGATGAGTACTGACAGTATGAAAAAGGGAAAACCCTGGGTTTAAAAAGGTAAAAATGAAGAACTTAGTTAAAAAATTATATATTTTACAGCAGTTCTAACAAGGTATTCTTAGTCCTCTTATTAAAATAAAATTAAAAATAAATTTTGTATGATCCTAAAGTAAAGTCTTTGAAATAACAAAAACTTGAATTAATAATTTGTTTTTTCGACAAATTACATTGCCTGACCCAACTACCCTCTAATATTAATCATTATTCAGCATTGAAAAAGTTATTAAACAACAAAAGTTGTGTGCAATTGAAATGAAACTCTCATTGTAGGAAAGATCTAAAAGTCATAAAAGCTGTCGCTTATGGACACTTTACATGGTGATAAAACCTTGTAGATTATTAGGGAATCGGGATTAATGCAGATGACTATTATTTTCAAAACTGAGTTGACCATTAAGTAGATCATATTTTACCTTTTGGTTATTATTATTATTATTTTAAGATAGTCTTACCTAGTTCAAGTTTATTTTCAAATTAGTTGTATTCAGACTGCAGGTCTGTCTGACATTTCAACCACCACCACCCCCCCACCCCCAATGTTTTCCATAGCCTCATGGTCAGATACTATATAAAGTATACTGTATTGTAAATATAAATGTCAATGATCCTTTTTTATGCCATTCATCCATTATTCAAACCTGCCTTCATCTCTTCCAGGATTCCTGGAGACTATCCCAGCCACTTTTGGATGGTTGTAGGCTACAACCTCAAAAGTTGTCACCAGTCCATTATAAGGCCATTTTTTATGTCGATACCCAAAATGTATAATCCTACAACTTTATTTATGCTCTTTTCAACCTTTCAACTAAGTAAACGGATATGTTGATGACACCTTATTTTCCTGGAAATAAAAATTCAATAACTGTGTCTTTCTTCAATTCACTGTAAGAAAAACTGTGAACTTTTGGATTTAACTTTCAAATTTTTTAAAGCAGGCATTAGTTATTCGCCCCAGTTTAGAATAAACATAGAAGTTATTAACTATTGATATAACTTCTTCTACTACATGGTCATTTTTTGGCCTTGCTCTGAAGTTATCTCCTGATTCAAAAACAAAAACTCCTGTTGAACTTTTATCTTGATCAAATGTAAGCTTTCCTAACAGATAACTAACTACGGAGAGACAGGTATGTGGAGTTAATGACGTCTGTGGGTGACGAGATCAATTGTGGGATCACATTTTTACTTTAGAGGCGTCACATTATTTTGAGTTGTGATGAATACAGTGTGACAAGACCTCAAACTACTACAAATGGTCCAGTCAAGGCGAGTGAGGAGCCAAATAGTCAAGACACACTGAAAACCTTCATCTTAGCAGCACTGCCATCTGACAAACACACGCCTGGCCTGCAGCCCAGAAGAGTCGGAAACAGAACAGATGCTGTCCAAAGCGCATCATCCCTCTACAGTAAGCCCGTGGAGGATACATCAAAAAAAAGTGCAACTCAGGAGGAAAAATGCAGACCTTCTTCTTCTTCACCTACCTCTATGTACACAAGCCCAAATGATTACCGCACACAGTGTCTTGAGACCCACACACAAAAAGATTCAATGCTTCTGTCACCTGCCTTTGCGAGGAGAGCCAAAGGAAGGTTTCTAAGAGCCTTATTAGGGGAGTCTGTAATGGAACTTCAAAGCAGGATTTCGGCACAGTATGATGGGCGGAGACTGTGCAAATTGCATCTCATGTTCTTGTTGTTGGGCCTGTGTACATAATTTAAAGGGTAAAAGAAAATAAACCGTGGAAAAAAAAACACTTTCTTCAGTCTGTTCGGGGCTACAGGGGGTTGGAGTGGTTGCCAGCGGTTACAGGGCAAAAAAAAAAAAGGGTGCAACTCTGACAGCTCACAGCAGTTTGCGGAATAAACCCTCTCAGATATGAGGAAAACATGGAACAAGAGTGACTTCTGGAGAAGTGACACAGCTTATTGACTCTTAAAAAAAATATTATTTTTTTTAGCTTCATATCATTTCTCAATCTGTTCTCGCATTTGATGAGAAAAGCAACAAATCGGAGAGGCTGCAGAATTTCAACAGCCCTTCAGAAAGGGTTATTCACTGATTCCATTATTATTCCGCACGTTTAATCAAATGTCTCTTTAGAGTGATTCGATTCAAAATGCTGAAAATTGTCTTTCAACAAAAAGGCGCCATTATGGGATGGCAGCTTTAGTGATTCCAAGAAAACACAGGCAGTTTTCAAGCACAAAACCACAGGCGTCGCCCCGACTCCTGAAAATCATTTAACACTCACCTCCTACTGAAGTAGGGCGCACTTTCAAATTGTAAATACTGGGGAACAAAACATATTCATTCAACTACGGCAAAATAAGACAATTGCTTCGGTGCAATTATCACCCCTGTAGGCTGTTCACGAGTCAGTGCCCAACTGTCACTTCTCAAAAGAAATTACTTTTGGAAGGGGGAGGCACATCTGCAGAAAAAGGAGTCATTTTAAAATCCCCATGGGCTGACATAAGGCTGATAAAACCCACTGGGGAATAAAAGAACGCCCTTCCAGAAACTCTATTGATGTGTTTGATAGTAGCATCTGGGCTAATATTGATTAAATATTGACTCAGCACCTTTTTTTTGTTTCTCTTTGTGACAGGCTTTCAAAGCATTGTGGAGGCTACACTTTTTCTATTAAACCTCTGTAGCAAATGCGCAACCCTGACATCAACTGCACCTCTGAATCTTCATCCTCTGCTCTCCAATAACACTTTTAAGACAGAGGGAGGTAGAGGAGGGACTGCACTGGACTAAAGGACTCTCTCAGGGGGTGGTTGAAAGCACACACAGTGCCTCCTGCTGGGTAAAAGCTGAAAGTCCCTCACTAATGTGCCAGCCCTCAAGAGCACTCTGGAAAAGGCTGGCAGCCTCCCTGGGACAGTCAAACTCATCTTTTCTGTGACCGGGAGCGATGCAACCACTGCAGCAGGTGCCCGCTCTCACGCCTGTCGCTCTGCTTCACTCAATCCCGTCTTCTTCCCCTCCATCAGGACCCCGGCACGTGCACGCCGGCTTTTCAACGCCGCGCCGTCCGCCCGCTCGCTCGCTGCTCTTTTCTGAAGCGCAACATTTTTCAACCCAAGCTCACCAAATGGTGCGTGAAATAAAATAGTGACACACGCCCCAATGAAAGCTAATAAGACATCACATTACAGAGATGAGAAACTATATCATTACCATGGCAACTGTGAGGCACACACAGCCAGAGGGCTGGCTGGGTGACAATAAGAGGAGAAAAGGATGGAGATGGGCATACAGGAAAGAAGAAATTGTAAAGACGAAAGTGTGAATGAATAGATGGAAAGAATCTGCTGAAATGATATTCACTGTCTTCTACTGATGGAAAGATGGCACACTAACCCCCTTCCCATCCATGCTTTACCATAGTTACGCCCTTCTTCCTGGTTTCTCGACACTGCTAACTACTAATTAGCAGGGTGTATAATTCCTGCAAAAATCCACTGTTCTCCAGTAAGTTCCCGGTAAGTGGCAGGATTAATTGGAGTGCTAAGCTCTGCTGACCCCATCAGAGAAGCTCTCACTGGACCAAAAGGAAGGACCATATGGTTAACCCAAAAAAAAAAAAAAAAAAAAGGCTTAAGCAATAGAAAAAAGTGGCAGAGCCTTCACAAGTCTCTGTTTTTGTGACTGAGTGGTGTTTGTGAAGCACTGAAACATTAAAAGCCCCATCTGCGCTCCCACATTTGCTTCATTCATTACCGCGGCGGAGAGTGTGCGAGGAGCCGTTTTTGAAAGGACTGTGCTGAAACTGCAGTAATGCAGCATAATTTTCAGCGTGCAGCCCGTGAAGAAATGCAGACTGAGCGTCTGTGAAATCCCAGCCTTTCAGTGGCAGCTGCAAGCAGTCTGAACAAGCGAGGAGGGGGAGGCTGGAGTGTGTGGACGGCGTGATTTTGAGCATCTGGAGCAGCAGGCAGGACTCTCTGCCGTCGACGAGCCACTAGAACACAGCGGCGCTGCCAAACCACAACCCTGTTTATTTTTACACCAGCTGGTGAAGGAACCGGAGGCTGAATAAGGTGGCCAAGCCATTCATGGGGTGAACAATAAGCGGAAAAGGAGAGGAAGGAGAGAATTAGTGTGAAAGGAACAAGTGAAAGACAGAAAAGGAGGGTTGAGAGCTGGTGGCAAACAAACACTGAGGTCCCTCCATCTAGTTACAACAAAAAAAACAATTTGCTGCATTTGCTGTAAAAGCGGATAAAAGAAGAGGAAAAGCACCAATAGGAGCCTCGGGGGGGTGTGGAGAACAATATACAGTGAGTAGGCAGAGCAGATTTGAATAATTTATCAGTGTAATATAATTTAATGACTAATCAAAATGTTGTATAGCTCTAGACAGTCTGTGGAGCAAAGAGGCCAATCCATTACATCCCCAACCAATCAACTTTATGCATAATAAAAAATATATAAATTCCAAAGCAGAGTTATTATTTAATTCATCGATATTTTTAATAATTAAACAGTCCTCGTGGTTCTACGTTGCTTGCAGGCAGCAGGGCAGCAGCACACAACTCCTTACCCCCGTGAAAGAGATGCAAAGCGGCCACATTTAAAGTTGTTAACATGACAGACGGACGGGTATGGAGGCGCTGGCAGGCGCAGGAGAGTGTCTGCCTTCGTGTGCATTGCATTAGTCCGCGTCAACACTCGCAGGCTAAAACAAATACAAGGCACATGCAAATGATTGAAAAGCTCAAAGGACTGCGGGTAGGCAGAACGCTGCAGTTTAATATGTATGCAAAAGAAAAAATTTGAGTTTATCATGCAGGTAATGAAGTTCAGATGCCATCACACCACATTACTGTGAAATGCATCTGTGAGGGATGCAAAACATAAACTAAAGCCAAAAGGGAAGAAACATTTTAGATTTTTTAGCTCATGAATATATTTCCACATTAGTAGTTTTTCCTTTGGGAGGTGATAACGAGAGAAATCTAATTGAAAATGACACTTAAAACAGTATAAGGACAACTGATTGCATTGTTTTTTTTAGGTTTGATTGGAATTCTGCTTTACAATATTCAAGATTTTAGGAACAAACTTTAAATAATAGTTGAATATTTTAATATTTCTTATTAAACATTATTATTTTTTGTTTGTATCAGCTGTTTTATTTATGTAGGCGAAATTGAATTGTAAGGAGTGAATTGTAAGCAGACATTTGAACAATAATTTCACTTGGGAAGATAAATGACAATATTGAACTATAAAAGTATAAGGTTATTTCCATCCCCATTTTAGAGGATTAAAAATTCTGTAAAATAACAAATTTTTAAAGATAAATATTTGTCAAATCTTTCCAATATTTGTAGGCAAAACAGGCTGTGGGGAAAAGGAAGTTAACATTATATTTCTGAGATTGTTTACATGCTCAAACCACACGGACACAAAAACTCTTTTTCAAGTCAACAAAAGTTTTGAGTAAATCCTGAAATTTAAACAAAACTTTAGCATCAAAGGTGGTTTTCCAAGCCACCTTTTTGAGCTATTTCTTTGAAGAAAGAGCACCATTTATTCACTTTAACAAAAAAGCTCAACAAGCAGAGCTTCAAAGTTTGACTTACACTTATATATTCAAGTATTTATTTTACTACCATGTTTGTTATGTCTGATGCAAATTCTAATATTCAGAATTACATATTGGCAGGCAAAAAAAGATTTTTTTTATATAAAAGGAAGGAACTTCTTAAAATGTCTTTTCTGAAACTGTACTTGGCAAAGTGTAAAGATGGCAAAAATAAAATCCCTCAGTGCGAATTAAAAAAAAAGTCAAAAGACTTTAGCAGAACAGTTTGTACACACTTGGACCGCCTTTTGCCATCAGAACTGTCCTTAATCCTTGGTGGTCTTGACTCAACAAGGTACTGGAATTATTACTCTGCAGATTTATCCGCTGCACATCCATGATGATCTCCTGTTCCACCACAACCCAAAGGTGCTTTATTGGGATGAGATTTGGTGACTGTGGAGGTCATTTAAATCCAGTGAACCAATCTGAGACGATTCCAGCTTTATGACATTGTTTTGTGAGTCTGTGTGAGTTGTAGCCTCAGTTTCCTGTTCTCAGTTGACAGGAGTACCTGGTGTGTTCTTCTTCTGCTGTAAACCATCTGCCTTAAGGCTGGACGTGTTCTGTGTTCAGAGATGCTCTTCTGCAGACCTTGGTTGTAACAGTTGAGTTACTGCTGCCTTTCTATCCGCTGGAACCAGTCTAGTAATTCTCCTCTGACCTCTGGCATCGACAATGCATTTCTGCCCACCAAACTGATGCTCACTGGATATTTTCTCTTTTTTGAACCATTCTCTATAACCACACATGTCAAAGTCCAGGCCCGATGGCCAGATGCGATCCTTTGGGTAATTATATCCGGCCCTCCAGATCCTTTTATTTTATTGTTATTATTGGCCCAATGTTATCTTACGCTTATTTCTAACTTGTATAATTTTGACAGAATATGATTTAAAAAGAGTAAAATGTTGAAAGTTATTTAAGGTTTAAGTCGATTTAGTCTGAAATAATATTCCTGCCTGTTTTTATTCATATTTATGTTAAAAAGTTACATTTTTTAAGTTTAAAAATGTTCTTTTATTGTGTTTAATAAATGTTTATCCTGCTTGGCCCGTGACCTAAGGTATGTTTTGGATTTTGGCCTCCTGTGTGATTGAGTTTGACATCCCTGCTGTAAACCCTAGAGACCAACAACCATGCCACGTTCTAAGTCATTTCGATCACCTTTCTTCTCCATTCTGATGCTCAGTTTGAACAGCAGCAGATCATTGTTTGGACCGTGTCTACATGCCTAAATCCACTGAGTTGCTGCTATTGATCGGCTGATTAAAAATTTGCGTTAACAAGCAGTTAGACAGGTGTGCCTGATGAGGTCGCCTGTGATGATGCATGTGCACTTTTGCTTTTAATATTTCGCCTAAATTAATATTTCGCCTATATTCTTCTTTGTAATAGTAAAAATAGACTAAATTTCAAGTGACTAAACTCCAAGCGTCTTTTAAAGTCCCCTATGACATCTTTTTAATTCAAAAAATGTTCTTAGTAATGTTTTAATAATAGTTATGAAGTTTTTAACCAAAACCTAAATGTCCTAAAAAGCCATGTTGATCTGAAGCCTCCATCTCCAAAATCTCCTCTGTGGAGGACTGGCTTTTGGAGCTCAGCAGCTCCATCCCGGAACACCCCTCCCTCCCCTCTTGAGTATGATAGCTCTGTATCTCGCTATGGTAATTCTTCGTCACTGCTACATTAATATGTTGAGCCGTATCGTTTTGAGGTGGGTGTCAGCTCGGACAAGGAAGTGAAGAACTTCATGGACTGAACTTTCACTAATTTACAATCCTTTACAGGTGCGGTCAAATGAGCGGATGTTCGAGAGGATCAGGCTACCGTAAGTATTGTATAAAACTCACACAAAAAATCCAGTGGAAAGATGCAATCTTCTCTGCTCCTGCACCTAAACTAGACACACTAGTGTCGCCAGATGAGGGGTTTTGCCCATGTGCAGAAGCTTCCGTGACGTATTATCAGTTCATTAATTCAAACAGAGCTTTTCTGCAGCAGTTTGATTGACAGCGATTTAAAAGGAGGAATACTCGGAAATGCAAAAACAAAATGAATTCTTATTACATTTGTTCTCTTTCATAAGAAAAATGCCACACATACATGTTAAAAACTCAAAAAATATCATTTTCATCTGAAGGGAACTTTAAAGCTTATCTTGAGAACACCTGAATAACTGAGGTCAAATGATATAGAGCTTTGTGAGTGACACAGTAGCAAAATATTTTAAGAAAATTGGCCATGAGCACAGACACATGCAGAAAAACACACACACATATAACCCTGGCACTTATTGTTCTCCCCATGCACGCACTCCACAAAACATGCGGCTGAAGAGCAGCTAACATTTATTTCTCCCAGTTCCTTTTCCTTCATACGGTGGTGCATTTACTCTCGTTGAACACAAAGGTGAGTAATTCCCTTCATTTGCTGTGACATTTCCACCGCTGTGATCTATTGTGTTCTGTTATTATAAGATAAGGCGTGACGCCATGCCATGGACCTCAATGCAGCAAGTATGCTCACACTGAGCGTCGCATGATTTTCTATGCAGGAGCATGTAGCTATCACTAAAACCATGTTTCAGACTCACCACAAACAGAGCAAAAATGGACCAAAGAATGACTTTTTCTCTTCAGGGACTCGAAATTACACTCCATGTTGTGTCTGCTTTGTGATCTTCTTTCCCAGCGTGCTGCTGCACTCTTTTTGTATGATTCTGCCTCCAGCAATGGAGGGGGCCCACTTTGGACACAAACAAGAAAACAATTGAGAAAACAACAAGATTTTTCTGACAAAACATATAAACTAGGGGTGTGTATTGGAAAGAGTCCGGGATTACAATATGTATTGCAATTCGCATCTCACGATGCGATACGTATCACAATATATCCCATAACTGTACCAGAACTTTTTTTTTTAAGTACGTTTTAGAAAAAACTCTGAACTTGTCTCTCATTGTAATAAAATGGTAAAGCTCTTTTTATTTAATGACCATACCATTAAGAACTGCAACTGTTTCTCATATTGGCTACAAATTGCTTTTACCCAAGCAAATTGATGGGGCTTTTCTTTTGGTAAATTAAGAAATATTTGTTCTTAAAGGGAACAGTCAATATTGTCTGATTCCACAACACAATATTCTTCATAATAATAATAAAGAACATAGAATGAATGTCGTTTAAGGATAACCAAGCAGGGAAGTTGGAGGCAGACTCCATCCATAGCCGAAATTTGATAATACAGTCTAAGGGGTGGGGTGGGAACAAGACTGTTATCGTTACTGAAGCTGCAGATCATGACATGAAACTTCAAGTCCCCCATGACATTTTTTTTATTTAAAAAAAAGGTTCTCAGTTGTGTTTTAATTATGATTATGATGTTTTTAACCAAAATCCCACAACCTAAATGTCTTAAAAAGCAATTTTTCATTTTAATATGAAGCCTGCGCCTGCAAAACCTCTGAGGGGGCTTTTGGAGCTGAGCAGCTCCGCCCCTGATCCCCCCTGTCTGATTGCGACAGCTCTGTGTCTCACTAGCGTAAATCTTCACCGCTACTTCACAAAAATGTCCAGCGGTATCGTTTTGAGCTGATTGTCAGCTCGGACAAGGAAGTCAAGAGCTTCAAGGACCGAACTTTCGCTAATTTACAATCCCTTGCAGCTTGGGTCAAATGAGCCACCTTTCGCATTTCTGTGGTCATATCAAGAAGGTCCGTGGAATCCCGGGGAGATTTTCCAGCGATCTCAGCCCTGCTACTGTAAGTATTATATGAAACTCACACAAAAAATCCAGTGACGGCTGATTTGACCACGGTTAATGTAAAGATGCCATCTTCTCTTCTCCGGCACCTGAGCTAGGCACGCTAGCTGAGCCAGATGAGAAGTTTAACCCATGTGCAGCAGAGCTCTCGTGACGCATTAATAGCTCATTAATTCAAACAGAGAATTTCAGCGACTGTTTGATTGACAGCAGTTTAAAAGGAGAAATACTCGGAAATCCAAAAGAGATAATATTTCTTACTACATTTGTTCTCTTTCATAAGAAAAATGCCACACATACATGTTAAAAGCTAAAAAAAAGCGATTTTCATCAGAGGGGGACTTTAATTGGTTTCACCCTCACAAAAGTCAAATGTAATACTTTGCTTCAACCTGTAAGGGGCAACACACAGACAGTTTTTGAATTTTTTTCAAAGAATTAAACAAGTTCTTTTAAATTGTCAAAAATTTGCCAATGATAAACAGACAGCACTTTAAAGCCCCGTTTATAGAGATCAACAAGCAAAAATGAGAAATGTAAATGCTTCTAAACGCTCAAGAGCCTGAAAACTTCAAAAATAATAAGAATTCTTTCCAGAAACATTTCAGTGAGATGAAGCAGCATGACAGGATAAATATTGTCTTGTCAACATCCTAAATCAGTACAATGATATATTGCAATATATTGTGGAATTAGTTTTTCCCTACACCCCTTTAACTGCATCCTCAGATTTAACAAAGACGCCAATAGTCGTCATTAACATTAGCTCTTGTAAAAATTAGAAAAGGTGAAAATCACCTCCCATTTTAAGCAGGTGCACTTATGATGAACAGAAACAACCTACTGGCTCAGTCACTTGAGTCAAAACGGAGCAGTAATTTGGGTTTTGTGGCAATGGGATTTTTGCAGTTTGAGCAAAACTGCACAAGTTTTCTAACTGAGCTGTGAGCCACGACACCGTAAGCTGTCAAATGACGGCAAACTTCAAGCTCCATCTATTTTATGGGAATGTGTACGGGTCTACTGTGCGGTTTCCAAGTGCTTATGCAAGCCCGATCGGCTGAGTGAAACGGCGCATGCACACTCTGCTCTGAAAGTTTTGTATCACAGAGAGCATCTTTCGGAAATAAAAATCATTCAGAGACGACTTCAATGCTGCAAAATGTCATTTCCTCAGATGAACGGCTTTCCACAGCAAGTGCACATCCGCTCTCATTCGTCCTTCTTGTGGCAGAAATTTGCATCGCCTCTTTAATGGTCAGAGTTGCTCAGATGTAAATTTGATTGTTAAAAGTATGTGCTACCACCCAAAAAAAGACTTCCTGCATACACTTCCTACTGAGCAAAACGTAATGGGCATCTGACGAAAACAAAGACCTTGTAGCCCCCGGCACTAATGATGCTGCAGCTTCATTAATCCGACATTAAGGTGAGTAATAAGCTGCTTCATTCTTAGAACACTCCAATGTGAAAATATCATGCATTTTAAATAATCTCCAAAGGCTTGACTCGTTCAAGCGCAGAAGACTCACAGATTTTCTCCCTCATTTGTCAGTCAGATGGTGCAGACGGCACAGATTGATACTAAGATAGGAAAAGAAAGATTGCTGGCCAAAAAACCCGGCAGGGGATTATTAAAAGATACAAACATACGCTACAGTGTAACCTCTACTAAACCGTTTACTCTGTTTTAATGGTGCAATCATCGATAGCTTAACAAAGCTTTGGCTTTAGCTATCTGGGAAGTTGACCAACACCTTCCATAACTTTTACCACTACCTTTTTTTTAAATGCACACTGATGTGTTTTAATTTTTCAGAAATTAAAAAACTAAAAAACCTTAAGAATGACTTGAAAAATCAGAAGAAATGTTAATAAAGTAGCTTTTAATGGCAAATGGAGTTTCTCTGGTGAATGTTCAGAAGTCAAAACCAATAGTAATCCTGGTTGGGAAGGCAATCATTGTTTTAAGACTAAATTTGCTTTTAAAACTTTTTTCATGTTAGTTCCAATAGCTTCAAGTTAACAGCTTTATTCATAAATTGAGAATAATCTTTTAAAAAGTCAAATTGATATTTATTGGAACACTGGGGATAGGAAAAAGAGAAGAGTGGCAAAGCTGGTTCACATTTTTCCAAAAGCTTAAAGCAGGGGTAGGCAACCCCAGGCCTAAGGCACCACCTCCCTGCATGATTTCCAACATACCCTGCTCTGGCATGTTCTTACCTGAACCAGGTAACTGTCATGAGTCCCTACTTATGACTCATTTACAATAGATCAAAAAATGACCACAGTGGAATCTTAGACTCAATTCTAGCCTTTATAAACATAAAAGCTCACCAATTAAACTTTTTAAATACATTTTGGCTTAACTTTAATAAACTTGAATTTAAAGAAAATCAATAATTCTCATTACAAAACTGATAGCTGGTGGTGTTGGGGTTAACCTTTCAGTAAAGGGGGGCCTGGCTAAAATGCTGACTGGGATGTATGCATGTCTTCCGTGAGTTATTCCTCTAGGACCATCAGCTTCCTCCCACATTCCTATCAAGAAGTTAGGAGGATTAAGTGGAGTTTTTAAAAATGTTCCCAATTCTAAATTACCAAATCAAAAGGGAATCATGTACCTTTTTACCTGAAGATTTTTGGCTCTAATGTATTCACCCATGCAAGGTTTGGTGAACAAAATGCAGGTCAACCTAAAATTAGATGTAGCTTGAAGAAATCTGCATCATTCAGAGGAGAGCAAACCAAATTGCACTTGCAGATGAGAATTCCAGATTCAGAAATTCAGATGCACAAACTGGGAAAAAAAGAAAAAAAAAGATCTTGCAACTGAGAGCTTTAAATGAGAGAATAAAGATGGGTTTCCGAGGAGGGGAAAAGTCCTGCATCCCATCAATAATTCATTGGCCTGGTTATTTACTTGTACATGGGTGCAAACTCCAGTTCATCATTCCTGCAGGAAAGCATGGGACTGTGGGTGAAGCAAGGAGAAAGAAGCAGGAGAAAGCATTGGGGGATGTGCAGGATGAATAAAAATAAGAAGCAAAGCACTTCCAAGACAAAATACTATGTTTTATCACCGCAGAGGACCAGTGAAGCATTGAGTCATCTAAGCAGACTCCAGCTCCTTGCCTGCTACCACCCTAGGGCCAGGCCACACTTTTATATGGCATGCTGATGTATTTACTAGAAAATGATGAGGTCCTTACATCATAACATGATGTACAATGTCGCAACAGTCATCTAATATTTATGACTCCAGAGCACAGCAGCAAAAGAGAGATATGACATGAAGTGAACCCATGACACTTTATTGATGAATCAGGTGGGACACTGAGTAGCGGCTGGGGGTGAGTCACTTTTCAGCAGACTGAGACAGCATGAAAAAAGAACATTTTTTTTCTAACACTTGACGGGAGCAGAGTGTGTTTCTGCCATGTTTAAAGGTCATCGTAACCAGGCCCCTGCTTTGTTCTGGTGTCATCACTCTCCATTTCACGCGGCCCATCATCGCCTCACGCTGCGCCTGTGTTTGAACAACACGGAGCCTTGTGATCCGAGTGCAGGAACACGACGCACCAACAAACACACACCAAGTCAGACAACTTGGCTGTGAGTTACTCAAAATACAATTTGCAGAAAATACCACCCATCACTGATTGTGTTAATTTTTTTTTTAACGCAAAACCATTCAAGGTTTGCAGTTTATGCAACATCTAGTTATGAATGATCAAAATGGCATAAAAAGGGCTTTTATGCAGTTTTATTTACCTGCAATTAGATGAATGCAACCAAGGTAATGTTGTTTATTTTTACTTCTCTAAATTCGTGACATTTAACTAATCCTGTGAGGATTGTGCCCTTTAGTTTGCTTTGTTTTGGTTGTGTTTTCAGGTTTTGTGTCTCCCCTGCCACAGTCACACTGTGTATTTCAATGTCTGCTTTTTAGTTTATCCTGTCAGATCATCTATTTTGCCCTTTTAGTTTATTCCCCTTTGCTTTGTGGTTTTGTCAGGCTTTAAGTTCATTTTTATTTCATGATCAAACTTACAAATTTCCAAAATTATAAATATTTTAAATTAGTTAAGAATTGATTTTAATTAAATTGTGAATTCTCAAATTGTTGCTAGATCTTCAGTATCGTCTTGGCAGTCTCATAAAATGCGTATTAATTCTTCCAAAATCCTTTTTTTTTTGTTTTTGGGGGGGTCTCTCTCTCGCAAGACAATTACATAATCTAATAATAATGTTCCGTTTGTATTATTTTGATGAAGAAAAAACAACAGTGGACTGAACTTTATGAAACTAAAATGTGAATGGATTTGACATTAATTCTTGTTTACTGGTACACATATTTAATTTACACTTTATTATCTTGAAAGAAATACAAGGAATCTGGAAAACTTAACCTGCACTGTTCAGTGCCAGGTACTTATCTCTGAGTCACACTGGCTGAAGTTTTGGCTGAAGATGTTCTGGATTGATTTTAGGTCCATGAAACAAATCATTTACAATGAATCACTATTGACAAGGAATCCCATTCCCAACTAAAAATTATGATATGAATTGAATTGTTGGTAAAATGAATTGTTACACCCCTATGACATTTGAATCAGAAAACTGTTAAGTCTGAAAGAAATGGAAAGGAGAGGAGCAAAGTGTTGGACTATGTCACAATTCAAAACTGTGTGTTACACCGTGGAACCAAAATGTGTAGAACGTCAGACATTGCATACTTACTGCATACCAGTGTTGTGTCAAACACAACTTGTGCTACACTTAAAGTGAAACCAAACTTAAAGTGTAACCAAACAGGGAAGTTGGAGGCTGACTCCACCCACAGCTGAGATTTGAAAATCCAGTGAGGGGGCTGGGGCTTGGGGCCAGGACTTTTATCAGCAGATCATAGAACTTCTGAAACTTACATGGTTTGACCAATCGCAAAATTTCCCTGTAATACCTCGATTCAACTTTTAGGGGAAGCACACAGACGGTTTTTAGATATATTTTCAAGAATTGCACAATTTCATTTTACCAAAAATTTGGCAATGACCAATGAAAAATCACTTTTAAAGCCCTGTGATGGAAAATATACGTTTACGTATACATTTCATCTTTACAATTAAATGTGTCTAACCTTTGTGCACAGCCATGAGGCCACAAGCTTTATTTTCTTATTGTCAGGACGCCTTGATCACAGTGTATAAACATTTTGACTTCATTAGAACATCTTGTCCATATTAGATATGGCGCTTACGTTCCTATCCTAAGTTTCTAATTAAAGTTGTTTGTATGGCTCTATAAAATACGAATGTCCTTCATCACAGGCAGGGCTCTGCAGACCTCTCCTCCATGCTTGCAAGACGTGTACTTTTCTCTGCTCTGTTTTAATAAACATTCTTAAAACCGTTTGACAACATTTCTTTATTCCATCGGATCCAACTATTTTTCCACCACAATCTTGGCGTCACGAACAGGATTCCTCGTGTGTTCGTCGGAGGATCGGACCAGAGGGATTAGCTGTCCTGAATCACAAAGATTCAGCCTCATCTCACCAAATCCAAAAGAGTGACGAGGACTGTGGTCCGTGATCTCGATCGACCGCGACGGAATCATCGACTTCGGTGGACAAATAGATCCGGTGAGGAAGATTCTATTCTAAAATATTTCCTTGGTAATAATTTTTGCATAGGTTGATTTGGAACATTAATAACCACTGGCTTTTGCCCCTGAAATAAGTCAAGCGTTTTAAAGAAAAAAAAAAAAAAAAAAAAAAAAAAAAAAAAAGATGCCATTTGCTGAAACCCATCATAAGAGAGTCCTGTGCGCGTAATCTGATCAATTATCGCAAGAGCAGGTATCGGTAAATTATAAGTGAGTCCCGTGAATATAACTTGATCCGTTATATGAGACCGGGTAGCATGAACCTGTGACCCACGTGGTGGGGAGATCAGAGAATTAGATACGAAGTAAAGTGTTATAAGAGAGTCCCGTGAAGTATAGCTTGATCCGTTATATGAGACCGGGTAGCATGAATCTTTGAACCACGTCGTGGAAAATCAAAGAATAAGATAAACGGCGAACCAGCCGACGATTTACTGTGACCCAACAATCGAGACCAGGCAGGCCCCGAGATATAAATATATACAGGGGATAGGCATATGGAGATAAATACGGTATATAATTAAAGTCCTGTGAGATTGGTTCGGGAAGACCAGAATATGGGTAATGCAAATGAGAAACAGAGCGGAGGTTCAGACTCAAGTCTGGTCACGTCCATGAAAGTGCAGCATGGTGTTAAATGTTGTGAATTTATGGATTACTGGTGTCAGAAACATGGGTTCCCCGAAAGAAGTTCTTTGAGTAAAAGCTAACTAGAGAAACTCAGAAAAAAGCCTAAATGAAGATAAGACAAAAAATGATGTATGAGCAAAAAAAAAAAAAAAAAGCAAAGGAGGTTAAGCTCATGGATGAAATGAATGAATGTTTGAAAGTTTGGGAAACGGAGTGTGAGAGATGGAAAAGGCCTGCAAGACTGTGACTACCCTGAAAATAAAAAAAAAAAAAAAAACGATAACAAAGAAAAGTCTGATAAACCGTCTACAAATATAGAAACTCTCTCAGCACCCTTTTGTTCTCTTCTACACAGAATCTCTGGAGTGCTGCAGTCGGATCGAGTCTGGACTCTGCCCCTCCTCCACGCCGGCCACTGCTAGCTCAACCGGGTTAGCCAGAAACACCCAGCAATGATGCAGACCAGAACGCAACAGCAGCATCCATGCAACCTGAGATGAACCAGCAGCGACAGCAGAAGCAGAGCAGATGCCCCCCCCTCCTCCTGTGAAAGCGGAGGAAGTTAGGCTCCGGCCTTCAGCTCCTGCTGAAGTGGTGTTATCAGCTCCTGCTCACAACACCAGCTTTGGAAAGGCAAAACAAGGAGAGCAGCAGCAGAGGAAGGCCTGACAGTGCTAACAGCTCCTATGGTTCAAGTTGCCGGCCCAACTCGAGCGCCTGTGTTTGTGTACCGCGCATGGACTGCCGATGACGTCGTGGCTGCATCCAAGCACCTGCCCAAACCAGAAAAAGGTGAGGAAGATCTTGGTGTGAACCCTGGAGGACCTTGTCAGAGACTATGTGCCCAGTTCTGGAGAACTGGCTAGAATCATGCTGCATCCTGAGACAACCTCAGTTTTCCACTCTGAGGAGTCACTTCGAGGCCCGGCACCAGCCTGCAATCATGACTGGCATGAACCTGCCAACCAGAACGCAGCGAACGCGGCCTACAGACGATGAAAAGATGGACTGACAGCGGCTGTTCGTGCTCACTTCCCTGTCCAGTGCGACTACAAAAGGTCAGTGCCTGCATGCAACATGAGGGAGAAGATGTGGAGGAGCTCCTTGACCGGCTGCAAACCGCTTACGACAACCACAGCGGGATGACCAAGCCTGGCTCCCCTCAGGGGGACATGACACCTTATGAGACCCTCCTCAAACAGGACTTTCTCAACAACCTCCAGAGGCCCCTCAGTGACATCACGAAAAACCCTCATGTTGGTGGTGAGGACAGCACTGTCCACCTGGCCCAGGTGATCACCCACGCCAAGCACCATGCAGCACCGCCAGCGGAGAAAGGAGGCCAGAGGAAAAAAAAAAAAAAAAAAAAAACAAAGAGCGACGCCCAGCATCATGCCCAGCTGCACCTCCTCCAACATGCGTCACTCCCACAAGCCCCTGCAACTGCTCCTCCTCCTGCCAGGCCGCTATACCAGCCTTACCCCCACCTCACACCCCTGCTGACTGCTGCAATGGACGCGTGCTTCCATTGTGGAGCCCATGGACATTGGTCAAAGAACTGTCCACTGAAAGCCCAGAACCACAGTGGGCGTGGACGTCAGAACCAACAGGACCTCCTCGTGGGCGTGAACACGGAAACTCCCAGCTCCCACCATCAAGAAGCAGACTGAGGAGAAGGAGGGGTTAGAGGTCTGGATTCGGTGCCGGCTGTGGCCTCCCTGCTCAGATAAGAACACACACACACTTACACATTTACACCTCCCCACAGATGATGGCACTCTGTGTCTCCCTATGACAACAGTAACTATCTCAGACAGGCCTTTTGAGTTCATTGAGAACATTTCTCGGTACCCCTCACATGTACCAATCCTGAACAGCTCTGTTCTCACACACTTTTCTTATTCCCTCTTGCTGACACTTTAGTCTGATGAGTCATGAATTATTATTGAAGTTAGGCCTTCCACTCCTCTCCTGATGGAATGACTGTTGAACCACAGCGTGAATGTGTTTACACTATGGTTAATCAACCTCGCCTCCCAGATACCCAGTGCTCTTAGCAATGGCAGATCTACTATGAACGACAGAATGAGCTTGTAGCCTTAGCTAAAGACAGAGTTACTTTCCCAGATCAGCTGATGCTACCAGAAAATGTTCATTGTACTGCCTAAGTTTTTTCAGGGGACCCAGACCCAGTGCATAAAAGTGTGTTTTTGAAAAGTGTGAATGATTGTTTGTCTGTGTGCAGTCTTTTCTGGACTGCGACGTGCTGTGCGATGTCTGTTTCTTGAGCTGTTTTTTTCTTTTTTATTATTTTTTAGATTCCAGGAAGTGACCCTCACATTTCCTTGTCCAAAGGCCCCACTGATAAATGGAAAGATTTGGGTTCCTGGACTGGAGCGTGCAACCATGCTCTAGATTGGCAGCTTGATTTTTTTCTCACTTCAGACCCGACGGGCTCAGTACCCCTTGAAGCCTGAAGCGATTGCAGGCATCACCCCAGTTTTTAACTCATTTTTGGAAGCAGGTATAGTCATCCCTTGTGATGATTCCCCTGTTGATACCCCGATTTTGCCTGTTAATAAGTATCGCCCTCCTCCAGTCTCTGAGGAATGGCGCTTTGTCCAAGATCTGACCTCTGTCAATGCAGCTGTACACGCACGTGCTCCATCTGTCCCCAATCCCTACACCCTTTTGTCTAATGTACCACCTAACTCTTGGTGGTTCTCTGTCCTTTATCTTTCTAATGCCTTTTTTTCTGTTCCTGTTCACCCAGACTCTCAGTTCTGGTTTGCATTTCAGTTTAATGGGTGAGGGTACACCTTCACCCGCATGCCACAGAGCTACTGTGAATCACCTACAGTTCACAACAGAGCTCTCGCCGACTCTCTCTCCACTTTCTGCCCTACACCAGGTTCTGCCCTTCTGCACAGCTCGAAGCCACAAAGTCAGCAGACAAAAATTGCAGTTTGCCAGAGAAGAAGTCACGTTCCTTGGACATGTTGTCAGTGCAGAAGGTAAAAGCCTTTCCTCCAAACATCTCACTGCAATCCAACAGGCGCCGAGACCGGAGACTGTTAAGCAACTCCTGTCTTTCGTTGGGTTGTGCTCCTACTGCAGAATTTTTGTTCCAAACTTTTCAGAATTAACCAAGCCCCTAGGTGAGTTAACCAAATCTAAACCAATGAGTTCTGAAGTGCAGTGGACAAAAGAAGCTGAGAGTTTGTTCACATCACTGAAACTTGCTCTCCAATCTCCTCCCACTTTAGGCCTGGTGGATCCATGCAGGCCATTCACATAGACTGTGAAGGAGAGAGGGCTCGGCATGACCTCTGACCTCCTCCAGGATCATGGTGGAACTCTCAGACCAGACACTTATTTCTCCTGTAAGCTTGATCCTGTTGCTGCTGGACTTTCGTTGCCTGCGTGCCATTGCTGGGGCGGAGAAGACCCTAGCAGCTTCCAGAGATCTTGTGGGTTGCTCACTTCTGACACTTCTGGTCCCCATGAGGTCCACCTCATCCTGGCGGAACGCAGGTCATCGCACTTTTCCCTTCCCAGTTTCCTCAGGTATCAAACTTGTTTGCTCGAGCTGCCGAATTTCACTGTTAAAAGGTTTTTGGTCCTAAATCCAGCCCAGCCACTGTGCTGCTCACACCTGACGAGGGTCTCCCTCATGACTGTGCTGCTGAACTCTGACTGACGGCCCGCTCTGACCTGACAGGACTGACCAACCGCTCCAGAACCAGACCTTGTGTTTTTGTTTTGTGGTCCTGTCTCTGAATGTTACTGTGCGGGTTATTCCATCTGCATGGCTCATGGGACTGCAGAGTCCGCGCCTCTGTCCTCCCATGAGCCTGCTTGGGCACTTTAAGTTTTTTTTATTCAAGCGTGCTGAAAGTCACACATTGAATTTGGATTATTAGCAACCGGCATTTTCGATTAGAAATAAACTAATAATTAGAAACTATCTCTGGCAGTTGAACATTCACTTGTGCTCCAAAACAGAACTTAAAAGAGGAAAAGTTGCAGAAGCTCAGAGAAAATGTTTTGTTAAGCTTATCTCTCTGTTAGGAAAACAAAGGCTGAAGGCCCACAAGAGTCTGCAAGCAGAGCAGCTGTAGGCACAGATCGAGGTCACAAACAGAGAGCTGTGATCAAACTTGTTTTCATTTTTAATGTGAATTATTACAACTGTTTTTTCCCAAGGTTCTCATGTTGTTCTTTTCACAGTTTAGAAGGATTCTGAAATGTCGTCATCATCTCCTTCCATGTCTCTGTGGCCTGTTTTGATACAGTGAAACCAGAGATGTGGAAGTAACCTGCCTTTCCTCCCAGGACGGAGTGTGTGATCAACTGATATGATGGAGAAACACCATAGGAAATTTTTATTTGTTGTATATGTATTTGTTGATTACTGTTGACTCTTTTGCAGAATTTCCAGAAGCCTGACCAGCAACGGCTAACCCTAACCCTAATCCTAATCCAAACGTTCTCTTTCTGACCCAAATGTCTAATCAATCCTTTCTTTCCTCACAACAGTTTTCCGGGTCAACTCGGGCAACAGGTCTTATTGTACGGTTGTTTATTGAATTGATCTAACTTTTAGAGCATCAATTGGCAAAAATCTGTGCACAGAACAAATTTAAATGGGTTTATGCGCTTTTTACTTCTCTCATTGCTGTCAAATGTGTTGTGTATGCTAACACTCAGTTCACTCCCAACGAGCTTCTACTAGGTTAATAGTTCCCAGGACCTGCACAACCTCTGAGGATGGATGTAGACCCATCAGGTGAGTATGAGGCAAATCTTAATGAAATGGAGGCTTTGTGTTAGCTTTTGCGTCACAGGTGAGAGGCCGGGCTCCAGACTCTGACAGGCGGTGAAACCACGAGCACTGGATGAGCCTCTTCCAGGTCCTCCTCACCGGGCAGACCGCAGTCGAGATTCCTGGGCGAGATCGCTGGGCGAGCTCCTTGGGTTTGTGCATCGTGCTGCCAGAGGGTCCCACCCCCAGACCGACACCGAGCCCCAGACCTGCGGCTCCTGAACAGCGGACTGGCCTGTCCGGCTGCATCGCCCCGGGGAGAAACAGTGTGGAGTGAAATAGCGTCCCACTGCAACAGTAGCGTGCCAAGCTCCAACCCTTCAGCCTCACCTTGAAGAATCCCCGCCCCTGGCATCCATTCAGAGAGTTTGGCTGGCCCCTGAGAGGCCCCACCTGCCTCCTCTTCTTCCTATCCATCATCATCGTGTTCCCCATTCTCTGGATACTCGAACCCCCTTCGTCTCCGTCCCCTGCTGCCCCCTCATCGACCAACTCAACTCCCCTTTCCCCTTCTCCGAATGACACCTCCACTGCCCCTCCGTCCAGGCCTCCAATCGAGCCCCCGCATCAGCCGCTGATTCTTCTCCCCCCGTCTTGCGTCCACAAAGGCATTGGTGCAGAGGATTGCAATCTCGTTCAACACCTCCACCTTCCCCCTGCCTGTGCAACCCCCCAGAATTGCGTCCTGGAATAACACTTCCTGTTTCCACAAGACTCTGTTCGTTTATAGGCCCGGCGCCACAAAAGACCCCTTCACTTCCTTCTCCATCTGTATATTACCTCTGTGTTTGATGTACCTAATTTGTTTGGTGTTTTGACTGTTGGTCCACATTTTACTTCACAGCATGCTTTTATTGTTCGTAACAGGGAGCCGACAGTTGATGATTGCTTCGAGGTGATGTCAGGTATTTCAGGTTCTACTAATAACTGGCTTCTCTTGGCAGAACAGGTTGGCAGTTCAGCGGACTCTGGTTGTGTTGTTTGCTTGGATCCCTGGCCGCTTTTGAGGATTGTTCCTCCGCCACCCGCCCTGAGTTTCTATTGCATGTCCCGTTTGTTGTCTCCCGTTAGCTTCTGGGACGAGGTCCCCTCCCCTCGACGTTGATGTTGCTATATGTGTGTTTTATTGTTTTGCTAATAGTTCTGCAGGTCACATCCTGGTTGGTTCCCTCAACTCCTCCTGCCTGCCACAGTTGCGTTTGTGTCTCCCATGGATCGCCCGATGCTTGTCCTGCCCGCCTTAGGCGCTCTGTTGATGATTCTTCCTCAGGTCCTACTTATATTGATGCGATTGGCGTTCCCAGAGGTGTTCCAGAGGTGTTCCAGAGGTGTTCCAGATGAGTGCAAGCTTGTCGATCAGGTCACTGCAGGGTTTGAGTCTTCCCCTTTGGTGGTGCACTATTATTTAAACTGTTGTTAATTACGTTCATTCTCCGACGGGTCAGCTGATCAGAGCTGTTGATGGCCTGCGCACACATTTAGGTGTTAATACATCAGTATGGGATTTTTAGGAGTCCATTTTCGGGAAATATCAGGCCCTTGTTGCTTCAGTTCTTATGTCCTTAGCTGTGTTTTCCTCTCTTGTCGTCCTCTGTGGGTGTTGCTACATTCCCTACATTCGTGCTCTTCTGATTTATATTTTTAACATATTTTTAACAAGGCTTTCAGCAGGCGCATTCCCCAGCTCGTTTACAGTCCCCTAACTGCAGTGGTGCGTCCCGCCTCGTGTTCTGATTTTGAGCTGGATTTCTTGATCCGACCATTTTCTCCTCATCTAGGTGATTATAAATGGCGATAAAGTTGTTAATTATTGTTATTATTATTTTTTAATTAATAATTTAATTAATTAATTCGGCTTCGTTAGTTTTATTTGATCGATTGATTCGTTAGGCCTCATGATTTGACTAGTTTAGGATGGACTTGTTGAATTTTATTGAGTTGGTTGGTCTTTGGTTGAAATTTTTAGAGTTAATTGGTTTGATTGGATTTTGATTGATTTTTTTTGGTTGATTTTTTTTGAGTCATGGTTCTGCTTTGAAATGAGGTCCCAGTGTTTTGCATTGCTTTTACCGGCTTGTGTTTCATAGAGTTTGATTTTGTGTTTTTCTAATCGTAATTTTTCGCCTTTGTGTTGTTCCTGTTAGGAACAAAGGTGGAGTGTGATGGAAAATATACGTTTACGTATACATTTCATCTTTACAATTAAATGTGTCTAACCTTTGTGCACAGCCATGAGCCACAAGCTTTATTTTCTTATTGTCAGGACGCCTTGATCACAGTGTATAAACATTTTGACTTTCATTAGAACATCTTGTCCATATTGTAGATATGGCGCTTCTACGTTCCTATCCTAAGTTTTCTAATTAAAAGTGTTTGTATGGCTCTATAAAATACGAATGTCCTTTCATCACAGGCAGGCTCTGCAGAACCTCTCCTCCATGCTGCAAGACGTGTACTTTTCTCTGCTCTGTTTAATAAAACATTCTTAAAACCGTTTGACAACATTTCTTTATTCCATCGGATCAAACTATTTTTCCACCACAGCCCCAATTATAGAGGTCAGCAGCCAAAAAAAGTTGATTTAGGGTTTGGTTACCCTTTAAGAAAGGTAAGATTAAAAAAAAAGAAAAGGTGAAGATAAATCCTTAGGAAAATAATGTTTAGCCCGCTGTCTTGTGGGGTCCAGATAACCCCACTTTAAATGTAAACATGCCTAAGATAGCATAAAGGTTAAGAATATCACACGTGTTGCTGTATTAATGTGACAAAATGTATTTTATATACTCAAATATACTCAGCACTCTGAATTTTAATGTAGAACTTTTTTAAGTCTACACATTCATCATACATTTTAAGCTTTCAATCTTGAATACTCTGTCAACGCAAACACAAAACGAAGTAAAAGTTTCAATAGAAAAACAACACAAATGTTTACAGAGACAATTCCAAAAAGAGCTTTAGGGACATCCAGATCATTAGTGTGGTTGAGCAAACTAATGGGGTGTGAGGTAACAGGTAAAGAGGCGGAAGAAGAAACCAGGTCACCAGTTCTAGACAAACCATGATGATAGCCAATGACAAGGAAAGAAAGAGCCCTCAAACTGAAACACAAGGAGAGGAAAACAATGGTGAACAGAGACTGAAGAAAGAAAAATGACAACAACAAACCCAAACTGATTCAGGCGATTCAATCAAACACACATTTTGTTACTTGCAGTGATCAGCTGACATCTCTGTTTTGTGTCATTTTGCTCATTCTGTTGTATTTTGCTTTGAAATGTTTTTCTTTTCATTAACAACCAAGGTGAAATGTCCTTCTTTTCTCTGTCAAAAGACAAATGCCAGATCCAATTCATCTGCAACTGTAACACTGCAAGTATATGGCTGTTACAAGGAGTCTGCCTATAGGACGGCTTTTGTGTTCATTCAATTTGATAATATAGGCTCATAAAATCTCTGACAATCTCTGACTCCCTCACAAAGCCAAAGACTAAACACCATCTATCCTCCTCTAAAGGAACTATCTCTTCCTCAGGTGTCCTACATGCACTTCTGTATTACGTGAACGCCACGTGAGTGCAGCATTTGTGCCAATCAGTAAGGCCACGGTACAACAGCATCCCCTGTGTGAGTGTAACTTAGATCCAATCCAAATTCTTCTCTTCTCCCTATCCCTCCATTTTTCGGGGCATTTGTAGTGGAAGTGGTGTCTGAAATGTTTTTTTAAGGGTCAACCCTCCAAGCGGAGGAATACAGAATTCTCCGTTGCTGTGCCAGAGAGGAAAAGCGCTTTACTTCACGTGGGTGCACTCTGAAGCACAGAAGTTTACACTTAAAAGTAAGTAATGACTTTTTGTTATAGTACGACCATTTTAAAGTTTTAAAACCGCTGTTGAAATGTATATTCAAGCAGTGGAAGCTCCATGCTAATGTAGCTGACCAGCGCTTTAGTGACATCTTTAGTGGGAGAGACGTCCCACCACAACTCTCCGTTTGGAGGGCTAAATGTAGAGGTTGGGAGAAGGGAAGAATTGGACCTTACTTCACAGTGTACTTCCCATACACTTCAAAATTCTACTTTCCATTTCATGACATCCCTTAAGGTGGACACAAGCTCTTTTTAGGATGTGGCCACTCCTGTCTCCAGGTCCAGGAAAACACGGCATCTGTATGGGTCAACTCCGCCTACGAGTGCATGTGGCTAACGCATATGGCCCTCAAAAATGTCTTTTAATTCTCTGTTTGATACAAAAGCAGCCAAAAAAAGAACAAAAATGGTTAAACCAAAGTTATGTTAAACTGCATACAAAAGCACATAAAGAATTGAAACTAAATTTAAGATTATTTTCTTTAGTTTTTGGCTTTCATTGTTTTGGTTTGAGTTTTTGGTACATTATAAATTGTGCAGAATCTGCTGTTTCTGGAACTGCTACATTTATTTTTGACAACAAAGAAATACAGTAAAAAAAAAAAAAAAAAGGTTTTTATGCTTCTCTGTTTGCCACATTGCGCTAATACTTTGCCATTAATCAAATTTAAGCCTGTACTGGGGTTTTTTTTGTCAGATAGAAGTCTTCCACACCAACAAACAGCCCCGATTGACTGGTAAGACTTTAACTCCCTTTAATGGAACTGGCAGAAAATGGGACTTCTGTCATGCAGCACAGCTCTGATCTAATCCTCAACTCAGAAGGTCTGTGCTGCCAACAACCTGCACTGGCACCTCCCTGCTGGATCTGTCCTCCAAAGAAAACACACGTACAAGAAGAAGAAACTAATCAGATGTGGCTTTACTAAAAAGAAAAAAAAAAAAAAAAAAAAAAAAAAAAAAATACATTGAATGGCTCCTGAAAATCTTTCCTCACAACACTAAATTACAGCACAGTAATGAAGTGAAAGATGAAGAAAAAGGCAGACATGTTGTATTCACAGCAACGCATTGTACGTGTCTATGACCTAATGTGCTTTAACTACCAATTCTCCACTGTAAGGGACTTCATTATGACTGGAAACAATTAGTGGGAGCAACGTATGTAATGGGCTCTCAGCTTCCAACAGCACAGTCAATAGCCTGGAAATGGAAACTCTGCTCTAATCACTAATGAGAAAATTGTGGAAGGGCGAGAGGGAGGGGGATCCATCGGGGAGACGGAGTTGAGATGAAAACGCACTTCTGCACTGGGTGTGTAATAAAGGTGGTCTAATGTTGGGACGATGAATTAAGAATTGAATCTCACTTTCATGGCCACAACATTGAATTAAGGCATAATTGAGTTTAGTGGTTATCAAAATGGTAATCATCTGACTTATTACTCTTCATTGATCACAAACTCCCCATGAATAAATGATGCATTTACAGTCTGATCTGTAATTGACCCAAGCTTGGAGAAAGGTGTCGCAGAATCCTCATTGGCAATCAGCATGGTAATGAATTAAGGCTCTATTCATAACAGGGACCTAGGTCCTTGTGGTGACGATCCAAAAGCATCACACTCAGCACGTGGAGGCTACTAAAGCTGAAACTAGCATGAGCAATTCCTCTGTGTTTCTATTTTAATGATAGTCTAAACTCAATTTCCCTTGCTTCCATCTCAACAGAAATCAATGTTAAAGAAACGCTCAAGCTTCCAAGTAATAGCAATTTTTTCCCGGACGGTTACATAGCAAAGAGGTGTTTTATGGTGGTAATGCCGTTGCACCGCAGGCCATGATTGGAAATCTAATAAGCAGGCCTGGGAAATAGCCCTGTGTTCTTTCTGGCTTCCCATACCTTTTTTCTCTTCTCTCCCAACTCCAAGCTTTATAAAACCAATGGCTCACCAACAGTAAATTAAACTCTCTGCTTGTGGGGCACAAGCTGAGATAACAGCTCCTCTGAAATCAATGCAATCATTAGGCTTTTTATATAGGCTCAATACATTTATACAGCTGTAAGATGCTATGAAAATACACAGTGGGGCTTGTCTCCGATTCATTTGCATGGTGTTGCAAAAAACTGAGCTATAAGCATTTCGACTGACTCTTACACATCTCTGTGTTTCTCCAGCAATAGCACAGTGAATTATTGATGTTAGCACCATGCCTCCCTTCCTCCCACGGTCCCTCACACACCAGCTCTGTGCAAGGATCTCCAAGCTTGACTGAGTCTCCTAGGAACACTCACTGCACACAATCCTAGTGACAATGTCCAATACACCAAAGGGGAGGATGTGTGGTGTATGTTAGTGTGCATGTGTGTTCACCTTGACATTTAAATCAATCGCTTCCTTTTATGCAACAACTCCATATGATTTTCATATCTGTCCATCACCGCCTTATCGCTACTGTAATACCTGGAACAACATTTGTGTTTCTATAAATGATAAGAACAAACTTCCGATAACGAATAAAAGATATTCATATCAATAAAGGTTAATAGAGCAGTGCTCCCCGTGTTAAAATAAAAGCTTTCGGAAGTAGTGTACCCCTGTATTTCTTTTCCAACATGGTGTGTTTAACGAAGAGTGCAAAAATGCACAGATGTGTGTGAATTCCCAAGGTCTCTGAACACATGCAGGATCACTCTGAATCCTGTTTGTGTGTGAGCTGGTGTACTGCACAGCAAAAGGAAGCTTCTTCAGTTAAAAGAAACATGAAGTTAAAAGTAAGAATCTCTGCTTTTATTTGATTTAATGCAGAGTAAAAGGGCTTAACTTGTCTATTGACTGATTCGACTCCAATTATTTTCTACAGTTTATTTCAAATAGAGGCATCAGAAATACGTGCAAATATGTCCAATTTTCATCTCTTATTGAAACCAGGTTAATGGACAGGTTTCACAGTGTAAATCACAGAGAATGAGCTTCACTGGAAACCAGTGTTTATTACCACCACAATTCATTATTTATACCCCTTCTCTTTTTATGATGCCGTTATTCAAGATGTCGAACGAAACACGGCAAAGCTGTTCACAGATACAACTCATATCTGTGCATTAATATTTGAAGAGGCAGCAACTAAAAGGCCTCCTGAGTATAAACCAACGCACATTATTAAATGTTGTGTTCAAACAAAAGAATGGTTGTGCTTTGTTAATGGTTAAGTGTCAGTGGATTTATGCTGACAACTCTTTCTCGGGGTGTATTGACATGTATCCCCAGGTGGTTCTCTGTCTCTATAAACCCTCAGGACATTGGGCACTTAGACTAAATTAGTTTGGTAAATGTTCAACCTTTACATATTGATCATGGTAATTTTATAAGCTAAAGTAAAAAAAAAATGGTTATTCCTATCGAAGTCATGAGAATGTTTATGTATCTTCCACTTCATCTTAACCAAATATAGATTAAGAAAATACTCATGGCTCCATTTCTTTGAAATGTTAATTTCTCCAAAACTCTGAGGCTTTGAAGGTTTTATTTCATATAATATCAATATCATACAAGTTGTTTAATTATTTGAGCTGTCAGAGAGTCCTGAGACCTCCAGATTGCTGCACATAAAAAAAAATAAAACTAACCAAAGGCAGGTCAGTTAACCAAGTATCCCCAATGAGCCTTGTGATACAAGCATTTTACACCATTGTGAAATCTTCTAACTTAGTTAATCCTCATCACTTTTTAAATTTGATACTAAAAATGTACATAAACAATCAAATATTGTATCTCCTTTTAGCTTCTGAATGGAAAAAGCTTGTTTGTCATTGAGTTGATAAGCCCTTGACATTTGCAAGCTTGAGGATTTAATAGTTACCTGTGACAGGTTTTTATACTAAATGAAGGCTTTATTATGCTTTTATATTATGCTAAATTAAGGTTTTTTTTTAATACTTTTATAGGATGTTACACTTTTATACCTTGTTATTAACAAATTCATGAATGCATTGTTACATTAATCCACATGGAGCTCCAGATCAGTAGAAACCAGTAAGGTGAAGCTTCCACAACTTAATCAGTACTTTTCCACTGAAAAACAAAGTCTTAAATTACCTCATTGGAATGAGCAGGAACATGGACACTGACCATTAAAGAAGTAGGTTTGGTGAAGACGACCATTTAAGGTATTAAAGATCATGGGGGGCTTCTTATGTCTTGCCAGATATTGGTCTGAAGTCACTCAAGAGCCGCCTGGGGCATTTATATCTGGACTCCATTTTACCATTTTATAGGTTTTTGTCTTAATGGTGAAGATCCAGAATACTCCATGATACTCTAAACCAACTTTAACAAAAAAAAAAAAGAAAAAAGGCTAAATTTCAATTGAGTCTTTTGGTCACTCAAACAAACATGCCAGAGGTTAGCAGGGGCTTCCTCACACATGCCGATCAAAAGACCCCACCTTATTTGAGCACGCATTTGAGAAAACATTTTTGAGAATCAAAGAAATTTCCCCTTATTAAAGTTGTCTTAGAAATAATTCATCTTTTCCCAGCCTTTAGTATTATTTTTTGTCTAGCACTGTATTTTGGGATAAATAATTGTACAGTGTTGCGGCTGCACAGTGGCATAGTGATTAGTGCTTTCACTTCCCAATGAGAAGGCCCTGATTCGACTCCCATTTGGGACCTTCTGTGTGGAGTTTACATGTTCTCACTGTGCATGCTTCACATCCTAATTGGTGTCTCTAAAACTGCCTCTAGGTTTGCATGGGAGAGTTAGTGTATAGCCCTGCAACAGACTGACGACTTGTTCAGGGTGTACCCCGCCTTCCCCCTAACAGAAGCTTGGTTGGCTCCAGCAAACCCATGACCCCAGAAGGGATTTGGTGGGTTCTGAAGATGAATGCTCCCAAAATAAGGAAATAAACATGTTTTGGATGTAACGCTTTTTCCTTTGAGTTTTGTGAAAAGGTCTAGCGGCCTCGGATTAAAATGACAAAATACTTTGAAACAAAAATTTTGGCGCAGTCATTTTGCATAAGCACATAAAGAAGGCCGTGTCTGTGCGTGTTCTTGTCTTCGTTGCCCTTGATAAAGCATAACCTGTAAATTCAATCTAAAAGTAATGTCTATGTTATGTACAAAGTGCCTTTTTGATCAAACTGAACTTTGTATTTTCTTTGCACGCAATTTGCTACCAATGTCAAATATATGTAGGCTTTTATTTGAATTAAGTGAATGTGCCAGCCTTTTTACTGAGACTACATCAGTGTTGAACTTGTTTCCGTTTCAGTTTTAGAATAAATTAATAAAATAACATCATAGCTATAAGGAAAGCAGAATGTTGCTCCTGAGTGCTTAATAAAACTTTTTAGATTGGCTTGCAGCATAGATTGAATAGTTACATTTGACTGAAAGAAAAGAAGTTATTTTTTTTCTATTCTAAAGGAGGGATAAGTACTGGTGCTTTTTCAAGAACAGGGGAATGTAGAGAGTCTATTTTCTCTCCATACAGAGGAAAAATACAGAGAATAAAGCTGTTGAGTCACACAATGAAGTTACGAGGAGAGACTTGTTGAAGACTGAAGACAGAAGTGAGCATCTGTGAGAAAAATTGTGGTTTCGTGCCACAGATGCTGTACTTGCTTTGAGGATGCTTCTGGAGAAGTTCAGAGAAGATCAGAAGGCAATGATTAGAGTCTTTGTAGATCTAAAGAAAGTCTATGAGAGGGTAGCAGAGAGAGGTGGGTTTGTTTCTGGAGTAGTAGAGAGCTACATTGAAGTTGTTCAGGACATGTATTGGAGCCGTAAGACAAGTGGTGAGATGTGCTGTAGGTGTGACAAAGGAGTTGAAGGTGAAGGTGGGACTACACCAAGGACCAGCTTTGAGCCACTTCTCATTTGCTGTGGTGATGGTCAGACTGAAGGATGAGGATAAACAAGAATCCGTGAGGATCATAATGTTTGCAGAGGACATTGTAATCTGTAGTGAGAACAGGGAGCAGGTGGAGGAACGTCAAACTGACAATGTTAGACGTTGGGACTGACAAGGATGAATACTGTATGATCAGGAATGGTAAATGGCAAATACTTGTATAGCACTTAACTACCTTCCTACCTTTAAAGTGCTTTAGTCACAGTCCCATTTATACACACATTCACACACTGATGGCGGCTCCACTGCCGAACACTGGCGCCAACCCTCCACCAGAGGCAATAGGGGATTCAGTGTCTTGCTCAAGGACACTTCGACACATTGGCGGGTAAAGCAGTAATTGAACCTGCAATCTCCCGATCAGAGACCTACCGCCCTACTGCTCAACAGCCCACTGAAATGCAGAATAAATGCATCTGAGGGACAGCTTATGTTATATGTTTTGATGTAGTGAAGGAAGTGAGTTAGACATGAGTAGTGGAGTGGAGAGACAGAGTTTAGGCGTGAGTCAGGTGGATGCAGAGAATAGGGTTAAAAGGGGTACGTGATTTGTTGTGGTGACCCCTAAAAGGAAGCAACCAAAACAGCAAAGAAAAAGTTCACTCCATGACTTTGAAACACTTAACTAGAACAGGTAAGACATGAAGACAAAAGGATTCAACTTTATGTGCTGAATCCTCTTGAATGTAAAGGCAAACAATGTCCTCCGGGAACGCCAACATTAATAAATGGGTCCATTGTTACGATCAGCAGGAGAGGTTAACACCGCAGTGACAGTCCTTGAGAGTAAGACAAAGAGACAAATGCATGGGAAAGCAGAGAAGCGCTAAAATGTCTGCAGCACATTAATTGTTCATGAGAAGGAGCATACAGCTAAACAAAGCTGTGATGAATGGTCTCATTTGCTCGATGAGAGAGGCCCCGCCCAGCTTGTATGCTCTCTGGCTCCAGATCCCCTTTCCTCTGACTCATGCAAATATGAACCCCCATTACCCCCGGTAACAGGTAACTTCTTGGAGGCGACCCCTGTTGACCGGGCTGCAACATAGAGGTGATGGATGGCTCGCAAGTACAAATTCAGTGTCACTCAGGCAAGAGGGAGGGGGCTTCCATGCTCAGATATATATGATAAATTATCTATGAAACCAAACAAACACTGGTATTTGTCTTTTATAGCTTCACTGACTTTTACAGCCTCACCTTCCTTTTATAGTGTTACACAAATGCAAACAAAACAACATACTGTTAATAGCACCTTAAGGGCAAACAGGAGCCAGAAGCATGATTAGATTATGAAATATTAATGATCCACTCATCTGTTACCCTATCCTCAAACAGTGAAGCCTTTTCAGAGAAAATCAGTGCCTTCTCATGCTCCCCATCCAGATGGTTTTGCACCAAACACATCTACATGAATGCAGAGAGAACGGAAAATACCGACAGATGTTTATTAAGGAAAACATGTTCTGCAAGAATCCCATCAGAGTTAAGTGGCAAGCAAGGAAAATAGGTTGCAATGATGAAGTAAACAGAAAGAAAACCTCATAATTATGCTATTTCTAGTTTATTTATATATTTGTAATTTATTGCTGCTCGACAAAAACTGCAATCATAGAGGAGGTGAGGTAAATACATGGTGGTAGCAGTGCCAATCCAGTTCTCTATATATAAAACAAAAATCCATGATTATTTAAGATGCTTAACCGGGTAAATATGGTCGGAATGGAACATAATTTGGCAAACGAGAAGGCAGACAGGAGAGATATTAGTTCCCAACAAGCATAAATATCATAAAGCTCCTAATCCCAAGCATCTGTTTGCACAGCTACCTTCATGTGTACCCACACATGTAGAGTGGGCTTTGTGGTAGAGCCCCCCATCCTCTAAGCTGATGTCGCCAAAGGTCAGACTGACACCTGTGCTGTGAATAATGCATGACGATGTAAAAGCAATTTCTTGAAATAAAAAGGCCATCGTGGGAAATGCCAGAACGAAAATGCCACAAAAGCTGGAGAGTGGTCCTAATTAGTGCAACCCCCGACATGCCTGCAGCCACCGAGCCAGCTACAGCCTTCATTCCACAGGAGACCGACATCAAGTATGAAGGTTGCTTCCATTTAGGCGTGGGCCTGTGTGCTCTTTGCAACATATAAACAACATTTTTCATTTCAAAGGGGCTAATAGGAATAGTGCATTTCAAATATTAAAAACCTGACTGTTTGTTTATGAATTTGCACAGAAGAGCCTGAGGGTCATTAAAGAATGGAGCGAAAATAACTTATCACACATAACTGCAACACAGAGATTAATTAAACTTTTTCTTATTGGCCGTATTACCTCTGTGGCCATGTCTTCCTGCAGCTTGTTAAAAAGATAAATATTTTCTAATGCCACTAGACCACACCAAGGTGATTAAAATGAGGCAAACATTAAATCTCCAATTGTGAACACCATAAAAATTTTCAGTTCCCAAATTGCACCTTTATTTTGAAATCAGTACCATCATGTCTTTTTTTGTCCCTAGAGGTGCCCGGTGGTCTATATTTGTGCCATTTTTAGCCTAAATCAAATAACCCGTGTCATTTTCTGGGACTTAGTTTCGCAGAGAAGTAGTAGTTCATCAGAAATTTGGCTCCGAGTTGTGGGTGGGACTGTTGGTTCGGAGTGAGCCTGCCTTCATTTCCCATCATCCCCTTTAGGGCTAACAATTATTTTAGTAGTCAATGATTATTGTTTATGTGAGGTGATGTGCAATTTTTTTTTACAAAAGGTGATAGTGCCGGTACTCAGTCCGTGGGGCTTGTGTGGTACTGCTACTACTTGGTGTATGGTGCATACTAGGCTTGGGCGGTATACAAATCTTAATACCGTCAATATTCCTCCAAATTTTACCTCGGTATATGGTATTACCTTGACTAAAAGAACTTTATAAGCTCCACATAAGTAGCATTACCAAACTGCTGGGTTTGTCTCCACCATACAAAAAAACAGTTCTAAAGTACTAAAACAATACCAATCAATGGTTTGATAAACCATTTCTAAACCAATACAACAAATATTTGGGAAAAATAAATGGCATCAAATTAAACAAAGCAATTTTTCTGGGACTTTCTAAGCCTTTTTAACAACAATACCAACTAAATAAATTAAACAACAGACTTAACTTGAAATATTATGCTGATGTAAAGTGCAAATAAAGGCCCACAAACTTCAAACGAGAAATGTTTTTCAAACAGTAGATTTTTTTTGCCAGAAAAGCAACCACGTTGTCTTTGCCTGGCTTTAACCAGGCACGTTGCAGTCTGACCACTTTATTTTATTTAGAGGTAAAAATTGAAACCACATTCATATTAATTTAATTGTATTAAATACATGTTTTTATTTATTTATTTTAAATAATCTCTTTAATACATTTTTTTATGATGGTGTTGAAAATGATATGCGTCCCTTTCTAGTCACCGACGGAATATTATTACCTTAAAGGGGCCATACCATGATTTTCTTAAGCCTTTCAGAGTGAACTATATCCACATATATAATGATCATATATTACCTTTGGACCACTAAAAACAAAAATATTTATAAGATATTAGTTATATTTCGTGAGACTTTTCCTATCCGGAAGTAAAACGACTTGATTCCTGAAGCTCCGCCTACCGCTGCGAGTGGCTGCAGTCCACTTCATGACGTCCTTCCAGAAAAATCCCTGTGTCTGTATTTCTTCCACGAAAATAATCCAAACTTCTTCAAAGATGGATGCACATATGATATATCTGCTTTCAGTGGGCCTGGCTATCGCTGAACTGCTTGACAACACACACGCGGCTCCTGCCCGCACGACTGTGCCGGACTAGGGGTGGGGGTGTACCCAGGAGCCCCGTGCCTAAAGTAACGAACACCTGTTTGAGCTGGAATTTATTGCAGACAGGACACAACTGGAAAAATATGGTATTCTGCATCTGGAATGAAAGTTTTTATTGCTGATCATCACCGAAAAAGGGAATAAATAAAGGTTGCGTTAGTCTGGGGGCGGAGCTGTCAGAGCACACTCTTGCTGGAGGGAGCTGTTGGCATCGTGCTGACGTCAGCAGTTTTCACCCGCTCGTTTTCGTGGGTGTGTGAGGGGCTGCTGCAGACAGCGCAGGTTTTAGAGGATTACTCTTAAATGCATGAACAGATTAAAATACAGTTTTGGGGTTCTTTATAGTGAAGAATGAAGAGTAAAATGCATTTAAAACCTCAAAAGGTAGAATTTCCATGGTAGGCCCCCTTCAGCACCACACAAGCCTAGTGTGTACACAATGTACATGGAAGATACATCAAAGATAAAAGGTTTAAGGTACCTGGTAAGCTATATGCTAGCACAAAAAAGTCATATTGATTCTCAAGTTATAGGATTTCTGATCCCTGCACTAAATCCTTGTCTAAACATCCCACAGAAAGAATGCACATGTCACTGGAAAGTGCTTAAAGATACTTTTCTAGTGGTATAAAGCCATTCAGACAGGTGAAAAAAATAAGAAAATTATGGCAATTTATTTTTTTATTTTATTCCTGAATAAAAAGATAAACAATAAAATATTTGTGACTCGAAACAAAGATGAGAGAGTTCAAAATGTCATAACTGTCTCATTACTTGTCCAATCCAAGAAAGGGAGGTATCATTTGTTCAGACTCTCTCCAGCTAGCTTACAGCTTATAGCTTAAGTCCAACCTATCATTACTGGTGCAACAATATTGGTGATTTTCATTTTAAAAAAAACTGTTTTAATCTTATTTTCTTTATGCAAGTCATCCACAGTGAGAAAAATGCTACAAGAACCTGTTAAAAACACAATTTTCATTGTAGAATGGTCTCCAACTAAAACAAGAAGAAATGTATAGTAAATCTATAAGACAGTTGGATTTTACTTCCATTTCTCTTGTGTCCTGAAAAGATTGATGTCTTTGCGTCAGATTTTTCTGATAGCGTGCCATCTGAAAATAACGTTCCTTCTTAACGCAGATAACAGTGGATTGTATTTTCCACCGTTACCCGTGCGTCTCCATTTGAGACTCTTGCGCCACAGGATGTGTGTCTCAGAGAGTGACAGGAACACATCACTGGTCTCCTGCAGTCCCCCTGAGGATTTGTGGCTTATAAGAAAGCTTCCACAACCCTACTGTCTGTGACATACACAGACACACACACGCACAGAAAAAAATACCATCCCTCCCCATCTATACCTTTATCACCAGTTTTGACCCCTCACCTCAACTCCAAAGTCAGGCTCTTTATTAGTCTGCCACATCCAATAAAAGCTGCTTTGTATTAGACAATGAAACCTGCCCTTCCTTCTTCCTGTGAAGGGATCAAAGCAGAGGTTGAGACAGCTGTAGCAGACATTTCTTATCAAGATACCCCAATGAAATCAGATAAAGGCCCAAAAAATTCAGTATTTTAATGTAACGAATGTTTATTTTCCTGCCATTATAGCATAATTTTTTATAAAAAGAAGCTATTTATTTGTAAAAGTTTAGTAAATGAAAAGCTAATAGAGATAGTTATAACATTTTAGCACTGATATCCACAAACAAATGTACTGAAATTTAAACATTTCATTGTTGTTACTGCAAATAAGACCTTGCTGTAGGGATAAATAAGATAAACCCCTGAATAGAATATTCATTTTAATAAATTAATGTGTTTTATTTATGTTAAAATGAAAACTCTACAGGTTTGGGTCATAAACAGCATGAAAACAGGTGTCACTGAATCTGATATGTCCAAATGTTTGATGTCGATTCAGCCTGTCAAGAAGCTGCCAGTTAGTTTCTAACTCGCTGAAATAGTGATGAGCCTGGAAAACAGGAGAAGCTGGAAGACAGTGTGCAGGCTTCTCTGTGGAAATCTGCTCAGTCGAAAGCCTGCATGGTGCACATTCTACAAAAAACCTAAATCAGATTAGAGTTGAAATGCGTAAATGTGCTTCTTGATGACGACTTTATTCAGTAATGTTGTTGCAGTGTTTTCCTGGTAATTGCCGTCATCTTAAGGTGCTAAGAGAAATGTCCCTCAAGGACTAGTGAAAATGGTAGGTGCTGTTTCCATGCTTAACTTAGCTGATCTGTCAAACCTAATCTGCTCACTGGTGAAGGTCATGTGGAGAAAATTTCAAAGCGGTAAAAAACACAAGCTAAAACCTTTTTCAAGCAATCCCATGCCAACATCTTTATAGAAGAGCTGCCTATAGAGTTTTTGTAAGGAATTCTTTTAATTCCCACTTTATTTTTGATCAGTGATGTGATACTCCTGCATTGTGAAAACCTAATGACTTAATAATAGACTTTTATTCTTATTATAAGAATTTTGATCAATAAATTGACAGCCTTAGTTTAAACATGGCGTAGTTCTTTGAGGTTTATGTAATACAAATGTAAATCAACAGAATTAATGTCAAAATGTCATTTTTGAAATGGTTCTGAAAAGTGACAATTGCAGTATCAGAAACAGAAAACAAGACGTGACAGAACAATCAAACAATTTTCGCTTTTCTAAACTTGCAGATCAGCAATGCTCCAAACAAATGGAATATTACCAATTTTCCTTCAGCCTTGTTTTTGACAGTAAAAGTAGAATATTAAACAAGTTAGGAGATCAATCTGTGAAAATATCACACAACGTTCTATTACAATAAGAAAGTATGAAAATCCTCCTTAATCTAATTGATTTTGAGCAGAGATACATTTTAAGCAAATTAGAAGCTTTGTCTGATATAAATGCCCGCTCTAATTAAAATTACAATTTTGACGTTTTTAACATGCTCTTGTACATTTTTCTCATGATGTAGACCATATATATAAAAAAGTATCTTAAAATAGCATTTTTGGGTATTTATTTAAATTGTTGGGAATCGGGATCAGATGAGCCACTGAAAATACAAAAGTCATGTGACAAGCTCCCTGTTCTGCTACATTCTGATTCATCCACTTGTAGACGCTTACATTCATGTACGTCCCCATTTCCTCGTCTGAGCTGGCATCTGGCTCAAAAGTGAACGGCTGGGGTAGCTTCAGTATTTTTCACGGTTTTTGTTGCACTGCTAATGTTAGGTTGTGGCTAGCAGGAGAGAGTGTAAACAGATAACTCAGTTATGTGCGATGGGAAAGGGAGGCGTGGTTGCTCTGTGTCATCAGTCCCGCCCAGAATTCAGAGTCAAAATTCTAATGAACTACTGGTGCTCTGCAGAAACTATGTCCTAGAAAACGATAAAACTTTTTTAAAGTATGGCTAAAAACAACATAATCATAACTAAAAGACTACTGGAAACAATGTACACTTTATTGTATGTTAACAATCTTTGTTAAAGACAAAATAAATGTAATAACAAACCCGTTTTTCTATAGACACTCAAGTTATATTTATCATACATATTAAGTATTTCAATTTAGGGAGCTTTCACGCTAGATATGGATCCATCCTTTGACATTCCAGTGTCCAGCTTACCTGAACTCTACTACAGATCAACCATTCAATGTCAGGGGTTTGTGTCTTGAGGCTTAAAATCAAGCCCACATCATAACACTTTCACCTCCATGCTTTACCCATCAGCAGGATATGTGTGCTTCTCTGCAACGTGACAGATTTGTTTCTCTCGTAGTCATTGTGTTGGCTTATATCTGGATTTACCACATCAGCAAACAGACACGAAAATTGTACAGCCTGTATGAAGTCAGCTCAGTTAATAAATTGTCACCTAATTAAATGCATTTAATTAGCAGCCCTTGATTAGCAGCCACTTACCATCTTAATTCATGTGAAAGCATTAACAATGGCTTTAGCTCTTGTGTAAAGAGCTTCTTGGATTTAGTTTTAGTTGAGGTTAAACTAAAAGTGATGTGATGTAATACCCTCGGGCATGCATTGATATTCATGACTTATTTACCAAAGCTTATAAACTAACAATTATTTTCATTTAGATTATAGAACGCAATAAAACTGTGAAAGGGTATTTTAATATTTGTCATTATACTAAACCACAAGTAAAATTAAAATGTGAGCACATGAATTAAAAACTGAAATATAGATTACATGTGGAAAAGATTGAATTTTAATTGATGTAGCATTTTTGTTTTGGGTAGCACTTAAACCATGTCGGCAAAAATACAGTTAACACACTATAGTTTAACACACACAATGTTTACTTATGATCTGATGTCAGTAATAAGATGGAGCCACCTGACTGCTGAGAGCTGGAGGGAAAACATAGAAACACCTTGTCAGGCAGAAGAAAGGGATTATTTCAGAATAAATGGGCATTATTACACACAGAATGCTTAAACAGCGAAAATGTACCTGTGGTTTTGACATAATTGTATGGAAATATTTTGACGTAACACATTCTAAACCCATAATGGTCTATTTTGCCTGAATTGGAAGTCAAACATCTCCACCCGAGCAAAGTAAAGCGTTCAACTATTGGTGAGCTGAGTGAATCCCATGTGGCATGAATAAATGTATTGCACCATGAATGTTGCTTGGGGAAAGACTTGTGGTGGTGCTACAGATGCAAATGTGCAATTACATGAAGTATGTAGATGACAATGAAAGAAAATTGCATCATAAATAAACATGCCAGAGTCAGGATGTGTAATATATTCTATTTATAACCAAGTGGAAAGTATGGAACTAATTAGAAAACATTGTGATCCTTAATAGATGTGTATTTCATTATATGTTTGTTCATCTGTAAACTCTTAAAAACTGGAACATGTTAATCTGGAAAGCTCAGCTTTACATCACTTTTGAATAATTGAACATAAACTATGATCGCATTTCTGGAAAATATTTATCTTGCACTTTTTTTTTTCTGTCAGCATCTACCTTCCTTCAGTGGTCGGCACAGCAAGTCACACCATGATACGCATGTGTGATTTGACTTCACTTTTATAGCCTTCTTGACCCAACTGCATTTTAACCAGGCTAGGGTTGGGCACATGACGCCCTGAGAAGCCACCTGGTGGTCACATGTGCTCTCCCATTTAGATTCTGACCGGGACTAATCCTGCTGAGATTTGGAAATCAGTAGAGGTTGGGCATGCCCAGAACCACAAAAAAAATCTGCATATTTTGCATTTTTTTAAATAAATGTACAACAAAAAACCTCCGTCCCTAAATTATTTCAATTGTTTGCAGCTAAACTACACGAGTTCTCAAAAGAGTTCATGTCCAAACTTGCTGACAAACACCAGTTTTCAGCTCTTTGTTATTTATTTGTGATTTAATCTTTTTCAAGGATTGCACACACTAGGATAAAAATGTGACGGAGGCAATGATCTTCTTTAAGCCACTCTGGCCGTATTTAATCAACACGAAATGAAAGAAGACTGGAGGGAAAAAATACATCCGGCATTACGTGATGACGTCACATACATACAGGCTTGTGGCTAGCACCTCATAGTGGTGAACAGAGAACTAATATTCTTAAAAAAAAATAATAATCTGAGTACACTTATGCATTAATATCTAACAATCTTTTAAGAGAACACTCACACAGAAACAGTTTAAATGATTGCTTCAGTAGCTCACTGTTAGGTTTAAGCTCTAACATTTGTAAAGAAAAACAACCTGCACAGAAAGAGACACAGAGAATTGATTAAAGTTTAAAACTTGCAAGGAGAGTGGGCCAAAAGCCTGTTCAGTTCAATCTTTCAGCCAACTCCGACCAAGGCTTTTTCTCTCCATGCATTTTATTGAGTCAGACACGCCCCTAGTTACAGGTTGGTCTCAGTTGCTAAGGGGAAGGGAAGCAAAAGAACGTCAGCTGAGACCGGTCCAAATTGTTTTTATACAAGGTCAAAAACAACATTTAAATTGTGTGTGCATGTTTTGACTAGGTGATCATCGTCAGCCTTGTAACTTCTACTGGCTCCTGCTAATCTCTGCTCAGCCGCTGCATCTTCCTTATCAGCAGCGCAGGGTTGTCCACTTCCAGCTTAGATCAAGACATTTCAGCACAGAATAAAGAGAACTAAAACGCATCTAATAAATAGGTAAAGGAAATAAGTAAGAATAGGATAACATATATTTACGACCCCAACAACGCCCCCCTGTTTTTCCGTTTTCTGCTTATTTTATTTCAGCACATGACCCCTTCACTTTTGGAGATTTTCAGCCACAGCATCATTGTCATAACTTAAAATATTACACTCAGAGGGGTGGTTAGCAGGTTTCTGGAACTGAAAACAAATCTGGAAAGTTATAATTATCAACATCATCCTCATCATCATTGTTGTCGTCATTTTCACCATGAGGTTTGTCAGTCTGAGGCAGGAGAGCATACATCCTGGACACCTGTGGGTTAACGGCTTTTTCAATCATCCTGGTGCACAGAGCTCTTATACAAGGGATACAACAACATCCACACAAGGTCAGGGTGGCTGCAAAGACAGCAAAAGAGAGTAAAATGGGCATGACCAATTATTTATTTTTACCAAACATCTCACCAAACCCGTCCCAGGGCGATGTATCAACTCCTGAGTGGTCTTTCATCATTTTGTTCAAAGTTCGGAGGCCCTCCAGGCCCTGGTGAGACTCCCGTCCGCTGCAGTGTTGTTTGGGATGAAGGTACAACACTGATCACCAAATATTGAACAAACTCCTCCATGCTGTGACAGCACCGTGTCGACAGCCATTCTGCTTTGGAAAGCCATAAGTGAGGTAGCTGAAAATCGCCCGGGACGGCAGTGTTCTGCCTTTGTTAATTGCCTAATCTCTGAACATTGTAGTGAACGTTGTTCTATCTCATCAACATTTTTATTAATGGTGCACCACGGACAGATGGATGACTCGAAACCTGCAAGAACCTGGTTAGTTAATTTCTTGTCGTCAGGTCAGAAAGTCTGCAACAGAAAGTGGGGTTATAGAAACAGGAAGTAATAAATTCACAGAGGCACAATGTCCTGTGGTGTTGTCAGGCAGTCTGTCATACAGCTTGTTTTCTCCACACCACCACCAGTTGTCACTGCGGGACAGAGGTTTGAAAGTTATGTTTACTTCAAGAGTTTCAACATACATATTTTAATTTAATTTCCCCAGTTTAGGTCCTGTGCCTTTCTGTAAATACATGTGTAATTTTATAAACATTTCAATGTGCACTTTAAATCTATGTTTTTATCCTATTTCTGTACAGCACTTTGGTCTGTATAGGCAATTTAAGTGCTTTATAAATAAAGCTTATTATTATTATATTATTATTATTTATGTTGGTATGTGTCACATCTTCCATCAGTTCTTTATGTTCAAACCAATATAGTAAAGGAACTATTATTACCATTCCTAAAAGAATTACTCCCATCACCACCATCTGCTGCTTTGGGGTCAACATCCTGTCTAGGGTCCTGAAGCCTCCCCCTATCACCTGCACAGAGTTGTGGACAATCTTCACCGGGTTTGAGACGACTGTAACCTATGGTTTCACAGCCCCCTTTGTAGTCGGCTTTGCTCTGGAGGCGCTGTCGGAGAGCTTCAGATTTCTGTGGCCTTCCACTAATCTGTGGTGGTGACGTATTTTTACTCTGTTTAATAATAACCCAGTCTCCTGGCTCGACTAATTTGGCTATCCTGTGAAAACACAGAAGATGTGACATCATCATTAGTCTGGTCTGATTTTTGTTTTGGCTGTTTTGTAGCATCTTTCTCATATAGTCTGCTAAAGTACTTTCATCATCAGTTTCCCATTCGTTTGTAAAATAAGGTAATCTATAGGGTCTTCCAAACAAGGTTTCATATGGAACCAATCCATTCGTGCTTGTTATATTTATATATAATTTTACCAAATCCAAACATTTTGTCCATGGTCTCTTGTTACTTCCATACATTTCCTTAATCTGTCTTTCTTTATTGTTCCATTCATTCTTTCAACCAGTCCTGCACTTTGTGGATGATAAGCACAGTAATTCTTTTTTAGATTAATATAAAAGGCATGTCCTATTTTAAAAACTACATCATTCACAAAATGAGATCCGTTATTACTGTAGATTATTTCAGGTATACCATTTCTTGGAATCATATCTTACATAAGGCTTTGGCTACCGTTAATGCATCTGGATGAGCAGTAGCAAAGAGCTCTATCATTTTAGAGAATGAATCTATTATCACCAAACAATATTTCTTTCCTTTATTTTTGTTTAATTCTATAAAATCCATATGTATGTTGAAAAGGATACTCTGCTTTTGGGTATATCCTCATTTAAATCAGTTCCTTTACTTGCAGTACATCATTTTCCCCTTGTGCTGCTGCTTTAGCTGTTTTGTCTACAAGGGCTTCACAGTGATGTGATAAGCCTTCACCTTCTGTTGGTACTAATGTGGCTGGGTTCAAAACTGTACAGCGTTCTATTTTTAGATGTGGCTGTGATTTTAGTGGATTAATAAGCTATTGGTCTGAGTTTACTACTATGCATTTTGAGTTAACACAGAGGTCATAAAATGACCTTTGCAATCAACCATTCGTATCAACCTTTTTTTTCTTCTTCTTTTTTTTTAGTCGGGTAAGGCCAAAGTACTGCTGTTTACCATAATTTGTTTTATGTCACAGACTGCTTCTTCCGCTTCAGGGGTCCAGTCTAATTTATCTGACTTTTTTAATTCTTTCGTATACACTAATGCTTGTAATGGAGCTGTTATTTCTGCATAATTTGGAACCCAGCTTCTACAATAGTTTGTTAATCCTAAGAATGACATCATTTGTTTCTTTGTTAAGGGTTTGGGAGCTTGTAGGATAGCAACTTTCTTTCTTCTAGAATAGTTCTTCCTCTGCACTTAGTTGGTGGCCCAAATATCTCACTTTCTCTTGACATAATTGCAACTTATGTTTACTTCCTTAAATAATTATTCTTTAACTGCTTTAGCAGTGCTAATGTATCTTTAAGACATTCATCTTCTCTTTTGATGCTACTAATATGTCATCCACGTAGGTGAGTAACTGGCTGTTACACGGCGGCTCGAAGGATGACAGACTAGAAGCCATGACTTGGGAGTAAATAGTAGGGCTTTCACAATAGCCCTGGGGCAATCTGGAATAGGTGTATCTTTTACCCTTAAAAGTAAATGCAAACTAGTATTGACTATCTTTATGTACTGGTATAGAAAAGAAGGCGTTGCTTATATCAATTACTGTGAAATATTTGGCCTCTGGGTCTAAAGAATTAAGCAAGGTGTGAGGATCAGCCACATAGGGTGACCTCTGAATAACAGCATTATTTACAGCAATCAAGTCCTGCATCAGTACACGGCTTTTAACAGATCATTGATTACAGGTGCTGTGCGTCCACAGCATCTGGCTTCAATAGATATTGTTTAATTCTCGGTCTGTGCTCTGTTTTAGGCCTTATAATAACAGGAGAGGCTCATTTCACCAAAAAACAAGTCTTCTAAGATTAAAATCACTTCTTCTTCTGTGGAACTATTTTCAACACTTGGAGCATCAGCTGGTGTGTAAGAGCATGCTAGTCATGCTGTTTGATGTGTAGGGGTGTGGGATTTGCACAATCCCGTGCCATGTGACCTTCTTTTCCACAGGACCAACAGACTATGGGCGTTTAACTTGAGGCCCAAAACGGCCTCCTCTCTCTCTCTCTCTTCCTCTACCACGACCTCTACCTCTAGAGTATAAGCAATAGATCATTTCCTCCTCTTCATCTGGACCTTGAAAAAACACTTTCAGCTTATTTGCTTCTTTTCCTTTCTTGCTCTTAATCATAACACTTAAAGTCCATGTTCTGTACACTCTAATCACCAGCTCCACGCCGTCTTTCTCCTGCTCTGAGATTAGGTAATTCTATCAAAGGATGACCATCTGCATTTGCTGTAAATATTCCGTCTGCTGCCTGCTCCATTTGTCTGCGTGTAGCAGCATAAGGACCCGAAACATCATTATCCTCTCTTCTATGAAACATCCCATTTTTCCTGCTTTCTGGCATTCTTTTTCTTCCTTTCGCGTTCCCTTTCTTTTTTTATTTATTTTTTTTATTTTCTTTCTTTCTTCTGCCTGGCTTTACGTTCTCCATTTTCCCTCTTTTTGCTATTTTTATCCATACTTTTGTTTCTTCAAATCCTTCTTTTCCATTTTTGTCTTGTATGTTTTGCATCTTTGTTTTTATTTTGTTTTAATTCTACTATTCAGTTGAACTTACCATTAAAGTTATATTGATCAATCCAATATGGAAGTGGTTTTATCGCATTTGGTTTTCATTTTCTACTATTCTGTAATCTTTGTAATGTCTCAAGGACTTATTGTTTACTTTGCCCCTTCCCCATTTTTGAATAAAATTTGGTTCCAGTAGTTTGTTAATACCTAGGGTATTCTAATACTGGAAGCTTTTCTTTCAACAAGAGTGTATAATACCCCCTTTCTGTGGTAAAACTCACTTCAACCTTAGAGGTGGAGTTTTCTTGCCTAGTGCATCCACAAAAGGTTCATATTTCCTCCTTGTTGATTGGTATGAAATCCAAATACCTAATGGTATCTGTATTTCCAATCACACTCACAGTCTCACACTTTCACATTTTTGCGCGCTGTTTTACTTTATTTCTCTTATTACTTCTTATTTCAACACAGAGGAGCCCCGCCCTTTCGTTAGAATTTAACTAGTTAAGCTAGGGGAGTCTACTCCTCCCGCGGACTTTAATGTTTGAAATAATTATTCTTCTTAGAGGCACAGAGGACGCCGCCGCCTTCGTAGAATTTAACTAGTAGTAACTAGGGGAGTCTACTCCTCCCGCGGACTTTAACTGTTTGCTCTATTTTACTGATAGTGTCTAGAATTGTCAGGGTTTTGTTTTAATTCTCCTTCTGAAATCTCTCATTCTTCGTCATTCCTTTTAAATAAGACTCTACTCACAATTCTCTGTGTCGTGGATCCTCCGTCAACCTTCAGGTCCCAGCCGCGATGTGAGGGCCAGCCCTGGAAGGATCGTATGCTGTGGCACAGACTTTCTGGGTCTCACTCTCGCGCTGAACCATCAGGTGTCTTGGAGATCCGGCTCGAAGGACCAATTAAATGTTAGGTTTAAGCTCTAACATTTGTAAAGAAAAACAACCTGCACAGAAAGAGACACGAGAATTGATTAAAGTTTAAAACTTGCAAGGAGAGGGGAAAAGCCTGTTCAGCTTACAATCTTTCAGCCAACTCCGACCAGGCTTTTTCTCTCCATGCATTTTATTGAGTCAGACACGCCCTAGTTACAGGTTGGTCTCAGTTGCTAAGGGGAAGGGAAGCAAAAAGAACGTCAGCTGAGACCGGTCCAAATCTGTTTCTTATACAAGGTCAAAACAACATTTAAAGTTTGTGTGTGCATGTTTTGACTAGGTGATCATCGTCAGGCCTTGTAACTTCTCTGGCTCCTGCTAATCTCTGGCTCAGCCGCTGCATCTTCCTTATCAGCAGCGCAGGGTTGTCCACTTCCAGCTTAGATCAAGACATTTCAGCACAGAATAAAGAGAACTAAAACGCATCTAATAAATAGGTAAAGGAAATAAGTAAGAATAGGATAACATATTTACGACCCCAACACTCACCCATGTGAAAATAATACATGTTTAATATTTAATTAAAAGCTTTTTTGGTTACTTATCACCAGGCATGTGATTGATCTGACCATTTAAGCAAGTGGAGTACACATTTAGGACGGCTTCATGTTTTTATTACATCTGTGCCGAGATCTTTACAGCACAACCGTCTTCAGCAATTGAAAATCATCCTTTTATAAATAATTTCCCCATCACAATATGCAGATTGGCTTTCACAAACTTGCATCAGTTACCCAGCAGTGTTTCGAGCCGACGGCTAATTAGGTACCATAAATCAATAACAAACAGAGCTGTTGCACTTCAGTTGTTCGGGAGTTCAGACGCAACAAAGCTCCGACACATTTCCCGTTGCAGCTCTTCAAGTTCCTTAAATAAAGACTGATCGGCCTTCTCAAAACCGAGATGCCCACAGATCACGACGCAGCCTTGCTTTTGTTCTTCAAAGATAATGCATGGAGAATGATACATGTGAGCAGTCGGATTCAGTTTTCACCTAATGCAATGTATGCAGTCTTTTTTAACTCTCAAACTTGAACTGGAAACACTGTTGACTAATTCATTGATTATTTTATTACAAGTTTTCAGTTTGGCAGATACTTTTGGGTAGTATCTGTTCAAACTCAAACACCATTGGTTTCAAGGCTGTTCCAAAAAGGCTTCTAACTTAGTCTATTTGTAAAAAAAATAATAAAGAATAAAAAAACAACAAAGACTGCTGCTGTTCCAGTGGCGCAGGTTCAAGGTAATGTCTACCAAAAAGACAACAATGGTGTGAAAGGAGCACTGAATGTTTGCAAACGAAAAAGTTGGAAAAAGTTGTATTTGAGCAATGAAATGCTGTGTACATGTCTATTATTATTTTTATTTGGTTGGCTTCTTTTTATATAATAAAAGTAAACTTCATGTCGTGCGTGAGCAAGTAATAGTGATGTGCTGAAGTAGTTTTTTTTAATATTAGCAGGATGCTACAATTCTGTATGAAAAACATATATTAAAGTGTGTTCAAGAAATATCAAATAGTTTTGGTTTATTTTTCTTAACTAGCTGTCAAATTAATGCTATTATTAGACAGAAGAACCTCAGACTGAGCAGACACAGGCTGCTCGGCAAATACTCACTCAGAACCCTCTCCACTTTCTACAGTTTCAACTTTCACAGTAATCCCATTACTTCCTCTAAGTAAATTAAAATCAATACACCATGATGTTTGGCAATTGTTAATGCACTGCTAAATGTGGTCTCACCACCTGCGCAAAACATTCGATGGGAATGCAGTTTTATAGTGAATTTAATGAAGAGAGTGCAGCCTGGACTCCCTTGACAGTAATCCTTAACCTTTTATCTGTTACTGGCTCCACACATGGGGCCAGTGTGAGAAGACGAACAAGTACGGTTAGAAGAAAGCTCTCAGTTGTGACAGAATGAAATGGAGGGACCAAAACCTCCCTTCTCTGCTCCTTTCTGATGCATCCACATGCAAACAAATAGATACATTAACGTCTTCATTCTCCTCGGCTGATTTGGCATCTGGCTCAAAACTGCACGGCTAGTTAGTCTCAATATTGCTTGCCATTTTCATTGCTCCGCTAATGCTTGGGGTTGTGAGGGGCTGTAAGCCAGGGGTCCCAAAACTTTTTCTTGTGACGGTCAGATAACGGTTTTCTTCTCTGATGGGGGGTCCGGGGTCGGTTTGTAAACAGAAAAAGTGAAACAATCTAAACGTTTGTCAAAACGTAAACATGTGTTTTTCCAGAAAGCTACACACAACCATATTTTAACAATTTCTTTCTGTAATCTTCACAGAGAAAATTAATCTAAAACAATCCAAAAATTAAACCAGTAAATAAGGAATCCTCTCCTGTCATGATTCAGACGTTGGAGAGCTGCAGCTCCTCAGAGATCTTCTAGCCATCTGGATCTTTTGGCTTTTTAGGTCGTTTTACTTTACTTATCAATAACTATAAACTCATGCAAAAAACGAATAACTGATGTAAAAAATGCTTTTATATTCATACGTGTCAAATATGGTATTATTATGTTAAATTATGTTTATTTTCCTCCCAGATAAAATGTACAAAATAAATTATAAAAACAAAAATATTATTTGCTGTTTAACTTTTAAAGTGAAACAACACAAAACACAACAACCACAACGCAAAATATTAATTATAATGTACAAAAAGAAAGGGAAAAAAAAATTAAGGTTTGCAAATCATGGTAAAGGTTGGAATTTATAAATACCAAATATCTCTTCTTTATCTGGTTTCTTTTAGATCAGTATCTGATCTGTTCTGGAGAAAGTTGTTCTCAGGTTTCTGCACAGGTTGGTTCTGGAGTCGGTTCTGTTTGAAATTCTTTTCTTACAGATTGTAAATTCTGTCTTTTTACTATCAATAATAATAAAATCCTTTCCGTTTTTGTGTTGATGTCGTTGTTACATTTGCTCTCCTCTGACTCTCCCTCATGTACGCAAACCGTAATGAGGTTTGCACACACGCGTGGGCGCACACAGCGCACGGCTCTGCGCTTTTGTGATTTCTGCGCAAATGGTATTGATCTGAGAGACTTGAAGAAAATGAAAAAATAAAAACAGAGGATTCGGGACACAAATTGATAAATAAAAATGAGCAGCTAGGGAAACAGAAGTTGAAACTTATATTCTCTCGGTTATTGGGAGAGTTATAAAACTAACTGGTGAAGATGAAACCCATGAATTAACATTACATGGGATTATATGGGAATTAAAATATACATGTGATTTTACCAAATGAAATGAAGTGATTGATGCAGTTTGGAAATATTGCAATCCTCTTAGTTGTATTTTATAAATCATAAAACCCTATAACGCAATAAAGACTTGAATGTTTATCTTATTTCTTACAACTTGACATAATTTGCATGTAACGCTAATCCCCTGCTGAGATGGCATCTGGATTTCTTGAATTAGCCTCAAAAAATAAAATAAGAACACAAAATCGGTTTCTTACATTAAACACTTGAATGAGAAAAGAGGGAACAAGCTTTTTTTGGAAGATGAAAGGTGTCTTAAAAACAGTAAAATAATGAAAAGTATTTGAAAAAACTGTCTGCAAATACAAAAATAAGAGAACCCTAATAGAAGTCTTGTTCTTCTGAAGTTTTCTTCTGGGAGTAAAAACCTCTCAAACGGAGGAAATCAGGAACAAATTCAGATCCTTCAGCATAAATGGTACTTACTATTTGCATCTCTATCACCACATAAATAGGTGAATACAGCGAAGAATCCAACATGCTTTACATTTGAATGGCTTAACAAGAAAGGCCTTCAGTCATGATCTAAATGACTAAAAAAAAAAAAAAAAACATGATGGTGGATTTCTTGATGGCCTGGTTCGTACGCTGACAATCACAGAGTGTGCTGCTCATTACAAAAGCAACAATATGCAGCAAAAAAGAAAGGAACCCCTGCGCTTTGAAACATTTTCTTTGTGGGGCACAAGTTCTGATAGATGAGCTCAGCAGAGATCATGCTGTTTGTACTGCAAGCATTGTCAACATCAAACCAGTCCAACACAATGCTCTTCACTCCTTGGCACTCAGGGAGATGAATAATGAAAAACTGCAGAGAAAATTTTGAAAAGAAACATTTGTATGTCAGTTTAGCCTCACAAACCCGCCTTGGACATACAATATTTAGATCTGTGTTCAGGTTCTAAAGGTGCAGAGATAAATGTGTTACAGTGCCTTATATTATGGGATAGAAAAGCAGAAATCTGTTTGGGAGAAGGATCCGGACCTACTCAAGATTACTGATACCCTTCATTATCATACTTTACACTTGTGTTTTATTTTGGTTTATTGTTTTGTTGTTATATGCAAGCATACTTCCACCAGCCACTTTATTATTATTATTGACCTTGCGAATACCAGGTTAGACCCCTTTTGCCCTCGAAACTGCCTTCATCCTTGGTGGTATAGATTCAACAAGGTACTGGAAACATTCATCAGTGAAATTGGTCCTTATTGGCTTGATAGCATCAATCAGTTCTTACAGATTTGTCAGTTGCACATCCATGATGCCAATCTCCCATTCCACCACATCCCAAAGGGGATCTATTGGGTTTAGATCTGGTGACTGCGGAGGCCATTTGAGTCCAGTGAACTCATTGTCCTGTTTCAGAAACCAGTTTGAGAAGATTTCAGCTTCATGATATGGAGCCCTCCTGCTGGGAGAAGTCATCGGAAGATGGTACACTGGTCATAAAGGGATGAACATAGGTCAGTAACAGTACTCAGGTAAGCTGTGAAGTTGTGGCCATGCTCAATTGGCACTAAGGGGTCCAAAGTGTGTGTTGCGGATAGAAAATGTCCCCCTCACTATTACATCACCAGCCTGAACCATTGATACAAGGTAGGATGGATCCATGCTTTCATATTGTTGATGCCAAAGTCTGACCCTACCATCTGAATGTCATAATAGTAATGGAGACTCATCAGATCAGGCAATGGTTTTTCAATATTTTGCTGTCCAATTTTTGTGAGCCTGTGTGAATTGTAGCTTCAGTTTCCTGTTCTTAACTGACAGGAGTGGCACCCATGGTGGTCTTCTGCCCATCTGCCTCCAGGTTGGACGCATTGTGAGTTCAGAGATGGTCTTCTGCAGACCTCGGTGTAACCACTGGTTATTTGAGTTACTGTTGCCTTTCTATCAGCCAGAACCAGTCTGGTCAGTCTCCTCTGACCTTTGGTATCTACAAGGTATTTCCATCCACAGAACTGCTGCTCACTTGATATTTTCTCTTTTTTCAAACATTTCTCTGTAAACCCTAAAGATGGTTGGGGGTGAAAATCCCAGTAGATCAGCAGATTCTGTAATACTCAGACCAGCCCGTCTGGCACCAACAACCTTTCTCCCCAATTCTGATTTTTGCTTTGAACTGTAGCAGATCTTTTTGACCATTTCAATGTGCCTAAATACATTGAGCTGCTGCCATGTGATTGGCTGATTAGAAATGTGCGTTAACAAGCAATTGGACAGGTGCAACTAATAAAAACTAATAATAACTAAAAGTGGACAATGTGTATGGTTATGTGTTGACATGTAAAAAAAGTTGAAATTGTACAATTTATTGTTTGACTGAAAGACATTTTTAATGGAAACACATTGTCTTTCAGTGTTTTTGTATACAGATGGAAACAGAAGTAAACCCATCAGATTAAAGACACGCGTTCAAACGGTCACTTTCAATGTAAAGTTTGTACAAATGTGCGTAGACCAGAATTTTGGGCTTCTGCATCCCAAAAGCCTGTGATCATGCGTTGCTATTTAAGTTTTTAGGTCCTGTTGCAAGCTCTACGTACAAATTGGGTATTCATTGATCACACGCAACTTGTTGACACTGAATCAATGCAGCACTGTGACCAATAGGGGTCTCTGATTTGATGGCAACATGTGAGTAGCATCCATTTCAGACAGAAGTAGCCTACCAACCGTTGTAAACAAGATCACGAAAGAGACATTCATAAATGGGGTTTGTGCCCAGTCAGATTAATATGACACCAAAACTGATATTTATAGGAACACTGCTGTGAAAAGAAAATCCCTGGAGCAGGATTTGCACCTTTTGACTTATTTCACTCCGATCCTCTACTTGTTCTAGGTGGCTGACGACCGCTAGTAAACAGTTAAAAGACACAAAAGAAGAAGAATCCCCCTCCCAGCCACTATCTGTACGTCTGGTGTGAACACCACCTGCTAAATGCGCGTCCATTAAACCACGTGCAGCGCGTCCTTGAAAGCACCACACACACCCAGTGTGAATGCAGCATAGGGCTAAAGCTCGCACAAACAGAGCACCTAGCAACAGGGAGGTAGATGTATTGCCCTGTGTCAACAGTCTCACCCGCAACCCAGAATTATATTTCTAATCAGCAACTCACGTTGTGCATGAAATATGTCTTAAGAAATGACAATGGCTTTTTAGTTTTGGCAAAAAAATTCAGAATTATAATTAAAAGAGCGCTGAGAACAATTTTACGATAAAAAGAAATGTGGTTGGAATGGGACTCGTGGGACTTTAATGGAAAGGGAAAAAAAAAAAATCACAATAAAGGCTTGTTTGTGTCAACAACCAAAGATGCAGTAAGGGCCATTGCTTCCAGAACTATTTTTTAAGAAAAAAACAAAAAGTTCTATCCATATTTAGGCAGAAATCATAAATAAATAGATCACAACCGTTCAAGTCAACAACGTATTTAATTGTCCGTGTCATTAAAATGTAACTTGACTGTGTATGTGTGCAATGACAGTTTTAACACCTGACTGGACAGACTAAGGCTCTGATTGTATCCACAACCACATAAGTCATTTGTCAGCTTTGCACACATAAATACACCACCTGCATTCCATGGTTTTTGAGCTAATACGTCTCCCAGGGCGTTTCCATTTTGGTGCTGCTGCTGTTGTTTCGCTGTCAAACTCATTATGGAGAGGAAGAATTAGAGGTAAGTATCTAGGTAAGACATGACAGTGCAAGCATTCAAACATGTAATTGCTATAACCTGGCACAAATGAGTAATTTAGTTCTGTGAGAGTGAACTCTGAGAACCAGAGGTGGCACTTTAGCTGAAATGATTCAGGCGGAAGGCCATTACACACCAAGAAACCCAGGCAGAAAAACACAATTCATCATTTGCTCCTATTATTTAAATTGTGGATTTGAATCTAAAACGATCCTGCATACGCTCTCATAACCAAACATGAGATTATCAGAGGCGAGCAAACATAACAATGTGCTTTGCATTATTTGTTCCTAACTGCTTTTCAGATGTTTGTTATTTATGAGCAATTGCTTATCATTAATCATGCCAGTTTAGTCAGTGATTGCAGACCAAAATTGGGGTCATGAAGCATTAAAGAGCTGGACAAACAAGGTCATTCTAAAACTAAACCCTGATTAAGTTTTCACATCCCAATTTCATTAAAGTGATACTAACAAACACTACTATGTCTCGTGAGAAACTCAAGAGAGGGTTATAGTATATTGTTTTTATTACATACACAATAATTTTGATTTTTTTGCGATATTGAAAAATAAGTTGCTTTTCATCTCAGGTTCAATGTGATCTTTTTAACAACTTAATGATCAAAACAGCATTTTTTTAATCCCAACTATGTTTTCAATAAAAATTTAGATTTCAGATTACAGTAGAAACAGGCTGAGAATGCAGTGTATATTGGCAAGAGTCTGGCAATAAAATATGTATCGTGATACACATGTCGTTATACAATACATATCGATATGTTCCAAGACTGCACAAGACAATATTTTGCCATTTTTTTAAATTCTGACAAGAATGATCAGAATATTCATGTTTTTTTTCACAAACATGTTATTCAATGATCAGAACAAAAAGCACTGCAACTTTATCACATAAACAAGTTGCTTTTTCCTAACAAACTTCATGATGCTTTACTTTTGGTAATTTGAGAAACATTTAGGTAGAAAACAAAAGTAAGACTGAACTACATGTTTGCTTTTAAATAATTAAATATCACCATGGCAATATTTTAAGAATCACCAAATAATGTATCACAATATTTCACTGAATCGATATTTTCCTACACCCCTACTGTAAACTGATGGAATTATTTGAACTGAAAGCAAGCAGAGCTCTTTTATTTTTCCATTTTCTAACCCAAAATTATTACTATTACAACATAAAACCAAATACATTTGTGAAATGTAAACATTGTCATCCATCCATCAGTCTATTTTCTGCATTGTTGGTCAAGTCACAGGCACACTGGAGCCTGTCCAGTCACAGCGAAGCCCAACTGCTCCTCAATTCCATCTCTAACCATCTGTGTAAGAGGTGAGGAAATGCTTAGAGGCAAAAAGGTGAAATGACTGCACAAACGTGTTGCTGGACAGTTTTCCACAGGTTTGAGTCTTAAGTCTGTGCTGTAACTAATGGGTGTAACACCTTCAGCCATCCCCTGCTTCACGCTTAAATGTGTGCAGCCAAACCACAAGCATTCAGGATGTGGCCCAGAGAAGGATGCATATTCAAAAAGGGAGGAGTCTGATCATAGAGGGAATTATTTTTTTTTTTTTTTTCATACCAAAATCCTGGACATCCCCAGAAAGTCTACAATTCTTAAAAACACCCAAAGAGTCACTGCCGGTTTTTATTGGTCATGTAGCTAAGATACCTTGTGTCATGAAAGTAGACCATCTGGAAAAGAAATCAGTGGCTCTTTTATCTTTTCCTTTTTATTTTTTTGGGGAAGAACAAGGCATATGACTCATGTACCGTGGGAGGTTACGTCATGAAAAAGGTGCAGAGTGTAACAGACCACAAGCTAAGAAAGAAGTTCTTTCCACTGAGGGTTAAAGCCATCCCAAATCTTGCACTTCTTTAAAGAGGTTTAACACAACAGTAGAATATGTTTTTGTTTCTGCTTTGTAACTTCCCAGCATGTGTTTGACTCTAAAGCAATGAGTTTGTTAATCACCTTAGCCTCAGAAGTAAAGACAATAGGAAGTGGGAGCAACGCCGTCTCAAAAAAAAAAAAAATAAATAAAGGGAAAATCAGTAAAGCTTTTGATTCCCATGCTCATGCACGCTTTGCTTCTGGGCATTCTGTTCTTCCCTCACTCCTCTTTAGGAGTTCCTCATCCTTGCAGCTGAGCCACACAGCTAAATCTGGAAACAGTCAGGTATCTGAGCTCGGAGTCCTGCTTAGCTCCTGGGTGGAAGAGGCCAGAACAACATGAGGCTGACAGCAAAATGAACCCCTGCAGCACGTGTGCAGCCCAAGAGTTTGTGTGCTCAGAGCAGAGTGCAATTGTTTTCCTCATTTCCTCAGGCTTGTAAGGCTGATCTGCTATCAGAAACAGCATGTTATGCCACAAGCATGACAATGAGCCTGCCTTCTCTCGCTCTTTTGACATTTCGTCCTGTGTAATGGCAAGCAAAAAAGCTATTAGGCTGGTAATCAATTTGTCTATTCACAGGGAAACAGCACTTTCTTTAAAGTGCTTGGAGATTTCTTCTTTCAAATGCATACCCAGTTTCTCCCTTTGGCACGCAATTACGGCTCTCGTCCCTTCAAAAAAATATATATATCAAAAAACAACAGTTCAAAAAAAAAAAAATCAGCTTTACCTAAAATTAACCTAAAAGATCCTCACACAATGGAGAACACACAGTAAACTGCATTTTCCCAAACTCCCCGTCTGTTTGGTCGCCTGAAGCTATTGCTGGCGTGATGATAAACTTGACAGATTATCATCGGGGTGACATCAGCTCCGAGCTCTGATTTATCCCCGCTGCCTGGACAGTCCGCAGACACACAGCTGCGAGGTGAGGAGGAGGTCATCAGCCACACATCAGACCAAATTACATCATCCTGGAAAGCAACACTTAAAATAGAGCATGAACGTGGACACGTGTGTGCAAAGTGCATGGTATGTCATGAGAAAGAAAAGGAAGGTTTACTTTCTTTTTGTTTTATGTTATTTTTGTGTCTAGAGATCAAATTACCTGTATGAGAAGGCGCAGGTTAAAGTAGCTCCTCTGCGTCAAACACCTGAGACACACAATAACGACTTCTTCATAATATCATGAAAATGTGTTGATTGCTGTGAACTCTGGAGAAATATTATTAACCCATAAGGGATATACTCTTAGTGCTCTGAAATAAGAATCTTTTGGACTGATTTTTTTTTTAATAAATACATAATTTGCCGGGTTCAGATACCAGTTGGGTTCTTTCTCTGTGGAATTTGCATATTCTCTTGGTGCTTGTGTGAGTTTTCTCTCAGCCTCCTCCCACAGTCCAAAAACATTCTTTATAGGTTGATTGGTTGTTCAAATTTGTCCCTCAAGCTACAAATAGACTGGATATGTGATGCGCATTCACAAGCGCATTAAACGCAGGTTCTTGAAGGTCCTTTTGGCACATGGTGTTCACACTGAGAAAGCAGAGGAGGGGTTTCCTCTTCTTTTTATTTTGTCCGCCACCTACTGTTAAAAGGTGTGTGGTGCGAAATGTCAAAGCGATGTAAATCTAACATATCTTGCTCCAGGCTTTTTCTTTCACAGCTCTGTTGTGACGTCTGCCCGAGCACAAACCGCAATAATAGCTTCTCGAGTCCCTGATTTACTTGGTTTAACAGGTTTAATAGGTGTGCATTTTGTACGTAGAAAGAGAAAACAGTCGCAGAAATGTGCACATCGAAGTGTAAACGCAAGAGTATTGAATGCGGAAGCCTGAAACGAGCATTTACGCATCTTCACAGACTTTTCATTAGAAGTAGAAGCCTGAACGCACATTGCCAAAGGCAGTGTGAACTTAGCTTTAGGTGTGACTGTAAGTGTGTGTGGTTGTGTGTCTGGAAACCTATCCAAGGTGTACCAAATCTTCACCTCAATCTAGATAGGTTCCAGTATCGCTTACCCAGAACAGGAATAGACGTGTAGAAAACTGATAAATGGATGGCCTTTTGATGTCTTTTTTTGGTAGTTTAACGGTTCATTATGGTTTACGAACAAGACTTAACTCACTATGGTTGGTACTTACCATCTATTGGATCAATTTCTTTTCAAATCCCAAGTTCATAATTAAATTCGATTGAAAAACTTTGATCAATAAAATTGTGAATAACAAGCTGTGGTGGTGGGGGAAAAAACTATTTTAGATGTGTCAATCCATGAACGATTCTGGATTGTTTTATGAATTTTAAACAGTCAATAATTGAAAAATGTATATGGTTTAAAGTAAAAATCACAAGTGGAATTAAACGCCAAGTATCTTTTACTGACATTTTTTATAGAACACACAAACATAGCTGGCCATGCAAATCTCATCATTAGACCGGCTTGACTTTAAGTAAAGTGACCGTTTGGAATCATTTTGGCTTTCATAGTGTTGTGGATAAAAGTCACACAAGTGTTATGTCACACCAAAATTAAATATGTAGGGAACACAAAAAATTTGCAAGACACTATTTATTTTGTTTAACATGAGTTAAAGAGATTTTTATTAAAAATGTTTCCCTTTTGATGCTGTGAAAGATTGATTATCAAACAGAATGTTTCATGTCAGAATTTTAATGTCCTCGATAAAAGTTAAACTGATCTTGTACTTACTTAAAAAATGCACTTTGGTGGAAAAAAGTAAGTAATGTGGAGTAAAGAGGAAAAAGTTCTAAAAGAAAAAAATGCAGATCTGGGATGCATTGAAAATTGTTTCATAAATCGAATCATTGCCTCCTGAATTGGAATCGAATCATGATGTGCTACAAGATTCCCACCTGTTATAAACAGACAGAAAAGCTGTTTTTTGCTCACACACAAAAAAATTCCATTAAAGAAAATCATGTTTTTCGATCTTGTGTCGTAAATTTAGTTAATTCTATGGTGATAATTTCTTATGTAAAGGCAGTTGATTTAAAGTCAGTAAATTTGCCACCACTAGAACTGTTGTGTTGGGTAATAGCTTTTTCATACTTTAAAGTTGTTGTATAATATTATATAATACCTTAAGCTTTATTTGGATACATGTCCATTCCACATAGAAACCATCAGAGTTTATAAATAAAGCTTTGATTGAATATATTCGGCTAAATCAATTGTCTCAAAATCAGTTTTTTTTTTCAGTTCATGCTTGTGTTGTGAATGTTTAAACTTTAACCACTGGATTGTTGAACTTTCAAGAACTTCATGGAAAAAATAATGACGTCTTTGTGCAAGAGGATAACTGAGGAAGAATGTCTGCCGCTGCAGAGTCTCCTTCAAAATAAACCCAAGCTGTGTTGTGGAGACGAGAGTCAGTACTGCTAAGCAAACAGACAACTACAACTCAGGATTAGTTCCATCTCATCTGCGTAAATACCAACAGAGCTGCCAAGGAAGTGGTGTTGAAATCAAAACAGCAGACTTGCGTGTGTGTATTGATGTGTGTGTGTGTGGTCATTTTCCCCTCCATCATGGCGGCCGCACGTGTGTGCTGCTGCTCCGCCACAGAGGCCTTCCAAAGGAAAAAAGAAAAGTCAGAATGTGACTGCTCCAGCTCTTTTCACAGATTTTCCAGACAAATAATTTCAGGTTTGTGCCCACTAGCGCCAACCCTCTGTACGTGCCGTCTCTCTGGCCTATATTTAAAAGCTATTCATTTGATTTGTTCATTAGGTCAAGCCCCGGCTCGGTAGAAGCAAACGGAACCCTCTCATTAGTGGTTCATGACTCTGTGCTCTCCTCGCTGAGCACCAGAGCGTCAGTGGAAAACAGCAGAGCAGCCCTGGAAGGGTTTGGGACTGTTGGGCAAGAGGGATTAAATAAATACAGAATACTTTAATCTTGTCATGACAAACAAATCACTTTTTAAAAATTGAAAAAAAGAAAAACAATACGACTGTACAAATAAAATAAAAAAGGAAATCAGCAGGGACTTCCTGGAATATAGAGATGACCAAGCACAACAGTGACACATTTAGAACCATCCACAGCCTCCATTCCTGCTGGATCTTGTCCACGTTAGTGTTAAACCAAACAAAACCCAAAGATGGCGCTTTATTTTGGAGGGAAAAAAAAAAAAAATCAATCTGCTATATCCCACATGTTGTCAATCATTTGATAAATCTTCATGAAAGAAAGAAAAAGTATCACATTTTGAAGAAAGGCTCATTTGTGACTTAAAAAATGACAAAGTCTAGAAGTTTTCAAGCTTTTAAAAAACTTTTTATGAATACTTAAACAACTCGATTTTCTAAGGCTTAACAGTCAAGATGAGAAAGAAGCAAACCTTTCCCCTTAGAAATGAAATAAGAATATGTATATTTTCTCCACTAAAAATAATATCAATATTTACCTTTGTAAAGGAGTCTCTAGCCCTAGAGAACCCATAGGGTTGAATTTTGCCATTGATTTTTTTGTTTTGTTATATTTTTATTTTTATTTTATTTGGATGCTGGAAGCTGCTGCTAACCAAAATGAACAAAAAGTCAAATTAACTTTAAAAGCCCAGAGGAAAATCATTTTTGGGTTCTGCAGGGATAGTTAAAGGTTGGCTGTAAAGAGGGTTGATGTAAACAAAGGTTTAGGGTTTTATCTCTCCTGTTATCTGATTTTTTTTTTGCATTGGTGCATTCAAGCATAAAAAAAATAATGCAAATGTTATCTTATATGCTACACAGAATAAAGAGGCAATTTTAGAGAATTACAGTAGCGGTAATTGAAACGTGATCTAATTCATTTATGGAAAACCTTTTGTCTACAGAAAGATTAGGGTGACTTCAGCCCCAACGTTGTCAATAGCTTGGATATTTTGCCCCAGTTTTTGTCAAACTAGTGTCATTCCATCTGGACACCAGTTTTAGCATCCATTGTATGATGGATAGATGGGGTTTGAACTTCTATTGTTTGTTTTTAAAGCTCTTAAGGGTCTCACCCCAGATTATAATTGTTTGCAGCCGTCCAAAAGTTTTAAGATGTCCAAACAACTTCATCTGGATGTGTTCAGGTCACAATGTTGATAGCAGGATGACCGAGCGTTTTTGTTGCCAGCTCCCGACGGCAGACAAATCCCCTCCAGACCTGTGTGATGTATGACCTGACCAGTTTTAAATCCAAACTTAACACATACTTTTTTAAAGGTCTTTTAGTTGGAGGCATTGAAATGCATTAATTGTTTTTGTTTTTACTGCTCTATTTATTAGGTTTTCACAATGATTTTTATGATTTGAGGGTTTTTCTTTTCCATGTTTTGTCGTCTTGACACACTGATGTTGTAAAGTGCTACATTATTAAAGTTCTGTCATTCATAAAGTGCATTTTTAACAGCATTAAATGCACTACAATTATCTGCACATGCAGTTTGTCAGAAACACAAATGCAAACTGACCACATTTTTTCCGCAGTATCCTGGCTTTTTAAAACGATGTGATTTAAGAAGCAGCTTTGCAGAAAATCCATCTAATTTTCCTTTATTACTAAAAGCTCATAAATAAATAATAAATTGCATCTTTTATTCCAACCAAAGTTAGTGCAATGACACGGTTCCTAACATCGGAGCTGCCCGAGTATACATACATGATTTGATATTTAGTTTTATGCTTCCTGAACTGTGACTTAAGCTACATCAACACCGCCCTCCACAACGTGCGTTCAAGCGACCACTTCGAATGATCATTATATGTAAGAAGGCTTCAAAACTCTTGTGTTCGTGGGTGTCTACACAGTCCATTTTTTGGGTGCTACGTACAAAATGATGGGCCATTTAGCACGTCGAAAGTTAAACCAGTTGAACTTTGACTATTCAGGGACTTAGATTTAGTAGTGCCGTAAACCTGGTATCTCTTTTCATTTAAGGAATAAATGAAAAGGTTCTTGAGTGCCCAGTGTCTCTGCAGCAATAAGATCAGTAACAAACTAACTTACAAAATTATAACTAAAATCAATACATATTCAAAGTAAATTATTTGAAAGAGTAAACTCAGAATTAAAGCTTCACAAAATCCCATAAATATAAAAAAATTAAAAAATAAAGACAATTTAGGAGGTTAGATGATGAGTTCATTTTTGACTCACCATCAAATTTAGATTTTCTTTTTCTTTAATTGGAAACAGTCCAAACACTATTGTTTTAAGCAGGAAAATTTGAGGACAAATACAAAACAAGTTGTTCAAAGTCCAAAAGTTTAAGTCGTACTGGCAGCTGCACAGCAGGGAAACAGGAAACACTTTTTCCTGCCCTTTTGACCTTCAGTCTTCATTGCGGAAGGTAGAAAAAAAAAAAAAAAGAGTTAAAGAGGGAAAAAAAAGATGATAGATAAACAAAATTAACAAACAAAAAAAATTAGATTCTCTAAATTAAACCTGATGCCATAAAATAATGACAATAAACATTTTAAACTAATATCAACCCGATGAGTTCTAAAGCTTAAGAACAATCATCCACTGATGGGGAGGATGATAATGTGATTCCCAGCTGCTCCATATGTTAAAGTGTTCCCACATTAACCCTGGCACATGTGAAAAACAGAAGACAAAAATGCACATGTGATAAAAACAGCATTTACATGTGTTTGAGTGAACGCTTTTGAGTGATGGCACTAGACTTTACAGCATGTCGTCCAGCGGCTGAATGGGAATGTTACTGAAAAAAAAAAAAAAAAAAAACTACTGAGCTGTGCACTGAATAAGACAAGCTCAGCTTTACAACTTCAGTTCTATCACACATCAAGCTTTCTCTTCTTTACACACAGTGAGATCAGATTTAACGGACTCTCAAACCAACAGAGAGGCACTACACCCCAGTGGTTTCCATCCACATAAAAGCGGAGTGGCAGACGCTGGAGAGGTAAGAGCTCCTTATAACTCTGATTTTTCTTCTTTCAGTTTCATGAACACTAACAGTAAAATCCTGTGTCATCACCCAGCGCTGCAGGTACCAGAGACTTTTTCCACCATCAGAAGGGTTAGTGAGCATTTATTTCTTTTTACTTTTTTCCTTCTTAAGTTCTGACCTTTAAGCTCAAAGTCTTTCCTCTAGGTTCTATAACAGCCCGGATAGAAAAAAAATCTTTAACACTGTCTTTTTCTCTCGTAGGCTCCTGTCTGGGTTTCTGCTTCGTTACTGGAAACTAAGAGGCTCATAAGGAGTTGTAAAAATAAAATTCAAATACAATAGCACAATGTAATCTTTTAAAGGGGCATTTAATTTTTTATACATATCCATATATCCAATGGAGTCAAGAAGTATTTAGCAGTCACACTTAAAAGATGAGAGAAATCTGTAATATTTATCATTGAGACATTTCAATGTTGAGACATAATGTAAAAATAATCCAGGAAATCACATTGTGTGATTTTAATTTTTTGTGTGTGTGTAAAAGCACGGAAAACAAGTATTTGATTGCTAGAAGCGAGCAGGAATTATGTCCCTCAAAGACCTGTTCCTCCTTTTAGAAGCTCTTCCACTACTATCATTACCTGTAATAATGTCACTGGGTTTAACTAAATAAATGACACCTGTCAACACCCTTAACACCCTTTCATCAGTGACTGTATTGAAGATGAGACGTGGCTGGGTCTTCCAGCATCACAATGATCCCAAACACATTGCCTGAGCAACAAAAGAGTGGCTCAAAAAAAAAACCCATGGTTCTGGAGTGATCTAGCCAGTGGACCGGCCGTGGAGCAGTGGTAGGTCGGTCGACCTCGATTCCTGCCCATGTGTCAAAGTGCCCTTAGGTAAAACACTGAACCTTGCCTCTGGTGGAAGATTGGTGCCAGTGTTCAGCAGTGGAGCCACCATCAGTGGGTGAATGTGTGAATAGGACTGTGACTGTGAACTGCTTTGGGCCTTTGAGGAAGGTAGAAAAACACTATGTAAGTATATACCATTAACCTCAACCTACTACACAACCTGTGGAGGGAGTTGAAAATCTGCAATAAACATCACAACTCTTGAGGAGATCTGCATAGAAGAATGGAACAAAATAGCAGCCACGGTGTCTGCAAACCTGATGAAGACCTACAAGAAACCTCTGACCTTTGTCCCCGACAACCAGTCTCTCAATGTCGAATAAAACTTCTAAAAATCAAACTTTCTCCTCTTTAGGTGGCACAGCATGCAGAATAAGTCACTGCAGTAAACTTTTATGCCCACCAGCATAAATACTAATAAAAGATATATTAGACATAAAAGTTTGAAATAGTTTATTAAATATAGTACTTTTTAAAGAATAAAATAAAGAAAGTTTAGTCTGTTTACTCTAATCAAGTCCTTGTCATCGCATGAACTGTCAAAATGTTATATGGGATCATAAATATGTATTCCTTTAGTGCATGTCATTTGCTGCAATATTTAAGAGAATCCCAAATTAGTTCCTTTTTCCAAATATCAAGCATCTCTTTGTTCTAGAAAGAAGCCCATATAGAGAAAAATAATAGACAGAACCTCATTTAACCAAAACCAGAATTTACGTTGGTCCTAAGTCACAAGAGCAAATGAAACTGGATTGGTTGTTGTATTTTTAGACACACTGTCTAGTGTGAATTTTCTCTCAAGAACAAGCTGTAATTAACCTAAAATAATTATCAATGTTTATTGATTGTTTAATTGGTTGATACAGTTAACCTTTGTGTCATCTTTGCCATTACAAATCAATGTGACACAAGCAAGAATGACACAGTTAGTCTGCTATTCTCTCACGCACTGACATTTTTTATGTCAATGAGATCCAACTAATACTTTAAGACTTATTTTTAAGAATTACACATAGTGTGAAGATCCAGCTTCAGATTTTTCTAGAAACGATAAAAATAACATGTCTTTCGTGAAAAGAGACTGTGTTGACCAAGCCTGGATGGCTTAGTTGCTGCAAGTATTGCATAGTGGAAAAATCTATATTTCTGTGGATCTTCTGGTCATATTGCCAGTCAAGCTTCAAATAGTGAAACCTATGGTTACATGTGGAGTCGCTGCCCCATCCACAGTGTCAGCATTCAATCCCAGCACGATCTCTGGATATGGAGCTGCTGTGCTTCAAGTCCCTTTTCGGCACTCCAGACACAGTGACCTTTTCGAATGCAAACACTCATTTTCTCAGTTAAACCCAGAGCCCTACCGCTGGGATGCAAATGGATATTCTGTAGGTTGAATAAAAAAATGCATACAATGAAAGGAATGTATTTAAGTCTCATGACAACTGAGGCACAGTGGTGCTTAACCATCGTCAGCACGTGTCATCTATATCTTTAGCAACACACATTTGACAGACTTACCCTTGATAAGTACCATCATAACCCATAATAAGAAGCCATGCAAATGATAGCTTTGTTTCCCCTGACACTGCAGTGCCAGCTTTTCCGTAGTTCCCTTAGAAACTCTCCTGTCAGCGCCGAAGCAGAGGAGTGAAAGTGATGGGAGGGAGGGCTGCTTCTTTAACGTGTCACTGGAACGGCACCGCTGTGAGGGAGGAACCAGATGGAGCGGCAGAATAGACCACGGTGAGCCGGTTGCCGTCATCTCAGTCACTCACAGGGGCCCAAAGGGCACCTGAGGCTCGCCAAAGAATTTCAAAGAACTTGCTCCCGCAATGTTTTCAATCAAAGACCATCCGCTCAGATGTGCATCTCGAACGTTTCACTTCAAAACAAATAGAAGCGCAGGAAGACGCAGCTTTTCATTCTTCGCGTTTTCCGCCCCTCAAGATGTGGAATGACACAGAGGTGCGCGCCCCTCTTCTATGAAGCAGCACTCTATTTTGTTCTCATTTAAGCTTTTTATATTCAGTGAGAAGACGACGCACAAAGGCCCTAAAGCTGTCTTGGGTCATTTAACCACACATTTTCTTTTTGCTCTCAGAATGTGTTTTCTGGCAGTTAAAGCGAGGTATGCTGACAGATTAGACAGGGAATTCCTTCACAGGCTGGCTGCCGGCTTCAGAAGGGTGGGCTGCTCGCTGGTGCTTGGGGCAGCAACACCGTGGCCTGTCAATGCTTGATGGGCCAATGCAGAAATGTAGTCATAGGGAGGTATGATTGATGATACTAGGTACTCTCCCAGGACGTGAATGCCAGCACACTCCTGTGATTTAATCCCTGTTCCTTCATCAAAAATCCAGACGTAGCAGATGGACTGCAAAACACAGTCTCTCTTTCCCCAAGGCCGAAGTCGGACCGCCATTACTAATTGATTCTTGGGATGACTAAAAAAAAGGATGCAAGTCATAATACTCATATCCACTACACAAGGTAAAAGCAGAAAATGAGAAATAATTAAGAAGAAACAACTCATGTGACATTACATTTACAAAAAACTGTTTTAAATGTGTATGCGTTATTATTTCATATCAAAACAAGGACATAATGATCATTTAACTTCCACTGACTACACCACAAGTAGAAACATAATATTTTATTTTTTACACCAGTTGGTACCAAGACTACAGCTTGACAAGACTGACCCCTAGTGGTGACTCAACAAGCTGCGTTTGGAACACCAACGTCCATGTCCAAATGTCAGTGAGCGCAGATGTATTAATCCCTAAGATTCTAGTAGCAAAGTCAAACAAAAAAGGGTCAAGTTATACATTGAAACCGTGGCTTGATAACACAAATCTGAGCATGAGAGTCAAAGCAGTCAGACCATAAATCCAGGAGTAAGCAGAGCTACTCAACCTAGATTAAGCAAACATCCCCAGGCAGACCACAAAGAGTTCATTGTACTTGGATAGCATATAAATAAAAAAGAAAAAAAAAAAAAAAGAGATGACTTCAGCAGAGATTTTCATTTTTGCTTTGTTCTCTGCACATTAGAAACTCTGGAAATCTCATCCGGCGGAAATTAACACGCAAGTGACATGCAGTGCTAAAAATCCCAAAGATCTGCCATTAACAGCACACAGCATTATCAAACACAGAGAGAGCATTCCACCTCTAGTCGCATTAACACAGCTTTTATTGTGTTGGTGCTTCTGAAGAATAGAGAAGCATCCTTTTAGCCACAAATCATCAGCAGTCCCACTCACATTATCATCAATCTCTCTCTTTCCAAAGACAAAAGTATCCCTCCGTTCTTAATCAGGAAATCAATGCATTTCTACCACTGAGAGAGAAATCGCTCTGCTAGTGATCTCTGTGGTGGACTAATGTGAAATCCATTGCAGGTTAGTGCTCACAAGATCAAAGACAAGACCCCAGAAAAGTTTGTATTGATTAGCAACCGGAGGAGTGAAAATGTGATTGGAATGCTGAAGTGAAGATGAAGTATTCGTTTTCTGTGAGCGTAAAAACAGGGGAAAAAAATTAAGTTACATGATTATTCCTGTGCCGCTTCCCTATTAGCGTTCAAAGACCCACTCCGATCATCTTAATCGTAAAACTGGTCCCAGTGCTCTGTTAATTATGATTATATTGGTTTTGATTAAAATTTAAAACCTGTCACTTTCTAGGACATAGTTTCTGTTGATTGGCAAGAGTTGTGGGCGGGGCCCCTGGTGCAGAGCAACCCCACCCCTCTTCACCTTCTTGTTACTGAGAGCTAACTTACAGACCCTCACTAACAATACCGGTGCAACATTAAGTATTGAAACTATCAAGTCATGCACTGTACAAGGAAAACGATGCCGTGCAGTAATCTATTTGTCTGCAAGTGGAGGCATCAGAGGAACTGACCAGAGAGCTTGTGGCTTGCACAGTGTATTATTTTAGAACACAGACACAATGCTGTTTTAATAAACATAATTTTTTGTTTTTTTTCTGCTCCTCATGCGCAACAACATGGAAAAGAAATACTCAAAAATGCAATTTTTAATCTTCGTTTTCTTTAAGTAAGGAGAAAAATGTCACAAGAACATGTTAAAAAACACCAAAAATATGATTTTCATGAGAGTGGGTCAAACACCAACAAAATCAAGGATTGGATCAACGACTTAAGGACAAAACACAATCCTCTTGGTAATGAATACAGCGAAAACGCTCGCCTTCAGTCTAATGTAAGAATGTAGCTTGACTTCAGTGACTTCCATCACAAAGACTCAATGGTGGCATGGCGTGACCTTCTGTGGAGGCCTACAGGCCAGCGGTCAAAACATTAGGGTGAAACCCCGTCTTCTTCAATTTTTTGACAAAAAAGGTATAACCCTTCATAGTAAACAAAAATAACTTGATTTCTTTAGCTTGTCCTCATTTCAGTCTATCCAGCCAAGCATTAGTGAAGTTCAAAGTTGCACTGAAAGAGACATCAAAGCTCCAAAGTCAGATCTATCCCAAAGATTTATCATTCTTGGCAGTGACTCTCTGTAAGTGCGGCAATTTAGCATAAAAGGGAATCATTTTTATCTCACACAGCTCCGAGCAGCACAAGCACAGCCAATGTTAGCTTTAGACGCAGACTTACTTTTGGCCACTTGGGATTGAGTTCACAAGCTCTTTCAGCATCATCAAGAGCCGCCTGGTGCTCCCCAAGTTTGAGAAACGCAGCCGACCGATTGCTGAACAGAATGCAGTTTTGCGGGTCGGCCTGAAGAGCCTCGTTGTACAAGCGGACGGCGGCCTGAAAGTCCCCGCGCTGGCACGCCTCATTGCTCTGCTGCACCTTCTCCATGAACTCCGCCTTGCTGAGGCTACCGCCGGCCATGCTGTCCGCAGCCAGACACCTTGCGGGCCTGCCTGCAGTCCGAGAGCTGAAGATGGAAAGCTGCAGAAACGGACAGAAAGCAGAGCAGCTGTGGGTTTGATTGAAAGCTACGCTTCTCAGCAGCAACAGGTGAAACTAATTCAGTTAATGAGAGTACTTTCCCATGGTAAGTCATGATAGTGATCCAATACGTGCAAAAGGCAAAAAAAAAATGAAGACCTTAGAAGCTCTGCTTGAGATATTTATGAGCTGTGCTTTGGCTGCTTTGAAAAACCATAATGTCTGCTGTCCCATGACGAAACAACAGCTGCTGGAAACTGCAGCTGAAATGTGAGGAAATGTTAGAAAAAGAAAAAAAAGGTGTTTTGAAAGCATTTACGGTAAAGGGTTTACTCATCCTAACCACACACAGCTGAAACTGCCGATCCTGCAGACCTTCAGCAAAAAAAAAACCTCTTCACAGCATGTCATAGATGGCAAAGCCCAGGCTTAGTTAATAAAGCCATAAAAAAGCTGGATCACTGAGGTAATCCACAAAATGAGCCACATTTGATCTTACCGTTAAACATGAAGACGACCGCAGGTCTAGTTTTATTGATAGGTAGTTTTTCCATGTTGAGCAATGTTTACACAGAACACTTTTTTTCCACAAAGACATTTGTTTTTTCTCCAAATCATTCATGAATTGGGAACAATGTTGTGTTCTGGCTAAAGGAGGTGGATTTAGGATGCCAGGTTCTGGACACCTAAGTTGTTATGGTTGAAGTAAAAACCTGCAATACTGCTACTTTGGTATGGCTAAAACTCTCCTCGGAATGTCCATTTCTTTTGGCAGGTGTGAAACCTCTTCTGAACCAAACAAGGGAACTCTGGTCCTATAATTTCAAAGTTTCTCAATTTATCTGCAAATAAACTCGGGTGCGGTTTACTACAGAGTTAAGGCAAGTGGGCTATTAAGGAGGTTTAAGGCTTAGTCACACACACTTGTTTGGGGTGTTTGACCCGGACGGATAGGGTGGTTTTCTGGGCAGATGAAGGATTGTAGAGCAGAGCGACCACATTCTAAAGCGAGCTCCTTACTGAGCGCACGCAAACTATGCTCTGATTGCTTATTTTCCATATTTCTAACAGTTATGCACACTTATGGTGTGAACAGCACTACCAGGCTCCTTGTGCAGTCCGGAGGATATGGGGGTTAAAAAGACAGAGGTGGGACTAATCATTGTTTTTCAAGTCACAAGTAAGACTCATGTCTTTGTCCACAAGTCTCAAGTCAACTGCAGGCAACTCCAAGTCAAGTCCCAAGTCAACAGCAGTCACAAGTCATCTCCAAGTCATTAAATGGAATGAAATATTTGCATGATGTGCCTGTGTCTCCCCTACTTCCCTCTTACTTTAATCTTGTATGTTGTTCACTATGACCACAAACCGTATAAAGATGGACTGCTCAACCCCTCCCCTTTTGTGTTCCAAATAGGAAGTACCCGCTGGCTGCAAGAAGGCCAAACCCACATAGACTTACATTAAGAAATAGACCGTTATTACTAAGTCGATTTATTTGACAGAATAACCATTCTTGCTCTGATGCTTAATTGGTAATACATTCTTTCCAATCCTATTTTTTAAGATATTTTTTCTTTATTGCAAGTTATTCAAGTTAAACTAACCAATCAGATGCCTCAGTAAAAGCTTGTGGTAGATGTATCAGGAAGAGACGGCGAAGGCTCTAGTTTGATTTTGCAAGGGTCGGAAGTTAGGCATTTCTCATGGGTGATGTTAATACTTGCTTTGTCCACGTCAAATAAGCAGTCAATGACTACGACCTGTTGCCCACAGACAGCCCATACCCACCCATAAGGACAGTTGGGACAATGGCGTAAGGAGCAACAATGACAGTAATGCTACGTCCTCACATAGCAAGCATTGCACGTTCTTGAACAAGTTGTTAGCATATGGTGTTCACACTGGACTCTTGCTACCCAAAACTAGTGCTTGTACCAGCAGTTGGAGAAGGCCTGGTGTGAATTGTCAAAGCGGTATGAATCTTGCTTTTTCTTTCACAGCTCTATTCCGATATATTAAAAACTTTGTGTCATATGATTCCTGAAAGGCACAAAACGCAATTATTAATTTCTCCTCCACAATCAATTTTCAAACGGTTACCACTTCTGTAGATTAAAAAGAGCACTAACCATGCGTCAGAACTGAAGTCCCTGATTGGTCAAAGTTCAACAAGTTTAATTTTCAACGTGCGTTCAGTGGTGACCCATTTTGTATGTAGAGTCCGAAAATAGATTTAAAAACTTGCGTAGCAACGCTTGGAGGCGAGAGATTTGAATGTGGAAGCCTGAAACAAGTATTTACGTGCATTTACATAGAAATTTCATTAGAAGAGACCACTAGAACATGTGTTGCTTATGCCAGTGTGAACAGCATAAGTGAGGCAGCTGTGTCTCTTTTCTAAGTGGTTTGTTCCACTCTCTAAAGTGCAGTGTGAAAGTGAACTAAACCAAATGAGAGTGCAACATTGTTGGCTTCCTTTACCCCATCACAAGTTCTGACCTAAACTAACCCCTAATTTATATGAAATGATCTTTAATTCTTCATGGATTTGATGAAAGGCAAATGTGAGGTTCCTAAATTTTTCAGTTTTCTATTATTTCTATTCATTCTTATCTCAATAAATCTCCATCAAGTGCTAACCTCATTAATTCCCATAAAGTGTCTTTGTATTTCCATTTAACGTATATCCTCAGTTTTTCACAAACTTCCGATTTAATGTGTATTTTAAAAGCAAAAGTATGTCTGACCACAGCAAAATCATTAACGTCTCAGTCTGGTTTCTACTACCATGTGCCCCTTCACAGTCAGGATATTCAGTTTTACAGGCCTCCTTTCTACAGAATGTGGATCATGGCCACAAACAGTAATAGCAGAAACAGCCTTTTTTGGGGGTTGTGAAATGATAAAATTCGTGCAGGATAGCATGTTTCTTGAGCCAGCTTGGACTACGCTCCTTTCCCACCACACCTCCTTCAGCTGAACCCAGGGGTGGTGCGGCTGTGTAATCACTTCCAGAGGCTCTTGAAGGAGAAGCAGCCAAAGCGAGGTGCCTTGGGTATCAGGCAGATTTAACATCAAGTTTGCAATCCCATTTCAATCATGCATTCTCACACTTCTCCACCTTTAATTTTTTTTGAAGAACTTCAAGCTTTACAACTAAATCTGCAATAATTCACACATTTATAAAAGCATTTGTTATTTTAGACTGGTGCTTCAAAGCTTCACAAGCATGCACCTTTTTTTTTTTTTTTCCCTGTATTTTTTGCAGGGAATCTGCTGCAACAAACTGGGGGCCTGCCTTCTGCATGTGGGCTGCACTGGTCAGGAAGGGTGGAGAGATAATGAGAGCCTGCAGGAAAGCAGAGGACTCTCCACCAAAAATCATAAAGGACAGAGATTCTCTCAGATCTCCAAAGACAAATTTAGCTCGGAGTGCATGCAAGAACAGCCCTGTTGGGGATTTTCTTTTTTAGTGGATTTGCTGGTTGCAGTTGAAACTTTCAGCGACATGCATGGCAGAGCAACGCCTGACTTCTATGAAGCGAGCAGGTTTTTTTTTTTTTTTTTAATGGACTGTTTAATCTTCCAGTGACATAATAACTGTAGTTTTAAAAAAATAAAATCACTTTTAAGTACTGTTTGCACTGGGAAAGCCCACATATCTACGGTGCAGCTCGCAATGCATGACTGGAAAATCGATAAAGGGAAGGTAGAAATATTTTAGGAGAAACAGTCGCTTGCTGGCCGCTTACAGGACGACAAGTAAAAAACAAAAAAATCCCAGACGAATGAAAAAATGAAATAAGAAGAAAGCGGTGTTCGTCGGCTGACTTTTTACCTTTTCTTTCAGAGTCGGTTGTTTCTCCATCCCGTCTGACTGCGTTGGTTTGCGCCGCGGGTTATCGCTTTCATCCCATCACAGCCCGACCAGGCTTTCAGAGCGCGAGACGTTTTCCAAATCCGACCTTCTAATAAGTTCACTCGGTGGCGAAAGTGTCGCCGACTGTAGGGGAAATCCCCTCAAAATAAGAAATAAAAATGTTGCAGCTGTTTGCCCTTCAGAGAAAACTTTGCTCAAGGAAAGTGCGCCATGTTGTCAAATGGTTTTTTTTTTTTCTTTTCTTTTTTTTCTTGCCGTTTTTCCCTGTTGCCACAGCGGATTTGAAAGCGCTCAGCCCCCAGTTATGCAGGGCTTTGATAACTTCTTTCAGTGAAGAAATTTCACATTCATAATTTAAATCTTGGGTTTAAATTTGAAAAGTTGGTTGAAGAAGAAAATCAAAACATTTAACAACTAAGACCAAGAGGCGTTCAAATATTTTACAAGGGCATGGGCAGAAAATAAAAAGGGGGGCACCTTTTTATTCTATTGCTGGTTGGTTTGTTTATTCACTGAAAATTAACAAAAAATACCTGCACAAACAACTGATTGTGATAGATGTCATGCATTTATAAAATAAAACTATTCTAGGGTATTTACGTACGACCAGCATAGAAAATGATGGAAATTCATATTGGCCCCACGTGCAAGCATGCAAGCATTTCTGCATTGCCCGCAGGCATTTTAAGTGTGTCCAAGGCTGGATTTTATTTGTTGGCCGCACGGATTTAAAATTAAACTTAAGGTTAAAGCCCCATTAACTGTCACGCTCCTAAATGTGTGAAATGTGTGGAGCCGTGAGCTGCAGAAACGCACTCAGGAACAATTTGCTTGTTTAACCCTAACCTTCTACATGCTAATCGTAACCATAATCCTAACCTTAACCCATTTTCACTGGGTCTGTGCAATTAAGAAAAAATATTTAACACCGGCCGCATGCTCTTCAAAAATTACGTGTGAATAGACACTTTCTTTTTGGTAAGTTTAGAAGTAGAATAACTAAAAAATATACTTTATTAAAAGTTTTGAAAAGTGTGCTTTAAAAAACTGATAAAATAACTACTATGAAAATGAATCTTTGGACTTTTAACATGTTCATGTGGTATTTTTCTTATGTTGGAATGCATAAAGAAATTTTATACTAATTCTTGGTTTCTGGTGTTTCTTTATTCAAATCATTGTGAATCTGTCATGATTCAGTGCTTAGGTTGTCATTTCTGTCAGATTTACCATGTTCAGGTTAATCATCCACAGCTGTCTTCATTTAGTTAATCATCCTCAGTGTATTTAGATGTCTGGTTTTCAGTTCTCATTGTCAGGTCATCTGCTCTTCTTTGTTCTGTCACTGCACTAGTTTGTTCTCTGGTTTTTTGTCATGTTTAAGTTGAGTTAGTAAATATTTATGTTTCTGCCACCAAGTCTGGTCTCCTGCATTTGGGTCCTCCACCACAATCCCTGACAGAATCAGGAGCAGATGAAAAAAATTCTGTTTGAAAAAATCGTATTTGTGAACACAATAGCCTTGTTTCCACTGAGCAGTCTGGTACGATACGGTCCGGTTTGATCCTATATTATGAGTGTTTCCATTTTTAAATGGACCCATCAAACAGTTCCGACCTATACTTCTTGAGGGGTCCCATTAAATGTAGGTCCACAGAAAAATAGAATGGGACGATTGGGCAGAGTTGCTGTAGCCACCCGCTTATTGGCAGAAAGTGATGACATAGAAAACACCAATATTGTAAGCTAGTGTCTACGTTTTACTCTTTAAGGAGGTATTATTCTGATCAAAAAATGTATTTTAAAATCATAAAATGGGATTTCCTTTTTTTAAGTGTATGGATGATGAACGTTGCAGACTGTTAATCTTTTTCAGTACCACTAATCATAGAATCAGTGATTGACAAATACTTTTATCCCACTGTATTTGTAGTCTTTGTTTAAGGAAATAATTTTATGGAAGTTTGAGGCATAAATATGCTCAAATGGCTCCACATGGAGCTTTTTCCAAAATAATTGTTACGCTTTATGCAAGTTTAATTGACTGCCGACATGAATAAGATAAACAAACACAACTATAACATTGTAAACATTTTTTGCCCAGGTAAATCCAGTAGATGGTGTAAAAAATCTTCTTAAAGGAGTTCTAATATATGAGATTTTTTATAAACCAATGCTTAAAAATATTTTATATAGGAGTTTGTAATGTTTCTTTATTTCAGCCAATCAAAGGAGGATCTTTATATTCAAATAATTTAAATGTATTAAAATTGTGATAAAGCTACTGCTGCTCTAATAAGGTGCACATGATTCAATTCAATTTGATTAGGAGTAAATTTACAAGAAATAATAAATAACAAGAAAGGAAACCAATTAATTTAGGATTTAAATATTGTATTTTTTACACAGTCACAGAATCACGTAATTATTAATTTCTATATTTTTCTGGTTTCGCTTTTTTACATACTCAATTAACTGTCATGGTTATAAATTATTTTAAGGAACCCGTAATTACAATATAATAGCAAAGACTAATTTTTGTTGTATGGAGCAAAATGTGGCAACTTTTTTTAAAGAAAGGCAGAATAAACCACAGGTATTTCTGAAAACAGAAAATTTAGGTTGACAAGATAAAGAAAAACAGCTAAATTATGAGCAACTTTTTATAATTTAAAAGATCTTTAAAAATTGATAGAGTTCAAGGGGAATCAAACTGGAACTTTTGAAATTAACAGAAAAAGAATACTGTTAATTCTCAACAAGAAAACATCTTTAATTTATTTCTGACTTAGAAAAAAAAACATGTTTTTTCTAAACTCACAAAAATAGTGTTTTTTCCAATAAATGTCAGAAAGTGGTCATCCAGCTCCATTAACACCAGATCTGTCCGGTCTCAACCAGGAGCCAGAGTGAACCTCTGTGTTTACAAACTGTTTTGGCACAAAACCAGCTGTGGGAGAAACATGATGTAAAAATGGACTAAAAGATAGTCAAAGTTGGGCTTGTATATTTGAACTGATTCTATGTTTGATTCAAATTTATTTCTAAATGGGCTGAGTCATAGTTTGTAAACCTCATTTTGTTGACAACTCAAAGTTAAAGCACAAGTTTAAACCAGATGGAGCATCCAGTTTAAAGTCTGATGAAATGGAATTAAAAAAAAAAAAAAAAAAAAGCTGCGATCTTCGGACTCCCCCATTCAAACACTCAGTGGGCAGGGTCAGCTGACAGAAAGCTTGAAGCTGATTGGTCAGGAGGCGTGCTTCCTGTGGAAAGCCCACATCAGAGCAGGGATAAAGGGATTTTACATCAGTTGTGGGGCATCACAAGCTTCAACATCTACCAGATTTTTCCTGTTGCACCTGCTGGTAAGCTGAACCTTCCATGTGTACAGATTGATGTTGGGATGAGTACCAAGAAGAACCTCATCAAGTTTAAATAATGTCCCCTGGCGCTTTGCACTAAGTCAGTGTCTCTGTTCTGTCAGTGAGATGAAGACCCAACAGCCTCTTCACGTGGCCACTCCAGTGAGGCAGAGCCCTGCTCTGACCAAAGTGGCTGGGACCCCTGTGTATCTCAAGCTGGATTCATCTCAGCCAACAGGATCCTTCAAGATCAGGGGAATTGGTCACTTCTGCAAAACTGTGAGTGGGGCTCTATTTTTGAAAGATCACACTGGTGTGAACCTGTGCTGTCTGCTTCACATGGCTGTCCTTGCAGTGGGCAGAGAGAGGATGTGAGCGATTTGTCTGCTGTTCAGGTAATATAATAAAATATCCCATTAAAAAAAACATTGCTTGATCATGCTGGTATTTATTTGTTGCGTGGGTGTCAACAGGAGGAAACGCAGGTATGGCAGCTGCTTACTCTGCACGCCAACTTGGGGTTCCCGCCACCATAGTAGTCCCAAGTGTCACTCCAAATTCAACAGTGGCGAGGCTGAAGGACGAGGGAGCTACGGTTATTATTTGTGGAAAGGTTAATAACTCTTTATATTAATAATATATATAATATATAAAGTAAAATGTTGCCATCCCCTCTATGCCAACAATAAAACTCAAAAGTAAACTTTAAGTCACAGTTTTCAACAACAAAATACAACTTCTCTTTTTAGGCTCTAAATGAAAGTATTGAATATGGACAGCAGCTCGTAGCAAACAACCCCGGCTGGATTTTCATCTCCCCCTTTGACGACCCTCTCATCTGGTAAGACCATCTGCTGACATAACTGAACACAAATCTGAAGGGAAGCTTAATCAATCAGGAGAAGATAACCTGTCCATGACTGATAATGGCCTCTTTTGTTATCCAGTTTGGATCTATATATAGACATTTGTAGAGGTGATATGGTGGATAAGTTATCAGCCAGTTTGCAGAGGTGACAAAGTTTCAGCCTGCTGTAAAAAGGATCTTAGGAAAGCTCCTGATGTGGGAGGGATTTTGGATTGATTTGTGTGCAGGGAAGGCCACACGTCTCTGGTGAAGGAATTGGCGCTTGACCTCAAGGAGAAGCCCGGGGCAATCGTCCTGTCAGTGGGAGGCGGAGGGCTACTGAATGGAGTGGTGGAGGGGTTGCGTCGTGTCAACTGGGCTGACGTCCCCATTGTAGCCATAGAAACGGATGGCGCGCACTGCCTCAATGCCGCCATGAAGGCTGGGAAACTTGTGACCTTACCTGCAATTACAAGGTACTAAGCACGACCTCAAGAAAACCCTGTGTGTTCACATGGGGATGACAACTGCTTTGCTCTGCAGTGTTGCCACCACGCTGGGTCTCGTCAGGGTGTCTGCGCAGACTATGAAGCTGGTGGGCGAGCACACGGTCTTCTCTGAGGTCGTCTCAGACCAAGAGGCTGTAAAAGCCGTGGATCACTTCGTAGGTAAGTGAGCTCTCCCCCGTAACACATCAGCAACAAAGCTGGAATGACAGCGCTGGTCCTTGAAAGTGAACTTCTTTCTGCAGACGATGAGAAGATCCTGGTGGAGCCGGCCTGCGGGGCGGCCCTGTCAGCCGTGTACAGTCACATCATCGGAAAGCTGCAGAGGGAGGGCAAGCTGGCGAAGGAGCTGGGTCCAGTAGTGGTTGTGGTGTGCGGCGGCAACAACATCAGCATGGAGGAGCTGAGGAGGCTGAAGAAACAACTCGGAATGATGTGATTTCCTCGTCTCCCTCACAATTTTTGTGCTTAAGGGATACTTCCCAAACAAACCCCTTCTATGCACTGGGACAGATAAACATTAATTGAATAATGTTTTTATTTTAAAAAAAAAAAATGTATTTGAAGAATGGATGTAGTTGGTCCCAAACTGAGAAACTTTGTGTCAAACCAATAGATTTTTGTATTTTGTTTTTGTACCCTTCTCTTATTGTTTGTAAAGCACCTAGAATATATTAATAAATTGCATTTGTCTGCCTTTAATTTTTACCCTCTTTATTCTGTCTGATTACACACGGTTTATAAAGGAGATATATCACACAGTATGTGAATAGAGTCCTGTTAGGTTAGTTATAAATGTATTTGGTTAGAACTATATCTTAGCCTAAAGTAAAAAAATAAAATAAAGTATGGAAGGTAAAAGTCATTATTTATTTGGAATCATTAAAAAATGAAATGGGACTTTTATTTTGAAAGGACAAAATAATTATCAGAACAGAAGTTGCTTAATGCCATTGTATAAAAAAATAATTGAGCGGAGATCAGTTAATTATAATTTTAATAATTAATAACCCATGTCTCAGTATCAAGTGGCTCAGGTTAGCACAGTGACAGGAGTCCTTTAAGTTTTGTGTCTTCAAAGATCTGAGGTTTTGATGAGCTACACAGATAAAATCCTGTTTCTATTTGGCAGTAGCAGGAAATTGTTTTAGGAGAGAAAAATAAAGACTCTGATGTAAGAAACAGGAGATTTTTGAAGGTTCGGAGTCTGACTGTGATAAAGGGGTGTCAACAATAACGTTAGTATGACATAATCTCTGTTGTTTACCTCATGAACTGTTGTTGATGCATGCCCTCTGTACATTGCATTCCACTGATTAGTCAAGGAACTGAGAAGCACAATGGATCCAGCCAGAACCGGTCTACCCCAGTAGTGGTCGCTCTGGTCTGGTTTACAGTCAGCAGTGACACAATCAAAGCAGGGAATTGCGTAAAAATGCATGAGATGCTCATCATGATGCATGACTGAGGAGCCAAGACAGAGTGGATTTTTAATCCAAGCTCCAGTTTTAGGAGGGAAAACAAAACAGACATGAGCATCCAAGCCATGTTTGTACATGAAGACATTTTTATTATGACACAAATCTTAAATGCCATTTCCGTTCTTCTCTTTTTTATTTTTTTACATCTGTATAATCCATTTTAGATATGTTACGCTTCTGGTGTGCAGAGGTAAGACAATAAAAGTTAAGTTAATGCAACCATAAATAACTGTAATAAATATCAAGTAAATATACAGCACATATTTTTATCGCAACACCTCTTTTGTATGAATATGTCCATTTTATAACATACCGTTCCCCTCCTGCGGAGGTGAAGCGGGACTCGAAGAGAGAGCATCCATGTTAGCAGCGGCTTATCACCTTTGAAGAAAAAAACAAAAAAGTCGAAAACAAAAACCAAACTCGCAAGCAGATTCTACAATCCAGTGTGCAGAATGTTGATTCAGCTATCAATTCAAGTAAAATGCTGATGTCACATAAGAAAACATGTTTTTTTTTTTTTTTTTGTCTTTTTTGTTAACAGCAGAGCAGAATAAATCAAACCCATCTGAGTACAAGACAAAGGTGATAAGATTACTTGTATCTCCAAAATTCATAAAAATTAACACTTAAGCAAACCTTGTTTGCTCTTTTTTGTTGTCGGAAGATAAAATGAGAAAAAAAAAATCAAAAATTGCCATCATAAATAACTTAATTCTATTTACAAGCTCTAGAACTAATGATGAATAGCATGAAAAAACTTTTATGAAAGAAAAGGCAGATGTTAGAACAACCTGCCTCCTCTCCCCAGTGTAAGTCTGCATTGTGATGTGTTTTATGGTAAGGGGGCAGTCAGGCTTGTTGAACATTCAGTAGCACACAGAAAAAAAAATGTAAAAGCAGCTTATGAGATCTTGAAAACAAAACTGGTTTGATTATTTTGAAAAATCCTCATTTGCTGCCACAGCAACCAAGATCTTACAAAAAAAAATCAATAAACCTAACAGATTAATGAGTTTTTTTTTTAACATGAATTAAATACCCTCTCTTCAGCAACCCTAATAAAATGTAGTTTATATAGGCATAAGTTATTAGTCCATTAGCAGGATGTTTTTTAAACAGGCTGTAAAACGAAATATTGTCCTGTACAGCGTTTTCATTTGTTCCGAGCTGCGCAAAAACAGGTGCAGCCCCGAGTTTCCTTTTCTTTCTGGAAGAAATCGTACCTCACCCTCCAATGTCAGGTTATGTGATGACAATCATAATGCTTTTTCATTTCACATACAGCCAGGATAACACTCTCAGTAGAGACCCTTACAGCAAAGGCATGGAGAAAGAAAAAGAAGAAGAAGGCAAAGAAAAAAAAACTGTCACAGTTGCTTTCACTTCAGGCTTCACATTCAGTGCAAACAAACTTTGCAGTAAAGTCAGTGCTGATCTAGATCATCATCCCTGAATTCCCTATTTTGCGAAATTCAAAATTTGGATTAGATGCAAATAAAAATGTGAGGATAAAAACAAACTAATTGGCAGAAAACAATATTTTTAAACTCAGGCTTTGTGGTGCAGCAGAGCCAGGGGCGCGAGGGGAGGAGTCAAAAGTAAGATGCACGCGGGAATGATGGGTCATCAGCTCGTCTTAACCACTCAGAGGGTCCTCGCGGTAGTGGATGGCGTAGCGTAGCTTCTCCAGCATGACATCCAGAGAGGTGTACTGGGGCAGTTTGACCATGAACATGCAGGTCTCCACTCGAATGTAGCGTGAGTCTGGCTGACCTGCAGAGGTGAGGAATCATGAACACATGATGAATGCTTACTACAGAAACTGTCTGAAACAAGAGGGCAAAAACAAACAAACAAAAAAAAAAAACCCTGTCCTACAAAATCTTTGTAACCACATTAATCTCATCTGGAGAACAAAAGACTCTGAAAGCTCAAATTCCATTTCTGCAGCTAAGATCACACAGAAATCTAACAGTATCTGGGTCTCTGCATTGCAATTAACAAAAACAACTGCAAATGTAATCAAATTGAATAAAACGTGTAAAAAGAAGAGTGTGAGACCACATCATTCTCTTTTTCATGATCAGCATCAGTATTCTCGGCACTGATAGAAGGAGTGTGACCCACTCCTGAAGTCTGTTCAGAACACTGAGGCTCCAGGATGAAACACTGCAGGTTCATGTGAAAGTTAGTCAACTGATTCTATCATTCTTGGGTATGAAATATTGAGACGATCATGCTAATAATTGAATAAAAATGGGTTTGCAGTTGTGCTCAATTTGTTTTGGTTGATAAGTTTTGTCATTTATTTTATGATTATATAACAGCAATATAATTGTAAAACCTTTTAATCTATTGTTACTAGAATAAGCTTAAACACATTCTCTAATCACCTGCAGTACAATAGTGTCTAGTTGCTGTTCAAAGTCAAAGCTCTTAAGGTATATAATTCAATTAATATATAAAATTTTTTAAATGGAATTTTATACCAATATTGCTTATTGTTGCATTTTTGAGGAAGAACTTATTTGAAGTTGGATGTATTTTACTTTGAAAGACACGTGTATGTGTGGCTGCCAAAAATAAAATATGATCAAATTTTAACCAATATAATAATATAACATTTTTATAGGTCTATAAGTTAAAAAGGACCTATTCAACTTTTTGTTTTTTTTATTACCGTTTTTCAAGGGAAACTGGTCAAAAATAAAGGTTGAAATGTTTTTTTGTTTTTCCAAAACAATGAGGTGAGACTTGGTGGCTCTCCCTGGGGTTGAATCAGTAAAAACTGAAACAAATGACTCTTTTAATGACCGTTGAACTAAACAAATGTGATGCTAAAAAGCAAAAACTTTTCAGAACTGATAACTATGGAATCTTTCATAGTTTGCATTTAGAGTTTTCTACAAGGAAAAAGAAAACAGAAAGCAATAACTTCTCTACCAAAAAGACAAACACTTGCAGCCTCCATTCATAAAAACAAGTCTTCATGCCGGACATTCCAGCTTTCTGCACTAATGACAAGTGCAAACAAATAAAGCCCCATTTATTCAAAACAAAAGCCAAAGCTGTTGATACTCTGCCAGAGAGTTAGAAACATTTTTAAATACTTAATCTCCAAGTTTAATTATTACAGTCGCCCAGCACTGACAGGACAGCAATTATTATCAATGCTGGCATTTTTCGTAACTCATTCAGAAAGTTTTAAAAGAAAATTTTAGGGTAAAACTCTGAAACTAATGAACAAATTATGGAATAATCACATTTCAATGAATTATTTTTAGTTTCAACACAGTCAGCATTTTATAAAGAGGAGTTTTAAAAAGTTAGGAGCTAAATTTGTGTTTCTTCTACAGGGGAAAGCTTTACAGAAGAAAAGGTATAGAGCGGTTACCTGCAGCCCCATCAGGAGGAGCGATCTTCATGGGGTAAGGGGGGACGTGGGCTGTGTCGGGGCCTCCGTCCTTGCAGGGGCAGGTGAATGGGATTCGCTCCTGGTTGCATGCAAACTTGATGAACTTGCAGAGCTCTTCCTGAGTGAACATCTCCAAGGCGGTCCAGAAAAACTCAATGTGCTGGTCGGTCTCCATCAGACCCACTTGATACATGGTGTGAGCCTGGTGATCATGGCACACATAGTGATGGTTTGTTGACAAAACAAAGTTTTTTGATAGAAATCTCACTTGAGATTTGTAATTTTTACCTTGAGGAACTCCAGGTTGATGTAAGGCAAGCCGCAGGTGCGTAGCTCTATCTCCAGAGGGCTGAGCATAGTGAGCAGCTGCAGGGGGATGATGGAACCGAGTCCTGCCCGCACCGCCGTCATACACTCCAGGTTCTGCAGCTCTCTGAGACGGAGGCTCCGCACTGCCCGTGCATACACGTCCTTGTTCTCCCAGCTTGACAAGTACATACAAAAACTGCTAAATTAAACATGCACACTCAAGATCTATTACTGTAAAATGCATTCTGTATTTACATGATGCCAACAGAAATATCCTGTTATTCCTCTACCTGACAGTGAAGCTCCGCCCTCCCTGACAAAGCTCCACCTCTTCACCTGTCATAGTGTAGTAGGTGAACGTGCAGCAGGGTCTGCTCGGGGAGTCTGGGCTTTCCCCTGAATGATGCTGGGAGGAGATTTCAGCACACAGAGCTTCCAGCTCGCTTTCATCTGCCACCTGCAGCACAATATTCACAATATTCAAATTGGCTTATGAGAGCTAGACTCGGAACATAAAAGCAGAATGCTGTGACTCAAACTAACATTTTCAAACTTCTTGACATAGTTGTAAGTGAGCACATCAGCTTCCTGCAAATCCTGCTCCGGGTCCAGAGGCTCGCCCACCAGGCCCTTCCAGAAGGAGCCCAGCAAGTCCAAAGGAAGCGGCACATCTGCGCGGATGGCGATGCCAAGCAGCTGACCAAAGAAGTGTAACAGCTGTTCCTCTGCATAGCTGATAGGGCAAGGAGTCAGGATGTATTTCCCCTGAAAGCAGCAAAAATATTCAATGACTCAGCTGTTCAAATGTGATAAGAGTAAGTTTTTATCAATGAACTGTTATCAGTCAGCTTCAAGAGACCAGCATCACTTTTTTAAACAAAGCTTGAAAAAAAGGAAAGTGTTGAAAAAAAAATCCTTGCAGACACTAGCAGCAGACCACAAAGAGGACAATATGTTCCCGTAACAAAACCCATATGGTTCAGAGAAGAACATCGTGTTTCACCTTGTTACGGTTTGCTGAAGCACTGGGACAGGGGAGCAGCAGGGAGAGCGCAGAGCTCTGCAACTCCTTACACACCTGCCACAGGAAGTGCCTGAAAGAGCCACCTGAGAACACACAACAACCACAGATTTAAAAGTAAAAAACTGGTTTAATGCATTAGCAAAAAAAAAGGAACTGGGAAATGAGGAATTCTAACTTGTGCCATGAACTTCTTCTCCAGTGAAGCGAATGTTGAAGGCGTATGTTGGGTCTCCTCCACTGGCCAGTTTCACACAGAGCTGGGATGACGGCACGCAAGATAACTGACGTGCCGCCTGGCAGAAGTAAGTGTTTTCTGACGATCTGATCTCACCTGTGGGTAAAAAGCCAGGATACATTAAGACTGCTTTAACTGAAGCTCAAAAAAAAAAAAGCATAAGAGGAGCATGTACCTCCAACAATCTCAAGAGGGTCCAGAGTAATTTCTGGAGCAGCGTGGTCAGCCGTTCGCTGCACTGTAGCATTTAATACTCTGTTCATCACAGTGACTTTAGTGTCGTAGAAGATCAAACCTGTTTTCAGGGCAGAAGTGAGTTTCATAAACTCCAGGTATTATAGAAATCCTTTTCACATATGTTTGGATATGTTGTTTACCTTTGGCCTCACAGAGCAGAGCAGCAATGCTGTTCTGATACGTGTGCGTCTGTCTCAGCTCCACTAGCGGGAGAAAGAAACTCTCCAGGGTGTTGTTAAGTGACTGCAGCAAAGCAAAGCGCAGGCGTAAGCTCTCCACGGGCACATCTGTAAACAAACAAGCGCAAACAAAACACTTAGACATACAGGGATGCCACATACGAATATTTTAAGCCTGTTCTCCAGTTTCAATGGTAAATTACAGTGGAAAAATGAAGAATGGATTCATGCAAATACAACTCGATTGTAAAAAGCAGAGCTGGATTCAAACATTTCATTTTTTTTGGTGTAAGATCTTTTTTTTTTGTCACTTACTGAGCAGACAGGCCACACGGGGATCAGCGGCATCACTGGGGTCTAGGTACACTTCATGGGGGTGCAGTCTGGCCGGCGTGATTGCCAAGTGTCGGCACAGTCTGTTGATATACTGCACCAACGCCACATCCATCACCAAGCTCCACTTCCGAGAGGCCTTCTGGGCGTGACGAGTATCAATACAAGTGCATCTGAAGACAGAGAGGAATACTTTTAAAGAAAGAGATGTGACTTTTGACCTAAGGAGTTACACAATAAGGAAGTAAAATGTAAAAGGAAAAATTGATGATATAAATGATTTTAATCTAAAAAAACATTTGAAACGATAAAAATAGACATGCAAGTGTCTATAAATGGTTGGTGCTTATACAATTTAGTACAACTAAACAGTCTGTCTAACTACTCCATCAGTAACTTAAAATGAAGCAGTGTCTTCCAGTTATGCAGCTGAAACTCTCAAACCTTTTAAAAATGATTTGTAATTGAGTTTGATAAAGTCTGATTAGCAGTTCACTATTAGACACACCTGTCCAACTGCTCGTTTCCACAAATTTTTATCAGCCAATCACATGGCAGCAACTCAGTTCATTTAGGCATGTAGACATGGTTAAGACGATCTGCTGCAGATGATAAGGCACCATGTCATAAAGTTGGACAACAATGAGGTCGCTGGACTCTAATGACCTCCACAGACACCAGATCTCAACCCAACAGAACACTTTGGGATGTGGTGGAACGGGAGATCAGCATCACAGATGTGTAGCCGACAAATTTGCAACAACTGTGTGATGTTATCATGTCAATGTGGATCAATCTCTCTGAAGAATGCTTCCAGTACCTTGTTGAGTTAACACCAGCAAGGATTAAGACAGCTCTGACGGCAAAAAAGGTTCAAACCCGGTACTAGCAGGGTGTACCTAATAAAGTGACCGGGGAGTGCATGTGACAGCGTTCGGGCTGTGCTAGTGCTGTGGATAAACTTTCCCCGACTCACCTTTCAAAGTGAAGGTCATAACCACAGGCCAGAATGGCTCTCCAGACACTGCGGACGTCCTGCTTGGCACGGTCAACAGAAAACCTATGGAAGCCTTCCAGGGTCAAAAACTTTTCCTCTGGAACTAAAAAAATTAAAAAATACGGGGAAAATGTGAGTATGCTCATGCATCCTAATTTACAAACAAATTAGATAAGGCAGCAGTAACATATATTGAGTAAATCATTCTTCATAGCCATTGTATTTGCAGTGCTGAAGCAGTTTGAGAGGAAATATGGATACAAATGTCTGTGCAGCTGAAAAAAAGTTTAAAATGATGAAGCGTCAATCTTTCTCAAAAAGCTTTGGTGTAAAAGTAATGTTGCTTTTGCAGAAAATGCTACCCGCCTGGTATCGTTCATCTTTGCAGTGAAGTTGCTACCCTGATGGAGGGTGTATTGCTATTTTTAGAAATGGAAACTGGGCACTTGCAGTAAATCTGCTACTTCAAGAAAAGAAGCAGACATCTTTGCGCCTAGGAAACAATCATGAGGTGACCAAATCGTGCCCTGTGGTTGGACAGTTTAGCCCAAGTAGCAATCACAAAGTAGGTGAATTGGTCCTAAATGAAAGCCACTTAGAGTATGTTGGATGAGGTCAAACACAATGCATTTCTCCATATTGAGGGGCGATATTGTTGCTATGCAACAGAATCAAACTTATCAGAGGACGTGTTTCATTTTACAAACCTTCAGTTTTTTTGGCAGGTGATTTTTCTAGATCTTTCTCATCGGGTCTGGATTTTTCAGGGGATTTGGGCTTCAAAACTGTCTTCTTCTCACTCAATGCACTCCTGCAGAAGATAATAAAAAGCAAATATTTTAACTGTAGTGACTGTAGTTTGTTATTTGCTAATGTTTCATTTACTGTAATTATGAGAGAAGTGACTCACCTGACGCTGTTGAGTACAGACTTTTCTTTCGTGGGAGGTTTGGTAATGGGTCTCTTGGTGCTCACTACCTTCCCTTGATGCTGCTCTTTTCCTGCCTTGCTGTACTTGTTCTTGTTCGGCTTGGTTGTTCCATACTTTCTTAGGATCTGACCAGTAATTGATTGTGTAACAAAAAGAAAAGGATTCAGGAACTGACTAAGCAATTTTGTTATTTTAACAGAACTTTTACTGCCAAACACTTGTTACATACCTGAGTGAGTTGATCTTCAAGCATTTTCTTGGGAGGCCGGATATTGGTGAAGAAAGTATGAAGCAGGTTTCCTGGAGTCTGAGAGTTTATCTGTTCTTTGCTGAGGTAAATGTCCGACACCTTCACAGGTTTGGTTGGCGTGAGGCTGAGCATTTGCTCTGACTGCACACAGCTCTTAAAAATATCTGTCAGAACTTCTCGAGCTCCAGGTACAAGTTTGTCCCCTTGAAACAAACAAATTAAAGATTTTAGATTTCAGCATAGTAACAATAGTGACTTAGTGGATTTGAGTCAAACACAAACCCTTAATGGATTTATCCAGAAAGTAGTCTTCAAGAGCAGAGCTCCCTTGGGTGTCGAACAAACTTTGGTTAACGCTGGAAGCGGTGAGGATCTCCTCGTTGGTCAACTCCATTAGCTCCTCCTCTCCTTCCAAGCTGGACAAGCCAATCAGGTCGCTGCTGTTGAAAAGGCTGGCACGGATCTTTTCCACTTTGGCTCGAGAGCGAACCTGTTTTAGGAGAAGTTTTTATAGTAATCTCAATAAACAGTCAAACTGACAAAACATCAATTATTTGCCACATCAACACACCTCGATGACTGCATAGCCCTTGATGGGTCTGGCTGCGACTGCGCTGTTGTCCACAGAAGCGACTGTTTGCAGAGAGCCGCCGTCCACAGAGGTCGTCTCCGCGTTCTCCAGAGGCTCTCCCAAGCTGCCCAGACTGCCGAGGCTTCCTGTGCTACACAGGGAGGTATCGAGGCTCTCCTGACTAGACACAGTCAGAGGGTCATGCGGGCCTTGCTGAGTGTACGCCACAGCTGCAGCGGCAGCATGAGAGAGAGGAGGAACGGCTAACAGCTCCTGATCAACAGAAAGTTCACTGGCAGTGCGGGAAACTCCCTGAGAGGAGCTGCAGATGGAGGTCTGGCTGGTGGAAGCCGAAGCGCTCACACTCATAGCTGGCGTGACACTGCTGGAGCTATCGGGACTCTCGGGTCCTCCACTGGTGTTAAATGGCCGTTCGGGTTCAGAGCTGCCCTTCCCATCCTGAGGGCTCGCCACTGCATCTGTTTTCTTCTTGGGATCCTCCTCCTGCAGGGGGATGAAGATTTCGTCTTTGAAGAGCCCTCCGTGTGAATTGCACGCCCTGCGGATGGCATTGCGGACCACGGCCTCCTCCAGGTGTGTGGGGATTCCTGAGAGCACGAGGAGCCGGCTGTGGGCAGTGGGGCCCACCAGGGCCTGGCAGGCATCCGTCACCGCATCGCAGGTCACACTCAGACCCTGCGGGTCCTTGCTGGCGAGGTGCCGCAAGATCATGAGGAGAGTGAGGCAGCGGTGGAACCAGAGCATGTCCTCGGGCTTACTGCCCGCCATGTTGAGCAGGGCGCTGTCGCTCTCAGACAGTCTTGCACCTCCGCTTCCACGTTTCCCAGAAACTACAGCCGCCACAGCGGCTGCAGCTCTCTCCCGCTTAATCTTTACCTTTTTCCGTTTAGATAGCAAACTGGGGCTCTGAGGGGTCTGGCCTGGTGAGGATGAGGAGGACGAGGAGGAGTCGCTAAGGTTGGGAGCGCTGTTAGAGGACAGTGTTCCCACTGAAGAACTGCCAACATTCAAGGGAAGAGTGACCTCTGCCACAGCCAGACACACCTCCATGAGGGCGTGGAAGTAAGTGGAGAACCGACTCTGCTCTGCCCCCAGAGCCAGCGGCATACCTCCGGATGAAGACCCCCCAGTGCCGGCCACTCCAGCGGTCCACCCCTGAGTCTCCCGGTCATAAAGCTTGCGGAGCTCTGTTTGAAGTGCCATGAGAACTGCAAGGCAGGGGTTAAGTAGTAGAGCAATAGAGCTGGAAAGACCCGTAGGACTCTTCCGTTGCTCTAAGTGGTGAATTTTCTCAAAAGTTCTGCCAGTAGGTGAAAGATGAGTTCTTTGATGGAGGGAGCCAGGTCAGTAGTCCAAAGTAAGCCACCTATAAACAGGATGAAAAAACATTTTTTGGTCGTCTGAATTTTATCTTAACAGATCAGAAAGTTGATGAAGTTCATCGTACCTAGAAGCTCCACCACTTGCAGCAGCACTGAAGAGGGCACCGTGTCCAACTCCTCCTCTGAGCGCTCACTACTTTCTCCCAGCTTCCATGTCAGTAGTTGCTCAGCAAATGCCATGGCCAGAGGGAACTCAAGGGCAAGGAATGCAACACCAGTACAGCACCAGGAGGGGGTGACACTCCTGCAAACAAAACAGTGGAAAACTCCATTTGTGTGCCAGTTCATTATTTATTTTATTTAGTTAAATAAATAAAGCACTTACCCAATTTTATGTGCACTTTATCAGTCGGTATGATGACAGAGGGGTATTGGTTTGTGGTGGGAGGAGGGGTAAGGCCTGTGTTGGTTGGTGAGGCATCCAGAGGGTAACACACAGCCTCCATCAGATTTAACTGACCATTTTTACGCACTTTGTGACCCAGACAGTACACCATCACACGAGCCCAGGGAGCCTTGTAGAGGCTTGAGCTGGAGGACACCAAGTGACTTTTCAACATCTGCTATGAAGTAGCTATTCTTGATGTCAAAGTTAGAAACAACTTACTCCTTGCGACAACCGAGCTGGCTTTCTTTGCAGGAGACAATCACAAATGCAGCGCCTGGAAAACTGACATCCATGCTAACCTTCGACTCTGAAACGGGGAACTCCTCAGATGTGAACTGTTCGGGTGCATTCTGTTAAAATCAACAACAGAGACGGTCATTACTTAGCTACTGGAGACATCTGCATTACATCACGGAAAAGCTGACCTGAAGAAAACAGCAGATCTGCTTTGTGAGCTCCAGCAGACTTTCCTCTCCTTGATGCAAGGCACGAGTGATGGCCACTGTCAACCACTCCCGAATGGGCTGAGCATTACCCTGATAAAACAGGTCTGTGGGAGAGCAGCTCTGGCCTTCCAGGTTGTGAAGCACAGATTGAGCCAACAGAATAGAACTAGAACTGATAGTGCCATCTGCAGGACAAAAAAAGAATTGAGACAGTTTTATTAAGACAAAAATAATACTTTTATAGATATGTCAATTTTCCATGGGGAAACTACATATAGTATACGCAGACTATAAAGATTGTGCTTTATTGTTAGTTTAATACATAGTTATTAAAAAACCCTAAGTAGTAAGAATCTAAAACAGTGCAAAAATGCTTGTGGAATTTATAAAACAGACTGCACTAAGCAGGAGTTTGGCTTGGCAGGAATTTGAACTGTTCCTGCATTGCTTTATTAATGGGAGTGCACATACATGTAACACATTCCAGTTAAAATGTGGGTAGTCTCAATGTTTCCCAAAAGCAAATGTGAATGGCAAAGATTTGTTCCACTTCAAATGTTATGCTCATAAAGACATCTGTGATGGAAGGTAGAAAGGCGCCATTTATCACATTTATCATTTCCTGCACATGGAATCTTGCTAAAGCAAAAAGCAGAACTGGAACAGACCTTTATGGTGCATTCACACTGAACGTGGTTCGTGCGGTTTAATGTTAAGTCGATGGAACAGACGCGATATGAGGTGATCTGAAGTCCCGCGGCACAATTTGAGCGACAGGCACAGTGCGAAGGTCTGGGAGAGCTTAACTTGAGCGATGAGGCGCGAATAGGACAGTGCAGCCAAAATTTGAATATTTTAATATCTGACAGGTTTCTGTGTCGCATCTACTAATCAGGAGCTCAGCTTTGAGCACGTGACATTTTAGTGACTGGATCAGCAGGTAGAATACTAGCCCAAAGCAAGCGTTTTTGTCCTAAACTTCCATCTTTGTCCTTAGCCTGCTGGAGTTGCAGGGTTGCAGAGCAAGACATTAAAAAAAAAGGAAGGAAAAAAGGTTTCATTTTTTCTCCCTCGGTTTAATACTAGACAGCGAGTCTTCAAGCTCAGCCACAGAAACACAGTGGAAGAGACACAGCTCCCTGTACCAGGAAAATCTTAATAGTAATTATGTAAACTCAAACATGGAGACATGATTACCGATGCTTTAGTAGAACTCTTCACAATAAATAAATCTGATTTTTCAATATCATCTGTGACTTCCATACAGTTCAAGTGAGAAATCCAGACACCGTTCCTTACAGCAATCATCCTAAATGAATTAACTCGTAGCTCCTCCCACGTACGGTCGCAGCATCAAGCTTAGGAGTACATTTTTTGACAGACGATGAGCAGGAAAGTCATCGCGTGACAAAAAAGGGGCGGGGCACGCAAATTTGTTGTGCGAATCACGTTTGGTGTAAATGCATCTTTACACTTACCAGGGAGGGGAGGGGCCAGAAGTTGATTCGAAAGAAGCTGTAGGTGTTCCAAAGTGATGTCACGAATGGCGGGTATGTGGAAGAGGCGAGTGAACGTGTGGGGATTCTTGGGAGCGAAGATGTTGAGCAAGGCCATGCGGCAGTATAGTCGAGCCAGCGCGCTCTCACAGCGAAGAAGTTCCCTGAAGCAAAGCAGAGAGACACATTCAGTCTCAGGTAGTTGGTTAAATAAAAAGGCTTGTCCCCTGTGATATAATTTTACCTATGAATCTGAATGTTGCTACTGTCCAGTGAGACTAGACCGTTGGCTGCGGTGCGACGAGAACCAGCAGGCGGGCGCTCCAGCATTTCAATGGGGTACCAGTATCGGACTAGGACACCTTCACTGCGCAGGTAAGTCTCCACCTGCACCAGCTCATTTGCCTTCAGGAAAACATAAAGAATCCAAATGAGTTTGATCCAGACAGAAAACTAAAACATGAAGCACAAATTATTTTACTTACACAGTCCACATCCAGCACCACTCCATGTAAACCAAAGGTCTTCAGCATGCCTCGGATAGCAAATTTAGGCAATGCTGTTCCCCCGGTTGAACTGGTGGTGTTGTTGATGTCAGGACAGCGGATGACCACAGTTAACCCTGAGTATAATCAAGATGAGTTAAAAAAAAATCTAAGAGATAGGAAGACATGTACAGTTTAACATTTTATTAAGTATTTTTATTACCTTTGCGAACTTTGTCGATGGTGAACTTGTTGGCTTCATCTTTAATATCCTCGATTGTAGGAAGGTAGAGATCACGAGGGATGCCGCCATTCTCCTCATAGAGAAACTCCACCGTCTGTCTTGCAATATCCACCATGCCTGTCACCAGTCAATCACACAATTAAACTTTTACAGGCGATGTGAAAGAAACAAGATGCTGTCCACCAATGATAAACATTTGAGGCTCCTTTATAATTAAAATCAAAACTGACGGCTGTGTGGTGGTTTGGAGTTTGCACTATCTCCTCACAGAAAAGAGCCCCTGGTTCAATTCCTGACTGGATTTTTTTGTATGGACTTCACATGTTCTCACTGTTCACGTGTGGGTTTTCCCCAGCTTCTTTTCACAGTCAAAAAAGCATGTTTTATTGATCAAATGACTAAATTCTCCCTTAGGTGTGTGTGCCCCTGCAATGGGCTGGAGAACTGTGCAGGGTGTACCCCACGTATACCCTAAAGTAGTTGGAATAGGCTCCAGCAACCACTATGACCCTGCACAGGGTGGAGCGGAAAGAGGAGATGGATGAACGGAATCAATACTTATAGTTGAGTGGTGGAAGACTGTTCACACTGAGACTGGTAGATAGTTTCCAATCCACAATTAGGTCATACCAAAGACTCTTTAAAAAATCCCAGACACCACTAACCCTATAGCTGTGAGACAGCTGCTTAACCTGCAAACCACATCACCCATGGATAAGGAACAAGATCTTGGCACATATATGAAGCTAAAGGCAAACATTTTAGCTTTTATTTATTTATTGCTATGTCAATATGTTTTATTACAGATTCGTGATCTTATAATAATAATTTTACACTCTTTACCCAACTGCAGGGCTCCCTTGATTTGGTCAAGGCCAGATTTCCTCTCTGCCTCGTTACGGAACCGCCTCCGAATTGTAGGAAACACTTTAGTCTCCCAAGCCTTCACCAGAAGAGCGTAATGATCCTCCTAATACCAAAACCAAATCCCAATTAGACAAAAAATTATTACACAAGTTGTAAAATGGAGTTTGGAAAATTCCCCTTACTCTTGGGACATCGTCATCATCCTCATCATCACTCTCATCATCTGCAATGGGTGGAGGATGGGGCTCAGGTCCAGAGGTAACCAGGTTCTCATAGCTCAGCTCAACCTTGTAGTGGCATGAGAGGTCACTGTTGTACTCTGTCACAATAAAAAAGAGCAAAAAAAGAGATTACTGACTATTGAAGAACACACACACAAAAAAAAATCTATGAATTGAAAAACTTACGCTGTTGAGCAACTGCTACAGCTGCAATCCGACAAGGTGGCCCATGGGAGCCAGAGTCCGAGGTGACACTTGCACCTGCATCATTGTCACTGTCTGAGGCCATGGCAAAGGGCAGCGCTTCAAAATTTGCACTTATTTCTTCCGCGAGGTCCACACACAAATCAGCAGCATTCCTGTGAGCTTGGCCTTCTGCGTACGCGAAAGGACGGCTTCCAAAGTTTGCACGAATCTTTGAGTTCTGCAGTCAAAGTGGAACAACCATCAACATGTGAATGTTCCATGCTGACCGAAGGTTTAACAAAATTTGAATAAAACAAAAACACAGTACCTTCTTTTGGATGTGCACAAGAGGCCACATTCCACCTGCTACATCATCCAGGAAGGGGCTGAGTCGCTGCCCACAGTAGGTGAAGTAGACCCTGCCTTTAGGAGCCTGACCTGGGGGTGGAGGGGTGCCCTCTGAGCGCTCCCAGCCAATTCCAGCCACGTCACCTGCATTCACAAGGCAAGTTATCAAATCAGCAAAGACTGCATGCAAACTAATATGTATGTAAGTGTATGAAGTACAAGGCCTAAGAAGAGTTTATTTCAAACCCTTAACATATCATCCATAACAGCTTTATGGATCTTTGTGCTGAATAAAAGAAACAAGAAAGATATTAGACTGAATGTGAAATGAGCAATATTCATCCCATCTCACCGGGAAGTAGAGCCACATCCAGCCTGACACTCTTCCACTGCAGCAAACTGGAGCCATTATAATGCACCGCTCTGCCATTACTGCACACAATCCAGAAGACACAATTAGAAACAAAAAGAGCAAGGAAGTCAGGAAAACAAGAGGAAAGTCTTGTTTGATACCCAGGTGTACATACTTATGAAACAGACATGTGCCAACTGGGTTGGTCCATGCTCCGTCTCGCTTCTCTGCCTCTGTGGCAAAACCAAAAGACACAATGGGGCCACTGTCCTCCTCAGAGTCTCCATAGGAGACAACTTCTATCTCCCAGTAAAAGGATGGTGCCTAAAGATTGAAAATTGAAGAGATTTTTGATGGAAACATTTCATTTATTATATTATTGTTTGATACTGACTTGGAAAACAAAAGTTCAGTAAAGCAGAGTGTTAACCTGAATTGGTATAGGAGAGGTGGCATAGATAAAAGTTCCTCGAGGCAGCCCTCCTCCTGCACTCGGGTCAGCCAAAAAAGTGACGGAAGTGAGTCGGGCGGAGAACATGCAGGCACGGACTGGTGGGAACACTCTGGATGGACACCAAGTAATCTCCTTGGGCTGGCATAGCAATCACATCAAAAAAAGGATTATGTTATGAATAAAAAGGTAAAGAAAGAAACACAGTGGCAGAGACTTCTACCTGCCGCCTGTCGGTCTGCAGAGGTGGAGGTGGTGGACGAGCGCAGTCTCGGTAAAGCATTCTCACTCTTTCACACTGAGCCTCAACCACGCTGAGACGTTCCCCTGCACAAGAGGACAGAACCCTGTCAGGTAAACCTGCGTTGTTGCGCTGAGTCGCATGAGGTTAAAAACTCACCAGGACTGCACTCTTGCGCAACCAAGTTAAGAACTTCAACGGCAGCCGGACACTGCTGAATAAACTCTTCACAGAAGGAACTGTCTTCCAAGAGCTGTGCCATCACCAGGCATGCTCTGTAAAAAAAAAAAAAAAAAAAAAAAAATTTTTTATAAAGCCTTCATTTGTAGATCCTATAATATGAGGAAACACTTCCTATATTTATTGAGATTCTAACAAAAACGTTGAAAAAATAAACCCTTTGTTCAGCTTCATAAACAAACCTAGTTCTAATTTCTGCCAACAACCGCACAGCAGCCATCACTGGGCTGGAGCCATCCCCTGTGGCTGGAAGAGACGTGTGAATGGACAGACTGCCCTCTTGTGGCAGAAGCATGGACTGCACCGCTTGGACTACTTTCTCTGTGATTGAGAGCTTGTAGAGAGGAAGAGCCTTTGGGGAGTGGACCAGAAATACAAGAAAGAGACAAATGAGATGCAGGGCCCCACTTTTCAGAAGAATAACGAACACGCTATTGTTAGAATACCTACCTCGGATCTGGGAGTGCAGAGGCGCGATACCGGAACCGTCAGGACATCTGAGGCTTTGCATGTTCTCCTGTACTCACATGAAGGTAATTTGACGGTTGCAATTCCCTCTTGCTCGTTTATGGACATAACAATGCCCACGCTGCCAAGCACACCTTTACCTACAACCTGTACAATGGCAATCACTTAAAATTTAACCCAAGCCAATGTATCACATAGATAATTAACACATTATTTAGGAACAAAACCACATTTTATTTGCCTTTACTGACCTGGACCTCTGAGCCAATCTTAATAGTTTCTTTGAAGCCTCCTAGTGCACAAGAGCAGCAACAGCTTGTCTGCCAATAGCCTGCAGTTTAGCCAGTCTTCTGCCACTGCTGCTGCCATTCTCTAAAATGCTCTCTGCATACTTCCCCAGCTGAGGGATAAACATCAGTGCGCGTGATAGTACCTAACAAAGAACATAAATGCATTTTTTTTAACACAACTGTAAAAGAGACCCAAAATTATATATAAAACTATAAGTAATTTATTTAAATGGAAAGAGATATCAGCTTCTAAACTGTGATGTGAGTAAGACAAAGGCTTACTTTTTCCACAGTGCTTGTCCAGATTTGTGCAGTGTTGGACTCTGGAGCGGTCAACAAACTGTGCAGGAGTGCAATAACTTCTGCAGCCATACTGTTGGCCACATGGCCACTTATAAATGGCCGTACAGGATCTGACCTATTAAAGGAAGACCAAAAGAGGAAATTTTATAACCAGATTTACCAAAATATGGTGACTTTCAGGGGGGTTCTCTGTATAAAACCCTTTTTCTTTTCCATTTTTAAAATGTTACCTGGCTAACTCAGCATTCCTGTCCCTACAAACAACAGTCTGCGTGGTTTTCTTCTTGTCTCCAGCGGTTATGCCTCCTGCAGTCTCTTGAGCCAAAGCTTCTACTGGTGGACCAACGCTAACTATCAGTCCAGATTGAGCCCACTTGTTAGCCTTCCGCAGGGCAGCAGATGCTTCCTCTGTGACCACCTCACAGCATCCATTCTAAGAGAGGTTGGAATTAGGACAACTTTTAGCTAAAGGAAATGCTCGCTTTCATATAAATAGTGTAAACATCTTTTGTTTTTTAACCCATTTCTTAAAGACTCATACCTTTGTCATATCTCTGTCCATCTTAACCACCTTTTCCATGTTTGCCCCTGTGCCAAGTCTAAAGGGACGCCCCTCAGAGCTGCTGCATTTTATAGAGCGAGGGAATATATGAATATAAAAACCTGGGTATTCTTGGAAATATGCATTTCAAACAAGGTTATTAGGGGAGTTTGTACCTCAGAAGGGGCTGTAGAACCTCATGAGATGACTGATCTTCTCGCTTGTGGATGAAAATTGACAGTTTCCCATCAACTGCCTCTGCTTCCTCCCCAGCATCCTCAGACTTAATGGCCCCTTTGGAAGTGGCTCGGGACAGGCTGGTGTCTGGCTCAGAGAAGCTCGGGGAGAGAAGGGTCTGACAACCTGGCACAAATAAACCCCCTAAGTATTATTATCTATAAGTGGAAAGCATAACAACAGACTGTATAATTCAGCATTTTTTATTTTTAATTAAAAAAAAACTCAATTTAGTACATAAGCAAGATATACCGGGTACAACGTAATCTGCCAGCTTTGCCAACAGCAAGGCAGCTATCCGTGAAGCTGGGTCGTTAGCATCTGGCTGCTCGGAATCGAGGGTGTTTATCGAGTAGCTCCATGATGGTAGAGCTACATTACCACAGTCCTCCACACTCATAAGAGGCAAGGCAGCACGACAGAGCTGCAGGATGATAAGGACAAGCTTCGGAGATGGTCTCTGATCGAGCAGAAGAGACAGAAGCTTTGAAACACAAGCAGGCTGGCTTAGGATTGCCTTCCCTATGTGGCTCCTGGGAAGGAAAAGCAAAAAAACAAAAATACACATTAGTGTATACATTTGGCATAAAGCCAGACATGAGACTAATATTTAACTTTACCTTGAAAGGTCATTAAGGAGACTCAGAACATCCTGTAAAGCATCATTTCCAGCTGCCTGATTCCCACAGCACTCTGTTGCTCTGGCCAGGTGATTGGTTAGCAGGCTGGACACCTGCCTTGCAGACCAGAATGAACTGCATCTGTGGAACCACCTTTTAAAACAAAAAAAAAAAACACATTATTAACTAATTCTTTAAAGAGTAGTCCATAAATTAAACATAAAACACAAAAAAATGTTTGCATGAGGTTCCAGATACTTCTTACCTTCCACCTTCTCCCACTCGATGCATCGGTTCGCTAGCACCTGAAAGGCGGCCCAAGCCATAGTAGCCACTTTCTGCTTCTTGGTTTGTTTCTCATTTGAGCTGCACTCTCTCTGACCGCTTAAGCTACACAAGCTGTCCAACAGCTGAACGAGACCACTTCGAACAAGGCACTGTTCCTCACACCTACAAAAAAAAAAACAATAGAAATATTCCAGTTTGAAGCGGTATGGTCAGTACGGCTCATTGGAGGTACTTACCTGGTGTATGGAATTGTGCAAAGCAAGCCGATACTGTTGGCACATGCAATAGGGTAGCGAGCACACAATGACACCACAGATGTCATGGTCTCTCCAAAGGCCTCCTGCACCTGCTCTACCATCCCTCCACAGGTCAGCTCCTCAGTTCTGTAACAACAGCACAACAGCAAACCCTTAAAGACACTCACAGGCTGTACGAAAATAAACACAATTTCACTAGATTTGGACAGCTTTTCAAACCTTGGGCCACCCTGCAGCACCATGGTGACAGGCCCCACAAGATGCGTGACCCCACCCACTTTTACAGCAGCAGTGAGCAATTCCCTCATGTGAACCAGTGCTTGTTTGCGGGTGCTTCCTCGTCTCCAGCGCGTCTGCGCAGCTGACAGAAAGCTGCTGCTCGACACCTACAGACAGGAGTGCACATAAAAAAAGAAAAAAGGCGGATTAAAAACTTTTAAAACACAAAGACTTATTTTAAACTAAGAAAAAAAAAATGCATACAGCTTGATCTGGTGAAGTTCCAATAAATGCAAAGAGCTGTCCCAGCAGCACACTATATGTTGGCTTGTCTCTGCTGTCCTCCACGGCTAGAGACTGCAGCAGGGTGAAGGAGCTGCTGCGGTGGCTGGTCGGGTGGTGTCGCCTTCTAATATTAGACATTAAAAAAGTGATTAAAAAATACAGTTCATGTAGTAAGCTCTAGCATCCTGTCTATGAAAGAGAAATAAACAAAAATACCTTTGAGGCGCATGTGTAAACTCCAAGTCTTGACTAGCAATCATTTCCAAATCAGAAGGAGCTGACATGCTGCGCAAGAAGACGGGCTGCTTGACCATAGGAATCACCGTTTTGGCATCTGACACTGACTTAGACGCTAGAACAAAAATGAGGAAAGTTGGGAGGACACTTCATTTGGGTAACTATGAGTAATATTTCTAAAAAAACCCAAACTATATTTGAAAAATGTACATTTCAAAATGTCTGAAATCAAATGCTCACCTGTACTTGTTGTACCAGCGGGTGTGCTGGTTAGGCTTCTGCAGTGTGGAGCGATGGTAACATGGAGGAGCAGCTCAGAGCGGTTCATCAGACTCCTAACTAGAGTTTTCGTTTTGGCAAGTGGAATGTTGTCTTTGATGTGAGCCATATTCACCTCCTGGAAGAACTTCTCCCTGTGAGCGGAGGCGCAGTGTGTTAAAAGTACAGAGTGGAGCAGAGAGCTTGGCTTCAGATCTTGTTCTATTACATACCTCAGTGCGAGAACAACATTTTCTAAGTCGTTGAAATCCAAGGGAACCTCCTTCAGGGAACAGAGCAACTCCAGCTCCTTCATTTTGTTCTGGAGGATAAAAAAAAAGACAAAAGCTCTTAAATAAACGAAAACTACAAAAAAAAACTGTAGATGTATGTGTGATAGAGCACCTCGAAGAAGTGATAGTCATGAAAAAAGGGGGTGTTGTTCTCCAGTTTTCCTTGCTGCGCTTCGTCCACTTCATTCTGCCACTTCTGTTCCAGCTCTGCGACACTCTGACCAACAGAGGAACAGTTGGAACCAGGTTCAGTCATCAAAACATCTTTAAATATCAAGAGCTTTTTTTTTTTCTCAAGAAAATTCCAAAATTCTGATCGACGACAAACTAATCTGTACTTTTGGCAAATTATATACAGAATTTTTTTTTTGCAGTGTAAGCTTACCTGCAGCTGACGTTCCATCGCATTTATTTTCTTGAAGGTCTCAGCCATGATCTTACAAACCAGGTCATATTCCTCTGCATGATCTTCACGGTACTGATAGTTGACAAGTGACTGTAGAGCATCCACCAGGCTTAGATGTTTTATGACACAGGATACGATAACCTCCTCCATGACATCTGGCCGAATCACCTCCCTAAGTAAGACAAAAAGTGAAACATTGAACTGATAAAATATACTTTAAATGATATACAAGAAATTGTGTGGACAGTTGATTTTTCAAATACACAGATGAGGAAGAATTTTTTAATATACATTTTTTCTCTCAGAATTTTAAAATTTCTGCTATAAATTTAAAATAACTAGATATATAGCATTACCTGAAATAATGCTAGTGTGAATTCTGTAAGCTGAATTTGGTCGCTGAAGATATTAGTGATGATAGCAAAGCTAAAATATTAGGTAAACTCCAAATTAGCCTAAAAAAAAATAAAAAAAAGTCTAAATTAGCCAATACACCTAGCATGTAGCTGAAATATTAGCTTAACTCCAAAATAGCCTTTAAAAGCTAAGTAAATGCCAAAACAGTCGCAAAAGCTAGCATAATGCTAATATAACAGCACAAACTGGCTCAAACATGACATGCTGACTTAGAACTGCGATATTTTAAAACCTGTAAGGAGTTTTAAAAATAAAAGTTCAAGAGCCCAAAATGTGTTGAATAGTTTAAAAGAAACTCTAAATCTTATCTGTCTGGATAAGATAAGATTAGAAAATCTAAATCTGCAGGTCACATTGGCCACACAGGATAAACATAAAGTAGATGCAGCACAACCCTTTCATGGATTCTAATGGTGTTACAGACAGCGTCTTACTTGATGCTTGGGCGGAACTGCGGTCGAGCCCTTCCAGACACTTCTCTTAGCCTACACATGATGCCAGGTGGAAGGCGGATGCGAGGTAGGTCAAAGTATGTGCCAGGCATAAGGCCTGGAGGTGGGATGAGCACATCAGACGGGTAGGTGAACTCTCTGTCCTCTTCGATTGTGAGTGGTAGGGGTGAAGGGCTAGGTGTGAGAGCAGGAGAAATAGCACCATTTGCTTCAACCTGCCACTGACACCTGAGAAAGAAAAACAGAAAAAGGGGTTTCATCAAAAACTTTCTGCAACATAACAGTGACTGAAATACAATGTTGTGCTTTTTCTCGTTCCTCACCTTTGCAGCAGCTTCGAGCAAAGCAAATCGTGGCAAGCCTCCTCCTCTCTTGTCACCTCTGGGCCGTTGTACAGAATGCGGAGCATCGAGCAAGCCAGCACTGACAGACCGAGTGCGAGGTCGGCGAGGAAAGGGAGGCCTCCAGAGACATCCTCAGAGGACTCCTGACAGCAAAAATCAGAGATTATAAAGATATCAAATCCTTCTGCAGCTGTCAGCTGCAACTAAAGATAAAAAAGGGGTCTACCTGTGCTCTGACAGTGCAGGAGAACCCCCACATGGCTTTATCAGGGGTGTTGTGCTCACGACCACTCCTCATCTCAAAAGAAAATGTAACAGTGTCTCCCTCAACCTTTGAAAAACAAAAAAAAATAAAAAAAAAAAAAAAAGAATATTAGCAGAATGGTTCAATATTGTGCAAATTTCTAGAGCCATTATTACCTTTACAAGATCTTTTGGCCATCCTGTCCCTAACACACTGCGACTGCCATAGCCCAGAGTGTTTCCTCCGTATTCTGCTACTTTACGACTATTGGTGTTGGGTCCAGCATAGATGACCAGCTAAAATATGAGATGGTGAGTTTGCACTTGAGATATTGCACAAAAATTAATGAAAAAGTTGGACTGTTTGGGATAAATTGAAAGTTACTTTACCTTGTCATAGTCATATTGCGAGGAGCAACGCGAATCGAAGCGAAGGTAGAGGCAGCGGGCTCCGGGGATGTGCACAGTCTCCTTGAACTTGTAATTATCTCTAACCGGATGGACAGTCTCTACAGTTTTTCCAGCAGCCCACGGAGCAGGGATCTTCAGTCCGGTGAGGAAGCCTGGCTCCTCGCGCTCGTCGAGAATTCTTGGTTTGATGACACACATGGAGATGTTGATAACAGCCGTCACATTGGGATAAATTAGCTTCTGACAGACACCAGCAGTTTAAACTTTACATACCGTCCCACAGTCAAAGTTCTCATTATACTAAATAGCTAATATGCACTCAAATTTATCAGGCTTTTCTAAATTTGGTGGAAAAAAAACACCTACTTTTCGTCAGCAGTGGAGGTTTTGGCTCCTTGTCCTAAACAACCACCCGCAGGTTGAGCCTCATCAGTGAAAAGTGGAGACTGAGTCTTAAGCAACAGAGCAGTCTGAAAAACCGAGACAAAATCAACACCTTCCCATTCTTTTTTTTTTTTTCAAAAAAATCCAAGATATGTTGGAAATAAACCAACCTGGCTGGTATAGAGCACCAGTTGGACCAGCTGGGGCATGAGGGCATCGGCAAGTGTTAGGGTCTGCAAGTTGGGGTGCATCAAAGATGTGAGCAACACAGGTAACAAATGTCCAAGCATGGTGGCTTTGGTGACCTGTTCCAAGCCTTTCAACCTATAAAAATGACAAAAAGAGACAATATGGCTATAGAAATAGAAATTGCAGGAAAAAAAGAGAATATATGCCAGGTTAGAATTGTTTATACATTTTTTTTATTTTTAGAGTTGATCAAAGTAATTTTAATGCTGTCCAACCGCCCCAGAGAAAGGGGAAATGTTACATAATCTGATTATTAGCTAAAGATGGTATTTATATTACAAAACACTCAATATTTTGCCATAGCAACACTCAAATATAACAGAAAGTGTTAGTAAAAGATCTGTATAAGATTAACAGGTTCACCTGGTCTCTCTATCATGTATTTCGCTGTTAATCAGAGTTGTGGTCACTTGCTGCAGAGTCTCCAGGACTTCATCACATCCCACCAGGACTTTGGTGGCCAGGGAGAGAATGCTGCTCTGCAGTTCCTGAAAAGAACACATTGGGAAAAGGCCCAAACTTGCGTAACACTGCCTCCAAGATTTCCAAACGGTCAAAATCTGGGAAATTTTAGAGACAAATGAGGTAGGGGTATTTAAAGGGGATGTTTACCTGTACCTTCATTGTTTCCCCTTGTAGGGAGCTGTCACTGTCGTCATTATCATCCGGACGGATAAGAATAGAGTTACTGAGGAGGTGGTTTTGAACAGCCATGAGGTAGCGCAGACTAGGCGAGACCACCTTAAAAGAGAGAGCACCATTGAAACTTTTATAGTTATAATAAAGCATGAGATCTTTAGAGGACTGTTGAACAGAAACCCATACTGGTACAGTGGAGAGCAGCTTTTGGAAGTCATCTCTGGCAACAGTCTGACATTTGGTGATGAGGAGGCAGGATTCTCGTACTACAGTTTTGAGGATACAGTGCAGCAGCTCATCATTTAATCTACAAAATGACAGCATACAATCTCTGTAAAGACATGGAAGGAAGTAAGAAGTGAGATTCTTTTAAGGATGTGCGACCGCTTACATGTAGTGGTCATCTTCTTCACTCCCAAAGCGGTTCTTTTGCAGCTGCCCTGACAGGTTGGTGAGGATCACATCCCGAAGCTGAGAAAGACCGCTGTTCCTCTCGCCTGATGACATCAAACATAAAATGTGACAGATGAGACTTCACTGCAACCAAATCTAGTTTGTTGAAAAATATACAATATCTCATGTTTTTTACCTTCAGTTAGAACAAGCTTCAGCAGTTTATTAAGTTCCGCCTCCCCTTGGTATAAAATATTGAGGCCTGAACTATAAATACAACATATATGCAGGTTTATAGATACAGAACAACCATGAAAGCAAGTTAGACACAAATTTGAACCCAACATCCGATCTATTAGAATTCAACATACCTGATGGCCAGGCACACCTCCCTCTGGATCTCCGTTCCTATCTGATCCACTGGAGCCATGAGGAGCTGCCACAGGAGCAGGCCGGACCGACGCAAGCTGTCTTTATTCTGCTCTGACTGAGGGTTAAAAAATCGAAACACCACCTGAAAAACAAAAACAAAAAATCATAAAAGGGAATTACAATCATTTCATTAAAAGACGCAGTGCGTGATTTGTTTGTCTGAAACAAACCTGGAAAACCACCAGGATGCAGCGGATGATGCAGGTGTCTCCGTTCACCATGGCCCTCTCCATGATGTCACAGATGCTGCTGAAGTGACAGGCCTCGATGGGGTGTTGTTTGCCCAGCAGGCTCCCAGAGGCAAGCTGTTGCTGCTAGCTGCCAGCAGGTTGAGTTGGTGGATGCACATAGCACCTACATGATGAAGCAGCTGATTGACCACGTCGCCAGTAGCAACAGTTTCCTCTGTGAAAAGACGTGTTGTGTTAACGATGAGGGGTCTGGCTTCACAGAATAATAGGATGATCGAAGGGAGTCGGATTATGTTTTACCTTTGGGTTCTTTGATGAGATGGCTAACACAGAGTCTATGGCACACATCATGAAATGCTTGGTTTCCAGGATTGCACCACTGATCAATGTAATCACTGGAGCAGGTCCAGATCAAATTGTTCAGTGCATCATAACAAGCTCCTATAAACATAATTTTTTTAAAAAAAGCACGATTTAGCTGCAATAGCAATTTTTAGATATGGATTCTCGTTAATTAAGAAAAATCAGAGCGCACCAAGTCCTGCCACCTGAGCTCCTCTGCCCAAAGAACTGCCAGGAGCATCGATGAGGTCAGCACGGCTGCTGAACTGACCATCGGCCAGGTTAAAGACCAGGCTGGAAGCCAAAACTTAAGAAGAGACAACAGTTAAACACAATGACACCATATTACAAAGCTATATGATCCTTAGTTTATCCAAAACACATGAAAGCAGTTTCAGATTTCTGTTTTTATTTGTTTTGTGGGAGCGAGGAACAGGCATCTGAGAGTGCGCTTACTTTTCAGTGAGGACAGGCTGCTGGTACCTCCAAACAGGGAGCGGGTGGCAGAACTCCCAGAGACACCAGGAGGTGAGACCAGCATTACTAGATAAGTTCCACACACATACATTGGGGTTTTTCTCAGAGTCTTCAGAGGGAGTCCACAGCTGGTGTTGACAGCTATTGAAACACAACAAAAAAAGAAAAATTCACAATAAAATACATGAAAGTAATTCAAAAAAAAAAGGTTAATTTGTTCACAAATAATATTCATCTACCATTACCAGACTGTTCCTCTTTGACTGTGTTTGTGATTGCAGAGCCTGTAAGAGCAGCCAATGTGGCAGAATGGGAGGCCCGGAAGCGCGACATTCGACTCAGGAGAAGTTCATTCAAGCACTTGGAAGACTCGCCCTCTTTGCGAGTAAGAATAACCCTTTCCTGCAAGATGTCTGCCACACACAACCCTGTCTGTGTCTGTGTCATAAAGAGAACACAAAAATGAACAGGGCTGCAGACAATCCAAGTTTAACTTAATATTTGTAATAAGTAATTGAGTGTATCGCTCACAGAAAGGTGAAAAACATCCATGAAGACCGAGTGGCCTCTCTGTGTCTTCTCGTTCAGGCTCGCTGGAGACCAGACCCAGTACAGGTAAGTTCCGTCTGAGCAGAGGTGCAGCGTGGTCATGCTGCTGCCCACAGGGAAGTGATGCGCTGGCATGGCTACAATCTGACACACCTAGACACAAAAAACACATAGAAAATAATAGAGGAAAAAATTATAAAAAAAAAAGACAATTCCACAATATATTAAGGTTTAGGGAACAATGTTGAAAGAGCATTTTTTTAATGATTTGTGTAGATTTTTAATATCAAACTTGTGACCTAAAGAATCAAGTAAAGTAGAAGTTAAAGAGGCAGTACCTGAAGGGTGAAGGGATCAACAACTTGACAGAGCTGATGAGGCTTGGCATCAAAGGAAGATGGGCGATGGAGGAGGCGTCCACAGCTGAACACTACCCAGCCAGGCTCCAGTTCTTCATTACGACAATAAACAAACCCTCTGGAAAAACACAGACCAAAGTTATTACATTTACTTTATTAAAATAACTAAAAAGTCTGCATTACTTTGAAATTTCACAGAGCTTGAACTTTACTGAACTTGACAAAAGAAAAGCTTAGAAAAAGACAGAAAAGTACTCAATTGGTCTGTGCGGACGAGATAATAGCCTGTGGTTCCCAAAATGCCTAAAGTCTCTTTCCTCCCTGTCATTTCTCTCTTCTTTCCAGTCGTCTTCTCTGCATTTTTCAAGTACATATTTGGAACAGTGTATAAGCAGGTCCCTTTTGAGATCTTTAGTACTTCTCTTTTAACTGATCTTAGACATAAACTCTAGTGTCATTTGATCCCTTCAGGTCAAGTTCATAAATGTCTTAAACATTTGTATTTCTTTTTTAAGTCTGCATGCCTCTACCTGTCCACTCACTTTTCAATAAGTCATTGCTGTGACTACATTAATAAATATTTGGATCATTTTTTAAATTCAACTAGTCTGGCTAATTTATCAGAATTATGAATTCTCCTAATGACAACAGGCTCTGTCAACTCACTGGCAGCAAGTGTTCAAAAAGAGTGTGTCAGCAAGCTCCTTGCCATGGCTGTAGCAGCCACACTCACTACAATGATCAACGTGGAGGGGCAGCAGCTGGCCCTGTTACAAGGCAACAGCAAAGCAGTTTCCTGCAGATGACTTCTGCTGTGAAGCTGCAGAACAACAAGTATTCTCCTCATATATTTTTTTAAAAGCAATGTTTTCTTCAAGGTTTTTTTTTTATAAACAAATGTATAAAATTGTGATTTAAGGGAACATATTTTACTTTATAGACAATGGTTTCAATCAGATTTTTTTTTAACAAAAATTAGGTACAACTGAATAATAAACACAATCAAACTCCTCCTGCCTTTGGAGTTTCAGAAGAAAAATTTCTTTCTCTGTCTTTCTTTTTTGGAATCCATGGATTACTGCAAACGAAAACATACAAATTGGAATGATTGGAACCTTACCTCAATGTCCCATGTAAACCAGAGCCCAGCTTGCTGAGTCCTCTCCCAGAGGAATTAGTGGTATATAGATATAGCCCATCTGTGGCAAGACACCGCCCAAGGTCTGTATCTGTAAGACAATACCAAAACAATACGACAAAAAACATAGTGTCAAAATTCTCCGGACGATACATACATGGAAAAACAGGGATTAGAATGGAGAGATTGCATGATTCATGAGTTGAACCACAACTCTTTTACTGTCACTCAAAAGCTGACTTTTTCGGATTTTTTTTTTGTCTCAAAGGTTTTAAACAGACAAAAATCCAGAATTGGCTTGTTTACTTTTGCTTCTCCATTTGTTAAAAATAAGGTAATAAAAGATAATCATCCCCACTAACAACCCAACGAATAGAGAAAATGTTCAAGAAGATAAGAGTCTAGCTTTTTTTACCATTACAGTTTGTGAGGGCTCATCCAAAGGGTGTTACCTTTTGCTTCTGCACCTCCAGCAGAATTATCAGGGGTGGGCAGCATGTCTTCAAACCCCCACGATACACTGTGCTTCCCGCCCAAAAGACAGGAGGGCGAGCCAGGACCTCCTTCCAGGAGCAAAAGTCTTTCACAAGATATTTAGAAAGGGTTTATTAACTTCTATAAAGAAAAAAAACAACACACAAAGGTTTGACTTTCCGGTACACTAAAAGAAGGTTCTTCACCTGTAGAGACATCTGCCACAGGAAGTTGGCCCAGGTCTGTTTGTTTCTGCAGCAGGTGAACTGTGTGAATGAAGGTCTTCAGTGAACCCCTGAAAAATAGTGTTTAGCAAATAAAACATAAGACTTTAGAGCAAACTATGACTTAAACAAATCCACTGAAACGTTATAATTTCTGCTTTTCACAAACACATACATTTAAAAAATCATTTTTTTTTTATTGAATGTTATCTTAAACATATCTTAGTCTGGGGCAAAAAACAAAATCAAACAGGTGTGGTTTTCAATGCAAAAAAGTAAAGGGTTGGTATAGGATGACAATTCAATCAGAGGACGGTAAATTAAAGAGTTTGGCTTGAGTAGTGTTTTTCTTTGTAGCATTCTGTGACTTAAAAACAACAACAGACAGGGGGAAAACGACAGCAAAATTTAAAGAATGTCAGTAAAGCACAACAAACCCATTCGGGTTTAGGTTTTCTAGACAACACCGCCATGAGAGGTCACAGGGCGTAAAGTTCATTGCTTTTAAATGAGCTGCCGCTGTGGGTGAAACTGCACCATAGCAGGACAGATCCCAACAACAAAGAGCACTCAGCCTCAAATGAGGCAGAACAAAGAGAAGAGAATGTTCTGGTTCTGACAAGTCAAGGTCAGCTGTCACCAGTAAATGTACAAATAAAAGAAGAGTCAAATGCAGTTTAGTCCTCTGGATAAAAAGGGGGGAAAAAAAACTTTGTATTCTGTGAGACACAAATTTAGCTTTGCTTTTTAGCAATACATCAATAAGTGCCACTAGTTTAGTTGAAAGCAAAACACTGTGAACAGAGCAGGAAGGCCTGCTTAAATTCACAAGTGGAAAAAAAAAACCACAGTGAAAGAAGACCTAACCTGATAGTTCTGTCTTTATTATTGTAATACAATCACAGCCAGCTATGTAAACACAGCAGAAGACTGTCAGGATTGAAACCAATGATGAGCTTGCATGTTTTAATGACAAATTGTTTTTGGTGTTTTTAACATCTTCTAGATGCATATCTCTGATGATGGAGGACTTGCATAATTATAGTTTAGCTTAAAATTGCATTTCTGGGTATTTCTTTGTTCAGATTTGTGAATCAGTTGCGGACAAAAAAAAATACTGTTTGAAAAAGAGCTCATCTGTATTGTAGAAAATCTGCTTGGGGGGCAACAAGCTTCCTACTCTGCTCCGTAACGGGGACGGGAAGGGGGGACTGGGTTGCACCGTGCCAAAAGTCCCGCCCACAACTCAGAGGTGAATTTCTAATTAACTAAATCAGCTCTGCTATGTCCTTGAAAACAATACAGGTTTTTGATTTTGGCTAAAAATGGCATAATGATAATTAAAAGATCACTGGGAACAAGATTAAAAAATGATTGGAGTGAAACTTTAAGGACGCATGCATCCATCTCCTGGGTGTTTAAAAAGAAGATACACTAACATTATTACTACTAACAATAAAAACTCATTTTTAATTTTACTTTACATCAGATTTTCCCATGGGGCTCAGACAATAACGTCCAGGGAAAGTATTTGTTTGGACAACAAACAAAATATCATTAGCTCAAGGACGAATGTTTTTCTGCAGATCTTAAAACCACTGAAGTGCGACACTAAGAATAGAATCTCACCTGGCACATGCGAGAGCCACTAGAGCAGCAGCAGCATTTTCCCTCTGTCTCTGTGTGTGGAGAACCTGTGGACGCGCCTGCCCATGATGCTGGCCGGACTCCTGAGCGCCATCTTCCAGCCAGGAGCACAGCAGTGCCTCCAGCCCATTGAGACAGTCGGAGGGTTCTTTGCTGAGGCTGAGAGGTTGGCAGTCCCGTAGGCAGGAGAGGAGGACTTCGGCGGTGACCCCGCAGAGCGCCGGGTCACTGCGAGTTTGGGACTGAAGGAGGGGGAAGACTAACAGCAGGCCAACACGGGAAGTGAAAGGAGCCTGCTCGGGTTGCTGGAGCAGACCTTGTCTTTTGAGCAAGGCTAAGGTCTCCTCATCAGCCCCTCCGGTTCCCTCACGCTCCTGCTGCTCCTCCAAAGCCAGCTGCCGCTGCGCCCCCCACAGGCCACGCAGAGCGTTGAGGCGGTACTCCAGCAGACGGGCGTATGCATTGCTCTGATTCCCACAGACTGCACGAAGACGCTCCGCAAGTTCTACCGGGTTCTTGGTTTCAAATGTTAGAATCTATGGAACAGAAAAAATTTTTATTAACTTCTGTAGGGTTTGTAACAAAATTGATATTAACAAAATATATAGTTCTGTGAAATGTTAATCTTGAATAACAGTAAGCACTTGGATGAATCAGCTGAAGCATCAGTGAGCAAACTTTTTTCTATGAAATAAATATGTCTCAGTTTCACCTGAAAATGCTTTTCTTAAATTGTGCTAATTTTGGTACTTTTAGGTTTGTAATAAACTGAAAAACTAAGACAAAAAAAATAGAAAAATGTTTTTTCTTTATAAAATTGATATCACAGCACTCGTAGAATATTTTAACTACATCCACAAAAGAAACTACCACATTAAAAATTTTGGGAGCAATTGTAGTAAAAAAAAAAAAAAAAGCCACACACATTAAGCCTAATTCCTAACAAATAAAAAAACTAAATGTGCCACACGTGCACTTAGGAAGCATTTCAAATATCGATTGCACTCCATGCCCATGAATCATAGACAAGAAAAAAAAGATCCATTATACCATTTAGCAGGCACAATTTGTATTGATTCAATTTCAGAAATGCTGCTTATGTTACAGTAACACGCCTTGGCTGGATGCTGGGCCGTCTCCGCCTTTGCTCTGCAAAGCACTGTGTCACAGGATAAAAATAGTCAGTGCCCAAACACCTACAAAAACAGAACTAAATGGCCCAGTCAGTGTGGAAGGTGGGCACAGAAAGACACGAATGAGACGCATCTAAAAAAAAAAAAAAATTAAAATTCAAAACATTTTTTAAAAGTTGTATTTATCTATACTTATTTGTCTGGAGAAAAGATCATCCATCACAATCAACATCCTCACATAATTAAAAATACACATTTACTGATACAAACTGTTGAAGAATTGCAACTTTTGTGAGTGTGTGCGCGCGTGTGAGTGTGGTTAAAGAAATATAGACCTTCATTGTTTTTACATTGATTTGACTTTATATCTTTATAAACAAAAGTCTTAGCTTTTCACAAGCTTTATATTTATGCTAGCCAAGTACATTTTTGTTGACATACTTTCCTGATGACTGTTCTTTTTAAGTAGATTCAATTAATATATTTAGCAGAATCAAAATGATTCAACTATGTCTAATTCGATATCATAAAACAATATAGCAGTCCACTGCAGCAGCCATTAAAACATCATCTGATAATGCTGCCTTCAGTGACCAGATCAATAGATTCCCTCACCACTATACATGCTGCAAAAACAATCGGTTATGTATTTTCTTCACGTCTGCAATTATTCAGTTAAAAGCATGACCCACAACCCGAAATAATGAACTATTACGGTGCTAGTACAGGCAATAATGACTGCAAAGACCACAACATATTGCAGACTTAGATACAACAAGAAAGTATGTTGATTGAACATAATGTACAAATTTTAAGTTTTTGTCAAAGAAATACGGCATAATATAAAGTTTGCACAACTGTGTATGCAGAAAAATCCACATTAAACAAAAAGTAAAACTAAACAGCTTATTACTTAAAATGTCTTTGTAAAGATCCGACAGAAAAAACAAGAAAGTAAAAGCCGAAGTTATATATTTTATTTATGTTTGCAGGACAATTATTAAGAAATGTGCCCATCACTGGAAAAAATATTTTAAAATGAGCTGACCTTATTTCAAAAGGGCTTTACAAATTGACCACCATAAAAACAAAAACATTTAGAAGATGCAGTTATGAGGAAAAAAAAAACAGACTTTAGTTAAATCTTCAAAATTCACTAAAAAAATGTCCTTCTGAAAGCTGATAGATACTGCAGTGCAAACTACAGAAATTGTAAAGAAATTGACCTATATATGTGTTTTTGTCTGCAAAACCTATTTGGGGAAGCCCATTTGAACCACTTCCGGTTCTTCATGCCTTCAAAATAAAAGACAATGACGAGTTCCAATACATTCGATTAATTTCCTGAACATCAAAATGCAAGATGTATTTATTATATTTACAGAAAAAAAAATTAGGGTTAGACACACTTGACCCTAAAATGTGTATTTAACTTATTTATTCCCCACTAAGCATGTAAAATCACCCAAAAATAACCCTTTCATGTTTAGAAAATATAAATAATACTCACAAACTAAAATTTGTGATCTAAAATGCTCATACATAGTGTTATCACAATATAAATTCTATAATATAAGACATATAATACTTGAAAGATGTAAAGAACACAGTGTCCGAAGAAAATTCGAGCAAAACAAGCTTTTTCGATGAATAAAAACTTACTGTCTTACTTATCGGTAAAGATGGAACTATAATTTATTAATTATATAGAGAGGGGAGGGGGTGGTGGTAGTGCATTAATAAACAAAAAATTGAAATAGTAAAATTTTGAAATTATAGGAGCAAAAAATGTTTTAGCTCTTTACAAATAATAACTTCAAAGACAATTTTCTATTTACAGACAGTTAATTGCATTGATGATCAAGCAAAAGTTATGTTCCAAAAGCTTCTATTTTGAAGAATTCAAAAGGAAGTGTGAAGATAAAAGTGATGAGCTTGACGCTAAATCGATAACAAGCGGATCAAGAAAGTTGAATACATCTGTGCTGCTGTTAATACCGAGGCAGTGGTGCAGTGGACTGCACAAACGCGTGTTTATATTAAAAACAAAACAGAAACACAACTTGTAGTTTGTCCTAAGTCACTCCGGGCTCTGTATGGAGGAAACGACTTTAACCCACCTCTTGCTCGGTGTCCCCCTGCTCTGACACTCCAATTTCACTGGGGAGCTCGGCCAGATCGGTGACCCGAATGAGTCCGTCGTGAAGAAAAATGGTCTCCTCCTTCACCGAAAGCCACTGGGATGAATCCACAGCCCCGGAGCCCATCGCTCTCTCCTCCAACAATGATGCCGAAAGGGTCGAACATTAAAAATTCAGTGACAGAATGACAGAAACGCCCTTATCAGCCAGCTCGCGCTCCGGAACATAACTGTTGTTGCCGCTGCAGTCTTATCTGACAATGGGGTCTGACAAGACAGACCGCAGTGTCAGTTTGCAAGCTAACAGGAGACAGTCAGGCAGCGAACGAATAGGAGTGGCAGGTCCTCTTTACAATGCATTATTCTAGTGCGAACAGCGGATGCTAGCTAGATGGTTGGCTTGGTTAGCAATAGCGGGGCTAACGAAACCGTTTTAACGTTACCGAACAGAGTGGGCGTGACACTTGTTTAAAATCCGCTACTGCGTCGCGCTGTTGAAGCGACAGTCCTTTTAGGGGGAGGGAAACTGCAGTTCCTGAAATCGCATAACGCCGGTTTGAAGATAAAGTCGTAATTAGCCTCGCTGCCAGCCGAGGCGTTGAGTCAATGCCTGGATACAAGAACCGGAGTCACCAGGCTGTCAGTGCGACGCCATGTTTCCAAGGCCAACTGACTGCTCCCAGCATGCACTGCGCGCCTAAGCTGTCAAAAAAGAGTTAATAGCTTAATAATAATAAAAACACGAGCACAAAGCTATTTTTTAAAAGAAAACTGAAAATTACACTTTTTTTTTTTAAATAAAGTTACTTAGGGTAAAAAAAATAAATAAATCAAAAACTGCTGCAAATAAAAGCATTTTAATTACATTGTACAGTTTCTTTGCTAGAGTAAAGTAAAAATTAAAGCAACTCCATGCTTTCCAGCTTGTAGAATTTTCTTGATTTTGTAATGTGTTTCAAACCAAATTGTACTTATGATTTTATCTATTTGTACATCTTCAAACAAGGTAATATATAATACTAAAATCTGTCACATAACTAGAGTAATGACCCACTCCAATAGAAATTGTGTTTTTGGTGTTTTAACATACTCCTGTAGCATTTTTCTCGTGATAAATGACATGTATATAGAAAATTAAGCTTGCAATTTCATTTCAATAAATTTTATTAATTACTAATAAAATATGAGTTATAATATGAGTTACTAAAAGTTTTTAGCATTGACATAGGTGCTACAATCTCCCTCCTCCGCTCCGTTCTGATACATCCGCTTGCAGACAAATAGATCCAAGTATGTCTTTTTTTTTCCTCGTCCAAGATGGCATCTTCTTCAGAACTGTACAGCTGAAAATATTGGTTGCCATTTTTGTTCCATTTTTATTGTTAGTGTGATGGAAATTATACGTTTACATATACATTTCATCTTTACAATTAAATGTGTCTAACCTTTGTGCACAGCCGTGAAGCCACAGACTTTGCTTTCTTATTGTCAGGACGCCTTGATCACAGTGTATAAACATTTTGACTTCATTAGAACATCTTGTCCATATTAGATATGGCGCTTACCTTCCTATCCTAAGTTTCTGATTTAAGTTGTTTGTATGGCTCTATAAAATACGAATGTCCTTCATCACAGGCAGGGCTCTGCAGACCTCTCCTCCATGCTTGCAAGACGTGTACTTTTCTCTGCTCTGTTTTAATAAACATTCTTAAAACCGTTTGACAACATTTCTTTATTCCATCGGATCCAACTATTTTTCCACCACATTAGGTCGAATTGTGAGGGACAGTAAGCTAGTGGGAGAGAGTGTAAAGAAAGGGATGATGGGAAATGAGTGCAGGCTCACTTCACCCAAACACAACTCAGAGGAAATTAATTTATTATTAATGGCATAATTATAATCAAAAGACCACTGCGAATGCTTTTTCAGTGGATCAAAAGATGATTGGAGATAGACTTTAAGCTTTTTTTCTTGTGTTTGGCTTATGCAAAATTGCATCTCAGGAAAATTTTAAAAAATTCAACAAGACATGTTGTTTTAGTAATTCAATCCAAAACAATCAACTATATTTATTGGGCCAACATAGAGACTAAATGCCTACCGTGCTTTTAGTTCTTTAGGTGTTCATGATCATTGACATTTAATATTGAATTTTTCTATTTGAATTTTCAACTATGATATTTGTTGACAATATTGTGATTTTTTCCAAGAGCAGGAAACAGAGAAGTGGAGGTTTGCCCTGGAGAGGAGAGGAATGAAGGTTTTGAGAGAGGTACCAAAGTAGAAGAGTGAAGTTACAGGGAGAGAAGATAAAGAAAGTGGAGGAGTAATGGTAAATCCAGAGTAACGGAGGTGAAGAAGTGAGTGTAGGCTTGGATTAAGATCAAATGAATGGAAAGACTTTGATGAGGCCAGCCATGTTGCTCAGGTTAGAGACAATGGCTCTGACAAATGGGAAGCAGAGCTGTAGGTAGCAGAGATGAAGGTGCTGAGGTTCTCTTTGGGACAGACCAGGATGGATAGAACAGGAATGTGTCCATCAGAGGGACAGCACATGTTAGAGGTTTTGGAGATAAAGTCAGAGTCCAGACTGAGATGGTTCAGACAAGTCTAGATGAGAGACAGAGGATATATTTGTAGAAAGATGCAGAGTCTAGCTGCAGTAAAGAGGTTTTGAGGAAGACCATAGAGGAGGTTTACGGATGCAGTGAACAAAGATATGAGAGTAGCTGGTGTTAGAGTAGAGGATGCAGAAGACAGGGTTAGACTGAGGAAGCTGATTCTCTGTAGCAACCCCTGAAAGGAAAGACAAAAGAAAAAAATCTTGAACTATTTGATGCAATTCCTTTCACCCAAATCCAGTTTAATTCTAAATTCATCACAGCAGTAGACAGTGGTGGAATAATAAATCATCTGAGTTTTGACATTTCATCAAACTCCTTTTGTAGTCTCAGACATCGCTTGTAAAGGCGAACAGGAATCTTTCTTTTTCTTTTAATGGCTGAAAACCCCATTTCAGCGGCGCCTTTTTCTTCCGTCTTCTTAAGAGCTTCAAGTAGGTCAGAGGCTTCTATGAAGCCTCCTGAACATCTGAAAACAAAATGCAAAACAATCAGAACGAGAAATCAGAAATATATAATCTGCTGTGAAGTTAAAATCATTTTTTAATGCTGCAACAATTCCTGAACAGATTTCCTGTGAATAAGTGAGTCAGGCCAGAATACCTTTCTTCATGAGGGCATTTGTTCTGCTTTGGCAGAATAAAGCATTGAGGAGAAACAAAATCCACCAAGAGAGATGACAGATAACTGGGCGGTTTGAAGCTTTTGATCTGTGCAGCCAAACTGTAAAATTGAAGAAAAAAGTAGAGATTAGATTAGCTGTAATCTTGTAATAAATTATAATGTTCTAATTTTAGGAAGCAAGATAAAAAGTCGACTACAGAGAAGCCATTTGGTACTCAGACAGGAAATTTTAACAAGTCACGATAAGAAAAACACTTATTGTAGCAAATGTGCTTAATTCCAAGCAAAACAAATAGGTACATTTTTTTTAATAATACACTGGGGCAACATTTTTTTGCTGTATATATTTGTCATCAATTTTGCATACATATGTTTATAGAGTGAAGGTGAACGAGGTCAAAGTGCTGTAATCTTACCGGCTGGTACAGTCACAGTGGTAAACAGTCTTGATGTCCGTGTTATGTAGATTATATTTCTCCTGAAGTGGAGAAATTTTAAATGTACAATCATCCAGATGCTTGAGGCTTTGGCACTTGAGGTCATTTTCTGGAGAGCAAAAAAAAAAAAAAACATAAAAAGAGGGTTTGTGGAAAGAGAGTTTTCCATCACCAAGGATGCAAATTGTAAAATAATTTCCTGTTACTGTTGAAGCATTTTTGTTTTTTATTTATTTATTTTTTTGCTAAAACTTCACATTGGCTTTGAAACATAAGCATTTATTTAAAAAAAAAAAATAAGCCAAATGATTATAGAACAACTGGAGTATGGCCAGCTTTAAGGTTCTATGGTTAGTTTTTTTAGTAATCATTTTGCAAAACATGGCTCTTTGCATTACTTAGCCATAGTGATAAAGAGAGAACAGCAGGGGAAAAAGGTTGCAGAACCTTTTTACTGTTTTTTAGAAAAGGCAAAAACATAACAGCCAAAATTGTGTTCAACTAACCTCAATCTACTAGTCAGTCCCTTTAAACAATATGAAAAATAAGCACCCAGTTGATTTCCTTTTTTTAACAAAAGACAAATAATCTTGACTGTGAGAAAACCTTGTATAGCTATTTATCTAGCATTATACTTACCTTTGATCCATTACAGTTTATGAACAAGGTCACTACTAGAATTTTTTCCTGAGACCTGAAGGTCTTTCTTTCTTTAGTGCAGGTGGAAACACAAATAACTGCTTAGTGGAAGATATTCTTGAATATTTCGTACCAAATTGTAATCAAAACGTCTGAAGATATTATTATACTCTGAAGAATCAGATAATTATCTATTCACAGTCAAGAAATGAAGAATATGAAGCCACAAGCTTTAACCAAGGGGAGTTTGTGGCTTATGATCAAAAAGTGGCTGATGGATCTCAAAATTTAAAGACCCACTCCAATGAAGATTGTGTTTATTGCATGTTCTTGTAGCATTTTTTTCTCAGGACATATGAAGACAATTAAGATCATAACTGTGTTTCTGAGTATTTATTTATTTAGTTAGTTTATGACTTAAAAGGAAAGGCAACAATTTTGCATTGATTCACAGATGAGAAATTAATACTATAATAAAATACACAATGAAATCAGGAAAACTAATCTGGATAATAGAATTAAAAACCACAACATTTTTTAGAATAAAACTCCATTAGAGAAAAATATCTGAGTCTTTAGGAGAAAAATTCCATTTTATACCCATTTAATTAAAAGATTATATTAAACCAATTTCTTTTGTTGAATTAAACAAAATGTACATTTTAAATATTTGTGTTGTTGCTCAACTATGGAAGTGCTTTTTGTGAGTTTAAGTAAGCAATATTTAATTTTATCTTTTAATTACTTTGTATGTACAAAAGCTACAGCCTGACCGAAATAACTAGAATTAAAGATAAATTATCTATCCAACTCCTAGTCTTAGTGTTCTTAATGCATCAATTTTGCATAACATTAGCAGAAATAAAGTATACAATTACATTTTGGACATAATTATTTATCGTTTGTGTCTTTTTATGATAAATCAGATTAAAGCCAGGATTCAAGCACACTGACTCACTCACCTTTCTGAAGCACGTTGTTTTCCTCCACACTTTTCTCAGTGCCTTTAAATCTCTCCAACAGTTCTTGGCTTGTGTGGCTCCACCTCAGATGGGGACTGAGGTGCTCTTCTCGTGTGTCCTTTTCATCAGTAGAAGGAGTTGTCCTGAACTTGGTGGAGACCAGCAATCCACGAGTACCATGAGCCCAGTGAGAGGATGGAGTCTTCTGAGAGGGAGTCTCTGCTGTGTTGATCAGAATCCTGCTTTTATGTCCTTTCTGCTCAATTGTAGAATCATTTTTGTTCAATTCTACTGGTAGATCATTTGTTTTAGATTTGTTTTCCTGATTTGAACATATTTTACATTGTCGCTGAAAAGTAACAGTTTTGTTGGACTGACACTGACATGGCTTCTGATTCTTTTTCTGACGTTTGAGGGACTTGGTTGTGTTTTTGACTGTGACTGTTGAGTCTTCATTAAACTCCTGTTGCTGAGTTGAAGGAGGAACAGCTGGAGGTGTTATAAGGGATGCATTCAGGTTGGAGTGGATTTTTGATGTGAGGCCACTCAAAGCTTTTCTCCGACTCTTCTTCTTTGCCCTTCTTTCTTTCTTTATCGTCTGTGTTCTCCTTTCAGATGGACCCCTTTTTGTTGGTATAGAAAAGGTGGGAGACTCTGTGGATGCTTGTAAGGACGATACTTCTTCAAGATTCTCCTGCTTCCTGCATGCTTTCCCTACTTTCCTTCGGCGATGGAAGGTGTCTCCTCTCGGGGGGTCTCGAGAATTACATTTAGGTTTTCCCTTAGATGACTTCCTCGGAGACTCGACACTTTTAGCTTTAGTCAAATGCTGCTCCTCACTGCTTGTTTTGGCAGTATGTACATGTTTGTGATGACTTTCAGAAGTGTCGAAAGGATGAGTATTTTTAAAGACAGCGTATGGCGCTTCCCTGGCCCTTTTGCACCTATTAAAGGAAAATGCATGTTATAATCAAGCAGCGAAGGAGAAAAGGCTATTCCATTTCGTGTGTAATGTACTTTTTTTGTACTTCGATAGAGTCATATAGGAAAAAGATTCCTCTTTATTTCCATGTGTTATAAAAGTTGTGATCTTTTCCAAGCCTTTAAATCAAGTCAAAACATCCGTTTTTTATTAACAAATCTGCAAAACTTGCTTTTATTTTTAAGTGCTTTTATTTTGTAAAAAGAGGGTTTGATTTCACGACACAATTGCGAACACACAAGGTTGTTTACACAAAAATACAACAGCAAAAGGCCTATTATGATATATATTTTTTAGTTACTGCTCTAGTAACTAAAATAATTCCTCATGGTCACCTCACTAACAAATTAACTAACAAGCTAGTTTAGCTGTTAAATTCTTCCTGTTCTATAGTTTACTCAACTATTTCTAATCTGTTAATGGATTTTATGAATATCTTTAGAATTCTCTAAAATGCGAATAAACAATCTTAAAAATCCACTCCAAAGAAAACTATGTTTTACGTCTTCTTGTAGCCTTTTATGTGACAATGGAGGACATCAAAGTTCAGTTTAAATTTGCATTTCTGAGTACTTCTATATTAAAATTGTTGTGAATCAGGAGCAGACAAGGAAACACAGTGGAAAATTGTTGTTAGTAAGAAAATAAGCTCCATACTCCAAACAGCAGGAAGCAAAATGGGACAGGTTAAACAACTCAGAGGCAAATTTCAAATTAAATTACAGTCACTCGGCAGAAACTGTGGTTATGTCTGAATTCCTCCACTACTCATTATATTGTGCACTATGTAGTGGGTTCACCATTTTGTAGAGCTGTCTGAATCTAAATCCCAGTGTACCATTTTTTCTAATCAGTGGATATGGCGTCACTAATTTCACAAAGGTAAAATCTAACCAATACAAACATTTCATGACGCCTATTTGTTACTCCACATGATATAAATGTAGACGTTTGTTAAAAAAATGTCACAAAAATTGTTCAACTGCAAAGCATTGTGGTCTATATTTGCTAATGTAGTGAACACCGATGCATGCCAGTTTTTCGCAAAGACTTCTGTGAAATTTCTAGTGCACTCAGTTGTGGAATTGTAAATTTGGACAACACCACAAAAAAGTGAACGCGCTATATCGTGAGTTTAAGGAATTCGGACATAGCCGTCGAGAAATGTTTGTATTGATTATATCCACCGCTTAAAAAAAATGAAGTGACCATTGTGTCAGGGCACTAGCTAGTCCTGCACTATGTAGCTTTTTAGTAGTTATGGATTAGGATAGGAATTTAAACATAGCCTATATATATAGACAATGACACAGGCTTTTAGGTGTTAGCTAAAGCATCATGTTAAAAAACCATTGGGGATGCTTCAAATAGCTCAAAAAATGATTGGAGCGGAAACTTTCAATTTTAAAATAATATTCAAACCTAAAAACAATTTATTTTATTAAAAGTTTTTTTTTTTTTTTATGTGGCTTTGCTACTTTCTAATTATCAGATTTTTCCTGTTAAGTTTACAGGTTAATTTTCCTTATCAGAACTACTAAAATGTTAAATATCCCAATAACACATATAGAGAAAGGGATCTCTGTCATGAACTCCCTCTTCTCCTCTTGGCCACCTGTGGTCGCACAGGTGCTTCTTGTTCTCTAATTGTGAACTGTGTACTTAAGGCTGTGCCCCTCTTTGGTTCAGTGTCCTAAGTCTCTGGCAGATGTATGTTCTCTTCGCTGAGATTAAAATCCTGACCCAAACTCTTGGACCTTCTTCTCCTGCTTTTGGGTTGCCTCGTCTACACTCCCTGACATTTCCTGCAATTGCAGTGTTTCTCCCACACTGAGTTGTTTCTCCTTTGGATTACAACAATAAATTAAAATGGCTCAAAAGATGATCAGAGTGGGTCTTTAAGATTAACCATCTCAACTGTATTTTTTACTTATATACATCACTGTTTTAGTAGATTTTAAACACACAGGTTACCTAATTAAATTTTGAATAGGCAAATTTACCAGAAAAATCTAAAAAAAAACAGTTTTTAATAATTTGGTTTAATATAGCCGAATAACATGAGTGTCAAACTGACTTAATTGAAGTGAAGTTTTATCTTAAGCAGCTTATTCTCAATGAACAGTACAAACTTTTAAAGTATGTCAGCACAGCACAGATGTTCCTTTTCGTCATAACTTTAACTTTACTGTATCTGCACTTTTCTCTACTCACATTCCCCACCAGTACATCTCTGTGCACCTCTTCACGTGCTGGAGCTCAAAGCAGGGAATCTGCAGGACGCTAAAGAAAGTGTAGCCAACCATGCTGGAGACGCTGTCATTCATACGCCTCAAGCACTGCCGAAACCTGGAAAGACAGAAACCAAGCACATGCAAAATAAATAAACCAATAATTCTAATGTGCTTGGAGTTCAAATGTGCCAATTATCTAAGATCTACTGCATAACCTCAAGTTTTCCTTTTTTTAATCTACTTAAAATTGTTGGCATAAAGACTGAAGCTTACACCAGCATTCCATAGTGATTTTTTTTTTTTTTTTACTGCAGCATGCAGTTTTAAATCAGTAATACTTAAAACCCTTCAGTCAGATCGGTCCATGTCAGCCAGAGCCGTCAATGAATTACAGCTTGCTGGAGTTTCCTTGGAGGAGAATGAATACCTCTGATCCTTTCATCCTGAGGCTCACCTGTGGTCGCAGTTGCAGTGAGAGACAGTGTAGAGGTGGTGGTTGAAGACTCCGTAGCTCACAGTGAGCGCCGGGATGCTGTGCTGACAGTGGTCGTGCTCACGGCAACATACATCTGCGCGCTCAAACATGCCTGCGTACATAAAGCAAAACGTGGATGTGTTGGTATATGAGATGTGAAGGAGCCGAGCCCTCTTTAAGCTAAAATGACCAGCTCCAGGCACCAGACACAAAAGGCGACTCTATAAAAAAAACAAGAAAAGAGAACATCTTTGATGTTAGAAAAGGGATATTGATATAAAAATTGTATAAAATGTTTGTGGATGGAGATTCTCTGCATAATACTTTATAAAACTTTATCTTTAACCACTAGTGATTCATAAAGACCAAATGTTTTGCATAAAAACCGCTTTGGCAGCAATAGAGAGCTGCATTCAAATTTTAGATGAAAAAAAAATGAACAAAGAAACGTAAAGAAAGGTGCAGGTGTAGTGTAGCGTGCCAAACAGAGGGGAAAAAAAGCGCAAACTTTTATACTGTTAACACAATGTATTTTAAAAGAATGACATTTTTCAAGGTAACCAAGTTGAGTAAAAAGAAGCGTAACCCTTTGGTTCCATTAACAAACAAGTAACTTCTTGCATATCTAGAGGCTGAGAGAGTAATTAGTAAAAATAAAGAAATACTTATTGTATTTCCTGTGAATTTAAAGTTTAAATTATATTTTTAGGTTATTAATTTGCTGAGGTTTTTTTAAGGAAAACTCACAGAGAGAATCTTGTTTTTCTTCTTTGTGTGTTATTTCAGGGATTGTCAAAATGAATCCTCCAACTCTTTTTATTTATTTTCTCTGCATCCTCCTCCGTCACACCATCCACCTTCATATTCTCCTTCACTAAATCCAAAATCCTTTTATTTGGCCTCTTTCCAGATATCTCTAACATTAGCATCCTTTTAATCACTGTTTTTCCTAGGAATGGGTTCAAACATTTTAGATGCCAGTCCCAAATTTAAAGGTTTCGGTATGGTCACCTCTTTTAAACTTTTACGTTTCTAAGTTGGCAATTGTTACAGTTTTTTAAGGTTATGATAGTTGGTAATTTTATGTCATTGTTTTTATTGGTTTTTATACTTGTATTATCATGAATGCTTATATTTGTATAGTCTTAAGTCTTTCATTTGTTTTTGGGTTTCTTGTAGCAAATGGACCTCGAGTCTGTAATAAAAATATCTTCCTAAACCATCTTACTTGCTTCACTGCATTTATCCCCAAAACATCTAACATAAAGCTGTCCCTTTGATGGACTAATTTCTGACTCTCTCCATCCTAAAGAGAACTTCTCTTTCCCTCTGCTCTCTGTAACCTCTCCGTTCCACTTCACATTCACACACACACACTGTTTTGCTGTAGATGACCATCATTCCTCTCCTTTCCAGAGAAAACCTCCACCTCTCTGGATATTCCTACATCCACTCCCTGCTGTCACTACAGACGACAATATCCTTTCGTGAGGACTCCTGTCTAGCCTCATGTGGTAGGGGCTAGAAGGGAATCAAAGCTGATCTTTGGTGTAGTCCCACCTCCACCTTGAACTCCTCTGTCACACCTACAGCACATCTATCCACTGTCTTACAGCTCTCAACAACTCCAACTCTGCCATTTTAGACTTCCTCATACAAACCACAGGTTCTTTCTCTGTCTGTCACACTTTCTATGACAGTATTCAGCTCTTTCTGACCCTCTCTGTTCTTCCTCAGAAGCATTCCCAATTTTTCCTAATACTGTTTCCTGGAAAAAATGCTAATTTTTGACTCAGCATTATAGCTAAAACTTTTATTACCTATTGCTTCATTCTGCATATCTTCAAAATAGGCACCAGAACTTCCCTTCTATTCTTCAAGCACCCTCACTCTCCAAGCTTTGGTTCTTTAGCAACCAAAGCTTTGGTTTTAAGTCAGAAGCCTTTCCTGACCATTGACTGTATAAGAAAACTGAACAGAGCGAGTGTGACGTCACCCACAGAAAATGCTCTACTTCCGGCTCCAACGAAATGAAGCTTATTCAGTCGCCAGTTTTACGCAATATGGAAGTCGCCATGTTGAAGCCAGGCAACAGTGATTGGTGGAAGTTGGTCTGAGTCAGTGTTTCTATGGCATCTACTGTCGCCAATCACAAACAAGCTTGTTTGAAGTCCACACCCCTTCCACTGAAAGCAGAATGGGTGTATATGTCAGCCAAACGTGGGGTGGGGGCCAGCAAGCAATACATGCTTTTACTGAGGTTTCTGATTGGTCAGTTTATAACTTGAATTACTTGTGATAAAGAAAAAGTATCTTTGAGAAAACAATATTAACAAGAATTAAAAAAAAAAAGGCACCAGAGCAAGAGTGTTTATTCTGACAATATAATGAAGTAATAGCAGCTAATTTCTCAGTAGAAGTCTATGAGATTCTAGTTTCTTGGAACCAGCAGGTACTTCCTGTTTAGGGAGGGGTCACTCAGTCCAGTTCTCATATACAGTAAATGTTTCTGACAGAACACCATGTATTTACCCTAAAACTGGAACTTCAACAATATCTAAAAGTAATGTATTCGTCAAAATATACAAAGGCTCTAAAAAACGATTAATTTTGTAAATCCTTAGTTACATAAATTTCCTCTTACATTTTTAATTTAATGTTATTTTTTGACATATTTTATTATTTATTTTTCTTCCTCTTTTTGTAGATTTTTTAAATACGGTTATTCTTTATTGCCAGATTATAAAAGAAAAATGTATTACTTATGTAATTGTTTTTAAATCTAATTGTGAGTTATATTTTTAATTGTGTTATGTTCATTGTGTTTATATAATGTTTTATTTTTGGACTGTATTCCTAAAATGTTACGTAAAAAAACCCCACAGCACTGGCTCTCTTGTGGTTCCCTTTAAATGTTTTTTATAGGACTTGGTAAAAAGCCTCAACAATTCTGGTGCAGTCAAGCAAATAAAAAAAAAATACATTTTTTGTGACTTCTAATCAGAAGTTTGATTAGTGCAATTTTTATTGCAATAATTTAGTTTTGGTAATTTCAGATTCAGGTTTTTATTCGAAGTTTGAAATATTACTTTTTATGTAGACCAATACTTTAGAAATAACAAAAAAGTTTTATAAGAGCTGGAGAATCTGAAACAGCTGCAAACTTAAACCTTGCATTAAAAAGAAATGCAAAGTTAATGTTCAGATCATAGATTCTTTGAATGCCACTTATTATAGCTGTATACTGCTTGTAGCCTTCGGCTAAAGGTGCATTCCATTGAAGTGACACAGCTCCATGAACCATTTTTCTTCTGGACATATCTGCGAATGCATCCTCCAAACATCCCAGATCAAGAGTTTCTGGATGCCTGAGATATTAATAAATGAAACCTCCTCACCTAAATTATGGTATCCATGCGCTCTGCTGCCAGTGCCACACCACAGCGTGCCAGGAAACAGCCAGGAGCGCTTCCGCCGAGTTTTCCCCACTGTTCCGTCTCCTCTTTCCGGTGCAGAAAACTTTTGGGGAACCAGTACGCACGGTGCATCTGGAGCCAGCACTGTACGAATGTTAATGCGCCTGAGAACCTCTCGATCTTGAGCCTTTAGGGGTTTACAGAGAGCGCGGTAACTCTCCACCACGCTTGGGTCGGAGTGAATTTCACACCCCAGCAATGTGGAGTGTTGGGACCACCTGGTGAGGTAGAGGGAGCGTGCACCGGAGCTCCACTGGCGCACGAAGGAGACTCTCGTCTGTCCGTCGGCCGCAGTTGACCTGACGCACAACAGCCCTGCGTCGCTCGCGTCACGGGCTTTGGATAAAAGAAAACATGAAAAGAAAAAAGTTGCACGGAGCAGACTTCTGCTGTCCACCATCCTGTTTGAGAGCAGCTGGAGAGTTAGATGGAGATGGAAGAGATCCTCCTGTGAACCTGCGTCAACTGCGCATCCTCACACCGGCCGGTTTGACTGTCTACCAAGTTGTCACTGCCTTTTGGAAAACGTGGGGTTGGAAAATGTTCTTATTGGTCCTTGGAGAGGAGAAATTTGATACTGGGTTTTGCTGCCAGAGAAAATGCAACCTGATCTTTCTATAATGGTTTCCAGTAGAACATGACAAAATCAAGCTTTTTCTCATTATTACAAGGCACCCATTACATTAAAACACAGTTAGGATTTTGTTCCTGTACCAACATCTTAAAGTATTAGAGGAGTATATTTTTGTATTAATTAATTTAGATTAAAATCAAACATCTGTTCTTTTTTTGGCAGACGCTGATGCATGACTTTTTTAATCCTCTAACTATTTTTTACAGGATTAACATGTTTTGACAAGTGTAAAGAAAATTTTAATGTCTGAAGTTATTTTATGCCACTTTGAACTGTTTATTAACTTAACTAACTTAATTAACTAAAAGGGTGTTGTTGCATTTCTGACTGCTTTATTTACCAGTTCAAAGCTCAGCTTTTAAGACGTCTGCAGAATTTTCAAAGCTTAGAAAATAATGAACAAATATTTGCTTGAAACAGTGAAAAATAATGACTTTTAGGTTGTTACCACTTATGAATAGGGCTTGGAATCACTGGGTTCCTAACAATGCAATGCAATATATTGGGAAAAATTTTTGAAAACATATTTCCATTTATTTTTTAGTTTGAACACGATTACAATAAACAACTTGTATTTTGTACAACAAATAGACACTTTAGTGTAAATCAGTAACAGTAAGTCTTTGACAAATACTAACATCAATTGAATGTAAAATTCCTTGTTAACAATAGTAAACATGAACATCAGTGACACTACTTATTGCAAAATTGTTGTAAACAACAGAACAAAAATCAAATCATTTAATAAGCTGCCACACACGTTGGTGCCCGCGCCAGCTAGTCTGGCAACACGCATCAACCTCCAAAGAAACATCTCACCAAAGTATGACGAATATAACAGCCTCTTCAAACGAAAATAGAAGATCGATAGTTGGTGAGAACCAATCGAGAGTCAATTGCAGGACTAAATATCATAAAATGCTGCAATATCAATATTTTGGCATACCTCTACTTACAAAGACGTAAATAAATGCCTTTTGTTTCCAGTCAGTGTACAGCCAAGGGAGTAGAAACCCAACAACAGGGACAAGCTAGGTTTTGTTAAACTTGAACAGTAAAAATACGCTTTTCCTGTACACAAAACCATAAAATGTTCATTTGTTTTTTTTTAACGTTGTAGAGCAGTAATAAGGAGGATATCTGTTTGTTTCGAGTCTGTATCTCTCCTTTCACCACTCATCTGTTCCTCTCTGCCAAGGACACAAGACAAGAGGAACCAAAACATCACAGCGTGTCTGTCAGCAGACACAAACAGCACCTCAACTTCCTCTAATGTTCAGGCCAAAGATACCCGAACAATGTGAAAACGCTTTTCCACATTCTTTTTCTGTTCTTTGAAAATGATTTGTGTTCACTATCGCTCTGATAACAGATAACATCTACATGACTATCATTGACACTTTGTTCTCTTTTCAAAAATTCCCTTTAGATGAATGACCTGTCCCTGCCAATGACATTTGTTTTTTATCTGGAACACAGCTCATTCCAGAAGTTTGTCTCTTTGGAGCATTTTATAGATGACATTTGAGGCCTTCACTGCATCCTTCCTACTTTGCTTCATTCAATTTTAAAACTTTGATCTATTAAAAGATTTTTAAATTTCTACTGATATTTCAAAGGATAAATTTCAAACATGAAAGAAGCCACACACCAAAGACAGACTTGGATTTGGTTCTAACTGAGAATGTTCATCTTTTTGTATTTTAATGTTATTTTTTTTCCTTAAAACACGTCAGCAAAAATAATACTCAAAATGTAAGAACTCTAACAGTGTTAATGTTGATTACATGCCCAGTAGAAACAAAATCTCATGAATCTATACTTTTGAAAGTAAAGCACAAATTCTAATTTTCTAACATGCTTGGAGATTCCATTCAAAGAAGATGAGACAGTTTTTTTTTTTTAAGTCAGCCACAAATTGTGGAGTCTGCATTCTTTTCCCAGCACAGACTGATAATGCAGCTGCAAACTCCAATCAACAATGTAGTCAAAATGTGAACAGTTCCTGTAGGCGATGCTTAAAAACACTAGAAGACACAGCTATGGCTGCAAGCTCATCTTATCTAAACACTTGGCCGACAAATTAAAAAAAAAGAAATGTTCCTAGCATTATTTCAGTAACACATTTACAGACAAAATATGATTTGGAGATGCTAATTCACTTCATTGTCAAGCCCACAACTGTTTCATACTTGAGTCTGGTCTTCAAAAGAACTTTAAAAAAAAGAGTGCTTAGTGAGCTAGGAGTTGAGTATTATTCTATCACTTATGTTGTTAAATAAATCGATTTTAAAGTGCTGCTGCTTGTTTTTACATGTCGGCTGGAGCTAAATACTTCTGATCTGCTTGTGGTACACCAATCTGGCTTTACTACACAAAATTCACCTGAATTAGTGAACCATAATAGTAAAAAAGGATGTAGCAAGCAAGATTTAGCTATAGCAGTGTGATGTACAGTCAGCTCTAAGAGTGCAAGCGGATAATTGGAATTGGTTTATTTCAAGCAATCAAAACAGAACAAAAGATATGCTAAAGAGGACAAAGGAAAAATACAAATAGATATATCAAATTAAAGAGGATTAATTATGATTTGATAAGAAAATGAAAACAGAAAGAGGATACATATTATGAAGGTGAATTTGTCATCGTTATTATTATTATAGCTTTAGATAATTCATCTTCTAAACCTATTTTCATCTCTTTCGAGGTCACGAGGATGCTGGAGTGTAACCCGGCTTCTTGTGGGCAAAGTGCAGAAGATTTTAATAAAAAAAAAAAATCTTATCCCTGCATTTGATCAATAACTTTGTGTTACACCCTCAACACTTGGCTGAAAACATCTGCATTACTCATTCAAAAGCCTGCTGCATCACTCATTGTGAAACAACTCCCTGAAGTCCGCCTGAGTTTGCAACAAAATGTTTTTTGGCTGATTAAACAGGAAAACAGTTTTTGTTATCCAGAAGACAGAAAGACTTGTAGCAGTTTGAACTACCAATCACTGCAGAATCACTAAATGTGTGTTATTTGTTCTACATTTAAGGTATATTTGGTTAAAATTAAAAAAACTAAATTTAGACACAATTTATAATCTAATTATTTAAGTAATTAAAAAAATTAAACTCTTTCCATTATTTGATTTTTCTTAGGCTGGATAGGGCTGCATTGTGGTGTAATGGTCAGCAGTCTCACCTCACAGTGAAAAGGTCCTGGTTCAAATCCCCGCTGACACCATCTGTGAGGAGTTTGTTCTCCCTGTGGCACTCCAGCTTACCCCCACAGCCCAAACACATGTTTCATAGGTTCATTGGTGACTCTAAATTCAACTGCATGTGAGCGGCCCTGCAGCAGACTGTGACCTGTCAGGGCATACCCCACCTTTGTCCAACACTAGCTGAGCAACCAGCAACCCCCTGTGACCCCAAAAATTGAGACATCAGCTTCTGAAAATAGATGAATGGATTTTTCTTGGCCTCAGTAGTGCTATGAACAGCTCTATAATACGTCTCAAAAAAGTTACCAACAAAATGTTTGTGATTTTTTTCCATCAGGTTTTATTGGTCTGTGTAAACTCTCTGCAAAATCTTTACATGCAAAGGTATTTGCAATCATACCTACTTCAACTGCATGCACTATGTACAAATACAGAGATTAAGGAACATTCCACTGAACTTGCAGAACTGAGTAGAAGACAGATATGACTTCAGCTCAGAGAGAAGCTTGTTCTTTTAAACAACAACTGATGAGCATGATGCCATTGTAACTTATACAGTCTACCGTTAAAGTGCCTACATTACTGCTATATGGAGGCAGAGTGGCTTCGTGGAGAAAACATACTTGAGAAATCTGAATGTTCAAGCACAGAACCTGACACGATTTCACTTGATCTGCTTCGTATGTGTGCTTGACTGAGATTTAGTCATTTCTGTTGATGCTAACAAACCGATTTTTTCATTTTATAACATAGTCATGCATAATATGACTTTTCGTACAGAATATAAAGTATCAGTAGGAATGTTAATGGGGAAGTAGTGTAAACATTTATGGAATTACAATAGCATTTATTTCTTACAAACTATATATGTATATATATCTTGACTCACAAGACATTCCATGCATAGGATTTTTTGTGTTTTTGTCTGTTTTGACATTGGAAAAAGTTGCACACAGTTGTATAAATTTGAGGTCATTCCACTTTGTAAGGTGTGCTTCCCTTGGTCTGCAGTGATTAGTGAACGAGCACACTCAGCTGATTAAAGGTGTGGCAGACGGAAAAATACGGGCTCTGCTTTGTGCAAAGGGTACGTCGGGGTAAAAGCGGGCCGGCACGGCCCCAGGCACACGAAATTCACGAGCACGGTGCATGCAGGTAAAAGCTGCACATACTTTAGACATAACTGGTTTACCTGCAGCAAACTTGACTGTGTGCATTCACTGTAAACTCTGAAGTAGAAAACCTATTCTCTGCAGCAGGTTCAAGTTTCTTTCTTTAGTTTTTTTTTTTCACTGTAACTGCAAAAATAAATAGAAAAAAAATCGCATCACGTTTACTTTTCAGTTTTTGATATTTTCCCACCAACCTAAAATTCACAGTTTGAGTCACATTACATTAAAAAAAACTCCTTTTAGACCATACACGTGTGCTATAATATTTTGAATTAACAACATAACAGCATCTATTTCACGTCCCACTTACATCAGATCTCTACCCTAACCTGAGCAATGTATCAGTATGTAAACATTTCTTCATGAAATTATACATAGTGTTCATTTGGTGGAGTATTTAGTAGATGTGCGTCTGACATGCTGATATAATATTATGCATTAAAAAGTCAAAAAAGAAAAGCTTAATGAACGTCAAACATGGTGGCTCTAAAAAGCACGAACAAGGATTTTGAATGTATTCGCCATAACATATTGCTTTTCTTCTTCAGTGCAACTTCTTTTTTTTTCTTTAATCAAGAAGTTCTTAGCTCTATCTAACACAGGCGTGAGTTCCTTTTGCAGACCCACGTCGCAGCAGATTCATATTCAGCTTGGATCTCGGTTTGATTCAGGAACAGCTTTGGTGAAGTAAAAGGAGAAGAGAAGATGCAAACTGAAAGTGGAGGCCAAACATGAGCTGATGAAATAAATCAAAAATAACCGCAGGGGAGGGAAAAGGGCCACATGGAATGAAGACAAACGCAACGACAAATAAGCCCGTGCTGTATGGTTAATCACTAGCAACGTGATTCTCATTTAACAAAGTGTGCCAGCGCTCGATCTTCTTGTCTTTGTTCTTCAAGCACTCATACCAGTGCTTCAGCCTCTCCCCTTTGGCAGTGATTCCCAACTGACACCCTCCTGTCAGGGAGAAGGGGATAAGTGAAGAACAGGTGGATGGTAAAAATAAATATAAGAAAATAAATTAATCAAAATAAAAAAATAAGGAAAATATAAAAAAATAAAATATAGTAAATAAATACAAAAACAAAACATTTAAAACATGAATTGCAATAAATTCATGACAAAATAAATATAGAAAAATTATTAAATGCATAAATAAATAAAAATTTAATGAATAAAAATAATTAGAAATAAAAAAAATTAAGGCAAGAATAGAAAAAATAAAATAAATGCGAAAATAAAAAGTAGTAAAACAATTAAAATAAATTAAAACATGATTAAAATATATTTAAAAATATAAATAATTAACAAAAAAATTAAAAAGTAAAAATATGTGAAAAACAAATTTAAAAAATTACAAATAATAAATAAAAAGACAAGAAAGAAGAACAGGTGGATGGTTGAGACATTCTTTTTCTTTTTTTTATTAAAGGAAATTGAATATTTACCAATGTAATCATTAGACTTCCCAATGTCGTAATCCCACACAGAGATGTCTAACGTCTTCTTGGCCAGTTCACTGTGTTTGATCTCAAAGCCAAATTCCTAAAGTTTGATCAAATAAATTATAGTTTCAGCAAAACACAGAATTTTCTTAATTTGTTCAGATTAAAATAGCTCGCAAACCTCATTAAATTCAGGATTCAAAGTCCTCTTCTTGATTTGCGTTTTGCACTTGCCCTTCTTCCCCATGTCAGGCTTCAACCATCTGCAAGAAACATGTTGAAAAACTCATACAGTCTTTGGAGTCTTCCACATACAGTCCAGGAAGTTCTACCTACATTTTGACATAGGGGTCGGAGTAGCCGTTAGCATCCATGGCAGCCAGGTGGACACATCGCACAACGCCAACGATGAGGCGGTTCTGCTGCGTGCTGTACATGAGCGAGATCAGAACACGACCACGTTCCTCCACCTCCGTGCCATCTTTCCCTGCCTGAAGCAGACCAGGGGAGAAGAACAGTTCAGAGGGGGTTATAAAAACATCTGCTTGAGACTTTTAGAGGAATCTGTCACGCATGGACATGCTTGGAAATAAAAAGTATTGCCTCATCTTCGTAGAGTGAGATCCCTCTTGCTGCTCCAGCGGTTGCAGTTTTCTTCGTCTGCAAAAAGCGTCAAAGTTAGGACGCATCAAGAAGAAAGCCACAACCTAAGAGAACGCTGTGACTCACAGGCACAACCCTCTCGAGACACACGTTGAAGTTTTTCTTTGTGTTCATCTTCAGTTTCTTCAGTGCTACTCGAGTTTCCCCGATGAACTCATTGTGCCCAAACTTGTCTTCATCGCAGACAGAGACCCTGTAAAAACAAAAAAATAAAGGTATAATTACATGTTTATAGAAATCTGCCACAACTAAATGATGCTTAAGGTATGACAACCTTGCATTTTGTAACTATGCAACTATCTTAACTGTTTGACCCACCTGAGAGTCTTGCGCTGCATGTCATCCTCCGTCAGGCCGTGATAGGTGAGTGTTTCGTTCCACATTGGATTACGAGTGTTCCTCAAAGTCTTAGTGCGCAACTTGTTAGACTATTAAAGGTCAAACAGAATACAAAAATTAAAGAATACTATTAAGATTTCATGAAGATTCTGTGAATTTTGGAGTTTTCAAACCACCACTAGATGTCAGCCATGAGTAGGCAGAGAGATTTCTCATCAAACCAAAAGACCCTTCATATGTATGGAGGGATTTCTGTGCCACCATATTGTGAACAAAAGTCATAGTTTTGGGATCAAAATTTCATAAATTGCAATGAAAATGTACATTTTTAAGAAATAAACGTAACAATTTGTGAATGAAAATATTAAATATTTGCTTTCAAAATATATATTTTTTGTCTTTGCATCTCAAATGTTTGTCTCTCCTCTTGCTTCCTCCCTATCTTTGGTTTTGCATTCAGAATTTTCAGTTTTGTGCCTCCAAACAGCCTGCTGATTGATCTAGATTTTATCCAATCAAACCCCCATATTCAGCATGGTGTCTTCTACCGAGGCGCCAAACAGGTAGAAGAAAAATGTATTATTAATCATTTAAAGTTAAAGTCATTTAACAAAAATCACTCCATACATATGTTCTTTATCAAAAATGGGGAGTTAAAGTTATTGCTTAAAGTTATAAATATTTCCTTTGTGTCACACACTTTACTAGCCCCTGGCAGCAGATGAAGCTTCACATAAGGGTCTGCCAGTCCATTTGAGTCCATGGGCTTTAGTCCCTGAGGAGAAAAAGAGCATCGCAGATCAAAGGCAGTAGAGAGCAATTATCAGATGAAATGCAGTTCATAGGTTTTGGAATATGGAACCAATCGGCTGAAACGATCCCTTTGTGCGAGGGAAACTGTGGTACCTTTGCTTTGAGGATGCTGCAGTGAAGGCTGTTGCTCTCCTGTTCGTAGAGCAGGCTGAACTCCAGGGAACCCAAGGTGGCTAAAAGAGACCCAGACCGGCCGTTAAATGAGACTACAAGCCTGCTCCAGAATAATTAAGAGATTGAAAACTATAAATGATCCTCTTGTGATGAAACAACTTTATCATAAAATGAAGACTGGGTAACAGAGTCAAAGGGCAAACAAAAAGTCTTGACTTGTAAAACACTAACAGCCCTCTATTGGTCTTCAATAAAGGGGCCAGGATGACTAATCCATGAAAAGGAAAACATGAATGGGGCCGTGTATGGTCAGATTTTGAGTGAAAATCTCCTTCCATCAGCAGGACATAGAAGATAGAACGTGGCTGGGTCTTTCAGCATGACAAACACACTGCCTGGGTAACAGAGGAGCGACTTTGTAAGAAGGATTTCAAGTTCCTGGAGTGATCTAGTCAGTCTCCAGATTTTCAACCTCATAGAAAATCTTTGGAGGGAGTTGAAAGTCTGTGTTGCCCAGCGACAGCTCCAAAACATCACTGCTCTAGAGGAGATCTGCATGGAGGAATGGACCAAAATACCAGTAACTGTTTGTGAAAACAGGAAACATTTGACTGTTTTCTTTGCTAACAAAGGGTACATAACAAAGTCTTGAGATTAACTTTTGTTTTTGACCAAAAACTTATTTTCCATCATAATTTGCAAATAAATTATTTAAAATCAGAAAATGTGAATTTCTTTCTCATTTTGGATACCATGATGAAAAATACAGATTTCTCTCCTCTTTTTAAGTGGGAGAATTTGCACAATTGGTAGCTGACTAAATACTTTTTTTGCCCCACTGTATATGATTTCATAGTCATTTCATTGCAGAAAACCGTTTCTGCAATTTTCTTCTTTTATACCAGAAAAAACTTCCTTCTCTGGAAGTCTCTAGCTTCTTTTTTTTCTATTTCATTTTCAAACATTAAGACTTTATTTAAATCAAATGAAATGTGATTTTCCTGAGAAAGGATGAAGCCCATTCGGGTGGGGCTGAATGCAAAGAACACAGATGTGTTGGATCCTTCTCTTCACAACGAGAGCGGATTTATGAAAGAAAGGAGAAAATGACATAATAGAATTTGAAGAAATCTTTTATAATCCCCAGACCATTTGCATAATGTTTTACTCCTCAGATATATTTTCATCAGAAATCCTTTTTAGATTTGCATACCGTCTGCACATTTACGCTAAGAGAAACTCCGTTAAAGTAAAAGCTCAACTTCAATTTTTTATGCTGACAAATTTGTCAAGTTCTATATAAAATGAAGCAAAAATTAAATGTAAATCATCCACCGTACTTTTGGAAAGAAGGAGCAGATGGTGTACTCACTGGCTTCATCAGAGTCATAGTCGTTCACCTCTTCCTCCTCCTCAGCAGGGGGGGGTGGTTGAACGGGGGGTGTGGGAGCCGTAGGCAGAGGGCTGCCTCCTGTCAATAGAGGATCTCTGCTCTGGAGGAGCACCAGAGGAGTAAGCGTCTCCTGCCACAGGACCTTAAACAAAACCTTAAAGTTAACTTTTTACAACATGAGGTCAGGAATGTTTCCAAACTAGTTTCACCTTGCTGAGCAGAGGGCTGCTGTCTCGAGCTCTGGACAGGTACCATCTTCTTCATGACCACTGGACTTCCCTGACCGAGCTCCTCAGGGCCAGCCCCGCCCGTGGCCATGCGCACAGATGGTTTAGGGGCCACAGGTGGGTAACCAGCCCGGCCTTGTGACTCTGCAGCTAAAATTAGGCATGAATGAATTAAAACCACAAACTCACACAAGAGATGCATAATCACTTGGCTCAAGGCCTTCACTGCAGTACATTTAGCAATACAGCACGGTCTCTGGATGATGCGGCTTTTGTGTTGTAAAAGGCGTTGACCTACATACGAGCTGTGGCAGCTGACACCTCTACATGCAGCGGTATGTAGTCCGCCTGCCAGGGAAACCTCCCTTTTATGGGGGATCACATTGCAAAGGTAATCACGCAACAAATATGAAATTAGGCCGTCATGCCAGCACCACCTGGAGACTCATTCCACGTCACAGCATGCAGCCTCTGACTGTTTAATTGAGACTCTCCTCCCTCTTTGGTTTTAGCAGCGGGGTGCACCCCTAAAATTCAGACGCAGAATTTAAAAAAAGTCTTTGTAAGGAAGGCAGAAAAACTTTGATAATCCTTATAGAATTAATAAAACCCAAACGTTAAGTCATATTGATGGTAAGAGTGAGCGTTCACATTAAAACAGTTATATGTTTCTGTGTCAATCAAAAACTTCACAATCCATGGTGTCTCCCTTATTATCAGCTAGATTAGCAGCTAGAAATAAACTCCTTTACCATCAAAATATTTGAAAGGATCCGTCTAGGCTTTTAGGCCTTTGCTTTATTCTCTCACAACTTCATGCCAATAAATGTTTGCCTTTTAGACTAGAAAGACTGAATTTCTGGCAGGGTTTGATCTATACTGAGAATCACCTTCAATACTGATAAAAGATTTGAAAATGCTGAATAAGAACCATCATCCAATAACCTTGATCACACCTTTCAGTTCAATCACAAAGGTGCACAGCCTTGTAAATATGACTCACAGCCCCCCAACAGCAGCTCCAGATCATTTGTACTCATTTGTAAAGATCATTGCCACTCCTGTCAAGAACCAATGATATAAGACCCAAAATGGTGCCAGAAACTTTAGAGATGTAATACACTCTTATAACACTTTGGTTATTTCTTTAACCCAATTCACTGGTATTTCAAATCAGGATATATTTTTGGGCTATCTTTGGAGCAATACTAATTTTTGCGGTTTCGTTTGAACCTAATTTATGATTTTTCTTGAATTTTTTTTTCTGAGTTAAAATGACTCAGCAAAAACTTAGACCCTCTTTAACATTGGAGTTGGGTTATTAACAACCCCACTTGTATGGAGAGAAAATAGACTCTGATTTGTGTATGCGTAACTCTTAATTTGTGTGTGTATTTTCTTGATTTGTGAATAACTTAGGATTTGTGCATCACCTCGGAATCATGTGTTTGTAATTCTTGATTGTCAATATTCTTGATTTGTGCCTGCATATTTTTGGATTTGTGGGTGCGTATTCTTGGTATCTAAGTATTTTTATCTCATACACATTTTGTGCATAATTACAAAAATTACAAAATTAAAAAAAAAAGCAAAATACAATTTACACATGCACAAATGAAAATTACAACAGCTTGAAACTAATTCCACAAGCAAATCTTTAAAAATTACACACAAATTGCTTGTCATGCATACATAAAAACCTCAGTTACGCACAAATCTGGGGTAAAACTCTTTTCACGTCTCAAAGATTTTGAGTTTAAATGCTGCTAGAATGCTGGGTCATCAGAGTTTTGTCATCAGCCACTTTAAACTTATATTATAAATATTGTCATTTTCCCACTATATAATATAAAAAAGTATGAATATTTGGTTTTAAAACACTTAACACTAATAGTGGGATGACTTAAAGCAGAACATGACTAAAACCAAGAAACTTTGATAAAAAAGCAAACTAGAATACAAAACTCTTATAACTTCAAAAGTCATAGAACCAGCTCAGTTTTAAAAGAAAATAAAAACAATTCTTCTGAGTCAATAAATTATTTATGTTTATGTTATTATAGATGCAGTTTAATGACATAGAGAGGAGGAGCAGTGGTCCACAATCCCTGACAAAGTAAAAATAGTCTTGTCTAATCCAGCAGACCATAGAAAGTTTAGAAGCCACAACAGAATTAGTGAAAAATTTGGCAAGTCTTTGACAAATATGGCTGATGAGGCAATTTTTTTTGTTACATAGCAGTCAAGAGAAGCCATTTATTATCACATAATTATATGTGCCCTAAATACATAATTATGATAATGAAATCCCCAAAATGATTAATGTGTCTCATTGGAGAAGGGCAGTCTAGGGGCTGAAGGGGAAGAATATGTTTTAATTACAGCGCAGGGGAAGAGTGAGGGCATTTTTACTGAGCGAGCTAAAGAACAAAATGATACGATATTAATTGAAAACAAATAGCAGATGTGATCAAATGCTGTATAAAAAATGAAAAGATAAAGTACAAATGCTCTGCAAAACAAAAGCATGAAAAGCTCCTTGGCTTGCACTTTACTTGTAGTGGAATAGCCTTATCAAGAGCATGCTCAAGTGAAATGAAGGAAGGGACTAAAGCCTTCACTGAGTGAATATAAAGAGTGACAGAATTCAGTGCACTCTGGGGCCTAAGCATGCCTTTATCTGCCTTTAGCTGTATATGAACACAACTGCATTACTGCATAGACACTAACATAGTTACATAATACCCACTTTCATTTTGTTTAGGATAAAAATGATTGACAAATCGCAAGTTCCAGGAATTTTCCAAAGTTTACATCAAATTGCAGTCGTGAACCAAATCAAACATTTACATATTTGTTGCGACTATTGTGTAAAGACCCACTCCGATCACCTCTTTAAAAAATGTTCCCACCTTTCTTTTTTTAATGATTATGCTATGATTATGCTACTTTTAGGCAAAATCAAAACACCTGAGTTGTTTTCTAGGACATAGTTTATGCAGAGCGGCAGGAGTTCAATAGAAATTCATCTCTGGAGCGGAGTAAGCCCTTCTACTTCCCATCATCAATCTCTTTACCCTCTCTCCCGCTAGCTTACAGCCCCTCACATCCCCAACCTAACATTAGCGGTGCAACAAAAATGGCGAGCAGTGTTGGATTTATCCAGTCATACAGTTTTGAGTAGTCTTGTATTTAACAATTACAAGATTCACAACAATATGAGAAAAGAAATGCTCAGAAATGTAATTTTAAGCTTAATTTTGTGTATATGTGTCTTCCATTATGAGAAAAATACCACAAGAACATGTTAAAAACACGTTTTCCTTGGAGCGGCTTTTTAAATTGCAAGAAAAATCACTACAGAAAATAAAGTCATGCATCCAATTTAAAAGCTTTAAAAACCTTCAAAGACGTGCAGTTTCTTCATTCAACAAACCACTCATCATGCAGACTTTCATTACAAAACGATGATACAAGTGTGTGAACTCATTCATGAAGCTCCGGCTCTGCTCAGATTGAAAATATTAAGCCCGACGACACACACACACAAGTGGGACATTCAACTTTAATCTCCAATAAAATGGTAATTGACCACATGTGACATGTTTGATTGTAATTAGAATCTGTGTATAAATATTCATTGAGTTTCACAGCTCTTGTGAGACTCTGCATATTTCTGCACTGACTCAGCTGTAGCAGCTGAGTCACTCTCACCAAACAGATGCCAAAAGATGGAGAAGACATAGACCAGCTTTATTGACAAGACGAGCCATGTTAAGTGTTTTTAAAAGAAAAATGTTATCATACTTTCACAGATGTGATTTATTCGTATGATTTAGATACTATTTCTGCCATAATTTAATCTTGGTTGTATTGTAACAGAAGTAATACACTTTTGTCTGATCATTTAAATCAGGGATGGGAAAACTTTCTTAGTCACGTGCCACAAAGGGTTTTAAAAATTGACCGAGGGGCCACAACCAGGATCAGATTTTTTTTTTTTTTTGGTAATTCACCTTGTTAAAGAAAGAAATATCAGGCCTTAAAGGGGTCATACCATAATTTTCTTATGTATTTCAGAGTACGTATGATCATATATTATCTTTGGAACACTAAAAATCAAATTATTTATGAAACATTAGTTATTTTCATGGGTTTTTTTCCTACCCAGAAGTAAAACGACTCGATTCCTGAGGCTCCGCCTGCCGCTGTGTGTGGGTGCCGCCCATCTTATGATGTCCTCATAGAGCTGGCCTTGGCAGCGTGTCTGCATTTCTCCCACAAAAATAAACTTCATCCAAACTTTTTCGTAGATATCTGCCATGGCAATCGCTACACCGGTTCACAGCACAAATACACTCTGCGCCTCCACAACTGTGCCCAACCGGAGGGGGAGAGGCGGGGGTCTTAAGGGAGCCCCACGTGTAAAGTAACAAACATCAGTTTAAGCTGGAATTTACTGAAGACAGGGTACAACTGGTAGATATACGGGATTGTTCTATTATTCATCTAAAATAAAAGTTTTTTGCTGATCATCACTTGCTCCGTGGAGAAATTGAGTGTTGCCGTTAGACTGGGGGCGGTGCTGAAAGAACAGACTCCTCTTGAAAGGGGCTGTCTCACTTTGTGACATCAGATTGTGAGGACCTGCTTGTTTTCGTGGGTATGAGAGGAGTTAGTATTGAGAGTACAGGTTTTTCAAGGATTACTTAGAAATCCGTGAACGGGGGTTATCTATAGTGAGGAATGAACAGTATAATACATTTAAAAGGTCAAAAAGTTAGTTTTTCATGGTATGGTCCCTTTAATCTTGATTGAAAATTACTTTAAAACAGAATATTTAAGAATTATTATTTTAAAACTGTGGTTTTTGTTCTTATTTTAGTCCCATTTTCACCAATGGGTTAATTTCCCTAAGGGAAAGACTCAAACTCAGGGAAATGTGCGGTTGGAGTGACCGGAAAATGACTGTACCATAAATACACACATAAATATCTGTCAAAACAACAAATATTCAAACACTACAGGAATGCAGAATAATGTATTACTATTTGTAGTGTGCCATCCGTGGGGAGACACCTGAACTACAGGGAAAATAAAATAGTAAGCCTATGGGTAATAAAAAAAATACATTCTAGTTTGGCGACTCAGATTAAATAGTTTAACGGGCTGCATAGTAGTTTCCTGATGTAAAGTATATAAATTTAAGGGATTAAAAGGAAAATGATACAAAAATAGTACAAAAATGATCTAGATATGCTTCATTTGGAACAACATTCAAACAGTCAAATGTCTAACAGTGGGAAAGTTCAGTTCCATACGATTCTTCATTGTTAATTGAGACAGTTTTTTTTTTTTAAATACAAAATAAAAAATAAACATTTTAGTGTTCATTTGTTGACTAGTAATAAAAAAAAGCAATCATTCATTCTTTCATTCTTTATATCTGTGCCTGCCTTATTGTTGTTTTTTTTTCCTTTTTTGGTACATTTTTCTTTATATTTTGACTTTTCCTTATTGGTCGTCTCTTTTTAAATTTTGTTTCTTAATGTTCTTTATCCTTTCCCAATTTCTTGTCATTTTATTTTTGTCCCATAACTGAAGCACTTCTGACCTAAACAGGCCAATTAGCACAGGATGGCGCCCCCTGGGACAGTGCCCATGTAGATTTTAGAGATGCATTTAAGCATTTCTTGGAAAAAGGGAAGCTTCAGCGAGCTTACTGTATGTTATTAGCTTGTTATGGAAAACTTGCCTGAAGCCTTGCTTGAAAGTTGTTGCTCTGCAACTGGAGGCTGACTCTTACCAGGACCTAGGAAGGATATAGACAGCCAGTTTAAAAACAAGAAAACTTGTACGTTTCCTGATGTAAACATGTTGACGCAAGGTTTGTTTATACCTTGTTGTGGGTGGGTGACCTTGTCCCTCTGCTCAGAGCCTACCGTCCTCTGAGGCTCCGTCGTCTTCTGGGCGGCTGTCTCCTTTGGTTTTGATAATGGCATGGGTGAAGGCAAAAAATGCTTTGGAAAACCTTTGAAAAACCAGGCACCAGACCTCTTCCACACCTAAGAACACAAAAAAGATTGATGAATGATGACCTCTTTAACGTGGCTGGTTTTTTACTAGACAGATCGGCTCACCTCCCGTTGTTCTCTGCAGATCTTGCAGAGCCAAACAGCCCGTGGTTGACTGCCACACTGCGTACCACACTTAGTACACATGTGCTACAAAGAAAGAAACACAAAGATAGTAGCTACTTTGCACTTAAATAGAAGTAATTATCTGAAAAACTAATCAAGAAGAGTTTGTTTTTGGAAGAATTCACCACCTTTTTGCAGTCTTCACACACCACTGAGCTGACCCCCGGAGATCCAAGCTGCTCCCCACACAGCAAACAGCGGGAAACTCCATCTCCACACACCGTCTTCTTCATGTCGTCCAGACGGTTTATCAGGCGGCTGAAAAATTGTGCATGACATGATTGCACGTATTTTTTCTTTTTTTTATTTCCACTCATCACAGAAACCAGCTCTCACCCAATTCTTTCCTGCTCCATTGCCTCCATTTTCTCCGCCCGGGCAATCACATTGTTTATTATCTCCTTTTCCTCATCTGTCAGATCTGGACCGGGACCGGGACCTGGCTGCATGGTCCAGTTACCCCTGTTTTGCAAATATGTGCGCACAGTTTTAAACACAAACTCACAAAGTTGAACACAATCAACGAGTGGCCATGCATTCACGCAATGTACATTACAGTGGATTCTCTTCACTTACTGCTCTTTATCCCTGCGTCACAGATCAGGCAGCAGAGAAAAGGATGATACGATTAAGGCTGTCGTAATGAAAATGGTGTCAAGACAAAACTGCTCAGAAGGAGATACTTACTTTGCATGCATGCTTCCCTGCCTGTCGTTTGAGACCCAGCGGCCCGATCCGCCGCTCATCACTGTGTCTGTCATGCTGTGTCTGTTATGAAGACAGGAGGCAAAAACTCTTCAACCTCAATAAAAGGTATCGTCTTTGTTTTCAGAGCAGAAGCTAAAAAAATGTTACTTTCTCATCTCTTATTCCTTTACAGCCCCTTTTAGTTGGTATTCTTGTCTCATCTAATTTTATTTAAAGTGCAACACCCATAAGAAAGGAAAAAGCAGCATCTGAAATGTCCAGAAAGGGAATTATAAGTATTTTCTCCCCTTCATCTGTTAATGGTCTGTTAATTTGCATACCAAGCCTGAAAAATACCACACTGCTCTGTTGGAGAATAAACACAATACTTCTGCCAAATCTACTGTCTAATCAGCACCATCTCAGCCTGCCAAGCTTGTTGGAGGAATTCCATTCCGTGAACATAATGTATTTGAGCTCTGCAATGGTGCAAAGACAAGTTTTTTTTATAAATGCAGCCCCAAAACACGTTTAGCTACAGTCAAAGTCACAGTGGCAGAGTTACATTGCTGTTAAAAGCAAAGGGAACACAGCTTTTAACAACGTGATAACAGTGACAAAAGACGGAAACTGTAGATGTTGATTCTAGATCCTTTGATTTTATTTGTCTTTTAGAGATAGGGCAAAGCAGAGCATATGAAATTTAAATGAAAACACTGCTAGTTTTTGGAATAGCAGATACAGTAGGAATGGCTCGATTGTATTGGAATACAGTAAGGCTGGGCGATGTGGATTATTTTATATCTTGATAAAGTTTTTTCTATATTGTGCAAAAACGATATATATCTCAATATAAACTTTATTTGTCAAATGTGAACGCTCTGTGGCTTATAAAAGAAATATGTTATCAACATCAGGGTATTTAGATTTAAATCTTTATTTCCTATTGTATTTAAAATATAACTGATGCACTGAAGGAACATGGTGCAACAGGTTTTTTACAGATAACTTGGAAAAAAAATCTAGCAGTCAAACATATTTATTGCTGGCCAAATTCTAATAATATTTTACATAAATAGTTAAGGTGTTTTACTATTAAACCTTTTTCTGCTTATTTTTAAGAAAATGAAATGGCATAAAATTAATTCATAAATGTTATGAACAGGTCTTTATTGTGATCTAACTCTAAACTAAAATTCAAACATGCTGAGAGAACAAGAACAGATTTACTAAAAATGTCCTTATTCTGCGTCCAGGTGAACACATTTAATAAATCATAACAAAAAAGCCGGAAAACAGTACAGTGCTTTGGATTATTGTTATTATATAATTGTTAACATTAGAACTGCACCTTTATCACAAAACATCACGCAACATCTGACAGGTCACCGTTTTAAGTGCAACACCGCCTCTGTAAATCTACAAAGATGCTGCTAAATGGATTCAATTGAGTTTTTATTTGAAAAATACAATTTTTTTATTAATGCCCTAATTAGATGCAAGCATTTACTCATCATGTGTTGACTAACCCTCTAACTTTTACTCGCCAAAGAGGAGAAAATGATTACAACTTGCGAGTGTTTTTTGGACCCTTCAAAATAAAAGTCTATCTTGATAGACTAATTTCCTGTTGAGAAAAGGTTCTATCGCGATAAATCTCGTCATCGTTTTATCGCAATGACAATTGTAGTGTGTCGATTGAAGTGTTTTCAAGGGAGGTCTGTGTAGGCCGCTGTTGGTTTTGGTGGAAGAGTTGAACACATTTGTCACGTTTGGCAACGTTGACTCAACCAGACAGTGTCTAAAGACAGCTCTCAGCTCACTTAAAGAGTTTTAAATAAATGGCTGAAGGGAGACATAGTGCAGTGGTTTGAGAGCAAAAACGAGCTGAGCAGACTGCTAATGACCGCCGCGTGAAAACGTAAGTGCATCTGATACGACGGCGCTGCAGTTTGGTGATGATACAACAGAAACTCTGGATATTTTGCAGGTTTTCCTTCAAGAAATGAAAATGACTTCAAGACGATTTCATGTCTCAGACACATGGTGCAGCCGCTGCATGTCCCGAGGGGGGGACTACGAGTACTCAAAGTAAACCAGTACTAGACTCCATCCTAAGAAACTAAAAGCTTCTTTTGGGTTTGAAATATCAGGGACTGTGATGAGGTAGTACGAGGTGAGTGCCTGTGCAGATTATCAAGAGCAGGAAGGCTACAGCGAGAAATGTCTGACAACGAGAAAAGAAAAGAAAAAAAAATCAATACATTTTACTTCAGTTTTTCACCGGAGCAGAATCCGTCACTATTGAATCTTTGTGAGGCTGAAAATGGGGGGAGCTAAAAGGAGAGCCTGCAGCACCTTCTTTTATTTATTTTTTTCTCCCACCTGCATTGTGCTGTGTAACACCAGGCAGCATACTTTTTGAAATTTGCAACCTGTTGTCTGTCAGCCTGTGGGATCCACAGATAAGCAACAAATTTGCTGTGCTATCTTTAGCCACCTCTGAATGGGGGCTTCACCCCGTCCACGCATCTCCTCCTGCAGCTCACAGCCAACAGCAGAGGCACATCCATCAGGGAGCTGTCTTTTTCTCCCCTTTTTTTAGCAGTAGTTTGACATATGACAACACACTGACTGTACAATACAGCATATACTGTACACCTATGCTGTCAAAAGAACCCTCCCTCCACTTTATTTCCCAAACTGATTTATCCCACTTAATGTCCTGAAGAGAAAAAGACAGAGAGGCGAATGTATTAAGAGTTGAGCTGGGGTTTGTCTACGCAAAAACGAAACGTCACTTTCAGCATCACACAAATTGACTTTTTTTGTGGGGTGGTGCAATTAGCATTCAGAGAACAGCTTGAATTATCACATTCTGAAGGCACCTTCTATGAGGGCCTAAGGAACATGTATACATTGAGTTTAAAGCCTCAGACAGTTGAAAGGTACATTGTGGGCTTGTTTGAGACCAATTATAAAGGAGTCACTTTCACACAATGTCACAGTGAACCACAACATTAGACAGGGGTGACATTAACATGACCCTCTGAATGTGTCAATGAGATTATAAATGTGACAAATCTGCGTCATCTGAGACTCTGACTTCATCTTACAGTCATCACGGACGTGTTTTCTGCCCGGAAAAGATGACTCAGTCGGTCGGTGGATTCTTCTCTGGGGAGCAGCTCGATAGTCTTCTGTGTTTATTTCTGAAATGTCACAAAGCCAGGTCCATAATGCTTACAGACGTGGCAGTCTGAAAAGAGAGCTGGTCGAGCAGCCCACGGCAGATTCTGGCGAGTGACAGACCATGTGTTCGGTGACAACAGGAAAGACCTGAGGGAGAGCATCGACATCGATCCACAGGATTTCTCTTTGTATGAGCCTCACACGGAAGAGAAGAAAAACAAATTACTAACCAGTGTCTCCTCTGAAGGGAAACAATATCAATCTACACCTGAACATATTCAAGGTTGTTGGCAGATATTACAATCACAGCAGACATTTTCAATCCACTGTAGGAAGCTAAATCTACCAGAATCCTTTGCTTAAACAGAATCCTCAGGCTGCATAATGTTCAGGGTTTAACAGTTTAATTTAGTTGTAATGTCTGATGTGATATTCATGGTAGAAAGCTAATTTTAAACGTGACGGCTGAACATTTTTCAAACTTCTGGAGGTTGCTTGTGGATTTGAGTACTGAGGAAAGGAGGCAGCAAGGCTGTTGATGGAGTGATCCGACACGGATCATTATGGAAACAGAACAGCCAGTTCAGAGGGGAAGGATGGATCGAAGTAAGCCACCTCTCTCATGTGGAGATTTGTCTACAATGGAAAGGTTACTTTCAATTCATATCACTATCAAACCATTTAGAAAGTGTCAACTTTGTGATCATTGCCATCTTGACAGGAAATGACAAATTCTGGTCTTTGCAAAAATGGGTAGATGTGAGGCAAACAAGCCTTTATTTTGATTATGCTGTTCTTAGCTAAAATCTAAAAACCTGTGTCGCTATTTTGGACATAGTTTCTACAGAGTAGCAGTAGTTCAACAGAAATTCACCTCTGACTTGTGCTAACGTGCTAACGTGAGATCTGTTTACAATCTCTCCCTCTGGCTTACAGCCCCTCCCAACCAGACATTACCAGTGCAACAAAAATTGAAAGCAATATTAAAACTATCCAGGTGTACATTTTTAGCCAGATCCTGCTCACACGAGGAATACGAAGACATGGATCTCGCTGTCTTTAAGTGAACTCAGGAAGCTTGTGGCCCACCAATTATGGTTTGTACGTCACAGCTGCAAGCTTTTTCCAAATACGCTTTTTGTCTGTTCCCGAAAAAAATTCTCAGAAATGCAATTTTAATATGAATTTTCTTGATATTTGTCCTCCATCATGAAACAAAATGCTACAATAACATGTTAAAAACATCAATTTTCATTGGGTCTTTAATGTTCTTTTCCTTTGTGTCCTAGTTGGACCTGTATTAAATATAATGATAATGAATTCCAGGGCAACAATTCCCATGCCATCAGCACAATAAGGGCATTTCCAAATAGGTTAATGATGATTTGAAATCAATTGAAGTTGCACAATTGGTTTCACTTGAATGTATCTTTCATCAGGCCTGCATTAGTATTCCAGTCACTTTGCTCAAATGAAATGTTGAGTTTTCATAAAGCTCTGTACTACCAATCACTCACTAAAGTCCCTGCAGACTTATCTCAGCACTTTTTAATGCTATATGCTGAAAAGATGGCAGAATTAATATTCTTGTCAATGCAGCGTCTTCACGTTCACAAACACTTTGGAGCAGAAGTACGCTTTTTCTTGGGTCATCTGAACCATAACTTTGTCTTTAACTATAAAAAATATTTGTTTCCCCATAAAGGGAGCCTTGCAGTCGTTATACTATTTTTCACAACGAACGGAAATCCCCGTAATCTCAAATCAAATGTTAAAGACCCGCTCCAATGTAAATCGTGTTTTTGGTGTTTTTAACATATTCTTGTGGCCTTTTTCTTATGATGGAGGGCAAATGTAACGAAAATTAAGCTCAAAACTGGGTCTCTGAGTTTTTCTTTATTCAAATTAATCAGGAACAGATGAAAAAATCATGTTGGAAAAAGTTTCTAGCTGTGATGTAGAAGCCACAAGCTCCCTGCTCCACTCCACTATATATATATATATAGGCTAAAATCTGCATAGTTATAACTGAAAGACCACTGGGAATGCCTTTGAAATAGATCAAAAGATGATCAACGTGGGACTTTAAACTGTAAAAAAAAGAAACATTTTAAAAGTTAATTAAAAATAGGAGAGCAAAAACATTTTTTTAAATAAAATTGTAAAAATTATTAGTTTTGTAACTTTCTATTCACCAGACTTTTTGGTAACACTTTATATTGAGATTCCTTAACAAGTTTAATTAACACATTAACAAACATTATTAAAGTGTTCATTGGTTATAAGTAAGACATTTATAAGCACAATGAGCCGGATAAGGTTTATAAAGATACTTATTAAGATTCATTAACATCTAAAGTGAGACCTTTGTCTACAAAAGCCCTTTAATAAACTCCTTACAAGCTTATCAAATGTATTAGCTATCTTTGTCAAAATCATATTGAGTGTTTTGTACCACCTCATCTAAAGTGTTACAGGTTTTTCTTGTTCAGTGTAAAGGTGATTTTTTTATTCTTACTATTTTTATTAGAACTACTAAGATATTAAATACTCCAATAAAATGCATTGGACAAAAGGAGATCCTGAAATTGCCGCTTTCTTCCCCACTGAGTCATAAGTCCTTTGGATTATTATAATTCATCTTACAAAAAAGATGAGCCAAGGCTACTTACATGTAGCTTATAATAAAAAGCTAATTAAAAAAAGTCCTTTTCATATAAGTAAAATAATGAACATTCTGCGGGTGTGGAATATAGCAGCAGCTCCAGCAAACTGAAGTTTTATAAAATAATTTACTAAGTTTCTATCATTTTGTAACACTGTGCATGCAATAGAATGTGTGAAATTCTGGTAAGCTCATTTTATAAAAGTTTCTTTTTTTACAAGGTTGTATCTATAATTCTAAAGAAAACTTGATCAAAACAAGTGAAAATGTGTTTGATATAAAAATCTTACGGTTTGCAATGTTTTTTTTTTTTTTTAAGAATACAGTAACATCAGAAATGATTTAATAGGTAAATTTTTCAATGAATGTGGACTGATCCTACAATATATTTGGTCATTTTTGAGTGACATATTTCTTGAAAAATGTGCCAAATGAGCAAGTTATAAAGCAACTCAAAGCGATCATGATGCATCAGTTTTGGTTATTAAAAAAAAAATCATTCTAGGCCGAAAATAAAAACTCAGACAAAAAAAAGACAAAAGAAAAGCTGCTGTCATTTTGATGAAATGGTTCTATTAATAAAATCAAAAACAAAAACTAAGCATGTAGTCTATTTATAAGTTATAAAACATCCCTGCACTCTATACTCATTTTATTAGGGCAGGATGTGGGAAGCATTAAAAACACAAGGAGTTCATCCAAGCCTAGATGTATTGCGTATCTTTCAGGAGAAACTGGGAAGTCAGTGTTATATATACATATATATATATATATATATATATATACACTGCCAATCCTGGACTTGAGGCTGTGAGGCACTGCACCACATGAAGGCCTCTGCTGCAGGACGAATACATCACTCAGCATTTTTTAATTATTTACAACTCTGCCACATTTCCTTTCACTCCATGTAAGGTTCTCATGTGGGACATTATTTCATGAAAACTGATTTTAAGATGCCACACACAGACTGCAACATTCTGACTGGGACTACAGCTTGGAAATTAGCCTTTTAGCTTGATTTAGTTCGGCACTGACAAATGGCTCTCTGTGTTTTTATTCAGACAATGGTGCTAAAGGGAACCATCTGTTGAGCCATCTGCGAGGACTCTTCACCTCTCAAAGCAGAGGATGTTGCAGCATTTGAGATCCACGCAGTGACATCCTCCATCCAGGCATGGTTCCAGGTCCGGCCTCGCCGGGCAACAAACAGGAAACACCATCTACTGACCAACAAGCTCCCATGCTGTTACCTTACAGTTAGTGTTGGCTCTCGTGGTTTTCATTCTAAAATCAACACAATTCACGCTGGTTTATGGGGATTTGCTGAACACTGATTTTAAAAGAGGATAAAAAAATCTGACTTTTTCAGACCAATTTGCGTGGAGTTCAGAGCCCACTTTTGTCCGAGCTTACATTTATAACCACAGTGTGTCTGGAGCAGGCTGTAGGAGCACTCAGCTAAATGCACTCCAGCAACAGTCTGCATTGAGTCTCAAATTTGCCAGGCTGATTCATCCTCGTGCGGCCCGAAGGAAAAGAGGTGGGTCTGAGAACTGGCTGTTAATGCACTGGTCAGGAGTTCCCTCTTAATGTCTTCCCGTTTTGGCTCCAGGAAATAAGTACCACCAGATTAAGATGTACAGAAAAATCCCTCAGCATTTGTAAATAAGCTGCAGCAGAAAATCCATGGAGACATGCGATATGGCTCGCAACATCAAAACGATGAGCTGAAACTCTGTCTGCCGCATGAGGAATCCGTCCATCTGTGGGGCTTTTTTTGCTGTTTGATATCTGACTCTCTTTTGTGCTTCTGATAAACCGGCATGTACAACACCCTTGGGTGTTTTTAGGACACTGCAGTTGGCAGACGTGTCTGCTCGACAAAGTGTAACACGCTGAAAAAAGGCTTAGCTTGTAATAAAATCAGTTTGAAGGTTCATCAATACGATTACTCCAAAGCTTTAGTGCGGCTAAAACAAATGCACAGAGGTCATTATTGTTATCTAAATAGACATGCATGAAATCTTGAGTGGGGTTTTCTCACTACAGCAGGGTTCTGTTGTTGAATTTGAACTATTTTACCTTTACTGGGAACTTTTCTTTTAAAAAGGCTGCATTAATTACCTTTGCCTTTTCCAATATACCACACTGCTTAGGCAGCCCTAATCACCAGTTTTCAAAGAGCCTTGAGAATCAATTCTCCTCCTTGATAATTTCAGGATAAAGCCACTCCCTTCCATTAAAGCTCTGTCACAGCAAGCAGAATCTGACAGGAGGGGAGGATTTTTACCAGAAACACTTGCAGATATTTCAGAGTTCAGGCTTAAACCTCCATGCCCGGATTGCGAAGAGCACAAATGAGCACAGAGACGTGCACCTTTGCCATCGGTGGCCATGGAAACAGAACAATCAAAAACCAAGAATTGAAGTGATCAAACGCCCTGTGTGAGCACATGCAGAACAGGTCAGCGCTGCTGCTCACGTAGTTGAAAAGCCAGTATGCTTTGAGAGAAAGAATGGCGGAAGACCTGGGATTATGGGTACGGTTGCCTAGCATCCCCCAGCTTTAAATAATGCAGTCAGTGTGCAAGGCACTTACTTCATTCCTCCATGTTTTTTCTCATGTTTTCTGTAAGCAATCATGTTTCTTCAAAGCTTCATGTGACCAACCCTTTTTATTCATCGCTTTCTTTCTATTTATTTGTTTAAATCGATGAAATGATGCACAAAGAAATCCAGAGAAAAAAAGGGGGTGGTAGAATGAGGGTGTCGTCCAGTCACTTCATCGTGGTTGCCTTTCTGAGAGGAGGCAGCTCCAGATATTCCTCTTCATTCAGTCTCAGTTCAATCCCCATCTCTCAAGTCTGCAGAAGGATTTATGGAAGCTGTGGGTTTTCTATTTTTGCACCCTTCAACAAAATTATACATACATTAGCAGTAACTGGTCCACTTATATGCTTTAGTGTAAGAAGACTTGATAACATCAAAACAAGTTGCCCACTGAATTGCCGGTGCAATTGCAGAGCTGGGCTTGAAGGCTGCCCTGCCCACACCAGAATCTTTAGGCATCACTAATGTCTTTACATCATAATCTGTATGTGCATCAAGCTCCATCATGTTTCCTGCAGCAATGCCATGGGGCTGCCACACAGCCTCCCAAACATCTGACCAGGTCTGCTTCCTTTTATCAGATGTCCACCAAGCTTTGACGGGATTTAAAGATTCGTCACACCATTAGGGGTTAAAATAATTGATCATTCGAGAATAAACTTGAACGGAAAATCATGCAACGTTTCCAAAATGCATGAATCACCACCACTAGTGATTGCTTTAAGTGGTTCTCTTACAACAATCAAATGCATTAGTAGTTGATTCTGTGCACATGCAGACTAATCTTCAGCCAAAGCGGCAGAAGAAGACAATAAAAATGTGCTCTACCAAATTATTACAGGCTATGAGGTATGTTCCCTCCAAAGAGATGATTCACAGGGATTCTCTCCTGAATGGAGGGCTGCATTCATTCAACTTGGATGTGGAGGAAAAAAAAATGTATATTATAAAGCACTGACTCACCAGGCAAACGCATAAACCTCAAAGCAATTTCAGGGTGTTTGAAGGGAAAAAAAGAAGATCGCAAAGCCTACCAGAGGATCCAGTCCCTCCTTCTCTCTCTGGATGCTGTTAGAAAAAGATGCGGACTATATTGGTGTGCAGCGCCTGCTGAATCTCATCAGAGTAAGTCATTGCGCATGGTGCCTGTCACTGAAACGCCTCTTTTTTTTTTTTTTTTTTTGGGGGGGGGGGTCAGAACCAGAACACAGAGCGCAGCGGATCACTCCACGATGCGTGGAAACTGCTCCTCCATCCTGCGTGGAAGATGGAAAGCCCTTGGTGCCGTGGGAAGGAAACCCCTCGATCTGAAGTGATAACAGTGATACTCAAGTGGGCTGTTATCACCTGATCCAGTTGTCTATAGAACCTAAATTTATCTCCATCTAGGCAGCCATATGATGGCAAAGCCCCAATGGTTTGTTTCTGTGGTCTGTTTTATTGCTTTTTTTTTAAACTAATTGTATCGATGTCATTGTATTTGTCTACTTTTGAATGATATTGCATATTAAATATATATTCTCATTACCAAAGGCTGACTATTTCTCTTATATAATATTATGTTCTCAATTACATAAAAAATGCTGGATATTTGCTCTCTGCGCAAACAAAATGCTAAATATCTTTATTTTGTTATTTATAAATAGATACATATAGCAGGCACCCGAGACAAATTCTCTCATAATAGCGGGCTGCGCTCGGTTGGAGCTGCATTTGTGTGCTCTGCAATGTCGGAGACACAGCGCCATCTAACGACAATAGTGTTCACTTGAGCACAGAGACACTTTGATCTACCATTAAATGTTTGCTATCGACGCTTATTTCATTACGTTATGAAAAAACATGACAAATATAAATATATATTTAGAAAAACTTCACATGTTAAAAAGTGGCGTTTAAATCTGTCGAGTCCGCATTCTAATCGCTTTCGATGCACAGATGCCCCACCTACAAAATAGTAAAAGATGGCTAACGACTTGGGCTGAATCATTTCCTGTTTCGTTTACTTCAGTAGATTGAGTACGTCGTTGTAGAACCACCCCTAGGCATTAATATTCCATAAAAATAAACATTGTAACTAAATAAAATATTATTCTGTCTGTTTCCTTTTAAATTGTTTGACTTATTTATACGTTTACGTTGTTTTTTATTTTATTTTAAGATAAGTCAGAGTTATCTTGCTAGCGTAGCCTCTTTTATCACGTGATTCAAACTTCCTTCCGGGACAGGTCACCTGACTTGTTGCTGTTGAGAAAAGATGGCTGCTCATCTGTCTTACGGAAAAGTGAATTTAAACATTTTAAGAGAAGCTGCGAGGAAAGACCTGCGGGAATTTTTGGACAAGTGTGCGGGAAGCAAGGTGACAAGACGACGTAAATGTGTATCGCATGACAATTAACTACTTTACTGAAATATTTTCTTTCACAACCGAAACGTTTTCATGAAAACATGCTAATTGTATCAGTTTAGCTAACACAAAAAATGCACACACTTATCTTTTGGCTCATGTTGAATATTTTCTTTTGTGCAATTTAATTTATTACGTGTGTCATGTATTAATTTATAATATTATGTTCTTTAGGCCATAGTTTGGGATGAGTATCTTACTGGACCTTTTGGACTCATAGCTCAGTACTCTCTTCTGAAGGTAAGGACAGTCAAATGTTTTATATAGTATCAATGAAGAGAATTTAGGATGTTACTTACAACACTTGGTTCTTTATGCTATATTTTTAGGAACATGAGGTGGAGAAGATGTTCACCCTCAAGAGTGGGAGACTCCCCAGTGCTGATGTGAAGAATATAATCTTCTTTGTCCGTCCCAGGCTGGAGTTGATGGACATAATCGCAGAGAATGTACAGAGGTATGTCACGAGTTTCATCGTTATGCTCCACAAAGTAACCAGAAAACGACACCTCTGTGTTCTGAGAGTTCTTCTGGCTTGTGCACTTTTCAGTGAGGACAAGTTGCATTCATCCAGAGACTTTCACATTTTGTTTGTGCCTCGGAGGAGCATGCTCTGTGAGCAGAGACTGAAAGACCAAGGCGTGTTGGGCTCTTTTATTAATATGGATGAATATATCCTGGACCTGATTCCCTACGATGGGGATCTGCTGTCCATGGAGTATGAAAGTGCTTTCAGGGTGAGTTCAAGCACTACACAACATCACACAGCAACAAAAATGGAAGCACATCTTTATTGTTGTTTAGATTTACGTGTGTCGTTAAAATAGCACTGCCATGGTGAAGCATTGATGCACAACTTTTAGTATCTTTTTCTTCTAGCATGAGATTTAAACTGAGGGTATTCTAGTTCTGAACCCTATTTATATTTACAAATCTACTTTTTTATGGAGTGCAGGAAAACAGTCAGTGCACACACATTATTGTTTATAATGTGATATTAACATCTTCGATATATACAGACACATTCAACAATTACATTTTTTTTAAATGCACAAATTTCAAACATATTATAGTACTCCCACAAGAAATTTTGTGAACTGTTATAAATGAGATTTATCGTTAAAAGCCGTGAAGAAAAGGGTTATAATTTACAACTCCTGACAGACGTTCAACTGATGTTGTGTATTTATTAGAACACTATTTGCAAACAGAAATAAGAATAGGTTTTTACTTTTTAGGAATTTAGACAGTGGAGAGGTGTGTTATTCTATTATTTGCATGGATTTCAAACTTTTTGTTGTGAAGGCTTTTGTAATGCCGAAAACAACTGGTCAAGGTTTGAGCTAAAAAGTGTTTTTGCTTCAAACACATTTTTTTACTTTGAAATCTTAATCAGGAGTGCTACTTGGAAAATGACCAAACAAGCCTGTACCACACCGCCAAAGGCCTTATGACTCTACAAGCCCTTTATGGAACCATTCCTCAGATATATGGAAAAGGAGACTGTGCAAGAGTGAGTTATTTTATTCATTCTACGTAAATTACTGAAACCCCTTTAGCTTTTTGGATAGAAGCTTCTTAGTTTAAGTAAAAGATGAATTTTCTGTTGATTTACAGCATGTGGCCAACATGATGCTGAGGATGAAGAGAGAATTTGCTGGCATTCAGAACCAGATCCTGCCCGTGTTCGACACTCTTCTGCTCTTGGACCGCAATGTTGACCTGCTTACGCCTTTGGCTACACAGCTCACCTATGAAGGGCTCATTGATGAAATCTATGGAATAAATAATGGTCAGAAAAGGGTCATACTTCATGTGCTATACGTCTATTAATTCATCCAATCCGTTTATAAATTTATTTTTTAAGGAAAGTATGTATTTTTTCAGGTTCAGTGTTTTTAGGTGTTTTTATGCAAGCATTTGTGTTATTTCTTATTTGTGAGAAAATAATATAACGAAATAAAATTGATTTGGAATAGGGCTGATTATCACTACAAAAAAATTTGGATCAGTTTAACTTTATTTGCAAATTCATGGTTAAATTACATTTCTATTAATTTCTTAAATATCTATTCAAAATCATGTCTATTGAGTTTTGCAATAGAAACCTATCAAAGGTTGAACTTTTACTAATAAAATGAAGGCTATAAAGTAGCTAAAAATGATTTTTTTTTGCCATAAATATTACAATAATTACTTTAAAACGAAACCGATGAATAGATCTGATGAGAAGGTATTGACTCTCTGAGTAACGATAATTTTATAAATTATTAATCTAGCTTTCAAACTGTATTTTAAGGAAAAATTTAAAAATGAAATTTATCGAGCTGTAAATAAAAATTTCAACTTGTGAATCTAACTGGTTCTATTTTTGGTCTAAATTCCCCCAGCTTTGTTGCATCCAGGAGTTGTAAGATAAGGGATAATTTGATTATAAGATCTATAATTGATCCTATTTCTGCAGCTCAATTGTGTTTTTGCCAAAGCTCTGCAGCAGCCAGTGCAAAGTGTTCCTATTGTTATTTTAGCTAAAGATTTAGTTTTGCTTGTTTGTAAAAAAAAAAAAAAAGAAAAGAATTTAACTTTAATTCTTTTAAGTATCAACAAACTATTTTTATTTTATTCCATCTTCTCCATAGGGTATGTCAAGCTGCCTCCTGAGAAGTTTGCACAGAAGAAACAAGGTGAAGCCAGTAAAGATCTACCCACAGAGCCTAAGAAGCTCCAGCTAAACTCGGCGGAGGAGCTGTACGCAGAGATCCGGGACAAGAACTTTAACGCTGTTGGTGCAGCTCTCAGCAAAAAAGCTAAAATTATATCTGCTGCTTTTGAGGTATGTCTTATGTCGAATCTGTCCGTCCTAAGTACGTCTTTGCTTGGATACTATTACACACAATTCCCTACAATTTGGGATGAGTTTGAAATTGGGTTGCTAAGTGCGTTCTATTGGATTGCTTTCAGACATCCCATCTGAACTGATGTGATTGTAATCTCTGATGCATTCAAAAGAAAAGATCACAAGAAAATCAATTAGGTTAACTAGGTGATAACACTGATGGCGATAAGATTATATATTATCTGCATTATTCCTAGGGTGTCTTGAACATTATAAGGCGCGATGGAAGGAGCTTTCACATTAGCTGGGAAATTTAGATTAAGTTAATTTCACAGAAACTGCAAGGATTAATAATTTTGTTTAAAGTTATCAATAGTTGCTGAATAATTAGAATATTGCGATTTTCTTTAAATAAGTTAAGACTCAATTTATGTTCTGTGTCTTTCTTCGAATTTTTTGCAATCATTTGCTGTTTTTCTCAAACACATTTTATTATTGTTTTTTTTTTTTTTTTTATTTCTGTCAAACTTTCCCTTTTGTCTTTCAGGAACGTCACAATGCTAAAACAGAGGGAGAAATAAAGCAGTTTGTGTCTCAGCTGCCTCACATGCAGGCAGCACGAAGCTCACTGGCAAACCACACTTCTATAGCAGAGCTGGTCAAAGACATAACCAGTATGTACACGTCCTCATCCAGATTTCATCATGCACCTGAATTGTCTTGTTTTTCTCTATCTAAAGGTTTTTTTATTGAAAGTCTGCAAAGTGAAAAATACATTATAACTTGGAAGAAAGACAATACAATTATTTTTATTTATTTCCTTCAATGGGGAAATCATATTTTTAAAACAAGAAATAAATAAAAAAGCGATGAAGTGTAGAAGGAGAAAGAAAAGACTATATACAATATATATACATAGTTTTGTGGAAAAAAAAATGTATTAGAATAAAAAGGTAGGTATGTTTATTTCTTTGATTAATCATGTGGTACATTTTTAATAATGAAATAACCAAGTTCTGGCTTTAGTGTTTAATATGTGAAAAGACAAAAATGAAAAAATGTGGTCCTAAATTTGGTTTCCTGTAGCTGTGCAGCAGCATAAATACAGAAGCAGCCAGCCGTGGCTATTCTTTCTAACCTGCTTTATTCGCCGAATAACAGTTTTGTTCTTGGTGTGTGAGACCTCCATAGATAGGAGGGAAAAGCACCGTCTTAATCTCAGAGATTAATTGATTGCTTCCACTAATATCTTAGTTCATTTGATTTCTCTCATACATTTAATCACAATTCTCTGTTGCTCAAAGAGCTGTAACAGAGAGACTAAAATAAACATCACTAAGAAAATGTTTATACATAATTAAATAGTGATAAAATAAAATAAAAAATACTTATAATAAAAACTGAGAAATAAAAGCAACAATGGAAAACTTAAAACTTGAGCCTTACCCAAAATTTAAAGTCTTTATTATATATGTAACAGGGAAACATTCCAAGGAAAATGACATTCTTATTTTGTCGTTTACCTTGTACCTATGTAAATAAAGAAGTGCACAAAAAATACAAGTAATATATGTAGTAAGTAAGAAAAAACACACAAAATACAATGTAAAAAATGTAGAATTAAATTAGTTTAAATGCAAAATAGCTTGAAAGTCGAAATACAATAAGTAAGCAGTAATCTGGTACTTTTGTGTCTGAAGTGGGTTGCATGCAGATGGATGGATGGATTGATTGATTTCTTTATGAAATTGACACCTGTTATATTTTTTTTAATTTCAATCTCAACATTGGAGGAAAAAACTGCCTGCTTGAATCACAACAAAAAATATTTTCATGTTTTTATTGAACACAATTGTGTGTCCAGTTTATGCATGAAACCAAATTATTACAAAGGGTTCAACTATTCTCACCTGTAGCTGTAGATAGGTAAGTAGGTAGGTAGAGAGAGTGAGAAAGAGGGGGAAACTATTGCAGACTTATTGTCCATAATATGAAAAAAAGCATCCAAAAGACACACCTACGCCACTAAAAAAAAAAGTCAGATTTTTATCCTTTTAGTAAACAGTCATGCCAATGTTTCCACAGCTGTGATGTATATGCATGCAAGACACTTGACGCAAGATGCAGTTAAATAATAGGCCATATAAGGCATAAATTATGGCCTTTGACCATGTGATAAACATTCAAACCATTTTTTAAATGTTCAATACAATGGTGGAAAAAAGGAATTATGATTTTTACTTGCACTGCTCAATAGGATTCTAATAGAAGTATATTGTGATGTTCTTTGAATGAGGTGAAGCGGTAACGTGGCGTGTCTTGTTTCAGCATCAGAAGCCTTCTTTGACAGTCTCACGGTGGAGCAGGAGTTCATGACCGGAGTCGACACAGACAAGGTCAGTTTGGTTTTTATTAGTTGTCTTAATCTCACATCTGTCTCATCGTTCTCATCAAATTATCCATAAATTTGTTGAAATCCCATTGTTCTCTTTGACTCCTTATTTCTGTGGAATTCATAGTTAATGTTTTTAGTACTTTTATGTTTATTTCAAAAGAGTTTGCATAGTTTTCAAAACTTTGAGAAGTACCCTCCTTTATGATGCAGGTGAACACATACATAGAGGACTGCATAGCTCAAAAGGATCCGCTGATCAAGATCCTGCGTTTGGTGTGTATGCAGTCAGTGTGCAACAACGGCCTCAAGCAGAAAGTTTTGGATTATTACAAGAGAGAGATTCTGCAGGTAAAGTGGAAGTGTTGAAGCACATTGTTTAGTTTCTACTTACTGTAAATGAAGGACTGAAATAAACGACTGGCTGATCTTTTTGATTTTATTTTCAACATTGATTTTTCTTTTCTTTGTATGAAGACGTATGGCTATGAGCACATACTAACATTGCACAACCTGGAGAAGGCGGGTCTCTTAAAGCCACAAACAAGCTCACGGAACAATTACCCCACAATTAGAAAAACTCTGAAACTCTGGATGGAGGACGCCAATGAGCAAGTATGAGATTCATGAAAATGAAATCTGCAGACTTAAACTTTAGCACTTTGGAAGACTGATCGTCTTATTATTTTATCCAGAATCCCAACGATATCTCATACGTGTACAGCGGCTACGCTCCTCTGAGCATCCGGCTGACTCAAGTGTTGGCAAGGCCGGGCTGGCGGAGCATAGAGGAGGTGCTGAAGATGCTTCCAGGCCCACACTTTGAGGAGAGGCAGCAGCTTCCATCTGGACTGCATAAAAAGCGTAAGATTTTGTTCAAACTCTGGCCGCTTCAAGTTATTCTAATGGTTAAATAGTAAGGCTGTGAAAGTTAACACGTTAACTTATGCGATAAATTGAAACATAATTAACACGTTGATATTTAGCTGTGAGATCAGCGTAACAAGACTCAGTTAAAATAAACATAAACTTTTTCTATATTCTATGATTGAGATTTTATTAAGTTAAAGACATAAAATAGCATTTATTTGTGATTTTTTTAATTACCAAAGCGATCTTTTATTTTAATAAATAAAGTGGAAGTTGAACGTTGATCCAACGGCTGCAGCACAGAGTGAAAGATCCGCTTTGGTGGGCGGAGCCAAATAGAATTGTCTGCTTTTAGAAATCCAGCAACGAGGAAACTTATTATTATATTTTGGGACGAGTTCTGTAATTAATTTTTCTACAATAATGAGAACCGGCGTCTTAAAAAGTCCTGCTTGTCACTGTTACGAGAGGCGAGCAGTTCAGAGTGTACAGTCACGCCACCTGAGAGCAGATTCCAGCCAACCTGAAATCCATCTGGATCAAACTTCTCCCAAAAATGTTTCTTTTATGATTTTTCACAAACACAAGAAAATTGTATGAAAAAAAAAAAGCAGGGAGAAAAAACAGAATTTCAAGAAAAATGTCGAATGGACAGCATTGCTCTTAATTGCGATTAATGGTGATTAATTTTTTTCCAGTTTGCGATTAATTGGTTACATTTTTTAATCTATTTTCAGCCCTATTAAATAGTTTAAGAATTACAAACAATTTAGATGTTAGATGTCGTTCCATATTCTAAATGCAGCGTGCTGTCATAAGAAAACCGAATATTGATATTGTGTTGCATGTTCAAACTTTAATTTTAAGCTAACGGAAAGGGTTTTATTAATGAAAAGCTAAGCTTTTGGTGCAAGAATAGGAGGTTTGCAAAGATACCTCAAATAAAAATACTTGTTGAAACCCAGTTTCTATTGTTCATCTCTTAAAAAAAAAAAATAATCATTTGATTCTGTCTTTTTTAACATAACCCGCTTAAAAACTAGAGTTGTAAGAACCAAACAAACAATCAAACGCTAAAGTCGAGCTGGAAGTCCCTGGAATTAAACATTAATCTTTCTTTGGATTTCAAGTCCAGGAACTGCTGTTCTTACAGCTGCAGAAGAAAAGCAGTTGCCTGTCTGCCACTGGCAGATAAGACCCAGGCTTTGTCTCTCTGAAAGTAAATGCTAAACAACGGCAGATTGATGGCTGAGGACTGACCGTCCATCAGTGCTGGGGGCTGCTGTGTGTGTGTTTGGTCAGTGTTTTGTTGAAAAGAAAGCAAAAATAAAATGTGCTTTGCTTGATTTGCACTAGATAGCTTTTTGTTCATGAATTTGTTATGGCACTAACACGTGTCCAAGTGAGAAATCATTAAACACTTCATTAGAAGTAAACAAAAGATCTGCTAGTTTGGGCAGTTTGACTTGCCTCTACAGGCCTGCCATCTATTGGTTTATAAAGGTGATAATTGACAATTTTCAGGCGAGGAGATGCAGCTATTTTAGTGTTTCAGCAAAGAAGATCTTTGGTAATCTGTTTACCTTCAATTTGAGTTGGGAAAACCTGAATGATAGCATGCATTTTTGAGATTATATTATATATTTTTGTCTTTACTGTTCCACCCCCTCACAGGGCAGCAGGGGGAAAATCGAACAACCCTGGTCTTCTTCCTGGGTGGAGTGACATACGCAGAAATAGCCGCTCTCCGATTCCTCTCTCAAATGGAAGACAGCGGGATGGAGTACATTATCGCAACCACAAAACTCCTCAATGGCACAACGTGGATTAAGACCCTCATGGACCGGCCTGAATCCCACACGCCCTGAGTCGCCTGCTACATTATGAATCACACAACTCCTGTTGCTTAACCCTTTGTCTGTGTAATCCTGCAGTGGAGAGTTGTCATGTAAATAAATGCTTTTGTTTTGATGTTTTTCCATCTTTCAAGATAGCATGCAAAATGAAAAAAATGATGCTACAGTTTGATTTACCTCTTTTTAAACTTCTACCACCTTATACTAATGATGTAAATAAACTATTAAAACATTCAAGATGCTCAATAAGACTTCAGGTCATGTTCTATAAAGATGTAGCATGTAGAGTCCAAAATAAAAAGCAACTTTGTCCTAGATTGGGCATGTCATAAGCGTGTTTTGAGTGCTACATGGTGGGTAATTTTTTTTTGGAGGGGGAAGCAGAAATGGCAGTGTATCTATCAGCTGTGGTCCAGCTCACTGAAGAAGCAATTAGCACAGTAACAGGCCTCCTGATCAGCCGATAATAGCCCTGTGCTGCCGGGAGAGCTCAGCCTCCAGCAGCCTGTGATTTGACAGCGCAGGACACTGATTTAATTAGGAAGCCATTTGCTCCATGTTCCGGTGGAGGATAACTGTGCTGTGGGAGGGTGTTTGATCTCTGTGTCAGTCAATAGCGTCTCCATGCCTCACACTGTATATACAGGAAAACCTGCTGACAGATATTTTTGGCAATGTAAATGTTCTCCATGGTAGTTTCCTAAAATTGTTAAGTCTTTTGTGAAATGCTTGTTTTTTCTTTTAATCTGCTTTCTTTGAGAAGATAAACATGCTGAAGATTTAAATTGGGAATAAATGGACAGCAGGTGCCTGGAGATCCATGTGGTCAGTTTTACTTTTGCTCCCTCCTCTGCAAGACGAACTTGAGACGACTCGATTCTACACACGCAGACTTGGACCAGACGGCCGAAGCAAAGAGTCCGCCCTCAGCTGTCCCGCTTCAATAATATCAAGGTAATGAAAGTTTTGCTTTTTTAAAACAGAAAAAAAATCTTAATATAAATACCTTGACTTGAGTGAAATATATATATATATTTTAGAACAGCACAGATCTGATCACCTGTTGTAATAAACATATTTTTAATTTATTTAAAACAACTAAAGAATTAATTTATTGAATATTTATTCTGATGAATAAATGGAGCCCAAATCACATTTTTTGGATTATTCTGAAAATGCTTCATATAAATGCTGTTTTTTTTTATTATTTCTGTCTGAAAGCATTCATTTTAAGAAGTGAAAAAAGCCAATCAATACACTTAGTGCAATTTAAATATTAATTATTAATCAGGATCCTTTTACTGTGCACATCCTATTGGCTTTTGAAAGGCTAAAAATCCTTATTTTTTTATTACTTTTCCTCCAAACAAATACAAAAATCACTTTAAAATACTTCTAATGTATCTGTAAGTTTCTTTTTTTCTGACTTTGGCTGAAGTTGGGTTATTATTTTTTGATTGTAGACATTTTCACTCATTTTAAAAAAATTCCTATTGCTGTTACAATCTGACAGGTGTGTGTGAGATGGGCCGAGGGGAGAACATGGGACACCTGACTCAGGCCGGTCAGAGGCAGAAGGTGCTGGAGGTGCCTGTGGACGTGGATCCTTTGATCATCCGCTTCCTCCGAACATTCAAAGAAGTCCTTAAGTTTGTTCTCTTCAGCTACACAGTGCTGTTCGGTGGTTTGCTCCTCGCCAGGTGGACCACTTATTTCATGGTGGGCAAATAAAGCTGCTGTCAGGGAGAATTTTAAGTTATGAGGCTTAATCTGATCAATCAAGGTGTCTGTGGGCTTTAATGCTTCTGCACTTTCTGCAAAACAATAGTCAACATGTGTTTATGATGATTGTTTTCTTATTTAATTGTGGCAATGTATTTAAAAAGGCCTTCACGGGAATTTCGAAGAAACTGATTTTTGTCAAGCCAGCTTGCATTCTATGTGGTTGTCAGCATTTTGTTCACATGTGCAATTCCATATCTGTACTTTGTGAGACAACTAAAAAAGAGAAGCACATCAAGCATGTTTGTATGGTTGTATAATGAGCAGTATGTGCCTAGATAATAAAATGTTTAACTACATTTCATCTAAATAGACAATTATTTTAAGACATACAGGCTGACTGGATATTGTCTCATGAACTTAACACCTTCCAGAAACAGAATACCACAAATAGTTTAGCGTCTTTTGAAATAGGTGAGACCCTTGAGCGACTCAGCTGGATGCAGCCTCACTAAAGTGTGCTATGAAAAGAAATTTGTCCCAATTTAGAAGCATATACAAATACGTCACTGTGTCCTAATACATTTGAAGGTGAATTTGTAATAAAAAACTTGAAAAAAAAAACTTTCTATCTAGGATATCATAAGAAGTGGATGTGATTTTTCTGTAGTGATGAGTAAATTACACCTTTAAATGCTACACTGCAAACAGCACTAGTTTGATTTTGATTGGTTTAGTAAAAATAGTACAACACAAACATATTTTCAAATACTATCAATTTGTAATTTGAAATGCTTCATTAAAAATAGCTATTAATTTTTCCATCAAAAACACAATTTGTTTATTTATGTTTTATTATTTTGTTGTAAAATGATTGTATTAATAAGCAAATTCCATTTGCAGCGACGCTACAAATGGTTTGTTTGTACTGTGACTTCTGTCAATTTTTGAGCATTTATGTTGACAAAGCAAACAAACAAAAACTCCTGTATTTATTTACTTATTTTTATTGAACACTTGATTTAAAAAAAACAGAATACATAAATATAACATTTCAAAATAAAGAAAACAGCACAAATCAAAAATGCATACAATTATTATTAGCCAGTGTTGAAAATAGAAACACAATTAACAGTAATATAAAAAAGGCAATAAAGAAAAACATTATGTATATATAGTTTTCATATAACTTTACGTCACCGTTTACAACCTGTTTTTTTCTCTAAATGTGCCTCTTTTGTGAGGTGTTAGTTTGATTTCCATTACTAGAACAATACACGAGGGCGGATTACATTTATTACAACGCTTTATAAAGAATACATTCTTTGTTTCAGACTGAAATCTTAAGCAAATAATAAATGGTTTGTGTGGGTTAGTTTCTGATCAACAGTAATGCCTTCTTAAAAGTGCTTTTTAAACATTTTTTCGGAACACCGTCTTCTCTTTCTGATCTTTGCTGCACTCCGCCCGCGCTGCGCCATTTTGAAAATGTAATTTTGGAAGAGGCAGGAGCGAGGGAAATCTCAAAGTGGAATGCAAAGTCTGAAAACCGGTCCGGAGACTCGAGTGACAATTTCTTTGACTGAAAAGCGGTCGGCGTCATTTGCGGCATCGGGGCTGTGGACCGTGGAAGTTACTAACGGCACTCCATCTTCATTCCTCCGCTGTCGCTTCGTCAGAACCTCTCATCTCACCCGGGTCAGCTCTGTTTCGGTTCAGGGCCCCAGCCCGCTACAGACAGCTCCTCATGATGGCAGGTAAAACCACAGAATGAAGATGACCTGATAATATTTAAAGAATTCACTGGTATTAATATGTTTGTCATAAATATGAGGCTGTGTCCTTTAAAAATGATGAACCGCCCGAGGCTAGCTAGCCGGCTAAAATACTACAAGATGCATATGTCAACAGTCAAAGTGGGCAGACCTATCCCAACTCTTCATTTCACTAAGTTTTCTAGAAAAGTTTGTATGGAGTCACGTGTCTGTCAGGCCTAAAATGAAGTTAGCACCCCGGTCAACGCGTGGGAAGTTGTGTCTGGTGGTGCTGTGTGTCAAAACTTGGGTGGTGTTCGTGTGTGCAGGGCCCGGCGGAGGGAGCAGCGATGTGCAGTGGTGCTTTTCCCAAGTCAAGGGAGCGATGGATGATGATGTCGCCGAAGGTAAGTCCCTGTTCTACGTCTAATTCGATTACATTACTCTTCCTGGACGACTCCTCCTGAGCATGCGTGCGTGTCTGGTTGTCGTACCCGCGCGCGTGCTTGGATTTGCTGATAAAAGTGCACCAAAAACCATGTTTGATGTTCTGCACCTGCTTTTTTACTGGAACCATCGGGTGTCAATGACGTGAAAAGAAAGGGCAGCTCCACCCTTTGGTGCCCAAAGACCTTTAAAGACACATGTCATGAATTTAAAGCGTTAAAAGATCTGGCAAACAAAACAATTTAATTATATTTGTGGTATTTTGGCATTTTAACACGTTATTGTTGCATTTTTCTGATGATGGAGGACATACATAAAGAATATTAAGCTCAAATTTATATTTGAGTATTTTAAGATGCAGTAAGATAAAAGATTGTAGTTGTGACATCTGGGCGGGTCTCAAGCTCCCAAATATGCCCCATTTCGATCATTGGCTGTATATAGGAGAACTGGACTGAGCGACCCATATACAGTCAAAAAAAGAAGTACCTGCTGGCTCCAAGAATCCAACATCTCATAAACTTCTATTGAGAAATAAACAGCTATTTTGTTAGATTAACCATACCTTTTTTTTAACATGTTCCTGCTAATCCTTTTCTTTAAAGATATTTTTTTCTTTATCACAAGTAATTCAAGTTATAAACTAACCAATCAGTAAAAGCTTTCCCACTGCCCCCCCCTCACGTCAAACATTGGATTGACAAACTCTTCCCCCTACACACTTTATTTGGAAGAGGTGTGGACAAACCTACTCCTGACTGCCAGAAGTAGTTGCCATAGAAACGTTGACTCTGACTGACTCGGACCAGCCACTGACCATTGGCTCCAACATGGTGAATGTCCGCATCACAGAAAAATGGTGACTGAGTTGACTTCGGTTCTCTGGAGCCAGAAGTAAATCCTTTTTCTATGAGAGATGATCACATCAGCTCTGTCCAGTTCTGTACATACAGTCAAAGATTCCAATGCATCCACTTTACTAGACCCATGTTTGTCTTTATTATCCTTGTCTGATTATTTTCCTTGGCTCAAAAATGTACGGCTGGATAGCTTCAATATTGCTTCTCTGGAGAGCGTTTGAACTGAGTGCTCAGTTATGAGTGATGGGAGATGTGGTTGCTCTGCACCAACGATCCTACCTGTATCTCAGAGGTGAATTTCTAATCAACTACTGCCGCTCTGCAGAAATTACGTCCGAAAAATGGCATTGGTATTTTGATTTAGCAGTAGTTCGTTAGAATTATGAGTTATTGGCGAGACTCTTGACGCAAAGTATGCCCGCCATCTTCCCATCATCCTTCTGGTTGCACACTCACCCTCTAGCTTACACCTTCACAACTCAAGCATAACATTACTGGTGCAACAAGCGCAATATTGGAGCTATCCAGCAGTACAGTTTTGAGTCAGATATCCGCTCATCAGAGGAAAACACAAACGCACGTTTGCATGCTTGTAGCTTGTCAACTTTAGCTTGTACGTCACTGCTACAAGCTTTTTGAAACGCTGTTTCCCAAAATTTGAATAAAGAAATACTCAGAAATGCAATTCCATCATGAAAAAACTGTTGCAAGAACACGTTAAAAACACCAAAAACCAACTTTTCATCGGTGAGGTCTTTATACCCTCATATGTCAAGGTTACTCACAGATTTAAGACTGTAATGGAGACAACACAACCCCTGCCTTCAAGATGTAACCTGATCTATCTGTTGACTGTACCTGATGATCCCACCCACTTTCCAGCAACACTTTCATCGTTCACTGGAATAAAGACGGTACTTGATCTAAGCTGCACTAAAACATTTTTTTTAAACCAGTTATTGATATTTATTCTTTGTTTTGTCAAATAGTCATGCTACAAACAATTTTATTTTGAAAAATGCAGTTATTAATATTATTACACCATCATTATAAAAACAATCAAGTTGTAAGTTGTTTAAAGTGTATTAAATCAAATTTTATTCATAAAGCATTTTTCATGTGTTGGTACTACAAAGTGTTTTGTACAATAAATATCTTTCAAGCTCAAATACCATGAAAACAATGCATGTGTATATATAAGAATATGAATGGAAAACAGACTCATTCCCTATGCATAATTTGGGAAGAATTTGTAAATTAAAGAAGTAATAATTTATAATCGTGGGTTCTGACTTTTGATATTTCAGTTATTCTGATGTTTAAATAAAGTAATTAATTTGCTGTTTGTGTTCATCTTTATGCTCATCTCCGACCTGACGATGGCGTTCGGTTATGAACTCTTTCAAAGATCATTCTTCATTGTCTGTTGACTCCTGCAGAATCCTTTGTCTGAGAAATAAGTGTAGCTACATTAATTGGAAGAGCTTTTCTCGCTGCGTTACATTCTGCATTGACTCATTCTGACAACATGAGCCCCCCGACGAGGTGTTCTGTTTTACAGTATAGCACAGATTGTAAGGAGTCTGGCTGTAACAGACTGAAAGTGTACAGTGTTAGGATGGGATTGACACCATTGTCAGCTAAGAGATGTGCCAGTCTGTTAATAAAGCTTAATTGTTGTACAGTGAGATTTGCGGTGAAGCTTCTATTTGAAAAAAGCTGCATGTTTGTTAAGGGAAAGTACTGTGATCGTTTAGTGCTGAGGTTTTAAATGTCCTGGAGGATTAGGGAAGTTCTCTAGAGCAGATGTCCAACCCTTATTTTTGTTAGAGGTCCCAAGATGAGGACGAATCTGTGTGCGGCTTTTCAAGTGCAGTTTGTAATTGAATGAAATCCTGTGTAACTTTTAATGATACACTCAAGAAAACTCACAGAGATATAAATAAAATCTCTTAATCATTTACATAAATATTTCTATATGTCTTTACTTCATTTAAACAAAACTAACTTAAAAAAAAACAAAAACTTTTTGTTGATTTTCTCTTTTCAGCTGACATAATATCCACAGTTGAATTCAACCAATCTGGAGAGCTGCTTGCCACCGGAGACAAAGGCGGTCGTGTTGTCATCTTCCAGCAGGAGCCAGAGGTGTGTTTGAGTGATGCCTCCGTCAAAGTGAATTTAGCTAACACACACCTTTCATTTTTATTACCCGTCACAACTTCTGTAATTATTCTTACTAAATTTTAAAAATACGTTAAAAATGTTATATTTTGACTCCTCTCATATTGATCTTGGCTGTCACTTAGTTTAGACTATACTCCAGATCCTGTTTAAAAAGCTTTGTGTTGTTGTTCAGAGTAAGAATCAGCCTCTGCGCCGAGGGGAGTACAACGTTTACAGCACCTTCCAGAGCCACGAGCCAGAGTTCGACTACCTGAAAAGCCTTGAGATCGAGGAGAAGATCAACAAGATTCGATGGTTACCCCAGAAGAATGCAGCCCACTTCCTTCTATCTACTAATGGTTAGTCAGGGATATATGCTTTTTAGCAGGACTACATTTTTTTATTTCCTCTGATTAATCTTTCTCTTTTTGTCATTGACAGATAAAACTATCAAACTCTGGAAAATTAGTGAACGCGACAAAAGACCAGAAGGCTACAATCTGAAGGAGGAAGATGGACGGTACAAAGATCCCAGTACTGTCACTACACTTAGGGTGTGTATTAACTGGCTTAATATATGTTTTACCATTTAACAACAGAGCTTTAGCTCCAGTGTTTACATTCTTTCATCCACTGTAACTCTTTAACTGTTTTAGATTAACGTATTTCCAGTGGATTCTGAAGCGGAGTAAAGCATCCTTGGACTGATATGCAACACCTTACAGTATTAGAGAGTTTACACTACCAACGTAAATCAGTTGATTATGCTGCAGAGAAAAGCGATTTACCAGCGGTTTGCATTTCATAGCAAAGCTGATATGAAAAGCCGCCATTCTCCACCTCAGAATCAGATGATTCCCGTTGATCCCGTTCACAGTCAAAAACGTTTTGGTACGTCAAAGAGTGTGCGTTATTTAGGTGTAACTAAACCGATCATATTTGTTTTAGCTGGTCTCTTTATCAAAATGATCTAGAGAAAAGCAATTCTTTCAATTCAGAGCAGCAATTCCTTCCATCCTGGTTGAAAAACATTTCCCAGATTATTAGTTGTGAGTCAAAAATGTCAAGACTGGAGTTGACGTTCCCAGACATAGACCTGAATGGGAAAAATGCAACTTCACAATGCAAGAAAGAAATGAGAAAACTGGTACTGCTTGTTACTTGTATAATTTTTTAAAGGATTTTTGCAATAAATACAAATAATCTGTACATAATATTAAATAAAATGTTAAATAATTTGCAGTCAGGAAAAAAAAACAGTCTTAGGTTTTGCATCCGTGTAGTGTGTCTGAACAAACCAAAAGACATCTGGAGCGGGAGCGGTTACTGATCAGCTGATTGAATTGATGACATGGAATTATAGTATTTACATGTGTAACTTCAGACTTACTGAAACTGGAGCGATAACAGTATCCTGCTTAGGAAGTGTTTCTACAAACTACAGGAAATACTCAAAAAAAGTGTCTGTACTCTGTTTGTTGTCAACACTTTATTCAGCAGCCAAAATATTTGTAGCCGTGGTTCGGGTTATGATTTCAGGCATGACTTGTCAGATAGGAGGCCCCCTGTCCAAAAACATTGTTATGGTTTGCTCAGTCTTCTGACCTTTACTCAGAGCATATCAGTGCATTGATGTGAGCAAATCATTTTGTTTATAATACATTCATGCTTTTGCAGACATTTTTTACTCTTTCACAACTCAAGTGAATCAATTTAAAGTTTTGTGGGCTATTGTATGTATTCACTAAACATATTGAAAGACTTTGCTGCTTTTTTAATGATAAAACTACTTCGTTTCAAAATTTAAAATGGAAAATTAATTGTGAGCATTTCTTTTTTGCTTTTTGCATTTCTTTTCAGGTCCCAGTATTAATGCCCATGGATTTGATGGTGGAAGCCAGCCCCAGACGAGTGTTTGCAAACGCTCACACCTACCACATCAACTCAATCTCCATCAACAGCGATTGTGAGACCTACCTTTCTGCAGACGACCTGCGCATTAACCTCTGGCATCAGGAGATAACGGATCGCAGCTTTAGTATCCTTTTATGTGCATACTAGAATACTAGAATACTTTAAATTATTTCCATATTTTAAACATATTTTAGGTTTAAAATATGTTTATTTATAATGATACAGCAACAACAATAACTGTTATGCTTTTACCACATTACATTCTATGAAGCAGTCAGTTCTTGGCTTTTAAAGAGGAAAACTTCAACTACAATTTTATTAGTCACTTCTTGTGTCGTACCTGATGCCACCACAAGATGTCGCCAAAACAAAGAATTGAGTCTCCTCTATTCTCTTCCATTTTTATGTGGACTAAAAAAATCTATTCCTGTACAGTTCTGTTCAATGTTTTTCCTTTATCTAAGTACCTCAATGGATAGGTGAGCTTTAAAGAGAATTTAATTCAATTTTATTTATTTAGCCCGATATCACAAAAAAAAAATGCTTCATCATGTATCTGCCTGGAGGACAGCATTGTTTCAGTAAATACAGTCACAACACAGAAGTAAAGAAATAGAAAAAATCTTAAGTTCTTGTTCCACAATGCAAATGTGTCATTTCAATACTTGTTGTGTGTTCTTTTCATTTGAGGCTATGGAAAATGCATACCTTTTTTATATCAACTTAACCCAAGGTCTTTAGACATTGTTGACATAAAACCTGCAAATATGGAAGATTTGACAGAAGTGATCACAGCCGCCGAGTTCCACCCCAACCAGTGCAACACGTTTGTCTACAGCAGCAGCAAGGGAACTATTCGAATGTGCGACATGAGGGCGTCAGCGCTGTGCGACAAGCACACTAAAAGTATATAACCTTGTTTTTAAATTATAAATACTTAAAATATAGTTTAAAAGAGAGCTATAATGCTACAAAACCTGAAAAGTGCTTGAGTTTTACCATTTCACGGTGTCTTTAATAACTCATAGTCTAAAAGTATGTGGAAGAATCTATATAATTGAATATGAATTGCAAATTTTGGATTATTTCAGAACAAAACTTAACACAGACTTTATCTTGGGAAATAATTTAACCTCCGCCTCAAAAAACAAATAATTTGTTGTTTTTTTGTTATTGTTTAGTGTTTGAGGAGCCTGAAGATCCAAACAACCGTTCATTCTTTTCTGAAATCATCTCATCTATTTCTGACGTGAAGTTCAGCAATAATGGACGCTACATGATGACGCGCGATTATCTCTCCATCAAGATCTGGGATCTTTGCATGGAGACTCGACCAGTTGAAACATATCAGGTCTGCATCTAATATTACAAGTGCTTGAGGTGTTTTTTTTCCTGAGCTAATCTTGTAAAGTGTCAGTTTCATTCTTGTTTCTTTACTTTGACAGGTGCACGAATATCTCAGGAGTAAATTATGTTCACTTTATGAGAACGACTGCATTTTTGACAAGTTTGAATGCTGCTGGAATGGGAATGACAGGTGAGTGCCTCCTGGTGTTTGTTTAGTTTGATTTATTGGTTTAATATCAGGATCGACCAAATCTGGCAGAGAATAAAATTAAAATCTAAAAGTTGTACTATTTATTTAATGCACGTGCCAAAGTCAAGCCCTGGGGGTCGGATCATTTTATTTTATTGTTATTAATGGCCTGATGTTATCTTGAGCTTATTTCAAACTAGTATAATTTTGACAAAATATATTTTTATGCAGAATACAATATTGTTATTTAAGTTATTTAAGGTTTAAGTTGATTAATTCTGGAATAATATTCCTGCCTTTTTATTATTCATAATTATGTTAAAAAGTTATGTTTTTCAAGTTTAAAAATTGGCATTCTGCTAGCTGTTAGGACTATTTTGGCATTTACTAAGATTTTTTAGACCATTTGAAATTTAGCTAATACTTCAGCTACATGGTAACTGTTTTGGCAAATTGTATTTATTTTTTTTGTTTTTTAGGATGTTTTGGAGTTAGGCTAATATTTAAACGCTACCTGTTTTGGCTAATTTAGGCTTTTTCTGTTTTTTATGATATATTGAAGTTAGCTATTTTTTTTTTAGCTATATGCTAACTATTTTGGCTAATCTAAGTTTTTTTTAAAGACTAATTTGGCATTTGTCTAATATTTTAGTTGGCTATCAGCTTCAGTTAATTCAGCTATCAATTTCAACATCTTCAGCTATCAGCACTTGCAAATTCAGCTTACAGCATTCACAGTAGCATTATTGCAGGTAATGCTTCATATCTAGTTCATAATTATGTTAAAGTTGCCGTTTTAAAGTTTTATAAATGTAGTTTTAGAGTGTTCAATAATTATTTCTTCTGTTCGGCCCTTGACCTGAGTTATGTTTTGGATTTTGGCCCCTTGTGCGATAGAGTTTGACACCCCTGATTTAATGGAATATTATATCCAGGATTATATTCATTAGTACTTTGTAACTAGTTGTTTTACTAGTTTACTGTAATGAAAAATGTCTGCTCACCACTAACTCCTCCTCTCTTGTGCTTCCTGCAGCGTTGTGATGACAGGTTCTTACAATAACTTCTTCAGGATGTTTGACCGAGGTTATCAGCAGGACGTGACGTACGAAGCGTCGCGGGAAAACAGTCGGCCACGATCCATCCTCAAGCCTCGGAAAATAAGCACAGGTGGGAAGCGCAAAAAGGACGAGATCAGTGTCGACAGTCTGGACTTCAGCAAAAAGATTATCCACACAGCCTGGCATCCTCTGGACAACATCATCGCCATAGCAACCACCAACAATCTGTACATTTTTCAGGATAAACTGAACTAGCACTCACTAGTGTCTACTTGAGCTACTGTGCATACACAGATCAAATCATAGCTTTTTTTCTAATTATTTCCATAAATTTTGATTAGTATGTGGCAAACTACTTTCATTCATCTCGATCATAAAAATCTATGGAGGTTTTTAGATTTTAGTCCATACAGATGCCCTCCATTGCGAACTATTAAATTGCTGTTTGCTGAACCACTACATTCCCAACTAAGGGGAAGTGTTCCTTTGTACAGCTGTGCCATGGCGACTTGATCACTCATATACCTTTTTTTTTTTTTTTTTTTAAATTTTGGTAGCTACTATGTTTTACAAGTTAAGTGTCTTTTGTCATTGTTTTTCTTTGTGCACCGGTCCAAAACACTGTTAGCACAGACTGTCAAATACTCAGCGTCACCCGGATACCCTTGAGAATCCAGGCTCTCTCTTCCAGTGTAGAAACAACTGTTGGCTGTTATTACGTTAAACTCATTTTTCTGACATTTCTGTAATACTTGACAGCAGGTCCTGTTTTTACATTCATCTCACAAAAATGCATTTGCGTGTTAATCATTTGGGGTGTTGATTTCACCAAGTAGATTTCAAAGTACGTTAAACAATTTCATAGATTTATTTTGTCAGAGACATTGAAAACTTTTGATTAAATATTCCTCATTCAGATAAACCCTCAATTTTGACTGAGCAGGACTGACTGCTCTCTTACACTTGCACCGGAATGAGCTGGAGTGAAGGTCATATTCCTGCCGACTCACTCAGGTCACCTCAGCTGTAATTGAGCAATCTGTGTTTTATTACTAATATTATTAATTTAACTGCTGTGAAAATACACTTAAAGAAGAAACACTTTGTGAAAAAGGGACATGTTTGCTGTTTGTTCTTTATTTAAAATTTTCTGTAATTTATTCCTATAAAAGCCAACGTCATGCCAAATTAAAATAACAAGGATGGTGAGAAGGAATAGTTTTAAACACTGACTGTAAAATTTGTTAAAAGTCTGCCTTTTTTGTAATTTATTTGATGAAGGTAAAACTACAATTTTTAAGCTTTTTTTTTATTGAAGGAAAGTGCTTTAAGAAATGGCCCCTGGTCTCACTGACGCCACATCCGAGTAGATATTTACCTTTTTGCTGTGAGACGCTTTGTTTTTGTCTGTTTTGATTGTGTCTACAGAAAAATCAATTTTATAAATCAGGAATCTCTTTGACAAGCACATGGATCGGCTAGTTAAGCCAAAGTATCCGGTGGACTCCGAAGTTAAAGTAGTTTATCCAGAACTAACTCCAATCGGGTATCCTTGCACTTATGTTGACAACCTTACTAAGCTCAGGACCATAGGATGTGAAGTTGCAGTGACTGGATTCTACTGTAGTTAGTGGTACCAGAACTGAGAACTGTTTTGTTTTACGAAAAGCTACTTTACCTCGAAGAATATTGGCGATTAACCTGTTGAAGCAATATCGTTACACTCTAAATTCTGGATTTTTCTGCAGCCTTTCAGCAGTTTGACTGAAGGAAAGCTGGTTAGAAAAGTTTCCCCTTTTCATGCAGCATTTAAATCAGTATTAAAAAACATTTTTTGGAGATAAATATAATATTGTTTTTTGAAACAGAGGTTATATGAGAACAGTATCAAAAAGATTAGTCAGATTAACTTTTCAATCAGTACTTTAGGTGCGAGTTCCCAATGTGAGTATGGTGTGTTTGTATGTTGTAGTCTAAAACGTGACGCATTTCACAGGATTCTGAGGCTAGGGCATTGTTTGATCATCAGATGTCCCTGTGCTGCATGTTGAAATATTTCAATTCATCCTAAAGATAGTATTGTTTCTTAGTAGTAGACTTGCTGTATTTACTTAATAAAATAAACTTCAAGTCTACTACTTTTTGCTAAGGGAAGTAATCTAACGTTAGTCTCGTCATCAGACGGATGAGACAATGCCTTCTGTACTCTACCCCTTTAAGCACTAAAGTACCAGCAGTACTGAAGTACCTGTTACTACTGAAGCTCGCTGATCTTACCAACACTGTCACACAGTAACAAGAAATGCTAACCTGTGTTCACACACTTTGCATTGGAGGAAAATCATGTGTTTTGCTGCATTAAAATGTTGCTGTTGCAATATTTGAGGCTGTAAACAAAAAAGTCCAGCACAGTACAGGGGCGAGACGCGGGTCCCGGCTGCATATCAGATCCTGTGATTTTTGGTTTTGTTTGTTTGTTTGGCTAATGCGAAGCCTGTCCATGACTGAATGTCGGCACACTGCATCCCTGTGAATGCTGCTTTTCCAAACAGATTTTGGACTCTTATAGCTCCAGGGAAAAGTATACATTCAGGGGGAACTTATTTCTTACCCGCATTATTTGCGCATTAGCCCTACCATGAAAACGCCATTTTAGCAAGTTGTCAGTGAGACTGTAATGTTTACATTTTAACGGTCTGGTTTTAGGAAGACTAAGATCACAAATGTATGTGTATGTGTGTTTTTTGTTGTTTTTATGTCATTGAGATGCTCTGAACTGATAATGCACTGTTGTGCTTTTGTATCATTTGCCAAAAAAAAAAAAGATTCCCACTCCTTTAAATGTTGGCATTACCACTATATTTTGAGGGCTGACATTCTGCAAAAATGTAGTTATTAATATGACAATAAGCACACGTTTCACAAACTTGATGTCAACCACATCCAGATCATGTCTATTCCTCTTCAAGTCTTACAAGAAAGGTTAAAGGAAAAAATAAACTGATGGTATTTTATGGAAGGAATCTAATGATGTCTGTCATTAAAAATGGCTAAATCTCTTGTGAACAAATGCAGGTTTAACCAAACCTAACTGATATACATTTGTAATAATCTTTTATGTCTTAAATTCAAGACATGAGATGTCTTGGAACATAATTATAAATCATATATGTGTCTGTAAATGTGTCGCTTCACAATATCAACCGGTTTCTAAACAGATGTTAACCTCCTGTTGAGTGTTGGTCTCTCAGGGCTCTGTATTATAACATTTAATTAATAAAACACTTTTGTGACCCCTCTTTCTGTTTTGATGCAACTTTTGAGAAATGTTCCTGTTCATACAGAGTTCAGTAGTTTTTTTTTTTTTTTTTTTTTTTTTACCCCCTATAAGCTTATTTATGTCTTTATTTTATAGACCTGTTTTCTAGAGGTTATAACCTGTGCGTTACAGGAACAAAGCTAACAATTAACGATATTGTGCAGTTTACCACATTACATATTCTTCATCTATTGAAATTGTATCCTATATGTACACTTTTTTGTACATCTAATGTTACATTTGATGTATGCAGGACAATGCATCAAATCTAGCCTTCTTCTCAAGTTGGCCTCCATATCCACCCCCAGACAGTCAACTGTAATACAACTATGTGGAAGAACTGGAGAACTTTGTGTCTCTTCACTTTGTAGTGAACCTACAGGGAGGAACAGATATGAATGTAAAACCCAACAATGGAAAGGCATCTGGAGATGCTGCATAAAGTTGAAACATGGAGAACAACCAATATCATCAAGAAATGATAGACTTGTATCAATTCCTGTCTAAGAAGAATCCTCAAGATCCAACATCTAACTAGGCGCTATAGTGGGAGAAGAGATTAAAATGAGAAGATGGGCTTGGATAGGCCACACCCTATGGAGACCAATATCAACCATCAGGCCCTGACCTGGCAACCCCAGGGGAAAATTAAGCGAGAAAGACCAATGCAAAATTGACCTGGAGGCTGATGTCAAGCAGATGGATCATATGGAGACGGAGCTAGAAAGGATCATGAGGGACAGAAGATGGCAGGGAGTCATTGATGGCCTATGCCAAACCAGATATACAAGGCCAACCAACTACAAATCCTGAAACAGAAAATATGATTTTTATTTTATTTTTTTTAAAGATTTCTAAAGATAAATCCAGACTGGAATAAAAGTTTGAGTTTTTTTCCCAATTAAATTATATTTGTTTATAATCTGATTCCTCCTTTTTTTTCTCAATTTAACAGGTTGTTGATCTGAATAAGAAGACACTTTTGGTAAATAAGCTTTTAAAATAAAAAACCTTTGGGAAGAAAAATGAAATCTTTTATCGATATAATATTATTATGGTCTTCTCTTTCAAAGCCTAATGGAATTATTATTGTTATTTATCAAGTTTAAGCTACATTTACTGACCGTCTGTTAAACTATTAAGTGTGTTATTAAGCATAATTTTTGTTTTAACCCTTTTAAGAGTAATTTTTTGTGCAAACTGTTTTAAGATTACTTTAAAAGTCCAACTGCCCAATTAAAGCAAATTGTTTACAGCTTGTTAGAATTTAAAATACCTCATCAGTGTTTATTTACAGGAGGACCGGGAGGGGTGAGGTTTCCGACTGGACCCTGCGCTTGCGCACATCACAATCTGTCTGCGTGTCATGTTAAACGTTAGAAGTGTAGTCAACATGTCCACCGCTGCAGCTCCTGACAACAACAACGAGGAGCCGGGGCTTCAAGGTATGTTTCTTCCCCTACTACTGTACACATCCCGCTAAAGCTGTGCGACATTTTCCACTGCCGAGCGTTTAAACGCGCTGGGGATGTTATTGTGGAAGTTGCACCGCGGATGGAATTTCCTCGTTCTCTGGGCGTGGCGGAGCATGATGTTGTGTCACGTCAGTGAGATGTTGGCCAATCATGTTTTGGTTCGTGTTTGACTGACACTTTATCAGCGTATCACGCTCAAGGATCTGAAAGAGGCGGGCTTTGAGCGACATGAAAACAAGTTTAAGACAAAGGAAACAATAACGTTTTTCATCGTATTATTATTATTTTTTTTACAGACACTCAATTAAAATAAAATAAACAGGAACAAAATCTGTTTATGATTTAACTGTATAGATTTTAAAGTGACAATCATTAAATAGAAAAAAAAAGTGCGCTTGGATGTTGTCCCAAGGTGCATTGCGAATTCACAAGCACATTTAAAGCACTAAATTATTTTTAAAAATGTCAATACTACAGTGTATTAGGGTGATAATAGAGATGCAAATATTGCTGTGTTTTCGACAGTAGCAAAGCTGAAACAGCGACATGTCGAGGCAACTCGTACGTCACAGTTATGTAACGAGGGCAGTGATATTAAAGCTACGTTTTTAATGTCGGCCTCGTTGAAAATAGCTATTTGATTTGTCATAATTTTATTTGGGTTATACTTTGAGCTCACTCACACCCCAGAAAGGTTGCATAACTGTGGTTTGTAGGGCAGTGGCACAAGGAAAGACATGCCATCATGGTCGCACCAGACCCGGGAGGTGGGGGTTGGCATGAATTCTCATTGCGAGACAATGTAGGTCAAATGTTTTAGGATGTTTATATGTGAAATGAAGTTATTCAGTAGTCAGCAAACCCAAGTTAATTTCGTTTATCTTTTTATTTTTAAGGCTCCTGGGTAGAGTTGGAGTTGAATGGTAATACAGGGGCCCAGGGTGAGCCTAGCAGCTTATCACCAACACCTGCTGCAGATCAAATGAATGCAAACTCCAGCATCAACCAAACTCTCCAGACTTTGGAGGTAGCTGAAAGTGCTGAAAGCTTGACTGGAGGACTAGAACACGTGCCATCGTCCTCATCTATACATAATGGAGACATGGAGAAGATTCTCTTGGATGCTCAGCATGAGTCCAGCCCAAGTAGCTCATCCTGTGACAGGTAAGGAGGGACACTGACTGCTACACTTAAAAAAAAAAAACAAACAAATAAGATTTTTTTTTGGGAATTATGTTGTCCTAACATGCTGACACAGTCCTCACAGACCTCCAAGTCCAGAGCGGGATGATGAACAGATAACATTTGATGTGGAGATGTCCAGTCTAAGAGATAGTCAGGTAAATACTGCAAATTTATCATCAGCTGTCAAACCTTTGAAGGGTATTTTTAGGGCTGAATGTAAAAAAAAAAAAAAAAAAAGCGAGTGCTCTCACTGGAATCCTCTTCACTTTAAAAGTGCAAAATTGAATCAATGGAATTGCATTTTTCATAACCAAATTGGTTTGAGATTGGAAATTTGACAAGTAAATTGTGTTAAAAATCAAAGTTTCCCCATTCATGTTTGTTGTCTTCGCTGTATTTGCATTTATCTTTTTCTAGTCAGAGGAAGACATTACAGAGAAGGAAAGAGAGGATGACATTTTGATGAACAGAGAAGTAGACTGGGTCGCTGATTGGTCCAGCAGACCTGAAAATGTTCCACCAAAGTAAGTTTTTTTTTTTTTTTTTTTTTTTTTTTTCGTCTTTCTGAAGAATTGACTCTCTGGCGTTTCTGTTTATCAGCATGGGTTTATTCTTCTCAGGGAGTTTCACTTCAGGCACCCCCGGCGTTCAGTGTCTTTGAGTATGAGAAAGAGTGGAGTCATGAAGAAAGGTGGCATCTTTTCCTCTGAATTCCTCAAAGTTTTCATCCCTTCTTTGCTCATCTCCCACATTTTGGCTCTTGGGATTGGGTAAGTTTAAAATGTTGCAGTTTTTCCTTGAAGAATCACATGTTGACCTACGTACACATCACCCTCGGCAACGTACGTTCATGCGGCCACTGCCAATAGTCTATGTTTATGCGTGTTTTGGCCTTCTGTGTTAAATTCTCGTAGTTACAGAAGTTTCTATGATTTTTTTTGGGTTCTACATAAAAAATAGATGGGCATTGAATGTGCATCACCAGTTAAACCAGTCAAACTTTATCTTAATGTTAAAGTCCCATTAGTTCATTAGTTGTCACATAGGTGTGTGAAATTTGTTCTCTGCATTTGACCCATCCCCTGGGGTAGTTGTGAGCTGCAGACACAGCCCCGCTCAGGAACCATTTGATAGTTTAACCCCCCATTCCAACCCCTTAATGCTGAATGTCAAGCAGGGTTCGATTTTTAGAGTCTCTGATATGACTCGGCCTGGATTTGAACTCCCGACCTTCCTTCAGGATGGACACTCTCCCACAAGGCCAATGAGCTAATCAGGAATTTGGATTTGGTAGTGGGGCATGGATTTGTTTTATCTGGTGAACCCAGACACATCGACGAGCCTGACGACGTCTGCATTTATTTTTCAAATAAAGATAAAGCAAGGTCGTGATGGTAATCCATTCGTTTGCTTGGATGCTAGCATTCAACCAAACCATTTACGTTTTGTGCCCAAATCACTAAATTTGCACCGCTTTGACATTTCACACTAACCCTCTTCCAACTGTACGTGTTGGACATGCTCTAGTAAACAGAAAAAGAAAATATTACAACTATTTATTGGTTACTTGTACATCTGACTTAGAACTTTAAAATAGCATCTTATTCTAATATTAAGATGGATGGATGAATGAAACTTATATTGCATCCTAAAGTTTTAACCAAAATCAGTTCAAATGTGTCATGTTTCGTGCATTTTATATCTTTGGTTTTTAACTGCAGAGTCTACATTGGGAAGAGAATCGCCACAGCTTCCACCAGCTCTTACTGAACAGAAAGAAAAGCATCTCTTCGTGTCTTCAAGTCCTTTAACTCATGCTCCTCTAGTCAGGCTGTCTTTCCTATCCAAACTGCATTAACAGGTGCCACATTTTAGATTTACTCATATTTGTTGTGTATTTGCACTCCATCAGATTTTGACACAATGGGCCATATCGTTGTACACTGACTTAAGTCCAGTTTTAAGAAATTGACAACTCTTGTCTGATTTCAAATTCCCTTTTGTTGATGTAAAACATCACATTGTCAAGTATGAGTTTTATTTTCCCCAAAGTGATTGTTTTCTTCTGGTGTCCTAAATGCCAGACAGAATGAACCATTTATTAGCACTATACCAAATTGGGTTTGGGAGCAGACTCACATTTTGAGCTAAATACTTTTCCCCAGTGACTTGGAGGTTGAATGGTGCTGGGTTTAGCTTTTAAATTTTGCACATTTTATGAGAAATGAAGTCTGATCTTGTTGCTGTTGACAGCAACTTTGTCTTCTTGAGGGTCAACAAGCTGAGTGAACCATCTGGCATGTAGCTTGACAATTTTACTATGAAGTAGTTTGACTGTTTTATGAAAGTGGAAGGCAATATACCAGACTATATGCTATTTTTAAATATTTTTTTGGCTACATATCTTTAACACTGCAGTAGCAAAGTGCCAAATTTATATCTTTCACCTTTGCACATTGGTGATTTGTCTTAGGCTTTTTATTTTCTTGTATGTTTAGATATTTTAAAAGGTAGTTGTTAATAATCTAAGCTGTGATCTGCCCTGATTAACAGACACTTGTCCACATTGTATATTTTCTGTATAAGCAGATATTAATGTTTGTTTTATCTGATGCATTGTGACAGTGTTACGTGTATTTCCTTGTTGCTCAACTGCTAAAGTTTAAATAGCGGACACCAACACCACAGAAGGAGGTACATGTGGGGCATCCTTGAAAGTGTTATCTGACTTAAGTGTAGATTTCACTGTACAATAAATTCACTTTGTGTGACAGAATAAATAATGTATAGTATCAATGAAACATCCAGCAAGAGGATTAAAATCATTTCCTGAGGAAAGTGCATGCATTTCTTTGTGTGGATCTTGACACCATGGTTCCTCTAAAAGTGCTTGTAAGCTGATGTGAAAACATCTACTATTATGTAAATTATTGGCTGGAAATGACTTCGCTAGGCTTTAACGCATGATGCAAGTAATGATAACTCATAATGTGTACATGTGGTCCTTGCAGGCTTATGTACATTTGAATGGTGTGCAATACAGAGCGCTTTGGAATTTGAATAAAGTTTGTACTGTATACAGTTGCTTTTATTTAAATACAAAGAGGGGTGGTTTGGATTAAGGCCTAATGAAATGTGCATATTGTATGAAAGGTTATTCTAACAATTTAAATTACATTTGGTTCCTTTCCAGCTACTGAAGGTCAAAGATGGGGTACACCTTGGACAGTTTGCCATTCCATTACAGGGAAACGGACACAACGGAGTCACATTTATTCACATATAAATTGTATGGTTTTTTCCATAAGAACTGAAAAGTATTGTCATTAAAAATAATAATTGCACTGAGCAGTGCAAAAGTTTGTGATTATTAGGGCTTTAAAGCAGACAACAGAGTTGCTAAAGAGGTACACTCTCCTGAATGTGATAGAAGGATATTGTTTAAATTGTGGTGGCTTGTTTGACTGAAATCTTGTTTAGGGGTTACATAAAATGGTTTAAATGAACAGACATAGAAGAGGTGTAATAAATCATTTAAACCTAGATTTCATTAATATAATCTGCGGTTGCTGATATGATTCATAGAACCAGACAGTAAATATTGGTTCATTTTGAATGATTTGATGCGATGCTGACCTAAAATCGATCCAGGACAGGACTGTTGTCAAAACTTCAACCAGTGTCACTCAGATCAATACCTGGTACTAAACAGTGCAGGTGAAGTTTACCAGATTCCTTGTATTTTATTGCAAGCTAATCAAATGTAAATTAAATATGCGTACAAACTAGTAAACAAGAATTAATGACAAATCCATTCACATTTGAGTTTCATTAAGTTCAGGCCACTGTTGATCTTTTAAATATAAAAATAATACAAAAGGAACATTATTAGAACATGATACCACATGTCTGCGAAATTCAAAGTGTTTCCACACATTGGACTGCAACGATAGATTGATCATTTTTTGCTGCATCACATCACGTGTGTGTTGTCTGCTGTGATGAAACTTGGTTGTTTTTACATTATAGTAAAATAAACATACCAAGCTCCAATTCCAATGGTATTTTCCAAGATCAAATAAAGGATTGATTTATTTCCTTTTGATCTGATTTTTTTTTAATGGTAGCCTTTAGTTTGATTAAATTTAACTTGATCAACATCTTGCCTCAGATATGTCAATCTGGTTGGACAAATCAATTAATCATTACTCTCTTATGAATTATTATGAAAACCAAATTACATTCACTTTCATTTTAAAAATCAACAGCTTCACTGACAACAGAAAATGATAGTTTGTTAAAACCAGGGAGAAATGACAGCAGGATTATTTTAGCTAAATTTTGAATTGGTAGCAAATTTACAGAAGGAAAAAAGTTCAAAGCAACATCATGGTTGGGACATGTTTCTTGAAATCTACCAAAAGGTAAAATTTTAATTAAAAAAACTAATTAATATTATGTTATTTTAATTTGTGTTTTAATTTTTATTTTCAATAAGAAAATTAGTGTGTTTTTTAAGATAAATATTTTATAGCACTTGGACAGACAATTTCACTCATCCGGTGTCAATCAGAGACAATATTTATATTCTACTGTGACACACTGGACAGTAATAGAAAATAATTTTATTTGTAAAATTTTTGTAATCATTTTTTTTTTTTTTTTTCAGAATAAAAAAACTGTGACTATGGTTCACTTGGTTCTAGTTGGGGACCTCCAGCATGTTCTTGACTTAAAAATGTGCTGTAATAGGTCATCTATTACTACAATTCAAAACAGATAGATATATTGATACGAATAAACTTAATTTTTCCAAAATACTGTCCGAGCGCGTGAACAACTGCGTCCAATCAGTAAAGAAACATCTGAAGCCGAGCAGGGCGGGGCTAGTGCGCCTGCGCGGTACCTCTTTGTGGCCCTTGTCTGCTTCTGGTTGCCAGGGTTTAAGAGTCCTTCTCTAGTACTAAATTAAAAGAAATCCCAATCAGGCAAATGCATAACGTCTCGTTTTCCATGAGCTGTTTATAAACTCTGCTTATTATCGGCTGATATTTGCAGACACAGGCACTGCTCTGTCTGGGCGTCGACTGGCCATCCAGCAGAGCATCCATTCATCCTTTCGTTGGCGCGTGAGCATTTCTAATCAAGCTAGCTGTCGTTAGCTGAGAGGCAGCGGGGAGCAGCGCTAGAGGGAGCTTGAAAATGTCCGGCTACCAAGGAAAAAAGAACATTCCACGAATTACAGTGAGTATCGTGCTTTCATGTAAACTCCCGGGTCTCCTTTCTGGCCATTTAAATCTTCGGCGTATTATATGAAATGCTAGCTCCTAGCTGCCCCAAATTAAAGACCAGGGAGGATAACCAGCCACGAGCCAATGCGTTTGATGTTTTAAGGATGGCTCAATTCCGTAGAAGGGAGTTATTACTGTATTTGTCTGAATTTTAAGCAAAGGGTGTCTGTTGCAATGACAGCTATTCCCTGCCTCCAGTCTCATCAGCATCCTCCTCTCTGGCTGCATGTATCGGGTCATTCTCATCAGCTGTCATCCTCCACTTTCTGTCCTCCGACTCTTCAAGCCCTTTCGCTTTATTTGTTTATTTTACATAAATATTAATCCGCGTAGCTCTAATTTAGGGGATGGAGTTGATTAGAGGCGAGTGCCACTGCCCTAAATTCTAAATCTGTTTGATTTTGCTTTGGAACAACAGTTTTAACCATAAGTAGTGATTTATTTCTGACAAAAATAGACATTTCAATAGAAATTGCGGCATTATTTACATTTAAAAACCAACAATCAACTTTTTCCCATAACATAGGAACACATAATTCGTAAAACTGATTGTGGATTTGATGAATCAATATTGCTTTTTCCATATAAATATTGATTTAATTCAATAATATAGCTTTATGGTGCAAATGAAGATGCTGACATATAAAATGACAGTGTTTGTTCTTCGTATTTAAATTTTTATTTTATTTTTTTTACAGTTTTTCATAATATATTAGTTTTTACCATAATGATTTGTTTCATAGCCGTCCTATTAATTTGCATTATTTTATCTGTCCATCTACTGAAGGCGAGGGTAGTATGGAGCAGCTCCAACTTAAATCTATAGACTGTTAATCCACTACATTTGATTTTGTACACTGGGACATCCTCTTAAGGATTTGATGCTCGTATAGTATAGTAAGTGTTGCTTTGCTCCTGGCACTGTGTACATTCGGCTCATAGTAATCAGCTCAGTTGAAGGAGTTCTCATCATCATAGAATTAATCAGACTGGCTGGTTTGGACAGTAGTGCTCTTTGTTTCTCTGCACGTCTTTTATGTTTTTAAGGCCCTGAAAGAGTAAAAACTCTGCAGCACATAATTGAGATAAAGTGTACGCTCTTTGTGCCTCATTACAGACCTCTAAGTCACTTATTGAAATGCTTACTTATTTGACCCACTTTAGACATAATGGCCCATTTAATGCATGTCGCATAGACGCTAGAATTAAATGAAAGTTTTTTTTCTTTTGTGGATTTTGCAGTAAACACTGTTATTTTGGAGGGCCCTATTTTTGTTCACTGAGGCCTGTAGAAAAGTAGGCCAGGGCGAGATTCTCCCTTTTCAAATGTTTTGGGTGGAGCTAATTGTTTGTCTCCTTATGAATTTTAATTGGAGACTCCCCCTCTTCCCCCTAATGTTATTTGTAAGAACACTTGATCCAAAGTAATCCCTTTAGTCTTCAGCACAAGATAAAAACTAGAATAGAGTCATGCAGATTCCTCTGAGCTAAAGTAATACGTTAAAGTTAATCTAGATTCCTCTTTATTTCTTGGATAAAAACGTTACCTGACTGTGCTGCGAAGTTGTAAACTTGACTGCTAGCTACCATTTGCTGAAGATTAAAAAGATTGGTTGTGTCCGAATTCCTTTACTAGTCATTACTCTATTGTAGTGGTGGGAATCTTGAGACACTTCATGATTCGATTATTATGCAGGAGGCAACGATTTAATTATGAAACAATTTTCAATGCGTCCTAGATCTGCATTTTTTTAAAATACGTTTCTAAACCAATATTACTTACTTTTTTCCACCAAAGTGCATTTTTAAGTAAAGACAAGATCCACAAACTTATTTAACTTTTATTGAAAACATAAAAATTCTGACATGACAAATATTTTGTTTGATAATCAAAAATCTTACACAGCATCAAAAGGGAACAATTTCCTTGAACTCAACCACTTTAAATAAGACAATGCTATGTTTTATCATGAGACCAGATTAAATGAAATGCTCTTTAACTCACGTCCACCAAAACAAATATTGTCTATCTAGCCGGATATTTTTATTTCACAAATTTTTTGGGTTCTCTACATATTAAATTTTGGTGTGACATAATTTACACACCGTGTGACTTTTGTCCAATTGACCATTGACACTATGAAAGCCAAAATGCTTCCAAACGCTCACTGTAAGCGAGGTCGGGGCCAGTCGGATGACGACATCTGGAAGGTCAGCAATGTATGTGTGCTCTTAAAAAATAGAGCGCTCCACGTTTAGTTTTGCTGGCTGCTTTTACTTTGAATGATTTAGATTTTTTGATTATTTAAAATGTATGAAACGATTCAGAATTGTTTACGGATCATAAATTGATGCATCCTATGTAGGGTTTTTGTCATTTTGTAGAGCTGCCTGTATCTACATTTCCAAAATCCTATAAAGTGTCCTAGAAATTTCCCATAAGTCTATGTAAAAAAAAAAAAAAAATGTGTTCATCACATCATTGCCTTTGAACTATTATTCAAGTAGAAATATAATATTTTGTTGACAGTGGGTTCATAAATAGTATTGTTCACATTTATCAGATTTTTACTTAGGGAAACAGTGATGTCATATTTGGCATTTAAAAAAAAAAAAAAAAGATGTCTGTGGTGTGTCTGAACTGCTTTTAAAATCCACCACCGCACTATTTAGGGAGTAGGGAGGAAATCCTGACATAGTTGCTGTTTTTTTGATGAGAAACATAGATTTTCTGGAATTAATTTAGAGTAAATTCTCCTTTCAGAGTGACCGTCTCCTTATCAAAGGAGCGAAGATTGTGAATGATGATCAGTCTTTTTTGGCTGATATATACATGGAGGATGGAGTCATCAAGTGAGTTCTGCTTTAGGATTAACAGTGGCTCTTTAGTTTTTCAGAATGTGTTTTCTTATCTCAGCCTTTTTTTTTCTCCAGACAAATAGGGGACAATCTCATTGTTCCAGGAGGTGTGAAGATTATCGAGGCTCATGGGAGAATGGTGATGCCGGGGGGGATTGACGTGCACACCCGCTTCCAAATGCCCGACAGAGGCATGGTGGCGGCAGACGACTTCTACCAGGGCACCCGCGCCGCTCTGGCTGGGGGCACCACTATGATCAGTACGCGCCGCTCATTGTGGTGACATTGCAGATGCGCATGCTGTCGAGCATATGATTTAATAATCCTGCGTGTGTGTACACATTCTGCAGTTGACCACGCTGTGCCCGAGCCGGGCATGAGTCTGGTTTCTGCTTTCAAGCAGTGGAGAGAGTGGGCCGACAGCAAGACCTGCTGCGACTATTCCCTGCATGTGGACGTCACTGAGTGGAACAGTGGCACCCAGGAAGAGATGGAAACTCTAGTGAAGGATCACGGTATGTCGAAATAAAGTTTAGATTTTAGGTTTAACACTTGACTTGGAAAATAACATTTTTTTACGTTTGACTTTTGTCCTTTGCTCTGGGGTTATCCTCTTTTACTCTCTTTGTTCTTTTCTTGGCTACTTTCTCTCATAAGTTTTCTATCTTCAGGTGTCAACTCTTTCCTGGTCTATTTGGCTTATAAGGATATTTTCCAACTTTCTGACTCTCAGGTACGCTGGGTGGGATCTCTGTAGCAGGTTTTAGATGACCGGTCTGAAAAACCGCCCTTCTTTTTATAGATGTACGAGGTTTTCAGTTTCATCCGAGATCTCGGAGCCATCGCCCAGGTCCACGCTGAAAATGGAGACATAATTGCAGAGGTAAAAGGACCGCAGTAACCACCTGTTTTTATCTTGTGAATTATAAACTCCTAGTATGGGTATTTTAGGAGCAGAAGCGTATATTAGAGCTGGGGATCACTGGACCTGAAGGCCATGTGCTCAGCCGTCCTGAAGAGGTAAGACGTTTTTATAAAACTCCAGTTTTTGTTATAAAAGAGATGATAAAAATAAATGTCATGGTCTGCAGGTGGAGGCCGAAGCGGTGAATCGTGCCGTCACTGTAGCCAACCAGACCAACTGTCCTCTCTACATCACCAAGGTTATGAGCAAAAGTGCTGCAGACGTCATCGCTCTAGCCAGGAAAAAGGGTAAGAGGACGCTCTCAGCCTGTCTGTCTTGTTCTGGAAACTTGTGCTCTGGACTCACGCCAGCACTGCTGCTCACCTAGGAGCTGTGGTTTATGGAGAGCCCATATCTGCCAGTTTGGGGACAGACGGTACTCATTACTGGAGTAAAAACTGGGCCAAGGCAGCAGCCTTTGTCACCTCGCCCCCACTCAGTCCTGATCCCACCACCCCTGATTACCTCAACTCTCTGCTGTCATGGTAAGCACTGTTGGCAAACTTGACACATTGAGGTTTCATTTAAAAAACAGCTGTTTTCTAAGCTTTAGTTGATGGCAAATGACCCATATTGGAGGTAAAACCTGGTTCTCCTACTTTTTTCTGATCCAGTGGGGATTTGCAGGTGACTGGCAGTGCTCACTGCACTTTTAAGACTTCCCAGCGCGCCGTAGGCAAAGATAACTTCACTATGATTCCTGAAGGCACCAACGGCACAGAGGAAAGGATGTCGCTCGTCTGGGACAAATGTGTGGTGAGCTTCATTTAGAGTTTTAAAGGTTAAACTTCCTCTAGCTTGCACTGAAACTGTGAATAAGAGGATTTGTCTCTACTGTTTAATCATTTTTTTCTTCTGTTTTCAAAGGTGACTGGCAAGATGGATGAAAACCAGTTTGTGGCAGTCACTAGTACAAACGCAGCCAAGATCTTCAACCTGTACCCGCGCAAAGGCCGCATCGCCGTCGGTTCTGATGCTGACCTCGTACTGTGGGACCCAGATATGACTAAGATCATCTCTGCTAAGAGCCACAACCTGGTCAGAAGCCGCATTTACATACTTTTCTTTCATAAGGTGATGCTTACACTGATGGGATGACGATTTTTCTTCCAGGCTGTGGAGTACAACATCTTTGAGGGGACTGAAGTGCGTGGAGGCCCCCTGGTGGTCATCAGCCAGGGTAAGATAGTGTTGGAAGATGGTAACCTTCACACCACGGAGGGCTGTGGGCGCTACATCAGCCGGAAAGCGTTCCCGGACCACGTGTACAAGAGGATTAAAGCTCGCAGCAGGGTGTGCCTCGATCTGAAGCTTCTTCCACATGTTTGCGACACACGCCCACTCACGTCCATCTGTCTGTTCAGCTCACAGAGCTGCGAGGAGTCCCCAGGGGTCTGTACGATGGGCCAGTGTGCGATGTGCCCATCACTCCAAAGGTGATTTCTACGGTTTCCTCAGTGAAGACCTCCCCTGCCAAGCAGCAGCAGCAGCAACAGCAAGTTAGCCAACAGCCGGTGCGCAACCTCCACCAGTCTGGCTTCAGTCTATCTGGTGAGTGACATCTCAAATGTCCTCTTTACAAGCTGACCTCTTTCACAGACTTGTTTTATTTCTCTTTTTTCTTTGTTTTAGGGGCTCAGATTGATGATAATGTTCCTCGCCGCACCACTCAGCGCATCGTTGCTCCTCCTGGCGGAAAAGCAAACATTACCAGCCTCGGTTAAGTTACGTCCTTCAGGCCACCGCAGAACCAGAGCCCACATCTACCACTTCATATCACTCATCACCCTCCACTCCGAGTACCCCTCCCCGTCCATTTTTACTCACACCACGTCACCTGATGCAAAAAAAAATCAGTTTCCTTCTTCAGTATTTAGAAACCATGCATTTTTTACCTTCAGTTTGACTAAAGAGAAGGAAATGGATTTATGTATCTTGTTGGTAAACTCTGGTATAGACGTCTATATTAAGCCAGAATTTTAAAAGGAGAAACTTTTATGACCGTTTTCCATTTATTTCACAGTTTTTTTTATTGTTATGCAGTATTAACATGAGTTTCTTCAGATGAAACTCGTTTGTTGATAATCCAGTAAATCCACTTTTGTTAATGCACATTATTTAATTTAACTGAGAAATGTTTAAATCCTGCTTATTAAAGATCAGATTGTAGAAAATGATTTTGAACATAAGTTCCGTTGATTTTAAAGTTTTACAATATTGTTCTTCTTTGTGTTTTTTTTATTTTTTTTGTTGAACTCAGCAGGTCACCAAGGTCCTCCTGCTGGTTATTTAAATCTTGTTTTTAATTGATGTTTTGTGTGTTGTGAAGTTATCCCAAAACAGCCCTAATTGCACTGAAAAAAATATGGCGTTAAAAGGTTGAACCACTAATTTAGTGTTTCCTTGAAAGTTATAGGGGGGAACGGTTTAAAAATTTTGTTTAGGTAAAACAAACCCTGTTTTTTCTGTTTCTTCTGTTTTTTCTTTTTTTTTCCATTCTTTTCCACTGTTTTTTTAACCTTCTTTCCCTCCTTGTTTATTCACTGTTTTATTTTATTGGTTTTCCCAGTTTTTTCTTTTTTTTTTCCAGTTTTCCCTGTTTTTTCCTTGTTTTTTTCACTGTTTTCCTCCTTTTTTTTTTTAGTTTTTTCCTCAAATTTTCCCTAATCCTTTCCACTGTTTTTCAATTATATGTTTTCCGCATTGTTAGCTTGTTGGAGCAACACACTTCCAGTAAACAGGCAGAGGTTCTGAGCAACAGTTGAACTTTGCGGTGAGAATTTGAAGAGGCTTTGCCGTTGACCTTTTCTGCTCCTGGTGCTATTTGAGCTTCGCTGCATGTGAACAGATGATGTCCGTCCATACTCATGCAGCTGCCCTGTCAGCTTTATAAAAGGTATCAGCCAGTGCGGAGAAACCGTTCGCCCTCTTTTTACAGAAATTGTTTTGCACCTTTTATCAATCCAAATGGTAAACATGTACGTGAGCTTGCAGCTTTTTCGTATCGGTTGTATGTTTTAATAGGTTCGTAACCACTTGCTAGCCTGTTTTGTAAGATATTGACAGCACACTGTATCTATGAAGGCTCTAACAAAGGAAAAAGGGAGGATCTGTGAGACCTGATGAAATGTGCGTCTGTATGTATATGAAAGCATCCACAGTGTGCTGCTGATGTGTCTGCTGTTCTTGGTGTTTGTGAATGAAGTCACAGATGATGTATATTTCCCCCTGAACCCCCGTGGCCAGCACCATAAACACAAGATTCACTCTGTGTAGTAACTGTGAAATGAAACTGTTAAAAGGGTTGCCAGTCTTGCGAGAACTGCATAACCTTGCACCAAAACTGGCTTATTTTGTCTCCTTTGCCTTGTTAAGTGTAGATTTTGTATGCAAAGCTATGATGTGAAGTGATTTCTATTTAAGGGACGTTCTCAGAAATGGTATCGAGTTGTAATGTCGAGCACTGTTGTTTTCCCCTCTTCCACTTTTTCGAGATGCTGTTGTTCATGTATGTTTAGTTGAACGCCACTTTGCGGGAGGGGGCGGGGTCATTGATCTTGTCAGCATTTGATCTGTGTGTTGATTAAGTGGATTAAAGCAATTAAAAACAAACCTGAAGCCTTTAATTAAAAAAAAAAAAAAATCAACCCTTAAATGGCGTATACTTGTATAGCGCTTTCTACCCTCCTTCGAGGGCCCAAAGCGCTTCACAGTCACCCATTCACCCACACACACACACATTCATACACTGGTGGTGGCTCCGCTGCCGAACACTGGCGCCAACCTCCCACCAGAGGCAATTTAGGGTTCAGTGTCTTGCCCAAGGACACTTCGACACATGGGCGGACAGGGAATCGAACCCACTATCCTCCGATCATGGGATGACTGCCCTGCCACTGCACCACAGCCGCCCATTTTTTAACAGAAAAAATAAATTTTTAAGCTACCTATACTTTAAAGACCCACTCCTATTATCTTTTGAGCTACTGTTAAAACATTCCCAGTGGTCTCTTAATTATGATTAAGCTGTCAGAAATACAATTTTAGCTTTATTTCCTTTAGATATGTCCTCCATCATCTGAAAAATGACACAGGAACATGTTAAAAACATACATTTTATTGGAGTAGGTTTTAAAGGGATTGTCTCAGGTAAGAAGCTCATTAAAAAGAAGAAACAAAGTCTCACGCGGTGACCCCATGTGAACTGAGGTTTATCTTTGGTAACTTGAAAAGCTTAAATTTTAGAGCTCATTGATTAGAGCTCATGTCTCATGGCCTTGGTTAAAACCCTAAATGGATCCTTTACATGCGTCTTCCCTTTCCAGCTTCCCTTCATAGTCTGAAAACATGCTTCATAGGTTAATCTGTTTCTTTAAATTGCCTCTAGGTGAGCATGTGAGTGAGTGTGGGTGTGTCCCGCCTTTTTCACCAGTTGCTCAGTCGTCTCCAGCAACCCTGAAAGGGATACAGCGGGTTCTGAAGATGGACGAATATTTAAATTTTATGAATTTCAAACATATTTAAAAGTTTTGTAGTTCGCTGGGGTTTTGTAAAGAGACCACAGCAGGGTTTTTAAATTTGTTTTTTTACTGTATTTTTACATCTCTCTTTTTTTTTTTTCCTTTTCCTTTTTTAATTTGATTCTATTATAGAAGATGAACTGACGAAAGGCTGGCCCCATCCATGTGTGCACCCAAACCTGTCATGTTTGAGTCATGCTTCTTCACTGTGAAACACTAGGTGGAGACAAAGAGCCTCGACACAGAGTCTCTGCATGAGAGCAATTCTTTGATATTCCAGCTCCTTTAATGCTTCACCCACCAGGAAGCTGCCTATAAAGTAATAGAAAAAAGCATTAAGTGTGCCACACAGAGAGCACACACACACACAATAAAGTTATATATTAGTTGAACTGAAGGCCCTCAGCTGTTTGATGGTTCTCCAATTAGTACCAGACATGATGAGTGCACCGATAAACCCAGAGAGAGGGATTTCGTCATGTATGTGAACATTTAAACCCATGAGAAAGAAGAGGGAAAAAAGTGCATTTTAGGGGTTTTGCAAGGTTAAAGCCTCCTGGGGTAAGTGTGCAAACATGAGTCACCCGCAGCACTTGCAAAGCTTTCAGTCCACTGAAACCTAGAGACTGCTATTATAGGATCACACTCCCTCCCATAATTGATCCGTCATGACACACAGTGTCCTTCACGTTAATAGACCCGGCTTTAAAAATCTACCTCTAAGAATGACATGAAATCTAAGAGAACAAGTGCAGCGTAAAGATAATCAGTAAATAAAGAGCATGTTGGATACACAAGAATCCGCCCCTGCACCGGTGCAGGGAGGGGCCGGATGAGACACAGGAGGGATGCTCTCCATCTGAACGTGACGAAAGCTGCAGATCTAGCTGTGGTATTCATTACACTTGCTCCGTTTGGAAGATTATATATCTTTACAAAGCCGTGCACGGAGGTCTTTTTTAGCTGAGGTTTGGTTCATAACCACAGCACTTTCTAAAATTAGAGATAATACAGGAAGAGATCAATTAGGTCATCAGTACCATCTGTAAAATATTGCCAGAGCAGGTTGCTGCTCTCCTAATGGCATCTGCGCACAGATGATTTACAGCTTCACAGACATGCCAGTCAATGACAACAGGGACACTCACAGGCACTCTGGCTGCCGTGCCGGCTCCATCCCCAGTGGGAGAGCTGTCGACTCTACTTCTATGAGTGAACTTAACATTAACAACTGCATCTCTTTCCACCCACACTCAGAGAGGGAGCGCGTCTTGTTGCTACAGAGAGACTAGCCACGAGGAGATAAATCAATGAAGCTGGCAGCGGTTGTCTTCTCACCCTTTGATGCTTCTGCATAAACAGAGACACTTTGCGGTCCTGAACTCACACTAAACGCTCTGTTTCTCGCCTTTGGATTCACTCAAATCTTTCACCAAAAAAATGAATAAAGGCACCCACGCTGAAGCTTGAAGAAGACCTGGATGTTGAAAGACCAAAAAAAGCAGAAACAGAAAAGAGGCCCAGGCTGAGAGAAGAATGTCTGAGGCTGCGTGAGACTTATCTTGACGTCTCTAAATCTGGTAGATTTTTTTTTTAAGAGGCTTGGGGTCGGCGAGGATTGAGGCCAGCAACCACAAGGTCAGTTAAAATTCCACAGTAGTATATTAGGACATCCATCTGGCGTTGCTCAGAGGTACATGAAATTGTGGGAATGTGGGCAGCTTCAGTCCTGATGTGGAGTGTACTCACTGAATCCTCCCACTGAAAGGAATAATGCAAAGGAAGAATCACACATTACCAAAAATGTCCCGCAAATGTTTTTTTTTTTTTCTTTTTCTTGGGAATACGGCATACAATTATATTGTAAGTAACACAGAAGTATGCAGGATCTCCTGGGTTTTACATTCACACAATAGGAACAGCTTGTGGCAATCTTTAGAATCAACAAATCAGCGATTTGTGCGAACGTACAATAAATAAAAACATTCTTACGTACACTTGTTTAAGTCAGTTTATGCATTGTGAAAAATGTAAACATTTAGATTATTTTTGACTGAGTTGAGTCCACCACACAGGGGAACTTTAACTTTTTGCTGCACTTTAGAAAATCTGAACAAAGCTGCATAAACACTTGTTATTTTTGAGCTTCAGCTCAAAAGAATTGTAGCACAGTTAAAATATATATATAAAAAAGAAACCATGAATCCATCAGAGCAAAAATGAAACACATTCTCATCCTTGACCTCCACAGAAGAGCCACTCATGCTTGAATGATCAAAGTGGTTAAACAGGTTCTCCTTTTTCCGACAGGGACAGCTGGTGAATTTTAATAGTAGGAAGGTCTCCGAGAGGAGTTGGTTCCTGTGTGGGAGTTCTAGCTCGGAGGATGCAGCAGCAGGTTCTGTGGAGGCTTTTATTGCAGAGTTTGGCCACTTTGGCTCGGCCCGCTTCGGTCGGTCCAGGCCCGCTGTTGATGGGGCCTCCAGAAAAGACCCTCCATTCCCTGCTGTCCCTGGAGGAAGGCGTTCTGGACAGCGCGACGGAGGAGGACGGGCTGAGTCTGCAGGGAGCTCCTTTGCTGTCCAGGCTAATAGTGAGGCTGTGCCCTTGGGCTTGACTTTGACCCACACTCAGATGGTGGTGGTGTGCTCTGGGAGTCATCCTCAAACAGTGAACTCCGAGTAAACTCTGGAAAGCTTTTTTAAACTCCTGGTTGGAGCATGGGTAGATGATGGGGTTGATGCAGCTGTTGAAGTAACCGAGCCAGAAAGTGATCTTGAAGACAGTGTCTGAGGGTCTGTAAGCAGGAAAAATGGAGCCTGTGGGGAGAGGGGAGACATGTTTCAGCAGATGGAAAAACAATCTGACAAGTACTGTTGTCTTTTTTCCGAGGGAAACAACACAGACGAGACAGCGGCTTCCCACCTAATCCTTTAAAACCAAAAGATCCTTTTTAGTATTCTGCCTTTTTTCGTTTTTTGAACAGCTTTCTTTACTGTTTAGATATTTGTTTTTTCTGTTTACCCAGAGAGAAGCCTGTCATCTAAAATAAATTAAAAATATCGACTGACATAGTAGGGGCTCCACTGGGAAAAATCCATAGATTACCAATGTAGTGGAATCCATCCTTAGCCGCAAAAGAGATAATCAACAGTTGTTGTAAACGAAGTAGGTAGAAGTTCTGTAAACACACACAGATCTGCATCAGTGCACTTGTTCACACACCATCTGCTTAAGACACTTTTTGCTTTGTTTCATCTACTTTCTGATGTATTTAAGTGGCCTTTTTGCCATCGGACTTATGGGCTTTAACAGGCAAACTGCGTCTGATCAGAGGAGGCACCTGTGACTGTGAGTGGGACCAGTTGTTAAAAACAGAAAATACAGACTCGAACACTCATCGTGACTCCTCACACATTCATAGAAACAACAGGAAAAAAATAAATCAATGCAATGACTTCTTCTGCTGCAACTTACAATCTGGGGTCTATTTTTAGAGGCAGAAGGGAAGGAGAAGCTGCTGTGTGAAATGCTTTATCTGGCGAGCTGTTGAAGGCGGTAAAATGTGGGCGTTTGGACGAATGTAACGGCCGTGTAGACAGAGGTGGACGGAGGAAGTTTTGCACCAACAATTTTTTTTTTGGTGCCCATCTGCACTCCTCATACACTTTATCCCCAGTTGTACTAGAAAAGCAGATTCCATTACTGCCAGACCCCCCTGATAGATTTTTTTTCTCCCTAAAAATAGAAGAGGATTGCGGCTGTCACAGAACGGCAGTTCCACAAAATCAATGTGGCATCCATGCTTGTCTAATGTGGTAGCTTTAACCAAGCTCTAACCAGCTTTAACCAAACTATGATGTCTCTTGACCCTAAGCATCCTGGTGTGAGACTCTTTCTTTTTATGCTTTAGTCATACCTGAACATTTGTATTTTGAGAAAAAGAAACACTAGGTAAGTAGAGGTTCCAATCAAGTCATTCTGTAAAAAAAAAAATAAATGTCAACATGAAAATCTGTTTTGACGTAAAAAAAAAAAAAAAGATCAGTCAATATCATCTTGTAGCTTCATGAATAGACTTTTGTGAAGCAGCATTGTAGAGACACAAATATAACGTTTAAGTGTGGGGTTCAGTGGCTTAAAAGCACTCTATGCTGCATTAAAGTGCAACATCACATGTATTGCTTTCCATCTTTGAAAACTAAAAATGGAAATGGTGTTTTTGGTGTTTTTTAATACATTCTTCTTTTTTTTTTAAAGATAAAGAAAATTAAGATTAAATCTATCTATCTATCTATCTATCTATCTATCTATCTATCTATCTATCTATCTATCTATCTATCTATCTATCTATCTATCTATCTATCTATCTATCTATCTATCTATCTATCTATCTATCTATCTATCTATCTATCTATCTATCTATCTATCTATATTCAAATCATAAATCAGAAGCAGATGAAGAAACGCTGTTTGAAAAAGATTGTATTTGTAATGTAGAAAATACACCGGGTAGGGAATAAGATCCCTGCTCTCCTCCGTTCTGGTTGCTGTAATTCTGTTTTTTTTGTACTTTTGTTTTTTTGTTTTTTGTTTTCTGATCAAGTGTGAGGTTTTTGACTTTTCTTTCTTTATTTGCAGATTTTTACCAAAATTGTCCAGAGCACCTGATTGGATGAGGACCTCCAGCTCAGCATTCAAATACTGCCACATCATCTGTTGGAACCCCGCCTTCCCAGGTGGCAGCAGTAAAGCTTTGGTTCTTGTATTTTCTGATTGTTTTTGTGTAGTTTATGGCTTTCTGTATAGAGATTCCCAATTTACGTTCAGTCTGGGCAATTTTTTGAAAATTTTTGAGTTGTTGAGATATTTAATTTTTTTTTTTCTACTTCTATATGGCATTCTTTGACAAGTCCCTACACAGAGGTGTAACAGATGCATCCACTTATTGGCAAATAGATCCATGCACGTCTTCATTTTCCTCATCTGGGCTGGAATCTGGATCAAAACTTTATGACTGGATAGCTCCAATATTGCTCGCCATTATTATTGCACTGGGAAAGTTAAGTTGTGGATGTGAGGGCTGTAAGATAGTGGGAAAGAGTGTAAGTAGATGGATGATGGGAAAAGGGGTGGGCTCATTCTATGCCACCAGTCTCGCCCACAACTCAAAGTTGAATTTCTAATGAAATATAACCGCTTTGCAGAAACTATGTTCTAGAAAATAGCGTTTTTTTTTTTATTCTGGCTAAAAAAAAACCAAACTCATAATTAAATGAACAGTGGAAACATTTTCACAATAGATCAATAGTTAGTCAGAGTGGGACTTAAAGTATGACTTTCTGTCTGAATCATCTTAATGAGGAAATGGTTTGCCTTTCCACCACCTCAAAGGACTTCACTTTTTTTGCTTCAAACCTGTGAGATTAACAAGGTGCTTTTCATTCAGAAAACTGCAGCATCGCTGGATACTTTCCCTTCTTTAAGAACATCTCTGTTGGTTTCAAGGCTGCAACCTCTGAACACAGAGGGCTTCCATCAAACACTAACAGGATACGGACGAGAGAACGATGAAAAATAAAGCTATTAATTAGAACTCCTCCGTCCCATTTAACATTGTCTCCAGCTGAGCCTCCTCGGACCAACAGGGTCATTTGTCACAGTATCAACTCTCGGATTTAATGAGGCAGTCCTGGTGAAACCTCTACACGGGCTTGTTTATCCTTTATAACAATGTGCTGGGTAAAAAAAAAGGATTGTTTCTTTTATAAATGCTGCTGTGCCAGACTGCAGGTCTGTGAATGTATGAATGACAGGCCATCTCCAGGCCCAGCTGGCCTCATATTTGTGCATGAAATCAGGCAGATTGTCAACTTGATACACTCTGTTTACAGATTTAGAGTGGTGGGTCTGCGGTTCTGGTCAATTTTTGTGTTTGTTCCTCCCGGATGATCAGAGCACCAGTATGTCTGCAATAATTCAAGAGTATTTTAAAATCCAATCCATTTGAGGGAATGGATTGGATTTTCCATTTTTCTCATCCACATATTTATTTCTGACTGTTTTTGTTGCAGCTGCAAACAAATCAGTCAATTGTATTGACTGAATGGTTTTAAATGTCTGGATCCAGCCAATCTCAAAAGCACATCATTGAATTTCAGCGAGACGCAGTGAATAAAAACAACATATTTTGAGTCGGAACACAATGTTTGAATATTCTCTCACAGTAGAAGTTGAATGCAAATATCTGCCCATTTATGGTCAAAAGGATTTTATCTAACATCAAAGCTGTCTTGGTTAAATGTTGGGGCCAAATACATGAAACCCGGATTCAGGCTTGCATGCTGAAATGAAACACAGGCTGTAAATGACCTAAAGGGAAACTAAATTGAGGTGAGCAGGGAGGGTAGACGTGCATATTAAGTCCATGTACGGTGTTTTGGAAAAATTCGAATATTTGGAAAAACACAGGATGAGGTAACTCAAGCAGCACAAATCGATAACTGACACTGATCAGTGGTCAGAGGTAAAAACAGGGACGACTTGGCGTCCAGAAATACATTTTGGGCGAATATTTAAAGTCCCACTTCAGTCATCTTTTGATCCTTTGCAAAAGCATTCCCAGTGGTTTTTTAACTATGATTATGCTGTTTTCAATCAACATAAAAAACCTGTAACATTTTCTTGAACATAGTTTCTGCAGAGCAACAGGAGTTCATTGGAAATTGTGAGTAAGACTGTTGGTGTGGAGTGAGTCTCCCTCATTTCCCATAATCCATTTGTTTAAATTGTTTCCCACTAGCTTACAGCCATTTACATCCTCAACCTAACATTACCGGTGCAACAAAAATTGCAAGCAATGTTGGAGCTTTCCAGCCATACGGTTTTGAGCCAGATACCAGCTCAGACAAGGAAAACAAAGACGTACACGGATCTAGTCATCTACAAGCCAGTGTATCGGAATGAAGTGCAGCACGGAGCCGATTTTCTACATAACAACTACAGGCTTTATAAAACGGCATATTTTTGTCTGTTCCTAATAAACCACAGTTTAAATAAAAAAATACTCAGAAATGCAATTTTTATCTTAATATGTCTTACATTTGTCCTCCATTATGACAAAGAGATACAAGAACAGGTTAAAAACTCTAAAAACACAATTTTTACAGAGTGGTTCCTCAACCCTAAATCACTATCGTGTGGTTGTCACCCGAGCAAAAGTATTTCCATGGTTATCAATATGTTGCATTTTTTTTAGGTTCACGGGCCCCGGGGAAGCTTCCAACTACAGCTGTGATTCTGTTGCAAGATTAGTGTCTCTGACATCTCAGCTAGTGAGTTTAGTTTAATTTAGCAATAAGCTATTGTTTATATACTGCTCACATAAATTAAAGGAACACTTTTTTATTGGGCCTGGCATGAATTGAATTAAACCTGTCTGATAATTTTCTGGTTGGTTAAGCAGCTGAGGGCCTCGTTAATCAATTTCAGCTGTATTGGTATTAATGGAATTAACAACAGGTGCACTTCAGTGGCAACAATTAGAAAACCCTCAGAACAGGACTGCTGTTACATGTGGAGGTCATATTGGACCCTATGGTCATATTTCAAACTGGTCAAGTTTCTCCCTCTTGATCTTTTTTGGCTGGTTTTCCACTCGGGCTGATTTTGGCTTGTGTAATTCTCTCTACTGGCAGTATGAGGCGATTCCTTAACCCTACAGAAGTTGCACAGGTTGTCCAACTTCTCCAGGATGACACATCCACACGTGCTGCAGCAAGAAGGTTTAAATGTGTCTCCCAGCACAATCTCCAGAACATGGAGGAGATTTCAGGAGACTGCTGGTTATTCTGAGAGATCTGGACAGGGCCGTAGAAGGTCCTCAACCCCTCAGCAGGACCGATACCTGCTCCTTTGTGCAAGGCGGAACAGGCTGAGCACTGCTCGTGCCCTACAGAATGACCTCCAGAGGGTCACTGGTGTGAATGTCTCTACCCAAACAATCAGGAACAGACTTCATGAAGGTGGCCCGAGAGCCCCACGTCCTGTAGTGGGCCCTGTGCTCACTGCTCAGCACCGTGGAGCTCCACTGGCGTTTGCTCAAGAACACCAGAATTGGCAAGTCCACCACTGGCACCCTGTACTTTTCACAGACGAGAGCAGGTTCACCCTGAGCACCTGTGATAGATGTGAAAGAGTCTGGAGAAGACAAGGAGAACGTTATGCTGCCTGCAACGTGGTTCAACATGACAGGTTTCACTCTGATTTTATGGTGTCTACACAATTGAGCCCTCTGTAGGCTGACAACTTTTATTTCCATTAAAAGACTTGGCATCCTTTTGTTCCTAAGACACTCTCCTGTCGTTATTTGTATAGATATCCAACTTCATATTGAGATCTGATGGATCTAATGTGTTTCTTTAAAATGCTCCTTTGTGAGCACTGTATTTTATAACTGACTTTCTGCTTTTGTACAATTACTGGTTTGAAGTCCAATGAGACAACTGTTTTGTGATATTGGACTATATAAATACAATTGAATTGAATTAAGGTTTACTTAACTTGGTAATTGTTAGTTGATTAGGTTTCTTTTTTAGCTAAAAGCTGCATTATAAAGCTAGCTGGATAACTGTGCACATTCTTTCATCAAAGAGCTACATTAACAAGCAAAATAGCTAGCAGGTGAAGTCCTAGAACAACTCTAGAAAAAAAAAAAAAAACTAAGAGGAAGCCAGTGAAGTAGATGACCCAAAAGAAAATTCGAGATTCTTTTCAGAGAAAGCAGTGTGGAAGATGTTGATCAACTGAAAGCAGAAGAGATGTACAACAGCGACAGTGATGTGGACCACATTCCAAAAATGATGATGATGGTGATGGTTTTTAAATGAGTTGTAAATGAAAAAAAAAGCAACTCCAAGATTCTAGTAGACTGACCACCAGACACAAAGGACCTGTTGCCTCTATGTTTGCTCTCCATCCTATTTCCCCTCTGAGTCTGATATGATCCTGCTATGTCTGATGCTTTACCTGCCACACCTGATGCTGTTCGCAGGGGGAGTGGACATTGCCATGAGGATGATGGCATGGCCAATGTTGTGAGACTTGAACACAGCTCTCACGGGAGTCTGTCATTGACCAGTGTGCCCATGCCAATTCTACCCTGAGTATGCTGACTGCATGTAAGGAATAGGTAAGTATGAGTGTTCCTGGAATGTGTATGCAAGACTTACTAGTGCAGTGGTTATGAATGTATTTCACAAAATGGTGATTTCAAAGTGAATTTTTATGGTAAAAACAATATTTTAATCAACAATTTTAGTCATTTTTACCCACGTAAACAATACAATTTTTAGTTTCTGTTTCCTGTAGCTGTTCGTGTGTCAAGGACTCTGTGCCTTCATCAGGGAAGTCTAACATGTCTCAGGAATGAGTCGACCGAAAGCCAAGTTTCCAGAATCATTGTTTTTTAGGATTTTTTTGTCCTCAAATACCCACATTTTTAGTATCAAGCATGTTTTAGGATCTGTTTTATATTCCATTTTGTTTTTTATACGACAGTTGAAAACCATGTGTTGTTACATGTTGATCTATATCTTTATGACAAGTACTTTTTTTTGGGGTGTATTACATCAGGTAAAATTAACCGGCAAAAGTGATGGTGTAACTTTTTATAGCAAAAGTGTTCTACAGTTAAGGAAACCATAGATAATAAGATGGACATAATCATGGAAATATCGTACCACTAATAATAATGTATTTAATATTAATGAATGAAAATAATTTACACCAGAAAGTTCAGGCAGCAGCTCCTCGGAACACAACTGACACAAATCTTAAAAAAAAAAAAAAACTATGACAGCTAGAGAACCAGAGTAAGGAACAGTAAGTTCTTCACCCAGTACAGATTTATTCTCAAATTGGACTGGATCACTGCTCCATACCTTCTTATATGCCCGAAGAAATACTTCTGAAATTCTATATGTTCTCTGACAGAGTATGAAAGTCTGTGAGACAAAACCACATCATCATGAGCTGTCCACCTTGACATGTCAAAACTGAACCACTGAGAAAACAAGCAAGCACATAACTTTTAATGTGGAACTTATATGACATGCGGTTGTACCACATCACGATCTAAATGGTTGAGGCTTTCACCTGCTTCCCACTCGGAAGTGACCGAACTGTATGTCCACAATCATGGGGTCACAAGGGAGAAATAACAGCATGCAGGCGTTGTGAAGGCTTTGACACATGTCTCTACATGGTTCAGATTTCTTTTCTTTCACAGTGTTGACAAAAGCACCCAGTGCCCGGCTTCAAGTTGGTAAGTAATTTGATTATTCCCCTTTAAGCTGGTCTTCATCAGAATACGTGCTCTTGGGATAACACACCACGTAAGCTCTGACTCAGTGGCTTTATCTGTCATTGATGGAGCGGCGTTTTGATGAGGTGAGTCACAAACAAGGGAGAAATAAGGGCAAGAGCACAGGGAGATGGCTTAACGCTTTACGCAGGAATCTGAGCTTTAAATATATTTTGATTTAAAAATGTAATCTTCTGTGTGCAGGAGGAAGGACAGGAAGATGTCAGAGATATGAAAGATTCATATATAGCCTATTTATAGCCCACCTGTGAAGCTACAAGGCTTCTCTGAATGATAATTCTCAAAGTAGAATCCCACAAAGGAATAATTTAATCAATATGATTTAACCACTTAAAGACTTCAAGTGTGTGTCTGTAATGTGCTTTAATCCAGAAGTCGTTTAAAAACAGTTTAGCTCATCTGTGAGTGTGGGTGATCAAGTGCATGAACACGGCATTAGTTTGTGAATTCTTAATAGCAAAAAAAATCAACATCGAGGGAGCAAAACTGACCTCGAACATCTGTGTAACATCACTAATGACTATAAACTGATCCATAAAAGCAAAGAAGTGGCCCAAAAAACTTTCCTTTTAAAAGAAAATGTGTTTTCGAGGGGATTAAAAAACTAATAACTGTTGTCATTTAGTCATTTATACTCCAAGGGGGGAAACCTGTTAACACCTGTTAACATTCCGCTTTTTCAGTGCAGCTGGAGTGCTTAATGGGTATTTAATCCTGCATCAAATGACTCTGCAGCTGGACAGCTCTGCTGGGTCCTGACCAGGGTCACAGGCAGCTGGTGGTTGATGCAGCATCATGTTATAATTCTACTAAATCTGGAATTATTTTGTGATCCCATTCATTCTGGTGTCTTGCTCCCCAGAGATTAACTTTTGAAAGACGTGTCCTTGAATGGAGAAGCCTAAAGAAAGCTCATTTATTTTTTAATTTGTTGTCATGAAAACTGAGACATGCTGACTCGAGATCCGAAAACTTCAATAAAGAAATTGTAAAAATTGTGCAAAAATCTGAAATAGTCTGGGGTTTGATCAACAAAGTGGTAAAAATATTTTAAAGTCTAAAAACATCACAAGCACACTACAAGACTATATGATGAATACTAGGGGTGTAGGAAAATAGATTTCAAAAATTTTGATTCAACAAAATATCGCGATATTTCACTTGTATCGATTTAAAATGTTGTCAAGACAATATGACACATGTTGTCCAGCGTCAAACTTTTGTTTTTCACTAAAGCCGGCCACTTGACCGGTAGTTGGAAGCACAACATACCAAACCTCTTTCAGCAGCTACACACCACACCAAAACGACAAGATCTTGTGAGAACCATGTGTTAGACGTTCACTCATCATTGGCCTTGCTGTTCTTGTTATAGAGCTCAATGAGACAACTACAACTTTGCTTGGGAGGGGTACTAAAACTCTGACAGCTTTTTTAAAGTCATACTCTTTAAAAAATAGCAAAAAATCATCTCTGGTGCTGTCTTGGAATAAATTGTGAGATATATTGTATTGTGACATGTGTATTGTATTGCCAGACTCTTGCCAATACACAGCCCTAATAAATAGTCGGTCGTATAAAGATACTCTGTTCCCTCGCGTATCCGCGTTTCTTTATTCGCAGTTTCATGAATTTGCAGAATTTTTTTCAGTCACGCGACTCTTGCGGTTTGTCACAAAAAATCTGACAACTCAAGACATTTGTATGGCATTTTTACGTCTGAAGGAAGTGCTGTGGTGCTGAGGTGTATCTCCACACACCGGAGCCCAGCGGAGCCCCTTCCAGAGCGCAGAGAAGGGGGCCGCCCCCCTCTCTCCTGCATGACATCAGATGACTCAGAAGCGACTGAAAAAAATCCTGATATGCTGAAGAAGATAATCGCAGAGAATAATTAGGCTATCATTCGGAGCAGGTGTTTGTTATTTGATGAAGGAGGAAGCACACAATCCTGATTTTAAGAGACAGAGACACAGTGACGCTCCTCATGTACGTCACAAAGTAAGCTGTCGCTGCAGCTGCTGTAGCCTACAGTCTTTTGTTTTAAATAAAAATAAAATAAAAAAGACTCTTTATGTCGTGCAATACTCCAAGGTTCTTTAATAAATGCTTTATAAAGCATGATCAGAAGTGTTTTTGATGTTACAGACATCTTTCAGTGAGGATTCTCTGTTTCCGCCTATATCTCTGGTCCCCCCGCGAACAAGGGGGGAAATACTGTAACTATTTCACATTACTGAATTCAACCCTTACAAATATTGTTGTTATTATTATAATAATTATTATTGTATATTGATGATTAAGAACACAGTTATGGTTGTAAATCTTAATTATTACATTATTAAGATGATAGGCAGCTGCATGGGAAACCAGGGTTAATTTACCAGAGGGTGCAACGAGCTTCCAGTGTGGAACCTTGGGAAAAATTCTTCACACTACTGCTTAACAATGTGACCACAAGGGATCTCGGGTCTGGGTCACCCTGGGTCACCCCAGCCCTAATAACACACAGGGTCAGGTAGGACATCCGTCGAAAAGGTCTCACCCCCTGACGAGAGAGGTGGGCTGCAACAAGATTTGTTTCTGTATTTGTATCACATAAATTGTATTCTAATGATTAACATGTTTGAAACAAGTTTTATATATAAATAAATTCTATATAGAAATGTTCTCCCAGTTCATGGATGTAAAAATATCTTAATCAATTGACATGATTCTCCATTTTAACTGTTACCTGTAGAGTCTGAGATGTGTGTTTTTCAAGGATTGGTAGAGTGGTGTTTGATTAGAACACTCACTCAAAACAAAAAAAAAAAAACTGGCAACTCTCCTGAATCATTTTTATTCGTGAAGGAAAATTCCTCTGCAGATTGATGGGCTTTAAGTTGTTTGGAAATTGCCTCAACACTCAGATTGATGCTCAGCAACAGCTGCTTCTCAGAGTTCATTGCTGGTGGCTTATCTCTCACACAACTGCTGTAGACTAACAAACAATTCAGAATTCCACCTTTAACAGGGACGGTTTGGTTCGCTGATGATCGGTTCATTAATGCTGGCACTTACCTCAATGCTAAAGTGCCTAAGTTTCTCGTTCACTTCCACAATAGTCTAATAATGAGCGCTTCTCAACAACATCTGAAACGCTTCTTCATGTTAAAAACAAATGGAAAATCTTAAAACAAGAGCTTACTTTTACTTCAGGCAATCCAATAGAAAACCACATTTTTTAAACATTCAATGATTTACTGTGAAACAACCTGGAACTGTGGGTTCTGGCAACATTATCCCTAAATCTTTTTCATTTTTATCTTTATTATTATTATTTTTTATTTTCTATCTTGGGCATCATTACTTGAATCTACTCTCACCTGTTAAGAAAAACTTTCAAAAGTGTAATTTATGACGACATAAGTTTTCAAAACTCTGACATATATACTAAATGACAGAGAATAGTCTAGAACAGTTGTGGGCAAACTGCAGCCTGGGGGTCAAACGCGATCCAATAAACTATTTGATCTGGCCTGCTAAACTGGAATAAATCAAATTGATAATCCTTTTAATGTTTTGTTTTTCCTGTAATTCCTATGTCTCTGCATAGATGGTGCACTACAAATAAATTTACCTTTTTTAGGTGCAAAAACTTATTCTTCATTCATGTACTGTTAAAATGTGTTGTTTTTCTGATTTTCATGTTTGGTTTTTGAGTCAGACAGTCATTTTTCCAATTATTCCAACACCACATGAACGCAGCATTCCTCTGAGGATGCGTTTTTCTATGATGGACATCAACACATGGGCACTAAAATTAAAATAAGAACCACAGTTTTTAAATAAAAACTCTAAATTGGTTTTAAAGTTTATATATTGGTTTTTATTCACAATTAAAAAATGCTTTTGTCCAAATTCCATGTTAATTTTATGGATTGAATTACCAAACGTGCTACAAATCTGCTCCTGGTCCACCCTTGGAACCCCTTGTGGCCCACTAGTCAAAAAGTTTTCCCACCCTGCTCTAGAATGATATAGATTTTACATTTTAAGTTGCCTTTAGTCACTTGCTCCCACAGCATTTGGTATTTCTAAACAAACAAAAAAAATCATTTAGTAAAAATAAACTTGAGAAAATACTGAAAATACTCACCAATTGGTAGCACCAAGAAAAATGGCAGCCAGCACAGCACAAAGCAACCAACCACAATCCCCAAAGTCTTGGCCGCCTTCTTCTCTCGTGAGAACTTGAGCAGTCGCAGGGCGAAATGGGTGCGGCTGCGAAGCGCCTCGTCCTCTGACACGGTCGTGTTTCCGCGGTGCATCCTCAGTATCACCTGTTCTGAGTCAGACTTTTCTGTCTTTTGCCCTTCCTTTAGGCCCTGGCTCTCTTTGTGAGCTACCACGTAAACTCGACAGTACATGACGAGTATGATGGCTAGAGGGAGGTAGAAGGAGCCCACTGCTGAGAAGATGGCGTATCCCGGTTCCTCCGTGATCTTACAGACGGTTTCGTCCTCTGGCGCCGGCTCTTTCCAGCCAAACAACGGTCCAATAGAAATGATGATGGAAAGCACCCACAGCAGCATCACGGCCAACAGGGCCCTGCGTTTAGTCACGATGGCCGGATATCGCAAGGGGTAGCTGACTCCGATGTAGCGGTCCACGGAGATCACGCAGAGGCTCATGATGGAGGCGGTGCAGCAGAGCACATCGACAGCTGCCCAGATGTTACAGAAAACCCGTCCAAACACCCAGCGATCCAGGATCTCAAAGATAGCAGAGAAGGGTAGGACAGTGGAACTCAGCAGCAAGTCTGCCACGGCCAGATTCACGATGAAATAGTACGTGACTGTCCGCAGGTGTCGATGACAAACCACGGAGAGGATCACCAGGATGTTCCCAATGACACCAAACAGGATGAAGACACCGAGAACCATGCCCAAAACCACAGCTTTGACCGTGTTGAGCTCTGGGGCCAAAACTTGGCTGCAGTTGGAGCAGTTCTGTGTTACAGAAGAAGGGGTCATGATGTCCAGAACAGGAACCATCAGCACCAGTTCTGCCCCTGATACTTGACTGTCCTGTGCAGGAGAGGTGGGCTCAAACACGCACCTGGTTAAGCTCCGGACGAGAGAGGGACATCAGGGTAGTCTCATAAAAGCAATCAGAGAAATGATCACATTAAGTCTGTCCTGTCAGAACATAATTTGAGCGATGGGTCCTCGAGCAAATGCTGTATTACATTGGCAATGCATCAAGATGCTTGCATTAGTACAGGGAGAGAAAAGTACGAAATATGCAAATGAAACCTACTGTGCTGAAAGTAGGCAATCCATCTGGAAAATGTTAGAGATGTCGCCACTGATGGTATTCAGCTGATAAAAAAATGCTGTTAAAATAACACGAAAGATAGACTGACGGGGGCACTTTGAAGGCTCTCGTGAACCTCAGTATCAAGTCTGTTGCTTTAAAAGCTGCAAAAAGAGGCCAGCTTTTGTGGCAAAACTCTGAGCAGTGTCCATCCTTTAGGTTGCTCCTGTCAGGCGCAGGGGAAGATTCAGCTTCAGCAGGCAGAGACAGCATCTGGCGGCCTTGAAAAAAGAAAAGAGAAGAAGACTTTGAGAAACAATGGCAACATGCAAAAATCAAAAGCTTATTCTTGTTTTGCCTTTTGTTTTATATTTACAGTTTTGTCTCTGTTCCATATTGCAGTATCTCTATCAGACTAATGGAGATGGTGGACATAAAAGGACGACTGAGTCACAGACCAGCCTTGGTTATCGCTTCAACACAATGCAGTACAAAAAAAAAAAAAAAACGGAAATTTGTGTCAGAGCTCACTTGCTTCCTATTTTATTCTCTGGTTTGAGAAATGTCAAACAGTTAGATCTGTGTGTTTGAGCTAACCCAGATTACCCATTTTTGATGCAGACACCTAAGGTTTGTTCTTTTGTCATGCTAATACAATTCATGTGTAATTTTGAAGTTGCAAGGTTATGATTGATCTCAAAAGGTGAAACATTTATCCATTTATTGGAAGTGTGCTAAAAGTTTCTCATTTCTACACCTTTCTTCCTTTTACTTTTAACCGGGTTGCTTAGGTGATAAGAATTGGGCACATTTTGAAAAAGTTTAAGGCAGAAATTTTAAAAGTAAAAGTTAAATAATTGACAGGTTTGCTTTTGTACTTCATAAAAAGCTGGAGTATGAAGCCCCAAAAATGCATCGACTTCAGAGGGAATTTCAGCATTTTTTAAGCACAGATGAATCCCTAGGAGGATTAATTTGAGGAAAAATTGTGATTTGGAGCCAACACAACAAAACAATGGAGTCTGCATGTGAGGCCATGCCTCCCCCAGCTGTTGGCTCAATAACAGGTGGTGTTTTAAAAATCTTCATGTGACATATGTTCACACTCTTCTAATGATTCGCTTGACAGACCTGAGGTGAGTAAAGACAGGTAAACAGATGTGGGATCTGTTTAGACAAACCCAACTCCGCTGATTACAGCTTTTAGATTTAAGAGCGAAGAAATTATTTCATATTATTAGATTTATTACTGAGTGTGCAGACGACAGAGGAATCTCACAAACAATAAAATGTCCTTATTGCAGTGCTGACTACAGATGTGACTGATATCGCATGACTCAGACATATGAGCCGCATGTACACCGTCATCTGATAGATGCCAGGGGCTTACAGGGAGCTTGATTTATGGCGCAAAAGTCGTGGAACTTGCCAAAGCCTCATGTCTACTAACTTTGAAAAAAATTCTAATTTTAGGATGCACACATTAACTTTTTTTGTTCTTTGAGAGGAAAAACATTATACACACACAGAGGAAAGCACACAAAAAACCCTTTTCATCAAATGTATGAAATTCAGTGGCATAAATGCAAAAAAAGGAAGTTAGGAGTTGGTTCAGCCTAAAGTGTTGTTGAAAAGAGCTCCAAGTGCATTAGAAAACCCAAGGTCGGCTCATTATGTTTTCACTTAAACGAGTAGTCATCAGTCTGCATGTTAAGCTTGCAGTCTATCAGCCTTTCTGTTAAAGTTGTCTCCACAGCCGTCTGGCACACAATGCGCTTTCTTGAAATACCCACTGTGAAAAAGGGCATTATTTTGTGCAGTGGGGGAAAAAAAAAAAAAAAACAAGGGAAAACTCATAACTGATATTCTTAACAACAAAGAAGCCTTTTTCCACCCTGACATCCAAGAGACGAAATTCTCTGATATCTCACTCAGATGAGGATTACATAGTGCAGCAAATTAATTAAAGAAAATGTAATTAAACTGGAAAATAATTAAGGCTATCTGCAAAATGCTTGGAAAAAAAGATCAAATTTCCAGTTTTTTTTTTAATCCACAATGGTGTACCCATTACTAAAAACACTACATAAGCAAGAGCTATTTTAAAACCTCAGGTTTTCTTTACCGTGGACTTTGACAATGGAGTATTTTGGTTAAAAGCCACATCTCAGCTGGGTTGTCCTCATGACACTCGAGCTTCTTGACTTTGACAGATGTGAAATTAATCTTGCCCATCCAGATTAAATGAACGTAGATTAGATGAGACTGTTCAGCAGTGTCGCCATGTTGACAAAGTTTGGATTTTGCTAAGCTGCTTTGTCAGAGACCAAATGAAAAGTTCATCTGAGTCGACTTTTATCAATCTATAAATTTGTCTGTGTAAGTAGAAGGTATTTCCCTCGGCGCTGTGCTCTGGATGGACCTCTTCCCCTTTGCCCCACAAACCTCAGCTTACCGGGTTCAGCATTTTTGACTGGCTTTCATGTTTCAAGGTAGTTCCTGCATGAAAAGCCTGCAGTGGTGCTGCAACGCATCCCTATCCACCTACTCATGTGGAGGAAAGTGGCTGGTAATGATGCCCTCAAGATGATTAGGAGAGTTTTTTTTTTACATTATTTTGAGGAAAAGAATCAACACATGTTTTATTTTTAAACGCGAAGAAAAGAAAGGAGGAGGCAAACGTGTTTTCTCAAACGCTAACTGTAGGGAAACTTCAGATGGAAGTCTCAGGAGTTCAGGAGTTTGAGGCTATTGTTGTAGCATCTAAAATAAATAGGATATAACACAGGCAGGAAAGATGAATGTTATTTTTGTGGAACCACAGACTGAGGAGATTACTAATAATAAATCTTTTTTCCTTTGCAGTGTACAGCAAAAATCCATAAAATGGTCATTTAAATTCACACCATAAAAAAATGTCACAGTGACAGGGGAGGAAAGTGTGCTTTTGGGTTTTTCAAAAAAAAAAAAAAATGGTCCGTATATGAGCTTCATGGATCTGTCTCCCAGGAGTCAACACAACAGTGTGTCTGCAGGTATTTTAATTGATTAAAGTGTTGTGGCTCAGATGTAATCTCCAGCTCATCTCTGGTGTGTGGCCTAAATCCCAGCTCTATAAGGTATGGCGGGCGTGCTGAACTATAAGTGACAGAAAGTGACATTCACTGTAATAAAATGACAGGGACTGCCATGGCTTATATAGTCCCAGGAGAGACGACAGTCAGACCTCCCTGCTGTACGCCCACTGGAAACTTCAGCCCTGTTAAAACTGTTGCAGAACTGCACTGTCATACGGAAAAAAACGAGAAATATGGAAATAATTAATGGTAAAAACTTAACTAAAGCAAAAATGATGATAGGAGCTTTAAAGTACAAGTCACTGATTGAAAAAAGAAACTAATTAGGAAAAAAAAACTGTATAAACTTTAATGGTTTGGTGGATTTTAAGGATTTAAAGAAGCCAGACAGCGTTTTAACTATAATAGTAATGAAATATAATAATTACTGCTCGGATATGGAAAACAAAAAAGATGGGCGTTTTGTCCGAAATTAAAAACACCCCAAAAAAACTGCAAGCGCAAAAGCTCTCCGTGCACGTTGATCACAGCCAGGACTCACCTAACTTTTGCTCCTTGCGTTCCGACGCGTTTCCCGGTACATTTGGCGGAGCTGTGGCGGCGGCACTGCGCTCTGAGGCGGACAGAGGAGAGGAGAGCCAAGTGCGCTCACCGCGGACAGAGCGCTCGCGTCTGCGGCCGCGCACCCGCGCGCGTAAGCTTCAGGTGCTCAGCGCTTCCTCTCAGATGATGATGATGCTCACTATCATCATCATCCTCCCACCCCTCGCCACCAGCCCCACCACCACCAATCGCACCGTCATGCAACCCAACATCCTTACATCACCTCGCTCCCGTTCAGCATCACTCCCCGTGCGTCATCGTGCCCAACAGGAATCGTCACTCACCTTCACATGTGTCAACCTGCAGCACTATTTTCCTTAAGCAGTCATCCTTTTAGATTTGTTCAAAACTTAGCTCATTTGCAATGAAATCCTTTTAGAAACATTACTTCTTTTGTATATTTTTGTTGTATTTCTCTTGATTTCATTTTCAGAAGAAAAGGTTAAGAGGGTCATGCTCTAGTTTTCTCCTCTGTTTTTGATGCCTCAGAAGGTTTAAAACAGCTTTCTCATATAGAGGGTTTAAAATTAATCACAGCTTTTATATGGGGAAATGTGAGCAACCATAGAAGCAGCTTCAGTACTTTCAAAAGCATTTGTCACAAGAAAAATTAAACTGAACATATAAAAATCAGTTCCTTGAGTGCTTTTTGCCACAATTTTAGGAAAAAAGTAGTCAATTTCCACATGACACTATATTAAAACGTTTTTCTTTCATGGAAATCTTTTCCACCTGTTTACCAGACCCAATATCTGTTTTTGGATGTGTTCTTTTGTTTTAGTCCTTGCAGCCTAAAAGGCTCCAATCCACGTAAAGCTCCAACTGTTCCCTCCATTTAGACAATCCTTTACAGCAGCTGTTTTGAGCTGCTGCTGCTGCTTTGGGTCTTTTTTTTTATGGGATGACATCAAATGACCGACTCAGCCATTTAACCATGTTTTACAGCATTCCTCCACTGCAAGTAGCTCTTGGATCGCTTTCATGTTCCACTGTAGGTCACTGTCCAATTGTCAGGTTCTGCCGGTGTTGCAATGGTGTGCAGAACAAAAGCAGAAAGCATATAGACAGTTACATAATTCCTCAGCTGCTTCTTTCATCTCCAGCATCAAAATGTTGTAGAGGTGGTTTCACAGGCCCCTGCACTGGAACTTCCACCAAAAACCATTTTTATTTGCCATACAGCAGGGCAAACTTATATTGATACTTTCTTTTAAAACGTTTTTAATCTCATTGATTTTTTTGGGTAAAAATATGGTTATTTGCCAGACATGTTAGTATCCAATAACTCATTTCGATAAGGTTTTTTGGTGTTGATGATCTCACTAAATTAAGTGGAAAACTCAATGAAAAACATGTGCTACCTGTTGTGGAAAAACTGGATTGATTCATCAAAACAACTCATTTGCCACGTGCACATTTCCTTTTAAAGCTGTAAATCAAGAAGGCAATGCAAAATTGGCTGTAGTCTTTTAAAGATAAATGTAATTTCTTTCGACCCCTTGCTCATGTTCTATTTTTTATTTGCATCTTAACCGATCCATTTGCGATCCATTGGGATGATGTAAAGTGCATGGACTGCAAAGCTTGTGTCACTATGGACCTGTTTGTGGAGGCTTTTTTTTTTCCATGAAGCTGTGAACCAGGTTTTCCATTCAAAAATAACCCTTAAGAATAGGAGATTTATCTAAATTCAACGCTTTAAAGTTTTATGCGCTGTTTCAATTCATATCTATAAATGGGATTTATTTAAATGGATTTTCTTTAGTTAGTTTCATTGATAATTCTAGAATTGAGTAGAATATATTTATTTCTATAGCACTTTTCACAGAAAGAATCACAAAGTGCTTCACAAAAAGAGCAGAAAATCAAGTCAAAATACAGAGAGGTAAAAAAAAAACCAATAATGAACAACAAAAAACACAGTGAGACAATTTTAGTAATTTTTAGGGCATTCTCTGCAGAGCGAGACAGTGTAATCTTTTTAATTTAGGCAAATTGAGGAGAAATTCTGATGGAGCTGGTGGATCAAAAAAGTGAATTTGTCCTTTTGAAACCACCAACCATCTTTTTACGTATTGTAAAATATTTTTTTATTATGATTATTCCATTTTTGGCAAAAATCATGTGTCGTTTTCTAGGACACAGTTTCTGCAGAGCAGCAGTAGTTCATTTGAAATTCACCTCTGAGTTGTGGGTGGAACTGTTTGTGCGGAGTAAGCCTGCCCCCACTTCCCATCATCCATTTGTTTGCATGCTCTCCTGTTATCTTACAGCTCCTCATAATCAGTACAACAAAAATGGTGAGCAATATTGGAGCTATCCAGCCGTACAATTTTGATCCAGACGCCAGCTCGGACGAGGAAAACAAAGACGTTCATGGATCTATTGGTCTATAAGTGGATTCATCAGAACGGAGCAGAGAAAGCTTGCCCGGTGTAATTTCTAAATAATTTTTTTCTTCTGATTTACAATAATTTGAATAGAAAATACTCATTAATTCAGTTTTAATCTAAATTGTTTTTATATTTGTCTTCTATCATGAGAAAACCCCACATAAACATTGTTAAAACACCAAAAAAACACCACTAAAACACAATTTTCATTGAACTGTGTCTTTACACAATGTTCAGGTCATGGCTTTTGGAATTAAAACTCTAGTTATTCACTATTACTTTTGTATTTGATCACATTTTTAAGCAATTTTGCCGTTATTAATAATGCTTTAGATTATACAAAATCCATCATACCTCACCCTGCAACTACTGAGCTTTTCAACAGATCAAAGCTGCACACTGGAGACTTTATTCAAGTACATCTTCTATGATTTCTGTTGGCCTTTGTTTGGGGCAGGTGGGATGCAGAGGTAGAGCGGTTGACCCCTGGTTAGAAAATTACGGCCTCGTTTTCAACCCATATGTCGAAGCGCCCTGGGAAAAATATAGAACCCCAAATTATTCCTGGTGGCTACAAGAATCCTCATCGGCGTGTGACTGTAAGGAGCATTGGTGAGTGGGACTATGACTGTAAAGCGCTTTGGACCTTCAGCAAAGTTTGTAAAGTGCTATATAAATATATTCCATTTACAGTGTTTGTCCCATGGTATACAGTCACGATGTATCTGTAAATCTGATGAACAAAATCAAAACCCTTTGCACATCCATCCACTTTCAGAACCCACTGAATCCCTTTTGGTTCATGGGGTTGCTGTTTAATTTAGTTCTCCATACCTCTGTTTGTTGCAGTGCGATTCATGTGTTGTCCTTCTTTCTCACTCCCTTCTGAAGGAGTGGGAGGGATTTTAGATTCTAGGTGCTTCTTTCCTTTGCGGTGGACCTCGCCTCCGGCTCGTCTCATGCCCCCACGTGTCCCCTAGATCCATCTGGATGAAGCCCATCTGCTACTCCATTCAAACATGTAGCTGTAGAGCTAGATAAGCTAATTCTTCTTTAACAGTCCTGGTATATCACCTGTCCATCCAGGGAGAGGATCCCTCCATCATATACATTATTCTGAGGTTTCTTCTTTTTTTTTTTTTTTCCAGAATCTTATTTTTGACTAGTTTTTTTCTTACCGAGAAGGAGGATCAAAGGGCAGGGATGGCCAGTTTAGTTTAGTCTGTTTAGTTAAGCAATCAGACATTGTTTATATTTTATGAGTGAGTTTCTGTTTTTGGACAATTACCTTTGTGAAGCCTATTGAAACCACGGTGTTGTGATATTGGGCTACTTGAATTGAATAAACTGAACCCATCTACTATTGGGCAGCCTAAACAGGTCACTAGTCTGTTGCGAAGTCCCCTGTGCTAATTTAGAACCTTTTATTCCCCTCCTTTTTATACAAAACAAGGAATATCTTGAGAAATAATGCAACATACAACTCTAAATTGTTCTCATTTATTAGGGTGTCAGGGATTGTTGTAAATTAACCAGAGGTGTGATTTAATTAGAAGCTCCTACCACGACACAACTAATGTGTTTTTTTTTTATTATAATGAAAGAGGAAGCTGAAACAGTCACACATGGATAAGCACTAAATTGATTCCCCCCTCCCTCTTTTTTTTTTTTTTTTTTGAGAGGGGCTTTTTCCCCCTGCTGCGGTCCAGTCTATAGTTCAGCCAACAGTAGTGCTCATTGTTTTTCAAGCGTTTGTGGTGCTCCGGTCTGCCTGGAGGATGACATCTTAAGCGCATTTGTGAGGGAAACCGCTGACAATTAGAGAACAGCCAGTGCTGGATCGGTGATGGGACTTTCATCTTATACCGTGCATCTCTTCTTACCTGCTTCCTCAGAGGGAAAAAAACTGTCAAAAAAAAACAAGAACACAAACACACATCTGACGAAGCTCAACGACAGCTTGTAGTACAGCGGTCGTAGAAGTGCTTTTTGTGTGCGATTTCTCTCCAAGCAGAAGTCTTGACATCAATTTCCATCGGAGTTGGATTAAAGAGCATATCGGTGAGCGAGCAGTCAGGGCCAACACAAACAAACCACTTCTTAGAGAAACAATTGACATTAATTGTGTTGAATGCAATGAAAGCAAGTCAGAGAGAATCCACTCTTGAAATGATGAACCAGTGAAATGATTTGCATGTTTGTTCTCTGATTTGCGTTGGACCTTGTTTTAGTCTGTTGTTCTGTCTGCAGGAAAAGTAATTATACCTGTCTGAATCACCCATGCAGTGAGGCGGGCTGCTGGGTTTGAAACATGCTGAAATCAATATCTCTGTACTGGAATACACACTTCCTATCACGGAGGCAACAAACCTGAGCAGAGCATTCACACTCATGTTGGCATTTACTATGACATTCGGCTTAATTGCATATCAAGAGAGTTCCCCTTTGGTGACTTTGATTTTGACAAAATCGGATGAAAAAGGAAGAACTTGTACAGATTCCAGGCTCGACAGCAGACAGCCAGCAGCGTCCGGCAGCTCACGCAGTGATGGGCGCTCATTTCTCTGGCCCAGTGTCATTCTGTCATCTTGATTTTAAAGTCACTGTTTGGCTATATTTTATTTTAATGGATGAAATATAAAAACACGGAGTTGACCTCGTAGAATAAAGGTGGCAGATTTCATCCTCACACCTAAGAAGTTGAGACGCAGAAGTCAGCTGTCCACCCACATGCTAAGAACACTGCAGATGACAGACTGGATTTCAAGACATGTAGTGGTGACAAGTAAAAGTGTGATATCCAAGTCATCCTTATCTAACATAGACTGATGTTTTTCAGTGCAAGTGATAAAAATCTCTGATTTCCTAAAAAGCCGGAAGGCTGTTTTTTTCCCCTCGATCACTCATTCCCGTCTAGAAAGTAGGATTTAGTGGTTAACTTTGAGGTGATTCAACTATTTAAAGCCCTTTAATACATATTTTCAATTTTTAAAGAGCAAAAAGAGGGACAGAAGGAGCAATTAAAGCCATGCCAAATTATGCTAATAAAGCTGCCAGGATCTAAATGTAGTACTTAAGCATCAATGTCAACCAAACAGTTAAAAATTGGAGGACAAAATAAAGTAAAATCCACACGAGGGGTAAGAAAAATGCTTACTTCAAAAGGTAGGATTTTAAATTTAGAAGTGATACAACATGACGTGTGTCTACCTGCAGCAGGAGGGGGAGAGGAGTCAAAATGTCAGCCGTGTAAGATGTACAAGAGTCAGAAGCAGACAGGAGGGCTGGTTCTTGACGCAGATGATACAGGAAAGAGTCCAGACAAAGTGTTTAACACTACACAATTGATTAACATTTTCAAGAGCCGTTCTGAATGTTGAATGAGTCCGTGGCAGAAAAGGAGAAAAGGGAGAGGCAATGAATAAATGATCCATCACATTGAGCACTTAAATTTTATGTTTATGTGCGCAAACACGGCAGAACTTTAATCAGGCCAGTATTGATTTCAGCCGTATATGTTTAAGTGCTTTCACGTGGGCTAAAGCCGCCTTTATTTGCATGTCTGTTGTCTTTTTTTATGATCTATTTTATTGGAGCCATGAACTTTTAAAAGCACAAAAGTCAAGACATCATCCAAAAAAAGATTTTTATGTGGAAACATGTTAAAAAATATATATATTTAATGCTTTGGAGCACTTCCCAGATGGTGTCATGGATGTAATCTTTTTAACTTTTGCTAAAAATACTTGACTTAAATCAACTCAGTCATCTGAATGTAAACACGCATGACTCGAGCAGAATCGTAATGAAGTAATTATTTCTCTGAGGTTACTCTATGAGTTGGAAAACCGTGTTGCTCGGCTGCACCTGCAACAACAACAGCACGTCACTGTTGTTCACGTTGGAAACCTGGTCGATCTAAAAGTAGAAAAGCCAAAGAGGGGACTACACAGTGTTCAAGTGCTATAATGTTTGGGGCTTTTATTAAGCTCCAGGCTTGGTTCAATCTGCACTTGCTGTAATGACGACAGACCTAATTAACTCCACTATGAGTCTAATTATGGTGTAAATGCTGCTCTCTTGCTTTTTGGTGCTATAATCAGGGGTTGGAAGGTTGCAGAGGCTGTTGTCTGTCAAAAACAAGTATGATCAATAAGCCCAGGGCCTCGAAGCCCTCAACTCTTTTGCTTTTTTTCTGCAGGTATGATGGCTTAGCGTTGGGATTATCTTACATGACAACACAGTCTGCCCCCCCACTGACTAGTTCCTGTCATCTGATTAATTAATCACAACTCCAGATGTTGCTGAGGCGTGATTGTTGTTTCTATTAAGAAGTAGTACATAGTACAAGAAAAGCTGACTGAAAGGATTTTTGAAAATAAGTGGTATGAGTATCAGAGCTACTAAAAGATAGATTATTTCATCTCCTGTTCCACTCGGAGCCCATTCATTTTGAATTTATGAATGTGAAATAATTGCAAATTTTTCTGGTCTTGCAGATTGTTGCGAGACTGTGCAGCAGACAAATTAAATGTCATGTTTCTAAATTCAGACTGAGAGGAGGCAAGCGGCTCGCTCAATGACCTTGAGTGCAACTGGGTACAGAACATCTAAGTGAGTAGACAGAAATTAGGTAAAAAAAAATTATAACACAAAAAAGATGATACACTGTTTCTAAGGAGAGCAGCAGCACCACAGTGACACAAAGGGCAAAGTGTATCCTGATCCTGCTTGAGACTGTGTCAACGTGATCATGCAAATATATCTGCACAATCAATTATTTAAGAAGAAGCAAAAAGATTAATGTGTGACTTAGAACTGTTATTTATCTTGGCAGTGTGTTTCCAACTGGCTTTTATTTGTCTAAAAGTTGTACAGATTGTACTTGAGCTCTTGACACTTAAAACTACTGTGAAAATTTGCCGAAAAGAAAATTCAGATGACATTTAGTGTTAGAAAAATAACAAAATACCAAATAGAAAAGAATGGTTCGAGGGCTCAAATTCAAGTTGAGATGTACGGAGTGCTTAAGTACAACTCAACTCACAGCCAAGGACAGTTGCAGACTAATAATCACTAGTGATTCACTCAGCCTGAAGGAGAGCACTTATTTGTACATATGAGCATCCCGCTTTTAAATGTTCATGTCTGTAGAATTTTCTTTAGCGGCTTGTTTTATGTTTTTTTTTTTTTTTTTTTGCCTGTTTCATGGTCAGTTGTTCCCAGAATCCACTTGTTGTTCGGCATAAATGGGTGAGATCACAATAACTGACAGCGATCACTTTGGACCAAAACATCCACTATCTTCATCCACTTGAGTTAAAAAAGGCTTTCATGTATTGATTTTGAAACCGTTACATAAAGAAAAAAAACAAATATTGTAATTCTAAAGACCTTTTTTATTATTTTAGGTGTAATCAACTGTTTAATCCACGTCAAACCAAGTCTGTTCTCTGTTTAGGATCTTTCTGTAACTCAAATGGAAACAGGGAGCGATGTGGAGGCTTGAATGTGTGGCTAATAACAACCTTTGGAGGAAACAATATTTCATATCAACCATCTGCAGGCTAAAAAGAAACCCTATCTTTTTTAGAAGACTCTAATTACAAAACTGTCTCAGGGCAACACAGGCCATACACCTGTAGGAAATGAACATCCATAACACAAGATGAATATTGACACCAGCGTGTCTTTCAGCATCATGTCTAAGATTTTATCAAGACTCCACTGCACCCCCTAGTGGATTGATTTTATTACTGCCACCAGCCACAATCTTTGTTTGACCAAAAATATTTACAAAAAATATAACTATTTTTGATTATTTGGTTGAATGTTTCCAAAGTTTTTTTTTTTTTAATATACATGTTTATACAATAAATAAATAAATAATATGAACACTTTGACAGGTAACAGGCGCTTGAGTTTGCGCATGCGTACAGCAGAGAACAGTTAATGACAACAAGGAAGACTGACTTCGCGTGTATCTGCTTTTATTCGAAACCAGGCTTGCATTAAATTGCTTCAAACTCTACAACTAAGTAAATTTTAAAAGTGAAACATTTTGAGGGTGAGTTTTAGATGGCTGAATTGTCTTCGAGGCGTCTGTAGCTGTGCTGCCTCGGATTGTTGACAAAGTATTAGCTAGCTCAGCTGGCCCTCAGAAGCTCATCGATATGCCTGCTCGAAACATCCTGTCCAACGATTTTTCAACCAGCAGAGTGAAGTACTCCAGGTTAGCTTCTGACGATGACGGCTACATTGATTTACAGGTAAGAGGGTCAATGCGATAGAAATATTAAAAGTCTTTGAGTTTACTTGAAATCTTAGACCTCCGCCAATCAGTGCCTGTCATTCATTATTTTATTAAGGCCTCTTGGTCTTCGTGTTTGGTTCCACTACTCTGCATATTTTCCCACATCCCACTGCTTCAACAAACATGATTAAAAAACAGACTCACTATTAGACCTCTGCTGAGTCTATAAATGTGTAATACTTGTGTTTTTACCATTGACTGTATTGGAAGACTGGACTGAGTGACTCCTCCCCCCCGGTTTTCCAAAAAGGAAGTACCTGCTGGCTCCAAGAAGCCAAAATCCCATAGACTTTAATTGAGAAATGGCTATTACTCAGTCAAAATATTTGTCAGATTGACCATTTTTGCTGTATGACCTTTAACAGAAAAAAAAAACATTCTTGCTAATCTTATTTTTTTTCCACAATATTTTTCTGTAGTAGAAGTTACTGAAGTCAAGTTATAAATTGACCAATTAGATGAACCAATGAAAGCATGTGGTCTCAAGACAAATGTTCGAAGCCTTTCATTGACAGTTTCTACCAAGTCCACTTTCAAGTGGTGGGGTGTGGACTTCTAACAAGCTCACTCCTAATTAGTCAGAGTGGTTGCCACACAACTGATGACTCGAACCAATCACTGATTACTGATTTCATCTGACTCTAACATGGCACGGTCTGAAAAAATGGTGACTGAATTGACTTCATTTTTGTTGGGGGTAGAAGTAAACCATTTTCTGTGGGTGACGTCACAATCACTCTGTCCATTTCTCATATTCACTCAATGGTTTTAACAGGAAAACGTGGGGATTCATTTTTTAAAAAAATATTTATATTTTTTTAATCAGTGAGATAGGTTAACAAATCTGGGATTTATTTTTTATTCTTTTTAAATATTTCTACAGAAAAACATTTGTTAAAGCAGAGTTTAAACCCACATTGTCCATTCTTCCATCTATCTTCAGAATTTTTATAGTCATGTGGGTACTGATGCCAACGTACCTAATGTTGGGGAAAAGTGGTGGTCCACCATGTTGCAGGGCCACCATCACACAATTTAAAGACACCGATTAAGCTATGAAAACTTTAAAAACTTTATTCATCATTTTATTTATCCTAATGTGTAAACGTATGTTATTATATTGACACATTTCTTCTAATTCTCTCTTAACTCTTTGTAAATTGAGTTCAGTTAACATTCAATCTGAGCATCATAACCTGATATTTATCGTGTGCCTCATCAGTGCAGATCACAGCAGCGTTAGTAGCAATATTATTTTACTGGATTAGTGCAAAGAATGACATTTTTGAAAAATCTGACTCAAGTTATATCCTCATTACAAATGGCTTACACTCAGTACCTGCAACTGATTCAGGCGCTTCCTTTTGTGGGCACCACAGCAAATCATACAATTTCGAACAAATACACAACTCAACACTGCCAACTAGTGTATCTGTAAAGCCATGGACGTAAACTAATCAAATGGTTATTCTGACAAGAGGTCTTGTGTAGGACCTTGACACAAAAGCTGCGTGATATAATGATGCATTATATTAATAATGTCACTTTAGTATTTTTACTTAAGTGTCATGATTAATAAAAAGTTAACATATTAATCTGTTTCATTGCAGTTTAAAAGGAGCCCGCCTAAAGTACCATACAAAGCTATAGCTCTCGCCACAGTGTTATTCTTGATCGGGTCTCTCTTAATCATCATCGGTGCTCTTCTCCTCGCTGGCTACTTTGGAGTTACAGTAAGTCTCTTCTGTTCTTGCTAGTTTATGTTTGTTTTTAACAGGATCAAACACAAATAAAAAAAAAAAGGTAAAAAAAACACACCTCCCTCCCTTCAGCACACAGACCGAACAGTTCCTGTCCTCATCATTGGGATCCTCGTCTTCCTGCCGGGAATTTACCACCTACGGATCGCCTACTATGCATCAAAGGGATACCCAGGCTACTCCTATGATGACATCCCAGACTTTGATGACTGAACCACAGCAAAGAGGCTCCTGTGTCCTGCTGTACTCAAGTTCATTCCTGTTGCTTATCTTGAATCTAAAGTAGCTGAAGAAAATAAGATGTAATCATTATTATTTTTTATTACTGTTAATTGCTGTCTTGTTTTTTAATTATTGTTAGCCTCAAAGAGTGAAGTAAATTAATAAAACTTTATTTCTGTAATTTGTTTTAGATTAGATTAGCTAAAAGATGTAGATTATAAAGATAAGATGCATGTATGTGGCTCATTGGCAAAGTCAAGGTGTCAACTTTTAAGATTAATGACCATGATAAATGATTTTAATATTTTATTTAATTAACGTTATCCTACCTTTGTGAGTGTGTTAGAACGAAGGGTAATCAGTCAATTTAAGTTGATAATGTAATAATAAAAATAGTTCATTAGTTTGGGTGTGAAAATGTTGGATTTTAGATAGATAGATAGACAGCTTTATTAATCTTTTTGGGACGTGCCCACAGGGGAATAAAAAAAAATAAAAAAAACTATCCAACTTCATGAACCACATCAAAAAACATTTCAATTTGACCTCAATAAAACCAAAAATTATTTTAAATAATTTTTTCCTCCTTATTTTAAAAGAAATATCTGAGCCGAAACAACCTCTATACCAACGCTGTGGATTACACAAAGTCCTGCAGATAATTGATATTCCAACGGGTCCTAATACCACTTTGTGATTGATGTTTAGCACAGTTTTCTTTAGCTAGCACTTAATGCTTCCTTACGCTGCAGATTTGTCCTTTCTCGGAGGATTTCATGTGATTAATTCCAATCCTTTGATCTCCATATGGTGCACCTAGTCTGTAAGAGTGAACATTGTCAAAAAAGCAATCACTGTTGTCTCTGGCATTCAAGAAACTATTAACTTTGTTTTTCCTTTTCACCTGTCCCGACTCTGATCAGCTCATTAGTACCATTTCATTGAAATGTTTTCCTGTAAAAGGTGCTATATTTCCTATGTAAAACGCATCGCAGCAAAAGGTTGGACTTCTATAATCCCTCACAATCCGATGCTCTCCAAAGGGATAATTCAAGGATCCTAAGGATACTTGTTTGAGTTCTCTTTTCATCTCTTTCGTAGTATTAAATGTGGCCACCCAAGATGCACCGAGCACAAACTACCTGGTATTAGTCAGATCAGAGCTTTAAATCAGCTCAGGGCCCCCAACACGGCCGATTGTTTTACATTACCGGCTCAGTCTCTAAAACCAATTGTGCTTTAATAACTAAATGTACTATTTATGAATACGCATTTTTAAGCTCTAAAAAATGAGCAAGAATTGTAAGTATTTTTGAAGAACCTCTAGCAAAAAGTATGCTTGAAGTTTATTTTATTAACTATACTTGGATGTACAGTAAGTATCGCAAGTATACAATTAGACCAGAAGTGTAATCTCGAAAGTAAAGTATAATAATTAAATATTCTTTGGACTAAATTGGAAAATTTTTAAGATTTAAATAAATATATTGTATATTAAAAGTAAAATTCAAGTATATTACCTCACTTTAAACATGGAAAAAGTATACTTGTAGTGCACTGAAATAGACTACTTTTTTCTAAGGGATATTAAAGTTGGGATCCTGTTACCATCAATCCTCTCGTGCAGCTAATTTATGGCAAATCAATAATTGTAAATCAATGCCAGTCTAATATAAACATGGATCGTATGCTTATCAGCCAACATGCTTGGAGATGATGTTAAGAATTTATGAGTGGTATAGCTTAGGAGAATGGCTGACCACACAACAGCTGAAGACTAGGTTTTATGTTAATGCAAAAACTTAAAAATTTCAACTTAAATGGGTTCTGGTGTAAAAAAAGAAAAAAAGAAACCCTCTCAGGCTGGCTCTGAATCTGACTCAATGAGAAGGAGAGCTAACCGCAGGGGGACACGACACACCAACGAGAAGCATCCACCTCCAACTTTCAGAAGACAGGGGACTCACCCATCCATCCATTGATGGGGAGTCAGTCAAGCTGTATGAATACATGAACTGGGACAAGCACAGATTTCTGTTCCTTACACATTTCTCTTCCTTTCTGGTCTAAAGTAAATCCGAAAGGTCCCATTGAATGTATGTGTTTTTTTTCCTTGTGTGAGCTAGCATCTGAATCAAAATTGAACAACAGGATGGCTCCAATAACGCTTGTCATTTTTGTTGCACTGGTAATATTAGGTTGGGGTTGTGAGGGGATGTAAATGAGCGGGAGAGTGGTAGAGGAGATAAGGCGCGTGTTCTTTGCGCATACAACACCCCACCAACTCAGAAATATTATCTGAGAAATCATGTTTTTTCTGAAGAACTGCCGCTCTGCAGAAACTATGTCCTAGAAAACACTCAGGTTTATTAATTGTGGCTAAAAAATTAATAATTATAATGAAAAGACCACTGGAAACACGTTAACAGTAGATCGAAACATGATTTGAGTTGGACTTTAATGGTCTCAAGGCAATGCTGACATTCCTCCACCCAAAGGCCCGAGGTGTTGTACTCTGACCCCCTTTCTGACCCTCCAATGTTGCCACTATCCAGAGGTGGGGAGCATCCAACCTGGTGAATCCCTTCACAAACCACCTTTAAAAAGGTCAAAGCACAGAAACGACAAGAGCTGGAAAACTGCTGTGGGAGGTGGCCAATGAAATCAATCGGATCTTGCACTTATTTCTAACTAGTATAAATTTGACAAAAATACTTTTAAGGAGAGTAAAATATTGAAAGTTATTTAAGGTTTAAGTTGATTTATTCTGGAACAATATTCCTGCCTGTTTTTATATACAGTCATGTTAAAGTTACATTTATAAAGTTTTTAAATTTAGTTTTAGTATATACAATAAATGTTTACCTTCTTCAGCCCAAAACCTAAGGTGTATATTGGATTTTTGCCCCCTGTGTGATTAAGTTTGACAACCCTGTGTAAGTCTTAGATGACACCAGCAGGATGAGTTATGAGTATTATGTGCCACGGTTCATCACTGGAAAGAAATTAAGATGAAAATGTGTTTAACTAATAAATTCAAAACACACTTTGTGAGTGGCTTTCAGTAATAGAGGGAAAACTCATTAAAATTAATTAGCTCAGGGAGCTATTTTAGATTTAAAAAGGGCCAATAAGTAAATAAATGAATAAAAGCATGACCTCTAAGTGAGTTCAAAGACGGATAATAAAATATTTATGCTAATGCTCATTTAGCTGTTTTTAAAGCTTATGCTGTTTGGTTAAGTTAAAGGTCTTCTTCATAAATATTTTTTTGAGTAAGTCGACTTCATACTTGTGCTTACTCATTTTCCACCTTCAACGATCTATTATAGTTCATATTTTTTAATTTAACTTGATCTCATTTTTAAGTGTGTAATCTTGTTTTATAGCAGTTAATTGATCTAGGCTACTGGTAAAAAAAAAAATGTTTGTAAAGTGGTTCATTACAATATTTCATTTTTAATATATTTCTCTGTTCTTAACCTGCAGGAAAAGTGTAGTTATTGAGCGAGGGGATATCTTTACTTCTGTGTGACATATTTAAGATGTTGTGCGGAATGTGTGAAATTGCTGCGTTTGTCCTTTTGTTTCAATCGTCGCTCGTTCCCACCGAAGCGGGCTTTTGTCTGAGGCGCTCAAGAAGCAGCTTCATCAAGTTAAGCAGGGAGTGGCGGCAAATCAACGGAAGTGGATTTTTGACTTTCAGCATAAAACTTTTTTTTTTTCCAGCTTGTTTTATGAGTCAAAGCTGCAGTTTCTAATCATGCTATTTTAAGAATGTTTTGAACATGCTTCCTTTATCCACTTTCTCAACTAGTTTGACAAATAGCACACTTGAAAAAGATTCTGCAATATCCAGATATTATAATAATTAAAAATCAAGCAACTTTTGTTGCACACACTACATAAATTATGCCTACTGCTCTAGTATTTTATTCCCCTTTTTATTTATAATTAATTGATTTAAATCAACCTGAATACACTGCATTTCAATTAGTGGAGTTGTGAGCTGGTGTCCTGACAAACAAACAAACAAACAAACAAACAAACAAACAACAAACAAACAAACAAACAAACAAACAAACAAACAAACAAACAAACAAACAAACAGACAAACAGACAAACAAACAAACAAACAAACAGACAAAAAGATAGACTGACAAAAACTCCTTGCAGCAATGAAAACAGAGGCATAAATGGCTATTCTGAGGAATTTGGCATGTTTGCTCATTTAAAAAGCATATTTTTTTTTTTCCAAATCTATTTATCACTGATTGAACTTGTCAGAATTAGCTGTTGCACCAAAAAGTTTTTATTTTTTTCAAATGTCCAATTTACAAAAAAAAAAAAAAAAAAAAGAAATTCACAGTTTTTGTACAAATAAATTACCAGCAATTTACTTTCACATTCAAATATTGTCACATTTTAAAAAAGAACATTTATTTAAAAATATTAAAAGAAAGATGAGCTTCATTCTTCTTCAGTAAATGTTTTTTATTGAAGACTTAAAACAGGGGCTTTTATATTAGAGTTCACTAGAGTAAGGAATATTATATATTACTTTCTGCATTTAATTTTTTCAAACTTTTATTTGTCATACTGCTGTGTGACAATAAAACATTTTATTCTATTCTATTCTATTCTATTCTATTCTATTCTATTCTATTCTATTCTATTCTATTCTATTCTATTCTATTCTAAACAGTATTATTAACTGTCTGCTTTGAAGTTTTTTTTTTTAAAGTCTTACTCTGAAAAGTGTAGCAGGAAGTGACGTTTGAGCATGGACGCTGGCTTTACAGCGTGCTTCCCTCCGCGACTGTAGTAGGAGGAGGGGCTCATGGTAATGAGGGGAGGGACAGCACGGGGGAAGAATCAACAGCACTGATCCAACTAAACGTGCGCAGGGTAGACTTTCTGCTGGACCCACCGCGCGCCTGATGCTCAGCCCGCTCCGTAGAGGGTCGACCCGGTCTCTACATAAATCCACGCTCCGTTCCCACGCTGGATGAAAGGCACTCCAACAAGTTCGGACCCAGAGAACGGCGGACATCTTCAGCCTCTGCGTGGAAAGTTGAAATGGGCTGATGTGGTGTCAAACGTGATGGATATTTTTTAAATACGCAGAAAAAGTGTGGAGGAAGTTCCCACGGAAGTCCTGGATTAACGCGACTTTAGGTTGATCCGCACACAAACCAAAAATGTGACCACTTTTCCTCTATTCATCTGATTTTTTTTCCCTCACCTTTGGGATTTTTTTTTTTTTTTTGTAAAGTTTTTTTAATTTTTTTAAATAAAGCTCTACATGTTCAAATTAATTCTTCAGAAAGCCCTCCAAAATAAGAGCACCGATGGACTGACTGGATGTACTCTTGAGCTGAAGTGTAAAGTGCCTCAAGCAAGGTAAGGTGCTTCTGACCAGGCGGGGCTAAGAGGTCCTCTGCGGGCCTGTCTGCCTGTAAACACTAATATAGTTGGAGTTTTTCTTCTCATGAGCCCCCAACACTGCACCTGCAAGCTGGACTGTTCATAATTATGTAAGGATCTATGATTGAGCTGTTTGTTTTTAGATAAAACATACTCATTGTGGATGGGTTTCCCTCCTATAATGTATGTTTTTTTGTCATCACCACCTGCCTGATGTTTAAGGAACTTTAAAAATAATTGAACTATTCAGTAAAGTAGTTTGAAAAACACAGAAAGTATGCTTTAAAAAAATGTGTTTCAATTTTTCAAAAGATGCACCTGTTCCAGACACCAGACGTGGGTGGTGACACGGGGAATTGCATCAAAAATCCCTGCAAGTCTGCAGAAATGAAGCGCTTGTGGCAATGTTTGTTTTGTACCACACTGCTGCATTGTTTGCTGCAAAATGCAGGGTGAAAGCAAGCTTTGCAGAGAGTAGTGCATCCTCCATTGTTTTTGACACGAAGATACAATCGTCCCTTCAATATTTTTTTTCTTTTAAATTATATTTTGACGAGAATGAAGATGCACATCTCTGCAACCGCCTGTTGTCCTTTGTGTTTGGAGAACCACTGCAGTTTATCTTTAAATGTCACTATTTTCTAAAGTAATCATCAGTTGTTTTAGTAGTTTTTGGAGAAATAATACCTTTAAAAGATCACATTTACATTATTTAAATGGTAATTATATTCTATCAATGCAATCCCTTCATCTTTAAATGCTGAAGTATGATCAGTGCATTGTGACAACCCCTCATGATAACCCTTCAACCATCCATAGTGGTGTATAACATAAACGTATCGAAAGCTTTGACAATTTTATTGCAGTTTTAGTTACTCAACCATTATTCAGAGCATTTATTGAATTCAATTTATAGGCATTTTAATAGGTTTTAGATTGAATGATGAAGGCCAAAACAGACGTTGCTGTGGTAAACAATAGAGTTCCATAAATACACAAACGAAGAACCAAAGAAAACAATATTTAGAGAGGGTTTTAATAAAGTTTCAGGTGTTCATGACTTCAGAATATTTTACATATGTTAAGAGGATTGCATGCATTTGTAAGTTTATCAGCATATCTTCCAGCACTAATTCATGTTTTCATATTTTAATGTCATCCATGTGCAATGTGAAAGCATTAGTAGTCACATTTTCTCACTTCAGACTGTTGACACTTGCTTTTTGTGTTGAAAGTTGGTTTATGCACATGTCCTGTTGAAGAAAATTTGGCTAAACTATGGAAAAAGGCGAGAAAGTTGCAAAGGCTTGATTATTAAGTACCACTTATACCCTCTAAATGATATTTGTTCAAGCCGATTGATGCAAATATAGCTCAAACTACTAAATTGACCTTTAATTTAGCATCCACTTGACATTGCTAAAAAAAAAAATCCGGTGTCAAAGGGTTCAAGCACATGAATATGTGAGTACCACTGCTTAAAAACTATGCAGGGAATGTGTAGTCATTTAATAATACTCCACTATAGTTCAGTAGTAATTATTGCATAGTAGCTCACCCTCGTTTATTAATGATCATTGTTTTAACCCACATACAGAGGGCTTTCCCCGGAAGGGTGGGACTCTTTTTCCAAGCCTGAGCTCAGCTTATTTCCTTTAGTTAAAATAAATGTCAATACGGTTTTTTAACTGGGTTGCCGCACCAGGGACATGAATCCATGCATTGATCGCTGTGCTGTCCCAGCTGGTCAAACCAGTCATTTTTTGCAACCCTGATCTGTTGTAATGGATGAGATAATTCGTGTGGTTTGTCGGTTTGCACTGAACTTGTTGGAGTGTCTGAGCAACATTTGTAGGTTCTGTAGTTCACAGGTTTTGTGCGAAGGCCGTGGCCTGTCAGGATTAACGAGGATTACTGAGAGTAATAGTAATGCTTATCAGGACTGTATCTGTCACGGGCATCACTTGCTTGCTTTAAACCAGGATAACGCACGAGTCTGACAAACATTAGGTCAAACAGATGATTTAAGGGCCATGTCTAACGTCTGCATTCGAAGACCACAACACGACTCGTGTCGCACAGTGTAATAGAGCATATGAGATTGTTAAATGCATCTCTCTGTGCTAATAGATGGTGTCAGAGGTTCTGAGAGATTTGTCTACTTGATGCTACAGCTGCCAGCTTTCAAACAGCCTCTTATGAGGCTTGCGCTTCTGTAAACTCACAAGTTAGAGTCTCTGCATGGTGTGCATCTCTTCTTTAGAGGGTATACATTAGAGAGATTAACCCAACCTGCCAATTTGTCCTGACCAAACAAACAAACCTTTTAATTTAAAGTTCGAATGTCCAAAATATCTCTACCTGGGTGCATGAAATGCATCGCCAAGGTGCATGTGATGTAGACTAATCTGTACTGTAGCCGTCAAATCCATTTTAATCCTTTTTTTTTTTGATTTATAGTTGTCACTGAGCATAGATGACAGGAGATGTTATCACAAGTCAACCCACGTTAAAATTTAATTTAGATGTCCGGCATGTCAAAACACCAAAACCCCTATTTATTGTTCCAGAAAGTAATGGTGGGACCCCGGTGGGCAAACTGTAGGGACTTGATGTTGCTTTGATTGATCACCACACAGTTAGATGACGGTGTCCTTGATTTGTCTCACCATTTTGATCTCTAATTCAATTACACTGTTAACACTCAAAGCAGGAGGGCAGGATTAGACTGGGTGTTACAAATGTACCGTCCAGAAGGCTAAGTCATGACTAGATCCAAAGCAATTTGTGTCAATGAAATCCAGGGAAGCTCTGAAGCTTCACATGGTGTCAACATGCACACTCCAGAGCATTCAGGTGATTTACTTACAAAGTTCCTCTTCACTTTCTTTCAAATACAAGACTATCTTGTCTGCTAAACGTGTGTCTTAATTTTGTTGATTAGTACTGTTGAATTCGGATTTTATAACTTTTAAAATCCGTTTCCCTCCAATGCTCTTGTGAGAACATGTATGTTCTCCTGGTGCCAAAGGGGATCTTAGATCCACTCAGGGGTGGAGCTAAAATATTTAATATGAGGGACTGGAGGGGGCTGAATACTTTTGGAAGGGTGGCAAATGAGAACACCATATATATGTATTTCAAACAGTTTTATTAATGTTATTGTTATTACCATTACCTATTGAAACTTAATAATTCTAGAAAGATCTTAAAATCTTGAAAGATTTAATTTTAAAATATTGCATTTGTTATTTTTGAAAGAAGATTGTATTGATGATTTCTTAATCTTTGTCAATAATGATCCTAATATTGACTTAAAAATAGGAGATCAAGTGGGGGCAGCTGCCCCCCTCCCCCTTTAGCCCCGCCCCTGAATCCACTTATTTTTTTTCTTTCTGTGTTAATAAAAACAAGTTCATCACATTCGCGTGGATGCCATCACATTGTTCCGCTGTCGGAAGATGTCTTACCTCCTGTGGAGCCCCGATCCCGCACGCGCCAATTAAACTGTCACTCTTCCAGTTGAAGAAAAAACCCAGTTGATTTCAACTTCTGTACCTGCAATCGAACGCCTCAGAAGAGCAGGCAGGAGTGTATAGAGTGTGCATTATCAAAAGCTACTTAAAATACTTAAATACAGGCAATAGGATGATAGGATTTTTGATTGTGTCATCAAATGATACACACTGGAAAAATAGACTCTTAAAAAAAATGTAAAAATATATATTCCTTTTGTCTTTTAAGAAAAAAAACTTAAAAAATAATTGCATAATAATATCAGTTTAAGAAAATGTGTCTTTTTTTTTCTTAAAATAAGAATTCTTGGTAATACATTTTTTGGCTTTTTTTTCAAATTCAAAGCCTTTTTTTTTTTTTTACTTATTTCTAAGAGATCTATTTTTGCATAGCATTAAAAATCGGATTAAACTGGTTTGTTTCTTGGTTTTTTGGATAATTTAAGACTAGCATCCTTGCTGGGATGGGTTAAAGTAACCGTCTATTGATTTTTATCATTTTTTTTATCATTTTGGTTTAAAAACTACGTTTTTATTGAGTTTTTTTTTTTTCTCTGAAATAGCAGCTCAACAGATGTGCTTTTGTCCAACTGCAATCCACAAGTTTCTCTGCTCACAGCCTCTATGCTGCTCAGATCCAATGCAAACCGATAATTCTTCAGTGGTTCCATTCCACGCAGCATATCCAAAGCATGTTGTCAGCAGCTGCTATCTAACTCCTATTTGCTCGCTAAGAATAGTCCCCTCATATTACCTAAATGAACTTTAGATAATGAGCTGGCATTAGGGGCACTGAATGGAGGGACTTACAGGACGGTTGTGAAGGCTCCTATTCTGCTTGAAGGACATCAACTTAAACTGACTTCCAATCCAATTTGAAGTGGTGGTGGTGGTGGTGTGTGTAGGGGGGGATGTCACAGGGAAGCTTCAACATGGAGTAAGTTCACAATTTGTTAGGAGGTGAGATTCTGTATATGTGAGCTCTCCATGGATGGACAAATTCCTCATTTGTCTTAAATGCTTTTAGGATGTAGATTCCTCCTTTCTGTGCTGGTAAAAAGGGAACATCTGGACTTGAAGGGACATCGTTTAGTGGTGCTTGTGTCACCTGTCAACTGCTGTTGGCCTATTTAGAGTGAGATGGAGCCCTCAGGGTGAGCTGGACCAATCAGAAGCATCAGGTTAATCTGTACATACACTTAGAGCTTTGTACAGGTGTTCTCTGCAGCTACATACTCTCTCTTTGGTCCCCTCTCTGCTGACTAACCTCTGCTGGGCTCACGCTGTTTGAGCCTGCTGTCTTTTTTGCAGCACGTTTATTTCGCCTTAATCCAAGTGGAGCTCAGACATGCCGCTTGAAGAGAGATTACAGTTGTTTGAGAATCCACTTGTTCAGTAATCAAGAAACATCTGGAATGTGGTGTTTGGGGGGCAATGACTTAAAGTTAAGTCTAAGAATAACATCTGCTGTAGCAGTAGATGTGAGGGATGTCCTCGTACAGCAGAGATTCTGTGAATGCTTCTGATGACGAGTAAACCAGATGTGATTTTCAGATGTGCGGTTCTTTTTTTTTTTTCCAGATCGGGAGATGTGTGAAGAAGTGTGAGGGACGGCCATGGGACTGGAGAGTCAGAGGCTTCAGGCTGTCACCACTGCTGTAGCCATCTGTCTTATATGTAAGTATGCTTGGACGCACATTATTGGGATAGGGGTCTGGAGTTAATTTTATTGGTGCTTTAAGTAGAATGAGATCTCCACCACTCAAAAGTTATATTCTCTTTGCTTTCAAGAAAGTTATTCATTGAAACCTGATCTGTTTCTTGACACTGTAAAGAACTAAAGACCCGCTGCAATGATATTGTGTTTTTCACATGTTCTTGAGTATTTTTCTCACGACGGAGAAAGTACAACTGTCAAATTGCATTTCTGAGTAATTATTTACTCAAATTGTTGTCAGGAGCAGACAAAAAGACGAAAATTCGTTGGAAAAAGCTTGTAGCAGTGATGTAGGTGCTTTGATCGGCAGGCCAAAAGTTCCCAATGCACCCACTTAGAGAAAAATAGATCCACATATATGTTACCTGGCATCTAGCTTTAAACGGTAGTGTGTAATAGCTTCAATTTCGGTTTTGTTGCATCACTTATGTTAGATTGGGTTTGTGAGGGGCTGGCAGAAGAGAGTGTAAACAAAGGGATGATGGGAAATGAAGGCAGGCTAATGCCACACCTACAGTCCCGTTCACAACTAAGAGACACATTTTAATGAACTACTGCCGCTCTGCAGAAACAAAGTCCTAGAAAATGACAGTTTAAAAATTTTGGCTAAAAACAGCATAGTCATAATTAAAAATAACGCTGGGAACGCTCTTACAATAGAGCAAGAGATGATTGGAGTGGAACTTTAAATGTTCTGTTATCATATGAGCTGCGGATTTATGTCAGACACCGTAATCTGACAGACAACAAAACCTAGAAACCAACAGATTAAACAGCCAGATCAGGGGATGGACAGCGGAACAAGAGCTGATGGAGAATAAGCTTAAACGTTAGACACTTCAGTGACACTGTGAATTTAATACTTGCACCTTTACATTTCTGTTTAAATGTTTGCATTTCAATCATCTTGGTTATATTTTTGTAAACAATTTGTTGAATGTTTGCACTTAATGTTTTCTTTTTCTATGACCTGCATCTCTTGTTGTTGAGATGTTGCAAAACAGTCGGCATATGTTGCTGTTTAGCTTCATGCAGGCTCGTCACACATACACAAGAGCGGCTCTGGCACCGGTCCCGCTCCCTTATGTCGGAGCGAGAGTGGGGGGTTCAGCTTAGACATGAGGGGGATGAAAGAGAATGGGGCCAAAATCCAACTTAAATAATATCTCTGGGTGCAGATTAAGATCAATCCTGGATTTATGCTACCCCCAACCAAGGCATGGTTCAGGGTATTCTGTGGGACGTCAGGAGCGGGATTGATCATTCTGGTCCGCAGACCATGTGTGCACCCCAGGGGGTAGCAAGAGGTCGGCTTGAGCAACCGCAGAGGGGGCCCGCATCAGAGTGTCACCACCGGCCCGTCCCTCCCTTCCCTCCCTCCTCTTCAGATGAAAGCAAATCACCAGGCGGGAGGAGTAGTGGAGCAAACACTGGCACCCAGTCAAGCACACATGCACGTCAGCACATGGCAGCGAGGCGGGCCGAGGAGGCGGGGAGCGCAGGGGCTTCTCCAGGTGTCGCTAATGGGATTGCCGTGTTTGCAGGCTTTACAGCTGTATGATCTTGTTACCTAATGATGCATGATTGTTGTCCATTGCTGGCTTTCAACAGTCTGAGAATTCAGAGGTGGATTTCACATCAGTTTTATTAAACATTTGTGATAGAATTGGTCAATTCTGTGATCTGCTCTTGCTTGTTGAATGTGTTTGTTATTTATTTGATCATAGATTAGAGCCATAACTCCATTGAAAAGAGCAATGAATCATCTGAGTATTGATCTATTCATTTTTATTTCCTTTTGTTCTGTTGGCTAATATTGGTCTGTGTTGTACCCTGGTGACTCGCTATTGTCTTCACAGGCGTGTCTCCCGTTCAGCCGTCGCTGGTCCGTGCTCGAGAGGGAGGCTCTGCAGAGCTCGAGTGCAATCTCGCCCCGACATCCAAAGAAGGCGCCAGCCCGAACCTCTTTCCTCTGCATGTGGTGGAGTGGGTGCGCCTCGGCTACAACGTCCCCGTCCTCATCAAGTTCGGAGTGTACGCTCCCCGAGTTCACCCTAACTATAAGGGTAAGCATCTTTCAAAGGTGTTGAGCCGTGCTCTAACAGTCTGGCAGACACTCATGAAATGATTGAATGCATGCAGGTGTTCTGTTGGCGTGACAAAAACAATACTGCTGAACTGTTCAGTGAAAGCATGATTGAAAATGAAGTGCCTTTCTACACCATGGTTGAAAGTTTCTTGACCATTTCTCAAAAATATTTAATCTTGAATCTATTATCATAACTGTTCAAAACTATTTTCCTCTGGATGGGCCTTTTTGTCTTCAAAAGATAAACCAAAATGCTTTAAAAAAAAATGTTGTTTGTAAAAGTACAAAGGTAAATCTTGGAAGAGGAAGTTGGGATGAAACAATGCCCCCAATAGATAATCCATCCAAAGCAGAGTCCCGGTAATTACAGGTCGCCTTGCGTCTGTGTTTTCCCTGTGCAGAGAACAGAGGAATGGCGAGAATGGACGTGTTTTAGTGGCAGCAGTTAAAGGAGGGGGGTGGGGCAGCCGAGGAGGAGGAAGAGGTACACCAGTGAGGCTGCTCACGGGGGGATTAGACGTCTAGGTGGGGGCTCGGTTGTTTGTTGACAGCGTTTTATTAGTATGCCGAGGGATGACCCAATAAAAGGAGATTGCTGCACTCGAAGGAGGATGGACGAAACAGCGGGTATAATGGGAGTCTTCCTTGCTGGAGTCCCATAATCCAGTCATTGTCTACCAAAACACAAAAGACAAAGAGGGGTATCACAACCTCCCATTGGTTTTGTAAAGCCTACAGGAGTCTGAGGTCACCCCAAATCTGTCCAATTGGGTCACCAAAATGTTCGAAGACCCCAATCTTAAAAGACAACATGCAGGTAACGGGGAATCAAAGTCTCCACAAATTCACTGAAGCTAAACGAGGATTTCATCAAATCAACATTTGTTTGTATCGTCTAAGTTCACATATCAGAGCTAGAACAAGCAGATGAAGAAGCGAGGGGTGTCTGAATGTTTTGTACATGTATTTGTCTGGTGTAGGGTTCGTCCCCCGTCTGCTTCAGATCCATATCTCCCCTCCCACTGGAGGCAGATGGCGGCATGTGAAGCGTGTCAGTGCTGCGGGTTAAATGGATTCTACCCTCACATTAAAATATTGTGGGATTTGAGATTCAAAAACATGACACGCTCAAGTTGGCAGACGTTTCCTGATCTCTGCCTTGACATGTCCGCCGAAGGACAAGGGTAATGTACACTTTAAAATTAAAGATTAGAAACCGTGGCAACATGATGAGGACATGGAAATTTGGGATCTCAGAAAATCTGTGGTTTGAGGGGATTTATAAATGAAACCTCCTTGAAAATAAAAGCAAAAGTTATTTTATCTGATCCTGTTGTTTAAAGAAAGACAGTTACAATTCATAGAAGAACAGAAAAGCTAAATATCAGAGTATTCATACCCAAGAGGCAGCACTGTATGGATATCCTATAGAGAACTTTAATGGTTCAGCCAATATGTTAGTGGTTAAGGGTGATGCTGCACTGAAACCTTGAAGCTTTTAGTCATTTGTGAGCAGGTTATTGGTCATGAAGCTATAAGACATCTGCACACATTTCTGTTTTATGGGTTTGAATGTAAGCAACTTTAATCTGCTGTCGTTATGTCAGTCAGTTGTCTCCTTTTAATGATGAAATCTTTTTAATGAACAGGGATCTCATAGTTTGTTGATAGTCATTCATCCAGGTATAGTCTATTGAAGTAAAAAAACAAATAAGTTAACTGGACTTGGGTTTATTTTAGAAAATGTTTCACCTCTTGATGGCAGATTGGAACAATGTTCCAGTTAACAAAAGTAATTGGGCTTTTGTTTGGATGTTTTCTCTGAGATATATTTAACTATATGGTTTACTTTTTCTATTATTGGTCAAAGACACGGCTTGCTTTGGCCACGCTAAGAGAAGCAAAAGCCATTTTTATTACAAATAATGTCCAATTGAGGGCAGTAATGGAAGGTTACTTGAACATCAATAGAAGGATTTGACCTTAAAAACTCTGTTTTAGTAACTTTCAGGCGCTGATAAGAAGGACTAAAATTGCAACAGAAGTCTATTGGAGCAAGTCAGGTTCACTTTTTACACTGAGTTCTAAAAGGGCTGGTCTTAAAGCACACAGTCAATACTACCACTGGACTTTCACCTGGGAGTGTAAACTTTTAACTCAGACTATTAAAAAAAGACTTTTATGAGATATGCATTAAACTACAAAAGGATGAGCATAGAAGTGTCATTACCAGTATCGGTCTGATGACGGCAAAGTTCTCTTAAATGCCTAAAAAATACATTCAAAAAGTCTGTTTAAAACCTTCTTAATTTGATCTCATCAATATATTATGGAAAGAATAAACGTAATTTAGAAAAATGCTCTTTTCTGAACAGATTAAAGGTTAGATTTCAGGTTTTAGGTCACATACAAAGCCAATGTAATAATATACCAAAACATTTTTTTTGTTGCAAAGTCAAATCTTGACAAACTACAAAGGGTTTTACTAGCACTATTACTAGTTTTTTTTTTTTTACCCGAATTCAAATTTTTGCAATAGATGTAATCAACCCTGAAGCAATTGAAGTATTATGATATGCTACTTAAGACTTCAATAATTCTCTTAAGAAATCTAAATTTTGGCAATATGTTCTTGAACTGTGATAAAACAGCTCTGTTAAAAAAAATAAAATAAGTAGAATGTGCAAAATATAACCACACAGTTATAGAGTAATATTTCTCTGTTGTTTTTAAGTGCAAGTTCTACACATAGGATTAAATTAAAACATGGCACAGATGCTGTGTGACCTCACTTCGTCTCCTGGTTTGGCCTGAGAAAGTTTTAGCACCCGAGATGAAAGCCCTCCAGCGAGTCATATCGAGAATCCCTGGCCATTAGACCAACAGGTTTATGATACGATATCAGGTGTACTCGAAACCGCCGCTTTGTATTTAAAGGGTGTCATGACAACACAGCAGTGGCCTTCTTCCTAGAGACCATTAAACACCTGCCTGTCTGGATCTCAGAGACGCATGTTCACCTTGTGACAATAAGAAAGACACGGATACCTCTAGTCCCCCGAGGACAGAAACAACCCTTTAGCACAGTTACAACTTTATTTCTCAAAGGGGAATTTTTTTTCCAAGTTTTGCCTGGTCAAGAGGCAGCTGGGCTGGATCCGATTTTTCCTGAAGTAAATCAGCTGGTCTACAGCAAAGTTACAACAACAATGGGCAAACACAGCAGGCCGTCATCACACGCTCAGCATGACCTGTGCGCGCAGCACAAGTTAGAGCTGCCGTTTCCCACACACGTGGACTAGTCAAAAACTTTATTTAACTACTGTAACTTGGATAGTAATAATACACATTAGAACACACAATTCTGTTTTTTTTAAATGATGAAAGAAAAAAAAAAGTGAATTTGATCCCTTAACCAGTTTTTCTGGACCAGACAAGAAAATACAAAGAAAGGATGTGGAGTTGCCTTCCAGATTGTATTCCGACTTTTCTTCTTGCTGCTGCTGCATTGTTGAAATGTTGTATTTAAAATGCTGTAAATAGTAAGTGTTCTTGTTGAGCTTTTATTTTCTAATAATGAAGCCAGCAAAGCATCATAAAGTCCCTCTCCAATCATCTTTCGATCTGTTGAAAAAGCGTTCCTAGTGGTCTTTTAATTATGATTATGCCGTAAAATCAATAATCCTGTCGTTTCTACGACTGCAGAGCAGCAGTGGTTTATTGCAAATACACTTGTGAGTTGGGGGCGATTCAGTTGGCGCAAAGCAACCCTGCCCCACTTCCCATCATCCATCTGTTTACGTGCTTTACCGCTAGCTTACAGCCCCTCACACTAATTTAGCATTACTGGTGCAACAAAAATAGTCATCCAGACGTACAGTTTTCAGCCAGACAGCTCGGACAATAAAAGTTAAGGCTTACATGGAACTATTAGTGGATGCATCAGAATGAAACTGAGCACAATGATTCACAACGATTTGACTAAAGAAATATGCAGAAACACAGTTTCAAACTTTATCGTCTTCATTTATGTCTTCTATCAGAAGAAAAATGCCACAAAAACACAATTTTCATTGGAGTGGGACCATAAGAAACAGAAGTCAGGCAGCAGGATTATAACCCTACTGTTCCCTCCCTGACTCTGAAACAAAGCTCACTACTTACTGCTGTGCTGTAGTGAAGTTTAGCACGTGAGCTTTGTGCGCTTGCCAGCGCAGGAGGTTAGCCGAGCTGGACAGAGCGAGAGGGACAGAGTTAACTGTAATCTATCTCATGACAAAGAGCTATTCATAAGAGGGTTAAACTGATTAGTGGGACAGGAGGATTGGAGGGAGAAATTTGGGGGAATGGGAGGGGTGAGCTGTCAGAGGTAAAGAGGGGAGGTGGGGGGGGGGGGGTAGACTTATGATTGTATTCAAATCAAAACACTTCCCACAATGCATCTCTGCAAAGCACATATTATGGACAAAGAAAGCAAAACCGATGCTTCTCCAAAAAAGTGAACTCTTCTTTATCGTGAAACTCCATGAACTATTATCCTGAAAAAATATGGTTTAATCTAACAGAAATAGTATTAATTAGTAAGTGTAGTTCAAAGGTCATAGTGGTTGCAGCAAGAAGTCACATCCCCACTGAGATGGAGCAAGCCGCCATCCAACCGCAGAGCTCTTGAAACTTGCGCCGCCACCCACCGGGCGAGATTCCCACTCGCTAATATGAAGAGGCTGCTCCTCAAAGTTCAACCAACACTTGTGGATTAACTCTCCTTTTTCTGCGCATGGCTGCACCGCAACCGTTAAGAAAAAAAAAAGGGGGCTTATTTGAAGACTTGAGCTGTCATGTGATAGCCACCGGACTAAAAATAGAAGAAAAAAACCAGAGTAGACATAAAATGGATTGGTAGCCATTGTTTTCGGGCGTTCCTTTCTGTCTGCTATAAAGTGTAATTGTGTCCGGAGGAGGACTCGTGGACGTTGTGCTAATGTGAAACCCAGGGGGTGATGAATGCGTCTGCTTGAGCACGAGGGTCAGGAGGGCCAAGCTTTCATTGGTTGTCAGTGGATTATCGATGGACATCATTTGGGCAACCTCTCTGTGACCTCTTTCGTTTTAAAAAAAGGCAAGAATCCACATACGTACACTTATTTACGAGCCCTACCTCTTATAAATGCCGTCTGAGGTCACACCAACATTAGATACAATTTTTCTGTCTCTCTAAATCATGTATTTCTTCTATTCACCACTTTTTAATTAAACATAATTTCCCTCATACTTATTTGTTTCAAATCTTTGACAGTAGGTTAACGCCCTACCTGCCCCCACCCATATTTGGTGGTGCTGTGTTTCCATAGCAACTGAATTCAAATCAAAACCTTCAGCCCGGGCTTTTCTTGGTGTCATCACCATGGTAACGCGAGAGCATGAGGAATGGGGGGGCCGCTTTGTAGTGATGGACAAGAGGTGGGAGGGGCGGGGTATGTGAAAGGGTTAAGAGTTTGACAGTGAAACCAGAAGCCCCTTGTGTGGACTCGGGGGCAGGGCTCGCTCAGAAATTTGAAAATCAACACTGGCGAGCACGTGTTTCTGAGGTATTTCAAATTCAAGCATTTTGAAGTGATCCCAGAACACCCCCCCCCCCTCCCTCCTCCTCGTGGACCAACTCCCACATGAGAACATGACATGTACCAGAAAGAGATAACAAACGTCCAGATCACAGAGGATGAGTGGAAAAAAAACCCTACACTTATCCCCACACCTGTTATCTTTAGTCTGCACGCTTCCTTTTTCCCATGCTGACCCTAAACCAGAGACCTTCATTTTTATGGGACCTGAACGCCTCCCATCAAAAGGGTGTCCGTCTCTTAGGAGGTCAGTCAATCATTAAACCTAGCGATTTAGCACGGTAACAACCCAAGAAAGGAATGCAGAGTTAATTGTTAGCTTTGGTTGTATGTTTTTTTCTCTGTTTGTTTCACTCTGTCTTATGGACGCACACAGAAAATCAAAGCTTTATTGTTTAAAAGAAAACTTCAATAATGGGGAATTATTAGTGATAATTATAATTCGGAGGTTGATGTGTTGGAACATGTGCTTGTTTTTTTCCTTTGAGCTGAATAAAAAAAATGTTGTTTTTTTTTTTATTCTACCCACTAATAAAAACCACCAACGAAGGGATGCTGGGAGCGTCCCAGCATTTCCGTGTTTACTTTCAAACTGCTCTGGCAGGGTCTGGTATGAGCAACGTGTGCAGTTTCCCCCCCTGCCTACTTCCTCCTGCTGTTTAAAGCCTTCGAACTGAAAGGCAAAAAAAAAAAAAAAAAAGGAGTTCATTGATAGACGGAATAAAAGGAGGGGTGCACCCTAAAAACCAGACTGCAGTCACCAGGCAACAAGCAGATCAAGTTTCAAAGGCTGACAAGAAGTTGCAAGAAGTACAGAAGGAGCAGAGAGATGGGTGCATCTGCTAGGGAGGTGCATACTTGTGCACGGATCAGTGTGAGGTTCTCAGCTCTTTCCTTTAACAGCAAAGAAGAAAATAATTGACAAAATTAAAATAAATGTTTTCTACTTTTTGACTTTTTTGGTAATTTTGTTAGAAATTGGATTTAAGAGTGAATGGCCTCCTCATTCCAGCTCCTCACTTTGCTACTCTAACCCTAAATTACAGGACCCCATCTTTATCTTGTCATGACTGAAACCATCACTTTAGAGATTCATGTGTTTGCACTCCTCAGAGCCTCCGGCTGCTCTCCAGCTACCTAGACCTTTGTGACAATGTCATAAAAAAGACAAGGATCAGCAGTTTTTGTTGGTAATTTTCTTTTCCACTCGCTTTCTTCCAAACAAGCCCAAGAAAGGTTATAATTTGAAAAAAAAAATTCAGGTAAATCATCCCTCAAAATATTTAATTTATTTGAGGAGTCAAATTTAGGATGTAATTCTTAGTGACGTATATCACTGACTTTTATTCAAATGTTTTCATTTTTTAACTTGTAAAATATTAAGTCAATAAAAAGTGAAAGCATCTTTAAATAAAAAAAAAGAAACACAATTTGTAAAAGTATTTTTTGGTCAATACTCATCCTTAGTTAAAACTAAGTTGTGTATATCTCATTTCGCTATGTAATAACAACAACAACTGGATCATAACTTCACAATTAATACATTAATTCAAGTAGTTCTCATGAGATCTTGTTCTTGTTTTGGTCTGTTTAGAGCTGATCAAAGAAACTAGCGGTCGAGGGTTTAATTGGAAAACAAAAGAAAGACACTGAACTACATGTTTGCTTATAAATAATTTAAGCATTTTAGATCAATACAAGTATCTCGCAATATTTTCTGAACTGATACTTTCCTGCATACTTACTTTTTACATGCGACCAAGCACAACAACTGATGGAAATTCATGAACATTGCAGCATTGCCCACATGTATTTTAAAAATTATGTCCATTTACCGGTAGTCATTTCCAATATTTAATTTAAGAAATCTTGATTTTAAGTATGTATCACTTAAGAAAAACGTTTACTTTTTAAAATGTGCCTTTTGTATTTTTTTTTTTTTGGCAAAATGATGTCATCTAAGTATTAATGCGCGATTATAAGTTAAAGAAAATACTATTTCATTTGAAGTGTAAGCTTCAGGTTGTCTTTACTTGTGTCCAGCATTCATATTTCTGGTGAACATCTTTCGTTTGAACCTATTTGGACCATTTAACTTGTCATGTGACGGGTCCTACCATCCCGTGGTGCTCTTCTTCAGGAAGCAGAAGGTGTGGCAGAGAGTGCAGCTGACTGAAATGCTTAAGCCAGTTTGTTAGGCCGTACCATGTCAGTCTGATGTGAGGGGGAGAGTTTTCCTGATTCTGGCTTTGTGGTCTTGGGTTGTCAATGGTTTGTCTTTGTTTACCCCTTTTGTGTTTCAGGTGGTTTAATCAAACTATATAAAACATTTTCTGTCTTTGTATGATGAGTTCATTTTTGGTTAACAGTCTGAATTATGGTACAGTTGTATTAGCTTGACCTCTTTTACAGGCCTACTGCTTATGTTCAGCGTAAAATACAACCCATTCCCATACCTTCCTGCCTTTTTGCTTGGTCCCTTAAAAAGAAACAGGCCGTGTTTGTCTTTCTTAAAAATGTGTACAGACTGAGGCCTGAAAAAGACAATGGCGTGCTCTGCTGCGTCGCTTCTGGAGCCAGTTTGCGTAGAACTGTGTTCAGTTTGAGTGAGTTTAATTCAAACTTTGCAAAACAAAGTGTTCAGTTCAGTGCGGTCTTTGCCAAAGCAGTTTCCAGATCACTGACCCAACACGATTACCTAATTTTTGTGTTATTTCTTTGTCCTCTTTGACTAAAGCTGTCATAACAGGAGCTCGTAAGCATCCAGCAAATGTCACATTTGTGATTTGTTTTCCCAAAGGACAACAAGCTTGTTTTAAAGCCTTTCAGAGCCTGCTGGTGTGTGTTTTCATTTTAATGTGATCTAAAATAATGCTTCCGCCTCACAGTTATCCAGGGTTGCGTTCTCTTGTGTATCGGAGCAGCAGCTGATCTTCACGTCTCTGTTTGCAGAAGCTTTGACTGCATCCATTGTTACACTAGATGCTTGTGTTCTCTGCCTGATAAGCCCTCTTCCTGCACATGCTGACGCTGCCTGTCTGCCCCTGTGCGCTGACCTTCTTTTCTCTGTTTCCCATCCCACCCTGACACACCCTCCCACAGGGCGCGTGTCTCTGACCAGGGGGGCATCCCTGCTCGTCGAGCAGCTGACCCTGGAGGATGAAGGCTGGTTCGAATGTCGCATCCTCCTCCTGGACAGCAAAAAGGACGACTTTCAGAACGGCACCTGGACCTTCCTCTCTATTACAGGTGCATCTCTGCGGGATTTTGGGGCCATGGGAGCTGCCCCCTCACTATATATCTCTGGCATAATCTCTATTTAAAGCAGTCCCAGCATGAGGCCTGGCAAGATCAGTTTCCTGTGTGTTAGTGCAATGAATTGAGATAAAATTGTCCATAGAGAGAGGACATTGCCTTTTAGATCAGTTTTTTGACTAAAAACTATTAATTTCTTACTACTTACTGATAGGATAATGATTGTATTTTTTAATATTTGCATATTGTTCCAGATATAAGTAATATCTCATTTAAGGTTGCACATTTAGTTTCTTGCACTCATAAAACCATTACAACATGAGTGTTCTGGATGTAAGTGTTTATCAGAGCCACAACCAAATGGCATGTCATTGGCTTTTTAACCCCTTACTGCCTGTTGTCTCAAATATGGGACAAACTAAATAAGCTATAAAATACCTAAATGTAGCATTTTCTTAAAAACATCAGTGAATATCTTTTTGTATAGCTGTGAATAAATTCAGATGTTAAGGGATTAAGAATAGAAACATAATTATACCAAGGTTATTCATGTTTTAAAAGTTTTATTTAAAGGTAGAAATACACTGCAAAAGCAGACCTCAAAGTCAAAAATGACCCAGAAGTTTAAAAAAATCTTTAAATTATCAAATAAATCTACTGATGGAGTATGAAAGAAAAGTTATACCAATAATTCTTATTTTAAGAAAAAATATTATCACTAAGACATGTTTCCTTAAAAATAAATTATGTGGAAGATTTCACAAACTAAGTTGACCCCAGAAAACATTTTAGATATTTTCTGTTACACTGATGTCACCATGGGTTCTGACAGTGAACCATATCTCACCATTTATATTTCATTTAAGTTCTTCATTTTACTATTAAAAAACTTTCTTGACTGATTATTTTATTGCAATTTATTTTTCTTGAGGCAATAGTGGTTTTACTTTGTAATATTCAGTGTTTGCACTTTTCCCAACGCACATACACTTTATTTTCTGATAGTTTCTTTCAAATTGTTACAATATTTATGCTAAAATATTGTCATGCTTCACCCATTTTAAACATATCCAAATTTCAAATCTTCTGGCTGTTGAATGGAATTTTATGGAAGAATTTTACATCTTTTTTAAGTGTAGGTGTTGTATCAATATATAAACAATAGATTTTTTCTTTTCTAGCTCCACCTGCGTTTATTAAGACACCACCGACTTTTGTGGAGGTTCTGCTTGGAGACTCGTTGACCCTCAGCTGTGGAGCCCATGGAAACCCTCGTCCAACTGTAGTCTGGCATAAAGATGAGCGGCCAATTGAGAAGCATGAAAAAATTAAAGTAAGCACATTGAAGAGGTTAAGAAAATGAATAAATTTTTATAATGAATTGGTAAATATATAGGGTTTTTAGATGAAAAGTGTGGGTTTTTTTATGTTTTGTGTTTTGATTCACTGTTTCTCATCTTGTCCTTTCTCCCATCATAGGTGCTGAACGGTACTCTGTCTTTGGCTTCAGTCACAAGAAATGTTTCCGGTGTGTATAAATGCCATGTGTCCAACTCAGAGGGGAACCTGACTCACTACACACAGCTGCAGGTCCAAGGTCAGTGTAAAAAAACCTTCTGGATTTGAATGAAATTGACTGTTTAAAGTCTTAGATTCAGTGGAGTTTGAGAAGTGTATTCACGTGCAGTTGTCTGTGCTGCCACCTACAGTGCAGTGATTGAAGGATTACCAACAATCTTTACTGATCTATGCCTTGTTCTCACAAAGGTCCACCAATCATCATCATTTCCCCAGAGGACACCACTCTCAACATGTCCCAGGATGCAGTCCTGCAGTGTCAGGCCGATGCCTACCCCTCAAACCTCACATATGAATGGATAAAGCAAGGACAGAATGTCTACCACATTGAGTAAGTCTGTTTTAAATCCACGTTAACCCAAGACACATCATATATTCTTATTTTTTTAGATGTAACAGCAATATTCAAAAGTAAATTGCAATAGTATCTTTCTAAAGCATGCTGCTAATGCAATCAATCCTAATTGGATGAATCATTATCCAATTATATCATGTGATCGTGAGCAGCTGCGAACCTGAGACAAAGAAGATTGTTCAGATTAAGGTCCCATCTCCCAGAGTTATGCAAAACTTTTGTTGGAAAAATTATCTATTTCTTTCCGTAACCTAATAATTTTTGTGTTATTATCAGTTAAAGTGCATCTTTAACAATCAAATCTTTATCATCAAATTTCTATGATTGACCTTAGGTCACTCAAAACAAGAGTGAAGGTGTTGGTGGACGGAACGCTTCTCATCCCTAATCTCATCCCTGAAGATGCTGGCAACTACACCTGCATTCCCACTAACGGGATCCTGGCTCCGCCCACTGCTTCTGCTCATCTTAAAGTGAAACGTTAGTCTGTTTCTCCTCCTTTTCCTGTCATCATCTGCAGAAAGCAACATTTCAGAGCAATTTTTTTTTTTCATTATCTGTGATTGATTCTTTTTTTAGATCCTGCACGTGTTGGACGAATGCCCCGGGAAACTTTTTTGCCAGCAGGCATGGAGGGGGTCATCATCTGCCCTACTCAGGCAGATCCCCCGGTGCTGTATGTGAACTGGACCAAGGATGGGAATGAGCTGAATTTTGACAGTGTAAGTTTTGTGCAGCGTTTTATTTTGGAAACCTGATAGAATAGAGATGTTGTTGCTTTAACAAAGAATCTGGAATCATTGTCCCTTTTTCTCCTTATCCACCTGTCTAGCATCCAGGTTGGATGGTGAACTCGGAGGGCTCTGTGTTCATAGCAACAGCCAACGACAATGCTGTGGGCATGTACACCTGTACTCCCTATAACAGTTACGGCACCATGGGCCAGTCTGAGCCCACTAGAGTGATCCTGAAGGTAAAGCTGTGGATTTTGATCCACAATAGGGCTGCCATAATTAATTAAAAAGTTATGACTATGTCAACTACTACTAATAGTCTTTTTATTTTTTTTAATCTAAAAACTACAGTGCACTCTCCCTAATGCCGCGTCTGCCATTTTCTTTGACACACATGTGCAGTAGTGCTAATCCGGGTCAGTAGTGATGTCACAGGAAGTTAAAGGAAGACTCGGGGATCATAACAACATAGCAAAAAAGCTTGAAAGTGAGAAACATAAGGTAAAAAATATGTTGCGTATCTGATAACAAAAGCACCAAGAATCCATAAATACTATAAATATTGAGTTGTATATTGATAGTGATGGCACGCAGGCTTTTTACTATTATCCAATATACAAAAAGAATGACAACAAATTGGAAAGGTATGAAAACAATGAGACCTGGCTTTGCAGAAACACGTAAATATCCCTAATATGCTTAATTTTGGTCTGATTTTAAAGTCAGGCACCAGAAGATCTGTGGTCCTGCCAGAAAACGTGTAATAAGTGTAAAGTCTAAAACTAGCGTTAACTTTGAATAGGCAAAGCAATCAGCCTAAACGTTTATTATTGGGAGCAAACTCACTGAACTCTTCCTAAAATGTTTTCTATAAGTTCTCCTTTATCCGCTGGCATTAATAATTTACTTGTGACAAGTTACATTCTTGTTTTTCCAGCTCTGTTTGTACAATTGTAACACAGCAGTAAACAGGCATCTATACCATTCCAATATGGCGTCCATGCCATTTCTAGTGATATATAACTCATTGACTATAGATACTATGAACTTTATCGCACAAAGTAAGTTAGGCAACCTAAACTCAGCTAACATCAGCGCAAACAGAAAGCAAACTTATTAGCTAAATGCTTTCTGTGCATCCTTGCAACCTCTACCTTATCAGAGTGAAATGTCTCTGCTGAAGGGAACATCTGCCCTCAAAAGACATCAAGTTTTTCTGCAAGACATATAGAAGTGCTAACTTTCCTGGCTACGAGCAACAGCATCGTACACTTTGGAATAATATAAACTCATAGTGCAGTGAAGCTGAAAACAACTGTGAGCATCAGCACCAAAAATGCATTTTTTTAATATTTGAGTCAGTGAGAACAAAACTTTTATCTTTTGTAAAAATAGTTCCTTGTTTCAGACGCCAACTTCATTTGATTTAAGTCTTGTTTTAATGCCAGAAACAAATTAATGAAAGAACCTGCATGATTCAGTACAGGTTTAATAAATTATCATCTTAATTGTCTTTATTTTTAGTTGGTCTCAAAGGTAATGATGTGTGTTTTACATCAAGTTTATGCGTGATCCGAGTTGTCGTCTAATTGAAAAATTAATCGGTGATTAGTTGACTATTAAAATAATTGTTTGTGGCATCCCTAATCAACAATCACGAGTATTTCATCAATGTAAATCCAGTTGGATCCATTAAAAGGCTTTGCCTCTTTTTTTTTTTCTTTTCCAGGATCCTCCTACGTTTCGAGTGCCTCCTCTGCCCGAGTATCTTCAGGAAGTTGGCCGAGATTTAATCATCCCTTGTGAAGCTGCTGGAGACCCTGCCCCAAATGTAACTTGGAGCAAGGTATCAGAGATGACTTCACTTTAGTGGCAGCCCAGTTTCATGTCCGATTGATCTTTTACATGAAGATCTCTGGCTTTCCTCGCAGATTGGCCCCACTCCTCGTTCTCCCTTCACTGTGTTTTCTAACGGCTCCCTCCTGCTTCGGCCACTGAGTAAAGATCATCAGGGGGGGTGGGAGTGCTTGGCCACTAATCGTGTTGCAACCGTCAGTGCAGGCACTGTTGTTACGGTGCTGGGTAAGTGGGTCAACTTTAAGAATGAAAAAACTGTTTATTCTAAAAAATAATATTGAAGTGAATATAGAGGACAACCAAAAGTGCATTTCTCTTCCTCAGGCACCAGCCCTCATGTTGTGTCTTCAGTGACCGTCACCGCTGAGCTGAACCAGGCAAATGTGTCCTGGGTCCCAGGCTTTGATGGGGGATTCACCCAGAAGTTCACCGTGTGGTTAGTGTCATGAAGCTGCCCATCACTCTCCAGCTCATCACTGCCAATCTTAACTTTTGATACTTTTATCTTAGGGTCAAGCAGGCCTCTCGGGGGAAACACGAATGGGCGTCTTTACCTGTACCAACATCCAAAAGCTATTTGCTCGTGACCGGGCTGCTTGCTGGGACTGGATACCAGTTCAGCGTTTTACCTCAGAATAAAGTCGGCTCAGGACCGTTTAGTGAAATTGTAACTGTGCGAACTAAAGGTTTGTCAAAGTGAAGTTGCGTTTACTTTTACTGTTCAGTATCCGGTAAATCACTCGCAGTATTCTGGCCTTTTTTCAGTTGTGCCAACAGAAGTACCGGAACTTGTTACCACTTTCCAGTCCCTGGATCCTCCCACAGTCCTGTCTGCCAACCGGACCGGTCAAGGAGTTCTCCTGCAGTGGCAGGCTCCGGAGACTCCGGCCCTTCCGCTCACTTCCTACGTGTTGCAGGCGCGCAGGGACCAGGGCCAGTGGGTGATTCTCAGCAGCAACATCAGCGCCAACCAGAGTGTCTTACTAGTGCAGGGACTGCTGCGGGTAAAGATGGCTTCTGTGCTGCACTAAAATCCTCTTTCCGAAAGTGTTTTATTTTTTTATTGAACAAATGAGTGCGTTTTTGTAGGACTCCACCTATGATCTGAGGCTGATGTCCCGCAGCAACAGAGTCCTCAGTGAACCCAGTGGGTCTGTGAGTGTGTCTACAGCAGGTAAGATTAACACATTGCTTCACAAAATGATAATTGTTGTCAATATCATGGTGGTGTAAATTATGTGACTGCAGGAATGGAGATTTACCCCCTACGTCCCAGTTTCTTGGAGGTCATCCCTCAGTCACTGCTGGCCGGTGTGTTGGGCGGGGTGTGCTTCCTCTTTTTTGCCATCATCCTCTCATTGGTGACAGCGTGCTACATGAGTCAGAGGAGACAGCGCAGACGCAGAAAAAGAAGACAAGGTAAAAAAAAACAAAAAACTTGTTTTCACTCAAGAAGATGTAAAATTTAGAATTATGCTTTTTTAATCTGCTGGCTCATTGCTTTCCCTGTATTTTTTCAGATTTGCCAACTGCTTTTCAGAAAAACACATCTCAAGAGTAAGTGGAGGTCACTTTTATGATGTAAAATCAATAAATTATTGTGCCAGTTTACCTGCTTTTTACATTTCCCCTATGTCCTTCTCAGGGCGCGCTCACCTCCTCGCAGCCCCGACAGCGTCCTCAAGCTGAAGCTGTGTCCAACTCTTCCTTTTTTTTCCCACCTCCTCACAATCTGATCGGTCCTCCTTCGACAGGGGCAGCCGCGGGGAATACCACGATCAGCGCAAACAACTCCTATCCAACTCATCCCCGCCGCCGCACTACACGCTCTTCGAAAGCCACTTGGGTTCTCAGGCGCCTTCACCAACTGCTCTTGAGTCCATCTCCAGAGGCCCAGACGGGCGCTTCATTGTTCAGCCGTTGCCTGAGAGCTCAAGTCCCTCCAATATGAAAAATCTGAGTAAGACCGTGCTGCAGAGCAATGGGAGCGTGAGTGGCTCCGGAAGCAACAGAACATCCTTCAGGGACTCTCCAAAGTCGAGCATTTTAAGCTCGGAGAGAGACGAGAGGAAAGGATCTCCACTCACCGTGGATGTGCCAGAGCTGAGCAGGCCCCCTGCCTCACCTGGAAGAGTTCGAGCCATGGCCAGAAATTTCTCCCGTCACGGCTGCTTTTACTCTGATGACGAGCAGGGCTCTGAGACGCTCCTGGAAAGAGCCAGCTTTTATTCAGACAACAGCGAGAGAAAAAGCAGCGACTCTCACAGGAAGTACCGCGTGCCTGGCTGCACCGACGACCTGTTGCCACACTTTGGAAGGCGAGCAAAGGCACTTGACAGAGGAGACCAGGACAAAGCTCATCATTCTGGCTACCAGGCTATGGAAAGTCTGCTGACTGACAACAGCACCATGGTCTCGCAGCTGGACAGTGAGCTCGAGAAGGAGAACATTAGCAGGTGTGTGCAGCTGGCAAAGGAAAGGGAAGAAATCGAGAGAGACTTGAGGAAGTATGCAGCTGATCAAAGACGCCGCAGAGGGAAAGAAGAGCATCAGTCTCCCAAAATCGACAGCCCTCGAAGGCACGAGCCAAGATCAGAGGAAGAACCTGTGTGGAAACCACAGGATGTTACTATCAGACAGAAAAACCGACTCTCAGGGGTCACAAGTCGAGTCTCTGATTATAGAAAGGCATGCTACTTTGGCAACACAAGCAGTCCCCTGGACCGGGCTCCCACCTCTCGCATTCAATGGGACATAAGCCCCGTCACGTCGGTCACCAGCCTGGTCCAAAAGTCTCGTCAAACTACGCCTCTTCGCACAGAAACCACAGACGATTCTCCCGGTGTGGATTCATCGTCCTCTCCTGTCACCCAGAACACATCCTTACCCCCCGAAAATCCCACTCTCTGTTTGGAAACAGCACACTCGTCATCGAGTCCTCAGAGAAACCCACCTGAGCGCACAAAGTCTGACTCTGAACACGGGGGGACACCTGTTCCTGAATGCTCTAGACTCTGGGAGTCAGAACCCAGCAGTGCCTTGGTCACCAAGAAGGATAGTTCATCATCCTTTGATCAGACTGATAAAAGGGCTGAAGCAGACACAAGGGATCCCAGTCCCTCTGGGTATCCTACACTAAAATATGAACATCATGAGGTAGCACCGAGGGCCAAAGAGGGGGAGACTTATTCTGAGTTGGAGCGAGAAGGCAACCGAACACGCTCCCGAAAGAGTGACAAATGCCTCTTCTCCGACAGTCCCACTCCCATTTCAACTTTAACTCTTGTAGAAGAGGGGGAGAGTGAGCAGTCTCAGTTATCTGTGCCCAGAATATCGGACTCCTTCAAAGCCAAGCCCGCGGCCCCATCTCCCAAAATGTCCCCAGTCCAGACAAGTGCAATTCTAGAATACCTGAGTCTTCCAGGTTTCATTGAAATGAGTGTGGATGAACCTGTGGAGGAAGCTCAAGTCACAGACTCTGCTGGACAAAGCTCAGAGATAAATCGAAACGAGTCTGTCGTGGCTAAGCCAGACGTAGTCCCCAAAAACTGGGAGGTGCACGTTCAGGAGAAGCCAGAAAGAGTGTCAAGCAGAGAGCATTGTGTGGGTGCTGCAGAGTCCAGTCAAAGCAGAAGAAGTTCCTCAAACGTGGAGACGAGAGTGAAATTCCCCGATGACACAAGAGCCTCCTCATCTGGTTTGGAAAAAACAAGCAAGCAGCTCTACGATGAAAAAACTCGAATTAGAGCGGGGAATGCCAGCGCTGACCGACCCGAGTCCAGACTCGGATCCAGATCAGCTCACACCTTGTTGAGTGCAGCTAAAGAAATGGCTGACATTGTGTCCAAACACTCTGAAGGCTTTGCAGACAGCAGAGAGCTTTTATCTGATCAATCCCAAAGACAAACTTCTCAAGGGAGCAGGACTAACAACATCGTCTCGCGGATAACTCAAGTTCCCGTGCCGTTTCTGAAAAAATCCTTCAGCCTGGGCCCATGCAGGACTCTCTCTGGACATCCGCGACCTTTCCTGAAGAAATCCATCAGTTTGGGTTCACAGAGGTGGGAGCACTTTGAGACCCCAAGGACGTACATTTCAGAAAGATGCTACTGGGATGAGTTCCCAAATCCAGATGTCAGGGTGAAGTCTTACAGTTTAGGGCGCACGCCATCGTCCCTCCCCATGCCAGGCCCCTCCTGGAGGGAATATATCCCACTGAGGCGTCCAAGTATGGGGAGCTTAGAGAGGCCCCATCATGTTCACAGATCTTTTGCTAGTCCTTCTTACCTCAGTCCTTCAGCGTATCCACCCCATCCGACCTCAGTCTCGCCCGTGCTAGAACCCTGCGACCCACGCCGGCAAGGCGCCGTTTTCCCAGAATCCTCCAGATGGTCTCCATCTTACCCAGAAGCCTTCAGGCCTCCTAAGCATCCGTACGTCCACATGCCCGCCTCCATTCCTGTCCCCAGTTACCAGCACTGGCCTGGGTCCAGAGGGGAAAGCTTGAGACCTTTTGACTCCAGGAGGGGCCCTCCGAGGTCCTACCTGCCCAGGGGCATCAGCTGGCCCTCCCCCTACTACACCCCCTCCCCACACAGGGAGGGAGACAGCTACAGGCCGCCTGACAGGATGATGAGTCGGGGCGGGGACCCTGATATCAGGGATGGGGGGAGGGCCAGTTACGCCAGTCAGAGTAGTGGTAGAGGCAGCGCCGGCTTCTTCAGGCAGTCGCTGTCCATCACCCCCACTCTGCTCAGCTCGCCAGAAACCACGGAGGAGAATGAGCGGCACAGGGCTGAGGCGGAGCCACCCCAGAGGAGAGTGAAAAGGTGAAACACCGCCACACCCGGAACGATCCACACACTCCAAAGGCCTCCGCAGATGGATTTGTTGCCAAAATAACACACGCCCATGTTCTGTTTGTGTCTGTTGTCTGACCACTGCTTCTGTGTATCTTATTAGAAGGAACACATCAGTAGATGAGAGTTATGAGTGGGACTCTGCCGATGCCTGTGTGGACTCAGAGGTCCTGGAGGCTACACAGTTTGATCAGATGGGTTTGCGGCGCAGCAGGGGGGCGACACGGTACGATCAAGCTGGTGGCCTCCAGGATCAGAGACAGAGAGGTGACTATTTTACAGTTTTATTTACGTGTCTTTTGGCATGTGTTGTGATTGTAATGCCTGATGCTGCATGTGTCCTTAGTTTGGCCGAATCTGAATTCTTCCCCTCCCCCTACGTCTACTCCCTACCCCCACATTTATCCCTCCAAACTGAGAGTTATTGAAGAATAGTAAATATGTCAGAATGTCTTCACTACTCACTAGATAGTCCGTTTACCAGTTTGTAGTGCTGTCTGAATCTACAATTCCACAATCAAGTGCCCTACAAATTTCCCAGAAGCCTTTGCAAAAAACTAGCATGAATCAATGCTCACTACATTAGCGAATATATAGACCACAATACATTGTGGTCAAACATTTTTTGCAAAAAAAAAGTGTTTTAATGTAATTTTTCTAATAAACCATCAATGTTTTCATCATTAGAACACAGTGAAGTCATAAATAGATGTAATAAATGTTAGTTTTGATTAGATTTTCACTTTGTGGAATCGGTGACGTCGGATCCAACATTTAAATAAAGAAAAACAAGTAGTGAGCATGGTGTGGGACTTGCTTTTAAAATCCAGGGTACTATATAGTCCCGCACTATATGTTTTATATTAGTTAGGGATTGGGGGGGGTTCAGAAATAGCCAGTGTCTTCAAATTCTGACTCGATGACGTCATCAATAGTTGCCGGTCAGCTATGTTGCTGCTTAGCTGTTAGTGCTCAGCAATAAATAACATCTGTTTTATAACTTTAAAAAAAGGTTGTGATCAAACAAAAAGTCATTACTTACATTTAAATTTAAACTTCTGTTCGTAAAAGCACACCCACGGCACAGCGTGACGCGGAACACCCTTTCGGGGGAGGGCTCTGCAGCCCTCTCTTGCAAGGGTTAGCCCTTAAAAAAACTATTTCGGACCACCCTACTACTTCAAATGCTTCTACAACTGTAGGTTTAGGGAGAAGCTGTAGTGGCAGGGGAAGAATTCTGATTCGACCATTGTCCCACCTTTCATGTCCCTGATTCCACCCTTCCAGGCCCGCCCTCCCCAGTCAGCCCGCCAGTTTTCCACCCTCCTCGCTGCAAGTCCAGCCGCTCACTAAGTGAAGCGCGCTTCAATGCTCTCCGCCTGGAGTACCAAGAGTACAGGCGGGCTCAAGAGTCCATCTGTCCGCATGAGCCCGACCGTGACTCAGACTCTGACTCCAGCTCAGCACTGCTCTAACATCTGAACTCGGTCCGTTGCTCTACCGACCCTCACGGTTCTGTCTTTGCTTTCTCCTTTCACTTTTCTTTTCCCATCTCACTGCTCACCTGCCTGAAACCTCTTCCTGCTTGCAGCTGTGCTTGCTGTGACCTCATGCATGCTTGTTTTACAGTTTAAACTACTGAGCATTAATGTTTTCTTCTTTTTTTTTTTTTTTAATGTTCTGCTTTTTTCTTTCACAGGCTCATCCAAGAAAGACTCTAAAAAGTAGTTATAACAAAGAGAAAAGGCACTACAGTCCTGCACACTGGAATGTTTATCCTCAGTTACACTGGTTTGGTTTCTTCCTGCACTTGTTCTACTCGGTTTTCCTTTAAAAAACTAGGGAAAATGTTCATCTTTTATTCATCAAAAGTGCAGCTGCTGTATTTTATGTTGTTTTTAAACCTGGACAATCAAAAACAAGGAAACAAAAACCTCACAAATTTGAAAAAACAAACAAATTAGAGCTAAGACACCAGCAGGAGGTCAGATAAAGCAATTATTTAAATATTTTTCATCCACATTGGTTCTGAAAATTTCTGCTGACAATGCGGTTTGCATAAAAAATTTCATTAGAAATGATTTCTCTAATGGTGCCTGTGATTATAACAACCAAACTCCTAATATAAGATTGTTTAAATTGTAGAATTCTAACTTCCCATTGTTAAAAAACTAAAACCTAATTCAGAACACTTCAATCAACTCAGTCTACAGCTATGTAGACTATTTGGAGCTTTGATTTATCTGCTTGTTGCCTAAAAGTCACACCAGTTCTGTTCTGCACGCCTCTCAGAATCTGCTCACAGTATATAGTTTAACATGAATAAATCCTGCTGCTGCTGTTGTAAGTCTCTCATTATCGCTCCACTACATGATAAACACAATTTTACTTCACCTGATTCAGTCAGACGTTTACTCTCTGGTTAAGAAACTCTCTGTGGAAAACTTGATGAAACAAAATGTTTGCCTTATTTTACACCTTCTCCGTTAACCGAAACCGAACAGCCAAAAAAAAAAAAAAAAAAAAAAAACGAAAAAGCTCCAGTCAATCAAATCTGATCTGAAATCGTCTGTGTATTTATTGAAATAAATGATGATATGCAACATTGTTTACAAGTCACGTTGTGATATGAAGGCAACACTGTGAATTCTCATCTTGTTATGTAATTAAAAGAGGATGCTATAAGTTCTGTGCCCATTAACCTACTGTGTATAGTTGTTTTTTTTTTACTGACGTGTAACAGTAACTGCTTTTGTACATCACCACAAAGTTTGTCATTGATGCTGAAGCTGGAAAGAGTCATCGTTTGTATTTTTACTGTTCCTCTGATCAAACCTGCATGTGGAGTGAGCGCGTGTTGTCTCACCACAAATTTGCAAACTTTGTAAAAAGTGAAAAAATTTTATAAGTGACTTCCTTGTTGTTTTTGTCATTTTTATATGTTTATAAGGAATAAATTGTTACATTCTGAGTTTATATCTTGTTTTTTCAGCTTTTTTTCACTCATTGAGTGAAAGATTCTGTAAAAACTTTTTGTCTGCATATATATTATTATATTATTATTATATATATTATATTATATATTATATTATACTGAGATGTTTAATGAGACAAAATAATTATTTTATATATTATTATTATATATTAAATACATTAATTTAAAAAAAATCTAAATAATAAGGAATATCATGAGTTCTAAAAGTTTATTGAATAGTTTTTAAGCTTTTTCTTTTAAATGTAGATGTATGTGCAGACACTAGAGTTTTCTTTTGGTAAAAAAAATATATATATATATTCTATATATTATTATTTGGTTATCTATTATGCATGTTAGTGATATATGAATATAATATTTAAGAAAAATTGGTTATCATATGTTATTTAAGTATAGAATAAACAATCTAAACTTAACAATCAAGATTTGTTGGAAATACAAAGATTAAAACTGATTTTTTTGTAAGCCTTGAACCTCCGCAAATTAAACCACTAAATAACACACATCATCTATAGCAGTTATCTTTAAATGAAGGCTTATTAAAATGATCTAAAATGACATTGTGTTCCCATTACAAATACTTTAGTTCATTTATTGTCAGATTTCTTTCAGAAATTAATTTTTGAATGAAAATTTTGACAAGCTGTTTTATATAAAGTGTGTTCCTCTGTGTTTTGGTTAATTTCTCTATTACTCTCTTTTTTTATGGTCTTGATGACACATATGAGTAAAAATTATTTCATACTTTTTAATTTACCTAAAAATATACACTAGGAAAAATAAATTGCACAAGTTTGTTTTGCTTACAAAAAGGTGTCCTTAATTGACTGCAGAACTGGAACATATTAAATGGTTATCTAATCTGAGCCTCAAGGTATGAAATCACTGCCAAATATTACTGGCTCAACTATTTGCGTTCTTAGGAGTTTTAGGGGGAGGACTGTATTTGGAGTCTTGTTTTAGATTTATAAAAATTGCATTTGTGTTTGAGGACAGAACAAATTTAAGAAAGGGACATTGCTATTAATTAACATTTAAAATCATATATAAATATGTCAGATTTTAGCCATAGGCTAATTTCCATCCTATAATAGAGAGCCCCTCCCAGTTCTACAGACAACATTGTGAAACATTCAAAGGAAATGAATTCACTTGGATAACATCATCCCTCTGAGAGGTCAAGCTGCTCTGTTGACCAGAACTGTGGTACTGATCAAAAGCTGCTGATGCTTTAATGACAGCATCCATTTTTTACATTCAGATTCACAGCATTGCCTTTGTTGTGGTGATAAAATAAGTGACTATGTTAGTTTTGCCATTAATTTTTTTTAGATAATTATTACAAAATGATGCAGTAGTTGATGAAATGTTAAAGTCCTAATAGTCAAAGATGAACTGGTGTATTGTTGCAACAGTTCAGTGTCAATGTCCAAACTGTCCTCACTTATTTCAACATAACCTCTTCCACTCAACAATAGGCGGTGCAGCACCTGTATTTTCAAAAGATGTAACATTTTTTTTTATGAAATGTAAGCATTAAAACATATTTTAATATATTTATGTTAATTTTTTAACCATTTGTCCTCCTTTTTGACGTTTTACTTCTGAAAAATTGTCTAAACCACTCAATCTGAGCATCATGTGGTGCTTTACATGCTTGACTTACTCCTAATCGGAAGCATGCTCGGCCTGTCATGACCGTTTGAGTCACAAATGACAAAAAAGGACCCATAACCCCCTGCTAATGCATATGATTTCCCCTTCAAACACATCATTGCCGATAATAAATAATCACACAAAAGCGGCGTTTCTTTTTCCTAAAGCATCTTTATTATTTCAGGTGAGACTTCTTCTCAGTAGTGGGTGAATGCTGAACATTCACTAATCTCCAGGCTTTAAAACGGCGCTTCACTTGGTGGACAAACGCATCACATGCTTGACCATGTTTCCAATTCCATCAAAGATGTAGTGATAGTGATAGTCTGTCTCCCACATGAAGGACGGAGTGCTGACCACTTTGTTCTTCTCGTCCACAAAGGCTTCGTGAAGGAGAAGGGTTAAGGACCGAAACGTTTTTACAACATCCTCAGACCAGTTCATTTTACATAAGATGACAGAAAGGATATGTAGGGCTCGCGGACATTGTGGCGTGCGCCCATGGCCTTCACAGTCTGCACCATGTTGGTGTTGGGCCAGTTCCCCCAGCGGGTGTTTTCATCACGCTCATAGCCCATGGTCACCTCAATGCTGGGCAGCGCGCGGCAGGCCAGGACAGACGACATGCTGGCCAGGCTGAAGCAGGCACGAAACCAAAAACAAAACCAGAAAAATGAGTCTGACAACAGAGATTCACAGCTTGAAAACCTTTCAACAAAAAGCACTGATCTCACAACAATTTTGTTCTTTATTAAGCACAGAGCTGACATTCTCAATTCTCAGTTATTATAAAGTACAGTTATTATAAAGTATAATGTGAAAACTTTGAGAGAAAAGAAAACATTTAGCTGTTATTTTATTTTAAAAATGTCCTTCTGTTGGGATAGAATGTGACATTCTGCATGGAACACTTCTTAATGAAATGCATATTCCAGTTGGGAAAGTAACACTTTCTTTATCCTTTAATTGTGAAATAGTGTTATGTCTACTTGCCTAATCATCTGAGTTATTGACATTTAAGGATTCTTAAATACAGAGCCCTGAAACCAGGTGTCATAGTCAAGGCCCGGGGGCCGCATCCAGCCTGCTGGGTAATTATAATTATTTATATTTTACTGTTATTACTGTTATTAATTTTATCTTTTCCTTATTTCTAACTTCTATAATTTTGACCAAACGTTTTCAAAATTTAAAAAAATGTAGTTTTACTGTGTTCAATAAATGTTTATCCTCTTCGAAACGCGAGGTAAGTTGTGTTTTGGTTTTTGTCACCCTGTGGGATTGAGTTTGACACTCCTGCACTAAAAACAAAAAAAAATTAAGTAAAAAAAAAAAAAAAAAAATTATTTATAAAAATTGTAAAAAACATGTTTTTATCTGGTTAGAAACTGGTCCAGACTAGATTTTAACTGTTTTTTCTCTTCTAAAATTTAAAGTTATAAAGAAAAAAATTATGGTTACTACGAGTTACTACCAGTTAATGGTGCACACCAGATAGCAACCATTTTTTTTTTTACTTTAATTTTTAGAAGAAAAAAAATGATCCTGTTTATTTTATCACAGTGATCCTTAGAGGCTCCGTACTTAATGACCAATATCTGTGTTGGTAAGGTATAAATATCTGATTAGAAGGTATGATCTAAATAATGATCATTTACTAATTAATTACTAATTAATGAAAATTCAAGTAAATTAAATGTAAAAGGTAGAGCCGCAGTGGGATTACATGAGTTCCCTTCCTCCCACTCCTTTTCAATAAATCTATCATTTGATGCCTCATGTTTGATGCTTTTTCATATAGATGTAAATCTGTGGGGGGTTTGTGTATTGTTTATGCATTATTCTTTATTTGATTACTTGAAATAAATCATTTCTAATTCATAATGATTCAGCTATTTTCTAGTGAAACGTTGCTTTGGTTTACAGACTAAAAGACGGTTTCTACATGCCTTAAAAATAACAATTGCCTTATTCTGGAAGCGCAAACACTATGAGTTTATATTTGTTCCTCAAATATATTTTTAACAAAAAGCCTCACAACTGACATGCTGAATGAGACAAAAATATACATCATTTAATGCGTAATTACGTTCCATATATACAAAAAAAAACTTCAATAGGTTCTGACTGTTTAGGGGGGCCATTACTGAAAGTATGTGAGGATTACTTTCCTTAAATGTGGAGTAGAGGTCACGTTTTAACTTGATACGGATACCGCTTCTTCATCTCATCCTCAGCCTCGAGCTCAACCCTTTAACTCCGGTAATCCCACTTCTTCTGCCACCTGGAATCTTCTTTCTTTCACCTGACACTCGCTGTCCTCTAACCTGACCTTGTCACTGGCCGTCACTCATCGCCTTGTTCACCTAACCCAGAGAAAGGCAACAGAGACCATTTGTGCTGCTGCCTTTGTCCAGCCACGCCTGCTTTAGAAGAGGATTTGCCTGGAAAGACTACTTTCCTGTTTTTTCCAAAGTGAGCTTAAGGCCGTCTAAACTATTTTTACTGCACCTGTCCTTCCTGCTGTCTGGTGCCAATGAGAGCCAGAAAAAAGACTTTAACCACACAACTTCCAAAAGCAGAGTATATGAGTCCCTTTTCCCCAAAGGAAACCTTTTAGTTCAGCAAAACGCACAGAACAAAATTCACATGTGGTAACAAAGTTGTGTAAAGATGGGCTTTTAATACAAAAAATTTCGATCTGGGATAAAAAATAAACCTTAAAATAATTAATAATTTCACAAATTTACAATAAAATAATGGAAAAAAGGTATTCATTTATATAATCAATGATGAACCCTTCACCTCTTAGCTTGTCCTTTTAAACTGACTCTCTGGGGTTTTAAGTGACATATGGTAAAATTTACCTCACGATTGAGTGAAAAATTAGGTTGTTTTTAAGCATTTATAAAGTCAGTGGCACCTTCCTCATACGTACCCGATAGGTTTCCGTGAACGGTGGAAGTCCTTCAGCACCCTTTCCACATCATTATGCAGCTTAAAGTCTTTGCCATCCTTCATAAACGAGGATCTAAAGAGTCAAGACACATTTGTTAGTCTGAGTTCTGTGCGCTCAGTCACACCGGCTTTTACCTTTGTGTGTTTTTTTTGTAATGACTGCCACGTGGTTATGTTCCTCACAGATTCTTAGTGATGCCGTAGCCTCCAGGGAAGATGACGGCGTCAAAGTTGTTGGCATCCAGAGAAGACAGGTCCTGCATCTGCATCTTTCCCTGCCCGTGACTGAAGCGCGCCGACTCAATCATCGTGTTCCTGTTTATCAGTCAAATATAATTGTTGATTTTTCCCAGAAATGAATTATATGGCAAAGATGACAAAAATGACCTGTTCTCCCCAGAAGCTGGCTGCTTCTTCATGTGGTCTATCACGTTCATCTGCTGTTGATTTGGGGCAAAAATCTGGAAGCGGGCGCCATTCCTACTCAGGTGGTACATGGTGCTGGACACAAGTGTTTTTGGTTAGCATCCCCCTGGTCATTCACTGGTGTAAAAAACTTTTCATACTCACTACACGCCCTCGTGGACATCAGTCCCATCCCACCATCCACATCCAGAGAACACCTGCAGTGCAGTTGTTGAAATAAAGAGAAATCCCAGCAATGTGTGATATGATGCCACAAAGTTCTGCTTGACTTACCACGGCGACATTGGTGTTTCCCCAGTTGCCATAGTCACCCTGGTGAACAAAGCAGGCAGGCTGGCGGAAGAAAACAGCCAGTGTTTGTTTGGAAAGCAAAGCTCTTGTTCCCAACATGGTTCTGCTTTAGTCTCACTGCTTGGAGAGGAAAAATAAAATGAAGTGTCCCACAGAGCTGTCCACGACCTCTGATAGTCCTGATATTGATCTCAGTGAAGCTGCCTGTATATATACCTCCATAGTGCAGCCAAGTGACGTGGCCGGGTAAGACCATTGTCTTATCGCACCTTCACTAGTTTCCCCACTGAACTCCCTTACCTACGCCATTAACGCCTTCACTGCTCCCCTAATCAACTTCTTTAACCACAGAGAGACGCCTCCTGACAAATCCAATCAATATCTGTTTGCTTTTGATCTTCATGGGATTTGCTGGTGGAGAAATTGTGTTAAACTTTTAAAGCAGCAGAGTGACATTCCATATGCCCTTTAAAGTCCATTAGGTTGTAAGACTCTTACTCTCTTGTAATGCCATGTTGCGTCTAGACGGTGGACCCAGAAATATCCCTTGGCAGATGGAAAAGACGCAGATCAAATTTAAAGGCTGCAGTTAGTGGAAGGATGACATTTGGTTAAACTCCAGGAGGGTTCAGAGGGATGTAAATCACCCGGACACAAAATATGACTTTGACTTTATTAGGATCACTTGATGTAAGCAATCAACATGTACATACTGCTGACAGTATAGCAAAGATTAATAATGGAAAATCATTGTAAAAACCAACTAGGAACACGTCAGCCTAAATCCAAGACTCAACTGAGTGAGAAGATTAAGGCTGAAACTTAAAAATTGCACACTAAAGAACTCATGCATGGGGTAAGACACGATGGATCTGTCACACAGTCACAAAATACAAATAAAAACAATTTAAAGACAAAAAAAATAAAATAAAGGTAATTTTACATAGTCACTCAAACACTTTTCTTTTTTCTCAGGCATCTCCCTTTCTTTACACATCCATCTCACAACTAAACACAAACCTGGACTGTGTTTTTAAACACCCTAAATCTCACATTCATGACTTATTCCCAAAATAAAAATGAACACAGATTACAACCAGACAAACATCTACAAAGCAAAAGAACAATTAACAACAAAAAGAAAAGAATATGCAATAAATAAGGTCCATTTTAATAAAAATAAAAAATTTAAAACAATCTTGTCAGTGTACAGATGATTTTGCATCTATGGTGCATCTAAAAAAAAATCATATTTTTATATATATGGCAAGCACATCAAATTAAATCTAAATGCTGCTTAGCAAAGCTCCATCTGTCTCCAATCACTGCAAACATCAACAATTTTCTAAGAGCCAGTGTGGCTCAGGCTGCACCATCAAAATCTTAGGGAGCACTGGTTTGCACTCATTGCTTTCTTTATTTATTTTTTATAACATGTAAAGACCAAATTCTGCAAGCCATTTACATGCAGATATTCAACCACCCCCATGTTGAAATTAAAAATCCTCTCCTAAATTTCTGTCACCACCAAATAAAAGCTTTCATGCGCCTAAGCACTTTCATTAAATGAATCAGTGCACCAACGGTACAAAAACTGTTTTCATTGCCAAGAATATTTGCAGAGATATCCGCTTGATAAAGAATGTGATCCCCACATCAAGTAAAGAGCTGTGCCGAGGGCGAAAAACAACCCGACGCCGCATCGCCATTTCTTTCCCAGCGTTACGGCGTGTAGGCAGGAGGTGGCTGAAACTGGTTGGCAATGTCATAGTCAGCGGGAAAAGTCTCGCTGCTGTCCTCCATTTCTGAGAGCAGCTCCAAGGCCTGCTCTTCCTCCTCGGTGGGGTAATGGCGCAGGAGGTTCGCAGCTGTGGCGAGAATGGATGCTCCGCCAGCACCTGCCACCAGGTAGAAGCTGATGGCGAAGGTGACGTAAATGAGAGAGCCATGGTACTTTTTGTGCTGCTGCTGCAGTGACAAGATCAGTTCCGACGCCCAGTAGCAAAAGCCTATGACTGTGGCACATTGCAACACTGGAAATACAAAGGGAACAGTTAAATCAGAGAAGTGCGTTCTATCTTTTATAAAACATTAAAACAAGAACTGTACATACCTGTTAGTATATGTGCAAAAGCATATCTGCGGGTTATCTTTAGGGCAGGGTGTTTGGGTCCAAACACATCCAGGAGGAATGCAGTTAGACTGCACAGGATGCCAAGGAAACAGAAGGCAGCTATGACCCTTAGCAGCAGGATGGTCTGCGGATTCACACAGTAATCTGAAAAGACAGACGTGCCATAAATTAATTGAAGTCAAAACAATACACCATCCTGTGCTTAGAACAAGTTTGTGCTGGTTCTCACCTCCCAAAAGGTTGGGATCAATGTAACCCAAGACATCTGCCACCCCGAGCTCTGGTCTCGGACAGGTGCCTCCGTGAATCCGGAGCCAAGCGGGTTCAGCTAGAGCCGTGCACAGCGCTGTGATGGACAAAGCTCCGGGAAGAGCCGACACCAGACTCCGCTCCGGCTGTTTTGGAAGTGAGGTCCCGGCTCTCCTCCTCCGGCCTCCGGGGACAGCAGGACCCGGTGGGGCATACATAGCTAACTGATTGATTTGCGGATTCCCTGTTGAAGTGATGAGTTCCCCTTTTCACTGACACCTTCTTAACAGTAATACTGCGTTTTAACTGTGGGATTAGCCAAGTATAAAGAATAAAATTACGGTCGTTGTTTTCCAAGATGACTAAACGAATTCGGTGGCAATCAGGGTACACAACTATATAAAAACAACAATCGCTTCCCCGAAGTACTCAAAGAAATATCAAAGAAAATCCAACACAAAGAACATATCCTCAACGGGCCTTTTAGCTCTGTTGTTAGCCTAGGAAGCTAACTAAAAAAAATAAACACTTTACGTCACCAGCTCTTGTAGAAAAAACGAGTTTTACAAACAAATTTGGCGAAATATAACCCTTAAACTAACTCTAATCCCGCTGTCAAAACTGATCGTCTCTTTGTTACAAAAAACGAAAATAAAACAAAAGATAGCTTACGCTGGTTTCCTCTAATACCTAACTTCCTGTGTTTTCCATTCTTCTTCGAAAATTATAATATAGAATGTGCTGTACACTACCGCCACCTAGCGGAAACTCAAAGGCATACACCATTTATGATTATTTTATTTCCTCTGTACAGTAACTTTTTACTTTCATATAATAAAATTATTTTATACGTAAACTAAATATTAAAAAACAAAATAAATAGTTTTCCTTAAAATAATTTAAACAAAATGTTTGATTTTTAGACCAACCCACAATGCACCGCGTCCTCTTGATAAGAAAACATGGCGGCATTTCCTATTTTGATGTGTCTTTGAACTTTTCTCTTCTATATAAGCTAAAATACGTTGTTTTCTTCTATTATTTTTGTTTTAGTGCTGATAATCTTTAGTTATTTAGACTCACAGTACAGTTGTCAGTAGCTTCCCTTATTTGTGACACCTTTTTGCCCAAGTTTTCGGTTAACGGAAATCGAAAAAAGTCTTGCCCACGCCTGAGAGGAACCTGTTCTGCAATGAAGGAGGCGATTACCCTGGTGCATAAACTCAGCGCACACCCGGACTCTCGGTGCTGGTTCGTCAGCTGGAGCCCGAACGGGGCGCTGCTGGCCTCGTGTGGTGGCGATAAGGCCATCCGGATATGGGGACTGGAAGGTCAGCTGTCTCCACGGGGACATGCTCAAGCTATCTTTCATATAATCCTAATTTGTGACCCCGATTTCAGGACCTAATTTTTTTTACACTTAATTTTTTTTAAAGGTGACTCTTGGGTTTGTAAAAACGTTCTGCAAGACGGACACCAGCGCACTGTGAGGAAAGTAGCCTGGTCTCCCTGTGGGAATTATCTGGCCTCCGCCAGCTTCGACGCAACAACATGCATCTGGAAAAAGAAGAACAATGACTTTGAGGTGAGGTTTGTTTACCCCCTGTCCGATCCGACACGTGTTTTTGGTTCCATTTGGACTCCTCTTTGTCTCCTAGACCCTAACTGTGCTGGAAGGTCATGAAAACGAGGTCAAATGCGTGGCGTGGGCTCCCTCAGGGACTCTGTTGGCCACTTGTAGCCGAGACAAAAGTGTCTGGGTTTGGGAAGGTGTGTCCTCACCAGCTCTTTGTTATTGAAAGCATTCATAACTAGTTTGTAAATCTTTGTTTTTCTGTTTCACAGTGGATGAAGAAGATGAATATGAGTGTGTTACAGTCGTGAACTCTCACACACAAGATGTCAAGCATGTTGTTTGGCATCCAAACCAAGAGGTTGGTTTTATACTCAATCCACACCATTATATGATGATTATATGATTATTGTTGTTGTTTTTAATTTAGATACATATTTATAATCAAGTTGCTGTTTTTAACAGAGCTATGGTAACAAGCTTGTTTGCCCTTTGTGGGATCAATAACGTTGTATTCCATATTATTCTCACAGCTCTTGGCTTCTGCCAGTTACGACAACAACATCTGCATTTACAAGGAGGAGGATGACGACTGGGAGTGCAGAGCCACTCTGCAGGGACACACATCCACAGTCTGGAGTTTGTGTTTCGATGCGACAGGAAAGAGGTTGGCGTCTTGCAGTGACGACCGCACCGTGAAGATTTGGAAGGAGTATCCAACTGAGGGCGGTCAAGGTGAGAAGATTGAGGGGTAGTTTAAGACTTAAATTTAAAAAACAGATCTTTTTAAACACAGAATGTTTTGTTTGGTCTGCTTTGTTATTAGGTGATTTGTCATGGAAGTGTGTTTGCACTCTGTCTGGTTATCATGGACGAACGGTGTATGACATTGCCTGGTAAGACTACACTGGTTTAATTTATAGGTGTTAATTCTAAGAAATCTTATGATTTTTGCTTTGATAAATTGTAATAATGAAGTTTTAATTACCTTTTTGCTTGTTTTCTGTACCAAAACTATAATTGCGGTTGCCTTTAGTAACCTTTGCTCCAACTCCTCTAACAAACCTGCTGTTGCGTAGGTGCCGAGTGAACGGTGCCCTAGCAACTGCCTGTGGCGACGACGCCATACGAGTGTTTAAGGAGGATCTCACGGCCCATGCAGACGAGCCGGTGTTCTCGCTGGCTGCTCAAGTGAAGAAGGCTCTCAGCCAGGATGTGAACTGTGTTGCCTGGAACCCAAAGGAGGCCGGCCTCCTGGCTTCCTGCAGCGACGACGGAGACATTGCAATTTGGAAGTTTCAAGAAGAAGACTGAACCTGCTGTGGAGACGCCAGGAATCAGATAAAACCCCATGTTGAACATTTATGTGCATAAAACTGTTAAAATGTTTTCTTTTCTTTAGCTATATAAAGTCATGCAAATACAGTTTTCTTTATGAATCTCAATGATTGTAAAATTTTAAGTTCTATTTTTTTATTCACAAAAGTGATGGGTTTGCTGGTTAACTGTTATTAGTCTTAAGGCAAATTGATAGCTTAAATAAGAGCAAAAAACAGTTTAAGTGTTTTCATTTAAATACATCTTTGTACTAAACTGCAGATTTTCTGTACAAAAAGTGATTAAAATAAGGCCTGAAAGCTTTTGAGTGATCTTAGACTGAACAACTACTTTATACCCCAATACATCCATTACATGAAAAGTATTTCCACTCCTGGAATGTATCGATGAACTTGTAAAAAGTTTTTTTTAATTGATCAATTTTAGAGACAGAAAAAAGTGCACATTTTTAAGTTTGCATCAATTGACTACTTGTGATTGTGATCAGAATAACTTTTGTGTGTGCATTTGTACATTTCTGCAGTAAACACACTACAAGACTACTTCAAGTTACACTGACATTATATACTTTTAAAAGTCCCCGGGTCTTTGTTAGACTAGTGAACCTGACAACAGCTGGGATAAGCTCCAGCATCTCCATGACCCTGAAAGGTTAAGTGGGTTTGGAAAAACATACTCAACACTATCCATAATTCTTTTTTCCTCTTCTTTGGAGAAGCATCCTCATCAGCATTAAATTTGTTTTTCCATCTTTTTTAGAGCCTTGTTTGGCCGAGGGTCATTTGAAGGCGGTATATAAATTAAACTATAAAAGCTCACATTGACTAGCTTGCACTGAAGGATCTTGTCAATATAACAGCTGCAGTCACTTGAACTTTCAGGTTTAAAGTTCCCTGAGAATTGTCTCATTAAACCATGAAACAAATTTCAGATACTTTTTATTGCAAAACAAAAATTAGACAGGATGAATGATTAAACAGGAAAAACAAATCCAAATAATCTTTTAATGAAGCTTAACCAAAGTATTAAACTAAAGTATAAATGGATCATGTATTTAAACATGCAGTGTGAATGAGACTCAGCTGTTCAACTGCAGCTTCAAGATATTTTGTTTAATTCTTTGTATTTCTGAATCTCAAGTTATCTTTGAATACGTTTGTGAAAAGTACATTAATGGTCAACATAAAGAACACAAAACTTCTGAGGAGCTGTTCAACATTCAGGATAAAACAACTGTACTGACTACAAAGACATAACAGAACTGACAGGGTAACTCTCAGATCGATCTGGGTAAATACATAAAAAACCTGATCCCATATTTATTGAAAGAAAAAATAAAAGCAGAATTTGAAGTTCTATCTTAATCTGAATCACTGTCTCCGTCGCTGTCGGCCTCTTTCACGTCCACGCTGAACTTGTACTCCTGATCACAGCCCATGTAAGCGTCGCTCATGAAGTACAGTGTGTAGTTGTGAATGCCCATCGCTGGGGCTACAAAGTCCAGCTTGACCTAGAAAGAAAACCCAAACATGAAAACTGGTAGTTGGAGTATTTTTGGTCAGGAAGCGTTCAAAGCAGACGACTCACCTTTGCTTTTTGTTGCAGAGTCAGCCTCTTGATGGAGATGAGGCTGTTTGACTTTGGGTCTCCGATCACGACCCACCAGCCCTCCTCGCGTTTCTGCAAAGATGAGATGTTTAAAGGATGAAACAAATGTTGGAAACACCTTTAGGGAAGAGGGCAGCAACTCAACAGACCTGAGGGAAGAGAGGAGCGACGACAGGACCCGTCACCTCTTCCTCACGCTCCAACTGAACCTGAACCAGAACTGGACTGCCACTAAAGAAAACACAGTTGCTTTTAGCCAGAAGACAGCACCAATGTATCTCTGTTTTGAATTGTTCCCGATAGGAATGCACACATACCTCTTAATGTTGTCCCTTTCTACCACTTCATATGCAAGCTCAATGTTGGGGTAGCGGTTACAGAAGCGAGCCACGTCTGCCATCTGAGCGTCTGTGAGCTGCAGCAAGCCGGTTCTGTCTTCATCCTCCATTTCCATTATGTCAAATATACTCTCCACACCCTGAAAGAAAAACACACAGGTCAAACATTTTAATGAGCTTAAACGTGCGGGTTTTGGCAGAAGACAAAAGCGTGATCTACCTTGTCTGTACAGCGCTTGATGTGCTCTGAGGTGAAGTAGGGCAGCTGTTTCAGGTAGGAGTCCTTTGACCACATAGCCTGGGTGACCATCTGGGCAAGCTCCATAGCAGCCAGCGCAGGACTGAGCCAGCCGTTACTGGACAACACATCCACGCAGGCCTGGATGAGGCGGATCGCCTGCATGCAGCAAACACACACTGGGATCAGTTTTACACACTTTCGCAGTAAAGTCACGTTAAAAAAAAAAAAAAAAAAAATCAAACGCGAACCTTGCTCAGGATCTCTTCGGTGTCTGACTGCAGCTCGGCGCTCAGCTGCATCCTAGAGAGATGAGCTTGCAGCAGCAAGTTCGTCTTCACGTGGGGATCGTTGAACTTTGGGTTGTTGAGCTTGTGGGGCACTTTCTGTGCCAGCTTTAATGCAAAATCAGGTCCACAGTTTTATTTCAAATAAACTGTAAGACAAGCATTTATGGTGCAACAGAAAACAGGACAAGTAGGTACCTGTCGGAGAAGTGTGTCCTCGTGGTGCCTGATGGGAATGTTCTTATACTCAGCAGCATTGGAGATGATTTCAATTAACCCGCGGATCTTTGTCTTGGCGTTCAGAGACATGCTAAACAACTCTGTCAAACACAAGAGCAAAGTTACAGCTTGATGCTCAGCGTCACAGCTTTAACCAACACAGCGATGCGACTGTTGCTACGAACCGATGGTGGTGTAGTTGATGTAGTAGTAGGCAGCGATCATGCCCAAATTGAGGGGTGCCACATCCATTTCATCCTCAATGCTGATGCATTTGGATTGCTCGAGGTCATGCAACGTGTTTTCCACCAGCTCTGACAGGTGGTCAGACAGGTGACGGTGGGACATGCCTGACATCGAGAGAAAAACACCACTCTTAAGCTCTAAAAATCTTATGAAAGCTTCAGTCAAATCTGATCTGCCTCTGCGAGGACGGTGCTCACCCTGCAGGTTGTAGTAGTTGGGGTTCTGCGTCATGCGCCTGTAGAGGAACGTCCAGGTCAGGTAATCCACGGCGTCCTGCTTGTTCTCAATCGTCTTGGTCACGATCTCAGCATTGAAGTGGTCATGGAGACAGTGATCCAAGTGGGACTCCACGGGTAAGGGCTCATACAGGAACTTCTTGAAGAAGTCCTTCAAGGAAAAAAAAAAAACCATACGATTAGACTTGAACCACATTGTTGAGCAATAATTAACCTTGAATGCATTTAAAAAAATACACACACGCACAAATATTTACCTTTTTAGAGCCCTGACACATGATGACACATCGTCCTTCATCATCCAGCATGGGTCTGTTTGCCTTGCCAACCATCTGGAGAACATCATATATGGGATAATCCACATATCTGAAAGACAACAAAACAGAAATGATTAGAACACTCTCTTTCAGCCACTGTAGGAGTTACCACTGCCTGATCCTTACGCGTGGATCTTTCCATTGTAGTACTGGGTGTCCATGACGATGACCAGATGTGCTGAGATGCTGATGCCCCAGCAAAGAGAACGAGAGGAGACAATCACCTGGACAGCACCTAGACCAAAACAGAACCATAAATTAAAACAAAAACTCTTTGCTTCTTGTTAAACTACCTGTATCAACTATGACTTGATACCCGAGTTGAAGAGCTGCTCCACTATTTTGCGTTCAGTTGCCGATAGGCCTTCGTGCAGGTATCCCACGCCGTTGGCCAGAGTTTCTTTCAGAGTGGGATCATTGATTTTCTCCAGGAATGGTGCCAGGTCTTTCTCGGTGCAATGCAAGAACCTTCAAAGAGACAGTTTTCACATCAAGATTTGATTCCAAACCCTCAGCATTGCGTCTCTTGCTAGTGACTGACCTCTGAGGAACCACGTCAGCGGCACAGAAGGTGAGGATGTCGATGGCAGTGAGGCGCGTCTGTCGGCGCGACGGGACAAACACCACTGCTGGCTTGGATGGAGAGTGCTTCATGATGGCATGATAGACTGGCTTGGCCATGGAGAGCAGTCGTGTCTGAGTATGACTGACATTGAAACCCTACAGGAAGAGAAAAGGTCCATTTAACAAAAGGACCAGGACCATGTATTCTGGGTTCTGATCAACTGCAGGTAAATGTTAATGAACCTGAATGTGAAGCTCCAGAGGTACAGGTCTGACATTTGGGTGGAAGTTAAAGGTGGCCGTGGTGCTGCAGCCGAGCCAGTGAGCCATGTCTTTGGCGTTGGACAGAGACGAGCTGAGGGCGACGATGCGGATGGGCCGCTCGATTTGTGAGGAGATGTACCTCATTCTGGAGCAGATGACCTCCAATACCGGCTAAAAACCAAACAAGTCACATTGATTTGATGCTCTAAATACAGTGACGTACATTCCTGATGTTTACAGCAACTCAAGCACGGTTCTTACTCCATTTTCTCCACCAATAAGGTGCGCTTCATCCACAATGAAAAGGCTGACGTTCTGCACGTTCTTTCTCTGCTTCCAGCGACGAGACAAGATGTCCCATTTGTCTGGCGTGCTGATGATGATATCACCTTTCCCTAAGAGCTTCAGGTCAGTGCTGGTCTCCCCGGTTAGGAGCACCACCTTCTTGTTCAGGATGTCCTGGAACTTCTGATGCCAGTCAACAAACACCTGAAAAAGAGAAGCCACCCTGTAGCTAAAGCAGTCTGATTCTCCAAATGTGAAGGAGGGCTTCACAGAGTTCTTTCATGATATTTTACCTGCTCAGCCAGAGCTTCCATTGGAGTGATGTACACACAGCGACCTTCTGTGTTGTGCAGCAGCATTCTCAGAATGGCAAACTCTGCACAGATGGTCTTCCCACTACCAGTGGGAGCTCCCACAAACACATTGTCATCACTGTTGTACACGGCATTGAAGACTGATATGGAGAAAATAGTTGAGACAACAAGTGAACAGAGAGCTCTGGTTTGAGTCGAAAACGTGATTTTCAGTTTGATCAGGATTTCTTTTCCCCTAAATCCCTACTTACCTTGTGTCTGAATGGGATTGAAGAACGGAAACTTGTTCTGGTAGAGAGCTTCAAAGGCAGAGTTCCTGAGAGCAGTGACAGGAAGTGGCTGCAGGTCCAGCAGCTCAGTAGGTGGGGGGTACTTCTCTGGCAAGATGAGATGGCGGAAGGACACTGGGAGCTGAGTCTCACAGGCTGAGAGAAGACAGAATTGAGAAAGGCGTCAGGTAAAGTTCTACAGTGGAGAACAGAAGTTCCATTAGAGCTTCTTACAGAGCCATCGGTCCGACACCACGCGGATGAAGTACTGAGGAGGCAGAGGCTCAAACACGGGGACAAAGAACGTCACCAGATGTTCATCCTGGGCGTACTTGGCTTTGAGGAGGAAGTACTCGTGGTGGAGGATCACTTCACTGTCAACGTCCTCCACCAGGATCCAGAAGGCTTCAGATGATCCATGAATCTAAGCAGAAGAAGCAAAAGAAAGTTAAGAAGCAGGAAAACCTTCTCTGGAGGGAACCTTCTCTGAATTATAACCACCGACCTTATCGTCCCACTGGAAGTCCGGAGTGATGGTGAGTTCCACTTTCAGAGTGGAGCGAGTGATGGGCTGCAGATGGACGGCCAGGTCCAGTCTGGGGAACTGATGGACGTATTTGTGAATGGTCTTCCCCATCTTTGGCATTCGAATTAGCTCACCTAAACAAAGAGGAAAACAACAACTTAGCATAGCATAAAAACAAAAATCTTTCATGAGGGGAGAAACTCACCGATCTCATTGTGGTTGAGATCGTAAAGCCGCTCAAAGGGAAAGTTCTTCTTCTCAATCTTCTTGACCACTTCCTCTGGCAGCTTCTTGAACTGACGCAGAGGAGACATGGACTGCCACCTGTGAGAATTCAGAGCACAAAGCATGAGAATCATGCTTAAGGAAAGAACGTGCTCTTATAGGACCACAAAGGACACTTGCATTCTCTTGTCGATCATCTTGCACAGATTCATGGTTTTATCTGTAAGCTGAGCCCAGCCTCGGTTTAGCACGATCTCAAATATGGCTCGCATCAACCGTCCAGCACTCTGAAGAAAGAAAAACATCAATCCTCAGGCAAACTAGAACAACTTAATAGGACATTTTCAGCTAAATCATTCATCGTGTTTTTTTTTAAATATCAACATTTGAGATAAAAAGAAGACATACTATAAAACCGGATGAACATGCCTCACCTGTGTAACATAAACCATGTCTGCCATGAGAGCAAAGCCTTCCAGTTTGAGTTGAGAGATGAATGCTTGGAGCAGGACGTTAATCTAAAAAGATTAAGTTCAAGAGGAATTATTTAGGAATTTTGCAAACATCTTTTCAAGTGAAGATGAAAAACAAAGACACCTGAAACCTAAGCTTTCTAAAAATTAACAATAATAATTCTGACATTTGATTAAAATGTGGAATATCTGTCATGGACGTTACCTTGGCACTGGGTTCTTCAATGCTCTCCTTCACTGGAATAGGAACTCTCTCCAGTAGTTTCTGAAGCTCTAATTTTTCTTCCTAAAGGAAAACATTTGTCACTTTCCTGCATGTCGTAAATAATTTCACGGACATTGAGACTCAAGGTAGTCTGACTTTCATACCTCTCTCACATTGATGTTTTTAAACTCTGAAGAAAGTGAAAAGACTCTGAAGAGCTCGATCTCACTAAGAGTTGGTTTCAGGAGCTGGTTGTAGGTCTGAACCGAGTCGTGAGTGATATAGAAGTGACTGGCGATGCGTCCAAGGTCTGTCACCTTCAAATATGCAACAAAAAGGTCATTAAAATCATCTTGTGAGTCCTTTATCAATTCATTCGCACCATAGAGGTGCTTAAAGATTTGCTCAGCGTTGGATACCTGGAAGGCGCCTGTCCTCTTGTCGTATTTGACGAGGCTGTTCTTGTCCAGGACGTTGGCTGCTGTGTGAATAAGGTCCATCCTGCGCCTCTCCAGAAGCGGGTCTGTACTCCGGTCATCCTGGGAAATTCCATACAGGGTGGGGTTGCGGAGCATACGCACGTACAAGTAGGTGTAGCCCAGCCAGTTCACAGCATCCTAAAACACACAAAACAATAAAATAAACACTTTAATTTTTTACCTTTTTTTTTATTTGGTGCCTTCAGTTTTTTAACCAAAGTCCATCGCTCACCTTCACATTCTGAACATTGCCGAGAACAATTTCTGCGTTCAGCATGTCAGGTAGTTTTCCCACCATCTGACTCTCAATAGGAAGCTGCTGGTTGAGCAGAGACAGATAATACTGCAGCTCTCCATGGGACGTGATCAGGATTCCCTCTCCTTTGGTGTCGTACTGGGGACGACCAGCACGACCGAGCATCTGAATAAAATAGAAGACTCATTTTAGCTAATGCTGATAGGGAGTTTTACAAACTTTGACATAAATAGCCATCCTAATACAGACCTGCAGAATATCCAAGGCTCCGAGCTCAGTCCATCTGCCTTTCTCTGGACTGTAAACCTGGGTTCCTTTGATGATCACAGTATGAGCTGGCAAGTTGACTCCCCATGCCAGAGTGGCTGTAGACACCAGAACCTGAATGTGCCGATCTGCAAACAAATCCTCCACCAGAGTACGGTCCACTCTGGTCATACCAGCATGGTGGATTGCAAAGCCATAGGGGAGCAAATCCTTCAACTCCAGGTTCTAACAGAAGGAGAATAAATCAGTCATATTAATTCAAACTTTTAAGAAAAACAAAATAGCCAATAAAGAGTGAAGCTCAAGAAACCCTCTTACCTTGCATTGCTCTGCCTCAGTTCTCAACACTTCAGTGGATGCAGACCCCTCTCTGAGAAAAAGACCCAGAGTGTCTTTCTCCAAGCACATGTCTCGTATGGCCCGGGCAGTCTTGCCCGTCTCCTTTCTGGAGTGGACAAATACAAGAACCTATTGGGAGCAAGTAAACGGAAAAAGTTATAAACATGCAAATAAGAGATTTGAAGTCAACTCAGATTAAAAGGTTTCCCTCAATAAAAAAGAAAGGTGGGCACCTGGTTCTTCCCAGCATGCTCCATGATTTTTTCATAAACAATCTCGTTCATGATCTGGAAGCGCTTGATGGCCTTCTTCTCTGTGATGCCAACATAAGTCTGCTCCAGCGGCACAGGACGGAAACTGCAAACAAACATAAAACAAGCATAAGAGTTCATAAAGCTCAGCAAACACAGAGTTGTTTCTGTTTTGTAACAAACCTGTTGTCAAAGTAGAACAGTCCTTTTGCAGGATCCACACGCAGGCACGTTGCCACATCTTCGTAGTTGGGTAATGTAGCGCTGAGGCCCAACAGGCGGACATCTTCTTGGGTCAGCTCCACATTGCGGATGGTCCTTGCGATCAGGGATTCCAGCACAGGACCGCGGTCGTCGTGCAGCAGATGAATTTCATCCTAAATAAAATTATTTCATTTAGTCTAATCATTTAAAATCAGATGAAGAATACATAAAAAAATCAACTTACAATGATGATGAGGCGCACGAGCTGGGTGTAAGTACGCTCGCCACCTTTCCGAGTAATGATGTCCCACTTCTCAGGGGTGCAGACAATGATCTGAGTGGCGTTGATCTCCTCTTTACAGAGTTGGTGATCTCCTGTCAGCTCAGACACGGTGATGCCGTAACTAGCCAATCGCTGCAATAAAAAGCAAAACTGTAATTTCTAGATCTGTCTGGAAGCTACTCAATGCATAAAATTAAAGAAAATACACGCAGCTTACCTTACTAAAACTTCCCACCATCTCTTGCACAGGGACCGCATGGGTGCGATGTAGATTATTTTGAAATCGTCCACATTAATTGTGCCATCCATGTTTATATGTTTACCTATTTCTCTCAACATCGCCATCAGGGCAACGTTAGTTTTACCAGCTCCCTGTACATAAAACACAACCAGGATTAATGTTGAAAACAGACTTCAGCACAACTTTTCCTCCACCTTTGGCTTGTTCAGAGTTCACTCACCGTAGGAGCGCACACAAGAAGGTTTTCATCCGTCTCCATAGCAGACTTGAAGAGTTTACTCTGAATTCGATTTAGAGTTTTGAAACCTTCAAACCCAGCCTGAGCATACTTGGGTAACTTGTCGATGGAAACAAGCACCTAGTAAAATATTACCAACCAGAACTTTAGACACTGCTGCATTTAAACAATGACAGTTTTGCATTTCTTTACAGAAAAAAGAAACGACGGACAAACCTCATTGTCAGCAAAAGGTTTGGGTTTCAGGGCGGGAACGTGGACTTCTTCATAACCTTTACGCTGTTTGCGAAAAGAGCCGTCTGGGAGCTGGCAGCGTTTGTTGGCCATGAAATGACTGCCCTGGGTGAAGGTCAGGTCTTCCAGGTCCAACAGCTGTCGAGGCATCACTGACTGCAGGAAACATGAAGGAAAATCATTTTTTAAACCTTTATAACTTTTTATATACTAGGGGTGTATATTGGCAAGATTTTGGCAATACAATTCATATTACAATGTGTCTCACGAAACGATATGCATCATAATTTATCCCAAGATTGTTCTTCTGTAATTTTGAACCTTTTGCAGTGAAGTTCAACAGAACTTGCGCTTGCTTCGCCAACAGCATTTTGACTAAAGTTCCTTGCATTGCTCAACTGCTTCACTTCTTCTTATCTGAGCCGCTACGAAGCACAGCAATCCACGTATTTAATATGATCCTGGCAGCAGCGTGGCACAGAGTTTCGGTTCTGTGCTACTTTGTTTTTATTTGGGATGGGTACCAACAATTTGGGATGCATCTCATAACAACAAAAACCACGAGGCCGACTGAACATTTAACGCAAGCCAGTTCTCGTGAGATCTTGTTGTTTTGATCACGGTGGAGAACTGCTCAAACAGGCTCAGTGTAATGCCAACTAGCGGTTGGGGGTTTAGATAAAAAAGAAAAGTAAGGACACCGATAAATGATTAAATATTTTCTCAGCATTTTAAATTGATACAAGTATCACAAAATTAAATTTTGCAAAATATTACTGTATTGATTTTTTTCCAACACCCCTATTATATGCATAGAGTTAGAGTTTCTTAAAGTGATTAAAGGGCAGTGAAATGGTTCAACTGATACATCTCTGTAGTCTTATTTACCTCTCCATGATCAATGTCCATCGCTTCCAAGTCATCAACTCGAGACTTCCTCACCCGCTCTCTACGGGATTGTTCTTCCTAATAATTAACAAAAGGAGAAAAATGGCATTACTCTTATTGAACAGACAAATAAAGACAATGTTTATTTTACAATCAGCAAATCTAACTCGAATGATGTCCTCCTTTTCCGTCTCTTGCAGCTTGTAGAGAATCTTTGACAGCTCTGCATCAGACTCCATCTTTCCAATGATCCTCTCCTTTTCTGCCTCACTCTGAGCACTAGCCAGCATGGTACAATACTGAACTGTGGGTTACAGATGGAAAAAGCAGCTATAAATAAAGAAAAAAAAGCATAAGATGGAAAAGAGTATAACGTAGATAAACTGTCTTACTCATGCGCCGGTGCTGACGGAGAATTTTGATAAAATCAAAAGTGTTGAAACCCAACAGCAACACCAGCTGGTTCTCACATTCTCTGTCATCACTGGCAGTCTGCAACACAAAAAAACGAGACAAGAAGCATCAATGCATCTGGAAATGATTAGAACATCTACTGTGAACAGGCAAGGAGCTAAACATACTTTGAGAATTTCTAAGACTTCGTCCGCTTTCTTCTGTGACACAATGGCATCGTCATAGAAACGGCTGAGCTGACGTTGAAGCCAGAAGGCATCGATATCCCGGGGATGTAGATCTTTTTTCTTCACTGTCATTACATCCCCCGTTTCTCCGAGCTACATGAAGAAAAATTTATTTTAGCATAAAAAATGAGAAAATGTGAAACGAGGATGCAGATGTTGCACTGACATTGGCAGAGAGTGTGGTGGTCACAACTGCCTCTTCTCCCTCGCTGTCTTCATCTGACTGCTCGTCTTGTACTTCACCAAAAGGGTTTTCATCCCCTTCCTACAAAATAAGTAAGAAGCAGGAACTTATTCAATTTTAGTAGGATTAAAAGTCAAGAAAATGTTGATTATTGCTGAGCTTTAATTTATCAACCATCAATTTAAGAGAAAAAAATCTCACCTCCTCATCTGATTCAAACTGTACGTTGACACCATACGTATCATCGATGTTGTCATCTTTGAAGAAACAACAAAGTGTTTAGATTATTTCAATTAAACACACAGCCGTTAATTCACAAACTTAACAGATCTTCACCACAAAAACATACCCATATTCTGCAAGTCTTTGTCCCCCCCGTAGTCTGTGATCTTCTTTCCAAGATTGACCAACACATGATAGCGGGTGTCATCTGAAGGTCCAAGAAGCTGCTCCACTTCACGCCGCCTTTCTTTATCCCTGATCTTGTCATTTTTAAGTACTGCCAGTACCTCGTCGGCTGCTCCGCACAAAATGTCACGGGGCTGCAGACAATCTCACAAGGCATTAGTTTTCAGAACTTAACATAATTCTGAATAAAAACCCACATTTGACTGACTCACCTGGTCTCCTAAAGCAGCATGAATGAAGCTTAGCAACACTTCATAAGTCTCTCTGGTTTCTTTGGTTTTAGGCTTGTACACAATGCCCACCATTTCATCGATGCCTTCAGACAGAAGGGTGAAGCCTTTCATTTTGTTGATGTCGTGCCTGTCTTCATCTCTTTTTCGTCTCCTATGTTGACAGCACAAGGAAAGAGAACAGTTAGTGTTACACGTTCAGCATAAGAACATTTATCTAAAAGTTCAACAAACTGTGGTGCACCAAAGGGTTACATTTAAAAGTAAATTATTTCAACAGCATTCCTGTAAATCAAACAAAACTAACTCAACACATCTTCCACTAAGTGATTTAGATATAAGTCCAACAGTTTGTGAAAAGACTGCCGTCAGCTCAACAAAGTAAAACAAGGTGCCAACAGTGCCACAACCAAATATAATCTAAAACATTCATTTTAGATTACATTGGGTTAAGTATGAGTTGGTTATTCTGAACTAACTTGTTTCTTCTGTCTTCCAGGTTCTGAGGTCTGGTCCTCTGAGCCTTGTCACCCATCTTGGTCCCCTCCAGCTTCCCCACCAAGGACAGCACCTCTCCGGTGGGCTCATCTCTCCGTGTGCGGTCAATCAAAGAGCGATCCGCTTGCAACACCAAGTTTGAGTTCTGCCAAATGGGAAAAAATGTATATGAATCATCATTATAGTAATGGATCCCTTTAACCACTCTTTCTTAATATGGAAACTAAGAATAATGCTTTCAAACATTTTTTTAATAATTTATAATTTAAAATAATGAGTATTTTTAAATACAAATCAAACAAGGTGGTTGCAATGAAAAACTAAAGACAGTAGATAAATGGCATGCACATTAAGTCAAACAAGGGGAATTGTATTATTATGAAGCAATGGAATTGTAATTAGCTTAGATGTTTTTAAATTTATAAATAAATAAGAAAATGTGCTAAACTATGATAGTGAAGCTTTAGATTCATTAAGCTTTAAGCAAAGAAAGTACATACTGAATGTGCTTTTAAGTGAGACAGCTTTTCATTTTGCATTTGTTTACTTACTTAAATAACATAGTAACAAAGAGATAATCTTTCTGTTTTTCTAAAAATATATCTTATTAAGAAGAAGGTTATGTGAGAGAGGCAAGTGAAATTCAACCTTTAATATATTAAATAAAATAAAAAAAACATATTATGAAATATAGTATTATTTGCAGTTGTTGTCCACAATATTAAGAGGAAAGTAACTTCATTTTTTCAGGGTTGTATGAAATCACGCAATATTAATCTTAATTTAGTAAAAGTATTTTTATCAATAGCACGTAGAGGTAAACATTGCTTCTTTTGCGTTTTATCTTTCAATTAGCACTCCTGCATCATGAGGCTAACTAGCTAATCGGGGGAACGGGCAAGTTAAAATAAAAATTTCTAACAATAAAATGATATATAGTTTTATTTAATCCGTATTAATGTGTTCATTGATTTGCAGAAACTTGTATTCCCGACTCACCGCTTTGTACTCATACTGCAGCTACGAGCGGTAACATCCGCCATGGTGGAGCCGTTCTATCAACGTCTGGCCTCACGCTCTGAAGCAGGCCGCCGGGTCCACGGAGTTGTCCACCGAGAAGACTTCGCTCTGCTTTCTTCAGGGTAAAACTCTGAGCATTTGGTAAGGTGTTCAGACCTTAAGCTCAAACCCGTTTTCAAAGTCTTTACAAAGTTTAACGCACGAAAACGCGTTTCACCTACGAAACAATACGCACGAGCGCATAACACACCGCGGTCGCCTTCCTCTTCCGGTGTCAAACGACGACAAAAATGGAAACAGAAATGAAACAGCGCCCCCTATCTCCAGGACTTTATTTTTCATCTGTTTGTAGACTGCATACGTACACATATGTTTTGGATGGAAGTTGGAAAACATATTGGAAACATAACTAAGGAAACTGTAACATTTTTAGATAAATAAATTATTCTGGGTTACCTTACTAACAAAGTAGACAAAGATTTTATTTTTATAACACAGTTGTTTTTATTATTGGCAAAGTTCCATATTTATAAGGCCAAGTGGTCAAACTGCAGACCCAGATTTCAACATTTCTTAAATTAAATTAATCAGTATTGTCATGTCATTAAACAACTTCAAAACAAAAAGGCAATTAGAAGTAATTTGATTTTTGAGAAATTTAATGTATATTGAACCCCAAGGTCTTTTGGATTGACGTTTCTTTTTTCTCATATACATTTACGATTTTTGTTTGCTTGCTTTTCTATAATATGTACTCATTTTCATTTCCCCTGAAACATTCACTTTGTTGTTGTACTATGTTGTTTAATAAAGTTAAAACAAAAAAAAAAAATCTCCAGGACTTTTACACAATCGGTTCATCTAAAAGTATGTATGTCTTAAACGAACAAACAAACAACAAACAAATGCAAAGGTGTCAATTTGGCAAATATTGAAATCTATTTATGTATTTAAAAAAATAAAAAACATCCTATTTCTTTCAGCCATCTCACAAAAAAAAAAAAAAATGATGTCACTTGTGTTTATAACAATGGAACAATTGCAACATATATTATAAAAAACAAAAATTAAATATTGCTTTGTAAAGTTTAGCTATAATACTGTTTTTTTCATTACAAAGTTGTGTAAGTTAAAAACAATATGCCACAAATTTACTGGAGATTTTTTTTGTTTCCTTTGTAAAACTTTCTTAATGTGTTTCCCTTCTAAAGTTAACTCGTTAGTACCCAAGTCTGAATATTTGTCCCATACACTCTCAGTTTGTTGGATAAGAAAATCATCAACAATCAGAACCCCAAGCAAACAATAGGATATACCATTTCAACATCTTTTATCCAAATTTTTTCAAAATAATTAAATGTTGGGATCAATTCGGATAAATTAAAGATGTGTGAAACATTTGAGCACTATCTGCAGAGTTTCTCAGAGTTTAAGCAAACATAAAATTACAGAAAGAAAGATAAAGCCAGAGACAGATTTTTTTTTTTGTTGTTTTTTTACACAAAATGTTGAAATATGGACAGCCAGCTGTCCATATTCCAACAAGTTTAAAAGAGCATCAGTGACTGACAGACTGGCAATGAGTAAAATCCCCTCAGGACGGTTATGTGACTCTATGGATTTATGTTCTCAGCCCCAATCTACCGGAGCAGAGGCCACGAAAGCAAGGAAGCAAATCATTCCAACGAAACAGCTGGAAGTCAGGACACATCAGACCCGGCAGAAGAGGATAAACACACCCACACCCACACACACACACATATATATATATTTGAGAGGGTGTGTCGTAACACGGTGTACGTAATCTTTTCTGACTCATGTTGCGTTTGGATAAGCGTTGTCAGGAAGGTGGCAAAGATGTGTTACATTTCCCCAGCAGTACAACCAGATGGCAGCATTAACTTGCTTTTTTTCAATTTCATTTTTATCAGATCTCTTCCTCCAGTGTTCCTTTTTTTCTGAGCGTTCACTATATGTGGATGAGAGAATATTTTTTGTTGGCTGTCTGCATTTGACTTTTTTAAAGACATCTAGACAGAAAAGCAGTCAGAAATATAGACAGTGATTGTATTTTTAGAGAGGAAGAGAAGACTGCATTTCTTCTGCAGATATTAGACCTACAGCCTCTGCACATCTGCCAGTAACATCTGTCACTTCCCACAAATCAGAACCTGCAATGCTTACATGCACTGATCCTGCTGTTTAAGCTTTGACAACCCTCTACCAGACAGATTGACACAGATACTTGTTGGAGAGTGTGCTAACGCTTAAATCTCGTTTTACTTGTGGAAACAAATGCTGCCTAGTTATTTCAGGTCAAACTTGGACTTGGTGTTCCCTAATGTCTGTCCCCTCACACATTTTAAGAGCATTTGCTTATATTCCTTTAGATTCATAGGGCGCAGGCAATTGAATGTAGATGGATATGACTTTTAAACTATTCCAATTTGAATATTTGACTTTTTTCCCCCCTCGAAGTAGCAACACGAGTAGCCCACAGTGGTCTGAGCAGCTGTTGCTGCAACGCCATCTGTGAACAGACGCTGGTCTGGATCTCTCAGTGGGAGTTGAGAAAATGACAGGAGAAAACTGCGGTGGCTTACTTTCTGCCCGGGCTCCGGGACTAAAACTTCTTGTGTGACCCAGGTAGGGCCTGAATGAGTCTCTGGAGTGAGGTTTTCAGTCTTAGACTGGATTAGCCAAGGTAAGGCGTTCCATGACAAAGCCAAGACTCACACACTATTCTGGATCTGTCTATAATTAGCTCCCTTATCCTTAACTAATTAAGATAGTTATTTAAACCTTTATTGCCAAGTAACCCTAAACAAAGGTGAGCTCTGCAAGTCAACACAGCCAAGCGTAGTTATGTCTCTCTGTACAGTTTTATTTACATGATACTACTCTGTTTTAATGCTGGGTAGCATGATTATATGTAATACATAAATAGCAACACAGTTTGTTGTTTTTTTCTTTTTTTTTTTGTACAAATTTGCATATAACTAGAGTCAGAAAAAAAAACCTCAAACGTATACATACAGTTATCTTTTAAAATGAAAAACATCCTCACAGGGGAAAGTAACGCATGACACAAACATACATGGGGTTAGGCAGCCATAAAAACACACTTTTTGCACGGGTACGTGCACATGCTCGCCCACAATTACTCTCACACACGCTTCTCTACAGTGTTCTATAGCAGATAAACAGACTGATAGCAATTAAACTGATGAAAGGTTACATCTAATTTTGATTTCTATTATTTTTCATAAATCTAGCTCGGGCATGCTCCTTTAACTTCTGTAAACATGTGCTGATAAACCGGGCAGCTCCACAACTTATATAGGATCGGGGGTGCAGCAAAACACTCACACCAACACACACACAGCTGTGCTTACATGAATTTTGTGTTAGCGCAATGAAAGAAAAAAAAACAACAAAAAATACTCCCACAGATGCACTAAAATCCATGTGCAAACACCAGCACTATGGAGACCAAAGAAAATAATCCAAACAATTTCTCAGGAAAACAAAAAAAACTTTTTTCCCCAATGATTCTTTTGAAACACTAGTGAAAATGAAGAGTAACTCATGCACTTATTTCATTCATTGATACCCCTTTTTCATTTATAACCCTAGCCTAAGTTCGCCCAAAAGGCCCACCAGGAATCGATGCTGCTCTTCCTCTCAAGCTGCACAGGAGTGCACACAGCCCTTTGCCAGGCGTCAGGTTACAATGTGAACTCAACCCAGGCTGTTAAACCCTGCAACATGGTTGCCACCGCAAATGTTCACATTCTGTGAAATGCTAAGTGATTTCCTTTGTACCCGTCTGGCGAAATACCTCAAGCTAAAGGTGCGATCATTCGACAGATGATCCAACTGTTGTATAACGTAAAAGGGAAGACAACGTAGCTTAACGCAGTAGCTGTGAGGTAGGTAAAGGTAACAAAGATGAAGTCGAATTGTCTCGTGCAGGAAGGGCGAATGATTCCAGTCTGAAAACATTGCCCCTGTTCAAAACACTGGAAAGTCTGGCTAAAATGGCTGTTTTGGCACAAAATGGCGCCTGGCAAGGGTGAGAGGAGGACAGCGCATCCTGCAGTTAGCCTGGTCTGCTCTAAATAGGACAATACATATTCTTAGAAAAAGAAAGGACATAACAGCGGCAAAGTCACACCACAGAAACAGGATAAAACAATTTAATGGATTAATAAAAAAAAAAAAAAATCATTCATGCATCTCCCTCGCTTAGGATCTCAAATTGTTTCTTTTTCCGGTTATTATGAGGTTGTGATTTGGTAAATCAAGTCCTGTCCATCCTCAATTAGCCACTTGTGTCGGCGCTTTTGTCAAAGAATCACACTCAAGTCTTTGTCGTGGTGTTTCATTGTTGCCAGCTCCATTGCTCTGTCAAACTTATATTCTCTGGATTTTGTCAGCTACAACCACGGGGTTCTCTTTGCGGATCTTAGCGGCGGCCTCGGCCTTGTAATCATAGGGACAGTTGTGCTTGTCAGAGTATCGATGAATGCCACAGAACAGGTTACCACAGCGACAGTCAAAACCTGAAAGCACAAATGAAAAGTGTCAGAGCTCAGACAGCAGAGATAACGTCTACACAGATAAACAAAAAGTAAGACGGGTGAAATATAATTATCTTTTATTAACTAAATAAGTTACCTGTGAGTCCAACCCTTTTGCGGCACATGAAGCATCTGTTCTTTTTGGGTTTGGGAGTGTCGCCCTTATTTTCTTCAACACTGGAAGAAGCTACAGGAGTAGGGCTAGAAGCAGCAGGCTGGTTTATAACTAAATGATGAAATAGGAAAAAAAAGTCAGTTTAAACTTAGACCAAACAAACACAGAAAACAAAAACACTGTAGTTAGAACTGAACTGATAAATATGCTAATAAATATACTGTTTGTTTTATTTTTTTTCTTTGTTGCCTCTTTTTTCTATGATTTTGATAGCTTACCAGGCTCTAAGGATTCGGGTTTGTCCTCTCTCGAAATGCTCATCTCCGTCATTTGCTGAGTCACAGGAAGGGATCCTTGAATAGTTCTGCAAGTACAAATTGGAGAAAACAACCAATCGATGAGGAGCTCAAACAGACTCGGATCCGAAGTAAGGGCACCAAAGAGCCAAAACGGTCTGCACCAGTCAATACTTGCCTAGACATGTCTGGTGAAGAGGCAGGGGAGGCATCAACCTTGGCTAGACTGGCTTCTAGTCTCTGGATAGCAGAGACCTCTGAGGTAGGACTAGCAGCGGAGCCTTGATGTAAACAAAAAGAAAGGAAATTGAGACATAATTTTACTTTTATATTGGGATATTATCAAGATAAGAATTTAATGTATTGTCTTACCCATTGGGCTGAGGGGGCTCATGCGGTCACTGCTCTGCTGCCGCGTCAGGTGTTCCTTATAGCATACAGAGCACATGCCGTTTGTTCTGGGGTTGCCATAGAAACCGCAGCCGGTGGCACAAAGCATGGGGACCGGGCTCTGGTTTGTCTCTTGAGCCATTGCTGGGGGGGAAGAGAAAGCGCGAATGTTTATTAGTGAGACAGGCACCCGCGGACAGCTTTCATCCCCGCACCGTCCTTCGTGTTTAACATGAAAACAATATAAAAGTCTTCAGCGAGCCTGCAAGTCTGGTTCCACAGCAAGGCTGAATGAAAACACCTGTCGTATTATGTCAACTCCACAAACAACACCTCTGTCTTATCATTTAGCTTGAACACACACACACACAAATGCCTTTCAGTAGGAAGTAAAAGGAACAAAACTCTTGCTGTGTCCTGCTTAACACCTTTGGCAGGAGCTGGACTCTATTCTGTCCCACGCCTTTTGTTCACAGCTTTCCAACTCTTCGCAGGAATTGTTTTCTATTAAAGGAGAAAAATGTCGGTAACATCTAGAGCTTCAGAACATTTCCTTATCTGGCTGTTCTTCCGTGTAAACAGAAACCCCAGCTATGACTCAAAACCGCTCACTCCACCACAATATTTCCCATCAGGTGCGATTATGAACACTTCCAGGCAAACTGCTCCCAAAAATCTGGATGATCAAAGTATGTTATCAGGACCAAACATCCCCCTCTTCTCCCACTATGTCACATAAGGTATTGCAAAACTTTCTGAGTCATATCTTACCACACGAGCACTCAGAGTACGAGTCTGCATGCGCGTAATTTGGCAGAACACGTAGTACTGTGACGTTACCTTTGCTGCGCCGCAGTACAACAGGACGTTGTGTAATGGGAGGTTCTGACTTTGAGGCTACAGATCAAAAACACCTAGATTAATGGAAAACCAACAGACAGGAAGACCTAGATTAGTTGGGTAAGAGGCATCCTGCCTGCCAGCTCTGCCTTGGCTCCCGGTTTTACAACTCACCTGATCATATCTGGGAACGACCAACCATCACAACACAAGTATCGAGTTTTCCTTGTAAACAACCTTTGACCCCGTTTTTTTCCAGCTACTCAGCAACTTGTGCTAATGTGAAGCTTGTTTATATACTAGTCTAAGACACAAACAAGGCAGGCGGGCTTTCTGTTCCAGGGGTCAGCGGGTTCTTTGGAATGTCCTGTCAGCCCGATGGGGCAGAAATAACAAACGAGCCCAGTGAAAACCTCGAGTTAACTCCTAAAACCTCAGCTTTTCTAGGTCTTGATAGAATTATAACAGTATCAACAGTTCTCTTTCTTTATACATTTCTACAAAAAACTAATTTGTGCTGCATTCTTAATTGCATAAAAACAGGAAACAATTTTTAAGTAAAACTACAATCCAAATGCTTACTTGAAAAGCACATCTCCAGAAACGGTTAGCTTTTGACACAAAGGAACAATGTAATACTTGGCTATCCCGTTAGCAGGCAAACAAGAAGTTAGTTATCTAAACATTTGCTTCTCGAAATGTAAAATATCTCAGGTGTCTAGAGTTCCTCCTGCCCGATCTGAATGCACGACATGTTTTTAAACAGAGCTTTAAAGGAGTCCATTGTGTGCCGTGAAGCTGTCAGCGACAGATAGTCAGGGGTTTTCCAGCACAGGGCACACCACCAGTCACATTCCTTAACCACAGTTTGCCCTAACAAAAATGCAAAAGTGATAAATAATGCTAGCAGTTCAGTTCCTCTTTGTGTGCTTTGAAAAAGAAAGATTTGCATGCAAACTGGAGTCTATCGGCATGACCATTTCTGGCAAATGAAAAGGGGAAGAGAGCTCAGACTATATATCAGGCCTTACTGGGACCAAAAACTCATGAGTCACACTAGACAGGACAAGAAAAACGTGTGTAAAAGGTTTTTTTTAAAGACATAATAGTCTGAAGCAGATGTTGGTGAGGTTAGAGTGTCTTGTGTGCTGTAAAACAGACAGTGAAGACAGTGTTGACTCTGCTTTCTTTGTTTCTTCTTTCCTCCTTTGTCTGCATTCCCCCTGCTTCCTGTTTAGTCATGTAGGTCTCCTTTTTCACGCAGTTTTAACACATACACCCATTTTTCTACATGTTCTGAAACAACCAGTTATATAACAGCGCTTAAGCACTTTAAAAAAGCACTTCACGATGCTCTTAAGTACTCACAACCAAGCAAACCTCGACGGTTTAAAGAAAAAAAATCCTCCAAACTGAGACTAACACCAGACCCGACAATTAAAAATTCAAATGAATGCTCTGTAGTAATTTCAGGGCAACTCTGTGGCCCTGCTAGACTATTCGGCTTATGAATTTTCTATTTCTAGAGAGGAATTAACAGGCTTTGGTTTCCCATCCCCCAGCTCGGGGCACAGAAAAACAGCCCAGGTCTAGCTAGCTCCCTCCCTTGTTTTTTCCCCTGAATCAGACGGAGTCACGTTCGAAGGCTTGTGATATTTCGAGTCAGGTGGAGGACACGGTGGTTGCTGCGACTTAAAGGGCCAAAGACAAACCGCTCGTTAAGCACACAAAAGGCATCGCTCAAGACGCCAGCTGACCTTTAAATCCACACCGAAAGGTCGCCACGACAGATTATTTGATCAGTTTTGGCACCCCCCACATTTATTTATAGTTTACCTCAGTCGTCTGAGCTCACGTTACAAACTCATCTTCGTTGATTAAAAGGCAAAAAGAGAGAAAAACAATAATCCAAGATCATCACCTGTTAAAAATCGACGGGTTTCTCGCGAGACGATAGAAAATTTGTCCTTTCTTTTTTCCTCCGAGACTTGGATCAAAAGCCGAAGGTTTGAGTTATGGCGTCCGTCCTTTTGTCTCAATAGCGATGTTTCTCCGTCGTCGTCCTCTGTCAGACGGCTTTAATTGTCCCTTCCTAGGCCTCCTGCCTTTCCACCTCCCTCTCTCGATCTCCCGTCCCTTCTGGATGGATGTTTGTTTCCTTCTTTAGTAAGAGGAGTGGCGCATGATGTCACGGGTACAACAACGTGTCACCATTGGCTGCCCGCGGAGCCCCCGGGCGCCCTGTACACTTCTACCAGACAACGGGGGGTTCTTGAATGACTGTGCGCATGCGTCTTGTTGGGATTGCGTTATTACATGCCTATTCGTCATCCACCTACAAGGACATGAATCCATTTACTGAGTAATTCACATAAATAGCAACTTACATATAAACCAAATGATGCTGAAATAAGGAAAACGTTTAGAAAAAACCTATTTGTAAGAATCTGTGCCATAAAATCTAAATGCCATGTGGTTGTTTTTGTTTGTTTTGCCTCAAATAGGGTGAGAGTGCAGATTTAAATGTTGATAAATATGGAGTCTGCCCTCACAATTTGTAAACATGTTTTGCAGGAAGTATAAAAAAAGGGTCGGGTTGTTTAAAAGTTCTCAACAGACACCAAGTGTCAAGATTCAAAATTTATTTTCTTATTCATAAATCACAAATAACTTAATTGTTGGTAAAACTATATTTTAGTCTGAATTAAAAAAAAATAAGTAAAAACTAAAAAGAAAATGCTGAGGATAAACAAAAATCTTGTTAATCCTAGTTCGTTGATAGATAAGTTTTAGAAAAGCAGCTTAAAAATATATGAGGAGGTACAGATGTGTTGAAGTTTGCTGTGTTCACATGTCACAGGAGACGGTCGGTTGACAACAACAAAACACTAAAACAGTTGTGCCTTTGGTAAACAGGGTTAGATCAACATTTGAAACCAAAGGGACAGTCTTGTGTGGTAATTTCTTAAGCACACTGAAAACAGATATGTTGTGATAGTAAACATAATACTTGAAAGTGTTGAATAGAACCTTAAGCAATTTGAAAAAAAGATTCACAAAATAATCATAAACCTTATTTACACTTTAAAAAACTGTACCTGACCTGGATGTTTTGCATCACTAATAACAATGCACAATAACAATAATCAATTTTTTTTCCTGGGAAATTCCATTTCAAATTTTGTTTTCAACATCAGCTGTTTCAATCTGTAAAATGTGAGAACGTGTGCTAACCAGTCTACTTGCAATGTAAGGTTTGACAAGCTGTGGCAAAGTCCACACTTTTTCAAAGCACTACGTCATATCCCCCCCGGCCCTGCAGGCGGCACTGAGCAGAAAAACAAATCCATGTGCTTTTGGAGTGTAAATATCTGAGAGAACATGTTGCAATCTATCAAAAAATTGAGTCCAGGAAGCAAAGACGGCTGAAACATACTTTGAGTTGTTTATATCTCACAGGCGCAGAAACTGGAACTGTACTCAAAGCAAAAGTAAAAATGGCAGCTTCAAATTTTCCCCTAACTTACCAAAAGGACAGCTGCTTTTTTTTTTTTTTCAATTTTCTGTCTTTTTCCTAAAAGTAAACACACACACAGAATACACAGCTTGCTTACAATGCTTACACAGATAACACCATGTCTTACAGTTTAACATTTATGCAAATGAATAACACTACTGTTATTTTTATTCTTATTAATTTGTGTCATCCTGTTTTAACTTCTGTTTAATTTGCCTACAAATAAGTATCATAAATGCATAAAGATATCTGGGAATGTTAAAGACTGGGGAAAAATAGCCTTGAAAGAGGCAAAAGAGCTGGTGTACGTATGAACTACATATTTATGGGATGTACAAAAATGTTTAATTTATTTATATATAAATATATATATTTTCAGACTACTATTCTTTGAATATGTAAATACTCTGATCAGAAAGTATTGAAATCATGCCTGGTATGTGAAGCATTGCCTGATTGGCGACTAGTCACAATGAAAGCATATATGCGACGCTATAAGACTCGTTGATTTTCATGCTTTATGTAAAGTGTTTTCGTGGATAACATAAGCCCCAACAGCAGTTTTACTGTTTGCCAACAGACAGAAGCTTAAAAAACGATTTAGAGTAAAGGAAGACGGGTGGGGTGTAAGCAAAGAGACCATGTCTGTGTTTTTACACTGAGCTCTTTGTGTGTGAATGTTGTGTTAACATGGGCCTGTGTATGGCTGAAAAGAAGGAGCATGTGTGTGGTTAGTATGTAAAGGTTCATGGGTTTCACTGTGGGGAGGGGGCAACTGAGGAGAGAGTGGGAGGTGTTGAGCATTGGGTATCACCACCCATCCCCCTCGTCATCATAGCTCGCCTTCTGTAGACGTGGATGCTTGGGGGACGAAGGTGTTCATCCATTTCTTTTCCCTGACCATCTCGGACAACACACCAGAGACTACAAGCGACAATGTCGCTATGACAACAGATGGCACAAATTACAGCGATCTTATGATGTGGGGGTGTGTTAAGACACGTGTTTGTAGGTGTGTGTGTGTGTATAGGATGGTGAGGATTACTTATGTGAATCTGGAACAGCCTGTTTGTAGTTACTAGGCAGATACTGGCCCTCCCAACACACCAGGACACACACACACGCACACACACCCACAGTGGCAGCTTGCCTGTGTCTAGCTTTGGTGCATTGAGACTTGGTTGATAAAGAGGCCACTGGTGGAGATGGTTGCTTATCTATTCAGAGAAACTGTGTAGGGCCTAGATAAGTGATGCACAGACCCCTGTAAGCCCTTACTGCAGTCCTACTGAAGAGAACAATCATGTGTTTGTCTGCATGCAAAGGCAAAAAAGTACACTGACACACTTTAAATAACTAGCACACAAGTGTGTTTTGAAAAAGTAATACATGAAAGTAATGGTAAAAACAACAACAAGAAAAGAAAACTATCTGATTGAGTTATTATGGCCTATTGTGTCAGTCCTCTTAACCAAAACATGTTTTTGAACTTTTTTTTTTGTGTTTATGTCCCACTCTGATCATCTTTGATCTTCAAGTTATGATTTTGACATTTTTAGCCTCAATCAGAAAACTTGTGTCATTTTCTAAAATATAGATTTTCCATCTGAAATTGTGACTGGGACTGTTGCTGCCTACCCCGATTTCCCATCAACCCTTTGTTTATGCTTTCTAGCAGACAGCCTCTCATAACCCCAACCTAGCATTGCCGGTGTAAAAAAAAAAAAAAAAAAAAAAAAAAAATGGCGTGCTTCTAACCAGCCAAACAGTTTTACAAGAAAAATAAGAAAAAAACATAGACTGAATGAATTTATCAGAACAGAGCACAGCAGAGGCTTGTGGCCCACCCAGTGTAGTTTATATTTTTCACATTGTATTTTACGTATGCTTCTGATTCACAGCATTTTGAAGCATATTTTTCTTGATATACTGTATGTCCTCCATCATCAGAAAAATTCTACAAGAGCATGTTAAAACACTAAATACATGTTTTTCATCAGAGTGGGTCTTTAAAGCCTTACTTTCATAAAACCCAACACATTCATTTGTACCATGAAACATTCTATGGTATATTATATCCATACGTTCTTTTCTAAAAATACATGGAAAATATAGGTCCAAATAGCTGTCACGAGGAGTGCTGTTTTCAAGAACAAGTTGTACTCTATGTGTACATCCAATTTTAGCTGATATGTGACACTGTAAATGACTGCAAGCGGTGGTTCAGATGTGAGCTCCTGCCTGCACGAGTGAGTGACGGTGCGAGCAAGTGCATGTGTGTGCAGCAGATGTCTGCTGCTCTGCTCTGTTCCCCAGACTGGCTGGTCTTTGTTGCTGCTCCCTCGTGCAGACGGGCTTGGCCACGTGCTTTTCTGACTGCTCAAAGAGGCCACGCCTACTTCTCTCTAATCTGTCAATTGCAGCAGCCAAGTCCTGCCCTTGAGCAGCAGTCTGACAGGGTCTGCCTCCCTGCGTGATGACGCTGGCTTTACTCATGCACACTCACCATGCTCCCCTTTGTGTCTCACTGCTGTTAAATGTGACAAACTAACAATCAAGATGTGCTAAGCTGAGTTCTCATGAGTGAGTGAGGTGTCAGTTGCTCGTGCTTTTTAATTTGGTGATTGCTTATGTAGCATGAAACCATGGATCCCAGAACCTTAACTAACAAAGGAATTTTGCTGAGGCCATAAAGATCACCTCCCCCCCCCCCTTTCAACAGGCATTGGTCTTCACTCCCGTAACATCTCTCAGACTGGATGGCAACAGACCCCGAAACACTTAACTTCCCCCGCAAAGGAGGACGTTGGTAATCCCAGGTTACCGTGACAACCAGCCACTCTGGAGCCTAACCAGCCATTTTGATTTACAGGACGTCCAGAAAAGTGCATTCCATTGAATAAAGTTCTTTTGAAGCCACAAGAAAATGCTCTCATTTGTTGACAATCGACATTTCACAGGTCTGAGGATCACCAACCCACCAGATCAAATTTACAGCCTTGCAGCCAACCCCCAGCTTCACTCACACCAGATGTGGGTTGAGAAGAATCCTCCTTTGTTCTGGTCATGGAATGTTTTTATAACTTGTTACCTTAACCGTTGTTTTTTTTTTTTTATCTTAGTGAATTTAACTAAAGTTGTTCAATCTTTCCACAGGAAGAGTTTCAAAAGAAAAAAGAAACAAATCATTTCGCTTTGATTCTCGCTTCATCTTGTGTGGAATTTCAGTGTGATTGTATTATCTTTTAAATGTTGATGATTATTATTATTTTGTTTTCTTTCCAGCATAAAGGGGTTCCTACTTATGAGACGAGTTGATTAAAAAGAAATTAAATGTTTCTTTAATTCCTTAATGTTAAGAGATGTTTGTGTAAGGTCTGTCCTCGGATACACACGCACACGCCCACAAACACCACAATTAGGACCCCACCCCCAGATTAGAAACTCACATCCTATTGGAGTATGTTAATTAGATGAGGGCGTAAGACCGGCCCAACTCGTTTCTGATTGGTCAGTTTCAGGGCCTTTGTCCCTCGCACGTTCAAACTGAAAGTCAGTCAAGAGATGGAGTTCTGAAGTGAATGAGGGAAGACCTCTCAGAAAACAAGGAGATAGCTTCAAGCAGAAAAGATTTTTGGAGGGAAAACTGAACAGAGAGAGCTCAGAACAAAGAATTAACTTCTAAGATTTTAATAACTTCGAGATGAAAACTTCTGTGAGATTTTTCCATCTTTAAGATTAAACAAACCGAACCGTCAACCTTTTTACGTTTTATGCAATTTTAACTTTTCATTTTTCTTTCTAATTTTTATAAGTGACAAAATAATTATTAAGTTTTTGTAGCCCGGCCAGCTTTGAAAACTTTTAATTTAGTCGCTAATTTTTGGAACCAAGCGTGACTTGACCACTTGAGACTAAAAACCCTGGACAATAACCTGAATCTTCCTTTGGGGACAGATTCTAACTTCGACACCTGGCTGACTTCTCGGGAGAAGAGCAGCCTCTCAAAGCTGAAACTAAAGAGAGGCCTTCCTGTGCTCTTTGGAACCAGAACCACAGACCGCATGGTGAGAAGACTTGCTCCAGCGTTTTACTGTTTGTGGTCAGAGAGACATTTTCTTTGATTTAGAATTCAACTAAGTAACTATTGTTTCAACCACTAGAAGGACATTTATCTCGATTTTATTAAAACATTAATTTTGCATTAGATCAGACACATCAGACATTGCAGTCATACACCTTCAGCCCATTCACATAATTTTAATTTGTTTTAAATTTCATTTTATTGCTCTCTTCACGTATGCATTTTGAACAGTATTAGAAAAGTTCTTTCTTTCTTCTTTTCATCTCTGCAAAGTATAATCAATGCTGTGCTTTCACACTCAATAATCCTTCTTGTTAATCCACTTTTATGCAATAAATGAATGTGTATAAGAAGTCGTTGTTCTGTCTCATAATTTCCATGGTTCACAAAACGTCCCTTCAAAGGTAAAGACACTCACGTTTCCTTTTGGATAAGTAGACTGATAAATTTGAGTATTACTTTATTAATTAGAAATAATAACTAATAATTAAAGTGATAATTTCCTCCTTGCAGGAGGTGGTGCCCCCTACAGGTGAATCTGAAAATTGCAGATTAATAAACTTTATAACTTTGACCAGATCTGAAGGCGAATATCACATATTCAACCCTTCATATGGTTGTTAATTATTAGCCATTCATGCTACAGGTTAATTTATGGTGCCCCGTGTGAGGCCTCTGAAAACGTTTTGTGAACTGGGAAATATTGAGATAAACAGGTTAATTAGAAAGGTTTGTGCATCTAAAACGTAACTGCGGTTCTGAATGAAATTCCTGAGTACTCTGAGCTGTTGACTTTTCCCTTATTTAAGACTGAGAACTTGTTTGTGTGGCTTTGGAAGCCTGTGACGCTGTGCGATCAGCGTAACAGATGATTCTGTGAAACAGAACTTTTCTGCACGGAGCAGAACCGTGATAATTTGCATGCATTTGCGCATTTATGCTTATGCGTTTTAATAAGTTAAAAGGCCTTTGGAAAGATTACAGAAGTTCAGCGTGTTCCTGTCTTGTGTAATTCTTTCCACGGAAAGTTCTGGCTGTGTACCTGCGTGTTCAGGAACAGGCCCGACTTCCGTCGTCCCAGCGGCTGAGGATTCCGGCCGGACCTCCACCCATAGATTTATCTATGAGTGGACGTTTATAAGACGTAAACGTCTTATGAAAGTGAGGAAAGCACTCTTGTCAGCCGTAGCGGGTTACTAAAATTAACAAGGATTTTAGGATATAACTGCGCGTTTTGGGCTGTGTGATAAGCTCTCTGAAGGAGCAATTGTTAGTCTGTTGGCAGACCTGACCCCCCTTTTTTCTTGTGCTGAAAGCACACGCAGGCGCGGTCCTGCAGACCCTTTGTCCTACTTTATCAGTGAAAAAGACACCTTAGAGATAGCAAGTTGTTACACCAAACTAGCTTTAAATCCAAAAGTTGCAATCACTCCGTTTTTTCCAGCTTTAGGGTTTGCTGTGAGTAACTGCTTTGTCTTCAGGACGTTTAGCTGCCTCTGCTAAAAAACTGCCTGCTTTAGGTGTGTTCGCGACGAGCGCTGAGTAAACTGAGGAGAAAGGAAGGGAGGAACTTCCGGGTCACCAAGGGGTGTGGCTAAAGCTGTGACGCAGTCAGGGTCATAGGAGGTGGACCTCTGAGCCAGAGGTGTTACCCTCTTCTAATAATAATCAGAAGTTGTGTGTTGAACCAAGTTACAGGTTGGGATTAATATCCATAGACGTACTGGCTAGAGGAGGTGTGTGTACTGGACTGCATTGAACCAAAGCAGGTTGACTGTGGAAACATAGATATAGAGACCTATATTTAATCCACTCAGAGACTTGAAAGTTTTGTGCAATCTAGGTAGACAGCAGTAGGTGGAAGGTTCTGCTAAGTCAGTGGTTCATTGACTCCCCTTGTGGCTTGAAATAGATATCACACTTGTCATCTTCCCCTACTGGCAGTTAGGTGTAAATGCTAAAAGCTAAAAGGCTAAAGCTAACGCTAATGCTAAGGGGCTAAAAGCTAATGATATAGTGATTTGAAAGCTAAAAGCTAAAGTTTCGGTACTTGCTAATTGAGGCTAAACAAAGCTGTCCAAACCCTCCAGCTTCATTCCTCATCAGCTGAGCAACAGATTTAGAAATGACTGACGCAGTTTCTTCTGAGGCCTCTAGCCATAGGGACCTTTTTGATGATCTAGAAGCTGCCTTGACAGAAATCACTGAAAATCACATTCCAGGTTTTGAAGATCAAGTTCAGAACTTAACCGCATCTGAACTGGAGACTAAGCTTTCTGAGGTAGTGGCAGAAATTACCAATGATCCACCGAAGGATAAGGAGTTGACCAAAACACTTGGTAGCCTAGCCATACTGCTCACAGCTCGACTCAAAACCGCTCATAGTTTGTTAAACCATGCGCTAGGGAAGCTCGACACGCGCTCGCAGAAACTTTCTCAGACCCAGAGGGAAATTAAGCTTTTGCAGCATCAGCGCGAGGTTGCTCAAAGAAAACATGATTCGGAGCGTCAGGTCACTGCAACTGACGACTCAAATGAAGAACTAAAAACTGAAAATGATCAAATTAAAAGAGAATAAAGACTGCGAATCCAGGCCCCAGACTATCGGCATGACTGGTAGCAAAAAAATTGCAGTTCATGGAGGTTAAAGAAGCTTACGAAGCTTCTCAAATAGGACTGCATGCAGCTGAAGACGATATAATTACATTGCAACGAGAAAATGCTAATCTAACCAGACAGTTAGATGACCAAAGGACAGGTTGAGCTAATGCAAGAGCAACTAGCTTACACACCACCAAACGAGAAGCCTCCGATCACAATATGAACACTTGATTGGTGGAACTAAGTCTGCAACAGCAGACATCAAGCCATCTTTTGAATCTGACACCTGTCAGCCGATTCATCCAACTTTCAAAGACGAAAAGGGGGGTGCACAGGCTAAAAAGGATGGTTTCTGGCGGATTATCTCTTTTAGCACCTGCTGCCTCTGAATCTCTGCACGGACTCCAAGGTCGACACAGGCGAATCGGATTCCATGACTTTAGGGCAGATGAATCTCGTCATCGTGGTCCTTGCTGATCGAGATTAGACAAAATTTCTCGAAATCTTACCAGATTCAAACCAACCCCTGGTGGCCCTAATGATCCTCGAGCATACCTGGATGACATTGAGTTCTATCTCAAGAACTATCCAGATGCCATCATTCAAGATAAGATCGATCTTATCAATCTTACTTCGAGCCGTGAGGTAATCCGTTTTCATTGAAAGGCAGCCAGAGTTTACCAGACGCGAGTGGTCATTTTTGGGTGACAAACCATCGAGAGGTACCCGATGGAGATTTGCTGTGAAAGAGATAACAATGATAGCAACAGGTCAGGGGGGGGGGGGCCTCGAGAAGAACATTAGAGCGGAACCTCTCTCTCCAGCCTTTCTCAACCTCGTCGATCCTCTGTGAGGTTGCAGGCACTCCTGCCTAACCTGAACAGCTACTCGTATTTCTCTTTCTTCTTTTCTCTTCCTCTCTATGTTGTTTTCTTCATTATAGAACACTTAGATCTAGACACTAGACTATTACACTACTCTAGTAACTAAGATTAAGTGAATATATAGACTCATTTTAAGATTTTAGTCACGCCTCTGACCACAGCAGTAAAGTTGCAGGTACACCCACACCTGCCTGAGGACCCGGCTGAACGTCCAACGCTCCCAGAAGAGTCGCCCAGCACCCTAGTGGCTCTCGTGAGGATTACTCGGATGTTTGACCCCCTTTCACTGAATTACTCTGACCCCACTGTTTTCAGCGGATTACTCTGGCGTTCCAGCGGCTTCCAGAAGGTTCATCGGGGAATCCCATGTTTCTCTGTATCTTGTTGTTTCAACTAATTCCACAGGAACAAGTCGAAACAAAAGGGGATATGTAGCATGAAACCATGGATCCCAGAACCTTAACTAACAAAGGAATTTTGCTGAGGCCATAAAGATCACCTCCCCCCCCCCCTTTCAACAGGCATTGGTCTTCACTCCCGTAACATCTCTCAGACTGGATGGCAACAGACCCCGAAACACTTAACTTCCCCCGCAAAGGAGGACGTTGGTAATCCCAGGTTACCGTGACAACCAGCCACTCTGGAGCCTAACCAGCCATTTTGATTTACAGGACGTCCAGAAAAGTGCATTCCATTGAATAAAGTTCTTTTGAAGCCACAAGAAAATGCTCTCATTTGTTGACAATCGACATTTCACAGGTCTGAGGATCACCAACCCACCAGATCAAATTTACAGCCTTGCAGCCAACCCCCAGCTTCACTCACACCAGATGTGGGTTGAGAAGAATCCTCCTTTGTTCTGGTCATGGAATGTTTTTATAACTTGTTACCTTAACCTGTTTTTTTTTTTTTTATCTTAGTGAATTTAACTAAAGTTGTTCAATCTTTCCACAGGAAGAGTTTCAAAAGAAAAAAGAAACAAATCATTTCGCTTTGATTCTCGCTTCATCTTGTGTGGAATTTCAGTGTGATTGTATTATCTTTTAAATGTTGATGATTATTATTATTTTGTTTTCTTTCCAGCATAAAGGGGTTCCTACTTATGAGACGAGTTGATTAAAAAGAAATTAAATGTTTCTTTAATTCCTTAATGTTAAGAGATGTTTGTGTAAGGTCTGTCCTCGGATACACACGCACACGCCCACAAACACCCACAATTAGGACCCCACCCCCAGATTAGAAACTCACATCCTATTGGAGTATGTTAATTAGATGAGGGCGTAAGACCGGCCCAACTCGTTTCTGATTGGTCAGTTTCAGGGCCTTTGTCCCTCGCACGTTCAAACTGAAAGTCAGTCAAGAGATGGAGTTCTGAAGTGAATGAGGGAAGACCTCTCAGAAAACAAGGAGATAGCTTCAAGCAGAAAAGATTTTTGGAGGGAAAACTGAACAGAGAGAGCTCAGAACAAAAGAATTAACTTCTAAGATTTTAATAACTTCGAGATGAAAACTTCTGTGAGATTTTTCCATCTTTAAGATTAAACAAACCGAACCGTCAACCTTTTTACGTTTTATGCAATTTTAACTTTTCATTTTTCTTTCTAATTTTTATAAGTGACAAAATAATTATTAAGTTTTTGTAGCCCGGCCAGCTTTGAAAACTTTTAATTTAGTCGCTAATTTTTGGAACCAAGCGTGACTTGACCACTTGAGACTAAAAAACCCTGGACAATAACCTGAATCTTCCTTTGGGGACAGATTCTAACTTCGACACCTGGCTGACTTCTCGGGAGAAGAGCAGCCTCTCAAAGCTGAAACTAAAGAGAGGCCTTCCTGTGCTCTTTGGAACCAGAACCCACAGACCGCATGGTGAGAAGACTTGCTCCAGCGTTTTACTGTTTGTGGTCAGAGAGACATTTTCTTTGATTTAGAATTCAACTAAGTAACTATTGTTTCAACCACTAGAAGGACATTTATCTCGATTTTATTAAAACATTAATTTTGCATTAGATCAGACACATCAGACATTGCAGTCATACACCTTCAGCCCATTCACATAATTTTAATTTGTTTTAAATTTCATTTTATTGCTCTCTTCACGTATGCATTTTGAACAGTATTAGAAAAGTTCTTTCTTTCTTCTTTTCATCTCTGCAAAGTATAATCAATGCTGTGCTTTCACACTCAATAATCCTTCTTGTTAATCCACTTTTATGCAATAAATGAATGTGTATAAGAAGTCGTTGTTCTGTCTCATAATTTCCATGGTTCACAAAACGTCCCTTCAAAGGTAAAGACACTCACGTTTCCTTTTTGGATAAGTAGACTGATAAATTTGAGTATTACTTTATTAATTAGAAATAATAACTAATAATTAAAGTGATAATTTCCTCCTTTGAAGGAGGTGGTGCCCCTACAGGTGAATCTGAAAATTGCAGATTAATAAACTTTATAACTTTGACCAGATCTGAAGGCGAATATCACATATTCAACCCTTCATATGGTTGTTAATTATTAGCCATTCATGCTACACTTAAATATCTTAAAAAGCTTATTTCATGCACTTGAAGCTAAGTCTAAATAAAGGAATCCAATAAAAAAGAAAACGAGGACGGAAGGGATCCAGGTGTTTGAGGAGAAAATCACTCAACTGATCCGATACCTTCAAGAGTTCGTTCTTCTTAGAGAGTGTCTTCTCACAACTTGTGAAATAATCGTTTTCTAAGCTGTTTAGGAAAAAAGAAGTAATAACTGAAAAGTAATAACTGTATGCACTGATAGTGTTATTTCAATCCCTTTGGCAAAAAAAAAAAAAAAAACCTAAGATCTGAGTCACACCTGGATTACCCTGCACCCTTCTCTTCTTCCCTCTTTCTTCTGACAAAAACAAGTTAGAATTCCCCCTCAAGGCCAAAACTCTGCTTCTTTACATCAGTATCAACAGTTATTCAAATGGGGGGTGTTAAGGCGGACAAAGTTCACACGTGTTTTTATGTGGGAGAAGCAGCTATTTTTTAATGTTGAGATTCTGGGTCGATTATTTTTTCTTTGTGTTTACTTAATATACAAGTTGTACTTTTTGTCTTTTTAGAGCAGAGACCTTATATATATTTGTAAGTATTTCTTGATACATGTTAGTGTTTTTCCTGTCCTTTCACCCTCATGGATCAAATCAGATGACCCCAAGTCTGGCTCTGCAGGTTTTCTGAATTTGCATCCAGCTTCACTGGTTCTTCCTCTTTCTTGTTTCTCTGCTGTCCACTCTCTTCTTTACTCTCAAGATGGGTGGGGGTGAGGGGGTGGGGGTCAAGGTAATTCAAGTTGCAGTGTGATTTCTGCTTTTTGCTGTTATGTTAGTGTAATTAAAATGCATTCGCCTGAGCTGAACTGAACAGGTGGAAACTCAGTCACGCTGAAACTCTCTTCATGCTTTTAGCATTTACTGGTTTTCCTGCTGTAACAGTGAGAAGATGATCCAGCTCATCCCAAACAGGATTTCAATTCTTACTGGAATGTTCCTTTTTAGACTCAAGTATTCCAATTGAATTGCATGAAACTGGTTTGAAAAGAAAACACTTTTGGGACATAGTTAATGTTTTTTCTTGACAGTTTGAACAATTCTCTGAGTAATTTATTTATAAGTTGTCTTTTTTGAATATTATATGCATAAATATATTCAAACCTTAACACATTTTTAATGAGTTAGATTTTTTGTCTTTCCTCATGTTTCCTCTCAGCTTGTCCTGCTCTTTCTGCCTCCCTAGATCTTCTCTTTTATCATGTCAATAACAGGCAGATGAATCACTATGTAACTCCTGCTCTCTCACAGCCTCAAACGAATTTAGTGTTTCGCAAATTGTGCTGTCTATGCACTTAAAAACACTCTGTCATTTCCTGCTTTGATGCCACCAAGCGCAGAAGATAATTTCAGTTCTTCATGGCTGCAGCACATCAGTGGTCCTCTGTGCTCAGTCAGTTTTTTTGTCATGTAGGTTATCTGGGCTTTTTCTATGACATGCATGTCACGCGCTAAGTTTTCTGGCAGTGTTTTTGGTCATCATATTGTCAGATCAGATCAGATAGTCAAGCTTCCTCAAGGTGGTGGAGGAACTGTGTGATCCTCTTTTTACATGACTGAGCCAGTTTCAGTCCATATTTTGTTTTAACCTTAGACAAGCAATTCCTAAAATAACCCACTGATTCATGTCATCGCATCCCACACACTGCATGTGAGTGTGTTTTCTGTACTTATCAATTCTAAATGCCAACTCCTAACCAAACATGGTTTTGAAAGTCAGTTTGAGAAAAGCACAAAATTGGGGCAAAACACATTAAAAATATTGAAGGATGTTGCATTCCAGTGCAGTCCAAGACATTTTAATTGTGTCATAACTCAATTTAATATTGGCCAGAATAAGTGACCAATGATTATATGCTAGAGTTTTGATGTATTTCTCCATGAACCTGTAATTGGGTGAGTGTTTAGAGGAAAACTCCTATTTATTGGAAAATACCGTCAGGAGAGCCGGACTAAAGGCAAACCAACTGCCTCAACTGGTTGGGGTCAAAGAGGACAAGAAAGGAGCAAACAGAAAACACCAGAATATTTGGCAAAATACATAAAGACACATTTCTGGCAACAATGACAGAGACTAATGAGTGACAGTGAGGAAAGGTGCCTAAAGAAGTTCCTCTCAGATTGATGTTTTTCTAAGTTCTCCACACAGGTCTGACTATCCTGTGCTACTAAAGCAAACATATGTAAAACTATTAACAATTAGGAAAACAAATAAAGTCAAAAGTAACAGTCTTTTTGACCATTAGAATGCAACTGATGCTTCATTTAAACACATATCTTTAAATGAAGCCCCACTTCCTCCTGCTGCTCCTAAGCTTCTTGACGGAAACTTTTCCACGCTATTTTTGAATTTCTGAGAACTTGCTGGTTCCTTCTGCAGCACATAAAATGGGGTCAGGTGCTCATGTTTGACATGAAGACCAGAAGTGCAACTTCTATTTCAGTCCATTAAAATTAATTGAGTTGAAATTGGAATCAACACGTAGAAGACTTGCACTTTAACTCTAACAGTTTGTTTACAAACCCTTTTTTCAAATGCTTCAAAAAAATTGTCAAAATATTTTTGTCTGGCGTGTGTCATGCCAACATGCAACTTTGACCTAACCTCCCAGCTGGCATAAACCATTAAAGCAGGGATAATAGACTTGCAAATATGACTATTTCATGGAGAGTGATGTGATCCTTCCAGGCTGCCATGAAAACAATAATATGAAGCTGGAATTCTTGTTCTTACGTTGATGCCTGTGGAGGTTTACTGCTCGTCAGCTGAGGAGTCAGCCGAGCATTTTTGACTTTTCCGCATGATGTGCATTGGTAGTTGCAGATCCGGGGTTGTGACGTTACACGGTCTTTCCTTTCATGGCTGAGTTGCTGTTGTTCACAGTTTCACTTCTTAACAGTACTTCTTACAATTGGTGGTGGATGATCTTGCAGGAATGGCATCCCGTGAATCATTCTATTTGCAAGCGTTTGTGCTATTTAAGCCAGGTTTGTTCTCACAAATGCAAATAAGTAGAAGCTGTTTGCATTATTTTCACAGTGGATCTGACAGAAAAGGTTGTTGTCCTTCCTACGAAATGGCATTTGTGTTGCTTAAATATCAAATTAAAGGTGTCAGTAATTTGTTTTTTTTCTAACTTAAAGATAAAGTAATGCGCGAGGATTTAAGCTGTGCTGCAGTCATGTTACTGGTTGCAGACAGATCAATCTTGTGCTTTGTTTAGCTGTCCCCTCCTTCAGGTGTCCTCGCTGATCTCTTTGGCCTGATACTGAGGTAGATTTACTCCACGGTAACTACTGTTTCGACCCTGAAGCCTTTTTACTACTATTACAATAAAAAAATAAGAAAAAGCTGCTAAAAAGTATTTATCCTTGAATGGGAATCTTCGTTATATTAAAGCTGAAGGAGACTTCCTTGTTGTTCAGTAATAAAGTAAAAGAACAGCACCTCCTGCAGGTTCATTAGCACTAAACTTACATCTGAAATGCTTTTTATTTGCTAATACTATAAAAGGTTTTTTATTTTATTTTTTTGTATTATCTGTTAATTTGAAATCCTCAAATCTGCTTGCTTTGTTGCTATCTGTTTATTCATAAATCAGTGATATATATTTATATATATATATATTTTTTTCCTTTTACCTGAACAACTTTAACAAGAAAAACAATATGGTATGAAAAAGTAAGAAAATATATCTAACTGAAAAAAAAAACATTTTTTTTTTAAAACTCATTTATTAGTTAATTACTAATATAGCTAAAACGTGTCCAAAATAGGAGGAGTTTGCTGCTGTATTATTATTATTATTATTATTATTATTTTGCATCTAGAAAGTACATTTTCTTTGTTTTTTTTTTTTTTTTGTATCACAAGTTCTGATTTGCAAGTAGTTTGTTTGGTCCAATAAGTCCAAAAGAACTGCACCAATGTTTGAACTTTCCAAGTTTTTTGGAGAAATTGTTTTATTTTTTTAGGCTACCTTCATTTTTAGTATTTTTAAAAATTACAATGAAATAATTCTACTTTTTAAATGACATTTTATTAGATTGAATATGTATTGCTTAATTTTTGACTGAAACCTCTGTGTAAACCTGAATCTTCTTATGATGGTGCAAGGAAAACAATCAATCCAAAGAAGCCGGATCCTTCCTTTGACCAGCTGCCCTCATAATTAGCATGTGTTTCTTTAATTGCCCCACACGCTTTTACACACATCTAATCACTGACAAATACCCTCAAAGCCACATAAAGGCGATCATAACTGTTTCTGAATAATTAATTGTCAGTGAAATTGTGTGGTTCTAGGGTTTCCAGTTTATCATTGTCCCTGTTTCGGGTCGATGGGTGGCAAGGAAAAAGTGAACTTCTCATCCAGGTTATACTCGACGTGTGCCAGAGCTTCACCTCACACACACTATAAGACCTGTGCTCACTCACTCTTCCTGTGGAAGGGCACGAGGAGCTGCATGAGCTTCATCCACAGCTGAGTGAGACTGCTGGAGCCAGTTCAGAAAACTCTAGATCTTCTAACAAACAGACGCAAGACCATGAAAGGAAGATGCCTCGGGACAGTTTGATCGCCTCTGATAATGACGGTAAGACTAACAAGTGCTTTGAATATAGTTGGCAAATTGACTGTCTCTTCATTATAGTATTGGATGCAATGATTACAAGTGTCAATAGATGAAAAATATTTATCATTCCATGCTGGTATCGATAAATATAAAAACAAATTTGTAGATTCATAGTCAATATTGAGTCATTTGGTAATATATTATATATATATATTATATATATATATATATATATATATATATATATATATATATATTATATATATATATATATTATATATATATATATATATATATATATATATATATATATTTCTGATTCACTGACCTAAAATCATTCCAGAACAATTTAGCCAAAAATTCAACCAGTGCGACTCAGAGATAAATACCTGGTACTGAACAGTGAAGTTTTCCAGATTCCTTGTATTTCTTGTAAGATAATTAGGCGTAAATTAAATATGTGAACAAAAATAAATAAACAAGAATTATAGTAAATCCATTCACATTTTAGTTTCATAAAGTTCAGCCCACTGTTGTTTTCCCACATCAAAATAATACAAAGGGAACATTATTGGAACATTATTCCACACTGTCACATGTTTTTGCCAATTTCAAAAGTGTTTCCACTTATTGGACTGTAATGATGGTTGATTATTTTTTCTTTCAATATTAATATTGAAACAATTTAAATAACAGTAAAGATTGGTCCAATGAACATCTCCCTTCAGACAGATCAATCTGGTTGGATCATAAGAATAGACATCAATTAACTGACTAAACTGATTAATTATACCTCTAATATTTAGAGATATTCTCATCCATTTTCTAATTTGCTTTGTCCCTTTTTGGGGTCATGGGGTGCCAGAGCATAACCCAGGCACTTCTGGAGAAAGGCAGGATACATCCTGGACAGCTCGCCTCACACAAGTCTATCACAGGGCCACAATCACACACCCATACACACTCTTAGTCACACCGAGGGACAATTTTGAGTAACTAATCAACCTATGACACACATTTTTGGATGGTGGGAGGTAGCCAGACTCCCCAGAGAAAACCTATGCATGCAAAGGGAGAACATGCAAACTCCACATAGAAAGGTCCCCCCCATTGATAATTCTGTGTCAGGTCCCCCAGCTGGAACTTGAACCAGGGACCCTCTTACTTTCAATTTGTATCTCACTCTTAAATGCATTTTACGTTCTATCACATTCTCTAAGATTATCTGCAGTCATATTAACCAAACCCTTTTGCTTCCTGCTCATTCTGCTTCTTTCAGGGAACTGGCCCCTGGCCCTTAGCTTTTTGTTCTGTCTCTTCGGTCACCCCGTCTCCCTTCATTAGGCCATTGTTTTTCTTCTTTGTGCCCTTCTGCTGCACCCAGCCGTAATGACCCACAAGCTGCCCACTCCGGTTACACTAAGGACACACATCGAATGGCTGACTACATAAATATCTGTTCAGTCTGTCAGTGCTTCTCTTTGTGGTTCACTGTATCCTGCTTTACAGCAGTATAATAACAGTGACAGTGGCACAATAAGGTAGCTTTGGCCTGGGCAGTGAGGGGGAAGGCACAAAGCTAAAATATGGACAGGACTACAGAAGCTCAGGTCATCACCTGAGAAAGGGTTTGTTTGCTTTGCAGTGATGCAACATTAACAGAGAGGCTGCAGATTTATTTATTTATTTGCCCAAAAAATTGCAATGAATTTAACATATTTTTTTAAATGTATCATGCTAAAAACTAATAATATTAGTTTGAGTTATGACTTTGAGCAAAATCAAGTAAAGCAGACCTCTCAAACTTTGTCCAAACAAACTGTAACACAACAGCAGCTGTCTCAGTGTTCTCACACATGGATTTGAAAAATATGGATTTATTTAGTCTAGTTTTATCCAGGAGGTTCATCATTTGACTTGCAACAAATTTTCTGAATTTAACTGAAAAGGATTTGACTGACCTCCCCAGGGTGCTGCAAGAAAAATGTTGCACTTGGTGTTGAAATTCTGGAAATCTTAACAGACACTTGACAGTAAAAATGTACTGTTCATGTAATGCTGAGAATATAAGCTTGACTTATTTTTTTTAAATGTGAAAAATCTGAAAAAGACAAATTTCTCAAGAGTGTTGTCAGCTTGTTTTCAATGACTAAGTAAACATCCATAATAGCCAAACTTTTCCCATTCTTCATTCCACTTTATTTCGGGCGGAGGAATCTCTTCATAAAGACACTTTGTGGATCTGAAATCACTGATTTTCATCTCAGCAATTTATGATTGCAAACTTCAGTGAGAGAAGGTTACAGATGGCAGTAATGCAGACTCTCTAGGTCAATGTTGGGGTAAAGACTGAGAGAAAAACAAGTTTCTCAATCTACAGGTACATTTTATCACCTGTGGTCATGAATTGTGGGACTTAAGCAAAATAATACATTAACATGCAGCGGCGTGGCTTTATCTGGGAGGATTGCGCTCTCTCATTTGATTCATTTTCATTTGTTTTCTTGGTTTCTCACCTTTTTTTCTGATTTTGTATTTTCCCTCCAGTCAAAAGAGATTTATTTAGCCAATTATCTGTAATTTTCCTCAATAAATTTAATTTTCCTTAAGTGTCTTTTACCAGTTGTTATGTTTTAGTTTGTCCCTTTTCTTCATGGCTTTGTCGCGCTTTTGCTTATTTAGCAAGGTGTAATGTTGAGTCCAGGATCACTGATTTATGACATTATTCTATTTAAGAGACTTGTAAAAGCCAAAAAGCTTGTTTCTTGGTTGATCTGGTAACATTCTCGAGGAGAATGAAGCCATAACATTGATAAATGAACATTTTCAATATTTTACAGATTTACTGAAAATAGTTGTAGTTTAACATTTCATAGGGCTTCCTCATCTCAACTATTTCAAGTTATTCATCTATTAAAGTTGAATTTATGCTGTTTTAAAGACATAATTATATGGAGAACATGACAAAGAACTCAAAGAGATTCTATATTCTCAATTTTGTGTTTTGTTTGTTTTTGTGTTTTGCTTTACTTTTTTTCACAGCTGACATTACTTTGGAGTTTGAAGGTGAGTTGGAATCATATTAAATGAAAGCTGAACTTGACTCTATTGCTTACAAACAACTCAGATTCATTGTTCATTACTGGTTATTGCAAACACATTTTAGCATTGTAGGAAAAATATTTGCCTTATTTTAAAGGAAAGAAACAGGATGTAATAAAAGAAAAATGCTCCTGTGTTTGTTTGTACTTTTCTTGAATGAAATCAGAGCATGTCTTTCATAGGCGGTGAGGAGTTTGAAGGGGGGCACAAAGAGAGAAGACACCGTGAGAAAAGAAGAGATGGAAGCAAAGACAGGAGGAAGAGGGGAAATGGGAGGAGAAGGGAAAGATCCAAATCTGTAGATAGAGAAAACGAGGAGGAAAGAGTTGGAGAAAGAGAGAAGGAAAGGAGAAGAAGAGTCAAAAAGGATCAGGAAGCGAAGAAAAGAGAGAAAGAGGAGGGGGATCGTGCTCAGACGAGAAGTGGAAAAACTGAAAAAGCAAAAAAGAATATTAAAAATGAAAAAAAAAGAAGGTCAGATAAAGAAGGAGAGACAGGAGAAAGAAAAGACAAAGGGAAGAAGAAAGTGGAAAGTGCCAAAAAAGAGAAGGGTGTGAACCACAGGACAAAAGATAAAACTCATGGAGAGAAGAAAAAAAAGCGCAAGAAGGTTTTAGAAACAAGGTAAGGCTTTGGAAGTGTGACTTATGCATCTGTAGATGTGGCATATCGTGAACATCACAGCTCTATAACACCTCAGCTCAGAACAAGAGACGAGTGAGGACAACTCAGAGGATAAAGAAGACAGTGAGGAAGAGGAGGTAAAGCCTGAGAGTCTGTCTCCAGAGGAGCTGGAGAAGCTGAAGGAGGCAGTGGACGACAAGAAAAAGCTGATCCAAAGTTTGAGGGGTAAACCCTGGCCAATGAAGAAGAAGCTTGTTACTTTGCGGTACGTTTCTTTCTCAAAGAAAAAACAAAAAATTGTTCCGATGTGCATGTGAACTTAAGATTCATTTTACTCAAAGGCACACACTCTTGCAGGGAGTCTCAGGAGTTTCTGGAGAAATACGAGGGAGCTCTGGGGAAAGGAAAAGGCAGGAAACTCTATGCATACAAAGTCATGATGATGAAGGCGAGTGGAAACTGACTTTACTACAACCTGCAATATTAGACTAATCAATAATTTTGTAATTTCTGTAATCAGAAGTGGATGAAGTTCCAGCGAGACTTTGAAAACTTCAAAACTGCCTGCATTCCGTGGGAAATGAAAATCAAAGAGATAGAAAGTAGGTTTTGGTTAAAATGTTACTTTTAAAGCATTATGAAACAGAAACATTGCGATGGTTTCTAACATTGTAATATATTTTTGTCCCACTGTGTGTTGTGATCAGTAACAGGATTTCATGTTCTACTTTGAAGCTTAGATCTTCTAAAAACATATTTTTTATGTTGATTCCTCAGGTCATTTTGGCTCCTCGGTTGCCTCATACTTCATCTTCTTAAGGTGGATGTATGGCATCAACATGATCTTATTTGGTCTGACCTTCGGCTTGGTTATGGTTCCAGAGGTATACAGCAAAATTGTTTACTGTCTTTCTGATGAGGGCAAATTAACCCGTTTGTGCTGCTTCCTTTTAAAAGGCATTGATGGGGCGACCGTATGGCAGCATCCCAAGAAAGACTGTACCCAGAGCTGAGGAGGCCTCTGCCATGGACTTTGCTGTCCTTTGGGACTTTGGAGTCAGTTGTAAACCATAGCTATCAAATTTTCATGTTTTTGATATTTGTTTAGTCTTAAATCATTTTCTTTCTTAAGACTTGTTTTGCAAAATTCTGAAACTGTCCCTCCTTCTATCTCCACAGGGTTATGCCCAATATTCTGTCCTCTTCTATGGTTTCTACAGCAACCAGCGTGCCATTGGTTGGCTCAAGTTCCGCATGCCTTTGTCTTATTTCTTAGTTGGTGTGGGAACAGTGGCTTACAGCTATATGGTTGTTATAAGAACGTGAGTGATTTTTTTTTTTTTGTTTTTTTTTTTTTTTATCAAAATCATGGTGTTATAGTTATACATTTCTCAGAGTAATACTGCATTTGTGCTCTAAAAAAAGGATGGCTCGTAACGCAAACGAGTCCGGAGTTGGAGATGACAACAGTTTCAACTTCAGCTGGAAGATGTTTACCAGCTGGGATTATCTGATAGGGAACCCCGAAACAGCAGACAATAAGTTTGCCTCCATCACCACTAGCTTTAAGGTCAGTGCTTCTGAATGGTGGGTTCTTTGTTAAGCAGTTGACATTTTGCAGAAAATCTTCTCCGCAATGTCTCCAGGAGGCGATATTAGAGGAGCAAGAAAGTCGAAAGGATGACAACATCCATCTGACTCGCTTCCTGAGAGTGCTGGCAAACTTTCTGGTTTTGTGCTGCTTGGCTGGAAGCGGATATCTTATTTATTTTGTCGTGCGGCGCTCTCAAAAGTTTGCTCTGGATGGTTTGGAAAATCACACCTGGTGGGAAAGAAATGAGGTGCAGACAGAGTTCACAATTTAAATAAAACTATTAGTAATTATTTATGTTTTTGCTTCTTGTGGGCAGTGGCGGACCTGGCAGTTTGGAGCCTCAGTCAAAAAATAAAATAGGGCTCTTTGCAGTGGTTGTATTAATCTTAAAAAAATGTCAAATTAATGTTTTCTTTGGTCCACTAGTAGACAGTATCAATGTCAAGAATCCAAATGTTTTGATGAGCATTTAAAAACTGAAAACATTTAAAAACTGAACAGGAAATGCGCAAGAAAACGATCATTTTGAGGATACAAATGAAATGATTCGGATTAAATATATAAGTTTATGGAACAGGTTAGTGGAAACCCATTTATTTTATTATTAGTAGCAATCTGGTAAAACAAAATTTTCTGTTGGCTAACTTGCTATTAACTGTGATTTATATTGTATGAATTGTATTACATTGGGCTCCTCTCTCAGTTGGTACAAAGCAGCTTGAAGACTCAAACAGACAAAAGTTTTCTGTATCATGAAGGTCATTGTGCTGTCGCAAACATTTCCGTGCAATTTGCTACGGGGCAGTTAAAAGTTGAAAAAAAACAGGCCTGAGCAAAGATAATTTGTTAGAATCTCAGAAAATAATATTATCTTTTCGTTATAAGTGTTCTATAAAATTATTATTTTTTTTTTTTTGCATTTTACAGCAGAGATTGAACAACAAAGATCAGACAAAACAATAAAGTTGCAATGAAATCCTTGGTAACAAAAAAAAAAAAAAAAACTTATCTAAAATGTTGATTGATGTTTGATGAATAAACCAACATTTCGATCTTAGATACAAGCTGCACTTACTTTAGGAACTATTCCACTTTGACATATTGCTTTTAATAGATCTTGTATGTTCTGGAGGGCTTTAAAGAAATGTTTCCAAGGAGAAAAACTACTACTACTGTTTGGTAACATTTGATTTACGTTTTAAACATTAATGTAATAACATGAACTGTATTTTCTTTCACTCAAATTAGTGAAAAAAGATATGCTATTCCACATACAAACTACATAAAAAATTAAATTCTTGAGCTAGTTGTGTTTCCTCCACTCAGGTGAACATGGTCATGTCACTACTGGGGATGTTCTGCCCCATGCTTTTTGATGTCATCAGCACCCTGGAGAACTACCATCCACGTGTTGCCCTGCAGTGGCAGCTGGGTCGCATCTTCGCTCTCTTTTTGGGAAACCTGTACACCTTTATCATTGCACTCATGGATGAGATTAATGTAAAAGTAAGTCTTTTTGTATGAATAAATATTGTTTCAGAATTATTTATGCAAATTTGATTGTTTTTCTTTTCTAGAGGGAGGAGGAAAAGATAGTTAAGTTTAACATTACCATGTGGGAAGCAAGTCTTTATAATGGTACGGTATCAGAAAACTTCACCGCTCCACCCATCACCATCCACCCTGCTGATGTGCCCCGAGGACCCTGCTGGGAGACCATGGTAGGCCAGGTCAGTGCACACGTGTGTGGAGAGAGAGAAGAAACAAGTTAAACCACAGATATTCATGCATGCAAAAGAATGTTGTTGGGATACATTAATATATAAACAAGCTTTTCTTTGTGTTTTTATATTTATTCTACATTTATTACCACAGTAACTTTTCAAAAACCTTATTTTCTTGAGTCTCCGACCATTACTTTCTAATTTATGTTTAATTCTATCTACAATAATGAGTGGTTCCCTGTTCCTTTACAATTTTTATACAGTTTCTTGTGGATAATCAGATGACTAATTATAGTAGTTTTTTGTGTTTGAACTAAGAAACCTACATTTGGTGGTGTTCACAAAGCTGGATTTTTTCTTTTCTTTTTGTTTATTAATGTGAGATAGAGAAAAAAAGTGTATTAATGCCTTTATTACTTAAGTAAAAGGGACATTTTCCCTTAATGGGATCAATAAAGTTCTATTCTATTCTATTCTATTCTATTCTATTCTATTCTATTCTATTCTATTCTATTCTATTCTATTCTATTCGATCTGTGTTATCTTTTAAAACTGCTGGGTTTGTAGCTCACATTTGATCAATTCAGCAAAATTAACACTTGAGATAAATCTATCCACTCCATATTCACTTGAAGTTGGGAAAATATTATGTTTAGATGTTTGTTTAGTCATATTTAATTGAGGTGTTTTTGCAGGAGTTTGTTCGGCTGATCATCTCTGATACCATGACGACTTACATCACACTACTGATTGGGGATTTCTTACGGGCCGTTCTTGTACGTTTTCTGAACCACTGCTGGTGCTGGGACCTTGAAGCTGGATTTGTAAGTTCTTTCCTCCATTCATGTTCAAATGTGTCATCCGTCTTTTGAGTTTATTTGAAATATTGAAAAAACTGAATGCTGTGTTTGAAGCCATCCTACTCTGAGTTTGACGTCAGCGGGAACGTCCTGGGCCTCATCTTCAATCAGGGAATGATATGGCAAGAGTACATTTTATGCCTCACTCAGTAATTCTGAACCATGCACTAACTCAGCTGGTGTGGAGGAATGTCACATAACACAAAATGTTTTGCTTGCCTGCAGGATGGGAGCCTTCTACGCTCCCTGCCTGCCCGCCTTAAACGTCCTGCGGCTGCATGTGTCCATGTACCTGCAGTGCTGGGCTGTGATGTGCTGCAATGTGCCACAAGAGCGAGTCTTCAAAGCGTCGGGCTCTAACAACTTCTACATGGCCATGCTGCTGGTCATTCTCTTCCTCTCTACTCTACCTGCTATCTACACTATTGTCACTATCCCTCCTTCCTTTGACTGTGGACCCTTCAGGTATCAATGACAACTTCATTATATGTTAGAGATTGCATGTTGAGTTTCCATGATGTTTATCTCCTCACAAGCGGCAAGAACCGGATGTTTGATGTGATCCATGAGACGTTGGAGTCTGATTTTCCAGCCTGGTTTAGTAAAGTGTTCAGCTATGCTTCCAACCCTGGGCTGGTGCTGCCCTTCATATTACTTATGGTGTGAGTCAGCGGAATAGTTTAAGACTCCTTTTCTTTGGATTAATATATTTTAGTGGAAGGGTTTTATGGCTTCTGTTTATATTAATATGTCAATATTTTTCTCAGATTGGCCATATACTATCTACAATCTACATCTAAAAGCTACAAAGAAGCAAACGTGGAACTGAAGAAAAAACTTCAAACGGTAATCTATATATTGAAAATTATTCTGCTTTTACCAACCACAGTCAACAATTTGCAGAATTTTTTGTGGTCAAACAGCAAACATAGCACTACAGCGGCTGTGCTAGTGTGATTGCTCCAGCAGAGAGCAGCAAAGGATAATGACCTGTGCTTTTTCTCAAAGCAAAATGAGGAAAACAAGAAGAAAAACAAGAAAGCAGCACAAAAAGCACTAATGGATCTGGAAGAGGCAAGAAAGATTGCATTAGAGTCTGCAGGCCATCAGAGGAACAACAATGCTTCATTCCAGGGTCAGGAGGGTAAGATCTTAAATGACCTAATGAAAAATGAATACATAGAAAATGCAAGAGTTTTTAATTCTGCAACCATGTTGAATGGGAAGTAAAGTAATAGCAACTTTTTGAGGGAGGAAATAAAAAGGTTTTATATTTTGTTTATAAAAGGGTTAAAAACATGTTCAAGCGTATCAATCAAAACCAGAGTTCTTTCCTTCTTTCAGTGAATAAATACTTGAAAACTTGGCTTGACCAGAGTATAATTCGTACCAAAGTATATGTCACACCAGAGTATATGTTGCACCAGAGCATAGCTTGCACCAGAGTATAATTTGCACCAGAGAATATGTCGCACCGGAGTACATGATGCAGAAACAAAAATGTCAAGAAGAAAACCTAAAGTATGTTGCTCCGGAGTAGGAACGTTAGAACAAATCCCCCAGAGCCAGTATAACGCCTTACACATCAAACTTGCATCTACTGCCTCTTTTTTAATACGCAGTGTTTATAAGCAGAAAAAAAGGTTAAAGGGCAACCGGTTCTTAGTGAGAAAATAATGAATTTATTTATTACACTTACGTTTAAAAACAAATCCCAAATAAGTCGCTCCTGAATCTAAGTTGTTTCACTGGCTTAACTATGACAAAACTTGTCACTTATACTCGGAAAAATACTGTAGATTCTTATTTTTGGTTGCTTCAAACTGTTCGGGCCCTAAATGTCCAATTGTACCTACTGTGGAAAATTACTCTCACCTGATATTTTAATAAAAACATTATTTAGATTCTCATTCCGGTTACTCTAATTACTTGGAAAAATACTTGAAAAAAGAATGAAATCTGGCCAAATTTAAATAAATAAAGATGTTTTTACACTGACATTCAGCTGATTGGAAAGACAGTTGTCATGGGTTTTATTATAATAAGAATATACGCTACCCTCATCATTTCAGCCAGAGAGGTGCAACCAGCCACAAGAGTCCCAAGAACCATCAACCACAGGAGCCACGGGAACCCGGGATATCTGCCCAATTTCCCTCTGCAAAACGAAGCCATGATCCGCCGGGTACCGAGCCTACAGAGACACTGAATGAATGTAAAGGAACGCACAGCAAAGCACTTTACAGAGAGACTCAAGTTTGGATTAAATGAAAGAAATGAGTATGATGTTCATTTGTGCATTCTTTTCTAAATATACAATAATGTGTTCAAAGATCTTAAAGCAAAGTAGATTTGCAACTTTTTATTTATTTAAAAACATTAACATCAACATTTTTTAGTACACTGAGATTAATGTATTTTATTTCTGCATATAATTTGTCTACCACAAAGTTTAAAGTCATTTGTCAAAAACTGCTTAATTTTCATAAAGTGTTGGAGCTTCAAACACAGCGTCTGATCAGTTATTCACCCTTTAAAATGGAAGCAGTTTAATGAGTACAAAACAGTCATTTAAATTCTCATTGTGTATCTGAGATGTCTGATAAAAAAACGTTGAACGTATCATGTGTCTCGGTGTTTGATTGGACTGTGTGCTGTTGGGCATGAAGGGAAGATCCTATCAAGCAACCCATTATTGACTGATCTGATTACGCACATGATTCTCTACCTGCTCTGAGACATTTAATCAAAGGAGCAATTCTAAAGGGTGTTACTAACAGGAAATTGTGTATCCCTTTAAGGTTGTAAGAATGTTAAAAACATTACTAAGATTTTAATTTTTTTTAGGTTTGTAAACTTCAACCCTTAAGGGGTTAATTGAAAATGGTGATAAGAGACACTTTTTTTAACACACTTAAGGCCAGTGGCACATACTTTTTACTATATATTTGAATTCTTAAAGTTCGACTCAGAAGTTCATCATAAATTTGCCTCTGAGTTAGCGCGGAGTAAGCCTATCCTCATTTCCCATCATCCTTTTGCTTGCACTCTCTACCACAAACTTATAACCCCTCACAACCCCAAGATAACCTACTGGTGCGAAAGAGTCATTTTCATGTTTTAAATAAAACATTTTATTCAACATTTATTAAAGCAATCAAAGTTATCAGAAATAAATTTAAAAAAAAACTTAAATCTACAAAAAGTTTAAAAGTAAACTTAGATTTGTTTAGTTTTGACAAAATCCTTGGATAATGCAACTGTGGGTGTGAAATTTGGTTGAAGTTTTATGAGGTGGGAATGTAGAAAAATGGCATTGTAAATACAAAAAACATTGTTTAGTGAGAATAAAATAACACATCCTTAAAGTTTATCCAACACTTTCAAAAAACATTAGGTAATACCTTAATGTGTATTTTCTCTTCTCCAGAGTATCTTTTCACATTTTGATTGACAAGCCCATTGTCCTGTAGTCTGTTCTTTTCCGGGCCTTCTAATTAACATCTAATGCCTCGGTGTCTTTGACTGTCGTCAAGGATCCCAGTATTCAGCAGCTTAAACAGATGCACACCGGTTCCTGTGTTTGACTGTGTGTACCTGTGTGTGTGCGTCCGTGTGGCTTTGTATACTGGGCTTTTGGCATTGTATCCTCAGAGTGATTAAGCTGCCGGTACTGAGTGACTCATAGGTCGGGTTAAATGACATCAGCGGACTCACAGGAGAAGAAGAACATATGAGGACATCAGAAAAATGCCACCAAAAAGGAAAAATAGCACCATAATACGGGTTGAAGATGGTGAGAAAGATATTTTTTGTCTTATTCTACTAATTGAAGTCTTTATAAGAATGTGGACATAACCTCATTCAATTAAAGTTTTTTTTCTGTTTAAATGTTTTGTGGTGACTTGTGTATTTCAGTTGGAATGGATGTGGATGCTGAGTTTGACAGTGGTAGTGAAGGTGAGTTATTTAAACAACAATACATAAACTTTTATCGGTTGCAAGTTTGAGCTTTTTCTTGAACATTCCTGTGTGCTTTCTTCAGATGAGGCCAGGAGAAAAAGGATTCAAAACAGAAGAGCTAAATCACAACGCAAGGCCAAGCCGACAATTGAGGAAGAAGAGGATGAGGATGAAGATGAGGATGAGGATAAGGCACCGCGGGGCAGAGGACGGAGGAAGAGGCCCAAACCCATAGATAGTGACCAGGATGAGGAGGATGAAGACAAGGGCAAACGACAAACAGCAAGAAGAGGAAGAACCTCTAAGAAGAAAAGTGATAAGGAGGACAGCAATGATGAGAGTGAAAAAGAGAAAGGGAGCAGGAGGCAAACAAGAGGCAAAGCCACGTCCAAAACAAAGAAAGAGGAGCAGAATAAGGATAAAAAGGAAAATGCAAAAGGAAAAGTGGAGGAAAGTAAGGACAAAAAGAATAAGAAGCGGAACAGGTGCAGTACTCGGCATGCCGTAACCCTTTTCATCTGTCTCCATACACCCTCATGAATGACTTTCATTTATTTGCGCGTTTATGGTCAATGTCAAAATGGTCAAAATCTTTGGATAATGAAGAAATGGCAGTTTAGCACTCATTTTTCCAATACATTTGATATTTTATTTAGGCAAAAATGCATGTAAAAAATCAGAAAATTTGAAAAAAAATTCAGGAAAGGGACAATAAAATGCAATTGTTTCATGGTTTGGGTTGTCAATGGATGATGCAAGCTCTTTGCTCATACATTATTTAAATCTGAGTAGAGACTATAAGGAGAATACTCCTAAGAGGAAAAAAGTACTTCCAAGCACTGTTTCAGTGACATCTTTCTGATAGGAGAGTGAAAACTTGCAATCAAAACAACATGGAAGGGCTGAAAATGTGGGTTCCAGTCGTTAATGTACCATATATATATATATATATATATATATATATATATATATATGCCAATTAATGAGGAAAAAGAAAGAAAACATAAAAAATAAACAAAAGAAAGGCTCAAAATCAGGATAAAAAAGCCAGTCAAAGTTAGCTAAAGTTTTAAATTGTAAAACTGACTTTTTAAGGACAATTTTTTGAGCCATTTACGGTGTCGAATAAAGTGCTAGTATGTATAGCATTAACAATGATACAATATAGTATGTCATGTATTTATATTAAAAAAGTTATTTTGGACTCTATCATTTTTTAGTGGAAAACCATAAAAATAAGACTGTCTTGGAGATTTTTTTTATTGACATTGAGTTTCCGAAAACCAAGTCACACCAAAATGAATGTTTTGGAGTAAAACCTTTTCCTAGTTGGATAAAGCATTTATACTTTAAGGTGTGTTTTCAATCTTTTTCAACTATTGAACAAATAAGCACATTTAAAAAAGGTCAAAACTAATATTAAAACAGAATCATTTTGATTCTTGAAACTATTATTTTAAATGTTTGTTTGTTGATTAGGCCACTAAGTTAGAATCTCGGTAACTTTATTGATGCCAGTGCTATCAGCATGAAATATCAGATTCTAGGAAGGATACTTTACTTGCTTGAGTGATTTTTTTGATTTGAGAAAAAAAATGGATGCCTGCTACAAGTGTTGTGTGATATCCATCAATTTATTAGTCATTTTAGGTGCTGAGGTTTACTTATTTGTTTCAACTTACAATAGAGGAAAGTGACACATGTTCTCCTTCTCTCAGCTCTTCCGACTCTCACAGCTCTGACAGTGAGAATGAGGAAGACCAGCTGTCAGAGGGAGAGATCGAGGCCCTGAAGGAGCAGGTGGAGGAGAAGAAGAAACTGATCGCCACTCTGAGGAACAAACCCTGGCGAATGAAGAAGAGACTTATCATTCTGAAGTAAACACAAATCAGTCGCGGCTTCTAAAACCGTTTTCATTTGTGGGTGGCTTTGGCTCTTGAATGAACTCTGCGTAAATGCAAATGCAGGTGGAGGTCAGATAAAGACAGGGGCAAATCAGTGGGTATGTTTCTCCATGAACAGATCAATGTAGACAAGTTCCTGATAAGAATGGGATCGCTGAGCTGCTTTTACTTTTTCATGAGCCTGACACTGTTTAATGAATGTTGTTGTGGCTGATTAGCTTGTTTCTTGTTGGCAGATCGTCCCTCTGATTCTCAGAACATGTGTAAGACATCATCATCTGTAAACAAACCCGCCGCTTGGTTTAGCTGTTCAAGTCCAGACTTAAACTCAATGGGTGTATTCTTTAAAGCAGGGACACAGCGTTTGATTTATTTCTCTGAGGGCTTTTTTGTTTGTTTGTTTTTTGTGAAAACTCACACAGGGAAGCTCAGGAGTTTGTAGAAAAATTTGAAGGAGCCCTTGGTAAAGGAAAAGGTCGAAAGCTCTACGCATTCAAGGTCATGATGACCAAGGTAATAAGCTCGTTTACATTCATGATTGTATTTATTATTTATCTTTTTTAAAATTTTGAATTTGGTTATCAGTTCTGTGATGAGCGTACACATATTTTTTTTCCCTACAGAAATTTATCAAGTTTAAACGTGATTTTGAGAACTTCAAAACAGCTTGTATTCCCTGGGAGAGGAAGATAAAGGAAGTGGAAAGTAGGTAACGCAATGAAATAATGCATATACTACAAATACAAGAAGAAGTCTTTTCCAGATTAATAAAGTTCTTTATTCACCTAAAGGTCACTTTGGGTCATCCGTGGCATCCTACTTCCTTTTTCTGAGGTGGATGTATGGTTTGAATCTGATCCTATTTGGGCTCATGTTCGGCCTGGTGGTTCTCCCTGAGGTGCAGTTCTTCTCTCACAGTCCATTTAAGCACATGTAACTGTGTCTGAAAATTTGAGCTTTTCACCTTCAACCCTCTTGTTTGTTTGTGTTTAGATTATGATGGGTCTTCCATATGGCTCTATTCCGAGGAAAACTGTGCCTAGAGATGAGCAGGAGACAGCCATGGACTACTCTGTGCTCTTTGATTTTGGTGTGAGGGTCTCAGCTTCAAAGGAACAGAAACAATTGATAAAATTGTGATCAAACATAGATTTGGATTTTTACTCTCAGTTTATTTCACTCATCTACATGTGTCTTCCTGTTTCTCAACAGGGATATGCTAAATATTCCTTCATGTTCTATGGGTACTACAACAATGAGCGAACTGTCGGGGTGCTGAAGTTCAGGCTCCCTCTGTCCTACCTGCTTACTGGTGTTGGAATATTTGGATACAGCTTGATGGTTGTCATTAGAATGTATGCACTAAACAGAAAAGCAGACGGTTAATGTGCATCTCATCAGGATGTTGACAAGCGTTTGTTCTCTCAAGGATGGCTCGTAACTCAAACGAAGGCGGAGATGGTGGAGATGAAGGACAATTCACCTTCAGCTGGAAGATGTTCACCAGCTGGGATTTCCTGATAGGAAACCCAGAGACTGCGGACAATAAGTACGCCTCCATCACTACAAGCTTCAAGGTTAGCATGAGGAGAATGAATGTGTTTGGGTATTTTTGTTGGATGATGACCACAGAGCCTGTAAAGATATCAAATATCTTTCTGTTTTTTTTTGGATATTTGAAAAATGGCTTGCATTGTTCGGATGTGTTTGATTTTAAACTTCCAAAAGACAAAATTATTTCCATGAAAGGCAAAACCAACAGAGTACAGAGCAAAACAATAACAGAGAACATGGATCTGGTCACTTAACTTTGTGCTATCCTGTACATGTTAAGGGGTGATCGGGAACCCACAAGACACCGGGCTGAATTTTTTTTTTCACTGATTTTTGATTTTAACTGAATCACATAAAATCCTTATCCTAATCCACATAAAATTTGTCATGTGAGGGATAACACGTCAGTGATGGCACAATGGTTAAAACAGAGGTAAACTAAGTAGACAACACTCTGGTGTTTTCTGATAGTTTCCTGCATAAAACTCTCCTTTGTAATCCCACTATTCAGATGGTTTTCTGATAGTTTAGGTCAAATAAGCTCACAACTGGATAATAAACAAATAGATTAATAACTACCAACATTTTACCATTCAAATTTCATGGCTTTAGCTTCCTTTCTATCAGCTGGTATTTTCTATTTGAAGCTATTATTTTAGCTTTGATTAGGTTTATTTTGCCCAGGAGAGCTTAACACATAAAGACCCAAAACCATTTTTTTTTTACAAAAAATACAATTATATGGAATTTAAAACAAACCAAGTAGATCACCAGATGCATTTCTGATGTTTTTTGTGACATTGACGTCCCCATGGGTTTTTCTTGAGAATTAAAAAAAAAAAAAAAAAGCTGTTAAAATGAACCAGAATATAGCATATCTTTTCTTTCACTGCGCTATGTATTACTCTTAGTTAACTGTAATAGTATTTTTTCTTCAACCATGACACATAATTTTCAGTTCTGATCAGATTCTGACCTTCATTTTTTACTACCATGACCTTTGTTTAAGCTAAAAAGAAAAAGTGGAACAATAATTTCGTTCTTTTGAAATGAGTCTGCAAATAACACCGACAACATGCATCAAAATGCATAGTTTTAGATCATGACTGATTTCTACTGCTGTTTCACAATATTGTTTACCCACTTAAAAACTGTAGGAGTCCATTGTGGATGAACAAGAGAACCAGAAAGATGAAAACATACATCTTCGACGGTTCCTGCGAGTCCTGGCAAACTTCATGATTCTGTGTTGTCTTGGTGGCAGCGGATATCTTATCTATTTTGTGGTGAAACGGTCACAGGACTTTGCAAAGTTGGATCCAAGATCTCTAACATGGTTTCAGAAAAATGAGGTATGTTTTGAACACTTCTTTGAAGATATGTATGTACAGCATGTCATTGTATATTTAAATGTAAGAATATTTAAGAAAAAAATCTAAAAAAAAGCATTTGTTGTCACCAATTCTGTAAGTGTTACGGCTTGAAAAGGTGGGACGTCTGCAATGCTCATCTAAGGAATACTTGTAGACAGAGTGTAAATAATCCAGGGAATCACACTGGATGTTTTTAAATAACTTATTTTTATCATGGTGCAGAAAATAAGTATTTGGTCAACAACAAAAGTTTATCTCAATACTTAGTTATTTAACCCTGGTTAGTAATGACAGAAATCAAGCGTTTCTTGTTGGTCAGCTGGTTTCCATGCAGATCTTCTCTAGAGCTGATGTTTCAGGGCTCAAGCTGACTGATAAATACTTTTCTGCCCCACTGTAATTGCAAATATTTTTTGATTTCTTAACAAAATTAATGCTTTTTTAAGCAAAATTCTCTTCAGTTGAAAACCATTAAGTGTGAGATTTTATTGTAAGAGTTATCATACAAAGAGCTTTTAAATAAAAGATAGAAGAAAATGGTAACTCCTCTTGTTCATGTCATCAGGTGGAGTTTGTGATGTCTCTGCTGGGACTGGTGTGTCCTCCTCTGTTTGAAACTATCGCAGAGTTGGAAGATTATCATCCTCGTATTGCTCTGAAGTGGCAGCTGGGACGAATCTTTGCCCTTTTCCTTGGAAATCTGTACACATTCCTTTTTGCCCTCTTTGATGAAGTTAATGCCAAGGTATGCCAGATAAACAAGCAAAAAAAAAAAAAACTATTTTAAATGAAGTAAAGTTTTATTATAATTTTATTTTAAAACAATCTTAGTATTTTTAATATTTTAGATGACACAAAAACACAGTTAAAAACATACAATATTCCATTGTACATTTAAAACTTTACCTTAAGACAAATAAAATGTTTGATCTTTTCAATCAGTCATTATTTAATAGTTTAGGCTAAAATGGTCTCATAATTGATCCCTTTAGAACATATCTGAACCAGTGGACATTGGAACCTTCTCTGCACTGATGGTTGTTGACATACCTCTGAACATTATAATATTAGTTCTGACCACTTAGCAAAAATGTGACATTAATTTATACTTTTAAAAGCTGTAAACTTACATGATTGGCAATACCGAAATTCTTATAAAATATTTTTTACAGGTAGTGATGTATTTCCATTTGACTTTTGGTTACTGATAGGTGTAATTCGTGTTAAATAAATGTTAAATGTACTTCAACAATGGACTCCACGTATGACAAGATTGCTTAAAATTGATTTATTAAATAGCTATAAAAAATCAAATACTGTATCTTGAAGTTAGTAATTAAAAATGTCCTTTTTCCACAATAGTATATCAATCATCATCATTTCAAACAATTCAACAAATCAACACTTTTTCCCATTTATATCTTTGATTTATTCTCTGTTCTTTTACTATAGATGCTTGATGAGAAAGCGGTCAAAAATGCCTCTGAATGGGCTTTTCACGAGTACTATGCCAACTACAGCTCCTTCTATAACACAACAGATGTGCCTCCTCTACATATCCCTCCAGCTGATGTTGTGCGAGGACCCTGCTGGGAGACGGCAGTTGGAATCGTCCGTGCAAGATTATGAAACAGAGACTTGCTTTGAAAAAAATAATTACTTTTATCTGATTGTTAAGAGACTCTAATTTTGCATGTTTGGTTTGCTTGTGTGTGCTTTTCCCCTGTCTTTTAGGAGTTTGTAAAGTTGACGGTGTCAGATGTGCAGGTTACCTTTTTGACTATTTTGATTGGGGACTTTGCACGAGCTGTAATTGTCCGTTTCCTTAACTACTGCTGGTGTTGGGACCTGGAAGCTGGATTTGTGAGTTCAAAGACTTAATGTAGTGTGTGCGCGTCATGCTTTTCCATGCATTCATTATGCATGTTGATTTTTATTTATTTTGAAAAGAAATATGTTTAATTTTACGATATAATCAGTCCCCACTTATGCTTTTAGGAATCTGCAGCTTGTCTCTCTATCCATGATGCTAAATGTAAACTTCACCCAGTTACAGTTGGTGCGGTAAACATTAATGTAGAACTGGTTTTCCATTATGTAACTCATCTATCAGGCACCATGTAGGAAGAGCATGACAAGATCCAGATCAACCTGATATCAAACCCTGAGGGAAACCATAGAAGGAGACAAGAACTTTAATTACAGGAGCACAAAGAGTGCAAGGTGTATTGATTGCTGCTTAATAATACAATGGAACATGTTAATAATACGGTTGTGTTTATTTTAGCCATCCTATGGAGAGTTTGACATCAGTGGAAATGTGCTTGGCCTTGTCTTTAATCAAGGGATGATTTGGTGAGTTCCTGTAAGCTTATTTAATTTTTTTAAATTTATTTTTACACTGAACGTCAAAGGAATCTGGAAAAGTAGGCTTAGTGCTTAAATTAAGAAAAAAACAAGTGGTTAAAGTGCCATTTCAGAGTTCTTTTGATCTATTCTGAAACCGTTTCTAGTGGCCATTTAATTGTAATTGTAATTTTTTTTTTTTTTAGTAAATAAAAAAGACTGTGTTGTTTTCTAGGACATAGATTCTAAAGCGTGGCAGTAGTTCATTAGAAACTAGCTTCTGAGTTTTGGGCTGGGCTGTTGCCACAGAGTAAGACTTCTTTCATTTCCCATCATCCCTTTGTTTACAATCTCTCCCCCTTGCTTACAGTCCCTCACAACTTAACTTTAACGGTGCAACAAAACTGGCAAGCACAGCCAGAGCTATCCAGCCGTACAGTTTTGAACTAGATGTCAGCTCAAACGAGGAAAGCAAAGACGTTCATGGATCTATTTATCTGCAAGTGGATGCATCAGAATGGAGCATGGCAGAGAAATTGTGGCCTGCCGTTTGCAGCCCCACGTCACTGCTTCAAGCTTTTTTTAGCGGCATTTATTTGTCTGCTCCTCATTCACAAATGATTGAATGAAGAATTACTCAAAAATGCTATTTAAGCTCAATTTTCTTTACACTGTGGGAAAAATCCCATAAGAACATGTCAATAACACCAAAAACATGCTTTTATTGGAGTGTCTCCTTAAATAAAGCATCCAAAGTGGTTGATGTTAAAGACATTTTTTTCTCCTGTCATCTCCAGGATGGGGGTGTTTTATGCTCCAGGCCTGATGGGTGTGAATGTGCTCCGCCTCCTGACATCTATGTACTTCCAGTGCTGGGCAGTGATGTCCTCTAACGTTCCTCACGAGCGAGTTTTCAAAGCCTCGCGGTCCAACAACTTCTATATGGCCTTGCTGCTGCTGGTGCTCTTCCTCAGTTTGCTTCCTGTAATCTACTCAATCATGACCCTACCTCCATCATTTGACTGTGGACCATTCAGGTCAGTAGATCAGAACTGGGGGACAAAGTAAGACAAAATGTGAAGCATCCTTGTGATTGGAAATTTAGAAATGCTCATTACAAATTTCACAGCATGGACCATGTTATGTATTTAGCTGAGTCACATTGGGTCGGGTAACATCCAGGTTAATGAGGCGTTCAGGAACCAAGACATCGTGATGGGTGGTTAGATAACAGAACGAGCACGCCTGTCACTCATACTGACATCAAAACCGAAAGGTCTCATGTTCTAAATTTAGAAAGTGATAACCGCTTTCACAACCCCAATGCTGTAAGGTGGAGCCAGGACTACATGTCAGGTAGAGAAATCACCCTTAATCCTCTCCGGCAAAGTGGGAAGTCTCCCTCTAGATCAGGGGTTTCAAACTCAATCCCACAGAGGTCCAAAACACACCTTAGGTCACAGGCCGTACAGGACAAACATTTATTGAACACATTAAAACTAAATTTTAAAAGGTTAACATTTTAACTTTTAGATTACTATGAAAACAAAGGCAGGAATATTATTCCTTAAACCTTAAATAACTTTAAATATTTTACTAAATATATATTTTTTCCAAATTATACAAGTTAGAAATAAGAGCAAAATAACATTTGTCTATTAATAATAATAAAGTAAAATGATCAGGAGGGCCAGATATAATTACCCGGAGGGTTGGATCCGGCCCCCGGGTCTTGACACATGAGCGAGATTTTTGTAGCATTTTTAGAAACAATTAAACTTGATCAATTTAGTACAATTACTTGATTAATTTTTGAAAGTTCTCTTTATGATCAGTGATTTTAGATGTATGTAACTCAAAAAAGCAATAGCAATACTACAATTTTCCAATAATAACCCATTGAGAGGATTAAAAAAGAGAATGTATGTATTCTAATTTACTATATTTTATCTTAACAAACCTCTTGTTTTTACTATCTTTTTCTCCAGTGGACAGGACAGGATGTATGATGTGGTTTTGGAAACTATTAGCCGGGATCTGCCTGCTTTCATAGGGAACATTTTAACTTACGCAAGCAACCCTGGACTCATCATGCCTGCAATCCTCTTAATGGTGTAAGTACCATTAAAAAAAAGGTTAAGCATTCACATTTGCAGAGGCTTATTAGTATATTTTATTCTTTTAGTTATTGGCTGCTGTGTCCTTAACACAGAGATGCAATCCTGCATTCATCCTTAAGTTTCCACACTAAGCATGTATGCTTTTCCCACAGGTTGGCCATCTACTATCTAAACACAGTGTCGAAGGGATACCAGCAAGCAAACATTGATCTTAAAAAGAAGATGCAAATGGCTAGTTTCAGTGTTTTAGTTTCTTTACATTTTGTTTATTCTTTCCTTTTTTAAAATAAACACAGGAATTTGCTTTTTACTGGTTTATTCTTTCAGGCTCGAGATGAAGAGAAGAATCGCAGAAACAACAAAGACAGCACCAATCAAATGATGAAGGACTTGGAAGACTTGCTACCAGACAAATCTCTCTTTAAACCTCAAGTTGAGGAGAAACCTCCTACTGGTAAACTCACACTGCTGCTTGCATAGAATAGTTAATGGGACATCAAAGCACATTTTTTCCCCTCAATTCTATTCTTCAATTTCTGTAAATTGTCAGATTTCATCTTATACCTGCATTGTTTTCTGCCTGTCATCTCAGATGCAGCACCAGAAAAGGGCAGCAAGCCTACCAAAATGAAACCAGGGACGGCAGGTGTGAATCTGCACAAGGAGGTGTCACTGGCTTCACCAAACCCCAGAGGGCCAGTGAGTCGTGGTCCTGGCCCTCGAGGGGGTCCTCCTGGGAATGCCATGGGGCCTCAGCCTGGGCCGGGCAGAGGTAGAGGTCGAGGTCGAGGAGGCCCACCCCCAAGAAGACAATAAAATCAAGCAGAATTTTACCCTGAATGACAGGTGTTTGTTAGCGTGACTGCTGCAGTCACAGCCATAGAAGGATGGATGTGTCAATGGAGCAATTTAGACATTATTATTTAAAAATGTAGATAAACACGAAAGAAGAAGACCTTTTATGAATTAAGCTTATTAAGTTATCTTGCTCGTCTCACTACCTTGTTGTAGATACATGGTCATTAAATAAAGGGCAAAATCTGAATCTTTTTTTGTTTGTTTCTGTGAATGACTTTCCAGCACTAACTATATCATACCACCAATATGGTGGTGGTGGCGGCGGTGGTGGGGGGTGTAAGGTAAATACAAGAGACTCTTCTTTAAAAAAAATGACGTTCTAAAATTACCTGAAATTAACCTAACCTATTTTTCTTGGAAAAGAAAGCTAAAGTCAAGGGAGAGGGCTACATGGACCTTTAAAAAAAGAAGTGCTACAGATCAAAACTATAAGCAAAAAAGTTCATTTAATAACCATAGAGGTTAACCTATATGAAGTTAAACATTGATGTCTTAACTATAACTTTCTGACACAAGGCTGGGTGGTGGTGCAGTTGTGAGTGCTCTTATCTTACAGCAAAAAGGTCCTGGTTCAAATCACAGCTGACTCATTTCTGTCTGGAGTTTGCATGTTCTGCATTACATGGATTCCCTCTGGTGACTCTGGCTTCTTCCCAGAGTTCAAAAACATGAGTGCATATGCATGTATGGCCCTGCAACAGACTGGCAACCTGCTCAAGGCGAGCCTCACTTTCACCCAACAGTAGCTGGGTTGGCTCCATCAATGCTGTGACCCTGAAAGGGATTCAGTGAGTTCAGAAGATGGATGAAGGTATAGAAACTTTTCACAATTACACATGAGGGTTTGTTTTAGTGCAAAAAAAACCAAGGGAAATCATTTTTGTCCCATGTTTGTGCACTTTTATCCTTGTGTATTAACGCTGTTTTTTAAACTCTCTGGTGTGAGAGAGTTTATAAAAGTTTAAATGTTTACATTTCAGTTCACAGAGAAAAAAAAAAGTAAAATAGAATAAATGGTATTAAGGTTTCCCCCATAATTTGTGATATGACGATATTATGACTCATAACTACAAATACAATAATTGCAATCAGGTTGTGTCATTTTTAATTTTTGTGAAAACTCTTCTTTACAGGGTTACAATCACTCTGTTTAGGTCAGAAAAGGTGGACAACCAGGTCAAATAATATAGAGAAAAAGAAAGAAAAAAAAATTAAAAAACATTTGAACCAAAGAAACTAGGATCATAAAGTATTTATCCATTAACAACCACACCAAGGAATATAATTCTCTTGACAGAACCTGAACAAAACCAATTAACGGTTATCTAATTTTAATAAATAGGTTCCTCAGTCAGAACTTAGAAAATCTTAATACTATTTATCTCTCTAATAAGTCCCTTTATAATAATTTCAACATTGACACAAACACCTGCACCTTTTGCAGCAATGATAAAGAAATGGTTGAGCCCCTTTTTTATAGATGCAAATCTTTCTGGTTTGACTTTCAACACTGGTTAACTGGTAACAGCATTTATAGACTCCTATTAAATTTCCAAATTATTAGATTTGTTCTATAAACAGAAAACAAAAAGACTGAATTTGGTATAATTTATTATTATTATTATTATTATTATTATTTTATTATTATTATTATTATTATTATCAAAATTGTATAAACATAAATGTCTTTTAATAAAGCGCTCCCAGTTCTTGTTGGTTTTAAAATTCAAGCAGGCTATTTCTGTGGAAGAATTCTTTAAAATGTAAATTTTCTAAAGTCCATGTCTTATTTGAATTCCCCAAGCAAATTTCTGAACAATGGATCTTAATATGCACATTTATTTTCTATGTAATATCGCACAAAGTAACATATATTCCTGCCATTTCCCCTCCCTCTAATTGAATACTTGCTTCTTGTCAACTGATGTGCTGCTTACATTTACAAATGAGTTAAAATGTTTCTTGCTGTATTGCTGATTTTTTTCTTTTCTCAAAAAAAAAAAAAAAAAAACGGTGAATCGGAAGGATAAAGTGAAATTTAGGGCTCTGTTGGGCTCACCACCTACCAAATATTTTAAACCCATACAAAACAACATGTAAACAATTTCACCTCTCAATGATTGCCATTGATTAAATAAAAAGCAATAAACATTAAAATCTTATGAAACAGAAAGTAAATGCTTTTTTGATGTAACATTTGATTATTTGACATAGCAGTTAATGGAAAATTATAGTTTTTTTAACACTCAGCTCTACTTGGGCTTTAACTGCAATATTTATGAATAACGGTATTTAAACACATATTTAAATAATTGCACTTCAGTCAACAAATAACCCAATGAGTTTGGACTGTCATGTTATGCAGGAGGATGTGGAAAACGAAAGACAAAACGAGTGTTGGTTTGTGGTCATGAGGATGCTTGTAGTCAGTTTTCTGGCCTGAAATGACCATGTTTCCAGCATTCCTTCACTTTGCGCCTCCTAGTGGCCAGCAGCAGAATCTGCAGGGACGCGCAGCAGTTCAGGAGGAGGACGTCCTCTCTGCAAGCATGTAAACTACCTCAAAACTTCCTCAGAGCTTCTGCCTCTGCTCTTGTCTTTCTTTGGGTCCGGTCTGTGTTTTTATTTTCCAGAGATCGCGTTGGTGAGCTGGTTTGTTGATTCTCTCAAGAGAACGTCTTTCTTTCATGACATCTTTTGTAAAATTGGGTCATCAGGAGGAGCAGTGAATCGTGGTGTGTTTAAGATTTTCTGTTAAAAAGGAAACGTGGCATTTTTCGGAGTTTACCCCTTCTTTTTTCTGTTTCCCACTTCCTTCCTTCATTGTAACCACGTCTAAGATTGCTCATTTTTTCACAGACATGTATTAACTTTCAGCCTTAAGATTCTCCTCTTTCTTTTGAACAGGAGTTGCAGCCATGCTGTCTGGGACCCTCCCCATCACAGAGAGCCTTTCTGCATCTTTATCCAGTGTCACTGTTGTCTTGTTCCTCATTGCTCTCGGCTTGATGGCCATCAAAGTTCAGAAGAGCCGTAGCTCTTCCTTCAGTGTGCAGGATGATTCCCACATGGACCTCACAGCGTTCCCCTCTCCTCCTGGCCCCACACCGTGGCCCATTGTTGGAAACCTGTTCCAGATGGGGAACCAGTTGCATCTTTCTTTAACGCTCTTAAGGGTCAAATATGGAGATGTTTTTAAGGTATGTTTAAAGTTTTATATTTGCACTACTCATAATAATTTAGGGACAATATTATTTACGTATGTTTTTTTTCCTATTTGGTCTAAATGTTAACTGAAAATGTTAAAACTCCCTTTGATTGTTACTTATAATGAAAGAGAAGAAATACATTTTCTTCATCAAAAATTGAGATGATAATAATGATTGCTACATATAACAAAAATTGACCATTTCAATAGACACATTTGCCTGAGCTTGACAGCAATGTCTCATGCTCCTCACTAGCATCATAATGTTGTTCTGAGGCTTCGCGTTCCACTCTTCCAAAAGTGCTACATTCAGTTCTGCCTGGTCATTTGGGGGTGTGCTGGTGGAATTATGGGATGGTGATGGTTCTATGATGCCTCTGAGGTAAGAACCTGCAGTGACTGGTCCATCCACAACAGGGGTAACTTACTAGCGGACTGTGCTCCAGATCTGGACTCAGATCATGTGAACTCAGCTTCTTGGTCCGAATTTGACGCAAAATTAATACAATGGGCGTTTCCAATTTAAATGGTTTTAAATGGTGCAGCTCTTTTAGTCATTTAACACATTCTAATTCCCAACTCATCATTATGGACGCATATATGTGTCAAAAAGTGATCCAGAACTTCAATTTTTAGGTATTGGATGTCCCTAACTTGTGTTCTTTTTTTTTTTTAAATGCTGCCTGTTCCTATTAAGTCATACGTCCCCAACTCCCTGGGATGTAGACCGGAACCAGTCCAAGGTCCGCTTGGTACCAGGGTGCAGGCAGGAAACAGGCTTTAACTTCAAGACATTTGTTTCTGACTGGACCTGGTCAGATTTTGAAGACCTCTAATCTATACAATCAAAATGACTGGTGATACCTGCCCAAACTGTTGCACCTCCTCCACAAAAGTGAACCCTGAAAACTGTTGACTTGAACCTCACCACCTGATGAGTGACCCAACACTGATCGATGAACAGGACAGTAGACCAATGCATCATTGTCCAGGTCACATGGTGTTGTGCCAACAACAAGCGTTCACGGCAGTGTCTTGGTGTCAGTGAAGTCACCTGCAACGTCACCTCGTCTGACATTCAAGTTGAACATTTGGAGTCCATTGCAAATAGTTTGTCTTGAAACATTAGTACCCCTCACATCTGGTAAAAGGCATGGAGCAGTGTGGTATTTGGAATAGTATGTCTGAGTGTAGAGGTCCTTGGCTACTGGTCATGGTTGCGATCAGTCATTGGCTGGGCTCCACTCCTGGGTCTGTCAAACTCTGCCAGTAGTTCAGTGTCTTGATGTAAGTCTGCCGATGACACTTTGAGACTCTCCAAGTTCACCTGCAACATCTGATTGTCTACTACCATCCCAAAGGTGTGATATGGCCATTATCCATTTCACAACGTTTTATGTTTATGGCTGTTTGAATGATTAACTTGGAATGACTTATTGACAAAATCAACTTTTTATACCCACAAAATAATGAAATTAATGCCACATTGAAAGGGCTTTTCTTTTAGATTTTTGGGCTTTTGGCCCCAATAACTAACCTACACTTTACACATTATGTGAAAAACACAGGTGAGCCTATCACCCCAATACAATTATCCCAAAAATCTCTGACATGAAACAAATACTGTTTATATGACATCCATGGAGGTTTTCACAATATCCCTAACTTATTATGAGTGGTGAAATTTTATTTCTATTTATTAAATAGTTTTTATATGCAGGTGTTTGTTTTTCCTGTTTTCTCAGTTGCATCTGGGTTCTTTGCCTGTTGTTGTCCTTAGTGGGTACAACACCATCAGACAAGCGCTGGTCCGTCAGGGAGAGGACTTTGCGGGTCGACCGGAGCTCTTCACCTTTTCTGCAGTAGCTGATGGGAACAGTATGACTTTCAGTGAGAAGTACGGGCCCGCATGGCTGCTCCATAAGAAGTTATGTAAGAACGCTTTAAGATCTTTCTCCCAAGCGGAGCCCAGAGGATCTGGGGCCACCTGCCTCCTGGAGGAGCATGTGTGTGCAGAGGCTGCGGAGATGGTAGAGATGATTCGGGAAGAAGCTGCGGAAGCAGAGTTTGACTGTAAGAGGACAGAGAGGGCTTCTCAAGGTGTAGACCCAGTGAAACCACTGGTGACCTCGGTGGCCAACGTTGTGTGTGCCCTGTGCTTTGGAAAAAGGTACAACCACAACGATGAGGAGTTTCTCACAATTGTCAACATCAACAACGAGGTCTTAAAACTTTTCGCTGCGGGGAACTTGGCCGACTTCTTCCCTGTCTTCCGCTACTTTCCGAGCTTATCTCTGAGAGTGCTGGTCCAGTACATTCGCAGGATGAATGGATTCATGGAGCGCAGGATAGAGGAACACATGCACACCTTTGATAAGGTAAAAAAGCCTGCAGCCACACTTTCAGATAGAATATGGACTGTTCATTTCTGCAAATTACATCAAATAATCTGTATTTTAGTTTTGTTCCTGCAACTGAGGCAGTTTTTTTTTCCCAAAGAGAATTTGACCAAAACTTTGACAATTTTACAACAATTTGTTGTACTTTCCACTCACTGCATATCATGCAGATCATTTTTCATCCCAATGTAATGTTGTGGATGGCGTGACTGGACGTGTTGTTTTCTTTGGATTTGTCCCACTCATTTGCTTTGCCGCTATTTAATCTGGCATTGCACTCATACAGTACCAGTTAGGGGTAAAGTTCTGGCCAAAAAAATAAACGGGGAACAAAGACGTTCCCGGGGATAGACTTTTGTTCTTGTGCAGAGTGGCTAAACCGTTCGCATGCACTCTAATTAGAAATTAGCAATTTAGCAGGAGACGCGTGTCCTTCCATTAAAGTTTCTTTCACCTTTTGTTATTATTTTTTTTTTATTTGCAAATTTTAATTATACTTGAAGGTTATAAATGTGACAGTTGTAAACATGATATTGAATTTTACATTCTAGTGTTTTTGTGTGAATGCAGAATTGCATCCGGGACATTACAGATGCCTTGATTGCTCTTTGTGAGGACAGAGAAAAGTCTAAAGAGAGGAGTCTGCTCTCAGACGCTCAGATCGTTCACACTGTCATAGACATTTTCGGTGCAGGTTAGTCCAAAAACTATTATCATATTTTTATCATAGGGTGATTGTTTTATCGTCAAGAGCAATCTCTATGTTTGTGCCTTGCAGGGTTTGACACCATCATTGCTGGGTTACAGTGGAGCCTCTTCTATCTCATTAAGTTTCCCGACATCCAGCAGAGAATCCATCAAGAAATAGGTGCCAGATTCTGTGTTTATATGACAAAGCCCTGTTGTGAATATATTGCTATCTGCACTCGGTTATCTTTTCAGTTGTTTGGGGGAGTCAGCCAGATGGTTAGCTGACCGCCATGTTCACTGTCAACAAAGAATTACTGGATCCTATTAAAATAGAAAGAATGTACCCTGTTTTAATTGAGACTCCCCCAAAGCCAAACTCATGAATGAGTCATAGTCTCAGTCTGAAAATAGAAGGTTGCTCATTAGAGATTCCAAGTGAGAAAGTATGTCTTTACAGAGTGATTTTTGATATAGCAAAAGAATAAACACTAAAATTAGGTGCTTTATAAGAACTCTATGAAGTCTTTGAAAAATAACATGTAAATACATTCAAACATGGTTTATTGGACTGACAATGAAACACAACTCTCTTTAATTTTGTACTTTGTCCAAACGGTAATCTGTCCACCCTTCCATCCAACCCTGAGCAGGTTACCAGCCTGGTACAGGGTAATAAAAGATAGTCTCAAAGATGAGATAAGATTTGTTAAGAGGAACATTTTAGCATCCCCCTGAAAGCTTGCTAGAGATGACTTGATATTCATCTTAATTTTTCTGGCATAAGTTGTGGTTGTTCGTCATGGTGGTTGTACTTGCCACCACATTTATGGCTGACACCTTCACTGTGGGAAGGTATTGGAATGCATCCGCCACAATTCCTTAGTTTGACTCCGCTTTAATGGTAATTGACTTGTATTCAGGAAAAGATTTAACTAAGCTTTAAAACATCAAGATCTGATTGTTGTTTTGGTGTACATTTTTTTAAGCATCCAGCCAAATCCCATCCAGCAGAGGGCACTACAATGCTTATGTGTTCATCAAATTGATTTTTTTTAGCTAAATAATGCAAAAAAAATTTTGCCTTTTAAGCTGTTATTTAGCAATTCTTCGTAGACATTGTTGGTAGGTGTCGGGTAGAAATAGCAGTTGATCCGTGTATCAGTTCTATATAGCAGGTTGAGCATATGTTGTCATATGTTGTCTTATTCACATTTTTTCAACTGAAAATGACACCAATATCTTACTTGTTAAGATTAGATAAGTCTACTCTCTGCAGACAATATTTTTTTTGTGTCGGGGTAAAAATAGCCATATGGCAACTTGCTGAGTCAACAGAAACTGAAAGTTTTCTTTTTTTGACTAGGCAAAGCTGAGTTCATTTAAATTTGTGACAACTCAAATAAAATAAACTTATAAAATACTTTTAAAGAACTGTATGGCTTATTTAGCCATATTAGGACAGGAATCGTTTCAGTGAATACAATCATCGAGTCTTGTCAGTTTGAGTTATTACTCTTGGACGGTACTTAGCTCTTGTTCTTGGCTTCATTTTCATGTTTTTTTTATCCGTTAGTGAACATAAGTGGGACTTGGAAACTCTCTCCTTGAACAGTAAATTGGTTGTTTGCTTCTTTGGGTTTTTGAGGGAGGCAGCCCTACTTGAGATTATGGTAGATGTGTTTTATATGTTTGGACTTGAGTGTTTGAAGGATTCACTGACTTTTACTGAAAGTCATAATCGACTTGCTTGCTGACTTTGAAGAAAACAATAAAATGCTCTTAAAGAGCAAACCTATGACTCAGTGAATGGAAAGGCTTCATACTGTAGTACAGCAAATATGAACAGCACATACAGCTGGGTGCGTGCCATGCCTGCAGTTTCTAACAACCTAAGTACTCTTTCCTGAACAGGCGCAATCTAACGGCCAGAGAACCCACAAAGGATCAGTCCAATTTGCTGACGCCAGACTCACTTTTGAAGCTGGCTGACAGAGCTGGTGTTGTCTGTTCTGAAGCACTTTGCTGTGTCACGGCGAGTGAAAGGGGAGTGGGGGTGCGAAGAGGACACAGGAAAAATCAGGAGAGTGTTCCGGAGAGACACAAAGACACAAACACGCAAGGGACTGAAAGCATAGTTTAGCAACTTATCCAGAAGAATTATCAGAGCAAATTATCAAAGGGGTTGATTCATTTTTCATCCTGTTGAAATTGATTTCAATAGAACAGGATGAGCATTCGCCGTCACCATACTTCTGATGCAGAGGCCTGCCTTCTTTCAGCTTGTTTCATTGAAGATGGAGTTAAAGGGAAAATACATAAACTTTCTGTTCTTTGAGAAATGTAAATTAAAAACTAAGATGTGGTTACAGCTTGTCGTAACTGTGTTGTCTTGCTTATCTTCTAGTAAGCAAAGGAGGCGCTATTGTAGTGATAAACAGACTTTTTATTAACAGTCTTTTTGTACAGCTATACTGTGCACGGCTCACTCCCAACAGCCCCTTCTCTACCCAAAATGCACTGCACCCATGTGATCGATCACCTGGCATTCTGGGTAATGCAGTTCTTAAACATCAAACTTCAATACACAACATCTCTCTCTTTTTAAAGAAAAAAACAATTTCCTATTTAAGACATAACTGAACATATTATTATTATTATTATTATTATTATTTTTTTTTTTTTTTTTTTTTTTTTTACCTTACTATAACATCTCAGCAAGTCTCAATTAGCCTCTTTGGTGGCTGAACATGTCTCTTAGGTCTTAATAGTCCTTCCACAGTTGGAGTCTTGAGTGAGCTGTGAAATCTCGGACCAATAGGTGATGCAGCTCCTGCTGCCAGACCACTTTCCTCTTGATCTTGCCTGTTGGTGGCAACATCTATCGGCACAGTAAAGTCCTGCTGGATCTCATCCATAATTGCAGTGTCTTCACTCCTTGGCTGCAGCTGAAGATCTGTCCGGTTTCTTCTCAGAGACAGTCCACTATCCATCTTGACCTCGTATGACCTTGGGGCCACCTCCTCCTGTACGCGTCCTTGTTGTCTCCAGGTTCCTGTGGAAATATCTCTGAGGCGCACCATGTCTCCCGGCTTTAGAGAAGGCAGATGTTTTGCCTTTTTATCATACAGCCTCTTGTGTTTCTTCTTTGTTTCTTCTTTTGCCTTTCTGACTTTGTGTGCAGCTTTTGGCGTCAACAGGTCCTCATGTACTGGAAGGTTGGAGCGAATACGCCTTCCCATCAGCATCTGAGCTGGTGACAGTCCATTTTGTAGAGGTGCACTCCTGTAGATCAGAAGACTTTTTTGAAAATCGTCTCTGTCCAGTGCTTTTTTCAGTAGGGTCTTCACTGTTTTGACAGAGCTTTCCGCCAAGCCATTGGACTTTGGATAGTTCGGACTTGATGTTATATGTCTAAACCCCCAATCCTTAGCAAAGTTGGCGAACTCACTGCTGGAAAACTGCGGTCCATTGTCTGAAAACAGTTCACAAGGAACCCCGTGTCTGGCAAACACACACTTCAGGTAACTGATCACTGCTTTACTTGACGTAGACTGCAGCGCTCCGACTTCAGGATAGTTTGAGAAGTAATCTGTTACAACCAAGTAACTTTTTCCATTCCAGTCGAACAGATCAGTTCCAACCTTGTAATAAGGTCTGTGTGGCACTGGATGAGGCATCAGCGGCTCCGCTTGTTGTTTCGGCCTGTATGTGCGGCAGAGTTCACATGAAGCTGTCGTTTGGCTGATGTCCTGGTTGATTCTTGGCCAGTACATTACGTCCCTTGCTCTACGTTTACACTTGACTTCTCCAAGGTGACCTTCATGTAACTTCTGAAGCATCTGCCTGCGCAGAGAGGTAGGAATGACAAACTTGCATCCTTTTAACACGATGTCATCCGCCACTGTGAGCTCTGCTCTGCAGTTCCAGAAGTCTTGTATTTTTGTAGGACATTCTTTTTTGTTTTCAGGCCATCCTTTGAGAATGGTGCTTTTCAGTTCTCTCATGGTTTCATCCGCGTTTGTCTCTGTTCGTATTTGTTCTGTTCGGTCAGCCGTTACCGGCAGAGATGTCATAATCATGTCCACATATGCTTGTATGTCTGTGCCTTCTCCGCTGTCCTCTTTCTCCTCTTTGTCCACTGCTCTAGATAGGGTGTCGGCTGTGTACATGTACCTTCCTTTTGTGTACATCATGTGCACGTCGTATTTTTGCAGCCTGATTAACATCCGCTGTATCCGTACTGGACAGTCACACAATGGTTTGGACATGATTGACACCAAAGGTTTATGGTCAGTTTCAACTTCGAACGTTTGACCATAGACGTATTGATGGAACCTCTCACATGCGTACATGCTGGCTAACAGTTCTTTCTCAATTTGAGCATACCTGGACTCCGCACTTGTCAATGCTCTTGATGCGTAGGCCACAGGTAGCCACTGCTCGTCATGTTGCTGCAACAGCACTGCTCCCAGCCCGTGCTGTGACGCGTCTGCAGAGATTCTGGTCTTCCTCTCCGGATCATAGAACTTTAGCACCGGTTCTTGTGTCAAAACTTCTTTCAGTTTTAGGAAGCTTTGTTCTTGTTCATGGGACCATATCCATTCATTCTTTTGTTCAAGAAGACTCCTAAGGGGTGTCGTTAGGGTTGCGAGTTGTGGAACAAACTTGGCGAGATATGTCACCATCCCCAGAAACCGTCGGACTTCATCTTTGTTGGTTGGTCTCTCCATGTTGTTTATAGCTGACGTCTTTTTTGGGTCTGGTCTTACTCCCTGTTCACTGACAACATCTCCCACAAAGGTCAGTTTCTTCACTCCAAACTCACATTTGTCTTTATTGAGTTTGAGATTCACTTCTCTTGTCTTGTCTAACACTTGTCTCAGTCTTTTGTCATGTTCTCCTTTAGTCGCTCCCCAGACGATAATGTCATCCATCATGGTCTCGACTCCAGGAATGTGTTCATAAATCATGTGTATAGTCTTGTGATAGACTTCAGGTGCCGATCGGATCCCATACGGTAGGCGAAGAAACCTGTACCGGCCCTCTGGCGTGTTGAATGTACAGAGTTTTGAACTTTCTTCATCTAACCTTAGCTGCCAAAAACCCGACGAGGCATCTAGCTTACTAAACCATTTGGCTCCAGCAAACTGCGCCATGATTTCTTCTCTGGTTGGCAACTTGAAATGTTCTCTTTTGATAGCTTTGTTTAAATCTCTTGGGTCTAAGCATGTTCTCAGAGCACCTGTTTTCTTTTGTATGACAACCAGTGAACTGACCCATTCGGTTGGTTCATCTATCTTCTTGATGACCTTGAGTTTTTCCATGCGTATTAGCTCAGCTTTAAGTTTTTCTCGCAGCGCAAATGGAACCTTCCTACATGGATGCACAACGGGGGGAACACTTTTATCCACACATATTCTATGTTCTCCAGGTAGACATCCTAGTCCTTCAAAGCAGTCTTTATACTCTTCCATGAGCAGGTCATTATCAGTTGCAGCTTCAGGTGATGTCACCACAAACACTCTTTTCACCAGGTTCAGCTTTACAGACGTGCTCAGTCCAAGAATTGGTTGTACTTTCTTGTCCACGACCAGCAGTTGTGCTCGTATCTTCTGGTTTTTGTATTTGAATGTTGCAATGCAGCCCCCTGTTACAGGAACACGTTCACCTGTGTACCCTGTCACCTTTGTTTTTATTGGATGAATTTTGCTCTTCACTGTCAGTGTTTTGAAATCCTCTATAGATATCAGATTTATTTGTGCACCTGTGTCTATCTTGAATGGAATTATTGTCTTATTCACTTCAAGTGGTACAATCCATTCTTCTTTTTCTGCTGAACCAGCATGCACCACATCCACAATAAACTCATCCTCCTGTTCTTCCTCATCAACTGTGTGAACTTTTTGTTTTGTTGATGCTCTGCAACATTTAGCATAATGGTTGTTTTTTCCACAGTTGTTGCAAGATTTTCCGTATGCAGGGCATGATCTTGGCTTGTGGCTGCTTCCACATTTGCCACATCTAAAATCTGCAACTGTGTCTTCTTGTTTAGGATACTTCTTCTTTTTCTTCCTTTCTTTCTGTATTGCATGCACGGTTGTTTCCTCTCTACGAAGCTCTTTAGCCTGTGCTCTTGTGGTTTCTGCTGCTCTGCACATGCTTACACACTTGTCTAATGTAAGTCCAGTTTCTCTAAGCAGTCTTTCTCTGAGTCCATTATCTGCAGTCCCGCAGACGATCCTGTCTCTCACTAGTGAGTCTCTCAGAGTCCCAAATTCACATGTTTTGCTTAATGTGTGAAGCTCTGCTAAGTACTGATCAAAAGGTACTCCTTGCTTTTGGTCATGGGTGAAAAACTTGTACCTTTCAAAGGTAATGTTCTGTGTGGGTACAAAATACTCTTCAAACTTTGTCATTAAGTCTGCTAAAGTCAGATTAGCTTCATCCAGTTGAAAACTGTTATATATATCTAAGGCATCTTCTCCGATGACATGTAACAGGATATTTGCTTTAAGTTTTTCATCACCGCTCCCTGCTCCACTCGCTGCCAAATATATGTTGAATCTTTGCTTAAAACGTTTCCAGTTATCAGCAAGATTGCCTGTTAATTGCATAGAAGTGGGCGGACTTAGCTTATCCATGATGGGTTGGGGTCTTTGGACATTCACAATCCTCTGTTGCTGTGTGTTTTCCTCCAAATCGGGAACAAACTCCTCTTCAGAATTTTCCACGTTTCCCTCGGCCCCAGCTTCACTGTCGCTGCTGCTTGTAGCCATCACACGATGTAGCACACTCCGCTAGCATGTTGCTCGTTTTACTCACAAGAGGGAGATTTCTTCTCTTTACTCTTGCTGCTCACTTCTGACACCATGTGTTGTCTTGCTTATCTTCTAGTAAGCAAAGGAGGCGCTATTGTAGTGATAAACAGACTTTTTATTAACAGTCTTTTTGTACAGCTATACTGTGCACGGCTCACTCCCAACAGCCCCTTCTCTACCCAAAATGCACTGCACCCATGTGATCGATCACCTGGCATTCTGGGTAATGCAGTTCTTAAACATCAAACTTCAATACACAACAGTAACCACTAGTGTGTTTACCTGTTGGCAGCTCCACTTAACTGCTTGAAATGCTGTTTGGAAATCTGCTCCTAGGCCTACATCTGTTAGAGATTACGGGATTCCCACAGGGAAAGACAAATTTCCGTTTTTCTGGCATACAAACACATGAACACGCAGAAATAAGTGTTTATATGTAGAGCTCTTGGATTTGTTTTAAGGCTTCAAAATACAGCACTGAAAAAAAAACCCTGTACTGTAAGCAGTTGAAGTTTGAACACGCAGAAATAATATATGTTCGAATACAGCACTAAAAAAAAATCTAAAGGAAAATATCCTTTAAAATCTGTATGTAGTTTTAAAGGATGTAAATAAATGATTGAATTTTAAATGAGTGTTGACTTACTCTTTTTCAGATGATCACATTGGAACAGCAAGAATGCCTGGTTTTTCTGACAAATCCAAGATGCCTTTTCTTGAAGCGTTCATCTATGAGGTGTTTCGTCACGCTGCGTATGTCCCTTTCACCATACCTCATTGGTACGACTAGCATGTTTTTCAAAAACACTTTTTGATCAATAAGTTATGTTTAAAACGTACTGATCTTTTTTTAATCTGAAGCACCACAAGGCACACAACCCTAAATGGCTACTTCATTCCCAAAGACACTTGTGTTTTCGTCAACCAGTATCAAGTCAATCATGACATGTGAGTAACCACATGCCCTGTTCATTCTTTTATTGTTGTTGAGTTTATCAGTTGTTAATCTTTGTGTCTTGCTCTCCGAAACAGAGATCTTTGGGGTGATCCGGACCAATTCCGCCCCGATCGCTTCTTGGGTCATTCCGGACAACTTAACAAGGAGCTGACAGAGAAGGTGCTTATCTTTGGAATGGGAAAGCGGCGCTGCCTTGGTGATGACTTTGCCCGTTTGGAAATGTTTGTCTTTCTTGCCACTCTGCTCCACGGACTGCGCATGGAAAACGTTCCGGGTCAGAAGCTGGATCTCACCACCGATTTTGGCCTAACCATGAAACCTCACCCATACAAGATTATAGTCTCCTCCAGATTTTAGTTTTGTTTAAGATTCAGATTGACAGAACTTTAGTTTGCTGAAGTACAGTCCATATGCTGGAGTTTTCTTTGTTTGGTGAAAAATCAAATGTCAAGGAAAATGTTGGATAAACTGAAAAAATTGATGTTCTTACCATATTCTTTGAGTCATTCAAAGTGTCTTACTATATACTTTTGAAAATTTGAGAAATTTCCTTTCAACCACATGGAATATGAATGTAATTCAAGCATATTTCCACATTAGAAGCATTTTTCATGAAAATATTTCAAGAAACTTATATGACAGGAATCTTTATCATTGTCATCTTCGCTCATTTTCTTTTTCTTGGCTCAACTTTTCATCTCTTTTTCTCATCTGTTAACACTCTTTTATAATCAAACCTTGGCACCTCTACACAACAAATAAGAGGGATTTAGGATGTTCAGAAAACCCTGGCTTGTGCACAGTCATATAACAGCCATTAGAGAAATCAGACAAAGCTGAACGAGTTAATCAAAGGCTGATTGACTTTAAATTTTAAACTTGATATCCTTGAAAAGCTGCTGTGACACAGAATGCCTTTGCTGTTTGTATTCCTGGGCTTCAGTATTGGTTGTGCCATTCTGTAGTTTTCAGTGATGAGCTTCTCTTTGGGACATCCTCCACAGCTGAGGAGACAGCTGATTTGTTAGAAGTTAAAATGCAAACAGGAAAATGTACCATGGGTGTTGCACGATTATACATTTTCCCAGCAGCTGCAGGCTGTTTAGCATATGCTGAGGTGATGTCAATGGTAGTTACTGTTTTTTTACAATATTTTTTATCACATATTAGATTAGATTTCTCTTTGATCTTTCACTCCTCTTATTAAGTCACTCACTGTTGAGTTATTTCACTGTTAACCCTTTTAGCATCCATCAAAGTTTCTAAGCTAACTCAATAAAAGTTGCCACATGATAAGCTGCACATTTAGAAATGTCACTTTTTCATTTTGTCTCTCTCATCCACCAACCCCGCACCCTCCTGAACTTTTAAATGTTATGTACTGTCAAGAAAGGCACTTGTACTGTAATACGCTAAATATAAAGACGGCAGATGTTCGATCCAGAAAGGGCTTAAGCAGAACTACTTGAGAAACATTAAACTACTCGTTGTTCCAGCAGTGCTCTTTAAAACTGCATTTCACAGACAGAGGTGTTTCACCTGGTGTTGACTGAGGATTTCATTTAGCAGCTGTTGGGTAATTCCAATCCTTATTAAATCAAGTGAACTGAATTTGTATGATACTTTTAATATACAGAGGTACTGTGTACAGTACAGTACAGAGATGCAAAAGCTTTTGGAGTAGACAGAACAGTTAAATGAACATATAATAATATACATAAGAGTAAAACAAAGAGGTCATAAATAGTTTTAAAGTTGGGGATCATTTGAGCTCATTTAGAATACATTATAGCAAATTGGAGCGTGAAGCATAAACATCTTTCAGCCTTTTTTACCTATTCCCAAAAATAATTAACATATGAGCAAGACTTAGTTATTTACTTGTTTGCAATAGTGCAAAAAAAAAAAGGTTATTGTTACCTGATGTGTGTTTTTTTTTAAAATCTTATATTAAATCCGTGTAAAATTTTGACAAGATTTTTGTAATTTTCCTTTATTGATGCTTCCTTAACCATCACATGTATTCAGGTATATAGATTTTATGCATGATGTCAAATCTGTCAACATTTTTTAACAGAACGAATTATTAATGAATGTTCATGTAAGAAGTTGTTCATCTCATAGCACATATTTTTTATGATACTGTCAAAAATTAAAAATGGAATCAAAATGTAAATTAATAAGTGTTAACAAACTGTTTCCTTCATTATTTCTCCATGATAAGGTCTGTTCAGCAGTAGTGTGTAAAATAATGATTTTATAAAATCTGACAATACAAAGACATTTTATAGAAATTTCTGTGATTTGATTTGTGTAGTGCTCCCTAGATTACAGCACATATAAAAATCTAAATCATTCATAGAGATGCTTCTAACATTTACCAGTAACAGTGCTGGTGCCAGAGAACAATTATTTTTCAGGTTATTTCCAATTCAGATGATTGCATGTACTGCCAAGATTGCAAATGATAGATTTTCTTTAACGTTGCTTTTAAATAATTTAAAGCTAAATTAAAAATTGTCATTAATCAACATAATTTGTTTGCTAAATCTGTTGTCCAGGACTGTGAATTGAATGGAAATAGTAAGTGGAAATACATTTGTCAGTTTTTTATATATTCAGGAAACTAAAGAAATTATAAATTTGGTTCATGGGAGTCTGAAAAAGAGATTTGTGGATAAAAATTTCAAAGTGGCGTTATTGTTAATGATCTGACATCTCTTCCCTCTCGTCAATTCTCTCCTCCCGTCTTCCTTGTGCTGTTTAAGGCACACTCTTGTCTTGTCCCACAATGGAATGAATTAAATGACAATTATATCACAAAAGAACTTATGAAAAACATGGCAAATGCCTTGTTATCTAAATCGATCAACACAGGTTACCATGCAAAGTTGAATTTTTTAAACAGTATTTTTTTCATCAGCACCTGATTCACAATGAATTGAATAAAGAATTTTAAGCCAAATTGTCTCTATATATGTCCTTCATCATGAGAAAAATGCCACAAAAACATGTTAAAAACACTGAAGTGGGTCTTTAATGATAAATAGATTTATGAATTTTCACTGAAGAATTTATGTTCCATAGTTAAACTTGGTTTTCTTCCTGTATTAAACTTTTCTGTGTTTTTCTAAAACTATCCATCTGTCCATTTTCTGAACTCGCTGTACTCCCATCTGGGGTCACAGGGTTGATGGAGCCTACTACTGGGTAGTTCACCAGTCCTTCACTTGGCCAAAACAACACATTTATTCTAAAATTACTTTTTATCCATCTATTCTTCACTCTTGAATGCCCATGTGGGCTTTTCATTTCTTCAGAGCTGCTGGACCCAGGCCACGGATGCTTGTTGTTTCACCATGAACAAAAGAAGTGCAGACTCACCCAGCAACTGATTTTCAATTTGCCACTTCAGTTACAGATGGGGCCCTGTGTAGTGGGAGACTCATGCACGCAGCATCCATTAAGGAACAGCAATCAAAGCTCTGTCAGCAACTTTCTTCATGATATCAGGCCTCCATCCATGTGATCAAATTTAATCTTTGAATTACTTTCAATAAAGTGATGGGTGTTAAAGAAAATGTTCATTAAGTATAACAGAAAAAATGTTTAAATTTGATGAATTACAGGTGATCACATGCAGTTCAAACATCCCCATCGTCCACTGTTTGTCCAGATTTTAGCCTCATAATCACCTATCAAAAAAGACAAAAACAACATTTTTAGATAAATCCAACTGACCACAATACTCAGTCTTAAAAAAACCATGTTTATATTCTTCAAAGCGGTGTGTACCTCCTTTAGTTGAGCAATTTCTTTGCTATCTACATTTCGCTGAGCATTGTTGGTGATAGCTTTCACTCTCGTTGCATAGCTGGGAATTTAAGCAGGATTAGATATCATTTTCCAGTTTTTTTCCCATCACAAAAGATAAAAAGTTGAGTTTTTTTTGTCTGGTTTTCTCACATGAGAGATGTGAGAGTCTCGTCTAGATTTGACTCCGAAGGGGAGATGTTGACGATCATCAGGGTTTTGGCATTTCCCCCTAAGGAGTCCTGCATCACCTGAGAGAAATACAAAGGTAGTTCATTTTTTTTTTCACTTTACAATTATCAAAGACAGTCAAAAAGAAAAAAAAAACTAAAAAACAAAGCAAACAAAAAACAACTAGTTTTTTGTTTTTTGACCTGCGTCAGCTTGCTGTTCCTGTAGGGCACATGAGGCAAGTCAGCTGACAAGGCTGAGATCACATCCCCGAGGGCACTCAGGGATTTATTGATAGAGTTTGCCTCCTGACAAGAGAAGTAGCAATTTTATTGGAATTTTAATGCACACACCACTTGTCGGTTTGGTTAGGGCAGAGGTCTGCAGCCTAAAGCTCTGGAGTGCATGTGGCTCTTTTACTCCTCTATTTTGGCTCTCTGGTTAAAGAAAAATAACTTTTTTAAGTTTACAAAATAACTGTAAAGTTAAAAGTAAGTAAGCATTAAAGTAAAATAAATAAATAAATAAAAACATTAACTTATACATTATGACAGATTTTTGTGCATCATACATTAAATAAAATCAACTTGAGGTCACAAACAGAATTAGTGGCGGACTTAGCAGTTTGATGGCCCCAGGCAAACAATAATAAGATGGGGCCCTCTGAAGTGATTGTATTGATTATTTATTATTGAATAATAAAAGTTAAACGTCTGTAACTTTATATCTTCAATTTGTCATGTTTTACCAAAGAAGGCATAAGACACTAAAATACTTGAATAATGGAACAAAACAATGCCCTACGGAGTGGTGCCAAAAAAAGTAAAAAAAATTTCTTAAAAGGACAATTTTCTGTCCCTTTTTGCCTTTTCTCTATTTCTCTCTTCTCATTCTTGACTTTTATTTTTTACGAGTTCCTCTGATTCTATTCTTGTTCCTGTTTTGTCTTTCTTCTTGCACTTTTGGAAACGTAGCAACACATTTCCTTTCTTCTTTCTTTTTCCCTTTTTTATTGTTGATTATTCACAGTTTTTTTTTTCTTTTTTCTATTCAAACTACTGGAAGCTGCTAGCTGACTTGCTGTTGACGGAATATTCCATTGCTGCAGATTTACGGGGAGGTTAAAACATTTTCATAAGTGGCTAACTCAGTGATTTTTTTTCTTTCATTGTGACAGAGTCAAATAAAGATGATCATAAACATTATTTTAGGAATATTAAGAAATATTTGAAGTCTTCTGCTAGAGGCCCCAAATGTGTTGGGGGCCCCAGCCAGTCGCCTACCATTGCCTAATAATAAGTTCCGCCCTAAGAGTCACTTATTTAGGTCTGATTTCATTTTGTTAGCTAAACTTACACATTAATGGCTAAAAAGCATCACAAAAGATAAAGTAAACTTGTTTTTTAAACCACTGCTGGCATTGCACTATCTACAACTACATTTGCTGTATTGAGATCATTCTTTTGTGCTTCAAAGTATATTTTATCATGAAATAAAGTCATTTAAACCTCTGTCAAAAGCTGTGAAGAATTTCCCAATTTGAAAAAAAGGCTATTTAGATTTATCTTTATGTTTATGTTTATCAGTGAGAAATCGACCCAAATGGCTCTTTATGTCTTTAAGGTGCAGACCCCTGGATTCAGGCCTTAAATAAAGTTTGAGCAAACCTTAAGCTGATGATCTTTGGCTCCGGTCTTTGCTGCTCTTTCACTGCCAGCCAGGTCCACAAGACTCAGCTTTCCAGTGCTGATGCTGCCATTTGTGAGATTTCTACTCTCCACCATGATCACAATGATGAGATGGGAGCGGGAACTCTCCACGTTCATCTCTTGTGAAAAATACACAATAACATCTACAGTTAGAAAGGTTTAAATTTGCCACAAACAAACTCACCAATCTATCTGATTTTTATGTTGACCTCTTCCTGTAACACACTCATATTTAACAGGATGATGCATATAACTGTTGCACTTTACAATTGACAGGATCAATCCAAACCATTTAGTATGACGTTTAAACTGGGTGACTTTGCTCAGCGTGCAGGACTCACTGGTGGCAGCAATGTGCCGGTTGGCACAGGCCTGTTGGAACAAAGCGTAGAGCTCCTGGGCACTGGAAGCCTCCTTTGTCTCTGCTCCTTGAGCGAACACAACTCCCTTTCTGGTCCTTTTGATCTCCACTCGTCTGGTCTGGCTGCTGGGCTGAGTCTGTGCCTGGGCCTCAGCGGCTTGGCTAACAAAGAGGTCCTGCAGCCGGTCGTTGTACAGCTCCAGCATATAAGCTGAAACCTGGTGTGAGAAGAGGAAAAGCAGACATTTCTGTTTCCTGAGTTTTCTTTCTTGCACTGTCTAAGGGATTTTAATTGACTACCTTAAACTCAAACTTAGAGCTGTTCTCCCGAGTGATATCAAATATGGCATTAAAAGATCTGGGCATGATGCCGGGATTTCTCTGATCCTTGTCCCCCACCATTGTGAAGGTCTTTCCAGAGCCCGTCTGACCATAAGCAAAGATGCAAACATTGTAGCCATCGATGACCGACTGGATCAGCCTGCAAAAGCAAACATGTTCACAGCACATCAATTTTTGTGTTATTTCTACAAATATTGTATTAATAGGGAGTATTTGCCACACCTGCTGGTGTCTTGGAACACCTCTTCCTGGGAATCCTCAGCACCAAACACCTTATCAAACTGAAATTCTCTTAGGCCGCGAGGTGTTTCCACAGAGACAGAGTAATCGTCTACTTTCCCCACTACAGTAGCCCCGCCCTGTCCTGCCTCGTTTCTGTTCATTGGGCGAAGTCGACAAAATACTCTAATTTTACCTGAAGGGGAAATATATCAAGTATTTAAGTCCATCCTCAAGTACACAAACATGTAGTGTGTTGGAAAATATCCCTTTTACCTTTCATGTCTTCAACCATGTTGTAATATTTTTTCCTCAGCGTTCTTTCCAAAGTGTAGTTCTCCACTATTTTCCGTTTTTCTTCTTTTTCTTGTTTTAGCTTAAGATGTAAAAAAACAGACTTGTGATGATTTGATTGATTTTCATTTTTAGTCTTAAAAGAGTTTGGTGGTTGATACAGACCTGATCCTGCAGCAGAAGAAGCTGCTGTCCAATATTTTTCACTCCATCTGTGCCTTGTCCCAGGATGTCTTCCAGATCTAAGGTTTCACAATCTGATGAGAAAATATTAACCGAGGATGTAAATGATAGATCAGATGATGCATCATCGGAAATATGAACTTTTTGAGCCACTTTCAAAATCTAGAAGTAGCATAAAATACATGATGCATGATGTGTAGGCCCTTTCTAATTTACTGTTTTATTTCAGCCAAAGAACACAAAAGCATATCATTTTAAATAGATAATTACCATTCATCACTGGACTGTCTCCTGATTTAATGCAATCTAAAGCAATTTTGGAGACTTCAAACTCCTTCACTGTCTCATGCAGAAAAGATAGACGTGACTCACATGTGTCGGACCTGAAAATAAGAGATAACATTGTCTGTCAGTAATGTTGAAATTGTAAGAGGGTTCTTACAATGAAAAAAAATAAAAACAAAAATATAACATGCTTAAACTTGGAAAACTGTGATGTATATCGTCTCAGTCTTTCCTGTCAGTGCTGACTTCTTCATCATTTTGCCGGTTCTCCAGTTTCTCTCTGGCTGCAGCTAGAGCAATCCGGTTTTCCTCAATCATTCTGTCCAGATGATCTCTACTTTCTGCCACTACACTGCAGACGGCATGAGCCTATGAAGAAATGGTACAATTGTTTGAAATCTTCAAAGGAAGCCATAGTGATCACGTCTACTCCTCTGAGTGTTTGGGTTTAGCACCTTGTTAATGACAGCGGGCAGTAAAACACTGCAGGGCGGAGGTGGGACAGGAGGGATGGGGGTCTTCTCTGCCTCCAGCAGATCAGAAATCTCCTTTTCTCTTTGATGAAGGCTCTCCTTCAGGTCCTCCAGACGAGCATTGGCTCCCTCTAGAGGCCGCTCAGAGTCACTGCATTTCTGATTTAGGTTAGAAAATATTTGGTTCTTTATTTCAGGCTTTTGTAAAAAGTCATACATTGCTTCCAGAGAGTAAATGTTCTTTAGTTTGGCTATTTATATGGTTGCTATGGCAGCTGTGTCCAACCCACCAAGGTTTGTTGTTGATCTGCAGCTCCTTTGTTCTCAAAGCTTTCATCTTCCTCTTTGGTTTCCTGCTGGTCCTCCTGTGATACCACTAACATTTCTTGAACCTTTCCTATTTCTTCTCTTGCTATCTTTAGCTCCTGCAGCACTGATATATAGTGGCGTCAGAAACACGAGGTAATGACTTTGGCTTTCACTAAATAGAAAATGTAGCTGGACTCACTGGAGGTCTGGTGGCAGTGCAGGGCGTCCAGCTTGTTGGAGAACAACCCCAACATTTTGCTCTAAAATTAAAGTGATGTTAAATTATCAAACTCTTTTTGACTTAGTTATTCTGGCCAAAAATGCCTACAAGAGAGCGCTCCACTTCAGAAAATAGGACACAGGGCTGACTGACCTTTTCACATTGCCACTGCTGGGCCTCCTCTTTACTCCTACACCTCTCAGCCCTCTGCGCCTCAAGCAGCTGCCCGATCTGTGCTGTCAAAGTCTGCAAGAAGAAAAATACTGTGCATCACATGAAAGCTGGAGGGGAAATTGCCAGATAAAAAAGCACAGAGAGCTGACTGTGAAGCAAAAAGACCAGAGAAGGACTGACCTCCACTTTCCTCTCCCAGTCATGGTTCTTCTTCTCCATCTTCTCCTGGTAGACGTTAAGGATTCTTCGCAGAATGTTTAGCTTGTTCTGATAGTGAGATTTAACCCTCTGCAGAACCAGCTACTGAAAGCACACACAATTTTAAAAAAATAGCTTTGATGTATGTTGCAGAAAGACACCTGTGCACGTCTTTGTACCTGAGTCTCTCGCGTTTGGAACTGCAAGTTATCTTTGTGTTCTTGGATTGTTTCCAGGTGCTTCTTTTCCATTGCTGCCATGTCTTCGGCTATCTGTTTTTGTATGGATTTGTCATAGAGATAAAAACAAATAGTTGAAGACTAGCACCACAAGGATGACCACAAACATGCCTCTGAGGCATTAGCGGCAGGGCAACCATGTGAGCAGAGACAACACTCTTATGTTTGAGTAAATTCTTTTTAAACTACTGGAAAAGTTTCTTTTTAAAAGCAGGATTTTATAATGTAAAACAGGAAAAGGGTAAGAGAAAACAACATTTTACCTCAGCAATGCAGAGTTGAGCTGACTCATAAGGAATGTAGATCCTCTCTGCTCTCGTTACCTGATCACTACAAGGCAACTGAGAAATGGATGAGCCTAAATGAAGATAACAAGCAGCCAAAAAACATTTATCACTGAAAATCATTTTTAATGGGGCTCTCAGGTTTGTCATTACACCGTTACAACTCACCTGTATTAGTGAGTCGCTTTAATGTAGTCCTATGCTAATCAAACGTTTTGCCATATTTTTAACTTATTATATCTATCTCCAACAGATTTCTCACAGCAGCAGAAAACCTTTATTATAAACCTTAAAACTAACACATTGAAAAATTGTAATTTTTCTTGTTAATTGGTCTTGTCATCAACTAATTAATATATTTCCGTAAAGCTTTCTAATTGGTACCAATTGATCCTTGAACAAAATTATTGATGATAAATATTGAATTATTTTAATCACTTTACCTTTATTTGTTAACTATTATCACATCACTTTTCACTAAAATTAAAACTGGACATCTCCTACAGCCATGAAATATCTTTTTTTTTTGTTAGATATTTCATGGCGATCTCAAGCACCTCGGTTGACCTCTTGTCCGGTGTGTTTTCCCCGGTCAGCACTTATCCAGCGTTTGAACGCAGACCACTTCCTCATCCACTGAGTTTTGTGATAAGCGGAAGCTTGAACAATGAAACAAATGTTGATGAGCAGCTAAAGTCATGAAAAAAGAAAACAAATCCCCACCTACGAGCTAAACTGTGCTACAGTCTAATTTAGCTCTATATCAAATAGTCCATGATCTCCTTTAGGATCATGCGTTGGTTGGAAATGACCTCATCTGGCATTAAGTGAGAGAAAATTCATAAGAAATAAAAAAAATTGAGAACAGTGGCTTTAAATGTAAATACCTCAACCTTTATTTTGAAAGAAAGGAAAACCAGTCTAATCCTACAATTTTGAAACTTAATAGAAAAATGCTGCCAACAATCATACCAGATCAAATCAAACTTTATTTATTGAGCACTTTTCTGACAAAAGTAGCTGAAAGCGTTTCACATAAAAATATTTTCCAAAATTAAAAATCAAATAGCAAGAAAAAAGAAAAATTATTAAGCATAGATCTACAATATTCCCTACACATACTCACACACAACATGATAAAGCATTAAATGTGACACTGATAAGATGTGAGATAGAAATCGAGCTTTATACAAAGGTGGGGAAGCTATTAAATACATGTACACTTCAACGACACCCTCATTCTATTGAAACACACATGTAAAAGGAATAAAATACAGTAAACATAAAACAGATGTTAATAACCAAATAAATAATAAATAAGTATAGATTAATGAAAGTAAATAAAAAAGATTACTTCAAAGAAGTAAAACAGAAATAACACACAAAAGTAAATATCAAAAAGTTCCTAAATTCCAGCTGGAAGCCAAATAAACAGGTTTGTCCTTTAAAAACTTGAACATTCTCTATTCCACAGGCGTGGTCCGTAAAACCTGAATGAAGCCTCACGGTGAGTTTTAGTTCCAAGTTTTGGAATAACCAGAAGGCCTGCACCAGAGGACCTCAACGTCCACGGGGTCCTCAAAATCATATCAGACCGATATGACGGTCCAACACCATGCATTTCTTTATTTTTATTTTATTTATTATTATAAAGGGAAAGTGCACATCAAAAGCATGGCTCCAATGTGCAAGAATTAGGCAAAATGCTGTTTTTCATCTGTAGTCCCCTGACAATGCCACAAGAATGTGCTGAAAACTCCAAAAACCGGATTTTTAGTAGTAGGTTTTTAACAAAGGCCTTTAGTACGGTAATTAATTACGCTTTTTTTTTTTTTAACATAGATTTTAAATAATCATTACCTGGACGAGTAAAACAAGACACACATTTTAGTTCAACAGTTTAGATTTTATTATTTTTCAACCGTATTTTACATTTTTGTTGAGTAATTGAGTTATGTCATTTGCATGTCTAAATCTTAAACCCAACAGTATTATTTTAATAATTAACAAATGAGTAAGTCCCTGTTTATTTCCCTTATTAGCTTTAGCTCCATCCGCATCATCCAAAAATCTGACTTCTTTACACCAAATGGGCTTACTCAGAGATTTCGCCACCATTTTTTTCACTCTCCCCTCCACCCCCCATGTTTCCTCACACTGGAATGTGGGTGTGCCATCATGCTGTTACTTTCCTCCCAGAAACACCTTTTAGTAGAAAACAGAAATCACGTCAGTATTCACTGAGAAATGTAATGCAATGTGAAAAGCAAACAAACAAAAAAAGATGCTTATCTGCTGCCTTAGTTTGATAAGAAAGAAAAACTGAAAGGCAGAAAACAAGCAAAAGCTGCAAGAGTCCTCTGGTCTGACCTGTTGTGTTGTCTTCATGCTGGTCAAACATGTTGAGTCTTCTTGGACAGGGCCTCTTGTCCTTCAACTCAGGTACACTGCCAGGTAAATCTTCTGTCGCCTGCGCTGATGCTGGAATGTGAGTAGCCTGCAAGGAGACCAAAGAGTCCTCGGGGCGAGAAGACCCAACCGTCGTCTCCCATGCAACTGAGACGGAAAATAAAATTCAAATGAACTTCAGGAATACTGTAAAAAGGCAATTATAAAATATACACTACAACTAGTCTACACTATAAAAAAATATGCTGTTACCATCTCTTTTTAATTTCTGGAGCTCCACGTTTTAAATTCAATAAATAAACTGAAAATTGGTAAATCCAATAATCAACCTAAAATTTAGTTTTATATATATATATATATATATATATATATATATATATATATATATATATATATATATATATATATATATATATATATATATATATTTTTTTTTTAATAAAATATGAACCCTCAAAGTTTGAAAAAAAAAAACTGGTATCTGAATGTCATTATTAAATAAAATGCATTTTGCTACAAAACTTGCAAATATATCTGAATTTTAAAATATGAATAACCCAGAATGTTAAATATGAAGTATTATTTTTACATTTATTTAGCTTTCCAAAGTCTATAATATTATTTTTATCCACATTTTTTTATATAACTGTCAAAAATCCATCAGCTAAAGAAGATCATCATGAAATATACATCACTGAATGATATTTTATTATAATGTGATCAGTTTTATTTTTTTTACCTATTTAGTTAGTTATAAACATTTTTGAGCTGATATTGTATACTAAGACAAACAGTAAACTTTCTCATATAGAGGCAAGCTAGATGCATTTATTTAGTTGCATTTAAAAACAGCAGGACTCATTCTTCATCTCAAAGAACCTGGAGATCTTTTAACCAATAAAATGGGAGTGACCCTGACAGCTGACTGTCTATAAACTGGAGGAATTTCAAGAACTCTATAAATGTAAACACAACGCAAAGGTCAAGTCAAACTTCTGACCTTTACCCAGGTTTTAGTGATTTAATCAGAATAGAAAAGAACTGCATTAACCTTTGCTGCTTGAAGAGGTGCTGGAACGTCTGTGTGCATTTTTGTGGATGCTTCTACATCCATCAATGTTTAGATTTTTTTTATCACCTTGCTTTGATTTTTTTTTTAATTTAAAACCATAGTGGTCTTAAATACAAATTATTTTAAATTTTCATGTATCTAAATATTTCAGAATGTTAATTTTTTTGCATAAATACACAGTATACAGTCCCCGCTGGCTCTGCAATAAAGCTCTTTTGATTGAAATGACAACATTTGAACTTATTGGCCTGTTGCAGCTCTACTTTTAATCTCTTTCTCATATTAAATGTTCAAGTTCAAAAAGTGGATAAAAAATTATCACCATTCTCAGCTCAGCTGATATTTGGTTTGTAGAAGTAAAGTTTAGACTTGGTTTGGGGAACTTTTAATATTTTTTACTAGCTGGTTCAGCTGAAAAACAAACATTTATCATCATTGCAAAAAGTCTCAGTTACAGAATTGATATTAACCCTTGGACCCTTGAGTTCTTTTGATTTATCTTTTTCCATAAGACAATCTAACAGCTGGAATATTTTTTGTTATCACACATTTTCAATGCCTTTGGATGGACTCCTACCACACTGAATTCAAGCCAGAGTTTGGTTTGTAAAACAGATTGTTTTAGTTTGTCATTCATGGTGATCTTTACCTTGATGGCGACATATCAAGCAGGGAGTGCACAGATATAACCATTACAACAACATTCATTCCATCAGGTAAATTGCATGATGCATCAGTTTTTTTTTTCCAGAATTAGGAATGAATTAAATACTGACTAGGACTGAAACATAATGTAGACAAATAATAAATTGAGACATCTTACTGGAGTGAATGTCTGTGCTTTTCATTAGATATGGTTATGTTTTGTCTCAAACTGTTCCCTCATATGCAATAATGACCAACTCTGAAAAGATACAGGAAAACTGTCCACCTAAAAGATCTGAATCTGAAGATGTCAGACTTTTATCAACAAAAAACAGAAGTAAATCTGACTTTTATGCATTATATTGCTGATTACTAGAATTTCAAAGAACATTTTTTTGATGATGAATGGAAAAAAAAAATTGGGATTTTCATCCTGCAGTCAAGAGTCCAAACACTTGTGTGGTTTTATGTCTTCCTTTGCTGGCGTTTGGATCTGGTTCCTGTTGATCTGGGTGCCGTTCACGTCCAGATTTCTAACCAGACTTTGCCAGGATCTGTGTGCGATGTTTCGTCTTACTGCTGCACAGCAGAGCCATCCAAGCAGATGAACTATTTAAACCTTGGCTAACTCCGCTTGCCTTATGAAACATCCTTTTTTTCAGACATAGCATATAATAAAACACACGATAAAAAGTCAGGTGTGTGGTGATGCCAATCCTTTCTCATCCCACTTACTCTGCTTGCCCGCCGGGGCCACTGAGTGACGCCTCCCAACTTTCTTTCCCAAGAATGTCAGTGAATAAGATCCACTGGTGGCTGCAGAAGAGTTAACATACATGGTGTGTGTTTGCCGTCACCGCTGACCTTGCATTGGGTAACTCAAAATGTGTAGCGGCATTGGTTTAACATCTGAAAAGAAAAGCACCTCGAGTCATTTCGAATCCAACAAATATGAGTTTAATATGCAACTGGATATCACAGTTGAATCCACACTCCAGCCCTTGATCAACTCTATAAGTATGTGCAGATGTTTAGAAAGCTCACACAGCATATTAACTTTGGAAGTGCAATCTCCCTGTCATCCTCTCTGAGATATGAAAAGCTGTCAACAAAGACAAGAAAAAAAAAGAAAAATCCTACTTTCATTTTTTTATATAACTTGACAAGGATCAGCACGTTTTGAGGTCCCCCTCCAAATATCTTCATTTAGCTTCTATACTGAACTTTTACTCATAAAAAATAAAAATAATTACAAATTATTTTTTCTTTCAGCAAATGCAAAAAGTGAAACAAAAAGCGTGCCCACCTTTCAGATGCAGTCCCTTCATGCAGTTCAGTCAGGTTTGAGCGCTGCTATGTGGATCAGGAGGGAGTTGATCCTGATCACTAAGGGGAACCAAACTCAAACAGTCGTTAAATATTAAACCAGCATAGATGGAGTTTCTCAAAGAGATGCTCCAAACAGTCCTCATGTTTCCTGTGTGAAGAGATAAAAATGTAACGGGATGCTGTTCCACACTCACAGAGCCATTTTGTTCTTTTATTTTTCTTTTCTTTTTCATTATTTATGTCAAATTAAGAAAATTGAAGTTCATCTCAGATCTTAGAAGTGCCAGGAAACTGATTGTGATAAAGAGAACAGAAGCACAGTTCAAATTTCTTCTATTCAGGTTAAATTACACAACCAGTGTCACAGTTACTGTTGCCTTTGAGTCTCATAACTCTGAAGCTGTTTTTTTTGGCTAAGCTCACCTGTGAGTTTTTTTTTAATATGAAGACTCATTTTAGAGCATTTGGGCCACAGCTTGAACATCTGCCTGACATGCCTTAGCGAGAAATAAATCCACCCATGATGCCACTTTAATGAAAAGCTTTTCCTGCCCTTCCCCTTTCTCCGGTCCAAACTCTTTTAGCCGCCTCCCACTCGAATGTTTCAAGTGTCATAGAAGGCGACTTAAATGAAGAGATATTTATGTTACCATTTCAGTAAAAGTATAAAGGTGTTAACCCGTGAGGTTTCATTGGTTTTGAATGATGACAAAGTCTGACAGTGTTGAAAAACGTCATCAAACAAAAAGCATTCTTAAGATGGCTGCTGATCCTCCAGACTCTGTTGATAGATGTGCGATGACAGAGCAGCCTAACACACCTCAAAACTCACCACAATGTCACAGCAGACACCTGAAAAAGAACAAACCAGACATTCGAGGAACTCTGTGAATGATTGTGTTTAAGGTCGACTCTGATAGTATTTTTGTTTGAGGGAAATTATCAGTGTGTGGTATGCTTCACTTTGTGTTAAGGCAAACAAAACCACAATTAAATCAAAGTATGTAAGGCTTAAGGGAAACACGGTGTTCACCCACACCACAGAGCCCTTACTTTTTAGGAATGTGGTGTGACTGCAGATGAAAAAAGGAAAACTCCCTTGCTTTTCTTCTGCTTTTTCTTTACACTGGTTCATTTGTTATTTGTTAAACAAGATATTCTTTTTCTAATAAACTATTGACCATTAGGAGTTTTAAAAAACCCTAATTTCATTAAAAAAGGTGCTGTTAAATTTCTAAGTGTACTCCAAAATTTAAGAAAAGTGTATGACCAAACCGCAAGGATTCATAAAAAAAGTGGAAGAATTGTGCTTTGGATATTTTTTTTCCATTTTTGCCTGAGTTCTTGCTCTGTTTTTGTTTTTTCCCATGTCAATCTTACCTGGTTTCATTCGCTGGTCCCAGCTGCACTAATTTAAGGATGATTGTTCTAAAAAACTGTATTTAAGTGTCTGATTTCTGATGATTGGTTTGCCCCCCTTGGGTGATGGGTTTGTTGCTTTGAGTTACTTTAACTTTAGATTTAAGTTCTTAAAGTCTGCACTTTAGATCTTTCACCACCAGTTTATGACAAGAAGTGATTCAAAAAATGCAATGCAATCTAAATTTTGGTGTTTTAAAAATTATAAATTTGGATTGTGTGGTACTTAAAGGGTGCTTTTCCTGCACTTCTTTCTCTGGTTATCATAAATCCAATAAATTGGTTTATTTTGCAAACTGTCCTGACCATTACTCTTTTAAACCCTCCTCTAAAGTTAATCTGGCATAGATTGGATCATTGTTTGAAATGATCATTTTGCCGCAGGATTAACACTTCATCATGAATCCAAGACCCAGAATTATGTTTTCATCCTCCATGATTGACAGTTATGATATTCTTATTAATTTCTTTTTTATAGAATTTCAACGTAATAGAACTACAGCCAGAACTTTACTGTTTAACATTATACCATTTTAAGATAATGAAAGTATATGAGATGAAAAAAAAGAGAGATGTCATTAAAAATGTGGTGTTCTCGGAGATGCCATTACACTTAAAAACACTGAGCAAACATCTACATTTAAAAAAAACACATTCTTCAATACCCTCATATAATGTACAACAAGATTTCAGGAGCAAATAAAAATGAAAAAGATAAGCAAACATAGTTGAAATTTTAATCTGAGTTTTTGAAGAACAGGATACAGCACTCGATTATTCCCCAAAATTGTATGAATGCTTACAAAAGAAAAAGAAACACAACATGCACATAGAATCTTACAGCCTGAACACATGCAGGCATGTACTGTTATTTTTTAAAATACCAATTAACATAAACATGTTTTGTAGTTGCATTTCGATTTAACATCTTTAACTTTTTGAAAAAAGAACATTAACCATATCCTGGTCCCAAATATGTTGTTCCACAAAGACATACCAGTTATTTTCCATTAGATCACGTTTTTTGAGGAGAGATTAAATCCTGGCGCTGGATCAGCACATGTGTTTAGGGAGTTTAAGCTGTGAAGCCTGCCTCAGATCTGCTGGAGGAGCTTCAGCGTTCCCATGCGCGTAATGGATGTAGCTCCGCCGTGCGCGCCGTGCGCCACAGCTCTCCAATCCGACAGCAGCTGTAAAGCTGCGCGTGGGCCGGACCCGTTACTAGGTGGAGTTAAAAGGGGTATAAGTACAGGTTTTTGGTCTCCTAAAAATTGCCACAGTGACTACAGTGAGACCAACTTCTTCTCCCCTCTGAAGCCTCTCGGTAAGTTTTTCATTTAGCGTGAAATTTTTGATTTCTTCCCCGGATTTTAGGTCACTTTTCCGGCTAAGTTTGAAGCTTTACAACCGGACTGAACGATTTTTATTTACTGAAAGAGTTGATGGAATGTACGAGGGTTTGATAAAAAGCTGCTTCTGTATATTAGGCGCAACTACAGTTGGACAAAAGTTAAATTACGCAGCTGCCATCCGTCTTTACTGTGTGAGAGGAGACTGAAAGGAAGAAGCTGCGTAAAGCAGTGCAAAATGTGGGTGTGGTTGAGCCTTTCTGCTAGAATGGAAACTCCCCCCTTCAGTGGCTTAAATCATAAGTAAACATACTTTGTGGTTAATGATGAAAAGACAAAACACTCTTTCTTTCCTATTTCTGTAAACAAAGTCCAGATGGACTTTATTTTGAGGCAAAAAGACAGAAATGTTATCTACTTATAAAGTTCTACTTTCTACTTTACTACTTTCTAAAAGACCCTGACTAATTACAGTTTCTCTTCATGTGATGTTGTCTCTCCCCTCCAGACTGACCCTTGCGTCCCACCATGTCTTTCATCCAAGCCTTCATGCAGCAAACAGTTTATCTGGGCATGCCTGATGACTCAGTGAGTGGCTATTTTCTTGGTTGCTAAGGCCAACAACTCAGTTTTTCTTTTTTTCAATTCTTCCTGTGGCACGCTGCTGTGGAAAGAATGAGCAGACAGAAAGAGGAGGGGAGAAGAAAAATACAACAGAAGTCAAGCAAAAAAAGAATGAAGATAAAGAGTCTGACTGAGATCAAACAGAAGATAGAACTGGAATTAAAGAGAGATCTCTTGATTTGCTGTCGTAACGTGCAATAAGGAGTAATAACTCTACTAAAAGTTTGGGAAACGTGACTCAGAAAATGTGCCCCTCCCTGTTTAAACTTGGCAAACTGAATAAACACTGCTTCTCCTTTCCTGTGGATGAAGCAAGAGAAAGTTGCACAAGTTTATAGCATCTTCAGATTTAACACAAAGCACATTAATTTTAAATTTAATCTAAGGGGCATATGTGGAGGTTTTAACAAGGATTTTTTATAAACTTTTGTAGGTCTAAGCTTCTTAACTGATGCATTTTAGTGTCTTACCAATTTGAAAGTTTTACGTTTGCATGTGAAAGAGCAGAAATCGGGTATTTCGTCAACATGGAGTAATCTGTATTGTCTCACAGACTCTCAGGAATGAGGGAACTGTGACTGCAGCTCCCAACTTCAGCCCAAGCGGAGATGCAGCAGTCCTGGATAAGGCCATCAAGACAAAAGGTGAACTTAAAGGGAGTGGATGGATACTTTTGAGCATGTGTGAACTTGTTTTGGGCTTTTGGAGAAAAATAAAAGGCTTTGTGCGTATTTTAGGGATGATAACAGCCCCCTCTTCTGGACCATGTGAATCACTACAACTCATAGTCTATAAAAGTGGTGAAAAGTGACTGAACACAGTTCAGGGGAATTCATTCATGTCTGGTTGTTCGTATGGCAGGTGTGGATGAAAACACTATTATTGAAATTCTGGTCAAAAGAAGCAACGAACAGAGGCAGCAAATCAAGGAGGCCTACCAGCAGGCGAGTGGCAAGGTAATGACCGTGGCACACAGGTGGGACTGCCCTCCACAGCTGTTATGTGCGACCGCCCCCTCCCTGATTGTTACACGTGGTTTTTTGTCTGCAGCCTCTGGAATCTGCTCTGAAAAGTGCCCTGAAGGGAGATCTGGAGGAAGTGGTGCTGGCTCTGCTGAAAACACCAGCACAGTACGATGCCCAACAGCTGAAACTGGCCATGAAGGTAAAAACGCACCACGATGACATATATTCAAATGCATAAAGTTTTGTTAATATCAGCACTGGCAGACATCAGTTTTAGAGCTCTGGCCTCACCTGGAATGTAATGATAACCAAAGGTTTACCTCAATTTCCCTCAGTTTTCTTAATTTGAGTTGGACAATCTCTTTCCCAGTTTTAATTGATCTGTTCGCACATCCCTGCCTCAGGGTCTTGGAACTGATGAGGACACCCTGATTGAGATTCTGGCTTCCAGAAACAACAGACAGATCACTGATTTGAAAAAGGCCTACAAGGAAGGTAAGAGCTAACAACGTTGAACCAAACAGCATCTAAAACACACCTCAAAGTGGTACCTCAATATGTTTGCAAAACAAAGAGTTTGGAAATTAAAAAGGTACTTTTTATGATTGTTCTGTCAAGATTACAAGAAGGACCTGGAGGAAGACATCAGATCTGACACCAGTGGAGACTTCAGAGCTGCTCTTCTTGCTCTCTGCAAGGTACACACCTTTAGCTCTCATCCTTTTGCTGCTGAGCAATTTTAACCCCCAGAACTATGATGCAAATAAGATTTGAGGCAAAGCTTTTAGCTGTAAAGTGATACTAATTTAAAAATCTCTCTTAAGGCATAAAGGAAAAAATGAAAATGTAACAAGAGTTCACAGATGAGTTTCTGCATGACACAGGCCGGCAGAACTGAAGGGATCAGTGAGCAACTCATTGACAGCGATGCCAGGGCTCTGTACGAGGCTGGGGAGGGGAGGAAGGGCAAGGACTGCTCTGTCTTCATCGAAATTTTGACCACGAGAAGTGGCCCCCACCTTCGCAAAGGTCAGCCAGCAATCATCGTCCGGATTTGAACTTTGTTTTTTGGTTTATCATTCTCAAACATTTAACACTGTTTCTATTTTATCAGTGTTTGAGCGGTATGCGAAGTACAGCAAAGTGGACATGGCTAAAGCCATTGACCTGGAGATGAAGGGAGACATTGAAAGCTGTCTCACAGCTCTCGGTAAAATCAGAAACCTGCATACCATTACATCAACATTTTGTATTTGTATTTAATTGCATTAAACAGAAACAATTTAATATAATTTCAGTAAAGTGTGCCGGAAGCAGATCTGGATTCTTTGCAGAGAAGCTTTACCTGGCCATGAAGGTAACACGTGTGTGTGGAACATTAACAAATATTCACACAGTTTAAATTTTACACTAACAAAAATGTTTTTTCTAATTCATCAGGGCAAAGGCACCCGCAAGAACATCCTGACTCGGATCATGGTGAGCCGATCTGAGATCGATATGAAACTCATCAAGGCAGAATACAAGAAAAACTACGGAAAAACACTGTACAAAGACATACTGGTGAGCAGACGATCCATCATGTTTTTGGAGTTCCTGCTTTTATAAATGATTAAAGAAACTAAGTATTTTTACTCTTTTGAATACAGGATGACACTAAAGGAGACTACGAGAAGATCCTGCTGGCTCTCTGTGGAGGAGATAACTAAAATCACGTCAAAGAGATCCAATTTAAAGAACAATCTCCTGTGACGTCCCTTCACTTGCATTGCGCCCAATGTAATACCAAGCAGACAGCTTTTTGGTGACTGTCTTGACAATTAGCAATCAGTAAAAGATTAGCATTGCCAAATCAAATATATATTCTATACAAGTTGTTCAGTGTCAAACCAAAGCATTTCAGCATAGACATGAAATCACTAGATTATCTGTCCCATGCTGCACACATACAGCTTTATGCGCTTGTGCGTGTTTAAAGAGAAGCATTCAGATCACCACGTGCTAAATTTCTTTAGAGTCAGTGTTACCCTTGAAGGAGCTTTGACATTTGCAAATAAAAGCTTTTTCTAACAGACTTATTTTGTAAGGTTTGTTATTTTACACAAATACCTCAAAAAAAGGGATTTAGAAAACATTTAATGTGCCATATTGACAAGTATTAAAACGATTCAATTCAATTTTATTTATATAGCCCAAAATCACAAAGAAAAATTGCCACATTGAGCTTCATGCAGGTAATTTTACAGATGCAGAAGTTAGTCATGAAATACGAAAAAATAGAGACTAAACATATTAAATAAACTGGTTATCCCTGCCCTTAGACCCTCCGAAGGAAAAACTCCTAAAAAACCTGAGTCAGAATTAATAAAAGAAACCTTAGGGATGCCCTCATGAGGGAGAGATCCTATCCCAGGACGAACAGGCGATACCAGAACCATAAAAAAAATTAGCTTCTACAACTACATAGTAAAATGGAGTTCATTCAAATAGAGCTGAGGGACGAGTGGTGATGAAGTCCTCAGTCAAGACAGGAGCGGAGGCCACGGCCAGGAGCAGGAGCGTGGGGGATCCACCTGGGATCTGAATTCACTCCTGCTCCCCCGAAAGATGGGAAAGTAGAACATGTGAATCAAACCGCACCAACAAAAGCATGGAGAACTAAATTAAATAAAGAAGAGAGAAGTAAGTGAGAATAGAGAACAGAACCCCAGAGCTGATGTGGAAAATAACCTTGATAGAAAATCTAATTTTTTTTAAACATATCAATGTTATTCTAGCCTCACAACAGCCACAGCAAAGGGAATATAGCTAACCTGGCAGAACGCCTTCCCAAAGACAAATGTTTTAAGGCTAGCTTTGAAGGTAGAAACTTTGCTGGCCTCTCTGACATGAGCTGGGAGCTTATTCCAGAGAACAGGGGCTTGGTGGCAGTAGGTGGCTAAAGATACATAACTGAGATTGAATTCAGCATCTTGTAATGACTTTGCAAAGTAAAACTGTTTTGACATATACTTATTAGGAGTGTTTCTATCATCCTTGAAGGTCCATTCACATTTACACACTTATAGCATATCTGATGCTTTACACTGGTACCACAAGGTAGATGCCACCAGGAGCTATGTGGGGTCCAGGATCTTGCCTGAAGACACTATCGGCGGACGGGTAGGAACCAAACCTGTGATCTTCCAACAGAGGTTGGCTACCTTGCATATTGGCTGATTACATATACCTCATTAGACCACCATGACAAATACGTTTTTCACGCAATGCCCTCTAAGAGTTCTTCCTTATTTTTTTTTAAACGAAACTTTCTTAATACTTTTACATCATTCACTGAAATCTCTGAGGCATTTGTCTTTCTTTTGTTTTTTTAGAAACAAATGAATTTAGATTATTGGTGATTTGAACTGCAATCCTGAACCACGTGCTACATCGCAAATAAAAATTTCCTTGAAGCAATTAGTTACTTTTCGGATTGAAGACAATATATTTTTTTAAAACATTGAGGTGTAGAATTCAAATAAGAAACTGAAAGAAAAGAAAAATGAGACTCAGCATTAGAGTTAGTGTTTAAAGCCTCACTCCAATCATCTTTTGATCTATTTGCATTATCTTTTAATTGCAATAATGCAATTTTTTTAGTCAAAATAAAAAAACAGTGTTGTTTTCTAGGATATAATTTCTACAGAGTGGTAAGAGTTAATCAGAAATTCACATCTGAGTTGGGACTGTTGGCGTGGAGTAACCTCACCCCCTTCCCTTCTCAGTTGCTGAGAGCTCTGTTTACACCATAGACCATGTAATCATTGTCATAATATATGTCTACGGTTTACTGCTACTTTAAAGCCTCTCACACCCTGCTAACATTACAGAGACAAGAAAAATGCCAAGTAATATTGGAGCTAACTTTCTGTATAGATTTGAGCCAGACAGTAGCTCAGACCTAGAAAACTAAAAGTTAATGGATCTATTTGTCTGTAGGTGGATGCATCGGAATGGAGTGGAACAAGGAGCTAGTAGCCCACCAAGTGTATTTTGTACATTACGATTAAGTTATTTTTCTCTCTCTTTTTTGTTTGCTCTTGATGCACAAATATTTAAATAATAAATTATTCATACGTTTTCTTTATATATGTCCTCCATCTTCACAAAAATGCCATAATAACATGCTTAAAACACAAAAAACACACAAATCAGTCTGAAAGAAGAAACAAATGGATAAATACTCGTTTCCTACAGAAGATGGCGCTGTTGTCTTTGCAAAGCTTCAACCAGCTGCTCTAACTTTTTAAGGTAGAAGAAGAAAGAGGGTTCAGGAAAAGCTCCCCCGGTTTATTCTTCTCAAAGGAGGGATTGCTGTCACAGAACCTGGCAACTTCAATTCTCATTCAGCCCCGAACTGTAAACAAGCGGAGGACCCGGTGCGATTAGCCAAAGCTGACCCAAGTAACTCCCTCCTCTGTACGTGTTCTTACTATTGACACTGGGCTAAAAACTATAATAATATTCACCTCAGTGACAACAAATGAACGACGCTCAGAGAAAACGTGTTTTAAGCTAGTTATTGATTCTGATTAGCATGATTGTGAGCTAGCCCGCTAAAGGTAATCCTGGATGTTTCTCAACCGTTAGCTGCAAACCTGAATTAATATGTGTTTTAAAATGAAGACGCATTTAAAAAATGTTATCATGTGACTTAAATGTGTTGTTTTAACGAGCCTGTGAAGAGTAACTGTGGGTCGGCCTGTCGTGGTCGCCATAAGGTGCTTGGTAACTGATCTGGGCAAAGAAGCAGTAAAACAGCAGCGAGAACCCAACCTTTTAAGGCTGCTCTCCAGAATCAGCTGTTACATAAGCTGTCGGTTAGCCCGTCAGTGCTGCATAAAACAAGGATCAAAGTTGGTGCCACAAACTATAATTTATTTTCTTTTTGTTTTTCCAGGTCAGCCCATCTAAATCTTCAAGTTCATTTTTCAGCCCAAGCTATTCAAAAATAATGACAGCTACCTGACCCATGGAACTCCCCAGTGGCTGCTTGAGTCAACCTCTTCTGGATCTAGATCATGAATGACAAACTGGTCTTCCTTGGACTGCTGTACTTCGTCCAGGGCATCCCCTATGGTCTTCAGTCCTCTCTGCTTCCACTCTATCTGCGTGGAGCTGGTCACTCGCTCACCCGCATAGGGTTCACCAAGATCCTCTACTTCCCTTGGGTACTCAAGGTGCTCTGGGCGCCTCTGGTGGACCGGGTTGGTACCAAGCGTCGGTGGCTTGTGGCGACGGTGTGTGGCCTTGCTCTGACATGCCTCAGCAGTGCCGCTCTGGCCCCAGAGGCACATATCTGGGGGGTGGCTGGAACTCTTTTGACTATGAACACCCTCGCGTCCGTTCAGGACATTGCTGTAGATGGAGCTGCTGTGGGGCTGCTGAAAGGACGTGGGGAGTTGGGGTTGGGTAATACCGCACAAGTTGTGGGCTATAAAGCTGGGTCGGTGTTCGCAGGAGGCGGACTGCTGGCTGTGATTGATGTGGCTGGATGGAGCTGGATGTTTGTGCTGCTGACGTTTGTATACTCAGGGATGGCCCTGTTTGTCTGGGGGACCCCAGTTCTGGACCATGAGACGTTACGGGGTCAGCAGGCGGACAGCACCAAAAGAGGTGAAGCTGTGAGGCCATGGAGGATATGGAGGAAACTGCTGGCGGTCCCCGGCACCCCATGGACTGTCCTCTATGTGCTCACCTACAAACTAGGTAGGTCCAAGCAACTTTTGTGTATACAATTTATGGAATTCTTATGAAGATTTTTAAATTAAGGCATAACTGGTTATCTTTAGATCTGTAGCTGTTCTTTTCCTTTTATTTTGCCTATACACAAAGCTTCACAAATGCACTGAAAAAACTTGTTTCATATAAATAACAGTTGAATACTTTTAAATTAAATTCAGCTTAAAGTTATTTTTTTAAAAATTCTACACTTTAATGCCCCAGAATTGTATGAAATGATTTTTTTACCACCTTATTGAGAACAAAAATAGATTGAATAGAATCTTGACCAATCAGCAGGTAGTTTAGTGGCACATATGTCACTGAAACTCATAAGCGCAAAAACAATGATAGAGAGGAAGCTAGATGAGAGACAAAGCATCTGAAAACATTTTAGTTACAAACACACCATATATATAAACTAAAAATAAATAAATTATAAGAAAAAGAATTTTTTTTAAAGCAATAAAAAAGTATTTGAAAGCAAACTATTTAATATTCCCATCTCGTTATTATGAAGTTTTATACTTAAAATTTAACATTTTGCTTGAAATGTTGGAAATTTTTAACTAAAAACTGTGAGTTTTGTTCACAACATGCTGGCACAAATATACTCGATAGAATTGAACAGATTTAAGATGTGACAAAGTGAAGTTATTGAGACTTACTGCTCATTACATATTGTCTGATGACAGAACCATGCTCAATTGGTCTTAATAACTTTATCAAACACTTATAGATGAAAAAAAATCCTTTAATATTTTAGACAAATTAGAAACATCTTGTTGATTTTGGTGATGCCGTAAAAACACTTCATCCACTCCACTGTTTACCAAAGTCCCCCTTTTTCCCTTTTTTGGTTTTAAAATATAAATACTGATTATCACAGAACAGTACCATCAAGTAAACAACCCTTCTAAGGAGCACATTTATATTTTGAAATAGAGCCTTAAATGTTCTGCTTCGCAGATTTCTGGTTTTGCCAAATTCAAGCTTACAGGTAAAACAACCCTTCTAAGGAGCACATTTATATTTTGAAATAGAGCCTTAAACAGCTTGAAATTTCTTCAAAAGATTTTCAAAACTTATTTTTTAAATTTCAAAAAGATTTTTTATTTGATTTTAGCAATTCCTATTAAAAATTGCATTAAATAAATACTGACAAAAAGTCCGTACTAATGGAATGGAATTCAAGAGTCTCCACTTGCATCTGCACACTGAAAGATATTGCTATATATTTATACCCATAGATGTATATATCTATGAAAGCAGTCAAGGACGTTGAAGGAGTTACTATTTCTTTCAACTTATTTTTTTTATTGTTTGTCTTATTTGGAAATTAGAATGACAGACTTTAAGCAATAAATCATTTTCCTGAGTGTTGCATGACTGTAATCCTGTTTAGCCCAAGTTTTCCACTAGATGTCACTGTTGGTGTTTCTGCAAAGACTAAAGAAGATGCTTGGAAAAAGTTGAGGTGAGGGGAAGATATAGTAAAAAAGAAGTTTACTTTGTTGTTTTTTTAAAGCAGGGTCAGTGTGTAAATTAAAACCATACAGTCTAAAAACAGATATTCTCGTTTTTGAAGCTGCAATGGTACATTACTTCACCTTTTTCTATTAAAAGCACAAAAGTAGCCTAAATGAGTATGCACGCAGTTTGTTGTGTGAATGTATTATAGCTGTAGTGAGCAGGTAAGCTAAATCGGGGTGGAGATAGTCAATCCTGTATGTGTGGGAGTGAGAGTTGATATGTCCAGAGTTTGGTGTTTGGCAGCAGAAGGGGATTATGTAAGGATTAGAGCGTCTTTGTGTCTGTGTCATTCTGAAGCTGAAATGGAAGACGGCGTATCCTGCTGATGTGTGTTTACGTGGATATCTGTATGTGGGTGGTGGGAATATAATTGTCTCCTCACATTTGCACAGCCTTTGCTTGTGCATCAGTGTACATGCCTTGTGATTTTTTTTTTAACTGTTTGTTGGTGAGCTTGTGTTTTTGAGAGAGTGTAAAGGGTGGCTCAGTAATCGGATAAGCTCCGGCAGACGACACTACTAGACTAAATATGAAGGCTGGCTGGACCCTCTAATCTGTCTAGGGAGCCCCCCTCCAACAAACACTCTCTCTGGCACACACACATATATAAACTTCCCTATTGGCCGATGCTCACAATTACAACAATAATTACTCTGAATGGCACAATTTAACAGTTATGTCACTTGTTAGCATTTCATGTTGTAGTAATTACAGTATTTCCTACCTTTGCAGGAAAAAAAAGAAACAATGGTCATCTGAAATTTTAGATTGGGCTGTAATATGCCAGTATAGTTGTCTGTGTGAGACAGTATTGTTTTTGTTTCAGGGCTATGTTGGTGTGAGACTGGTAATCTGCCGTCTGAACCCCCCACTTTTCCCACTCACACAAATGCAAGCGCAAACCCCACTCGTCTCCTCTATCCCCCATGCACTCCGAGCAGAGCTGCACCCACCGTGACCCGTGTGCCATCTGAGGCCACAAACAGTTTGGGAGAACTGTCTGGATGAAGGGAGGGGTGGGAAGGAGGAAGGATAAAAAAAAAATACAAGGATGCAAAAATGTTGTTGGTATTATAGTCAGATAACAAGGATCTGCCACAAAATGTCTGTTAATATCCTACTACAATTTTGCATATTTATTTTTTTTAAATGGTCTTTTGGAAAAAAGTAGGTTTGCCATAATTTAGAGATTGACTTTCTAACAGATTAATTAATTTCATATCTATAAAATTACCTTTTTTTAATTTTTTTGTGCTTTTGAAATTTTGATCCCATCATTTCTGGAAATTGTTGAGTGTTACAAGACAATCGGGCTTCAGAACAAGTTCCCTTTTATGTCAAAGATAAACGTGGTGACTCCTATGTGAATTTGACTAGTTTAAGACATTCATTAAAAAAATCTTACTTTGAATATAAATTTCACTCATTTATAGGTTAAAATTGAGGCAAAAATATCAAAAGAAAATGAGCAAGGGGAAATAAAGCACACTTGTCTAATGTATGTATTATTTTAAAAACAAATAAAAATCCATGATATTGAGGACATTAAAAATACAAAAGAAGTCTTAAACCTAAAATGTGCAAAAAATCTTGTCATTTAATTCGGAAGTATTTATCTGTACTTCATAAATACAAGTTTACGAAACTTAACAGAGGGAAATTAATTAAGAGATTTTTTTTAAAGAAGTGCATTGATTTTATTTAGCAGTTTGACAAGAATATGTTGGAAAGATTAAATGAATGTACTGAATTATGGTGCCTCTTAAGTACATTTGCTGGAAAAAAAAGCAAGAATTATGAAATTTATTTCAAATATTTTTATTCACGAGAATATTAAAGCTATAAATCGTTACTTCTAATTTTTGATTTATATTTTCGCATAAATAACATTCAAAATATTTAATTTTCTTAAGAGTGAGTTAGATTGACCAGTTGCATTGATAAAAATACAAAAAGCACAATTATGATCAAATTTGACTGTTAAAGTTTTCTTATTTTCCCTTAATTAAGCTGATTTTGACAATTCTAGCAGGTAGAAGGTCCTAAGGAACCTGTTTGAGTTGTTTAGTGTCAACCTGCAAGCACGACTTTCCATAAGCTTTAAAGACCCACTTCGATTAAAATTGTGTTTTAATATGTTCTTGTAGTATTTTTCTCATAATGGAGGGCATATATAAAATAACTTGAGATTAAAACTGCATCTCTGAGTATTTCTTTATTAAAATTGTGTTGGATCAGAATCAGATGAAAACTAGATGTTTGAAAAAGCTTGAGTTTGTGACACAGCAAATGACAAAGTCACAAAGAGCCAAATTCTCCCCTCTCTACTGCAATTCTGAAGCAGTTCAATACATCCACGAACGTCTTAATTTTTCTTGTATGAGTTGACCTCTAGCTCAGAACTGCATGGCTGTATAGCTCTGATATTGTTCGCCCTTTTTTTCCTGCCCTAAAATTAACTTGAGCTTGTGAGGTGCAATAAACTAATGGGAGAGAATGTAAACAATGGCCTGATAGGAAAATTAGCGAGCTAACTTCCGCGCCAACAATCCAGCTGAGCATTTCTGTTGAACTCCCGCCACTCTGCAAAAAATATGTCTTAAAAAACGACACTGGCTTTTTGATTTTTCCTAAAAACTGCATAATCATAATCAAAAGACCACTGGGAACGATACAATTAAAAAAAAAAAAAAAAAAGTAGTGGGACTTAAAATGCACTGGAGAATGTGAAGTTGCATAAATCCTTCATGGGGAAATTTTAAAGCGTGTATATGTGGATATCTTAATTCACACCTACAAAATGTATTGAGCCCTGCTCAAATATTAGACATATATTTGTCTGCACTCATTTATTGTGCTGAATGATTATGTCATTCTGAAGGCTGACTCTGTCCTCCGTGATCTCTGCTGCTCTGTTGGCTCTTTTGTTTGAGCCACAATGTCAGGCTTTCACCTCACTGTCCTCGTTGACCTCTCACCTTCTTCTCCAGCTTATCCTCCTGCCATCCAACTCTGTTTTTCTGTCTTTCTCTTGCTGCACACCCCTACACACAAGTCACACCACCTTGAAATGATTTGCTCTTTCAAGTAGCACTTCAAATCTACAGTTCAGTAGAAAATGTAATAAGTTTCACTAATGCTGAGCATCCACTGCCTTTCATTTCCTGACTCTAATAGGTGCACGGAAATACATTAAACCTCCACTTTGGTGCAAATGTCTATTTTGACACAGCATGCTGGTGCTGCTGTAATGATTTCCTTAGTTACTACAGACCACTGCGCTTAGCATGTGGTTGAGAGGATCAAGAAGTTTGTGCAAATGTCCCAGTAGTTGACCATGAGTTGATCATAGGTGAGCAGGTGGTTTATTTGACTCAAAATTTATTAGAAGTCAAGTTGTGTTTGGTTTGGTGAATGCCCATGCTTTTATTAAGTACCATTTGATGTTTTGTGTGCATTTATTGATCCTTACTTTAATTATACTTAACTAAACCATATCACTTTGTTTTCTTTAGTTAGATTTATCAGTTTTTTTCAAACCATCCGGTAGATTCTGGCGACCTAAAATGTGAGATTCCTGAATGGATTCAGTTATTAAAGAAATATAAAACCTAAAACATCTCTATCCTTTTTTTAATTATTATTTTGTTAAAATTGTCAAATCTTTGACGTTTCTATCAGCTAATCTCTAGCTGTCATCTTCTCTTTTGCTATAGCTGTTTATTGCTGGTAATTTCATTCTTAAAATGTTTTCTGCTCACTTTTTTTACACTCCTGTTTTGTTCTGGTTTCTCCTTGTGCTTCTCTTTGTTAAACCTTTTCAGGTGTTTATTAGAATCCCTGCAGTTGATTGTTGCACAGAAAGCTTCTAGAAAAGTAGAATCAGCATAGCTGTTTTTCTGCAACTCAATAATAGGTTGAACTTATAAGAGGTGAGCCTTGTCAAAAGAGACATGTCAGAGATAAAGTGAAAAACATGTGGGACATCAGTGGCACTAAGGCTGGAGCACAGCTGATGCAAATCCACAATGCAGGCGGCAAATAAAAAGGATTGGATTGATAAAAACGCCCCCAAAATATCATGAATTGTTTGATGATCGGTCTCAATCTGTGTTACACAACAAATAACAAATAGTGTTTACAAAAATTGCCTGGAGATTTCATTTTGTGCAGCTATCGCATGCTGATTTATTTTTTAACAAAAAGAAAGTTTTAAAGCATGACATAGCAAATAAATAATTTGCTATGTCACCATGACTTTCACTCTATGAAATGTGATTGAGTATAGGGGAATCACATGACCTGATGGTTTTTATTGAGCTAAAATGAGAATAGTCCTATTCATAGCCACTATTGTTTCTGTCTAGCCGTGAAGACACAGAAAATAGATGTGAGAACCCTGATAAGTGTTGTACGCACTTAGGCTTTATTACAGTTTAGTATTCGATGGTCTATGGTTAATCAGAATACCACACCCCTGTTTGTAGGCAATTTCTACATCTGATTGAACTGATTCCTTAGTACCACTGTCAAAGATATAAAAGCTAGCTGTAAGGGATGAAGGTTTGGAAATAAATTCATGAACTTCTGAACCAATTAAAGACCCGCTCCGATCTTTTTTAACTTGTAAAAGCGGTCTCATTCAATCCCTTTTAATTATGATAATGCTGTTTTAGCCAAAATCAATATACCTAAGATGTTTTCTAGGACATGGACTCTCTCTGTTAACGTACTCTTCTATTAGCTTACAGACCCAAGTTAACATTACTGGTGCAACAAAAATGGTGAGTATTGGCGCTATCCAGCTGTGTTTTGATTCAGATGCCAGCTCAGACCAGGAAAAACCAAGACATAAATAGATCTATTTGTCTTCAAGTGCTTGCATCGGAATAGAGTAGAGCAGGGACCTTGTGGCCTTAAAATAGCTTAAACATTAATAGATTCGCTAATAAATTCGAAATAACATTCGCTGTAATAGATGAAACGACTGATGTCCATTACTGCCTCTATTTTGCACACCCCCTATTATTATTTTAGTCTGCACATTACAGTTTGCACAATTTGCTTGTTTTTTTCTTGTATATATATATATATATATTTTTTTTTTCTTATCTCTTGTAAATATCGCTTTCTTTTTAAATTTGTCAATATATTCTGTATACACCTAATGCTGCAACAGCCTAATTTCCCAGCCTGGGATGAATAAAGTATTTCTTTTCTATTCTATTCTATTCTATTTTATTCTATTCTATTCTATTCTATTCTATTCTATTCTATTCTATTCTATTCTATTCTATTCTATTCTATTCTAAATACAAAAAAAATCAAAGGTCATAGAAATCATAGGAATTGCACCATCCATATACAGTGCTATTGAGAGTTAAGCAGACTGACTGCATTGGGGATAAATGATTTTTTGCAGATGTTTGTCCTGGCCAACAGGGTTCTGCATTTCCTGCCTGATGGCAGCAGAGAGGAGTGATAGAGAGGCTGAGAGGTGTCCTCAGTGATGAAGGTGGCTTTCCTCATCACTGATTACCTGTACAGGTCACTGAGAGGGACTGTGGCGATTGAGTAATTTTGGAAATCTGATTGATAACTTAGAATGCAATTTTAAGATTATTTTTCTTCATATCTGTCCTCCATCATCAGAAAAATGTATGCCCAAGACCATGTCAAGAACCCTTTAAAACATGAATTTCCTCAGACTGGCTCTTAAACACTGGGGTAAATAAACAATGCTTTGCTTGTGTAACAAGTTTTAAATGGGCTTCGGTTAAAAAAGAAAAAGAATCCTTGAGCTATCTCGATTCAGGGATACATCATCGCATGCACAGTAGATTTGTTCATCCGGTAGAAAGTAGAAAATAATTTTCTAAAATGCTACATTTGCTGATGAGTTCCTAAACCCACTTTGACTAATAAGCTCAACAAAGAAACAATATGTGGGGATGCTAATTTTCAATTTCTATTTTCTTTGTTTCAAAAGTTTGAAAATATTCTTTATTTGCAGTATTACATTTATATTTTTACAAATTATAGAAATTCTTAACAAAGCTATCGGTTCAGTTTTTGTTTAAGCATTAGCTGTATGTGTTTTAAGTGTAATAGCATTCTATGTGAATGATAATAATGCCTCTCCTTGAAATGTAAAATGAGGTGACAGCTTCAGTGCATAAACTGTATGATGTTTTTACTGTTCTAACGAGAAAGAGCTTTGTTGTTAGCAGTGGTGTCAGTTTGTGACTCCCTTGCGCTTTTTTCTCTCATATTTTATTAAAAGATTAAAACAAAGCAGATTTGTCTCCCAGCAGCCAGCGATCTTTGTGATTGGCTAAATTGGTTTATATGACAGAAAGTCAGTCCTGTTTGTGTTCGGCATCTGATCTTCAGCAGCAGTGAAACACGAGCGACAGAAGCGAGGGACAAATGTTTGCAGCACAGAAAATCCACATGTCCTCCACTTTTCTGCAAGGTTGTCACACCACTGTTACAGCAGTGACAATCTAATTCTGCCGCCGCTCTTCCCATCACTGGGAGCTTCTCTGCTTTCTCTTATGGTTTTTTATTTCTCACTCCGTTTCATCTGTCTTTTTTCCCTCCTCTTCTATTTTTGTTTGTCTCCTGGCTGGCTGAGTGTGTGACTCGTCTGCTGTGTTGTGTCGTCTTTGACAGCAGTCTGGGAGCCGAGCTGTCACTCACACGGCTCCTCAGTCCCACTATCTTTTTGAAGTCAGTCTCCATTAATATAATAATGCCGTGTAGTCGGCGCCACTGAATGCGGTGAATGTTTTACTGTAATGTTCAGCAGAACATTCCACACCGCTCAGAGAAAGTCTCCCTGCCTGACAGAAACTTCCTTCTTTACGGAAACGCCTTTGTGAGGTCTGTTTCATCCGTGGAAGTTTTCTGTCTTCGTCGTGTCTTCGTTTTTGTGCTTCAGGAAAAGTGCCAAGCCCCTGTCTGATAAAAGTGATTGAGAGGGGTTCTTTGCTTGTCAAGCATCTATTATTGACACTTACCGGGAATAGGCCAAGGTGTGCCGGAGAGTTTGCTCCGTCTGATGGTGTCGTCGTCATCTCAGGGAAGCAGGTTTTCAGGGGCTCCTGCTAAACCTCCTCGTCATACTTGTTTGTCATGATAATATTTATGTCTTCAGGAGTTATCCAATATATTTAAGGTTTAAAAGTAGTGTTCATAGTCATTGACATAAAATACTTTAGTTTATTTTACTTTACAAAATAGGGTTCCAATTGTAACAGAAAATCACATTTGACTTCTCGCCTGCTGTTTGTTTACTTTGCAAATTTCTTACCTTTTTTTTCTGTCTTTTTTTCTCTCTCTCTCCTCGTCCTGTGTGTGTGCAGGTGAGCAGGGAGCAGTTACCATGTTTCCTCTCTTCCTGCTGGATCATCACATGACGGCAAGAGAGCTTGGCTTCTGGAATGGAGTGATCGCCATGGGCTTCTCCATCTGCGGCTCTTCTCTGGGAGGGCTACTACTTGCGCAGTTCAGGTAGTCTTGATTAACGCTGATTTAAAACAACTTTTGGATGAAGCTTTTCGAAAGGAGTTTGCTTTCACGGGATGCACTTTTTTTTTCCCATGCTCCAGCCGTGATATGGCCATGAAAGCCAGTGGGTCTGGGCCTTTAAACAGCAAGATGCAAGTTTAGATTTACGTAATCTAAAACAAACCTGTTAAATTTAGAAACACAATGCAACAAAAGTACACCTAAATCTAAAATTTTGCATGATAAAATGTAATTTTTACAAGCCTCTTATGACAAAACAAACCATTTGGTTCTTTACTTGTTTTTTTTTATCACCCACACATTTATGCACAGAGGAAGGGCTGTCCACTAGGCTGTTGTCCCACCTCTAAAAGCTCTGTTGGAAGGTCTATCCTCTCCACCATCAGAAACGGCTGACTGGTCAGCGAGTGACCCCTTTAGGACGACCATTGGCAACCTGAGAACACGGCCATTCTTATCTGGGCTTGGCCCATGTGAGGTGGCAGCCAGGCCGGTTTTTCTTTCTCACACACACACACACAAACCTCAGCATCTCCTGAGAGTGTGTGTTATGAAAGACTATCATTGAGAAAGAAGGTTAAGGAGCAGCAAAGAAAAGAATGTCTTTAGCATGTGAATAGCGCCGGGTTGGTTTTCCAGTCGGGCAGGTAAGGAGAAGCCACAAGTCAAGAGAAGAGGCAGATGGAGGTGTAAGCACAACGTTTAAAAATAAAAAATAAATCAGTGTTTTGTATAGAGTGAGATTAGAATGCAGGTAAGTTGGTCATTAAAAGTCTGTTAAATTATGAATCCTGTGGCAGACGTCTTCTCTCTCACAACCTTTTTTACACATAAATAATTACATGCAAAAAGGCATAAACAAACACACAGTCCCTTGAGTGGCAGGTATCCTCTGAGTGATTGGCATTGTTAATCCCTGTTGTCACACAATAGTGTCAGTACAAGCATGTGTGGATGTGTGTTTGGATGTATGTTAATAGTCATTAATTATCTTCTTCATGCTGGGGTTCTCCTTAGGTTATTGATTACGTCACTAACCAAACCCACAGGGGGATGATATTCTTGTTCTGACAGCAAATCAATTAGTCTCTGGTGACTTGTTTACTAATGAATATGCACGTTTAAATGTTGGTGTTCTTTGTGCTTTTTAAATGCTGCCGTATCAACCAGCAGTTTGTCATCACACATCATTGAATGAATATCTGATACCTACCTCGTTTGTTGGTGTTTTTTTCTTTTTTTTCTTGTTTTTTCCAGCATCGGGGCTCTGATGAGACGTGTGTTTGTTCTGCGAACCGTCAGCATGGTCTTCCAGAGCTCTCTACTGACTGTGCTGGAGCCATCACCACTCATGAAAGGTTAGAAATGATCCAAAACTGAAAATTTAAATATGTTAAAATACTGATTTTGTAGCAAATCTTACTGATAGCTCAAATGGGAAACGTGCAACTGTAAGTTATGAACAACACTATAGAAGAAGAAATACGAGCAAATATAGATGGATGGAACAGACTTGTGAGGCCAACAGTTTAATAAAGAAACCTTTTTCCAGAAAATATTACTTTTCTAGGTTTATGAAATCTACTAAAACTTAATGTTTTCCCTCTCCTGCTCTGAAAACCACTAAGACAAAAGTTATTTTTTCAAATTAATTGCACTTCAGTTAAAAACAAAGTGCAAGAATTGGAAAGGGTGTGCAGTGCTTCACTGGTTATCACTCTTGTTTCTCACAGTTAAAAGTCCCTGGTTCAAATCCCAGCTGGACCTTTCTGTGTGGAGTTTGCAGGAGTTTCTCCTCGTGCATGCTTGGGGTTTTCTCCAGGCACTCCCAACTTCCTCTCACAGCCCAAAGACATGCCTCTTAAGTAAATTCTAAATTGCCCCTATGTGTTCATGTCATTATGACCTTGTAATGGACTGGCAATGGCAACCTGTTCAGATTATACCTTGCCTTGGCCCTACACTTTTGGTAGTGTTCAACAGCCCCGTGACTCCAAAAAGGATTCAGCAGATTCTGAAAATAGATGTACAACAGTGCTGTTTGAATAAAAGTGAGACACTTTTTAACAAAGACACCAACAGCTGACACTAATTCAGACTTCAAAAACCTACACATTTTATCAGGGGTCCAACAATTAATTGATAAATCAATGTATCCAACCAGATCTGAGGTAAGTTGTTAATAAAACTAAATCAAATTGACCTATAACTTCATAAAATCACTCCAAAATGAAATGTATTAATTAAACTCGATCTAGGAAAATACCATTTGGATTGAGACATTGTAGGTTTTTTTTGACTGTAACATAAAAACGATCAAGTGTCATCATAGCGTACAACACACATGATGACAGCAAAAAACAGTAGAGGCAACAATTGTGTGGAAACAAATGTGAAGATATGTGACCATACAGTTTGATATAATGTTCTAATAATGTTACGTTTTTATTATTTTGATATAGAAAACAACAGTGGGATGAACTTTCTGAAACTAAAATGTGACTGGATTTATAATTAATTCTTGTTTACTTGTTTCTATGTTTGTTTACATATTTCATTTACACTTGATTATCTTGCAAAAAACACAGCCTTGAAAACTTCACCTGCACTGTTCAGTACCAGGTATTTATCTCTGAGTCTCACTGGTTAAATTTTAGGCTAAAAATGTCCCGGATCGATTTTAGGTCAATGAATCGGATCGTTAAAAATGAACCGATATCAACTATGAATCATATCACCAACCACAAAATGTGATTATGAATTGAATCATTGTTAAAAAAATGACTTTAAAATTCATGCTAAATCTGAATAAAAAAACAATTCTTTTTGCACACGACTGCTCTCCCCTTAAGACAGAGTTTGTTTGGATCAGCATAGAAGCAGGTTTGGTGATAAATGCTATAAAAATCATGAAGTTAATTGACCAAAGAATTTATAGTTTTCAATATTGTTAAGGTCAAGTAACCATTTTAGTTTTACTTTTTCAATAATACAGATGATTAAACCCATTATATACTTTGTCTTTATGGTCTATGAATTGTCTATTACTTTGCATATTGACAGACCTGGAAGATACTAATGAACTCTGCTTTGGTTCAGTTAATATGAAGAAATGCACAGTATTTCTGCTGCACTGTGTGAGTAAATGGCACTGTGAGGATTCAACAGACAGGACATCGTTCAGTTACGTCTGACACATCAGATTGCTTTGCAAAGCCAGTCTTGCAAGCTGCGGGATTCACTTCCGCATTATTCATTTCCGTAAGAAATGCCTGTTCTCCCATCAAACGTGTCAAAGTATAAGCTCCTCCACTCAAACCCCCAGAACAAAAGGTTTGCAGAAAAAAGAAACTCCAAAACAGAGAAACATTCACTTTCAGATGTTCAATATTACATGATAACACTCCACTTCCCACTCTTTCAGTCTGATCAGGCGGTGTTGTCTGTGTGACTCCACCAGCCTGGCGTTGCTGACTGAAGAGTCTTATTCTGCAAAAAAAAAAACTCTGGCAGCTGGAGTGAATAATTCAGTGTTTGTGGGAGCAGTGACAGATAGGCTGTGTGGTTCCTCTGTGTCACCCCCCACCTCCCAACACTGCTCTGCCACTTTCCCTCAGAGGATAACTCGATGTGTTTTGGGGGGTAGTGGCACTTCGGCTTACCTTTTCTTGCTGCTTTAGTATTTTCTCTTTGAGTGCAGAGCAGCAAGTCGAGAGTTTTTCTATTACTGGGTCTCTGTTGTTGGATGTTTTCTGATGATTTTCCTACATGTATGTCTCCACTCAGGTATGGCAGTCCTGAGCATGAGTGTTCAGCACTTCCTAGGTGGTCTCATCACCACTCTCACCTTCACGACCATGATGCATTGCACTCAGAGAGCAGAGGAAAGCATTCAGGTAAAAGACTTGTTGTACAACAATATAATTTCTAGTCATCCTGTCTGCTATGATTGTGCTGTATTATAAATATTAGATAACTGGAGAGTGTAGATCCCCAACATTTAGATCAGCACACCTGTTAGGTTTCACCATCTTCTGCATCCTCTCTAAACATTGCCATTTTACTCTTAACTTATTCCCCGTCCTCTCTCGTTTTCTACACTTTAGCGTAACTCCCTTTGTCCCCATTGTAATTGGGGCATCTTTGCCTGGAGGTGATCGTTGTTCACACAGCCATTAAGATGTCATTCAGTCAATCTCTGAAGGTGACAAATTATCATTTAAATTGCCGTGAGTGTTAATGTACAGAAGAAAGGCCAGGAAATCAACAGGCTTCAGCTCATGTATCAGGGTTCCCAACACAGCAAAGGAGAATGATCACAATGGTCCATTCATTCGAGATGTTCCTATGGCACATATTTTTTGCTGTTTACTGCATTTGGTTTATAGGGAATGATGCATATACGCACACCCGGGACAAAGAAGCATTAGCTCGCCTGTGCGTCGTGTGTGTGTGTATATATATATATACGCGTGTTAATGAAAGTAATGTTATCCAGAAGCAGAAAGCTGATAGTGTGAGTGCTTGTTAATGATCCCTGGGAGAAGGAGAAAAAAACTGCTCAGAATAAAGACACCCCATTTAGATTTGGTCTCACAGGCTTTTGTAGTTTGATTCTTTTTCTGTGCTTGTATGTAGATTGAATACTGACGGACAACCAAGCAAAAAAAACTGACAGTATTTGCTTCCTAAATATGTAATTTAGAAAGAATAAAGTTCAACTGTAGATTTAAATCTGATTCTAGTAAAATAAAACATTCGTGAAATGTTTTTTAAAAACGCGTTTACAAAAATGTGTCCAAATAGAAGCATAATTAATTAGTTTATTATGGGTTGCAAGTCTTGGTGTCCTACTGAATGGCCCATAGGCTCAAAGGCAGAGGAAGGAAGGAAATTCAGAGAGATTAGGTAATCTGCCCTCCTCTTTCTTTCTCTGTTTCTTTCACTCCATCTTGAAAGGTGTAAGGCAGGGATCAGATACTCCTCTACATCTGGCCTTTTGCCATCATCTGAGACCGAAGTCTCACGCTTGCTCTTTCAGAATTTTTCCTCTTTGGAGCGTTTTTCCTTTGGATGTTGAATCTCTTCCTCTTTTCTCTGTCTCTTGTGACTAATTGTGGCCTTAGAAATGGTTGTATTTCCCTCTGCATATCAAACACCGTCCGCTGATTCAAACTCCCTCATTTAATTTTTCTTATCTGTCCCACCTTTCTTTTCTTTCGTTTTTCACCACCCCCTTCTTCTACTTTCCTTTGTGTAAACTCTTGGCTGCCATTCGTCTTTCAGGCCACCCACTACAGTTTCTTGGCGACTCTGGAGGTGCTGGGGAAGCTGATGTTCGGCGCGCTGGCTGGAGGCTTGGTGGACTGGTTCGGATTCCAAGTAGCCTTTCTCTTCTTTCTCAGCCTCTCTGCAGGAACAGCTCTTCATGTGTGGACAGCTACTTTCACCGGCGCTCTTCGAGAGCACCAGCTGAAAGAACAGCCCAAATAAAACCATACTGGAAAAGATCTGATCCAATGCAGATGCTGATGCACAACAGTAGTGTTTTAAACTTGACTGTGAGTATTTCAAAAAGAAAACAGCATTCTTAAACCTTAATTTATTATCTGTGGTCTTACAGGCCAATCAGGTTTTACATCAAATGTTTTATTTAAAAAAAGTCTTAACTACTTATCAATTTTTCTTTTATCATATTATTTTAAGAATAGCTTTTTTTGCTGAAACTCCAACCACAAGGTCTAAATTTTGCTAAGAAAAAAATTCACCCCTGCTAAAGGGGCTGTTGTTGGATTTTACATCTTGCTTTTATGAGTCAAAATGTTTGTTTTGTTTTGTTTTTTTAAACAATTTTAAAACAATTGAATGGTGTTATCAAAAAACACCATTCAAAGACTTCTTGAGTACTTAATATAGCATAACCAACCTGCTCTTAAGTGATAAGTGATAAGTGATAAGTGACTCCACTTTGGTAAATGACTAATAAAAATGAAATGGGGAGTAAGGATGTGATCCTGTATGCCAGAGTATGTGGGCCACCATTAAATTGAAAAATAAATAATTAATAATTAAAAAAAATACTAGAATTTTACTAGAATAAAGTTGCAAATGTATTAGAAAAATGTCATAAATATGTAAGAAAAACTCATAAAATTGAGGAAATATGTAAAAAAGTTATGACAATAAAGGTACAATTTCACTGGTTTTAAATTAAGAACATAATAGATTGTCTTTAATACCTTTCCTTTTCATATATTTATCTTAATTTTTTTCTCATAAATTTTCAGCTTTAGCCTCGTAAAATTATAATTTTTTTCTTAGAATTTTATGACTTTATTCTCGTATTTTTTTAATCGCATCTTTATGGTGGCCCTAATTCTCTGCCCTAGATCTTGTTGTTTATTGTGGTGGAGGGTTAAAGCATTTCATAATAACTTTGTCATATTTTGGTTATAATAATTGTCATTCCTGTATTTAACAACATAGAAGCCAATAATTTTTTAGAGTAGCTCAAAAAAGCACAAAGAATGGTCACCAGAGCCATTATTCACTTTTTTGGCTCAAAAAAAAATCTGAAATATAAAAAAAAAATCAATGAAGTCAAAGCAGTTTTTTAAGTTCAGTGCCACTTTAATATTCTTATAAGCCATTAATATGAGCTATAGCCAAAAGCACCATTGCTAAACTTTTTGTTGTATCACTGTACTGTGTAGGTGTTAGTCATTCTTCCATGTTTTATGGTTTACAGTTTAATAATGTAAATCTCTGCTACCTCTTGCCTCTGGATGGTACATTATAAATGCACAGAATGTACAGTAGATGATCCAAACAAAACAACTGTTTATCCGCAGTGATTGAAACATATTACTCCAATCAGTAGGTTTGCATTTGCCGAGGCTTTGTCTTCAAATGAAAGCTTTTATGTAGTTCAGCAGTTGCATAAAGAGCACTCATTGGAAGTAATTAACTGCTTATTGCAGGAGTCAAATAATCCTTTTTGTTGGAGGACAGAGTGTCATAGTGATTCTCAGCCTTACACAGTGCATGGTGCCATCTTCTTTTTATGTTTATCTCAATAAAAAAAGGAAAACTTCCATATAGAGTCACACTGGGAAATACTGTAGTTTTTTATATATGAAAAAATACACAATATTTATTCAAACAATATTGTAGCTTTTCATATTTATTTACCCCATATTTTTATATATGAAAAAGGCTTTTCAGATAGTATACAAATAGATTTTTTTTTATTTAGGAGAATGTATAGATTAAATTTAAGTCTTAAATTGTATTCACTATGCAGGTTCAAGCCAGCAGTTTAAGGTGGCATGCCAAAAGGATTTAAATAAGGCATTTCAATATGTTGAACTAATTCAAACAGGTGGGCTTTTCATCTATTTAAATAGTTGGTAGCAAATAAGTCCATATTTAAATAATTGCCGGACACATCCTTGTCTCAGCTGCTGTGTTGCCTGAGATGTTTAAGGAAATAAAGCTGTTCAATGAAACGTTGAGTCTGTTTTTTATTGGTGTTGCTTTATTTATTTATTTTTTTTTTGTCACATGCAAGAAGCAAGAATTCTGCTCTCACAGACTTGTAACTTATTTTTATAGAGCCACTCTGATGAAAATAGTCTTTTTTGGTGTTTCAAACATGTTCTTTTAACATTTATCTCTTGATGGATGACATATATTAAGAAAATTAAGACTAAACTGCATTTCTGATCTACTTTGCTTCATTGTGATCCATCCAGTTGCAGACAAATAAATCCATTAATGTCTTTGTTTTTCTCTCTCCCATATTGCTCGACATTTTTTTTTTTTTTTTTTGCACCGCTAATGTTATGTTGGGGTTGTGAGTGGCGGTAAGCTAATGGGAGAGCATATAAGCAAAAAGTTATTAGGAAATGAGCAGAGCCTCAATACTGCATAAATTAGTCCCAGTCGCACAATTCAGAGGCAAATCCTGCCGCTCTGCAGAAACTAGGTCCCAGGAAACGACACAGGTTTTTTGATTTTTCGTAAAAAAAAAAAATAACAGAATTATAATTAAAAGACTACTGGGAGCACTTTGAACTCTTGTGCTATCTAAGGCATGTTTACATTAAAAGTGGGGTCATCTGGACACCATAAGAGAGCACAAGGGTTAAAATAGATCAAGAGACGATCGGAGTGAGACATTAAGAGGCTCCACTCGTTACTTATATTAATAGCACCTGTTTGAACTTGTAATCAGTGTAAAAAACACCTGTCCACACCTTTGATTCAAACTCCACTATGGCCAAGACCAAAGAGGTGTCAAAGGACACTAGAAACAAGGTTGTAGACCTGTACCCGTCTGGGAGGAGGACTGGATTCAGCATTTTGTCTTACATCGTTGAGATTTTATTGTGATGAAAATTACAGACCTCATTTTTAGGTTGATTTGGCAATTCAATATTTTTATGTTTAAATGTTGAAAATTTCAAGTTTACAACTTTTGCAGACAAAAAAAAAGTAGTTTGCATCCAGCAGAAATGGATAGGAGTGAGCAAATTGACACAACCACTCTGGAGAAATTATTTGTGATGGGACCGCCCTACCTTCCACCACCATATTGATAGATTTGGTGTTTTAGGTCTTGCACGTGTCAAAATTAAACTTTATTGTAAGGAGTCGAATCCAAAATGGAAGAAAATCGGTTTATCCAACATTTATTCTGTCACGTAGCAGAGCTTGTAAGTGCACTTTTTAATTTAAATTTGACACTGCTTTGTGTAAAGCGTATTGTCTATCTGCACGTGAATTCCTAAACTGTCACAACCCGAGTCTCTTTCTGTACTTTATATGAAAGGTTGAATATTTGTTGTCGTTTGTTTTTTATAGGCAGATATTCGGTTACATTAACAATTGAGCCGGGGCGCAAGTCTGGTCACATCACCAACTTTATACCCATTTCACATGGGAGGGAAGAGCAGGAGAATAGGCCTGCTCATTCACCCACTGCCAAGTCTGATCAGCAAATCACAACGTCACGAGACGCACAACAATGATGCAGAGACAATAGAAAACATAGAAAATAATAAGGCGGATTTCATGAACGTCCAAGAACGGGGCGAGTTCACTGACAGTTGCAGAGCATCTCTTTCCTGGTAGAGTTACGTCTAGAGATAGAGGATGGGAGGCAGGCTGTAAAATGCAACATGTTTTAATCTCTGCAAACAAAGCCATTGTATGGGTTTTTTCCCCTCCTCTTTTGTCTTTAAGTACCTCAGGGGAAAGAGAGGTGTTGGCTTTTTGTGCTTCTTTTGTCCAGAGGGTGACAGAATGGCCTCCTGGGAAACCCAAGTGAGCAGGTGGAGGAATGATCAGCAGCATCGAGTGTCACAGGGTTTCCTCCAGTGGTGTTTTCTTTTTGTTTGAAAAATGAAAGACACAGAGAGCTCTCTCTTTCTTCTGTACAGTACGTGTTTCTTCTTATTTTCTCATCGCTTTGTTCTTTTTGTCCTCTGCCTTTATGATAGAACCGCAAATTAAAACTATTTGGATTTTTATGCTCTTGGTCTGAGAGAACAGTTGTGGAAAATATATTTAGTTTGGATGATTATGTTAAGGTAAGGAAAAAAATAAGTACCGGTAAATGTTCTGATTACCTACCAGCATTTAGATTATGGTTTATAACTTAAAGTCTTAACATTATTTTGTGATTTCTTTTTTTTTGTGTTTGTTTTGTTTTAATGTAGACACAGACAATGTTTGAAAGAACCTATATTGTAAAGGTCCCCTATTGTTACAGGCTGTTTCCAGTGAGAAATGTCAGTGCTCGGCCTATTGAATTTAGCTGTTATAAAGTGGTAGAGTTGCTTTTCTACATAAATAGTTAAAATGGTTTTAATTTTTTAAGGAGGATGACTTCTAGTGGAAGTCCTTTGGAAATATATTTAGGATTGATTTTAAGATTCTTTTAATTGTTTATAAAAGTGTACATGGTCTTAGTCCTTCTTTTATATCAGATTTACTTTTAGCTTATGAACCTCCTAGAGCTCTCAGATCTTCAGGCGCAGGCCTGCTGGAGGTCCCGAGAGTCAGGACTAAAATCCACGGCGAGGCTTCTTTTAGATATTATGGGCCCCGTCTGTGGAACAGTCTGCCTGAGGATGTGAGGGCTTCATCACTGTTGAGGTTTTTAAAAAGAAACTAAAGACACATTTATTTAATTCAGCTTTAAGTAAATAGTATTTGCAATTAACATTTTATGCGTATATTTTATCATATCTTACCATGTATTTATTTGTTTTATGCAGTTAGTGAAGTTTTACCTCTATGTATTAACTTATATTTTATCACTTCTTTTTTTTAATGTGTGTTTTTATACTTTAGCTGTTTTAATATTTTGTCTATTTTATTGTTTTAAATCTGCCCACGAGCGTTTTCTCACTCTCGGCTGGGGTGTTTGTGTTCAGGCTCATGGGGTCATGATACTGCTTGTCCACTGGCCTTCCATGTTCGTTGTCCTCTGGGCTGTCTGGCCTTGTGTGCCCAGTTGGGTGCACTGGGCCGGGGGGCTGGGGGCGTCGAGCTGGGGGTGCTGGGGATGAGCGGGACGTGTCTCATGTTGCCTGGATGCTGACAGTCCAGCCAATAGGAGGACAGGGTGTACAGCGTCTTCAGGTTGCTCCTCAGTGATCTGTTTGCTCTGCTTTTTTATCTGTTTGTTTCTGTTTTTATTGTTATGAGGGGCTTATGTTTTTATATTACTGCATGTGTGGGGTATAGTTTTTTCTTGTATTTGTTTTATGTACAGCACTTTGAGCTGTTTTTAACTGGAAAGGTGCTATATAAATAAAATCAATTTGAATTTGAATTTGAATATTCCACAAAGAGGACAGCTGTAGAAAGACAGGTGAAAGTGGATTATCAGTTCTGTTTTTTTGATTTATAATTTAACTTTTTTGTAACAGACATCCAAAAACATTTTCTATTCTCATTATTGTAAATCTAACAACAGCAGCACAGTTTTTCCTCCTTACACTTTATTTCTAGAATTGAATATTCAGTTTTGTGTATTAAAAGCAGTGAGTGATCCTTCACTAATCATCTTTTTATCTGTTGTAAAACCATTACTAGTGTTTTTTGTTTTCCTGATTATGATTACTGTTGGCGTGGAGTGACTCTTGCTAGCTTACAGCCCCTCACAACTCCAACCTAGTATTACAAGTGCAACAAAAATGGCGAGCAATAACAGAGCCATCTGTTCCCTAGAGCTGGGTGATACCGAGCATTTGACAATTGATCCAATGCCAGTCATTGTTGCAGATGTGCGATGTACGATATGTTTCATAAATGCGGTGTATATAACATGAACCTCAAAATCTCAATTTTTTTTTTAAATAACAGTGAATATATACTTCTCACAAAAATTGAAGGAACACTTTTTTATTGGGCCTGGCATGAATTGAATTAAACTTGTCTGATCATTTTCTTGTTGGTTAAGCAGCTGAGGGCCTCGTTAATCAATTTCAGCTGTATTGGTGTTGATGGAATTAACAACAGGTGCACTTCAGTGTCAACAATTAGAAAACCCTCCAAACAGGACTGGTGTTACATAAAGATCCCTCTCGATCTTTTTTGGCTGGTTTTCCACTCGTGCTGATTTTGGCTTGCATAATTCTCTCTACTGGCAGTATGAGGCGATTCCTTAACCCTACAGAAGTTGCACAGGTTGCCCAACTTCTCCAGGATGAAATATCCACACGTGCTGCAGCAAGAAGGTTTAATGTGTCTCCCAGCACAAAATCCAGAACATGGAGGAGATTTCAGGAGACTGCTGGTTATTCTGGGAGAGCTGGACAGGGCCGTGGTGGCCGAAGGTGGCCTGAGAGCCCGTCGTCCTGAAGTGGGCCCTGTGTTCACTGCCCAGCACCGTGGAGCTCCACTGGCATTTGCTCAAGAACACCAGAATTGGCAAGTCCACCATTGGCGCCCTGTACTTTTCACAGACGAGAGCAAGTTCACCCTGAGCACCTGTGATAGACGTGAAAGAGTCTGGAGAAGACGAGGAGAACGTTATGCTGCCTGTAACGTGGTTCAACATGACAGGTTTGGTGGTGGGTCAGTGATGGTCTGGGGAGGCATATCCATAGAGGGACACACAGACCTCTACTGCCTAGGAAATGGTGCTCTGACTGCCATAAGGTATCCAGATGAAATCCTTGAACCCATTGTCAGACCCTACGCTGGTGCAGTAGGTCCTGGTTTCCTCCTAATGCACAACAATGCCCTGCCTCACGTGGCAAGAGTATGCAGGCAGTACCTGGAGGATGAAGGAATTGAAACATTTGAATGGCCTTCACGATCCCCTGACTTGAACCCAATAGAACATCTCTGGGACATTATGTTTGGGTCCATTAGGCGCTACCAGGTTGCTCCTCAGACTGTACAACAGCTCAGGGATGCCCTCATACAGATCTGGGAGGAAATGCCACAAGACACCATTCATCGTTTCATTAGGAGCATGCCGCAACATTGTCAAGCATGCATACAAGCTCGTGGGGGTCACACAAGATACTGAAAAGCATTTTGAGTTGCAGAAATTAAGTTTTGGAGAAAATGGGCTAGCCTGCCACATCTTCATTTCACTCTGATTTTATGGTGTCTACACAATTGAGCCTCTGTAGGCTGAAAACTTTTATTTCCATTAAAGACTTGGCATCCTTTTGTTCCTAAGACACTGCCCTGTGGTTATTTGTATAGATATCCAACTTCATATTGAGATTTAATTTTTCTAATGTGTTTTATTTAAAGTGCTCCTTTAATTTTTGTGAGCAGTGTATTTTGTGTAAATTTCTCTTTTTAAAATTACTTCATAAACATGGAATTATTATTAGGACAATATTTTCAATTACATGGAGAAATAGTTTATTAAAAAAAAACTTCTTGAAATTAAATAAAAAGTAAAGAAAATGTTAAACAGTCAACAACCAAAAGAAACAAGTCACTATGATACAAAAATAAATCAAAACTGTTTTACGATTCAAGTGGAAATAGGGTGAACAATGCATACTGCCTGCATGCATGCAGTGTGAGATCTGCTGCTGAGATCTCACAGGACCAGTGAGAGTGGTGAGGCAGTAACTCAGCCGGGTCTTTAACATAAAAGTTTCATACAAGAGGAAAAATATTGATATCTGCATGCCGGCATTGATGAAATACTGATACCAACTTGAGATCGATACTATTGATATTTTAGATCGATCCACTCAGCGCTATTTGCTCCTGGTTAATCAGGACTTGAATAAATATTAGAAATGCAGTTTTCATCTCATTTTCTTTATTCTCTTTACTCACGTCCTCCATCATGAGAAAAAGTTATAGGAACATGATAAAAACGCACTTTTGTTTTGATTTTTAGGAACATTCAGGGCAGTGATAAGAGAGAGAGAAATTATTTTAAACAAACAAAAATAAATAAACATATTTGTGACTACTCTCAGTAACAGACCACATTGGTTATCAACATAGATTTAGGCTGTCAACTTGCCCTCTTTTTTTTGGTCTATTCTGCTGTTTTAGACAAGCTTACTGTTGCATTGATAGAACCACCTGTCAGATTAAAGCCTAAAACTGCCTCCATATTGTTTTACTTGGACTTCTACAATTTCATTTTGATACAACACCACTGTAACACACATGCAGACTCAGTATAGTCTGTCTTAGTAGAAATATGTAACAGGGCTTCATAGAGTCTGTTTATTTCACAGGCAATGTTACACTGAGACCGTTCTATGTTCAACAAAGTCGAGCAAAAGTTATATTTTTGGATTGAGTTTTTATTAATTTAATATTTGGGGAATTATAGGACCAAACTGAATACTTGGCTGACTTGGCTATAATAAAGAATGACAGGAGAGAGGCAGAATTAATGTGGGACAAACAAAGCAACAGTGGGGATTTAGCTTTCAATTAATTTAGAAATAACCTTTGAGCCGTAACTCTAGCTTGCGGAGTGGAAAGCTGAGGCAATTCTTTCCAAGTCTAACAGGCCGATGTCCTTACCGGGTATCAGCTTGTGCCAACCACAGAGAGATGCAGCAAGCAGACACCCCAGATACCTTTAAAATGATCCGATTCAAAGGTAATTAACAACAAAGTCTGTCACTGCACCTTCAGTTGATGCAGTTAAAAACGTTTTCATTTCTGCATTAAATGTTACCTAAAGATCTACTTAAAATATCAACTTACCCTTTTTCTTTTTTTTTTTTTTTACGCAGACACAGGCAGAATATTTTCCGGACGCCGATTTATCCTGTGTTATTTCAAGATGTCTCATAATTGTGTTTTGGAGAAAAGAATGTTTGGGGGGAATTACCAGTATTTGAATACAGTAATTAAAATTTCACAAACATAATCCCTTACACCTAATTTAGAAACAGGCATTTTTTCTATTCTAATGAGAGCATGAGTTGATTTTTCAATTATTTTTTGTTTTGTAAAATGCTTTATGTTGACCTTATAAAGTGCCTCTGCAGAACGTATTCTGAATATCTTAATGTAAGAATAAATTGCATGTTCTGCACTCATTTCATAAATAATACAGGACTAATTTTCATACAGGATCTCTGCTCCCCCAAAAAAATTGTAGTTGTCTATTTTTAGGTGCAGGGTTTTAATTGGCATGAATATTCCAATGAAAAACAGTGAAGTGAGAGTTGAAGATGGCAGAGTAAACAGTGTGGGATTCCTAAATAAAATATATAAATGCATATAAGAGCCATATAATAGATTATATAGGTTGATATTGATTGTCCTATATCTTTTCAAAGTATTTTCTTAGGTTTCCAAATTACAGTTTGTGTTATGAAAAGTGTAAAAAAGAACACAATTTTATTTAGCTTTCAGTTTTATTACTATTTTTTTGAGGGGTATATATGTATTGGCTAGAGTCTTGGGATACAAGGCATATCGCGATACACGCTTTAAAGTACAATAAATATTGAAATATATACTGTACCCGAACAATTTTTTGCTTTTTTTTTCATAGAGTAGGACTTAGAAAAAAAAAAAACTAGTCGTGCATTTCTCATGACAACAAATCTGTGAGGCTGACTGAAACATTGAGGCTGAACCTTAAACACAAACTGGTTCTTGAGAGATTTTATTGTTATTGGTGCGGTGTGGAGCTGCTCAAAGTGTGCTGTGCTGCCAATTAGCAGTTGGGGGTTTACGGGGAAAATAAAAGTGAGATGCTGAACGATACACAGAAATAAATAATTAAATATCATCAGCAGCACTTTAAATCGATACAAGTATTGGAAAATGAAATATTGCAATATCTCATCAAACAAATCAATATATTTGCATCACAACTAAACATGGATTGAGATCCAAACAAACAGGTTTGCTAATAAAATGTGTCAATATTTTAAGTGTTCATGAACAGAATTACATCCAAGGCATCCATTTTATTTTTATGCACCTTTTTCAATTGTGACTTATTTTACATTTTTCATACTTAAATGATTCAGTAAATTGAACAAAGATGAACATTGGACACAAAATAAATCCTTCAAATCTAAAATAACCCTTTAATTAAACGTTTTTAATAGATACAATGAAGTTCCTGGTAAAATAATATAAACTGTGAAGCAAAATGGTGTCAGTCCAATGATCTTGGGCTGCTTTTCACCTTCAGGGCTTCGACAACTTGTTATATTGATCGAATATAAACTTCTTTGTTTTACAAGAAAATGCTGTGGGAAAATATTTGAACTAGTTAAAGATATGAATAAAGCTGAAATCCCAATAGCTTTCACACAGTTGGCTATGCAAAATTAGTTCTTTGCAATTTACCCATTTCCTCGGGGAGCGGTGAGCTGCAGACACAGCCGCACTTGGGACCATTTGGAGGTTTAACTCCCTAATCCAATCTCTTGATATTGAGTATGAAGCAGGTAGTTGCTGAGTTATCCTGGATTTAAACTCACTACCTTCCAAACTCAGGGCTTACACTTACACTACTTACTAGTTTATGCTTTCATGTTTTCTTCATTTTCAAGGTTTTAAACATATTTATTTATCCAAAATATTATAATGTGACTGGAAAAAAGCAACACATTGTAAGGCTTGTAAGAAACAATCATTTTCAAAAGTCTGGAATCGATTTCAATTCTGACCTTAAAATGTCTTTGCAGAAAATAAATACAAAATAACGTGAATCATAAATCTACAGCCATTTTTAATTTACAGGCAGTCAATAAAGTTGAAAGAGCCGTTCCTCTTTAAGCTCATTAGTAGCTCTTGAAGTTCAAGCTCATTGTTTTTACGCAACAGCTTTTAGCTCATTAATGGACATTTAAGTAAATCTTAATACCAAAAATGTCCCTACATGTAACAGAAATCATCGAAAGAATGTAACCTTTTCTTTTTTTTTAGTTTTGGGTTTTCCACCGATCTCAGGGTTTAACCTGATCAGAGGTTTTTACTCCTGTGGCTCCTAATAAATCATTCAAACCACATGTGTGTCCGGTTGAAGTGATTGGAGCTGCTCTGTGGTGAAACAGGCTCTGCTATCTAGCCGCTCAGTGATGGTTGGGATGTGACAAGCTGCCAACTCATATGGTGCTGAGCTTGAGTCATGCATCTCTGGTCTGCCCGCGTCTACAGACAGGCTCAGACCCCTCCAACCCAGCCTTGTCATGTGCCTCCCACGTACACCCCCATCTCGTCCTTAGGCCTCATTTGGACCATTAGGGCCAAGACAGGAGAAGCTCCATTCATGTGCGCACACCCCACTTCCTTCTTCTCTATCATTTGTTGTCATCTTTTTCATGGTGATTCTCTTACACTCCACTGTATTGCTGTTCACATGTGAACAACCAGTCTACAACCAGTCTGAACTCGTCTGAGGGGGTTCTGTGTCTTTGCCTAACAGGTGGGAAAAGGTTTGAAACTTCCCACCCTGCGCTTGTTGTTGCTGTTGGACTCTTTCGTATCCGATTGCTGGTCTTTGTTATCATCAGCATCTCTCGTGGGATGGTTCTTTGGCAAAATTTGGCACTAAACTCTTGGAGTCACTCAGATTTCATGTAATCCCATTTTCGAACAGCTAAAGGTCAAAGCGAGAATATGAATAAATGGGAGATATCAACCTTGTCACTGTGATATCGCTTACAAAGGTTTCTGTTATTTTGCAACAGGCAGGTGTTCACAGTAGCACGAAGCATCATAACAAAACATTCTCTATTTTGTTTATGGACCAGACGAGTTTATTTCCACTTTGGCACAAGAAGTAATATGCCTTAAATCTTGACATATTTCAGGATTAGTCACTTGATATGGAGTGAAATTTTCCAAACAAGGAAACCAATAAAAATTCCTGTAAAATGCAACTTTAGAACAGAGATTTCTAAATAGATTTCACACTTTTTGTTCACGTTATTTGTGTGAAAATACCCAGAAATCAGAGCTTTCAATAACTTTCTAAAATTGGGGTATGTAAAGGGGTGTGTTGATGTGGATAAATCGTGAAGGGGAAGGATGAGGAGGGCTGGAGGAAGGGCAGATGAATGGGAGAACTATAGGATAGAGGGGGAGAAGCAGGACCATTAGTACACTGTCTGACATGGTTGGGGATTCCGCCTCGAGCCAAACCTTCTGAAGGGGGTCTCTGTATGGCTTTCCCTTGATCTCACACACACAACAGTCACATTCAAAACTACATGTACAGTTATGGGTTCATGCACGCTTCAGTGCTCAGAGCTGTACAAGCGGACATGTGTGAATACACACTCACAGCTCAGCTGCCATGACCAATCCAATAGGATTTTCATGCTGCATTTGAAATAAAAAATTACTCTCCATTTCTTTTCCTTGGAACCTTGCGCTTTTCCCGTCCTAATTTTGCTGCTCTGCACATCGCATTATGTGACACAGCATCATACCATGCTTCCTATTTTTCTCATGGTAAATTTTTTCTTTTATATTGCTTGTTTTTTTGTAAATGTGGATGTGTCATTGCCAGGGCAGACAGAAAGTTTGTCCTAAATTGTCCCTTTACCTTGAAAGCATCATCCTTTTGTGGAAAAAAGGTCCAATAATCTTTTATTGTAATGTAAAATCTTCCTAGTGGTCTTTGTGGTCTTTTAATTATGATTATGTTGTTATTAGCATATATATATTTTTCAAAAGTTTGTTTTCCAGGATTATTTTATCCAGAGCAGCAGGAGTTTCTCAGAAATTTGCTTCTGAATTGTAGCGGAACTGTTGTTTACACAGAATGGAATGGATTGCTGGTTGTTGCACTTACATCAGTAACTTTCTAACTACATTTTTTTGTCTGTCTCTGATTCACAATGAGTTAAATAAAGAAATACTCAGAAATGCAGTGTTAACCCTTTTGCTATCTTATGGGGTCCAGATGACCCCAACCTTATATTGATGTGTGATCCATTCCATGACAATGTAGGCAAAGGTGGATAGGACTTTATGTCTGCCACAGACACCAGTGAATATATAAGTTCCTTGAAAAAAAAAGTTCAGTGCGCTGTCTTGTGGTATCCAGATGACTCCACTTTTGATGTAAACATGCCTGGGATAACACAAAGATTGCTCTTAATTATCCTTATAAATGTCCTTTATCACGGGAAAAAAGCTTCAAAAACATGTTAAAAACACTAAAAACTTTCATTAATGTTAGAGTCACTGTAGAAAAGCGACTGCATTGATCATTCCCACACACTCAAAGTCAACAACTGGATCACAGTGGCATGAAAACCAGCATGTAAGAAAACTGTGATATAAAGAAAAAGAAATACGGTATAAAATAACAGCAAATGAACGGAGATCAAGTGAGTCCTGTGTGGGAGCAATGTAGGGATACAGTGTAGAGGGGGTTGTGTGGTGGGACCATCAGGGAGATGATGGAGACAGCTGGACACAGCCCCTTTAATCTGCCCACTGCAGGCTTTTCCTCTAAACAGCAGGACCAACACCAAGGTTGTGACAGCCAGACAACAGCAGGGAGCCACCGTTCTTTCACTGCAGACGACACTGCTGTTTGTATCTGAGTGTGTGTGTTTGTGAAACAGTAAATATGTTTGAAAAGTCAGGAAAATCTTGCAGACAACACTGCAATTCAAGCACATTATGCCAAATTATAGTCTAAAAATTGTTATAAAAATACTAGAGCGTGAGACTGCCTGTTTTAGACGGGGAGCTTCACTTTTCTCATTTATTCTGGCCTAATGCATGTGACTTAAAAAAACATGAACTCAAACTCACAGAATTCCCAGACACCAGCTCAGGTGTTTCTGGCAGAGTGTTCCCTGAGGTCAGCTCTCCCTCAGGGCGTTTATTTACTACGAGAGCGTCTGCAACTGCTCATATAGGCAGAGTGCAAGCGAGGTTGTGCAAATGTGTGCATGAGATTTGGATTAAAGGAAAGAACATATGGTCCCTCCTTTATATTTTTCTAAAATAGAGCATTATTTGCTCATTTATTTCTTTCAGTTTATACTGAACATCCTCTAAATAAACCAAGACCAAAAGAATAAGGCATTTGTTCTAAAAAAGAAAAAAGAAATATTATTGCAACAGTTTTGTGATTTATTAAGAGCACAGAACATAGCTTTTTATCCTTAACTTAATCTGAAAGTGTTTACTGTTCAAAATTAATACGCATTTTGTTTGTTCATGATAGAATATTTAAAAAGTCAAATTTTATAAATAAAATTTTGCTCCACTGAATCTAAAACATCCTCAGTGATAAACACCAGAAAATAATTCCTTTAGAATTAGAAGGAAATAATTCCCGCTGAATTCAGTGATCTTATGTGTGTCCCTGCCTCATGAATCACTGGCTGTGTCAGCGTGCCCCACAGTCAAATTCTTTCAGACAGGCCAGCAGGCTCTCGGGGCCCGGGGACCCAGAGATGTTGATGGGAACACCATTTAATTGGGGTAATCGGCACGCTTTTAGGGACCTGCTTATTAAGAGAAAACCCTCACACACACTTGCATGCCTTACCAAAGACGGACAGACAAGCAAAGTGACAGCTCTGCTTCAAATCCAGCTCCTTCACCCACATCACTGCACTCAAAACTCAGGAAGCAAGGGATGACCCTGAATGTGTGAGCCGTGTGTGTATGTGCATAAGACTGACATCTTTGTAACACTAACAATGTTTAACAATATTTAAATGTGTCAGTGATATGGGGACTTCGCCTCAGGGTGGAGGTGGGGGTAATAGGTGAGGCGGTGCTGGCAAAAATACAGAGCTCGAGGATACTTTTCCCAAAAGTGAATGAGTGAAAATCTCCCCCTTTAGGGTTTAATACATCTTTTTTTTCAAATAAAAGTCCCCTTGTATTACATTTCCCCAAAGCATTGCCTAAATTCCAGCTAAGTGTGCTTGTAAGCTGATGTGAAACAATAGCTTATTTTATTGTCTGAGGCAACAATGACTGAGATGGCTTTATCTGGCTCATCATGCATTAATGTTGTTATAAGACAGGGATGTAGGGATTAGATGGTCTCTCCCTTTAACCCCCTAACCCCGCCTGAACACTCACATACACACACAACCTTTCATCACATGTGGTTTGCTGCTTCAAGTTCAATGTCTTTCCTTTTTTTCAGAAAAAAATATTTAAAAAGGCAAATATATCTTTTTAAAAGTAACAGAAATTATGCAGGTGATGCAAAAAAATTCACCTTCACATCAATATGTTGTGTATTGTCTTCACATCAGGTACATTGTAAAAACAGGTTCCCCAGAAGTAAGTTAAATTCTTAAAATTTAAAAAGAATTTTATCAAAATGCAAAAATTAACTGCTGATAGGGTAAGAAAAATTGTGTTACCAATAATTCTTATTGAAAAAAAAAAAAAAAACAAGTGATAATTTTGCTATCGAACACTTTCTTGATCAGGTTATTTTTCTTGCAAGACAGAAATATATTTTTCTAAAAAAAAAAGCTTTTTTTGTTTTAACTGTCCTAACTCTCTCATGCATGCATGAATTATGAACTATGAAAACTATGAAATATGAAATCAGGTAAGATTTGTTTACTAAGTGTTTTATTCATCTTTAGGGATACAAAATAAAGTTTTTAAAAAAGTTATGTCTTTTAATTCTACATCAAAATATTTAACTTTCCTCTCAAGTGTGCTTCATTAGCAAAATCAATACTGACAAATTTTATGGTAATTTGTAAGTATAATTGTAAATAATTAGAAACATGATATTATGTTGTTATGGTGATTCCTCTATCTCTATAGCTTTATTTATACAGGGTTAGAGACGATGACAATGTCCGAATTACTTCCCTACTCATCAATAAGTGCGTTCACCATTTTGTGGTGCTGTCCGAAATTCCGAAATTGAGTGCTCCAGAGATTCACCAGAAGTCTTTACAAAAAACCAGCGTGTATCGATGGTAACTGTAGTGAATATTGACCACAATGACTTTCAGTCAAACAATTTTAAAGAAAAAAAATCAAACTTGTTTAAATGTAATTTTTAATTTCACCATACATATTTTTATCATCAAAACATGAGTCGCCAATAGACGCAACATTTTTCTTTTGATTCGATTTCACAAAGTGATGTAATTTCAGGCAATTAAAAAAACTGAAATAAAAGTAGTGAACACATGGTGTCTGAATTGCTTTTAAAATCCAGGGTACTATATATTCCAACAATGTATAGTGTTTTAGTAGTTAGGGATTAGGGTGGGAATTTGGACATATTGTAGTCAAAGTCTCTGAACTGAGAATAGTGTAACAAAAGTAACAGTCATGAACTCAGCATCAATCATCAAAGTATCTAGCTTTCCATCAAATCTATGAACTGTTATGTCTGACCTCAACATTTACTCTTTGCTTAGTATCTTATGGTATATATTGTTTATATTTGCTATCAAAGCTTTACACTGTTGGGAGCTCCATGAATGTAAGGGTTAAAGATCACTCCAATTGCGTTCTTGGTGTTTTTAACATGTTCTGGTATTTTGTTTTTCTCATGATGAAGGGAATATATAAAGATATTAAGTTCAAAATTGCATTTTTGAGTATTTATTTATTTATTTAAATCATTGTAAATCAGGAGCGGATGAAAAATGACATTTGAAAAAGAATTCAATAGTGACGTAGAAGCTATTTCGGCAAGCCACAACATTCCTGCTCCACTCCATTCCGATGCTGTACGTCTTTGTTTTCCTTGTCTGAGCTGGTATCCAACTCAAAACCGTATGGCTGGATAGCTCCAATATTGCTCACCATTTTTGCTTCACCGGTAATGTTAGATTAGGGGCATGAGGGGCTGTAAACTAGAAGGAGAGCACAAAAACAGAGGGAAATGGCCCACAACTCAGAGGTGAATTTCTAACGACCTACTGTCATTCTGCAGAAACTATGTCCAAGAAAACAACTCAGATTTTTGGATTTTGGCTAAGTAATCATAGTTAAAAGACCCCTGGGAACACAATAGATCAAAAGTTGATTGGAGTGGGACTCTCTGTTTTTGCAATGTATTAAGTTGTCCTCATTGGTTTCATCCTATTCAGTAAAATTGTTTAACTTCCTCATGTATAAATCCCCTCAGCTCTTCAACTGTTAGTGCATTCTTCCTCTTTCTTTCCTCTGTCCTCCCTCCTCTCCTGTCCTCATCCATGCACCCTTCCTTTCATGAAAATCCACATTAAGATCTTGGGAATCCGCTCCTGTGATTCCTGCTTCCTGTTCTCACCAGCTCATGGTGAGACAAAAGGTCCTTTATTGCATGCCCTGTTTTCTGGTGGTCTTACATGTAGAGATGTTGCTCCAGCCTGACTGAGGGTCAATACATATTGTTTATGAAAAACAAAAGGATGATGACGTGATGCCATGTCTAGACTCCATGCAAATGAACAAGGTTCGTGAAAACTCTTGCCTTGTGTACAGTATTTGTTTTAAAGCTTCGAGGAAAAACATATCAAACAAGCCACGGCGTGCACATGCGTGTGCACGCCGTGGCAGATGAAGTGGGAATGATTATGGTAATGATAATAATGACGGCTGTCATCACTGTCTCCTCCACCGTGGTAAAAATTAATCTGAGTTAACGGTAATCCACGTCTCCTCATTAGATTACTGGTGTGGGGAGGGCACACTCACAGGCCATCTGTACATCATTAACAGAGTCTCAGTGACAGCTCTTTCCTCTGCTCCAAACTTCCTCCAACCTCTCCTCTGTCTGGATCCCTGTCTATCCATCTGATTCTCCGCCACTGTCGCTCATCTCACTCTTCCTCTTTTCTTTTAATTATTCTGCGTGTCAGTCTTGATGTGTCACACCCTCAAAACTAGTGATAGAAAAGATCTGAAAATCCCTCTGATCTCAGACTATTTCTCTGTCTCATGATCTCTCTTCTCTGCCCCAAGTTCAAATCCAAGCCGATTATTGTTATTAGTACTATTGCAATATCTCTGTTATAACAATGGACACTTTTACCCCTGATTCTTCATCTGTTTTCCTTCCTCAACACATTTCAACCTACAGCAAAAGTTACATCAAAGGAGAACTCTCTTGAAACAGTATTATAGAATTTGAAAGAGTTCTAATCTATCCAAACACGAGTTTAGGAAAGTGCAGTTTTATTTTGTCCATCCGAACAGCTTTGGTGGTAGAAAATGAATATTAAATAAATGAACAAGAACATGACAAAAACCATAGAGAACCTTAAAGGGTGGCAGAACAGAGGAGATGACTTTACATGGATGAACAGAACACCAGACACTTAAATAATACATTAATTGAACTTATACAGCTGTGGATCATGACAAACCTGAAACTGGTATGACTGAAAGGGGCACATGATATAACAAAATCCAAACTAAATCACAGAATGTTCATACAGACAGACAGGCGGAAGAGCAAAACAATGATGATAAAACGATATAAAAAAAAGAAAAAAAATTAGGTTTTAACCCTCGTGCTCTGTTATGGGGTCCAGATGACCCCACCCTTACATAAGATGTGGGATCCCTCCCATGACAAAGGTGGACAGGATTTCATATCTACCATGGATACCAGTGAAGATAAAAAATCATTTAAAAAAAGTTCAGTGTGCTGTCTTATGCGGTCCCGAATGTAAACATACTTAGGCAGTAAAATATTTTACAATGTTTTAGTAAACATATATATCAAAAATTGTCGGCAAATTAATTTACAAATCTTTTATGAAAAAGGAAGGAGGGCCATGATGAGAAACCACAAGGACCTAAAAGTAGCATCACATCTCTCCTGTCATTGTTAACAGACTGAAAAAATATGTGGAGTTTCTCTTTAATAAAGACAGAGTGACAGCAGACTAAACAGAACTGTAATTAAAACAAAGAAAGGGTGCGATGTGCAGAGAATGTGCAGCAAATGTCTGTAAGGCTCTTCATAATTGATAACATCTGCACCTTGACGAGAGGCGTGTCTGCACAGTTGTGTGTCCTGCTATGGGCAAACATTCTCCACAGTCTACTTATTTACATTCAGACACACTTACAGCACCGAAGTGCACATGCTCATCGAGGAAGTGTATCAAAATTCCTGACCGATCTTTTCGCTTGAGCTTGAAGTCTTTCTTACATCAGAGAATTTTTTTACAGAGCACGAAAAGCCGCTCAGCTGAAGGAAAATCAAGTCTTCAAGTCTCAGGTGTGGCTTCACATCACTTTAACCTCAGCTGTTTCTCAGGCGCTCTCATCTCGACAGACGGGTTGGATGAGGAGCTCATCAGCTTTTACAGTGACAGCTGCCAGAGAAGAAGGTGCAGAAGCAGGAAAGTTCAGCTGCTTCTCCTGCAAGGCCTTTCGTCCCCGCAGAACTCCACAGATTCTAACGCTAACTTCACAGGGAGCTCCTGACATTGTTTGGAGGTGGTGCTAGCAATCTCTCAAGTGTGCACGAGTCAGCCAGTGTCTGTTCGTGTGCACGTATTGACAGATGGCTGTCATTGTGTGAGAGCTGGTTTGCACATTCATGTAATAGAGGCAGAAAAACACAGCAAACATATGCAGTGGACAGCAGGACGCGCTGACTGGAACTAAAGGTGGTTACGTTGACAACACAAACACTTCATCGCTACATCAATTACATGCACACTCTGTAGAGTATGGCAGCATGTCAGTCATGTGTGATTCATCTTAAGTAACAGCAGCTAAGCTTCTATTTCAATGTATGGATTTTCCCTGGCAGGAGTTATGTGCATTTAGTGCCTGGGATTGAATCTTTAAGGGAAAGGGCAGAACTACTGCCTGGAATATGCTGTAAGACAGTGGTTAAGATGTAAGAATTGAGCTAAAAAAAATTTAAAAGCAGATAAACAGGGAAGTCAGCATGAGAATTTGTGCACACTCTGGGCAGCTCTCTTTTTATTTATCCAAGTTTGTTTGTGTGTGTGCATGCGTAAAGGCCCACCACTTCGGCCCTGTGCAGCAGCCTAACCGTTCCTGACAGCCAATGGCTCATTAGAGCTGCTGTTCTGTGCTCCGACTTCATCCGCCCGCTCCTGGTTTCCTGGACCCAGCCCCCCAAAACAATGGCTGTGTGCGTGCATGTGCGTGTGTGTGTCAGCTGGCTGCACTCAGGCCGGAGCCCGGCCAGGCACGGTGGGCAGTGGGGAAGAAAGAGGGGGAGTCAAGGCCTATTCATGGGCACAAAGACATAATTAACCAAATTGGCAAATGGTTCGAGAAGCCGCCTCCTGGACATTGTCTGCTAGTCTTTGGTTGCCACGGCAACTCAAAATCGGTGTCCATATTTTTTGTGTGATGCATCCAATGGCTGTTTCAATAGTCATAAATGATTATGAAGGACCACACACTGATGATGACTGATTCACACACAGAGTTATTGCAGCGTCATGTTTCACTCAGTGACCCCATCAGGTATCCAAGAAGGCCAAATGATTTTACCTATAGGACCTTTGATTACATCTAAGACCAACTCCAAAGAAAATTGTACTAATGGTGTTTTTCTGGTTGGTTCGGCATTACCATCCTGTCTGTCTGTATCTGGAAGTCCCACAGGATCTTTACTCTCTCATTCTCTACCACTTTCTGGTGTGTTTCCCATTTTGACTTTGGGGTTTCCGATCGATATTCTGTACACATGTTTCTGTATATTATTCCAGTCACTTGGTTGTGGCGCTTCATGTATGCTTTCCCAGCCAGTATCTTACACCCTGCAGTTACACCTTGGGTCTTGTCTGGTCTGGTAGATCTTAGCCTCTATTGCTCTGGTGCTCAGGGCTTGTTCCTGGATCAGTCAGGATCAGCGCTTCTGTGCTCTCCTGCAGGCCAGCTTTCTCTAGCCATTGTTAGGATTTCTTGATATCAGCCACTTCAGTTATTGTCCAATGGTACATCCCATGTAGGGGCTTGTCCTCCCATGAGGTTCTGTTCTCCAGCATCCCATCTTCTGCCCTCCATTGCTTGAGACATTCATTGAGCACGCTGTCAATTGGGGCCTTGAGCTTGACATATTCATGCATCTTGGATTTTTCATCCTGGATAGTAGCTTCTACGCACATGAGTCCTCAGCCTCCTTCCTTGCTGCTAGTATACAGTCTCTGGGTGCTGGATTTGGAATGGATCCCTCCATGCATGTGAGGAGCTTTTGTGCCTTAACATCTGTTGTCTGTGTCTCTTCCTTTGGCTATTTTATTATTCCTGCAGATTATCTGATGACTTGCAGTATGTAACTGTTTATTGCCCGCATTGAGCTGGCTTCTCAGGACTTGCCTTACATGTTGGAGGTATTTGGCTGTTGCAGCTTTCCTTGTTGCCTGTTCCAGGTTGCCATTTGCCTGTGGAATTCCAAGGTACTTGTAATTGTCCTCAATGTCTGCTATTGTTCCCTCTGGGAATGAGACCCCTCCTGTGTGGACTACCTTGCCTCTCTTTGTCACCATACAACTGCATTTCTCAAGCCCAAATAACATTCCAATGTCAGTACTGTAGATCCTGGTAGTGTGGATCAAGGAGACAATGTCGCGCTCGCTCTTAGTATATAGCTTGATGTCATCCATGTAGATGAGGTAACTGATGGTGGCCCCAATTCTGAGTTGGTATCCATAGCCAGTCTTATTGATTAGTTGACTGAGGGGGGTCAGACCTATGCAGAACAGCTGTGGGGACAGAAAATCACCCTTGCCACATTTGACTGACACTTGTGCAAGTGGCTTGCCATTGGTTTCAAGGGTGGTTTTCCACAACTTCATTGAGTTTCCTAAGAAGGCTCTTATGCCTCGTTTCCATCGAGTGGTCCAGACCGGACTGGATCGGGCTGGACCAGACTTTTTAGCATTTACATTACAAAATGGACCCAGAAAGCAGGTCCGATTGGTACCATTTTTAGACCTATGTTGGTCGTTGGTCCATTGGAAAACAGAATGGGCCAGAGAGGGCAGAGCTTCTGTTGTCACGCAATGTAACCCATTGATTGGTGGAAAGGTTTTACAACCACAGGAAGCGGCCGAACAGAGCTTTCCCTGACTCAAGATCCAAACCAAAAGTTCTGTCCTCTTCTCAGCTTGACTTTTTTCCGCCCCGGTGTTGAACCTTTCCTGATTTGTTTCAGGACCATGTTCGGGGGACACAAGGGAGTTATTTTCTCCGGGCCGAAGAGCTGCTCCGTGAAGCCAACGATCTTAGAGGAACGTTTTATTGGTACTTTTCCTTGCACTACTAATTGACAACAACCGTCGGCACGCTAACGCGCTGTCTTTTTGTCTTTCTCTTCTCGCAGCGCGAGCTGCTTCCCTCATGCACGTGCGCAAGCATTCTTTCCCCAGCCCTTTCCTGAGCTAAAACACATAGGTTGAAGCACACACACTCATTTCGCAACACCTGCGACCTTCTTGCAAAGAATAATAAATGCATTACATTAGGGATGTCCCGATCCGATCACGTGATCGGAAATTGGGCCCGATCACATGGTTGAAGACTCGATCAAAATTGGGGTCTGTTGTCCGGTCAGGATTGGATTTCATCTATTCTTATTATGAACAGCGCTTTATATTTTAAGCTTATTATTCCAATAAATCTTTTCAATGTGTTACAAAAGTATCGGATCAGGACTCGGTATCGGCAAATCCACAAAATCCAATGATTCGGAATCGGATCGGGCCCAAAAAAACCTGATCGGGACATCCCTAATTTCCATACAGTATTTCCCTTATTCGCTGCGGTTGAGGACCCAAGATATGCGCGGAGGTGGACACACAGACACACACACACACTGGTTTCCGTCCCTGCATCTCAATGCTTTAAAAAACATTTATTGAAGAACATTAGAGTGTTGATCAACATTAAGAGATTTTTTTCTTTTTAATTCAGAACAATAGACTGTTCTGCAGAGCAGCCCCAGATTATAACGATCCTCCGAGGTTATCTTTTTCAGTTTCCCTGCGTTTATGAGTCAGCTTCTCTTTACTGTTTTGACACGCAGCCACGTCATTAGTCAACACCCTGTATGGGCTTTCATGGTCCAACCCTCAATGGAGCTCACTTAAAATGCCAGGAGTATTCAAGTCCGGTCCACCCTGATCCAGGGTCTGGACCACTGGGTGGAAATGAAAACACTTCCTGTTTTTTTTTCACTTGACAAAAGTTTTTCCACAGTGTTGTGTGTGATACTTCCCATGCTTTCTGTTTAATAGGCTTGCAACCTTACGACAGGATGATTTCAATTTGTTGCTCTTTAATTCAAATGCATTCTCTGGTATTTCTGAAATATAAAGAAAAACATGGTACAACCTCATATGTATGGAATGTGATATGTCTCCTATGTATGGAGACTTATGGGACATCCAATGTATGGAAATTAAGCTTAAAATTTTATTTTTTTAAGTCTCTTTGTTCAAATTGTTGTAATTTTATGTCTTTCAGCCTAGGTCCCCCTCAAAAACTAGATCTAATTTCAATCCGATTTCCTGGTAAAATAAAGTTTAAATAAAAAATACATAAACAAATAAATTAGAAACAGACAAAAGAGTGACATTTGAAAAAGAATACAGCTGTAACATAGGTGGTACAATTTACAAGGCACAGGCTCCCTAGACCGCTCCATTGCAGACTGGTAATAGGGCAAATTCTTCCCCTACCCCTACATTTAGTCCTCCAAAACACATGGGAAAACAGTGGCTATGTCCAAATTCCTTCACTACTCACTCTATTCTGCACTATAAAGTGCAGTCAGCATTTTGTAGCGCTGTCCGAATCCACAATTCCACAATCAAGTGCCCAATATATTCACAGACGTGTTTGCGAAAGAAACACAGAAACACGAATGGGGGATCTCTCTGTGGAGTTTGCATGTTCTCCTTATGCATGTGTGGGTTTTCTCTGGAAACTCCAGGTTCCTCCCACTGTCCAAAAACATGCTCTGTAGATTAATTGGTTACTCTGAATTGTCCCTATGAGTGAATGTGTGTGTGTATAGGTGTGTGATTGTGATTCTGCGACAGACTGGCAACCTGTCAAGGGTGTATCCTGCCTTCGCCCAGGGAGTGGCCAGATGAGGCTCCAGCACCCCCGTGACCCCGAAAGAGAAAAATCAATTTAGAAGATGGATGGATATAGACCACAATGGATTGCATTTGAACATTTTTTTAGGAAAAAATGTTTAAATGTATTTAACACACTATCCACATTTTCATCATCAAAACAAAGTGGACTCTTAGGCCCGAATTCTTCCCTTCCCCTCAGCCCCTCCTCTTCATTTATCCCTCCAAACGGAGGGTGATGAAAAAATAGTGTCTAATATTTCGGAGGGGACTTTTGTTGGATGACGTCATGAAGAAGATGGTGAAGAAATGATGGAGAAGATGAAAATGACGTGAAGACATGTGCTTCTCTGCCAGGGCACAGCACGACGCGGAACACCCTCGTGGCGGAGGATTCTGCTTCCCTCCGCCGTGAGGGTTAGCCCTTAAATGAACTATTTCACCCTTGGATCCATTTACATGTGAAGTGTGTATACATTATCTCTTCTGCAAGAGTGCTCTTCTAGTTTATGTTTAAAAAGGCTTCAGAGGTGGAGATCTTTACAGGTGTATATGTGCATGTTCATGTGTGTGACTTTGTGTGTTTGCATGCCCGTCAGCAGACACTTCCCCTATGAGTCAATGAGACATTGATTGTGGTGACAGGGGGACAGACATCAAGGACAAACTGCTTGTGGGTCAATATCTGGCTGACCACTCTCTTTGTATATGTGCATATTTACAGCTCTTCTGCCCCCAAGGAAAACATTTCATGCAACCAAAACATAACTTCTGCCATCAAATATAGATTTCATTGCTAAAGAAGGCGGCTTTGTGCTTTAAAAGCAGCTCTAAGTTTGGCTGACAGAAAGCTGCAATTTTTCTGGAGTTACTGTAAGATTTGTTTGTCTGCATAAAGTTGTCTTCCTCCAGCCCCGTTTTGAGGTTAGTCTCTGTAAAGTTCTGCCTTTTGGCACTGAGCAGTATTGTGGTTTGGGAGCTTGAAGCTTGGTTAAAGATAAACTTCAGGTCTGACTGAAGAGTTCACTCTTTCTCGTTCTTTTCCCCTCCCCCTGTATCACTCTCTGTCTCTTTCTTTCCCTCCCATCCTCCGTTCAGCCCCTAGAGTCACAACAAGAAGCAGCAAACAGCTTGTGCATCCCTCGTACCAAGAGAAAATGCCCCATTTTCATCTGTTTGAATCTGACATTTTTGGCACATTAAATATTGGACATTAATAAATTAAATGTAATGAACTTACATGAAAGAGGAAAAAAAAGTCCACTGGTACAATGCAAGAGAGTATAAAAGGCAAAAGTGCGAAAGAAAGAAGCACAACAAGAAAAGAGAAAGCCCAAACTTTTTTCTTTAATTCCAATTAACTATTGCCTTCTGTCACCATTGGAGATTATTTTTCATGTTCATTTATTCAAACAAATATTGAATAATTTATCGTAGTGGGAATTACAGCATTAGAAATCACAAGCAGTTGGTGCCAATGTAGGGAAAGAGGTCTGTCTACGAGGAGCGTAGTTGAGGAGCTCTCTTAATAAGTGTGACTTATTGGTCATTTAATCTAATTAGACCTCCACTGGGTGTTTTGTAACATTGAAATAATCATAACAGCTTGAAGGAAGCTGATACAGCTGATCTGTGACCAGCAGCAGCACTGATTTATATTTGATTAGAGTTGCTGCAAATTATAAACTACTCAGTTTTGATCAGTCATTACAGAAAATAAATCTTCTATTTGTTGATATATTGAGTGCAGCGCCACCAGCTCCAAATGATTAGAAGCAGCATCCGCCATGCATCTGACTATAAGTTCCGACTGTGGATCCGTCTTATCTGCGCCTGTGTGTTTGTGTGTGTGTGTCAGTGCAGGTATGAGGTATGTAGGCCGGTGTAAGTGACACCTGTGGTCACACCCCATGATGGTGTTGCATAACAGGTTGGCTTCAGAAGTTCCTTCAAGCATACTTAAGCCTCCAAGGGTGGGATTCCTTAAAGGACAGAACAATCATCTATGTTTGATAAGATTTACCGTCTTTGTTGCAAACTCAACTCTCAAAAAAAAAAAAAGAAGAGGAAATATGCTCTCAATACACTTAGATAAATGTAAATACTGTTTGTTAGAATATTGAATTTGCAACTTTTATTCAAATCATTAATCACTAAAAGTCACCAGAGTTGCAATTAAGTAAATTTATTAAGCAAATTCTGGTATTTCTAAGCAACAAATTATAAAAATTTGAGTAAAAGTTAAAATCCATCTGACCCTTTTTTTTTTTTTTTTTTAAGAAATATAGATGTCTGTGTTGTTGTTCACCTCTGCATACAACAGAGAGTCTTAGGCCGCATGCCTAAAATCCTGTATTTTATTCTAGCTGGAGACCAGCACAGGGAACCTAGACCCAGGACCCCTTTAGGTTTGGCCATCCAGTATCTTCTCTTCCTTTACTTGTCTCTGAAATACTCTACTCTATTCTGGGGCCACTAACATTGAGACCCTGTAGTACCATGTACCCAGTTTTTATTCTTCTGCTGAGGGCATTAGAGGCAGTGTTTTCTCTAGTTCTTTTTTTCTGTCGATTCTTAACCTAATCTGATCCTCACCTCATATACCCTTCAGTTTTTACTTTACTCAACACTGTAAATAGTAAGAACCCCCTCTACTCAATAAAATTGTGGCAACAAAGTGACAATTAATAATATTAAGTAAATTCAACAATGTCAAAAAATAATCGCTTTTACGAAAATAATTGTTTAAATTGAAATAATAAACATACTTATTATAAGAAAATTTTTAGCTAAACCAACTTAAATTACACAACATGTTAGTTAATACTGTTTTTTTGAGGATTGCTGTTCGTATTCCTCTCAATTGAGAGTCCAGACCAACATCAGCCATTTTTTTCCTTTGGTCTTCAGATGAAAAATGGTGGTCCTTCTAACTATACATTTTCTTATTCTTAGTGTATATTACTTGTGTTTATTATCTATTATATATTTTTTAACATTCATCTAGAAAAACTAGTTTATTTTTTTGACTTGTTGGATTTACTTAATATTATTAATTGTCACTTTGTGCCACAATTTATTGAGTAGAGGGGTTCACTTTTTACAGTGAAGCACCGTTCTATCCATCCTTCTCATGATAGAGACGAAGGGAGAGGTCTTAAAGGTAATTTTTAAATTTCTTCAGCGTGTTTTTTTAGTTTACATATTTCGATAAACTATAGCATAACGAAAAAAAAAGATAGAAACATTCTTTAATTTAAATGTTGTCATTTCTCTGTAGATTCTTTTGTCCACATGACTTTTAGTCTTTGAAAAAAAAAATGGTACCACAGTTAAAGCAGGAATAATTTCTGCCTCGTAATGGCTGGTTCGTTGTACTGTTTCATTTTTTTTACCACTTTATTTCATTCAGTGTTTTTCATTGCACTCCAATGTTCTTTGCAGATGAATCCTCATCCTCTCTTAATTGTGATGCTTAAGAATGTGAGGGAAGTAGAGTTGAAGACGTCAATGTTGTGACTGGACTAAATATATTAAAGTAAAAAGGACGCCATTCTATACTTTCTACTTGTATGTTATCCCCATATTGTAAGATGATATAAACCGTGGAAAAAGAATCATTGAAAAGGATAAAGCCTTGCTTTTTCTCAAATACACAAAAATCCTAACTCATTTATGATACTTGCAAAGAGTAAACCTTACAGCGATACCTACCAAATTTTTCTACTACTGAAATTAAGCTGAAATTTTTAAGGGGGCGGGGATTGTTCCGGATGTGCAAAAATATGACTAAAAACATTTTATGATTTGTCTATATGTTACGAACAAGCAGCTTTTCCAGAGATCAGTCTTTCTTCATCTGCGGACAGTTAGAAAAGGAGGTCCCCGTAACCCTGGTGAGAAACAGATGTTTTGAAGCAGCACTGTCAAATTTAAAGAATTGTGATGGCACTTTGGATTTTCAGTCCCAGCCTCACAAACTGCACACAAAGTTCCCTCTTGTTAGCATGACACATTGCGATTTGGGCCTAAAGGAAAGCTCCATGATTTGCTGTTCTCTTTGTGAGCCGTGTCCTCCCAGCTGTTCAAACAGTACTGGGATTTGCAGGACCTTGTAAAGACCCAGTTAAGTGTACAGGTGTGATATCCATGTGTATGCGAGGCACCTTAGGTCCAATTATCTTCCTCTGTCATCCTCCTCTCGAAGCAAAGAGGGCCCATTAGAGGTCCATGAAAATATCACAGCGAGACTGGAGACCAATTAGGCATCCTGAAACTAAAAACAGGTACAAGTGACAACAAGGGCATCGGATCTACATGTCACAGCGACATGTGTTTTGTTGTAACTATGAAAGCTCATGAATGAAACATTAGTTTTTGCATATTTAAAAGAAGAGATATTTAAAGATATTAAAATAATCATTTAAATTTGAAACGACAGATCATTCAGTGATAGATTTTTCATAATTGTGTTATATGGATCTCAAAATGTATAATCAGTAATATAAAGATTTTTATTTTCCTCTGAAATCTCATCATAAGTGATTATTAGTTTTCTTCAGCATCCCTGACTTCCTTAACTCAGTTCACTCCGTCTCACCTCCGTGCCAAAACCAGATGCCAAAACGTGGCACCAGAATCCCAAATCTCCCATCTCCTCTCCTTCCACTCTTGAAGAGGAATCCAGAGATTAGGCAGCGAGGAAAGAACCACGAGACACAAGCCTGATGACCAAACCAGAGAGGAGGAGAAAGGAGGGACAGTTTCATCAGAGCAGGAGGAGGAGACAGAGGGAAAATTTGGACTTCAAAAACATCAACAACAACGGCATGAAAACAAACAGCGAAAAAATAAAACTAGTGAGAGAAAAGAGAGAAGAGCTGAAGCACAGAGGGACCCAAGGTCCTCAAACTAATTAAGATGATTTGCATTTATGTATGAGGTTTAATGAGCAGCTTTTCAATAGTTTGTGTTCCCCTAATATGAATATTTCTTTTTCATTATGTTACATAGCTGGAAAATCTCATTCTTTCCAATAATCACATCCTGGCTTTTCTGTTTCTGTAGATGCAGAGTTTGTTAACGTGATTGTTTGTTTGGTGGCTGATGAGCTTCTAAGAGTTTAAATGCTGCTTATTTATTCGTTTTGAGATTTCTTCAAAGTTTTTGCACAAAACAACAAGACTTTAGATTTGTTGTTGCACCACTATTGTGGACATCGTCCTGGAAAAACGTGGAAGCAACTTATCTGTGTGGATTTGTGTTATCACCTCTGCATTAAGAATTGGATATAACTATTCTTTTCCCCACTCGTGCTGTGTTTTGTCATTATAAAACAAGCAAAAGAAAAAAGGATTTTGATTCATCACAAACTTTACTCTTATTTTTCTTCTGATGCTCTTTTTTTTTTTTTTGGCCTCTCTGTGTCTGGTGTAGAATCCTCTACCCTGTTGGTTGTCCTCCATGATCTGTCATGAGAGTTTCACGTTGGTTGTTCTTGCTTAGAAATGACAGCTGCACTTTTTATGCTCTGGTTTGAATTATTATTTCTGCTGACATATTTTGGGAGGGTCATGTTTCTTTTTCAGCTTCATTTTTATACAAATTATATTTTAATTTAGTGCCTCAAATACGATTTATTTAATCTAATAGACTAATAGAGAATTGTTTTAATCTTTTTGTAAATTTGTGATTTTTTAAACATGTTTTTCTTCCTCTCTATCCAAAAAAAAATATATATTCCTGTACTACTAGTTTTACACTGAACAATTTAGTGTTAAACTTAAGAATATTGGGTGTTGATAATTTTCTGAGTATGTTTTTTTTTTTTTTTTTTTTAATTTTTTGGCTTTGTTTAATGTAATCAGTTGCATTTGTGTTGTGAGTATTTTTACATTTGTCAATTTTAAATTTCATGTTATGTACCCAGAGTATTTCAAGTCTCAGGCCGAGTTGGACTATCTTGGCTGACACGTCTTCGTACCATCAAGGCAGTTTGGGGCAGTACAACTGGAAAGGCATAACAGGGGCATGTTTACCCATTTTAAGGAGACCAGAAGATGTGGAGAATCACACTCCTCAGCTTCTCTAGGAAAATCTGACCGATAGTCAAACCTCAGATTCAGGACAGTAAAGTCTCCGTCTCTGAACAATGAACCAACTACACCCTATGGTGCTGGAGGGTTTGTGTGTTTTGTGGATTTGGAGATGGTGTTCAACCATTTCCCCCATAGTGTCCTGTGGAGGGTCCTCTGAAGGCTGTCTTGTCCCCTGGCTGCAGCAGGAGTTTGGTTCATATAGCTAGGAGTGTAAGTCAACCTGTTGCTGGTGTATGTTTAACTCCAGCAGGGATGCCCTCTATCACCAGTTCTGTCATCCCTGGAGGGGGGCTGGTTAGGGGAACACAGGACTTCCTCATTGTAGGTGATGTTTCTGCTGGCATAAATTAAAAGAATTTACAGCAGAGGGAAGCAGCTAAAATGAGGGTCAACACCACCAAGTTTGAGGCTTGATTCTCTTCCCAACAAAAGATGTTTTTGGGTGGAAAGCTCCAGCCAGGTAGAAGAGTTTAGGTATATTAGCATCTTGTTCATGAGTGAGGGAAGATTGACAGATGGACCCAATATGCAGGAGACCAGGCTTGGTGGCAGAAACATTTAATAAGCAAACTTAAACATGAAAAAACACAAGGAGCAAAAAAATGGGAGACAAACAGGACTCCTGAACTGACAACCAAATTGTGCTACAGTCCCTTACTGTGAGGAGGGAGTTGAGATAAAAAGCAAAGCTCTCAATTGATCCATCCCAATTGATCTTTGTTCCTATATTCACCTTAGGGTTTGTGTAGGTAAAAGTATATGTATTTATGTTTATGTGCTTATTTGGAAAGTAGGGTGGGCTTAATATTTATGTAAAAATAATTTTTGTTTTCTATACTTATACACTGCTCACAAAAATTAAAGGAACACTTTTTTATTGGGCCTGGCATGAATTGAATTAAACCTGTCTGATAATTTTCTTGTTGGTCAAGCAGCTGAGGGCCTCGTTAATCAATTTCAGCTGTATTGGGGTTGATGGAATTAACAGCAGGTGCACTTCAGTGGCAACAATTAGAAAACCCTCAAAACAGGACTGGTGTTACATGTGGAGGTCATTTCAAGTTTCTCCCTCTTGATCTTTTTTGGCTGGTTTTCCACTCGTGCTGATTTTGTCTTGAGTAATTCTCTCTACTGGCAGTATGAGGAGATTCCTTAACCCTACAGAAGTTGCACAGGTTGTCCAACTTCTCCAGGATGGCACATCCACACGTGCTGCAGCAAGAAGGTTTAATGTGTCTCCCAGCACAATCTCCAGAACATGGAGGAGATTTCAGGAGACTGGTGGTTATTCTGGGAGATCTGGACAGGGCCGTAGAAGGTCCTCAACCCCTCAGCAGGACCAATACCTGCTCCTTTGTGCAAGGCGGAACAGGCTGAGCACTGCTCGTGCCCTACAGAATGACCTCCAGAGGGCCACTGGTGTGAATGTCTCTACCCAAACAATCAGGAACAGACTTCATGAAGGTGGCCTGAGAGCCCGTCGTCCTGTAGTGGGCCCTGTGCTCACTGCCCAGAACCGTGGAGCTCCATTGACATTTGCTCAAGAACACCAGAATTGGCAAGTCCGCCACTGGCGCCCTGTACTTTTCACAGACGAGAGCAGGTTCACCCTGAGCACCTGTGATAAATGTGAAAGAGTCTGGAGAAGACAAGGAGAACGTTCTGCTGCCTGCAACGTAGTTCAACATGACAGGTTTGGTGGTGGGTCAGTGATGGTCTGGGGAGGCATATCCATGGAGGGACCCACAGACCTCTACTGCCTAGGAAAAGGTGCTCTGACTGCTATAAGGTATCCAGATGAAATCCTTGAACCCATTGTCAGACCCTACGCTGGTGCAGTAGGTCCTGGTTTCCTACTAATTCACGACAATGCCCGGCCTCAAGAGTATGCGGTCAGTACCTGGAGGAGGAAGGAATTGAAACAATTGAATGGCCTTCACGATCCCCTGACTTGAACCCAATAGAACATCTCTGGGACATTATGTTTGGGTCCATTAGGCGCCGCCAGGTTGCTCCTCAGACTGTACAACAGCTCAGGGATGCCCTCATACAGATCTGGGAGGAAATGCCATAAGACATCATTCATCGTCTCATTAGGAGCATGCCGCAACGTTGTCAAGCATGCATACAAGCTCGTGGGGGTCATACACGATACTGAAAAGCATTTTGAGATGCAGAGATTAAGTTTAGGAGAAAATGGACTAGCCTGCCACATCTTCATTTCACTCTGATTTTATGATGTCTACACAATTGAGCCCTCTGTAGGCTGAAAACTTTTAACTACCATTAAAAGACTTGGCATTCTTTTGTTCCTAAGACACTGCCCTGTTGTTATTTGTATAGATATCCAACTTCATATTGAGATCTGATGTGTTTCTTTAAAGTGCTCCTTTAATTTTTGTGAGCAGTATACAATTTTAAAATAAATATTTTGAAATTGAATATTTAGTTGGTTAACAAAATATTTAGTTATTAAATGTAACATTTATAAATATATTAATTTATAGCGTGAGAATAAGCCTTTGAAAAACAAAAACTTATTTTTTCTCCTAAAACACACTAAATATCTGAAAATATTGATGTCAAAATGTTACTTCTCTGATTTACAAACAACACCCCATTTTTTTTCTGGGCAACATTTGTGCAAAATTATTTTGTGAATATTATACATGAAAATAATTTTTGTTTGAAAATTGATTTTTTTGGATAATCTTTATCTTCATGATCACCTTTTGATCATCTATCATCATTGAGAAATGCAAAATGCTTGTTCTATTTTTGCATCATTAAAGCTATAAAATAACTAACAACAAATGCTTACTTTTTAAACGATTGTCATCATCCTTTTTCCCAGGAAAAACATTATTGATTGTCATTGAAGTGCGGAGTAAAAACATGGTCGTACCAATAGTATGAGGAGAACTTAATTTTCTTAGGAAAATGTGTAAATCTGCTGCGTAATGTTCTTGGGGTTCACACCTGGAATTTGAATTTATGACCAGCTGATTTTCTTAGACTCTTGATGTAAAAAGCTGCTGTGTTTGAAGACTTCCAACTTACATGCTGAAGAATTCCCTGTGGGATGAAAAAAGCTGTGTGTCCTGCAGCTGCAAAGCGATCCCAAACCATTATCCGTCTACTCCCATGCTTGTCATTTGATATGAAGTGTTTGAGCTGGTGTGCTGTGTTCACTTGGTGTCTCTGTGCATTATGTCCAAACATTTCCAGTTTGATCTAGTGTGTCCAAAGGGCGTGCTCCAGAGGTATAATGCAGCTCTGCAACCTTAAACGCCGTTGCCATGTCGAAGAAAGAAGAAATTTACTTTGAACTACTCTTTTCTTTTTTTTCTACCCGATCCAAACAGTGAAATGATGAACCACTAATATTCCATTTTGGTTTAAAGCTTTTAATTTAGGAGAAAAACTTTAAAAATATCTAAAAATTGAAATTATTTTGGCCAAGTTTAAGTTGATGTGTGCATTTTCTCAATAGTTTTGCTTTAACTGTCATTAAATGTTAACAACAACAACAAATAGAGCTTGATACCAGAAAGCCAATTGTAATGAAGGTTGTGCTTCACCACCAGATTAGCAAAGCCTTTAGGAATGTTACATTATTTTTAGTTGATGAAATAATCGTAAATATGCAAACTGTCATACATGATCCAATTTGCTGACTGCCAACAGAAAACATGCAGGCTGCCACTGGCATCATGGTAAAGATTTGACAGTGAAAGCCATGCCAGTGTGTGTTTCTAATTAAAGCTGGCACTTGGTGGAGTGTGTCACCAGTCCACGTCACCCAGGATTTACCTGTGCTGGACAGCAGCCACCTGACACGGGAGATGAACCGCAGTGAGTTAATGGAAAGGATCCGCCCACAGCGTGGAAGACATGAATTACCACCAAAATCACCATTCACCCCACCTCTGACCTCTGCTGTCAGACTTGCACTGCTGCACTATGGGGTTTTATCATAACGCCGTCCAAACACGCAGCGTTATGCATGCATGCGGGTATTTTATGGGACTCTCTGTGCGTCCATTATTTGTGTACAGCTTTGATGTGATTTATTCTGTAGCCTCCTCTCTGTGTGTGTCTGAGGGTGATGAGTTGTGACAGGTGTTGTGGCCGCCAGTGCTGGAGAAGGCGGAGGAGAAAGAGGGGAGGGAGTAAACGAGAGCAACACAGATGATTATTAAATTACTGTCTAATACTGCGTATCCCCTCTTCCCTTTTATCTATCCCCCTCTCTTCCTCTACTCTTTCTCTCCCAATCTCCTGATACACACACACACATCCCCACACACGCACAAAAATACACACACCACTCCACCTCACTTGCCCCTTTTCATCCTTTCTTTATTAATGAACAATCCGGGCCTTTCTACAAATCCACCAGGGCTTACTCTACCCCCCAGACACTGTGTGAGGTGTGTTGGTGTGTCTGTGTGTGTGAGAGTCTGTGCCTGTAAAAGGGTGGGGGGGGTTTGGTTGCCTACTCCCTCAGGAGGAGACCCCTCTCTCTCACATACACACAAAAATACACAACACATAGATGCTCACATACAAATCCAGACTAATCAGTGCTCTCATTCATTGCGTCTATCTCATATTTATATGTGAGCACTATTTAAAGACCTAAATTGTGTTTTTATCATGCTCTTTTTTTTAGCATTTTTCTGATGATGGGGGACTTACATAAGGCAATTAGAGCTAAAAATTTAATTTGTATTTCTTTATTCATATTGCTATGAATCAAGACCGGGTGAAAAAATAATGCCACGTGCAAAAGCTTGTAGCAGTGACGTTAGTGCTACAATTGGCAGGTCACACGCTCCCTGCTCAGGTCCATTCACATGCAAACAACTAGAAACATATGTGTTTTCCTCGTCTGAGCTAGTATCTGGCTCAAAACTTTACAGCTAGATATCTCAAATTTTGCTCATTATTTTTGTTGCACTAGTAATCTTTGGTTGGGGTTGTGACGTCATGTAAGCTAGCAGGAGAGCAAGTAAACAAAGGGATAATGGGAAGTGGAGATGGACTAACTCTCCACCAATGGGTCTGTCAACAATTCAGAGGCAAATTCTGATAAGCTCTTGCCGCTCTGCAGAAACTGTATCCCAGAAAATGACTGGTTTTTAGGTGTTGGCTAAAAGAGGTAAAATCATAATCAAAAGACCACTGGGAACACTTTTAAAATAGATCAAAAGATGATTGGAGAGGGACTTTAAGCACATATATTATTTAATTCTGTCATGTGTGAGGGAAGGCAAGATGATATTGATTTGTTTTACAATTCAAAGTCACTTACCATGTCTGCACATGTGTTCTTTATGCTTACTAAAGGTAAATGTGTGTACGGTGACATCCAGCCTTTTCTGTCTCCACAGCAACTGTGAGCTAATGTGACCCTGTCTGATACCGTACAGGTGAAGAAAGAAATGTCTGAAAGCCAAGACTGTCTCAAAGAAATGCTGCTTGTTCTGTCTTTATTCCACTCAGAGGGAGCTTACTCACTAATGGTTTAACACTTTTTTTTTTTAACTTTATAAGCTTGTGATGCTTTTAGTGGTAACATTCTACAAAAAATACTTCCGGAAATATCAAAATCTTAGCCTGAAAAAGTAGCAATCAAAGAAGAACATGACACAGAAACCAAACTAACCTCCAAACTAGACAAAACAGAAGGGGACAGATTTAAAAACCTACACCATTTGGTGTTTTAAATATTTTGTACCATTTTTCTCATGTTGGAAAAAGTGTATAAAGAAAATCTAAACTAAAACTGTGTTTTTGAATGTTTCTTTATTCAAATAGTGGTGAATCAGGAGCAGACGGAAAAATATCATTGGAAAAATCTTGTTGTTGTTACATACAAACTACATTTAGAAAGCGACAAGTCCTTGCTCCAATCCATTCCCATTCATTCACTATAGCAGACAACTAGATTCAACTACGTCTTTGTTTTCTTCGTCTGAGCTGGCTTCTGGCTCAAAACTGTACAGCTGGATAACTCTAGTAGTGCTCGCCATTTTTGCTGCAGTATTACTCTAAGGTAGAAGTTGTGAGAGGCTGTAAACTAGTGGGAAAGAACGTAAAGGGATGGTGCGAAGTGTGGGTAGGCTTACTTCAGAGCAACAGTCAGCTCACAATTCAGAGACAAATTTCTGATGAACTCCTACCTCTCTGCAGAAACAAACAAAGCTTTAAAAATCGATTATAAAATGATCCATTAAAGGGTTTCATTAAAGTGAGACATTTTATCTATCTGTATAAATGTATCCTTGGATGCAAAACTTTCTCCTCAATTGATCATCAGTGTTACTCTCTAGTCTATTGATTGAGGGTCAAACACACTGATGTAGAATTGATGATCATTCTGGAGACCGGACTCATTTTAAGGACATTGACCTGTGAACACTTTGTCTTGTGTGGCTTGTTCTCCTCTCCACCAACAATTGTGCAGGAGGACAAACTGTACCTGCTAACGGAAAACCTCTCCATGCATCCACTTTCAAAGGAAGATACATGTAACATCAGCGGGGATGTTAAAGTGCTCGGATTACACACAGTCTGAATCAATGATTGATGACTGTTTGAACAGCACATAAACACAAAGAATAAAAGACACAACAATGAGGAAATGATCTCATACAAATGAAAGGACTATTCTGTGATCCTCTAAGCAAGAGATGACTAAACTGGAATCCATGCTCAGAAATGTGCATTGGCAAACACAATAATTATGTTTTTATTTTAAGCATTTATAAGTCAAAACCTTTTAAAGACATTTTAGGCTTGGTATCTTCTAGATACCATAAAAGTAACAGTTGCTGTTCTCAATGTAATTGTTGTGGCTAAAACTGTGGGGGTTGGAAGGTCTCATTTATTTAATAAAATCATTGTATGGATTTTTGAGATGCTTAGAGGTCACCATTGCCATGTGGGGTCCAAATGTCAAGAAAACGAGTTAAATGAGTTTATTTCCCTGAATTAAAAAAATATATAAGTTACCAGGTTTGCTTTATTTAGAAGATATTACCACACAAGTAAAAACAATTACAGCATGACAGCAATGCAGAGTGAAACAAAACTTAAAACCCATGCAGTTCTTTTAAAGAAGTAACACTAACTCATGTGAAATGGGTCACAAAAACCGCACGCAGAAGCGCTGCAAAGCGGTGTACATTGGAAGCCGCTTCCATTCGGCGCCGTTTGTTAACCTTTGGTGTAGTTCACAACAGACGCTAAGAGAAACACACATGAGAAAATCTGGTCAATTTTCAAAATATAACCAATTTTTCACAATAAAATACTGAGATTGATAAAATGCAATCATTTTTTTCTATCTAAAAAAAACACAACGCAAAAACACAAAAATAAACAGATACACATCAACAATAAGACACACAGATCAACATGGTGGGCTGATTACAGAGTGGAGGTTGTGGTTTTAGATGTCTAAAAACACAGTCAACGAGAGAGAGGCAGAGAGCAGTTGGTGACAAGTCATGATGGACATTGTCAAATTAATCGTAGAAGCTGTAGGTAATCACTGCTGAGCAGGAGCGTCTGTCGACCATTGGGAAAAAATACATGTCTGGTGTAAACTAGAGGTGAAGTAAATTTTGCACGCACTCTGCGCACACATCGCTTTGCTGCGCTCCCGCGTCCGGTGAACTTGGCGTAAGACTTAAGTCCTGCGGTCCTGCTATAAAGGAAAACTGGTGCACTGAAGTGTTAATACATTGAAGTAATCGAAGCTCTATTGAAGGTCACAATAGTTTCAGATGTGGATTATCTGCTTACTACAGTAAAAGTTTCACTGGAAAACCTCAAAGTGAACCAAAATACACTCGCGAATACTGAAAAAAATATTTTACTTGCAGAAAACCTGTCAAATACAACCAAGTATTCACTTTTTTCCCAAATTTAAACCTTCACTAACTTATGCACTTTAGAAACAAAACAATGATTTGAAGGTTTGAATGAAGACAGAAGCAGTGAAAAAAACCTTCTTGTCTACTCCTGATGCTCTTCGTCCTCTCCCCCTCCCTCCATCACTCTCCCACCTCTCCTGTCTCTTCTCACCTAATTTTTTTGACTCCCTTCTTCCTCACCTCACCTCTCACCTCCCTGCTACATATCCACACCTCTCCTCCTCACTGCAGCACTCTGAGCTCCCCTCTCACTTCTCCTCTCCCCCTGCAATCCCACGTCCTCTCACCTCTTCCATTCCTCTGTCTTTCTGATGTCTTCCTCTTCTTCCCTTATCTCCCTTGTTAATAATTCAACAGCAGTGCACACATGAGTGGTCACTGTAGAGCTTCACGTGGGGATCTGGAGAACAAATGAAGCATAAGGGTGGAGGAATTAAAAACTTCCCCACGGCTCCACTACAGGGTCAGAAGAATCTGCCGGCTGCCTGGCTGCAGCCTGTCTGTGCCTCCTTTCCCTTTTTTTCCCCCTGCCAGTAAATGTTAACACGCCTTTTTCAGGATGGGGTGGCGGGTTGTTTAAGGGGGTTTAAATGCTAAGTATGCCCTGAGTTGGAAGGAGGCTGTGTGGAGATTGTCTGGTGACATTTTGTTCCTTCACACAGCTTGTTCCCCCACCATAAACCTGCAGAGATCCTTACTCTGCTTTAAGACAAAGATGTTCAAATTGGGAAAAAAGACATGCATTCGTAATTTAGATATTCTATGTTGTACTTGAAATAAAAGGATATTAATCAATCAATAAATTCGGGCAACGTTCATCAGTGATATCCAAAGGACTCTAATATCTGAAGAAATTCTACAGTTCCTCATGAATTTAAGGAAATCTGGAAATAGTGAATTTCTCCAGTCAATTTTTATTCCTCTAGACCAGGGGTGGGCAAACTACGGCCCGGGGGCCACATGCGGCCCCTTAAGCTACTTAATGTGGCCCTCCAAATTAAAATACAATGAATCAAAAATCCTAATTATTGTTTTATTTTCATTGTATTTCTGGTTTCTTCCCATGAATGGTGTTGTTTCTCTGACGTTCGTGTGTGTTCTTTTCTGAGTCAGATGGTGATCTTTCGGATTATTCCTACATCATATAAATGCAGCATTTCTTTGAGTTCACATTTTCCTCTGAAGAACATCAACCCATTGGATCACCCAAAAGAGAACAAAAATCAAAATTTAGAAATTAAAACTCCCAAATTTTCTGTTTTTAAATGAATATATGTGAATTTGAATCCAAATTAAAGCATGTTTTTCTCTAAATTCCATATTATTTTTTTAGTTTATGAGGTTGATTACCAAATCACTCCTTCCATCTGCTCCTTGTCCGACCCTTAGGCCAAATTTTAGAACCCTTTCTGGCCCACAAATCAAAAAGTTTGCCCACCCCTGCTCTAGACACAACTCCCACTCCCTTTTCATCCTGGTCCATGTCATTCTGGGTGGCCTGTTGGTTCTTGGTTATCCTGACTCTATAACTCCTGTATTTTCAACTTTTTGTTAATTTTACTATTTTTAATGTTACTGTTGGCAGATGGAATGTGAGCATGACAAAATGATTTGGATTCAGGAGCTTTCCTTGTTGGATTAATAAAACATGGAAGTATTGTTTTCATTTGTGTGGTAGGTGATGAACAAACCAGTCAGTTTTACTTTGGAGCAGCGCTCCAGTCATAATGTATGGGGTTGGCCATTCTCATCGCAGTTTGTTGCAATTAACTTCAACAGAGTCTACACTAAAACATTTAAAGATGAATTTGGAGGGAAAAAATCAGAGCAAAATTCACAATATTTACAGTATATCTGCATATAATGACTTTATAGTCATTATAAAGTTTCATCAATAAAGTTTTATCTTAGAAAATGTAAACTATTAATAAAGGGGTTTGAAGAGATCCCTTACTGATAACATCAGTTGAGAAACTATCATTTTCCAAGTACCTTTAACTTCTTTATTTAAAAAATCTGGAAAGACCTTTTGCATTTCTGCTTATCTAGTTCTCTCTGTGCCTTGAAAATACAGGGTTGTGTCAGGTAGGGCATCCAGCATAAAAAACTCTCCAGCGTACCACCTGTGAGAGCTGCTTCGCTGTGGGGGCCCCTGACGAGATGAGGTGAAAGAGAACAAACAAACTATGTGACAATCTCTGTGCTGTCAAAGTGCAGTTAGATTAGGATAAAGTAATAATAAGATTTTATATGAAAAACATACAGACTGTGATACAATAGGACATTTTTTGTTTGATTCCAATAGCTCAGTTTTAAACTTTATTGCTTCTTGACTTCATTAGCTCAAATGAACTAAACAAGTTTTAAACAAAGTTTTAACTTATTTACAATTAGCACGAACAGACATCTAAAAAATTACCAACCCTTATACTGATTTTTGCAATTTTGTGATTTCTCTATATGTGTTTGCCTGGAAAAATTGAGCTTTGTCATAGGCTGTTTTTGTGAAAAGAGCTGAGGGTAACCAGAGAATTGAAGACAGAAAAAAAATGTTATTTCTGCCTGTTTATCCTTGCATATGAATTTAAGAATACAATTAATATGTGTATAATATATATATATATATATATAAATATTATATATATATATATATATATATATATATATATATATATATATATATATATATATATACATACATATAATTATACAATGTTTTTTACCTGCATTTAAGTTTCTGATATGCATTTTGTGCCACAGATTAATTCGTAAAGAGTAACTAATTGATTATTTAATTTTCTTGAATGGTTTTCTGCCATAGGGGGACTTTATGTATAACACACACAAGACAATATGAAGCATGTAGCACATGAAAAGAACAAAGGAAGTGTGAGTGACACTGAATGTCACTCAGAGGAAGGAAGAGGACGAGGTGTGATTTGCTCCAACATCCTTTGGATTCACTACGGCAACGGTCCTGTCAGTCTGAGAGTCAAGAAGGAGGCATATGTCACTGCAAAGTCAGTGCGGCAATGACAAGCAGACAGATGACTCAATGTGACGGGTGCAAATACAACAAACAGACAGACAGCCCACACACCTGATTTGGAGAGGCACAATTGTACCAAACAACACAGAGAAAAACCCACATCACAGAGTGAACACAGAATCTCTTGTCTTTGAATCGTATAAGAACAAGACATTCTGTTTATAACAGACTTTGGTGATAATCCTGAAACATGACAGAACCACCAAGTCCTCAAATTGTTGGATAAAAACTGAGACTATACACGACAAACTGTATGCAGCTACATACACCTGTTGTTCACACATATGTGTAAAAAAAATACTGACAGACAAGATTGTGGTAACGTTTCCATAATTAACTATATGGTTTCCAAATCTATCAATCCAAGACGTAGATTTTGAGATTAGAAAGTGTTGTTCTGGTGTCCCCACTTCCACCCCAAAGTGGAGAACATCTCAAAGAACTGACAGCCTAAAAAACTGCATATATAACATGACATGCTTGCATTATAAAACATAAAATGTTTACATGAATGTGTCACATAAAATGAACAACAAAGCCGTCAAAGACTTTCAACATCAAGGACTAAAAATAAGACAACAGACTGTTTAACTTGTCAAGTCAACTCAGCAGTCATCACAGGCAGGAAGGGACTGATCAGTCCTAGCAAGCATTGAAAACTGCACGCTCCTGCTTTGGAGAAGTAAACAATGAAAATCTTTGTGAAGGACTGTGGTGCAATTACATATGTGGGCCAAATGCTCTCTTGATATTTAAGCCTGATGATATGACATAAACAGAATTTTCATTTGGATTTTCATCAGATGTATTGTATATTGTTTAAACATCCATACTGATGAATATGTATTTTCGTGTCTTTAACATGTTCTTTTTAATTTTTAATTTTTTTTTTTTTTTGATGATGGAGGGCATACATTAAGAAACTTTAGCTCAAAATTGTATTTCTTAGGATTTATTAATTCATACCTCTGTGACTACGAGAAAATACTATTTGACCAGTAAAAATGCTGTTTGTAAAAGGCCACAAATCCTTTCTCTTAGCTCTTAGCTATAGTGGGAGGATTTATAGCTCAAAAGATGATCGAATGGATATTTGATAGTTTCTTTGGGTTCATGAGTTTGTCTCTCATGTTATATTAAGTTAAAGTCATATTAGTTGTCAACTACCTAGGTGTGTGAAATTTGTTCTCTGCATTTGATCCATCCCCGGGGGAGTGGTGAGCTGCAGACAGAGCCACACTGAGGAACCATTTGTGCGATTTAATCCCCCGATCTAACCCCTTAATGTTAAGTGTCAAACAGGGAAACATTGGATTCCATTTTTAAATTCTTTGGTATGATTCGACCTGGATTTGATCTTGTGATCTTCCAGTCTCAGGGTGGACACTCTACCACAAGGCCACTAAACTAGCCTCATGGCGGAGTGTTATTACTATTTATTGGGTAGTTTTCTAAAAGTCTAATCAGGAACATGATGAAGGCGGTTCTTGAGCGTGCTTTTAGCATATGGTGTTCATACTGGACTGTCATACTGACTGTTGGAGGAGGCATGGTGTAACTGTATAAGCAATGCAAACATCATGAATCTTCCTCCAGGCTTTTTCTTTCACAGCTCCATTAATAAATGCAAGACTTAGTGTCAAACAATTCCATCATGCACAAACCGCATTTATCAATTTCTCCTCCAAGATTAATTTTGTTAAACAGTTGGTGCTTCAGTGTTTGGAAATTGACACTACCCATAGGTCACCTCCAAATCTGAGTCCCTGATTGATCAAAGTTCAATGGTTTACTTTTAATGCAGTTCACACATTATGAACATAGAGCCCAAAGACTGACTTAAAAACTTTCATAATGTGGTGGGAATGCAAAAGTTTCTAACACGGACATCCAAAATGTGCAGATACCTGTTTACATAGACTTTTCATTAGAAATGGTGGCTTGAATGTGTGTTGCTAAGGCAGGTGTGAACATAGCAATAAAATTGATTTGTAGGGTGGTAGCGTTCATGTTTAGAGTTCAGAGCTGCATGTAAACAGATGGATGACAGGAAGTATGGGTGGACTTACTCTGTGCCAACAGTTCCGCCAACAACAACCGCCATGAACTCCTCTGCAGAAGCTACGTCCTAGAAAAAGAGACATTTTGACTAAAAATAATCATGATTAATAGGAACACTGGGGCTGCTTTTACAAAAGACGATTAGAGTGGGACTTCAAAGTAAATTTTAGCTTGGGTGATAAGTCTTATAGTGTCTTGCTTGTTCTGAGTACAGTCCATCTCTAAACAGTGTGTGTTCCTTTTTCTTTACAGTGTGCTACTTCTGAGGAATCATCATGATCTACAAGGCAAAAATCTGGTACATATCGCAATGATCTAGCCAGCCTCTGATTCCCCTCAACAGGACAAAGTAGGTGAGAGGATAAATATAGATTTCATCAGTTAGATTTGAATGATGGGATCTGAATAGGAAACATGATCCAAAATCCTTCACACAAATAAAAGCAGCAAGAGCAAAGAGAGCTGATAGCACACCAGTAAGACACACTCCCTTTTCCTTCTTTTTGTCCAAGTATGTAACAGTTATCGCAGTTACGGCTTTTTCACAGTTTTGGTAGCAACACCAGCAAATTGTACAATAATCTCTGGGGTAATCATATACCCTATTGTAGTAAATCTCTTTCTCCTGTTTTCAGACTGGAATTGTAGAAGGAAAGAGACGTTTCATTGTCTTCTTGAGTTGAGAACTTACCGGTCATCTGTCCATTTATGAAATGAGCCATCACAAGAGCAAAACCTGAAAGGTGTGGGAAGTTGTTGTAAGGATTTTATTTCTTTTAAAAATTGTTCTTCATGTTTGCATGCAGCAGTTTTCAGTATTTCCTGTTTGTCTGTGTGTGGTCTGTCCAACAGGGACATACAGCTGTTGAGAGGATAGACTCTTTCAAAGCATCGCCTTCAGCCCCGAGGCTACAGATCTGAAATGAGCACCCAGAGTGAAGCAGGGAGGAAAAGATATCAAACAAACAGCATTTAAAAATGAATGTTTTCTTTTTAGGTAAAATATCCAACAGAGAACCGCTAAGTTTGTGGGAACAACTCTTTATGTTCACTGACAAGCAGACATTTTCTGTGATACCAAATCTCATTGAACTTTTATGATATCTAAGTACAGTGTGAGCTACTGTACCGCTGACCGAGGAATGATGGAGGAGGAGTGAGAGTGTAAGAGAAGTTTGCGCTGTGAACGCACACACGAGCTCTGCAGGGCTGTCTAGACACTCCGGAGCACTTTACGCGAGTGTCCGATCCTCTAAAAATATTCCACAAGAATTCCCCCAATATACAAACTCAGTCCATTATAAGACACTGTAGAAAGAGAAAAAAATGGAAGCAACCACTGCAGCTCTTAGTAAAGTGCAGACAGAATGTTGCTGAAATAGTAGAGAACAAAAGTTGAGCTTCCTTCTAGATGATCAATATTTACTAGTAAATTTATTACTGTTCAATATACTTGTATTCTCTTATGCTTCGGTCACAAATACAATTCCCATAGTGTGATATGGAGATGTCAGCAAAATCTTTAAGATTAGCTGCCGTGGACATGTTGGCATTGTCATGAATGCAGATGGCGGCAGTCAGGCGGCCGTCAGTCAGGTGAGGATGACATAATTACAAAATCGAGCGACAGCTGGGCGATGGCAGCCAGATATCCAGCCAGCAATAGCTCTGATTGGACAATGTGTAAATGTCTCCGGACGGCGACTGTCCATATCAACTGCCACCAGCCGCCAGCTGCCCGGTAGCCTAAAGGTATACACCTTTGTGCTATCCTAGGCATTAACGTTGAGAGTGGGATCAGCTGGAATCCACAAGACAGTGTGCTGAATTTTGTTTTTAAATGATTTTTGATTTTCACTGGTGTCCATGGCAGACATGAAATCCTGAAATCATGAAATTGTTCATAGAAGAGATAATATTTCAATGTAAGGATGGGGTTATTTGGACCAGATAGCCTGTAGCTGCAGCATGGTAAAAATGTCTCCTCAGATGTTATGAACTGGACAATTCATGTAAAGGAAATGGTATGGTTGAGTGTGGGTGGGATTATATAAATTTACTTCCTCCCACTCCCCTTCAATCTATCATTTAAATCTTAGTTATGTCATGTCTGACATATCTTTGTACGGATGCATACTTCACATGCATTCCTGCTTGATTGCTTGAAATAAATCAATTCAATTCAACACACATTATACAAATTATAATCTTGTCAATTTACAAATGCACACATTTTTAGACACATACCTCCCAAGAAATCACAATAGTCTGTCTTCAATATGCAAATCTTGGAGTTGGTGGCGTTATCATTGACATGATGAGATTTGTGCTGCATCAATGCTGTCTACCCATTTTAACCCATGGTGGCCAGAATCGCCCGATCGATGTCAGGTTATCACCAGGCTCCCAGTCCAGATCAACAACCCTTGAGTTCCCGCGCTCCCACTGTCCAATTTCAAACCATCTGGCAGTGACAAAATAGAAGAGTTTGGGAACAGCAGCAACTCAATCACCAAGTGGTAGGAGATGTAAAACTGACAAAGAGGGGTCAGAGGAGGCTGAAGTGCATAGAGTGAAGAGATCAGCGTCTTTCTGCACAGCCTCCAACCTTCATCTGACTTGATATTAGATCAAGTGCAGTACACAGCACAACATAAACAAGGGTAATGCAAAGCGTTGGATGCAGTAGTGAAAAGCACACCACCACTGGACTCTAGAATCACATGTTTCCATCTGGTGATGGATGAGTCTGGGTTTAGAAGTTGCCAGGAGAATGGTACATTAAGTGTGGATTTTGGTGGAGGAGGAACTATGGTCTGGGCTTGTTTTTCAGGAGTTGGGCTTGCCCCCTTAGTTCCAGTGAAAAGAACTTTGAATGCTTCAGGATACCAAAACATTCAATGCTCCCAACCTCTCCTCCAACATGACTTTGCAGAAGTGCACAAAGCAACCCTTCCCAGAAGACTTGAAGCTGTAATGGCTGCAAAAGGTGGCCAGCACTCATACTGAACTCTTTGGGTAACACTTCAATTTGTATGTGAGTTAAGGCAGATGAGTGAATACTTTTGGTAATATAGTGTATAACCATCAGCTGCCTAGTGAAAGCAAATGACAGGAGGAATGTGCTGTTGTCACAGAACTAGACAGTTGCATTAGTCAGCAACTCATCAATAAACTTGTGCAGTTTTTGGTTCCTCAATCAATAGGCAATGCATTTCTTTAGTGTTTTTATTATCTATTAAAGCTGTCCTAAACTTAAATATTAAAGGAAATCTACAGCTATATATAAATATGTATTTTAATTATACTTAACTTTTTCATGTGCTTTCGCAGAAAATGCTCAATTAGCACATCAAAAAACATTTATTTGAATAAATGTTTTCTTACTTGGAAAGCTAAGAGTGTGAATCATGGTGCGATAATGTGCTACGATTGATTTAACAGTAGGTTGAAATTACAGATTGTGTCATAATTGTGCATGTTGGGGGTGTGCTCGTACGAGTCTGCGAGCGTGCGCTCCCTCCCAGAACTGTGATTGGAGTAATCCATTATTGATGATGTCCTGATGAGATCAATCAAGCCGGAGTTTTCTCGTCTTTTGGCTGCCGAAGCTGATAATTCCGTTATAACATACTAATAGCCATGTCATGAATATTTAAATCACAAAGAACACACATTCCATATTCATGACTTTTCTGGTTTTGTCTTGCCTTTTTCTTTTTCCTCCTGTCTGGAGTCCCCCGCCTTAATGAATTACTCACAAACTGTTTTTATAAAGCAACCACCTCCATGAACTTATATAATATGAATCAAATCCCTATTATGATGGAGATCATACCTACATAATATATCAGATCTGTGCTTTTCTTCTGCGGTGACCAGAAGTCCACAGAGAGTCAAAGCGTGTCTCCGCTGCATCTCAGTCTCCTCTGTTCTGCTGCCGCATTGTTGTTTTATGTACCTCAGAGACAAACACCATATTTATTCATGAATCTTCACCAAATAGTGGTAAAATAAACATTTGTTTCCTCCTAATGAAAAACATGTTTCTGTAATGAGTTGTTTTGTTTCACACTCAACCCAAAACAAGTTTGCTCCCCATAAAACAAATAAGTATGGAATATTAAAAGGCAATAATGCAATTGGTTACACTGTAAATGCATTTGTTCCACTATCTATCCTGTAGAGGCAGGCGGATCAGTAATAATTCATAAACAAAAGAGCTAACTGTTTTCATAATTCATAAGAGGAGAAACATATACACCAAGCCATTGCTGGTGCTTGTTGGGGCAATGTGCCACAAAACAAAAGCTGCTTAAAGCATTGAAGTTTTCAAAAGTGGCATCACTGGATAGTTATCCAATTCAAAACTGACTGTTATTCATGTGGAATAAATTGCATATGTCCTTTAACTCTTGCGTTTGGAAAAAAAAACGACACCAGAGATACTTTCTGCCCAAATCCTTGAAGAGCTTTGGACACAAAATAAGAGCATCTTTCCATGAGACGTGTAACTGTGTGCCAATGAGTTTGCATGTGCTCATGTCTGCATCCGTCTGTGCAGGATGACATGAATGTTTCAGTCCCCAAATTGAGGCAGACATATTGAATCCTCACTCATCCTTAGGCTTTTGGTGTACACACACCAACACACACACACGGACATGCACAAAGAGTCAAACACGTCCAAGGATGGGAAGTGCTATGGGGGAATATTCACACAACATTAAAAAATAATGGATAGAGAAGCACCATGTGGAAATCTGTGTGTGTGTTTGTGCTTTTCCGTATCTTAGAGTATAAAACAATTACAGTAGTGAAAAAGTGTCCCAAATGTGAAGTTACCAAAACAGGTGACATTGCCATCACATCATATGAATCTGACCAATCTTTAACTCTGATGCTAAGTTCCCATCAGGCATGTGTTCAAGAATGTGCTTAATTCTTGTGCTATCCGAGGTATGTTTATATTAAAAGTGGGGTCGTCTGAACCCCACAAGACAGTGCGGTGAAAGAATTTTTTCTCTTCACTGGTTGTCTGTGGCAGACATACAAATCTGCCCACCTTTGTTGAGAGTTAAGATGCATTTTTTCCAGCTTGTGGTGCTCACACAGGACTGTCACTACTAGATACTTGCGCATGTACCTATAACACATGTCAGCATTCCCCCATTTGATAAGTTTGGTCATATGGACCAATCACATAGTCCATCGGACCAAGGGACCCTCCATAAATGGGCTGGCCCGGCTTTCACCGGAATTATGTAAGTTTAGCCTCAAAATGCTACATACCTACAGTTGGAAGAGACTTCGATCACTCAAATCTTGCACCAGGCTTTTCTTTCACAGCTCTTTTCCAATATATGAAAGAATTGGTGTCATATGATTTCCTTCTTCAATGAATACATTATCACGTCCTGTGGGTACAAGGGAGCAGGAAGGTCACTAAAGTTTTCAGGGAGGTCACTCAACTAACAATAGGTTTTGTTAAGTTACACTTCTTTATCATTTGGACAAAGACTCAAATTAGCAGAGAATGTTGAAAAACATTAACACATATTATAGTTTATTTGTTTTTTTGTTTGTTTCATCCCACAAAACCCTCATGAGGGCAGATTAAAGAGGGAAGCTGAATGAACTGCTTAAAACCATCATGTCAAACTCCAGGCCTTGTGGGCAGGTTTCCAACATGTTTTCCAACCAACCTGCTGTTGAACCTCCTTATTATTGGCTAAACACACCTGAGCAGGTAATCAGCAGCAAATAAGGCAGGATCTCTGGAAAACCAGCAGGAGGCTGGCCCTGGAGGCCTTTAGTTTGACACCCCTGCGTTAGACTCTTCTACATCATGCTGTGTAGCAGTGGTGACCAGAAGGTAGTGAATAGTTCAAGACCCAGGAGTGCAGATGCCCGGCTTCCTTGTAACCCCACCAGGGTGCTCGGAGACAAGTCTTCACCCCAAATCAACAGCTAAAGGTGGATGTGCAGTTTATCTGAGGAGCTGAAATGTATGAATGTGAAACTTTTCAGGTGAAATTATAGTTTCTTTGTTTTTTTTGGCAAAATTATCCTTTAAAAAATGTATTTGTTCTAACTGATTTTACGAATAATGTTATTTTTAAGCTACAACTGCTCGTTTAGGGGGTGATATAATTCTAAAAATGTTAAATTAAAAAAATTAAAAGTCTAAGTCTGTCATTTATTAAAACTCTTCCCCACAACACATTTATCGGCAGGATATTTTCCGACCTCAGCAGGATTTGAGCTCAAATAGATTTGAGATGTGAGTGCACAAAACTGCTCTTATTCATAGTACAAAAATATGAAGTCACTGTTTTTGCATAAAATTTGCCCCTTTGGTTTCTTGACTAATTTTCCTGCATTCTTACTGTCACTGAACTGCTTATATGTTGTTGCTTGCTTGATCGGATAAGTTCAGATGAGCTTTCAAATCTACCCAACAAAATAGAGCTGTCACTGAACTAAGATACAATACAAAAAAAGCTTAACAGTGAGTGTTTTTGGTGCTGACTTTACCGGGTTCTAAATAAGTTATTTTCCCAATAAATAAGGGCATGAAAAGGCAAAAGTTAGACCTCACATGTAGTTGGTGTTTCTCTCAAACTGTCTAAATGAAGCCTTCTGTTCTCTGTCTCAACCTCTCCAAAAGAATCCCAAATAAAAGTTTTTTTTATTTAGTGATGTGCTCAAAGATCTTCACACACCGGCAGCTTGTTCACTAACTTTTGAGTGTCTTTCTAAGTTGTGTAAGTGTAAGTGCTTCAGGCATCAACTGTTTATGCTGAAGACCACAGACAGAGCGCTCTGATGGAAGGATGGATGGATGACATGCATTCAATTACATGCTGACTGACCACAGAGGTGGGGACCAAAGCCTCGGGGCAAAGCCTGTCTCTCTCACAGTCCATTTCTCTGTCCCTCTATTTATTTTTCATACAACCTTTATGCATTTGCATTTTTTTTCTCATTCTAATAAGCATTTTGCACTCAGTGTCAACTAAAGAGTTAAATCTAATAGTAGGGCTACAATTTTCTTTTTTTTTTCACTTTAGTCATTCTGTTTTAATAAATGGTAGAAGTGAACAGAAAAAGCAAGTCAACAAGACGTTAATTTGCAAATTTTTTTTAAAATTATTAGTTGATTAAAAGCTCTTTAATACTGTACTGAACTGAAGATTGATTGAAGATGAAGTGTGGCTTTTGCCATGAAGAGTCTATGAGAGCGGAAATGAAAAAAGAAACTTTAAATCAGATGGAAATAGATTTATTAGTGGAATAGGAAAGTAAAAATACTAAGAATCTCTATCAAACAAATAATCAGGAGAATGGTTAGAAGGGTGCTTGAGAAAGGTAAAAGCAGAAAGGATAAAAGGTGAAGATCAGATGAGGTTAAGAGAATCCGGCAGAGAAAAGACAGAGGAAGAGAGAATGCTGCTTCTAATGCCCTTGAGAGAAGAATCAAAAATGGGGATGCTTGTGGTCCCAGAACAGAATGCAGAATTTCAGAGACGTGTAGTGGTTGAAGCCACTGACTAACTATGTAGCCACAAAGGGCCTAAGTCTGGGTCTTCCTGTGCCAGTATTGGATATAATACAGGGTTGAGTCAGGAAGGGCATCTGACATAAAACACTATGCCAAAACCAAGTGTGTGGCTCAATGAATACTGATTTTGCTGTGGCAATCCAAGACTAAATTTGCCGAAAGGTAAACAACGTGGTGAGGGAGAAAAATACACTTTACAGCACAGGAGAAAATACAAAAGTGTAAAAAAGTCAGTTTTATAAAAATATCAAAATCAACCCTTAACTATCAATGAACCGACACAGACAAATATTTCTGCTACATCAAAAAAGGTATGATCTATCTCCCATCCATCCTCCTCACAACAACTGCAGAATTTATGCTTTAACTTATTCCACATAACACCTGCCTGGTGTACAAAATGAAAAAGTTCACTTTTTCACATTTGATGAGTTGCATGTGCTACTTTAATCCGTTTCAATTAAAACTTAAACTCAGTTTTTTATTTTGCAAATTCCTTCAAAATGTTCAATTAATAATATTGATCAAATATATTTTTAAGGTTTTATGCTTATTAATACATACTTGCATATATTTCGCACTGTTACTGCCTGACAAGTTTGGAAATGTTTTTTACAAATCATTAGTAAATCATGCCCTTTGTATTTTAGAATGTGAGGATGTACATTACATCATGTTTCTTTTTTCAATAAAACTTTATCATTTTTTACTAAGATGTAATATTTGAATGCAAAAACGTTATTTTAATCTTTAACCCTAGAGTATATTGCTGAGTGATTTTCAAGCAAAAGTATTTACATGATTTTCAATATGTTGCATATTTCTGAGTGTCATGAGTACCAGGATAAAGTCTAAAATGTCTCAGGAATGGGTAAGTCTCCAGTATCATTAGTTTTGTTTTTTTTGGGAATTTTTGTTCTCAAAATTCTAAATTTTCAGTGATGTTTTAGCATGATTTTAGAATCTTCCCATGTTTTTATTTTCCAATTTGCTTACTTAAACAACAGTTGAAAATGAAAAAGTCTACTCTTAATTTATCATGTGTTGTATATTTTGATCTATTTTTTTAAATGAAAAATACTTTTTATAAGGCATATTATATTAGGTAAAAATTATACCCCAACAGTGACGGTGCGATTTTTATAGCTAAAGTGTACTATGGTTAAGGGTATTGAAAATATATTTTCTGATTTTGTGACACAGAAATCTGACATCAATCGCACAAAAACACTTTTTTCCACCATCTAACATGGAACAGGACAGCAGGGGTACAAGCTGTGATATTCTTTTAAAAAAAAATTATGCTGATTTTTCAAAAATATGAAAAAATAAGGAAAAAAAGTGTGATTTAATTTAGATATATTACCAAAATATGTTTTTTTACAATCATCATCTTTATCAATTTTTTAAAGAGTTTATTTGTTTTTAATTGAATAGCATATAAGTTGTTTTTTGTAAACTGAAACAGTTAATATCCTTCTAGTACTCATAAGCATATTTGTGGTACGGTGTCATCCCCCCCTCCCCTTTATTCCAACTTCCTTCCCTTTCTCCCCTCCATCCCTCTCTCCCATGCCCCTCCTCAGCTCAGTGGCGGTGGTGAAGACGAGGCGATGCGCTGCAATTACTTTAATTGGTTGTGACTTCTTCATTTACATGACAAGTGCGCAGCGGTCCTGGGAACCAACGGCTTGCTCTCTGCACCCTTCTGCAGCTCTGGTCAGCTTGTTCCTCGGGTCCTGCAGCTTAGAAAAGACAGAGGGAGGGGGGTCTGTGAGATGCAACGGCAGGAGACAAAGAGGGTGCATGAGGGGGTTGGCATTACATGGTTTACAGATACACTTGTGGATCTAAAGGACAGGGTTGTTTTTTTTTTTTTTTTTTTTCCCAGATTTGAGGGAGTTGGGAGGTGTTGCAGGGCGACTGGAATTTTTCAATTCACAAATTGGAGCTGGGAGGGGGTCAGATAGTTTTTTTAAGCAATGGAAGACAGAAAAGTTGCATGATGTAGTCAAATTCCAGAAAGTGCATTCTCTATCACTAAAAGCCTGATGTGTGCGACTGAAGGTTTTGGAAGAACTCTGTGCTCAGAGTGACAACTTTCATGGGTTTTGTGTGGTGGGAGTTCGGGTGGACGCTTCAGAACAATATTGTCTGCTTCTCAGCATTCCTGTTGCTCATTGTCACGGCGACGCTGCGACTGCGGCCTCCACCCATAACAAGGCAGCAATCAGTGAAACCACTCATTAGCGTGGCTGGTGGTTGTAAATACATGTGTGTGTGTGTGTTCTGCACTGTTAGTTTAAGCATTATGAGTGTGCTCAGCTGAGCCATTCTTATGGTAATTCAGGAGTTAGGTATTCATTCAGTGGGCGGCTCTACTGTTTGCTTTGCAGATAAAAAGGGGTTTTTATTACCAGCTAAAGTTCACTTGTCAAGACTAATCTCATTTAAACAGCTATTCTGCAGGGCAGAGCGGGTGAGAGGCAGTGGACACATACTCCACTTTACTCCACAGACTGCTGGTATGGAGCACGGCGCTGTTTGTATATGAAGATAATAGCCATGTACGGCTATTAAACACTTTAACCTTCTGTGAGTGTCGCTGCTTGTCTTTTAATCCAGTTTCAAAATAGCTATCAATGCGAGCAATGTAAAATTATACGAAAATAGATTCTTGTTTGAGCCTAAGCTTAAGGTTTCTGCAGGAAAACAAAGTTTGATTAAGAAAACTTGTGAAAATTTAGAAAAATCTCAATTTTTTTTGAATAAGTTGCATCACTGAAGTCAGAATGAGGTCCTTACAAGTCTAATGAAAGTGAAATTAATTCAGATTTTTTTACTCCTATGCATTAAAATAAATGCACTAAAACTAAAATATGTTTCTTTTTTTTACTATTTGTTTGCACCCCGACGACGTGAACATGCTGCGTTTCTGATTAGGATTGTGCTTTTTGCTAATCTCCCTCTAAAAAGACAGAGAAACCATTGAAAAGTTTTTTTTTTAAAAAGAGTTAAAAAAATGTTTGTATGTTTTTCACATTTCTGACAAAGCATACATGTTTTATTTAGATTTTGGGAATATTCTGGAAACTTTATCAGGAATAAAATATATATCCGTGTTCAAAAAAGTCATTCTTGATCTTTGCTGGCCTCTCTGAGACCCTTGACCCCCTCCAACAGAGATCTCCTGTCAGAGGTTAAAAAGAATGGAACAAATGACAATGACAAGCAGTTACACAGGACTGCATTTCCCTTCAGCTCCTGAGCTTGGGCTGACACGCAAAACCAAAAATCAAATGACACAACGAACAAAGACTTAAAAAAAAAAAAAAAAAAAAAAGGTTAGGGGACATGAACACATGATTTTCTGCAGGGAAAGACGGAGGAAAAGAGCAAAACGAGCGGCAAAATGGATAATAAGTGTGAAGGAATGCTACCTGTGTTAAAGAAAGGGCTCTTTATCGAGTGATTTCAATGCTCCTCCCCGTGTGATGGATATCTAATTAGACTTTTTTCAATATACATTTCAAAATCCAATTAGTCCACACAAAAACGGAACATTCCTCTCCCAAGGTGACAATGGATTAAAATAGACTGGCAATTTCAAGTGATCCTTTAAAAGATGCTTCATCTTACTTTTCTCATTACACTGTTGCTGTCAAATCAAGCTCATACCACCATCATAGGAGATACTGTATCTGTTGCTTACCTTGTATTGCTCTATCTCATGCTGTCTTTTTTGTTTTAATTATGCATAAAAGACATAAACTTTGGACTCCAAAATAATTTCACCACTTGCCGTTTTTGATTGAACCGGTTTTCTTGTTTCCCGTGCAATCAGAAGTTGTACTTTGCTACGTTGCAACAGACGCAGAATGTTGTCAACATGCAACACACAAGCATCGATAGAGCAGAGGTAGAGAGCGTGCATTCTGTCAGGACAGCATTGATGGCTAAGGTGGGCTGATGTGTTTCAGGGGAAATTTCTGAAAACATGTAAATAATTGATTTAACAAGGAGAAACCTAAAGTCATAAAGATATTTACAAGAAAAGCATCAATATATCTACACAATGATTTGTTAGTTTTTTTTGTTTTTTTTTTTTTTAAAGTGCCCTTGTGGGTATGCAGAAACTCTGAATAGAAAACCAGTGGGAGTCTGTCAACAGCAACACAAGGTCCTTCCTTCATATTTGAGTCAAAGCATTTAGCTTCTGTGTTATAAAAAAAAAATCTGTGCTCTATTGTCTGGATCAGAAGAAATACAAACTTTATCCCTTAAAACAACTTTGGACATGTATTTAAAAACAAAGTTACCTTAATAATATGATCAAAGCAGCGTATAAATGTTTGGTCCGAATAAGAAAGGGTTTGTTTTCAATTCAACTGAATCATTTTACTGTTACGAAACTATGTCTCCTGTTTTCTGTGGAAAATTTATATTTTTGTAAAAGTATTTTTAACTTGAGACTATTGTTAATCAATACGTATTTCTCAAATATATTAGTTTTATTATTATTTTTATCTGTTTTTTAACAATTTTAACCTAAGTTTTTACCATGGGTTGCTTTAAAGTATAACCAGGAAGCACTTTTAATTTAATTGTACCTTAAACAATGACAAACAAAGCTATTTATCTAAGTACTTATCATCCTAATGAAAAAACAGCAGTTTTTTTAATGCACATGCATTTATTTATCAGATCCTTCAAGGATCCTCACAAATGAAAATTGTCGGTATTTTTAACATGTCCTTGCATCATGACGTATATAAAATAATTTAAGATTAAAACTGCATTACTGAGTATTTTTTATTTTTTTAAATTATGATGATCAGGGGCAGATAATAACTGATCGCTTTAAAAATTGTGACGCAGCGACTGAAAGGGCGGGCTAAAGTCTCCCAGCTCCGATGCATCCACTTGCAGACAAATAGATCCACGCACGTCTTAATTTTTATTGTCTGAACTGATATTTTTGTTGCCCCACTAATGTTGGCTTGGGGTTGGTTGTGTGGTGCTATAAGATAGTGAGATAGAGTGTGAACAAAGGGATGTTGAGATTTCAGTGGAGAGTTTCTAACACACAAAAACTCAGAGGTGAATTCTCAATGAACTTCTGCCGCTGTACAGAAACTACATCTTAAAAAAGTAACACAGGTTTTTAAATTTTAGACCAAACACTACATAATCATAATTAATAGACCACAGAATGATTTTACAATAAACATTAATATAGTTGGAGTGGAACTTCCAACAAAAGACATTTAAAAATTGTAGACAGAACAAGATATGAAGAGTAATGAAAGAGTAAGATATGGATTACAGTAACAGGCATGTTTGTTGTCTGGGTTTTGCTTGGAAAAGCACATTTTTAAGAAGTTTGTGAGGCAAATAAGCAGGAATTTGTGAGAAAAGTTTGGACTTTTGATGTATGATGAGACTGAGATCAAACAGACAGGTGCCGATCCAGAAACCGCTGATGACAAAAGAGATTAAAATTCAGCGCAGACCAAATTTAAGGTTTCATCATTTTCAGAAAAATACATTTTAATGTAATCTGTTCATCAACAAAAAAGGGTTTTTACTTTTTTATTGACAAAAATTCATAAAACTGCTGTTCTCTCTGCGTTTGACTGTAGCATCTTCACGATCCATAATCTGATCACCTGCACGAGCTGCTGTCTGCGTGAAAGCATGACCTGCTTATGAGAAGTTTGGAGCAGCGTTGCTTTGAGGTTGCATCACCAAGACCTGCAACTGTGCCTACATGGCTTCCTCACTTTGAGCTAATGCTCACAAACATGCTCACTCTGCAGCTGTTCATAAGCGCGCGAGTGGATCGGATCTAACAACAGAGCTGGGTTTTTACTGTAAAAACTCTTGTGATGGACATTTTTCACGAGCTGTGTCTTACCGCTCCTCGCCTTGAGGAAGCTGTGTGGCGCTTTGGCAGCCCTAAATGCCAGTATCACTGCGGTATAAAAGGCTGATTGTTTTTTCTTATTCTCAGCAGGCTTTGTGTCCTGCAGAGATGGTGTGCTAGGTGTGTTCTTACAGAAAGCTGCCTGCTCAGATGTGTGTGTGCGTGTGTTTTCCAGCAATGCTTTTGTTGGCTGTGTGAAACAGACACTTTTTTTAAAGTTCCCTTTTGAAGTTACAGGTCCTCAGAGAAAGCTAAGCTATGAGCTCGGAGAGAGTGACAAAGCAGAAGTTAGGAGGCGTGTTACGGGAAAGAACACACAGGCGCACACACGGACATGTGATCACTGTTACATGCATTTACTTTCGGCCTCTCAGCAGGCAGCCAGATTCCCTGCAGAACAAGCCAGAGATGAAACCCAAAGCTAACGCGTGTGTTCTCCCGATGACCACAGCTGCTCCGCTCTCACGCTCCCTGAGGTGTGTCCCTCGCGTACACACACACAAACATAGATCACAGGTAAAAGATAGCAACTGCACACACACTCAGATTCTGAGGATTTAATAAGCAGTTTTTCTCTATTCTTATCTGCCAGTCTCATAGCTCTCATCACGACGTCTTTTTCAGAGCCAGGTCACAACCACGGTGGCATTGGAGGTGAACTCCCAGTGAAGCCACACAGGAGGGCAGGGAGCGTCAGGGACAGGTCACGACCACGAAGACGAACCTTTGACTGCCTTCAGGAGACTCCGCGAGTGAGGGAAGAGAAAGGAAAGAGGTGTATTGCTAACAAATTAGTTTTGGCTCGTCTTTAGAGATTGCCCGTTTTGATTGGTTCGTAGAGTCTCTTTGGCACACAGCAATTAGGAACTACACAACCCTTGCTCTCCGCAGAGACGGAAGCTGGAGAAGGCGCTGTGGCTCTGCCACGCTGCCTGAACGCTGGCTGCTTTTTGGTGAGGGACAACACGCTGGAATGAGGACAAAGGAACGCCAGACACATTGTTATGGTTTATTTAGAGAAACAGGTGGGAAGAATATGGGGAGTGCTTTGTCGCAGGGTTAAATGAGGAATAAGGATTTAAAAGTGTTCAAACCATATATTTCTGAAGATATCCTAATTTTCCTTTTAAATTTTCTTTTTTGCATCTTTTCAAGGTACTTTAATCAGAAAAAGGAGGGTAAACCTTTTAATAGAATGCAGCAAAACTGTAAAAAAAATTAATTTATTGAATGAATTATTTGTTAACCAAATCTATTCTCTATTGATTCATTTCAAACGGGACTTTTCATGTTTTACTACATGATAAATTACTGTTCTATTAGTAATATGTTTAGGAATTATACAATAAAAAGTCTAAAAAAAATCTCTCTTTTTGTCAAAAGAGAGATTCACCATTGAAAATATTAAAAAATATTTTATTAGAGAAGAGAAACCCAGCTGAGGATTTGTATCTCTTGTTTTTGAACAGCGGCTGCTTTGAGGACTCAGACGAATGATTTTTGTGTGAAACATATGCCGCTCTGTGTTGAAGGTGACCATGGCCAATGCGTGTGCATGTAAGTGTGTGCAGCACCCCTTGCTCATTTTCAGTCAGAGCCCCTGAAGGGCATCACTGTGTGGTCACTGTAGGGCGTCCTCCTGTCCTCCCCCCTCTTCAGCCACACCACCATAACCCTTTCTGACATATGCGCTGGCCTGCTCTCATGAATATGCAGCGTGTGTGCATGCATACTGTTTCAGAGCCGGTCTGTCCGTAAAACTGCACATGATGCTCTTAAAAAGATTAAAAAAAAGAAAAATCTGGTTAGAAAAAAAACAAGAATGTGTTCATTTTTTCACTAACAACACGAGAAAGAAGAAAATCGACCAACTATTTACCTTTATGCCAGATTACAGAAGGTTTCTAAGTTGCTGGTTCACTCCTAAAACTGATCTGTCCATTAATAAAATGTCTCCTTAATTTAATAAATCGCCACAAATGTGGAAAAGTGGAGCGGTTTTATATTGAATTTCCTCATCAAATCATATACACAGCAGGATGACAGTCTTAACTCCATGTGCAACGGAGTATCATCAAAATTGGGCATCTTTTACCCTAATTTGGCCACTCTGGTTGCTGTTTTCAAACTTTTGCAGAAGAAAAAAAAGTAAAGTTTTGGCTTCTGATGGTCATGACACCTGAACTTAAAGTGCACACTTCTAAAGCTGAGTAATATAGATTTAAAGATGGTAAGCAATCCTGTAGTGATTTTTCCTCATTACCTTTCATCACTTTCCTTCGTCCTAATTCTCCTCTTTGCCTCCTCTCTCCACTCTGCTCCTCTTCATACACGACAAGGAAAGTTACGGAAGAACTTTGCCCAACTCCCGTGGCTTGGGTGGCTTCTCATTGTGTTCTTTATTCATGTGTTATTTGTTTATGTGGATTAATAATTAAAAATTTGGTGCATTTTACAAAGGTTCAAGTCTGCAGATAATGATTCCTCTCCATTCTCTCCCAATGGGTTGCGTTTGTAATTTTCTTGAATATAAAAGTTGCATAATTCATGTGTATCGGAGGGCTGCATCCATTAATTATGTCAGTCTTTTAGGTGCTTGCGTCTTTACCACATCCTCTTCTCCCTTTATTTCTCCTCTCGTTCTTCCTCTTTCTTTCCGCGCGTCTTCTTCTCTGAACCACAACAGCGATGAAAACTTGGAGCTTTTTTCCCGCTCTGCTTCTCTCTTTGATAACTCAGTTCATGAGGGTCAAATGGACTGTGTCCAAGTTTGAGCTTGGGAAAGATGAAAAAGGAAAAGAAGCCACGGAGAAAAGGAAAAGTTTGCAGTGGCGCTGTGATGTAAATGCCCTTATTTAGTAATTTATAGAAGAGGGAATTGAGCTCAACTCTGAGGAGATTCATAAACTATTGATGTGTCTAATCTTTCAGATCCTGCCAACACGATGATCATGATCTGTGTTAGCGTGAGACGCTTCAACCCCCCCGCACACACCCTCAACACCCTCCCACCACGCCTCTCCCCTCCTCGTTCCTCCCTGCCCTCCCTCCCTCCCTCCCCCACAATATTCTTGTTTCTGTCACTTTCCCTCATAAAGTTATCTTCTTTGCATTCCCCTTCCCTCGGTACATCCACGCAATCATCAATCACTTTGACAGGAAAAAGGCAGTGATCAAGATATGAGTTTTTTTCTGTCCTTAACACCAGAACTGCAGGGATGTTCACCCACAGGTAAAACTGCTCAGAAAAACTTTTACCTGATTAACATTTGGTTGTAGCACTTCTAGATCAGACCAACAATTTATCTAAAAAAAAAAGTTTCTTCTTGAGACGAAACTTTTAAGAAACTGTGTATTAATTATGAGTAGGTTAATTAAGTCCTACTTTTTCAATTTCCTATAAAAAATACAACAGAAGACAAGTCCCTCTGAAGGAACATGTCAAGTGATCTCTGTGTCTTCCTGCAGTCCGTACATCCATCCATTTTCCAAACCTACTTCATCCAATTTGCAGTCATAGGATTGCTGGAGCCTATACTAGTCAGTCCACCCCAGGGAAACACAGGAACATGTACACAAATCCATACCTAGAGGGGCACTTTAGAGTCACAAATTAACCAATTTAGGAGAGTTTAGGAGTGTGGGAAATGGTGGTCCTAAAGTGAAAATCAAATCAACAAATCACTCAATGCAAAAACATATCAACAAACCAGAAATCATAAGAAACTGGAAAAGGTACTATAGGATATCACTATTTGTGCATAATTTCATCTGAAAGATTTTCGGCAAGAAAAAGTAATATTGAATGTATCACCATCCAAGCAACATTGCATTACTTTTGTTTTCTAAATGTTTAATTTTAATGTTGTTTCTTTTTTGTAATTGTGTTTAGGTGTCTGGAATTTTGTTTAGATTTCTAATATGTAATAGATTTTTTTACTTAATATTTTGGAGCCACAAATCCAACACACGCACATGGAGATCTGCTTCACCTAACAATCTTAAAACAGGATATGTGACCTCTAAAGTAACAGAGGATGAACACCGCTGCATCTCTGTAGGAAGCTAGAATACTGGAGAAAATCCACACAGCAAAGCCTCAGCTGGAATCTCAAACAGAAACTTGTCATAAACCAACAGAGTTGCACCCCACATTGTTCAACCAGCAACAAAAACCTACGTATGATTCCTAAAAAATGGAATGATAAAAAATGAATTGACACTTGAAATAATTCCTGCAGCTGTCCTAGAAATCCCACAAATTTAATCACTTCTCACTCTTAGCAACTACCTTCAAATCTATCGATGGAGCTGCAGAAATAAAGTATATTTAAAAGTTACTTCTGTGTGTGATCATCCAGACACATTATTATTTCTCCCATCTGTCAGTTGACTGTGATAAACTCAGGCTCAGTTAAGAGAAGCAACAGCAGGAACGGGGTACATCTAAATAATACAACCGTCGGTGAACGCCAAATCTCTCAGGCTACAATCACCCCCCTGAGGGAGCATGCCTGGAGCTGATTTGTATACAAAACAAATCTAATGTATGCTTTCAACACATATTTAACATATGCCATTCAATGTTAAATAATAAATGGGAAGGGCCTTACATTTTTAATTGTCACTGTTTCGTCTTCGAGTAAAAAGAAAATGGGAGGATAACGGGTCCGAGGAGAGACATGAAAAGATTTCAGAATCGTTAACTGAATGTGATTGTGACACTGCGCCTATGGATTTCCTTCATTTTCATATCCTATCAGTTATCGTATCACTTATTTTCCCGTTCTCTCCCTCCGTGGCTCTGATGCTCTTCTCTGTGTTGCGGCAGAAAGAACTTAAAGCAGTTTCTTCAGTAAAACCAACAAAATAAAGTCGGCACCGTTGTGAAGTCGGTCAGAAGTTAAACCGTGAAGGTTGTATGTGTTCAGGGGGTGATTTGTGTCAAGCAGATGATTCACGGTGCAGCCATAAAAAAAATAACAAAAAAAAAGAACAAGAAAAAACACACCTTTGCAGAATGTCTGTGCCAATACCCAAACAAAGAAAATACCCTCACACGCAATTAGACTACACCTGCGCTCCCTGAAGAGGTCATACTAAACACGTTCTGGCTGTATTTCTTCCAGATGTTAACTCTGTCTGTTCTTTGATGCCTTTGTCTTTGCTACGGGCATGTTTACTCATACACGCACACTCCATAAAATTCTCCAACATAAATGTGCCCAGAACTGTCGCAGATGCACCCATGGATGCACACATGGAGTCCCTGTATGTCTTTGCCCACAGCATGTTTGGCATGTAGCGGGATTTTGAAAGGATTTAGGACAAAAACTCCCCACAAAATGCATGTCGGGAGAACACAAAGACCACGAATTCCCTTCACAGAAAACCCCAAGTCACAAAAAATGAAAAAATGAAAACAGTACTGACTTTTTAAAGCAATATGGAGGTTTTTAAAATAAACTTAACAAAAACAGTGTAATGAAAAAAACAGTTTTGTTAAAAATCTAAATTCATAAAATGTAGAAAAGGCTTTGTCAAAACCTGCAGATAAAGTACAAAAAAAACTGTTTTATGATTTATTTGAGTGTTTTGGTCTGATCACCAAAATATTAAAAAAGGAAGAAGTTTTTTAGAAGTTGATTTAACTCTGATGTTTCAGAAAAAAATCCGTGGAGATCACCCGAGCTTAGACAAGAGAAAACAGAGTTGCTATGGGCAACTTTCATGCAGCTGTAGATAAAATTAATGATAGCTCTTTATTGAAAGATGAAAACCTGAAATGGTTACCAAAGTCACTTCTAAATGACTTAAATTGCAGAATTAAATGAAGCTGAAATTCAATGATTGATGTTTGGACAGTGCTTTTAAACTTTTGTTCAACAGAATCCTTTTTAGTAAAGAAGCTAACAAAACGGGTCTACATGCCTCTAAAACATCTATCTGGTGGATCTATTTTGTTACATTGCTTTGCAGAAATGTATTTACTTTTCTATTATTATATTACAAAAGTTTATTTTTCCTTTCAAATTAAAGTTAACCTTTTTCCTTTGCTAAAAAATACAAAAACAAAGTAAACAAAAAAAAGCAAACAAAAAACAGACAAGTTTGTGTTGTAGTCAATCCACAGAGATGTTGACATTTTCTCGAAGAATTTTACTTAGATTAACTGAATGCTTGATTCTGAAATCTTGTTTGAAAGATCAAATCTTTAGCTAATAACATAAAATGTTGTTTTGTTCATTTTTGAGTTGCAAACAGTTTGCATTCATAGCTGTGTGCTGTGAGGGACTACACCCCCCCACACCCCCCAAAAAAAAGAAAAGATTTGCATTTTCAGACGAGCAGCGTTTGAGCTGCATACAAGCAGCTTTTTTGGAGTGGAAAAACTAATCTTCAAGTGGCTAAGATTATCTCCCTGGATTATTGACCAGAGCCTCCAAGACCACAGACGGACACAAGAATTAACCACTGCTGAATAGCGTGGAGGATAGAGAGGGACAACCAAAGAGCTGATAAAAGCCAATGTAACTTTTACCCCTGCTTTTGTTTATGTGTTCTTCTTTCTTCACAAAATGCTTACAAGGTCCCCCAATTTATGCTTTCTGTCCTTCTCTGTCATTGTGTCTGACTCTCTCATTCTCCACTCTGTGGATAAGAATAAGGAGGGGACACTGCCATTCAGACAGGTAATTACATTTCTGTCCTTTGTTGGAGCAGAGTGTTATTTTCCATTAATGGCTGGACATATTATATAAGTGAGTCTTTATGGGAGTGATAATGGTGGGGACAGAGTAGATGGTGAGCTCTGGCAGCGGTGTCAGTGTTAGTCTTTCTGAGGGCCACTGTGAGGCTCTCATTAGTCCTCGAGCAGCACAAAGCTAACCCTGCTATCACTGCATGCACAGCAAATGCACGTCGCATTTGCAGAAAAGTTTGAAAATAATCTGTTATTTAGCGATGATTTATGCAGGTAATGTGTCGGTTTGGTTTTCTATTTGGCAAAACAGAAAAAAAAAAGCTTTACCAACACTGCTTGTTATGTTTTTTAAAAAATCAGAAAATGTCACTTGCAACTTAGAAAACATGTTCTCACGTCAACCTTTAATTTAGAATCACTTTTTTCCCCAAACAGTTTTGTAAATATGGTCATGAGAATGTCCAACATTACTGATTTTTAGCTCTTTGGTGCTAAGCTTTTTATGATTAAAGCGGTGTTAACTGTAAAGCACGTTCACAGGGTTTGGATACTACCTGCCGATTTATCACTCACGTAAAAAAAAAAAAAAAAAAACAGACTGACTGAATGGAGGAAGTGGGTGGGGTGAAGGAAGTCTGGGCATCTTTACATAGACGGCTGCCCCCACGACCCATGAGCAGAGAAAGATGGATGAATGGATGAAGCCTGGAAGAAAAGCCTGGTCTGTAATTTAGTCACGTTAACCTGTCTATGTAAATTTGAGAACAAATAAAAAATTGTTGTGGATATGAACCAACGGAACTACAACAAGTTAGCGAGATTGAGAAAAAAAAGTGTGGTTTGACAACAGAGGGGAACAAGTTAATTTTGTAGCTTTTTTTATTTTTCTGTATTTATTTTTTTAAAACTTCTCTGAGTTATGGCTTCAGCGTTTGAACAAAAGCCTCTTTACAGCATTCTCATGGTGCTTTGAATAATAACATATGTAGTCTATTAAGATCCGATGGGAAGTTTCCTACTGTGCGTACGTGATGCCTAATGCCCCAACAAAACCACAACTGGACTGGAAGTCACGACAGAGGGTGGTGGAAATCGCCCAGCACATCAGTGGAGCTCCACTTCTAGCAATAGAGAACATCCTATGCATCGATGCCTGAAAATGGCTAGGAAAATCCTCAAAGACTCCAGTCACCCGACACACAGGCGCTTTACCTCCCACCCTCTGGAAAGGCGTTACAAGAGCTTCCAAAAGACCAATCACGCCTCTATAATAAAAGTAAATTGATACAAAATGGGCTTAAATGTTAAAAAACGTATATTGTTTTATGATTTAATGAAGACTATGAAACATACAGTAATAAAGACTATGCAAAACAATGAATTCACTGTATTATGTACAACTTACATTCTTTATCTGAATTTCAAAAGTTGATTCTTAATAAATGTGTTTTTTCTTATTTCATAACAATCTGGCAACCTTTTAAAGAAGTATTTTTCAGTGCAAATATATTTTTGAGCAGGTTACTGTTTACTCTTACCCCACACACCTGTCATCAGTCCCCTTCACCACACTGAAATACAGAGAAATAGGCCACGGTGATATGCTGATGCTGAGGTAATGCCAGCTTTCAAGGTATAATTTATTCATTCGTTGTTTGCAAAATGCTGTATGAAATATAGATGGTCTGAGTTTGGCTTTAATGTTTCATTGGAGCCCTAACTGTGGGAGCAGGGAGGTAAGACACGTGGCCTCTGCCACACACTCAAGACTCTCAGAGATACAGATGGGTTAGCAGGTTCTTTTTTATGAACTTGTCTGTTTACAATTTGTTTACTATAGATATGTCTAGCTGTGTGTTTACTCTGATTTTAAAGGCAAACAGATGGTTAGCAAACTAGATTTAATGTTTAGAAACTGTCACAAACAGCTTTTTCACAAAGGCTTCTGTCTTTGAGTGCTCTTTAAGTTAATCTCTCAATAAATTGAATGCAATGACCACTTTATTAGTGTATTGCTTTGCTGTAAATATATGTACAGCCAATCACAGCACAGTAGCTTAATCTTTTAACACCAGAGATGTCACCAGTGACAACAAAATAACGTACTGTAATTTTTCGACCCTTTACATCAAGGGTGTCTAAAGTCAGTCATCGAGGGCTGCCCTCCTGCTGGTTTTCCAGAAACCCTGCCTTATCTGCAGTTGATTACCTGGATCAGATGTGTTTAGCCAATAAAGAACTTAATTGGCAAGTTGGTTGGAAAACATGTGGGACACTGGCCCTTGAGGACCATCTTTGGACACCCATAATTTACACAATCAGCATGAATCAGCCGAATAACTGGACAGAACAGGTGTGATGTCATTCATAGAAAATGTCTCATCTACAGCTCCAGAAAAAAAAAGCCAATTCAGTCGCCATATTGCCACAATAAGTACACCGCCATTTGGTGCCAGACAACAGTGATTTGTCAAAATCAGTCTGAGTCAATGTTTTTATGGCAACCAATGTCACCAATCTTGAGTAAACTTGTTCAAAGTCCACACCCCTTCCTCCACTGAAAGCAGACTCGGGACACTCTGTCAATCAAACATTTAAGGTGGGGGCCAGTGGGCACCACATGCTTTTACTGAAGCATTTGATTGGTCAGTTTATAACTTGAATAACTTCATATTCTGAAAACAAAAAACAGGATTAGCAAGAAGATGTAAAGACAGTGCATCAGAGCAAGAATGGTTCTGACTACATAATAGCTGTTTATCTTCCAATAGAAGTCTGTGGGATTTTGGCTTCTTGGACCCAGCGATCACTTCCTATTTGGAATGTGGGGGGGCGTGTCATTCAGTTTTTCATTTACACTAACAGTCAACTAGCATAAAGTGTTACATAACGGTACAATGGTGCTTGTCTCTGCAACATGACCCGCTGATTTACATCAATTGTGTAAACACTTCACTACTGTTGCACATCTACTTCAGAATCCACTGGAATTACGTTAATGGCATAACCAGTTGAAGAGTTACAGGAGTTGAAAGACTGTTAGCTCTGGAGCTTAAGCGCCAGTGTTAAAAGTTAAAACATCTATAAAAACAAGATCTGCTTAAGTATTTTTTGCTGAAAAGTGATTAAAGTAATTGATCAAAAACAACATGAACCTTACATTCATGGATGAATTTATAATTCTTAGTTCTCATGTGTCACAGAAATCAAGACTTACAAAATTCAAGGAAACATTTATCTTTCAGATTTTCTTTTGATTTGCTTTAGTTAGATGTTGTGAACTGTATCCTCAGTATTCTGTTCTTCTGCTGCTGCAGTTCACAAACATCTGATGCTTTGTGATTTAGTTTGTTTGGCTTCAAAACCTTGTTTTGTTTTTTTTTCTAATCTCAAATCAGTCATTCCACGTTTTTGTCAGATTCTTGTTACTAACGAGACATTTTCTTTCGGTTTGTTGCAAGCTTCTCTTTTGAACGTATGGAAAACATCACTTCACAGTGATCATTCTTGAATGCATCATTGTGTTCTTAGCTGGAGCATTGTGACTCAGAAAGAACAAGTGACTACAGTTGTTAGTAAGTGCTTAACTGTTTTTAGGTAGTTTGAACCTCTTCTGCATCTGGGAAATGAACTGATGACGTTTTTTAAAGAGATGGACTGAGCATTTCCTGATAGGTATTTCAATCCTGAACAAGCAGGATGCCATGAAATGCTCATGTTTCAGAAACTAGATAAAAGAAATGAGAGACAATTGAACTTGTCAGCCGTTTGCACCCCCTGTAGAGCCATCAGAAACAGTCACCTGTCAATAAAAAGGCCCATTGAAGCATCATTTTTGTTCCAATGTAAATAAATGTGTCTTCAATTCCAGACTGAGTTTGATACCAAAATGTAGCTGTAAAATGTATTCTTTTGACGTTGAGGACTGAAAAATAGAATCATGGATCCATTTTGAGAAGATCTTCCTTAAAATGGGACATAAAATAAGTTAGAAAAAATAAACTCTAAATGCTTCTTGGAGCTTTTTTTTTAAACCTAAAACCTTATTTGTGGTGTAAGCGTTTGAAGACCAGGGTAACAGAAAGGTGCCGTTTTGTTCTTTTTATGACATTTAATTGTTGTGATGAGTTGTTTCAATAGTAATGCATATATAATTAAAAGAGAAAATGTATTTTTGGTTAGATATTAATGAGGCAACACAAAATCTGACAAGCTTGGAAGTGAAACAGCCAATTCTTTTTTAGTGACCCAAGCTTCAAAAACACCCACTCCTACTGTGAATGTGATTACTGGTGGGTCCAGACACATTTGTTTTCAAATCTGCCCCAAACCGAAAAGCGTGGGGATGCTCTTTCAGTGAAGATTTAAAAACTGGTTAATTCTGAAAACATTATTATTTATGCAGAGTTTGCTGTTTATACTTAAGGGCTTTTTATTTATTTATTTTTTTAGGACCAATAATTCTGACGATGTGTTTTTGTTTAGAGGATCAATGAGGATTAATGTTTTGGTGAAAACTAATAAAGTTTATAGTGTTCTGAATCTCAATGAGCCTAAAATTTTAGACTAATAGATGTGGACTGCTTCTTCCTTTTAAAGAAGTTGGTTACTTATCAGATATGTTTGAGAAATTCCAAAACCTTTAAAAAATGTTTTGTAATTGAATGAAAAACATATGTCCTGAAATAATATCCTACAAATTTAGATATGTTTTTGTATGAATGGTACTTTTTACCCTTTAAAAAAGTTGACCTTTAAACAACGAAGTAAAACTCCTCCAGGGATGCATGAAAAGTGAATTTTAAACACCAAAGTACCAAAATTATCCAGTAGTTGCATATTTTTGACATGGAAATGTAAATTCCAACTTAATTAATGTAATGCTTTACATTGGGGAATGTGGTCATTTGTCTTTGACACATATGATAGTTTGGAATGAGAATGAATGATGAAGTTCTTCCGCTGTTTTTCGCAGCACAATATATCTATTCATCTGAGTGAATGAATGGCTGGGACATATGCTTGGCCTGTGAGCTGAGCATCATTGATTGCGTGCAGCTGTCATTTTCCCATGATGCCCCTGCACGAAAGGATCAATGTGCTTTAATTGAAAGGTAAAACATGAAGCTGCTGCGTCACACATATTTCAGGACATGCGTTATGGTGTAACAGGTGATGACACAGGCGGAAAGGGAAATGCAGAATCAGAATAAACGTTAATAAAAAGGAAAAAAAAACACATAAAACAGGATAATGGGAAGAGATAGTATTGACCAGGGCAAGATGGAATTTATGGATATAAAAAGGAAGAGAGGAAAAGCAGTGTTATTACATCAGTGAAATGCATTCATGATAACTGTAGAGCAGCGGTGCAGGTGAGTGGAACAGAATCTAACATCTGAACCTGAATCCGGGTGGGTCAGTACCTTCTCCATCGAAGTGATTTTTCAGCTGGTGGACTTTTGTTGTTTTGGTGACCTTTGCACAAAGTCAGCATGTCTGCCTTTCCCTAATGTCAGTGTTTACTCAGAGATAAGCAAACTGGATGCTGCATTGAATGCATACGCCAGAGACTCAGTTTGCGGTCAAGATTTTCCTAAAAACTACAAACTGAGACGCAGATTTAAACGTGTCTCTTAATTCACTCAGGATTCTGCACAGACAAACTGAACAAAAGAGAAAAATCTAAAAACACCTGAAGTAAAAACAAATTTTAGGATCATGACTTAAAAAACGTCCAGTTGGTGTGTTAGTTTTGAAATCAACAAAGTGACCTTTAAGAGAACCCCTCTTCTACTGCGACCAGGTGGTTCAGAATTGGGAAATGAAGCTTTTAGCAAACATCCCTGCTGTTATCAGGATCTGCACACACCCCCACTCACTGAGGGAGTTCCAAACGTGACGATGAACCAGTACGTCATTAAAAATATTTTTTTAAGTCTACTTTTCAAGTTTAACGAGCAGTTAAATTTATATATTAATTTTTAGAACTTCTTAATAACCATTTATAATAAAAAGTAATAATAATCAAAAATTTACTTAAAACATGTAAAGTAGATAGAGTTTTGTTTGGCACTTTGAGATCAATTTAACCCTTCCGCTCTCCTTGGGGTCCAGATGGCTCCAACCACATATTGTTATGCGATTTCTTCCATGACAAATGTGGACGAAGGGGGACAGGATTTTATGTCTGCCATGGACATTAGTGAAACTCCGAAATCAGTGAAAAAAAAAAGTTCAGCGCACTGTCCTGTGGTGTCCAGATGACCCCACTTTTAATGTAAACAAGCTAAGGAGAACGGAAGGGTTAATAAAAGTCACTCTGGAGGAAAAATTATTTCTTTTCTTCTTTTCTTTAACTGATCTTAAGACTCAATTATTAGATATTCCAGGTGATATAGTAAGAAAAGAAAAAGTTCTTCAAAATCCAAAATAAATTAGAAAATGCTAACGAGTAAAGGTGAAACACGGACCTTGAAAAACAATATCCATAAAGCCTCAATGTAGAGCCACTCATGCTTAGAAGAAGTCCAAAGGAAACATTCAGTACAAGAAAATAAAAGAAAGGGAACGAAAAATCTCATATCGTACTCTGAAAGTCAAGTTGTTTGTTCTTGTATGAAGAGGATGCGTGCGATTGATTCCACAGTGCTGAGTGGGATGAAACTCCACTATTCTCACATGTGCTTGCAGAGGTAATATTGAATAGCAATCACAACAACATGTCTCCTTCATAATGTCCTGTAATGAGATCTCCAATCACACATTCATTGCTTTCATCCCATTGCAACCCTCTCCAAAAGATAAAAACTGAAATTGGTTTTGGCACCAAGACGCTCTAATAAAGAATCAGACAAAGAGCCTGACAGCTGTTCTTTCATTTCTTCTGATGTATTATTTTCTTTTTAATCATCATTAGAAAATGATATAACTAGATCTGTGTGAAGTGTGCGGGGGGCAGTGTGTCTTCATTGACAAAACATGATCTATATGTGCATTTAGAATGGAAGAGCGATTGCGTTGTAATCCATACATAGTTTGAATTAAGAGCAAAAATATAGAAATTCATATAATGGAGCTTTATCTTGATGCTAAAATGGTTAAAAAAGACATCAAATCCAAATCGATTGTGCCAGGTTCACACCTGAAAGCATGCATTTGAGTTACAGGTGTAGCAAGTACTTTTCTTTGATAAAAAAAAAAAAAAAAAAAAGATTTTTCATGTTATAGACATTCAATTTCCCAAACAAAGCTATAGTTTTCAGCTGAATCAGAGCATAGTATACTTTTATAAGAAAGATAAGTGAGCAAAAGCAGAGAAATGGATAAAATATTTGTTGAGGTCAAGAATAAAAGCTGGAGACAGGACACAGAAAACCTGTCATTATTTATAGGTACGGTGAACCAGAAGATAGATCACAGGCTTTATTTCGTGTTCTCATGAGAGACATGAAGATTCACTCTCCTTCTACTCAAAGTCCAACACAAAAAGCTCGAAGCTCCCACAAAATGCTGACAATGCACATGTAAAAGACACTTTTAAAATTTCCAGTCATCTATCAATATTTCAGGGCAGCAAAGTGAGGACAGTTCTGTTACTAGGCAGACTATGATGCTGGGAAATGAAAAACTAAACAGTGAAACTGCATGAGGGAGGATTGACCAGGGGCTAAAAAGTCAGAGACGGTCATAGAGGAGTAGATCGAGGGCATGAGCGAGGTCTGTGTGAGGGATTGAAGCTGTGTCCAGGAGGAAAGAGCGGGATCACATCTGGAATGCAGACTCCATATAGGAGGAAGAGCATGAGGATGAAGAGGAGGAGGAGGAGGGGTGATCACAGACTCAGCTGAATGAATCATGGCCCCAACAAACACGAGCGCAAAACACACACATACATCCCCTCAGAGGACATTAGACTGGCACATCCGCATGCACTGGAGATGAGCCTCGAGCACAAGCAAATAGCAGTTTCCTGTAGGATTCATTTGAATTAACCTCTACTCTTGTCAATGGGGCCATTTTAAATAACACGCATTTGTGGTCAGAAAGACCCTTAAAATATGAACACAATTTCCAACACAAATAAAAGCACACCCTCGACCTGGTACCCTGTCCCACCCTGCAGATTAAACAGATTCTACATTATTTGTGTGAAGAAATGATCACATTTGGGCCATGCAATTTGCTAAAAAGGGAACTTTTTTTAACGTAGCAATAAACTGCATTTACATGTATGTAATTAGAAAATTCTAATCAATTGAAAGCACTGCCCCGCAGTCATGTTTGTAAATATCGGCTCCCCGAACAATGGCATTTACACTGACATTTATATCACTGTCCTCTCTTCACGGAGGCTGTTAATATTTTGGGTATTGTGCAGCGTGCCGCAAACACTCCTTGTAAAAACTTTTCCCCTCAGGTTTTTTTCTTCCCGTGTGTGTTGCTTTTTTGCTTTTTTTTTCCCCCCATTTGCTTTACACAGGCGTGGACACATGCATTCCACACTCAGGCAGTCAATGGAGCTCCAGCGCGGTGCAGTGATTCTGCTGGTCAATGTGCTCTGCTGTGTGACTGCATGCCCCCAAGACTGAGGCTGAGTCTAGACACGAGTCAGCCAAGCCGCCCTGCTGACCTATATCCTACAGTTACACTAAGTGAGCGACAAATAGAGAGAGTGGGAGCAAAGAGAAATGCGGAGAGCAAGGGAAAAAGAGACAGAGGGATGGTATAGCGGTGGGGAGTGGGGGGGTGGGGGGTTACCATAAAGAGAGGATGGAGAAAGTGAAAGGCTGCAATGAAGTAAGAGAGTAAATTGAGAGACGAGGAAAAGAGAAGACCGAGAGACAGAGCGAGGGAACACGCATACGGAAAAGAGGGGGGTGGAGAGGGAAAACGAGGGAGCGATGCGGCTATGGATAATTCAAAAAGAGTTAAAAGGGGGAAGGGTAGGGAGGAGAGATTGGAAGTGGCAACCACTAAAGCAAAGAGAGGGACATGGCAAAGTACAGGATGCTAAGAGAGCTGGAAAAAAAGACATAAAACATGAACCTTAAACACTATGATGGACAAATATTGAGAATAAAAATCATCATTTGAGATTATGCATAAGAGATTTCAGTGTTATTAAAATGTTGTCTTCAGTTTTAGTTTCTGTAAAGTCCCACTCTAATCATATTTTGATGTATTGTAAAATTGTTCTCAGTGGTATTTTAACTATGATTATTGCATTATTTGGGCAATAAGTTTGACATTTAAAGCATAAATGCATAATAAAGAAGGATTAATAACATAGAAGTTGCACTGGAGTAAAAGTTGCAAATTTGGGAGAAATGTATCCAACAAAACAAGACCACAAACGGATAAATCATCTTGAAAGACAGCAGCAAAAGAGATAACAATAACAGACTGAGCATATGCACGCTTCATAATCATTTTCAGCTTAAACATAGGAGGAATTGAACAAGTGTCAAGTATATTAGTGCAACATATGAACAATTGTTCGAAGTACCACAGCCTAAAAAACATGCCAACAAGTTAACTAAACTTTTTGAAATATTTCAAATCACGAAATCCATTAAATTCTTTATCATCTGTGTTGGTTTTGAACAACTCCACAGAGCCCTGCACTTTTTCTTCTACAATTCGGTCAGTACCAAATACTGATACATACACGTACAGTTCCCTCCAGCAGCTGTTTGTGAGAAAATAACAAACACATGAGTCTATGGTTTTTTGTTTTTTTTATTACATATAAGTTGCATCTGAGCACAAGTTGCATCCCCAGCCAAACTATGCAAACAACTTTTACTCCAAAAAAAAAAAAAAAGCTATGTAATCTTAAACTAAAGTCTAAAAATCTGCAGAATGGCGGCAGTTTATTAGTTTTTTTGGTCTTACATTATGAGAAAATGCCACAAGGACAGGTAAATGACACCAAAAACACGAGTTTTATTTGATTGGGTCTTCGAAGAAAACCACATAATTTAGATTTATTAACTTTTAAGATGAACATTTCACACAAGCCCAACAAGTTAGCTGTAGAGACATAATTCATCGACCAATCAGAGCTTATTTAACTTTTTACAACACTGTACAATGTTTCCCATCTCAGTGAAAAAACAGTGGACAAAGCAAATATGACTTTTTCCAATTTTTTGTCTCCCTTTTTCCCATTATTCTTCCTCCCATGTATGGGAGAATGAATAGGCCCAGACAGAAGAGGACAAAGACTTAACATGTTTTTCTCCCTTTTCTTCTGTGTATTGAGAGGATGAGCTGGACTGTACTAATAGTCTTTGTGTGTGTGAATGGGACAGAGGGCTTTTTGTGTGTGTGTTCCAGACAGCGGCGCATAAGGCACGACTTAAGTAGATGTTCGCCAAAGCGTACGTAATGCCAGGGAAATATCAACTAATCCCTACACTCTTCTTTCCTACACCCCTCCCTCAGCATCAGTTCTTCTCCTACTTAACCTGACCATCTTCACCATCATCCTCCTATTGTGCGGTTCTGCTTTAGGATCACTTTGGACCATCGTGAAATGCTTGAGCAAACAAAGAACAGCAATATGGGGTTTGAGTCGCAGACCTCATGTATGGCACTCTCCCACTCTTACACATCACACACTCTGGGGGTTTGTTGTTCTTTCTTAATCCTAGTGGATTAACAGACTAACAGACTCATTTTACCTCAGGCCAAACAAAGAGAGATGTCAAATCATCCACCCAGCACCAGAGGTGATGATTGCGTTAACATGTTTGCTTGTGCAACTTTATGGGGGGGGGGGGGCACGTCGGGGCAGTGAGGAGTTATCTCGCGTCCATGTAGACAAACAAAACAGGCTTACATTTACAAAACCTGTTGTGAACATTTATAATCTTTCCTTCATAAACGCACACAATATCATGTGTATGCATACAGTTAGATGAAAGCGTACCCTTTTTTAAGTTCAATTAATTTAACTATCATCCTCTTTATGAATAACACATACTTTAAGCACACCATGATGGGGAGCCTTTAAAAGTGCCTTCAGCTGTTTCTCTTATCATTTTGAGCCACTCATCACTGTGACAGCAGCATTTAATTTGTTTTCCATCATTAATCTACTTCTAATAACAATTTTTGTTTGCTTATTTGTGGCAATAAGTTTTTGGGACTCAAAGCACAGATCAAAAAAGTACATCCTAACAATTAATTTTCTATTATCTACAGAAACATTCCTTACCCCGAAAACATTTTGGTTCTGTTGGAGTTCAAACGCAGGCTTTACTTTTAGATTGAGGTCTGGAAATAGAGACCCGCTGTTGCATATAGGGTTAGTCCAGTTACACAGAGCAGTCCAGATGAGTGTGCACATTGGAAAAGTTCAGACAATCAAAATTAAGAGTAAAATCTGGAGCTCAGTTGATCAAAAATAACAGGTAAGTCAATAGTCGTGAGTTGAAGCAACATTGAGAATTCGAAGACTGAATCCAAGTTACAGATCAGGGTTTGATATTTTCAGATACTCAGGATTGAGAAGATAACCACACAGGTAGAATCAGGACAGGCAAGCTACATAGGGAAAATAAGTTGATCTGAAATCTTAATGGAGAACCATAAAAGATAGGAAAAGCCTAGAGCAAAGTGCCAACAGAGAACTAACGTAAACATATGAGTGGAACCAAATCCTGAAGCACTTTCAGCTTGTATTCAGATCGGACTATGTTCAGATCCTCCCTACCGCCATTCTGTTGTGGATTTACAAGTTCATTTTTATTGCTTCACTCTTCAAGCATTGGACAGATGGCCTTAAATTTGACTCTTGATTATTCTGAAAAGGACAAGGTCCCTGCAGGACTTTGGCTCCTTAACGAGACCACATCATTACCTCTCCACCGCTGTGCTTGACTGCTGTTCAGATGAGCTCTTTCAGTTTTTCAAAAGCATATTTGCCAAAATAGACAATAAATATCTTTGTTTGGTCGGGTACTGATTTGTGAAATGTTGGTGCTAATCTGAGATTTTATATATCTAATATTTAAACAGGGCAATGATTCATTAATTACTATTGTCGCTGCTGTTGTTAATATGCCCCAATGAGGCAGAAAAAGGATGTACTTTCTTTTTCACATGACTGCACATTTCTTTATCGTCACGCCCTGGCTTTTAAGAAACACTCTCTCATTAGCCAATGTGCTAACTCCAATAGTCTCTCAGAGCTGTGAATATAAACTGCTTAAAAGCGTAATCTTATATTCGCTGCAGGAAACACGGCGTTCTGTCAAACAGTGGTGCTGCAGAGTGTCCGCTAATCCACATGCTAGACTCCAGATTAACAAGAGGGGATGGGTGAGGGAGGGGTTAAAAAAAACAGACTCAGACCCACCCCCACCACATCATTACATACATACACATGCATAAACGCTCCCCCTTCCTTCAGATTATAATGCTTAGTGCTGCCCCTGTGTTGCAGACAGTAAGAGGATCTCTGGGTGGCGTGCCCCATGGTTTCGTTATTGGCATTCTGGGGGATCCCTGTAGGCACCTGCAGACAGGACAGGGTCAGAGGTCAAGGGGCAGGGGTGGGAGGGGACATAAGATGAGGTGGTGATAAAGGATACATCTGTTTGTTTTGATGAGAGGGATTATTGTAAATCAATCTCATGACGACTCTGTAGTTAAAAAAGAATAATGAAAAATTCACTCAACCAGGAGACATGATTTGAAATCCTACAGCAATTAAAAATGAAACACAAGTTCAAACACAAAAACAACTCGTTCTTTATTATTCTGTAGTGTAGTTCGCACACACACACTTACATGACCAGTTTAGAGGTTATCTGGACTCCTCAAAAAGTGTTTGTCCTTGTCTTTTTTGCCTTTCATAAACCCGTTAGGATTACATACCGAGCAGGTAAAGGTAAGGCTATATCCTCAAGTGCTTGATGCCGCTATGAAGTATTTCAGAAATCCAACATAATTATCCAATAGTCCTGAACATAAAAGCCCGGTTCCGCCACGTTTCCATATCAACGTTCATTAGAATTTTTGCAAACCGACTAAACTCCTGGGATAGAACCTCAGGCCAAACAGGCATATTTCATATGCATATAAAATGTATAAATGTAATAAATATAGGCAAGTGATATTAACCTCTTAAGACACAAGCTGTTATTTGATCATCCAAAATGTGTTGTCCATACATGAGGGTCTTTAGAGGTTGAAGGAAATTTAAATCTAAAAATTGTTTGTTTAAACAGTGTAAAGCCTGTATTTGATGATTACCAGATTAACAGGTTAAATATTTATTACTCTGATCTCTTAACACAGATATTTTCTATTATCATAAAAAAATGAAGCAAATGCCGTAATATTAATACTAAAATAATTTATATAGAAGAATATGAAGAGAGGAAATTGTGCTGAACTGGATGTGTGGCTGTGTGTGCGCATGCGGCTGCTAAGTGTTTCCCCTAATGCCTCTCAAGGTGACTTGGCCTTCCTCCTTCAGGGCTTTCCTTTCAATTCTTTTTGGGATTGAAATTATGATGAAGTAATTTTTCCACAGAAATTGCCTATGTCACTTGTGGTATCTCTTGGCAAATTTCTCAAGTGTATTTTCAATCTTTCCATATCTTTTCGCCTTCTTCCTCTATCCCTCATCTCTCGCTCTTTGGCTTTCTTTTTTCCTTCTCCGAGCTCGTACTTGACATGTCGATGTGTCAATGTCACATTACAGCGAAAGAGCAAATAACCCCTTTATTTCACAAAAGCAAAGCCTCCGTTCTTTGAGGCGCTCCGCTTCACTCATCTTCACATATCTGCTTATCTGAAAATAAAATATAATATTGAAAGAGAGTCATTTGCACACAAACACACAGCAGAAGGCAGTTTGTGTGTTTTTACGTCCTCACAATAACACATGAGCTACACACACACACTAATGTGATCTTACAGTGAAAAATCACCTGCTTGTTTCGGGGGGAAAATAAGACGCAGGGTGGAACATGTCGTCAGATTGGAAAGGGAGATTCCTCAGAGACCTGTGGCCTAATTTCTTATTTTCAAGAGAAAACTTATCTAATTATATATAAGTTAACTTCCTAGTGGTCGATTCAAGGGCAGTACTCAGCAGTATGAATGAACAACCTCAAAAGAAACAAGGCTAGAACAAGTAGCTCCCTTGCTGCTCTTTGTGTTCTCTTGTCTTCCAGCATCTGTGCTCTGGTGTGTTGTTCACAAGCGACAGCGGCTTGGCCATCAGGTCATTTTGATGATGAATGGGTTTGAAATTATCTGTAAGAGCATGAATGTATGTGTCCTATAACAGACACACATTCAGTGTTGTTCCAGGAGGAAGCATAACCTGATGGCTGAAGAAGACTTGCTAACATGTTACAATTGACTTTTGAGATTACAAAAAAAAAAATCCTTGTTGTGACTTTCTTTTATCACTCAGCACTGAAGCATAATATGTGTCTCCAGTAGAGAAACTACTGGGTGTTGTCAACATCTTGATATGTCCAGTGAATTAATACATGTCTATGCTTTAGCCTCATCTCCACCTTCATAATTTCTGGTATGTCAGAACTCTCAGCCCCTCCCACTTTGCAAATGTATTCATTTATTAATGACTTGTTTGGCGCGTTCAAACTTCCATGTTTAACTTTTTTATTGATTGCAGAAGTACTGATTTTGATAGAACATTTTTTTTGTCAACTTTAAAAGTTTACTTGATCGCTGGTGTGGGCCAAATTAACAAACCCCGATACCCCTAAAAGTGAAGGTCTTAACTCACTCTAGTTTTTGTGCTCTCTTATGGGATCCAGATGACCCTACCCTTACATTGATGTGTGATCCCTCCCATGACAAAGGTTATGTCTGCCACGGACAGCAGTGAAGATAAAAAATTGTATCGGCCATTTCAAGTGAACAGCAAACTCAATTGTTTTCTAGGCGATTTGGCCCGCTTCAGTTTCTGTGTTGCGTCTGAAAAAGTGGCATACATGGAACAAAAGCAAACTAGACCAAGGTGTGAAAATTATATGCGTTATCTGTGCATGTAGGAGTCCACATAGCTATCCTAGCATGAAGCACCTTCTGTTAAAGTGGGCTCTTCTTGGTTTAAAAACGGAAATTATAAAGTTGAGGGTTAAAACAGGAAGTCACCACAGAAACTCGACCATATGCTATTTAGACATAGGTTTTCTCAGAACTGTTAAGTGAGCTGACCCATATTGTCGTTTTTGTTACATTCAGCTTGTAATTCATTAGAGCTTTTTATTATCTTGCTTACAGACGTAATGGGGCATGGCGTTAGCATCGTACAAGCTAACATTGGCTAAACTGCAAAGGACTCTGCTGATGCTGAAGGCAGTGCCAGCAGGAGTGCATGACCATTAGGTAGATCTTTCATGTTCAGTTTAGCAATTGTGTGAAATTTGAAAGAATAAACTTTAATCAATTCTGTAAATCGTCCCCCGGTTTAAGCCTTTTAACTGCATTGAGTTCATTTTCCGTCTGTCATGAAGGCAATCAGTTTTTGCTGCATGATTATACGATCAAAAACAATGGATGCAAAGCATAGAGCAGCAGAACAGAAACACACAAGAAGATAGAGGAATCAGAACAGATGACAGCATAGTCACAAAAGTACATTTATAACAGAAAGCTAATCATATAACTGGTCCCCACCTGCAATTAGCTGAGAGCCTTTGAGGTAGAACAAATGTCAGTCAGGTAGACGGACAGATGGAGATGTAGCAAGTTATGAGGAGGCTGCCAGACCAAGCAGACAGAGAGAGAGGAAGACAGAAGGACCTGATCCGATCTCAGAGCAGACTCCTTCTCCAAGTTCGGCCCTTAGGCATAGCCCACTCAGCTCCATTCTAACCGCCATATGGACTGAGCGCTCCACACGCCAGTATATCTCATCAAACATAACCTTATGTTCTTTCTTGCTCAGCAGACTATGTTCTTATATGGTAATCTCACAATTTCTCGACGATCTCTGTGCTGAGAGACAACAGTGAGTGATTTGCGTTGAGAGTCGAAGCTTCTTAATAGATGGACTGAGTCTGAACAGAGAGCAGACCACATAAAGACCCATCAAGCGCTTTGGCAAAATGGGAGGAAACATTCATTGTATTCTTAAGTTCTAACAATCCCACTGTCTCATTTTAGCCCCTCCTCTTTACTAGCTTTCACTTCCTATTTATCTCAGTCTTCTGTCTGCCGGTCCTTAAAAATGTTTCACCCTGACCAGTCTGCGATTTGATCACGGTTGCTTTGGTCATTACATCACAATTATGGAGCTGTTGGTACTGAAGAAATAAAAGATGAAAAAAAAAGGGGGGAAGAGGAAAAAAGCGAAGGATGAAATGTAGGTCAGTGGAGATGTGCTTGGGGCGCTTTCTCTCTCTTTCCTTCTTCTGTGAGTCTCCCTCCCTGGGCCAAAGCTAAAGAGGTTAAAAGAGACCAGGAGTTAAAAGTGTCTTCTACCCACACCTGGCTCTGCCCAAACCCACCTTGTCCAAACTTACAAAATCCCAAAAAAGCAACTCTTAAGACGGACACCTTTAACTAAATGTGATGCTAACAGTGACATCCACAACTAACTTTTTTTTTTTTTTTAACTTTTAGAGATGTCCAGATTTCCTTGTCATGTCAAATGAATAATCAAATATGGAGGACCCAGCCTTTCCTGCTTTTATTTTGAAATACTTTAATTAGAACAGAAAATGTGGCTTTATTTATTAAATATATGAACGTTAACATCAGAAAAAATAGATAGAACTAAAAAATGTCAAGCTAAACCGGAAACATTCTAAACACGCACATATTTGTTTATCTTAAGTGAAATTGACATGATACACTGTGATTTAACACCCTGCAGCCTGCGCTATACTAAGACATTGCACAATGAAGTGGTGGCACCTACTCTTTCAGTTTCCAGGTGAGTGTTTCAGGGTTTCTCAATGGAAAGAGAGGACTCCACCCTGAAAACCACCCAGGCCAGAAGACACCTGAGCTATTCTGTTCCTCTCTGTGACACAGAATCTGTTAACTCCCTGTACAGTACACAGCTGCTGCCTAATAAAAGCAACGCTGAGGACATTAATGCCAAGTTTGTTGTTCCGAGTCTCTTTAAGACATTTAGGAGCTGAATCCCCTTCAGTGTCACAGAAGGCTGCATTCGTTTCCATACAATCAGAATAAATGTGCGGGAGGATGACTGACTGATGAAAGTGATGTTAGAAGCTTGGCTGGCTGCGCGCGCGCGCGTGTGCGTTAAAGCTTCGGGTGCAGGAGAGAGTGGGAGGGGCAGGGAGTACTCCAGTCCAATCCGGGTAAAGCCTCCCCTGCACGCTCTTCCCTCCCTCCCTCCGCCGGCAGAAAGCAGTGAAACCCTCCCATAGGTGAGAGCGCAGATGTCATGAGAAAAGCGGCCACACGACCAGAGCGCACCGATCGACGCACCGTCAGACCTCAGCCCGCCTCCCTGCGCCCCGGCTTGGGATGCTTTTAGCGCAGAGACGCTTCCGCACAGGGCAGCCCGTGGACGCACAACCTCCCTCCACGCTCTCGTTGTCGTTGCTGTTGTTATTTTTGAACGAGGATCTTTCCCTCCGCGCTTTGTAGAAAGTGTTTATGTTTGTTTCTTCATGACTGCTGCTTTGGGAAGCGAGCCTCAGCACCAGCTCCTGCAACGCCAACACGATGCGAGGTAAGAACATCCCCGCAGGCTGCGCTCCGTTACACTCTTATCCATCACTAAATAAAAAAGGATTTTTAATCACAACAAAAATGTTATTATAGTTAAAAAAAAAACTTTCAGCTCCTTGTTTTATATTTATATGTTTGAAATCTATTTAGACGTTCCTTCATAAAACTTTTCTTTTATAATAAGTTTTTATTTTACTTTTCAGATGAAATTTATAATAATAATAATTTTAAATTACTGTGTATTTCTGTGAACACTTCGGGTTGGATCGAGTCTTTAAATGTGGCTTGGTTTTGTTGTTGCAAACTTCGCCCATAAAAATAAAAAAAAAAAGTTTGTAGAAAGTTGCGTCTGGACACGCTTCTTTCGGGCGCTCCACTAACCCATTTCTACTGCGCTCTGCAACGCGCCCGTGGACGTTAAACCAAAGTCAATGTCGTGTTGCGCACACACGCACACACCAACGCACACATCAACACGCACAAGCAGGTGCAAACTTTTCCTGGAGTTTTTTTTTTTTTTTTTCTCAGCACAAATGCAGTTTATGGAATTTGAATCACGTGCGCACAATTATTCATTCCAAACAGCTATACAATTAGCAATTTTTTGCTTTTAATTTTATTTTCATTTATTTTAATTTTCTCGCATTAAGGCTGCGCAGTGAGTAGAGGCAAAACTCAAGTCACTGACAAGTGACCTCTAAAAATGTCGCATTCTCTTTTTTTGTGATGAATTAGGAAAAACGTATCTTTCAATTTTACGCACAAAGTATATGACTAAATATATAAGTATAATTACTTACAATAAAATTATTGTAAGTAATTATGTTAGAAAATAATTAGAAACTTTTAGATCTAACTAAAAAATGTTTCTCCTCAAAATAAAACAGAAATAATGCTGGAAAAAAAAAAATTGAAATCTCCATTTAATTTATTTTTAAAAATATATTTTTCTAATAATTTTTTTAATTTGAACTAATTGGAGATGGCCTTCATGTAAATTACTAAATATTTATTAGAAGATAGAGATACAGCAATAAAATTAAATAATTCATGTTTGAATTCCTAAATATTAAAATGGAAAATAAAATAGATTTAGTAAAAAGCAAGACAATTTATTGGATGAGGATATCTATCTATCTATCTATCTATCTATCTATCTACATTCTGTTAACAGATAGATCAAGCTGTTTGCTGCTTCAGGCCATCAAACATTGGGGGAGCAGAACATTGGAGGCCAAACACGCCACCTCTCCCCTTCTTTCTCTGTAATCCCGTGTCAAACTTCCCAGCCATGCACCTTGTATTTTACCCATGTTGTAATGGGCCTAGCGTCCACTCTCGTGCACGGACGGCTTTGGACGGGGGCACTCCGAAAGCTCCTGCTTTCACTTTAGAGCTGTGCTTGGCAGAAGAGGCCCCCAAAGCGTCTCCCTCGCCCCTCTTTTAGCCCGTCTCTCTCTCTCTCTCTCGCTCCCTCTCTCACCCCCCCATCTTCCTCTCTCCCTCTGCACGCCCCAAAGGGTTTTGTCAGATAGAATTAAATCAGTGTGGGCTGTCCGGCCCCCACTCCCAACCTGCGTCTGTGTGTGTGTGTGAGTGTGCGTTTCTGTGTGTGAAGTCTGGGCTGCCCTTACACTGAAATGTGCTCACAACCAAGGTTAAAAAAGAAAAAAAAAAAAGACAGAGGCCTCATGTGCATTGGCAATTATCATTTAACAAAAGGCACAAGTCCTGAAGCTCTGACCAAAGATGATGTCAGCGCATCAGCCGGCCTGAAACGGCCAAAAAAAATAACTGACACAAGAATATCACAAAGGCCCTTTCAGCATCTCAGAACAGGCAGGAAAACTCACTTAAATGTAACATCATAGACAGTTGTTTAGTTTAATCCAACAATTTATAAAACTGGCTTTAAATTTATCTGACTAAAGAATAATTTCAATCATCTTGTTGATGGCAAAAAAAAGTTCTATCTGCAGCACTGAGAGAAATTTAAACTTTGGATTAAATAACATTAAACGTTAAAACTTGCTATGGTCTCATGAACTCACAGCCTCAGTGTTGCATGGTTTTCCAGAACTAAACAAACATGCATCGACTTTGTAAACATGTATTTTGCCTGTCAATAGTTTCCTATCGTCAGAGTGATACGTATATTTTCATCTTTTAGCTCATGCATGTTTTTTTTTTTCTTTTCTTAGAGTAAATTAGAGGAGCTTTACCAGCACTTAAGGAGTCTCTTGTTAGACGGGTCAAAGAGTTCAGATTTGGGAAGGTGCGGATTACCATCTGATCTCCTCTGTTAGGAGGCTCCATGTGGAAGAGTGGGATGAGAGGAACTGAAGGAGAGCAGGAGGACAGTAAAACCAGTGAGGTGATGACATGCAATTCAGCTGCAGGGGAAGGAAACCGGGGACAGTGTTTTCCTGGCACACAGAGCATCTCATTAGGGTTCATTTCAACCTTGTTCTTATGTCTTTCACCTTGCTGGACACTTTGTGTTCACATGCAGAAAGAATCAGAATCACACACTGACAAAAAGCTGCAAGTCTACGCATGACAGCCTCATGCCAATAGAATTAGTCCCATCCTGCTTTGCGTTGGAGGCTTGTGCAAGCATCGATCCGTCCGGTTCGAAAGCATCCCGGGATCAATTTTTAGTCGAAGCCAACGGAAGCGGTCTGTGCAGACAAATCTATGGCAGATGACTTGTAAAGTTTATATTTAATGAAAAAATACAAATCAGAGTATTTAAAAATGTTTTATTTTTCTTTTTGGTGCCCGTTCTCTTATGTTAGTTCACATTATTTTGTTAGGAGAATACATTAGGAACTTTACCCTGAAGTAACAGATGAGAATGGGTGGAAGCGAAGGGTTAGCGAGCTGTTATTTTAACCAAATCTCTTCTTTCCATTGTTGATCTGGAATCAGTTGTTTCTCACAATAGCGGGCACCTGGCCTGAGCCACTTAGGCGAGTAGTGTTTGTGGTGCATTTGCGGTCAGTTGTGGAGCACAGTGTTGTTGTTTGTTGTTTATTGTGTTTTTGTGCTTACTAATGGGCCTGTGTTATGTAAGAAGAGGGGGGGAGATTACCCCAAGCCCATGCAGGCTACTTTGTTAATCCCTCAACTCAGCCCTAGTGACTGAGGTGCCACTAGATTGTTGCTGCAACACAAACCCAGTTTTGAATTCGGACCCGTATCCTGGTGTCTCTTCAGACAGTCTACTCCGCACCTTGCACATCTGAGCGACCTTTCCTGAGACGACTGATAAAAAAACATGCCGTGTTCCCTGGATTGCCTGTCTGCGGTCCCACTGAGTCTGCATCACAGCCTGTGTTTGTTTAGCATGGGCTCAGCATGCACCCATGTTGGTTTTCTCCCTCCGCGGTTCTCCAGGGGAGTTTAAGCGACCAGTTTTCTTCCTTAGTCAGTTCTATCTCTTTGTTTAATTTTAATGCGCGCTGCAGAGCACGAGCTGTGCGGCACGCTGCAGTTTATGTCTCTGCTTTATCTTTGCCAGAAGGGATTTCAGCCTGAACCACTCCTAAACTCTAAATCTGCCTGGAAGTCATAGTCTCCTCACAGCCTCTTCTGTTTTGTCAGTTTTACTCATCCATGAAGGCAGCGTGTCTTAGCGGACGCACAACAATATTGGATATTCACATGTTTTTCTTTCATTTACTCTGAAGTAAGATAAGAGTAGTTAAGACTATTTTGTAAAAACAAAAAATATCCATCCATGTTTTACACATGGTCAGCCTTTGATGAGAACCAGAACCTTCCTTAATGTCTAATCTTACAGGCAAATTCAAAGCACTGTTTAACTTAACATGCATGCTTTTTGAAGAAGAAACCCCCTCCAAATTGCACAAAACAAAACGGAAAGGTTGCACTCAAATGTATGACAGTTCAACTTTTGCAGCAAACTTTTGTGCCAATTGACATGTAGATGATCTGAAATAAATTGGAAATTTAACACATCTATTTATTTTATTAGATTATATAAAAAAAATTAGACTTTTATTTTAATTCAAAGTTTACTTAGACTTTTTTAAAATAAAAAAATAGCTATATTTAATTCTTCACACGCTAAAATTGGAGCGTCTCCCCAGAATGAGGCATTTTAAGAAAGAGGGCAAACACCAGCGGAGACAGGACGAGTGTCAGTGAGTGAATAGGTGAGATAAGATAAGAGGAAGGTAGGTAACTGTTAGACTTAAGAAGTTATATAACACAAAAGTGGTTGTGTGTATGTGATGGCTCGAGCAGGAGAGTTCTTATGCAAAACAGCTCTGAGAGATGGAAAAACACTCCGTTTGGCTTTTGCATGCATGCATGCATGCGAACATATCCACTCACAAACACACCGATGCAAACTGTGGTGTCCTCGAACCGCACTCGCACACATTTGAAGCAATGATTAACACAACTACCTGCAATAGCTGCATCCAAAGTCCACACTTGCAAACCACCTTTTAGACTTTAGCTAAAGCAGATTAGTCTATATACTGAAGGTGTGAGTCCATCTCTTCTTTAAATGTTATCATAACCACAGATAAATGTTGAGGGGATCAGTTTTTAAAAATATTTCCCTTTCTAAAGACCAAAAAAAGATGATTTGCAACTTTCTAGTTATGAAAAATGTAAGTAGAAACAATTAACCTAAAGGGTTAATGATGACACCTGATAATAATCTGAATGCACATTTGATGTCCGCCTTGTGTGAAGTTGTTACTACGTGAATAGCATGCTCTGACTACAATAAGCCTATAATGTGACTTAGCCGAGTGCAACATCTTTTCTTAATGACAAAGATTAGCCTGTTTTAGTGCTAGTAATCTCATTGAAGGGACTATTATTTGGTCTGTCTGTGAGGGAGCGTGAGCGCTCACATGTTGGAGGCTTGTTGACATTAGGCCTCCCGCCATTCACAAAGAGAATGCAATTAGGGGAAAACCGCGGCTGCTGCCGCCGCTGCGATGTTTGCTCTCTTCACTTAGATGATTTAATGTTCAAATGAGAATTTCTGTTAAATCATCCCACTGGAGACAGAGAGCACCAGAGAGCAGGTGAAGAACAGACTGGGTCGAGCCCGGCAGAGCCCAGCTCCTGTGATAGTCTTTGTGATCAATTTGCCTCTGTGAGAGATGCCCCTGGGGCCACTTTGGGGAGAATCTTGTTAAGCTAAGTTAAATTATTGCCTGAGGCGAGCTATTAGCAGCTATCCCTAGGAGAGAGCGCGCACATGTGCATGCTCACACACTTTTACCATGTAGGCTGAATGATTCTGCCTTTTTAAAACTATTTGGAATTAAAAAAATTCTATTCACAGAGTTGCAGTTTTAACCTACATGCAAATAGAAATCTTTTTAGAAATTTGGAAGACAGACCCTGTTTTTTTGGAAAATGTATGGAGATATATTGTATATATACTCCTGCTAAGTACATAAAAAAAAATATTATTTACACATATTTTTCATAAATATAGTATAGTGTTTTCAAAAAGATTTACACATCTTTAGGTGTAAATAAACATTGCCAAAAGTGGACTTCAGTACATTGACTTACAATCACTAGCATGTGTTGATTCTTATTTTTCCTTATTCCATACAGTCGCAACCCTGTCTAAAGTCAAACTACAACCCTTTCTAGAATGTGTAAGTAGACATATATGAATAATTTAAGCAATTTTCAGTGAAATCTGAAGGGAAAGGGTGGTTTCCATCCACCTCTCTGTGATTGAATTCTGTTACCCATTAGCCCTAAGTGCGGCTCTTTTCATTAAAGGTTTGAAGTCCATTCAATCTCCTTTGTTATGATGTTCCATGCCTCCTCATTTAATTTGACCAGTCACCAACTCCCGCTGTACAAAAAGTGACTTGAACAAAACTGAGAGCAAATTTCTCTCCACCTTATGTAAGACCTGAAAGCAATTTTCTGTTTTTCTCTGTGGATGTTCCTTTCTTTTTTTTTTTTTTTTTTTATATTTCTCTCTCTATGCTGGGATAACCACCTTTCCACTCCCTTCCCCCTCAAAGACTGGCACACACACACAGTCATCTGAAATTAGACTCAAGAGAAACATCATAGTAGGAGGAGAGTGGGGTAAAAGGCAGAAACAAAATGTAATATTTGACAGTATCTGTGCTAGTGTGTTTGTGTTAACACTTTTCTGCACTTCAGCAAAGTAGGAGCGCTGTTCCAACATCCGTCATGCCTATAAACAGAAGATATGAAAAAACATTGGTGACAGCAACAGAATGCTTATAACACCCACTTTTTTTGTTTGAACTGACAAAAATCTGGCATTCTCCTGGATGATTTCATTGTGATAGCCAGATGCAGGCCTCTCACACTTAACAGTTGTTCCTTCCACTCTGATGCACTCTTGCAGTCCTTAAGGAAAGGTCATAGGCCATCAGGGTCCTTTAGGTCACCTAGGGGGTCGGACTGTGAGTCTGTGTGTGTACAGTTATGATGGGAAGCAGATTTGCAGAGGCAGATGGGTAGACTGTGAGTTTGAGTGTGTGTGTGTACGTATGCGTGTGTGTGAAGTTAGTGGTTGGGTTTACCCCATGGGCTTTTCCCACGCCTCCGTCTTCTCCTATCTACCTTAGGACTCGTGCTGCACTAGGTGGGAGACAGTGTGGGTGTATGTTAAAGGTGAAACCAAGAAGTGCAAGCGTGAAAAAAAAAACATATTGTAAAATCTGATGCTTTTTTTTTTTTTTTTTTTTGTAATAGTGGATTGCTGTAATGAACGCATGTTAACCATGCCTGATTGTAGGTTTTTTAACAAATGTTGTGTATGTGCGTTACTTGCAAGTGCGAATCGATGCACTGGATGACAGCCAGTGGCCCCCTTCTGTTACATCTCCATGGCGTCCAATCACACAGCAGTACAATATTCCATGAGCAAACCGCAGCTGATCCCAGACCTGCTATCTGAGCAATTACCCAGAGTGCTTTGGTCTACATGGCAAGCAGGGCATGCCCTCTGACGTACAGCAAAGGAGGGAGGGACCTTTTATTTTGTAGTTTGTATATGTGGGTGATGGCAAAGTGTGTGCGTTGGGGGGTAAACTGATGGGAGAAGGGGAGGTTGGTCTAGTGCAAGCAAGTTCATCCAGAGTGACTATCTATATACTACGGAACGGACAAAAACATGCTTGGCAGCGGGAAACAGGGAGGGGGAGGGGAGCTAGACCGACTGTATGGCTTTACTATGATTACTTTAACGCATCGCAAAGCAGACATTATGAAAAAGAAACACAACAACAAACACATTTTATCATAAGCAAGTTGCGTGGCAATTATTCTCTTCAGAATGAGCCTAACCTTGTTAACCAAAGCTCATTGAGCCAAGCATATTTTTTATAGAAATAAATTACTTCCATTCTTATGATACAGACAAAAGAAAACTGCAACAGTTAATCTCAAATAGATTGAAGAAAGTTGGAATGTATTGTTTTACTAGACAAAAAAAATGTAATTGAAAATGTTTAACAAATTATGTAAAATTACCAGCAGTCCACTTTAGAAAGTCCACTTGTGTTGAAAGGCCTGTGCTTACTGGGATCTCTATCCATTTGCTAAAAAAAAACTAAGAAAGGTACAAGATGGTCAAATCCATGACATCTAATTTGTTATTTGTGAAGAACTGAGAGTCCACCACGCTTTAACTCATATTATTAGTCACCTTAAACCATAAAAAGGTCTAAAAAGGAGAAAGGAAAAAAAAAGTCTTACTGCAGACTGCAAACATTCGTTTGAAACCATGAGCAATGGCAGTATTTCATTGATTTTAATGGGGCAGTGTGATGTGGAAACATGACAGCAGACACTAGGGATATAACCCACACAGCGCTGCTGTAAACTATTCCCAGCAGTGTGGATTAATCCACTCAGCGATCACACCACCAGAAGTTTTCTCAATGTTTTTCATCAGCAACAGAAAGAATGTGAGACTCAGAGACACATAAAGATTGTTTTTCCTTTATGCTGTATGAGACAAGGAAGAGTGAACCATTTTTTTTTTTCCTTTCGGAAAGATAGAAATAGATCTTAAAATACAGAAACTGAAATGTTTTCCAGCCACTTACAGCAAGGCGGATCACTCAGAGATGGGTAAAAAAAAAAAAAAAAAAAAAAAAAAGTCAAACAGACTGAAGAGAAGGGGATGGTGAGAAGTGATACTATAATTCACAGTATATAGACATCTGAGATCAGCACCAGTGTTGCTCAGATTAAACAGGCTGTGATATGAGGATGAGCTCCTTTATTTTCCCAGAAGATATCTAGTTAGCTGGAAAGAAGCTATGCATATTTTTTTAATGAAGTGGAGATACCACCCACATTTATCTCCAACAAATCAACCCCTGGGACTACAGTAGGAGTTGTGTTTGCATTTCAGAGGTGGCTCAGACTGGCAAAAGTTATGACAGAAAGTGATTTCAACTGTTCTATAAACTGTGATACTGAAACCTCAAGTGAATATCTTGTTTTGCTACTCCACGGTATTATGTGTTGCTCGGGGTGTGTTACTGTTGTAGACCAAACCTAGAGGCTGAATGAATGAAACATGCATGTCCAGTCTGCCCTTTTGGCAACAGAGCCACAAACACACGCACACACTAAAGTTTGTTCAGCTGTCCTTACTGGGACTTCTAGACAATATCTAACTTGATCCTGATAAACGTGGCCATCACCAGTTGATTCCTAACCTTACTATTCATTCATTATCTAGGCCTAATCCTAATTATCATATTCATGCTCTTTCTCTGCATTGAGCACTCGGTCCAACAAAATATGTGATTATACCAAAACGTGTCTTAATAAGATGACAAATACAAGTACACACAACGGTAAGAGAGACAGAAACACTACTTGTATTGCAGCATCTAGTGGTCCTAATTTGCCGTTACACTGTGATAAAAAGACATGATCAGCTGCCTCTAGAGCCTGTTTCAATGAATGTATATAAGCATTCATGCATAACAGTGCGTTGCACTCATTTTTAAAGCCATCATAGTAAATGAAAGATATTGTTTAAAGGCTTCTGTTTTATATCTGCGTATAAATATAGATAATTAGACTCTATTTAGAGAAACGGCCAGCCCAGAAAATACACAGGAGATCCTCACTTCATTAAAAATCAATTATCACAACACACGTGCGAGTGCAACACAGCCCTCGTGGCCACAACGAGCTGCTCACACACACGTGTGTAAATTCAAATTAAAGCAGCTTTTTTAGCCTGGTCCTGAGTGAAATTCCTCTCTGGTTGGTTCTATCTTTTTCTACCTCAAGAGATTGTGTACGCCTGATCCTCCTCTTAGCTAAAGAACCGCCAGCGTTGCAGTCCAGCTCTTACATAATAACCTCAGGATAATGGTCCCGCGCCTGCTGGCTGAGGCTGCTGTCAGTCACTCTGCTCTGACTGGGTCAACTCAGGTTGGAGAGAAGTCCCTCACACCCATGAAAAACATGTAACTTGAGGGCAAAGCAATCTCCAGAAGCAGAGGCGAGTACCCTTTTCTACTCAGGCTTTGTTTGGAGATGGATGTTTGTCAGGAGAGGTCAGGGGGATGGCAGCATTAGACTTCTATCTGTCCCACTTTAAAGATTCAGCCTCGAAGCTGTAAGTCTTTGCTTGCAATGTGAAACCAGAACACCAAAATGTCTCTCATCATTAGTGTCATTTTGAATTAAAAGGAAAACACTAGTTCTATTGGCCTATCAACTTCTGCAACTTTTGAAGCATAACATCATAAAATATCAGATCGTTGTGAAGATATGTCTTAAAGATTTTGCTAACTTTTTGTATTTATAGAGAACATGGTCTCTAAATATCTAAAAAACTGTCTGGTCAACTTTATCTCATTTTTTAACCCTTTAACTAACCAAAAAAAAAAAAAAAAAAAACACCATAAAAGTGGTACAGAGCACCTAATGGCACATAAAAGTAAAAGAAAAAAAAATTAATTGAAGTAAAAAAAAAAACTATATATATATATAGTTATATATATATATATATATATATATATGAAAATACTCCATTTAAAAAATCTGGTTACTAACTACTAAAAATCCTTTTTTTTTACTTTACTTTTTTTTTCTTCAGTTTCCCTTAGGACTTCGTACCTTGGGGAGTAATACACACAATCAATACTTTTAAAAACATGTTTTCTAAATGTTTTGAAACATTTGGTTGAGCAGGTTGTTAAAGGGTTATAGTCATTCCCTACATTTAAAACAATAAAGCATAAATAAATAGAAAGAGAAATGTGCATAAAATGTCAATACAACTATCTAAAAAAAAAAAAAATTCAAATAGAATTATTACTGAGTTTTTGCCTAAAACTGGAATAGCTAAAAAGTTTTGTTTTTGAGAGGTAGAGATCCAGAACAGATATCTGGTCTGGAAGAAAGAATATTGGAACGAATTTCTATGAGTTCAGGACGAGGAATGCTGGCTTTAGCTTGACAAATGTCATCTCCAACAGCACTGCAGAGTGATGAAAATAATGCAAAGTAAAAGGCAATCTAAAAGACTATCGTGAAAGAAAAGTCAAATTCAGAGACTTTTATTTCATGCAAACATTTACGAGTAAATAAGACCCCTTGCTCCAGCTAGGATATGAAGTTTTTTTTAATATTATTAATATTGTTATAATCTGCAAATCCTTTGCTGCTGAGAGTGGGCTTTCTCAAAATGATGACATCATTTCCTTTTTGAGTGTGACAGCTTAGCACATCATTGCTGTGACAGCCAGACAAGTGCAGCAAGTGGGTGGTCACCTTGGCAACAGCAATGCTGTCATGAATGTCTCCCTATATCCCACCTGACAGTCCCCACTGGCAGTAAGCACAAACACACACTCACTGCACAATGCATGCACCCACACAGACAAACATCCATTTACACTTAATCAAATTCACATGGACACATACATTATCTTTCACATTGTGTATGTTGTGTTTTTGTCTGAAAACAAGAGTAAACAATCCCCTGCTTTCAAACCTATGCTCTCTGGGGCAGAATCAATTTGATAGACAGGGGAATCCATTTGTTATGGGGTATAAAAAGGAACACGAGAATGAGATATTGTAAATCACCGCTGCAAACCGGAGAGGCCACCTATTCTAAAGAAGGAAAAAGTAGATTTTTTTTCAGAAAATTGCCCCCTTCACACATAGTAACTGAGGCAAAAATATACACTGAAAAGTTTTAAACTAAGTGGAGCACCATAACTTCTTCAGACGAACATGATAAATAGTGAAGAAGTGTTGTCCTGTTTTGTTTACTGCTCCTATACGCTGTGTTCATTACCTCCATGTCCTGGGTGTAACTGACCTGTTTTACAAACTATTAATAGTATGTTACAGGCCACATTCATTGACAGCTTTGTGTATAGAGTCTCTGCGTAGTCCCAGTCCACTGCTCTACACTGACCCAGTTTGGAGCCAGTTGGCCACTAACGGGTGAAAATGGGTCACATCTCGGCCAGTACTAATACTAGGCAACATTACCTTGAACCAAAGTCAGAAATTCTGCCCCATGTTTCTGGTTCTGCAAGGAGAAAGCAGGTCTCTGCTATTTAGAGAGTTGTTGCTGCAATGTGATTGCTGGATTTGGATTCCACATTTCAATTAATTTCTTATCAAGTCAAGTTTTCTTCATTTGTGCGTTTGACATATTTAAAGAGCAGGAAAATTTCCCATAATCCTTTGTAAGCAATTTTATAGAAAATATCAATGTGTGTCTGAAACATATCAACAGCTGTATTTCACATACATGAATATTGTCACTTTGCCAACGACTGGTGTCTGAAAAGCTGAGAGCAGCTTGCAGTGCTGCACTTAAACAAAACAAAAGATAAAGCACAAAAATAAGTATGCTATCCTATTTTGTTTCTAATGTGACAAAGGATAAAAAGATTCAGAAAATAACAATAGAGTTGTGTACCATAAAGTATTATGTGGAGACTACATCCCTTGGGCTACATGTTACAGTAATAATTAAAAGAGTCACAAGTTTAGTTAAACTGGCACACTAAATGTTATTTCTTTAGAAAATTCTTCACTTTCTAAAAAAGTTAAATCTATAAATATGCAGCCATTGTTTAACTTTAATGAAAGTGCAGTTAGATTTTATAGTTCGCTGTGATCATCTATGCAGTTGCTATACAGACATGACTACTTTCATTGATCCTCATAAGAGATTATCCAATTATGAATATTGCACACTCACTCCACCAGGCCTTTCGCACATGGACATACATACACTCATAATGCACACACTTAAAATGCAAACTCCTCAAAAGAAAAACAAAAAAGTGAAAAATAAGACTTGAAAGATATGAAACTACATTTCTGCATTTATAGTTGACTTAGATTTGCACATGAAAACAATGTAAACAGTAGAAAAGTTGTCTTAATGTGCTTAATGGGGATCAATTAACCCAAATGTATGCAATCTTAAACAGAGATAATTTGATACTAAAATTCTCCAGAAATGTATACATTTTTGCAGATTTACCCCACAGGTGGGACTCTACAAGAGATTATATGAATGGCTGTTTCAGCTGGGACTAAGACACTGCTCAGCAGAGGAGAGAACAAGCACGTCGGGAAATATTTTAGGATTAGATCGGCTGTCTAATCTCTTTATAGAGCCTGTGCCATCTCAGCAGCATACCTGCCTACCTCTACATACATGTACATCCATATCTTTAGCTGGAACTGCAGATTTATCTTTCCACAATGGAACACATATTCACATGACCGGTGTGCCCGTGTGCTGAAATAGTTTCCGTTTCGTGCCTTTGGTTGTGGCTTGTACATGGAGCTTCCTATACACAGTGAGTAAGATATGACAGGAATAGCAAATTAGTGTATGTTATATACTGACAGCAGCTGACCTGAACCAGGGGGTGTAAGTGTAGTAAAAACAGGTATGAAGAGAAAGTATTGTCCTTCTGTGATGTAACCTGTTTCCCATTCTAGGTAACTTTTCTGACCTGAAGGGGTCTTCTGCTGCAAATTCAACACAAAAGATAATGCACAAAATCTAGTGATTTATTTCTGTGTGATGTGCACATATGCTGTGTAGAGTGTACCAGTCTGTAAAAAAAAAAAGACATAATAAATGTTCACATGTCACCGTGCCCTTGTGAATTTCTGGTCAAAAATACTACGCTTGGGCACACTGTGAAGTGCTTCAGTCCATCCTGTCCTGTTTCTTCAAATTAAACCACCTGCTGTGGTTAGTGAATGAGTGAGGTGCTGCTCAGAGAAGCTAAAGGGCAAATGAACATTTACTCTGGGTTTAAAACAAAATTTGTGACTCAAATCTTTTCTCTCATCTTGCTTCTTTTCTTTAGCCCAAATCGAAGTTATACCATGCAAAATCTGTGGAGACAAATCGTCCGGAATTCATTATGGAGTCATTACGTGTGAAGGATGTAAGGTAAGGTCAGCGTTTGTTGTGTCAAAAATATTTTTTGGATTAGAAGAAAGCTTTAGTTGAGATGCAATGCTCTTTGTTGACCTGCATCCAGGGTTTCTTCAGACGAAGCCAGCAGAACAATGCCTCGTATTCCTGCCCCCGCCAGAGGAACTGCCTCATCGATAGAACAAACCGCAACCGCTGCCAACACTGCCGCCTGCAAAATGTCTTGCTCTAGGAATGTCCAGAGATGGTGAGGCCTTGTTCAAATCTTGGTGTTGGACACACAACATCTTCTATTGCTCTTGTATATTTTGAACCTATAACTTTATAACTCTGCCAAAACATACGTTTTACACGTTAAACATACTTTTTTCAAAGGTATCGTTAACACCCGTCTCTCTGTATCTTGGATTTTTCCTCAATCCAGCTGTTAAGTTCGGCCGCATGTCAAAGAAGCAACGTGACAGCCTGTATGCAGAGGTGCAGAAGCACCAGGCACGGCTGCAGGAGCAGCGGCAGCAGCAGACTGGTGAAGCTGAAGCACTGGCTCGTGTTTACTCCACCAGCCTAACCAACGGACTATCCACGCTCAATCATGAAATCGGAGGGACATATGCCAATGGTCACGTCATAGACCTACCCAAAGGCGGCCATAGTAATGGAGGTGGAATTCCGGGGGGCTACTATGGGATGGATTCTACCCAGCCGTCTCCTGATCAGTCGGGTTTGGACATGTCAGGCATGAAGCACATTAAGCAGGAGCCGGTTTATGACCTCACCCCCGTACCCAACCTCTTCAGCTATGGAGGCTACCAGGAAAGTCATCTCGGGCCCAACAATGTCAGCATGGGAGAGCTCGGTAATTAAGGAATTTTAATCTACAGCCAAACTACTTAAATGATTAGACTTCTGAAGTCTCCATAAAGAACAAAAATAAAATGTGCATTAAATAGTCCTAAAAGAGAACTTGAGATATAATTATTAACTCAGAATACACCAGGAGATCAGACAGATTTACATGGCTTACATGCGTCATGACTGTGGTCACACCTCAGCCGGTGATATAGATTTAATGATAAAATAACAGACTTTATGTTCAATAACAAGAATACTGTAAGAACTGAAACAGTGATCGACACACATAACTGCAGTTTCATTTGAAACAATTAACAGTCAATAAATATATGATGACAAAAGAAAATAAATAAGTGTTTGTCTCTTTCAGATCGTATTGCTCAAAATATTATCAAGTCTCATTTGGAGACTTGTCAGTACACAACAGAAGAGCTCCAGCAGCTGGCTTGGCAGACACATTCCTATGAAGAGATCAAAATGTACCAGAGCAAGGTAAGGATGTAATGTCATTGCCATACTGTACACAATAAGACATCCTTTATTCACCAAAAATATTTCCCGAATTTTCAATTAGGCATCAAATTCCAAACGATTTCACTCCCACATCAGTCTCAGCGAATATGTACATTTTTGTTTAGGTTGTGTAATTCTTTCATTTAATTAAAGAGCATATGTGAAATAACTGGGTCTGATTGGTTCCAGCCCCGGGACGTGCTGTGGCAGCAGTGTGCCATCCAGATTACCCATGCAATCCAGTATGTAGTGGAGTTTGCCAAGCGCATCTCAGGCTTCATGGAACTGTGCCAGAATGACCAAATCCTCCTACTCAAGTCAGGTATGATGTACGGAGATGCATCAAATAGATAGTTTTGCTTTTTTAGTTTAGCTTTTGTGGTTTTTAGCTCCTTACATGAAAAATCAGCTTCAAAAATATCTCCTTTTACTTTGTTCATGCAGGTTGTTTGGAGGTAGTCTTGGTCAGGATGTGCAGAGCCTTTAACCCCCTCAACAACACTGTGCTCTTTGAAGGAAAGTACGGTGGCATGCAGATGTTCAAATCTCTAGGTAAGACATGCATTTGTTGTCATTGTGTATCTTATGTAGCATATTTAATTATCAGCATATAAATGACCAGAAACGTCTAATGTCTAATGTATGTCTTGTGTCCTTCTTTGTTTCTTTTTCAAGGTTGTGATGACTTAGTAAGTGCAGTGTTTGACTTTGCCAAGAGTCTATGTTCACTGCAGCTAACAGAGGAGGAGATTGCTCTTTTTTCGGCAGCTGTACTAATTTCGACAGGTCAGTTTTGTTTACATAATTGTGGCTAAATTTGAGAAAAAATTGTGCAACATCTTGCTATTGCAGTTTAAAGTCAAGAATAGTTTGAAGTAATGGGTGTGTTTTATTTGTACCTGCCTTTAAAGTTTTTTTTTTTTAATGGAATCAAATTTAGGAGCCTCTGCATAAATGTAATTTAAAAAATATTTATCTCTTCTCAGATCGACCCTGGCTGATGGAACCTCGAAAAGTTCAGAAGCTCCAGGAGAAGATCTACTTTGCTCTTCAACACATTATGCAGAAGAACCACATGGATGAAGATGCACTGGCTAAGGTAATTCTTACACTCTAACTTGAACCTTTTATAAGCTGTAAAATTGTGGTTAGGTAGTACTCAAAACTGGAACAGTGCTGAAACAGTGGTGACCATCTCCGTCTCTTGTTTGGCAGTTGATCAGCCGGATCCCAACACTGTCAGCTCTGTGCACGCTCCACACAGAGGAGCTCCAGGCCTTCCAGCAACTCCACCCAGAAACAGTCAATGTCCTCTTTCCTCCACTCTACAAAGAACTTTTTAACCCTGACCCCAACTCCGCCATGGCTATGCCCAAGTGACTGCCTGTGGTCCAAATGCAAGAAACAGCAAAAGACCAAGAAATGAAGTTTGTTTCAATCGACAAGAAGACTGGGGCCACGTCAACTACGCCATCCTTGTGGCAACGGCAGATTTCTGAGCTCCCCCAGGCTCATTTCAGGCTCCATCTCGTAGAAACTCTGAGTTACAGCCAACAATACCAGGAATGTCCAGCACTTATTCCATCCTGTTCACCGCTACAGTCTGAAGAATGTATATATGAACAAAGCGTGCCCCAAGCCACAGCCTAAATGGGGCTTCCAGTTGTCTCCTTAAATGAACTGACTCACCAGAAATGTACAGACTTTGAAACACCTAGGAACAATTTTAAACCGTCAATCTCTTTAAAAAAAAAAAAACTCGGTAAGTTAATTTGATTCAACTTTCTTAAAACTTTATTTTTTCCTACATTAAGACAATGTCAAGTTGAAACAACTGGGTGGGGTAGGGAACTGTGGAGATAGAAAAGCTACTGTAGATATTCTTCTAGCGCGAAAGGATTCCAGTATTACTTCTTGTTCTGTTAAAATAAGTTAGTCCTAATTTAAATATGCAGCAGTCCAGTGTGGCTGACTATACTTTGTCTATGTGTTTTCATTTTATTTGATAGTTTTTTATGTACAGAATTTGTAAACTTAAGAAAAATGGGCAAAAACAAGAAGTTGATTTGGTTTTGCTGATATACAAAAGCCTTGTCTGGATTTTGTTCATATGTATAGAAGGTGCTACATCCTTCTGACCGGAACTTATAGAAATGTAAAGAGAGCATAAGACGGATTTAAAAAAAAAAAAAATGGAATTAATTGCTAATGCTTTTCATGGTGAAGATGTATACAGAAATGTTCTATTTTGCAAGAAAAACTATCTGGCAGGTTTGCCGGTCTATCAATCGTTTATTTTTGCTGCAATAATTATGCCCAATAAAAGCTGGACTGCTTTCGAACAATCAACAAGAAACAAACAAAAAAATCAGAAACAAGGACCTCACATTGACCTCTTCACAAAATCCCCCTACTCCTCCTTTCCTCTGAGCAATCAGGACCTTGATGTCATGCTTAGGTACACATGAGTGGACATATGTCAAAATTAAGATGTGCATCTATAATTGACCAATTATAAATGGAGAAAAAGCTAGTTAAAAAAATATACTTGGGAGAAAAAAAACGTTTGATCAAATATATATGGGTGGTGTATGCACTCATCCTTCTATTTGCACAATCCGTTCTATGGATGTCAATCACTCCGGGCTGTGGATATGTAGGACCCTTTTCCTAAAGAGCAATAACTGTCCTCTCTCACACTCCCCTTTTTAACTCTTCAGAACAGGGTAGCAGTGTTAACTTAAGATACACCATTTGTAGATTTTTTATAGTTCAATCAAGACTAAAAGATCATGTCTGTGGATGCAACCCATTCCAGCTCAGACTGGTGTTGTCCCTACAGTACAGTGTGATGTCAAGTTTGGACTCACAGCACTGACTGAAAAATGTGAAGAAAGGAATCCTTTTAGAATTCTATTTGCTGCAATTTCAAGCACTTACAGTTTGCATTTAAAAAAAAAAAAAACAACATTTCACATCAGTTAAGTTATTGTGGTATCTCATCCTTGTAAAGGGACATGTTCAAACATGCATTAGATATTTTAAGGATTTTCAACATAAATTCATTATTCTTCAAGTGTTACACTTATAGTTTGTTTGAAGAAACCCTTTTTAATCCTCAATTGCACACAGGATCCTATACGCAACTAAATTAATCATTCGATGGTACTGCTTTACGACTTCCCTTTTCTCTATTTTGTTTAATTTAATTTATTTAGGACAATAATTTGTTTATTTTGCTATTAAATTACACGATTTTGAGGACTTTGACCTAGCACTAAAAAGGAAGAGCTAACTTTGAGGTTGAGGCTTGATTTTTTTGCACTGTGGCCAAATTTTTGACTTTTATCACACAAAAACTATTCAAAAAAGTAACGTATAAATGGTGTTTTCTTGCTTTAGTTTAAGATTTTCCTGTTAACACTGAAAATATTTTTGACTTTATTGAGAATTATAAATCATGAGAAGTTCTCGTATTTCTGCTTCAAGCTGTCAGCGAGTCTTTTATCAGTTCCTTCCAAAGTGCAGCGACTTCCCTACAACCCCAGACAGGCCCACGGATTACAGGCACTGGCTCTTTAAGACAATCACTTGCTCATTAAGGCTTGAATCTCTCAGGGAGCAATTTTTTCTGACTTTGCATTAAAGGGTATAATATTTTTGCAAATTTACTTAAAAAAGCAGATTATTAAAGAACTTTTTAGGATGAAAAAAATTGGCATATGTATATGCCAGTAATGGAATCTGCCCAGACAAGGCTTTGATAGATTGGTGTCTATATGTGTGTGGGTGTGTGTGTGTGTGTATATAGGAATTCACTGTCCAAATCTCACCAGAGAGATAATGTGAAAAACATCTTTAAATCTCAAAAAAATTGAAAACAAGCAGAAGAGAAGCTATTTTGCTCTTGTCAAAAATGTACAATCACATTTACTGCCTCAGATGCAGCTCCGGGGACAGCGAGGGAAGTTAACCAGTAATCTGTTATTTAAACTCAACAGCCCAGGGACAGTGAATTCTAGCTCTTGCTATGACACTTTTGCGTGAGACATTTTTGTTTTCCCTCGTTAGACTGTGAATCAAAGGGGTGGAAATGGGTTGTGAGGGGAAATGTGCTGGCAAGAAAGAGGCAACACTGTAAGTAAGATGCTGTAGCAATAACTGGCAGTTTACTCCTGTCATGTTTGCATTGTAAGATTATTTTTTATTTCATGACTATTTACTATTATTATTGTTCTTATTATGACTACTATTCTTCTGATACTATTAGCCTATTGTTGTTCTGTTCTATTTGCATGACGTTTCATTGAATTGAAACATTTGGGGCTTATTTGTGTTTTTCTCTAGTGATACTGTGGGTTTTGGCAGGGAGGGAAAAGGGTTAGGGGCAAACTCCACATCACTTGAGTCAGTTTGAAGCTTTTTTTTTTTTTTTTTGCAAGCTGAACAATATTTTTTAATAAAATGCTCTAATTTATACACAACCAATTTTAAAATTTGTTGTTGGTTTTGATTTTTTTTTTACCCTTTCATCTCTGAATGTGTGAATTGATGATCGGCCCTTCTGAACTGGCCTTATTCAGCTGGATTGGAGATCCTAAACCTGCTGTGAAGTGTGTGAATGTTACGGAGTAGCCTGTTCGGTGTGAGCGGCTGAATGCATCATGCGCCTTTCACGCTCCATCGCGGCAGAATAGCATAACAGAGCGCACAACGGGGATTGTCGTTCTCTGTGACGAACTGCTCAGACATTTTTAATACACTTAATTTGAAAAGCATTTCATACACATGGTCAAATACACTCCAAACCTCCATCAGCCTTTCCTAATAAAACTTGTCTGCGTGTGTGTGTTTGTGAGACAAAAAAATTTAAAAAAAGAGAGATGTTTGTTGTACCAATGCTTTGTGAACTTTTTAATGCATTACAAATGTGTGCAAATGGGGTAGTGTTGAAAATTGTTAATTTATTGTTTAGAATGTCTTTGCGTCCCAGAAAGAGCAAATAAAACTTAATGTAGCAAACTGTACCCTGAACCTGAAAGGCACTTGGGCTACAGAACCTCTTTTACACAGGACTGACAAGACAAAATGAGAAGACAAAATCTATATTCAAAAAAAAAAAAAAAAATGTTCTTTGTTTTTTTAAGTGCCATAGCTAGTGAGGAAGGAAAGGATTGGATAAGTGGGCACAGATGCTTTACTGTGAGTTTACAAGAGAAAACCAATCATAAAAGGGGAACTCCAATGAACGTGTTTTGATTATAATGACTTTTTTTTTTTCATTTTGTGGTTTTCTGATTTTGTGGGGACTCTGCAGGATTCTGAACTCTGACTCTGATTTAAAGCCACAACCTCTGCTGTAGCTTTTTGTTGTTGCTCAGAGAGGAAGGAGTGTTCGTATGCAAGTATTTTGTAGAGTCAGAAACACCTAAAACTGATGGATCAGACTGGGTTGAAGTTCAGAGCTATGCAGGGGCCTTAGCAAGTCCTCCTTTTAGATGTATATACAATGTGAAGGTAATTTTTGTTAAATTCTATATTTTATCGCTTTTGTAGACATTTTGTTGTGGGAAGAAAAAAATAAAAGAAATTTTATGGGTGCACTTTCTGTTTTCTTTCTTGTTTGACTATTAATATAAGATGAGCAATTACTTCCATAAATCATAGTGTTAATTAAACCTATATTTGATTATGAATAAACAGACTCAATTTCTGATTCTGTAAAGTTTTATAAAGTACAACTGTTTCTGTTATGATGTAAAAATAAGAAGTAAATTTTTTTCCAATCTTTACAAAGTAAAATAATAAATACAGACAGAACTACAGTTTTAGGAGAAAATATGTAAACCCTTTGGAAATCTTGGTTTTATGCATCAACTGGACACAATTGTGTCCAATAAAAATGTGAAAACATTTTTGTTGTGATTTAAGCAGAATATATTTTTCTTCTTCATTGTGATTTAGATAAAAAAAAAAAGAACACACACACACTCACACATTTTGTGTCCAATTCATATATAAATTGAGGTACTCCTAAAGGGTTCACATTCTTTAACTTGCAACTGTATATAGTAGTACCATCAAGAAAAAAAAATCTTAACACAATAATTTGAAAGCAGTAAATCTGGTAGTAAATAGGAAAAAGTATGTTTTAAACTTTTAAAATGAATTCCTAATTCTAATACAGGTTTGTGTTGAGAGATGCTACAAATAATCTTTGAGAGTTTTATCATTTAATCATCAAGAGTTTCAGTCATTCAAGCTGAAAATTGATACAAGAAAAAAGATTCTTACAGTAAGAGTGGACACGACTAAAGCTGAAGTGTGAAGAAACAAGAATTTTTCTTCTGATTTTCATAAATATAAACTGACATCCCCATATCCTAGTATTCTGGCAATCGAATATTTTACCATGGATGTCGTTGTACTGGACTAACAATAATATAATAATTAAGTAGCAAGTAAAAAAAAAAAGGTACCAGTTTGAGTGTTTTGGAAAGTGCTTCATATTTACTCTCTATTTTAAAAGGAACACCTAAGATGAAAAATTTAAACTCTAAAGTCTAAAAAAAAATACTGTGTTCTTCATTCAGAGGGAGCTTAATCCAAAAATAAAAAAAATACTTCATCCTTGTTTCATTGTTGGCTTATTCTTCCTTCCTTGATGCTCTTCCTGCTTCACTGCTGATCTCGCTGTTGGTTGGACGAGTCCTCAAATCTGAACAACAGAAACATCAGTTAGCAATATGTCACTCCAAAAACACAGTCATTATCACAATAAAGAGAATACTGACAGGACTGGGAGGAAGTCCATGTCTCCAGCATGAATAATTTGGTTTGATTTGTTAGAGAAATCTTGGAGAGGACACAAGAAAAAGGAAAAGGAAGCAACGCACCTTTGAAAAATCAAAACAACTACGTTTGACTGTTTGTGTTTGTTTGCTGAGCTTGTTTGTTTTTGAGCACAGTTTCTCTCAGCACAGTTATCCTCTAGATGGTATCATGTCTACCCAGGGACATTAATTAATAGCTAATCAAAGCTAATGTCTCAGCAGCACATTGCCAGCACAAAGACATGATTAATACGTAATCAAAGGCCATGCAGCACAAACGCACAAAGCAAGGCCCACCCCCCTGCCTCAAACATGACTGTTGTTTTAGAAATAGACGAAGGCGCGCAGCTTAATTAGCTGGCGGCTGGTGCGCGCTGTTTTCATTTGAAGTTATTGGGGATTTCTCTCATTGCCAAGTTGGCCTCCTGAGTGACGACATGGAGGTGACATACAAATACATACGCACACGTGCATTGAGGAAAAATTTATCCTATAATCTGAATACCAGCCAACAAAGCAAAGACAGCATATATTTAATGCAAATCAAAATCACCAAAACCAGATTTTTTTACTTATTTACTGTGTATTTTATCATGAAAAAACATTTCTGACCTTTCAAGCCGAGTCTGTGGCAGCAGAGATTACAAGTATGTTTCTGCAGGAAACCATTGATGGCAGCGACTCCAAGATTATCAGGGCCAAAAAGCAATTCCCCCTTGCAACTTTTGCCAGGTAGACAAAGAAATAGTACAAATTGATACATAAATACAGAACAATAAATGTTTTAAAGATGAATGGTTGACACATCTACTGTAAAAACTGCACCTTTGATCATCTGCCATGATGACCGTTGGATCCGTCAGTTCGTCTCCTACTCCTGTCAACAAGAATAAAAAGTATGAAGGAAAAAAAAACGCATGTGGAATTAAAGTATACAAACAGGCATCCATAGAGCTATATTGGGGCCAATATTATATGAAACCCAAAAAAAAATGTAAACTGTCCAAAACATTTTGCTATTCTAAAAAAATGCAACTATTTTCTGCTTCAAATGTTCTGTTTTCAAGGTTTCAAAACTCAAAATTTTAGTTTCAAAACTTTTTTCTGTTTCAAATATTTTTTTTTCGTTTTCAGATCTGAAAATTTCAAACTTTTAAGCCCCGTTGTGGCGCATTGGGGCGGGACTAATATGAAGGACCAATCAAAATCGATTCTGAAAACTTAGACTCTGAAAACTTAGATAATTATGATCAGAAAACGGCTGTATTGTCTGTATTATCGTAGTCCAAAGTTGTCCTACGACGGTGTAAAAAGCAAAGTTTTATCACATACAAACCATGTGTCCAAAATTCTGTTCTAGCACATTCAAAGTGCCATCATATTTTACACGAAAAGTTTCTGACATCTTTCATTTTTTGTGGCCAAACACCAATATTCTTTTCAATTTGTTTTATTTGGGTTTCAAATAATATTGGCCCCAATGTAGCTCCATAGACATCATCTAACTGGCATTAATGTATCCACATGAACTTTGACCTTGAATATCCAGCACCAGCAGCTCTTCGCACGAGTACTCGTAGGTCCAGTGGGAGAACGCAAGCAGCATGTCTTCCAGTGAGGAGCAGGGTGTGATCTCTTCTCCTGTATTGTTGTTGTATTTCCTGAAGTCACCGGTCATGTTTCTCTCAATAGTCAGCCATTGCCCGTTAGAATGCCAGAGGATCAGGAATACATCTAAAAATCTGGTGCATAAATAAAAAGGAGGTGGTCACATGTGTAGGGATCTACGGACACAGTACTGTACTTTTGGAGACAGTCGACCCACACACCGTGGTGAGTGACGCATGTCTTGAGGCTTGATCTGGTTGAAAACATGCATCATCTTCTGTGCAGCTCTTTGCTGCTGGATCTCCTTTATATGACCAGAACATTAAAGTCACACGAAGAAAAGAAAAACTTTTTTGCTAGAAATGGCTACAAAGAATTTGGATAGGCTTACCCTTAAACAAAGCTGCAGAGCAGTGCTGCCAGGGAAGTACTTCTGCCAAACACGAACCACTTCTGACTTAAAAGCTTTCACCACATATATCGAACCAGGTTTCAGAACATCTTGTTCTGCCCAGGTACAAAGCATCCTGCAGCCCTGCCGGAGACCGCCATCCAGAGACCCTTCCTCACTGGAGAGGGGCTGTAGTATAGCAGACAGGCCTTTGGAAGACCAAGAGGGGGCTGAAGGAGAGTCTGCATCTGCGTCAGAGGGGGCTTCCTCCAGGGAGTAGACGCTCACCTCTTCACCTCCTGGGAAAAGTGTCGACAAGAAAGAAAGGCTTGAAATTAAATTACAAATTTTCATTTAGTTACTATAAGAATAAATAAATAAATAATGATCAGTAAAACTAAAGAAAAAGAGATTACCAAAAATGGAAATGGGTGTAAAGGGGATGGTTTGAGCCAATCTCATCAGATTGTTTCTCTCTGTGGCTGATAAAATGCAAAGAGAAGAACAGTTATTATTAAAGGTATTATAATATGTGAAATGAAATTAACTAAACTGAAAATAAAATGTTTCATTCTGCTCAGGAGGCTGTGTGACTGTCCCATATGCACATTAAAATAAAGCTTTATCAATTCACAAAGCAAAACTTATTGTTTAGATATAATCAATTACTTCTGTACCTGAATAGTGTGGGTACAAATTTTCACTGGACTGGAAAGACAGACTTTTAACTGCAAACAAAACAGAAATTAAATCAAGACATTTTTAGTTAGACTCAATCGTTGCAACGTTTTGTCCTTTAAATGTGTCTTCAGATGTACCTTCAAGTGGAATGCCACTCTGTAAACTGCAATAGGAACATCAAGTTTAATGCTTTCAGAATAAAGTATCTTTGAGTAGTGGTTACTATGAAGGATTCCAGAGAAGTCAGACTTACGAAGATCTTCGACTCACAGATTTAGCCCTGCTGTTCCAGCCGGGGTGAGTGGGACTCCACACCTCCTGTATAGACAGATGAACAAAAATCAATCTCATTTGCATCTTTTTAAATAATGATCCCAATATACAGTAAACCCATAATTGAACATGGCATTACCTGATGTGAAACCATTTGTTTCAGCATCATGTCAGGTGGATCAAAGTCTGAAAGTGAATGAAATTGGTTCAAGAAAACTGACTTTTCACATCGGCAAGTTTGAATTTAATAAACAATGATGAAAACCAGGAGGATCTTAATATTTCTGCTTTACCACTCTGTCTTGTGCCAATGATACAATGCAATGGGTGAACAAAACTGCTTATTCTCACTGAGCTGACTGAGGCTGGTTGAAGCGGACCAGCAGGTCGGCTCTCCAATAAATTTAGGACGCCTTCTCCACGATGCATCAGACGGATCGGGTTGAACGCCTTCCTATTCAAAGCATACAAAGAAAACTATTCATAAAATTCTTGTTACCTAAACAGAATCTTTTCCGGAGAAACTCCATCAATAATGACAAAACTTTGAGTTACCGTGTCAAAAGAGCTCTCTTTAATCTTAACTGTCTTCCTGTTTTGGCCCTTCGCTCTGGTGCCCGAGACCTGGATGAAGTCAGAGGATTTTGACCACTCTGCAAAAACAAAGACACGTATAATCTTCTTTGAATAAAATTATCGGACTTCTACTTCTACTCAGTGAGTGAAAGGACCAATGCAAGTTTACCTTGGCTCCTGCTGCATGATAGGCATGTGTCATCAATGAAGCCTCTTCTGCCAGTTATCTTCTCCTTGCTTATTGCTTCATTAAGAGTAAAAAACGATCCTCTTGTTGGGCTAAGAGGTGCCCCAGAGAACGTTATATTCTCCATGCTGGATGACAGAGACCTACTATAGTCATAGTACTGCTTTTTGGGCATGTTGAGCCACCGAGGAGCAATTGAAGGTCTCCTCCACTGGCTGGAGCGCTTTGACACAAAGGAAGGCAATCTATCACCCTTAGAAAGAGACAGAATTTTAAAATCACAGTTTCAGAAGCCAGAAGAAATGAAAAAATAGTCAAATGATACACACTTCTGAGTCAGTCAAGTGTTCCTTTGTATCATCTTGCTCTTCACTGTCACACTCTTCTTGCTCTTCCATGGAAGTGTCCTCCAAACTGGGATACAAATATGGGTCACATGCCCAGGATCTTTGAGGGGGTGACCCCAGAGCTCGTGGAGAAAGAGGACTCTCACAGCTGGAGGATCCACAAGACTCAGACGGAGTCTGCTGCCTCTCACCTTCGTAAATAATTTTACCATTGTTGAAAAGAGTAAAGGAGGCGTGCGACGAGGGCTTTGAGCCTCCCAACCACTTTTCAACGGGGTGGTCACGAGTTCCACACTGAGAATCCTGTAAAAAGACAGATGTCTTAGACCGGATTTCTTCAGCTACAGTAACCATTGTGTAGCTTTACAGTTTGAAGATGGACTGTAACCAAAAATGTACCTGCAAAGAAAATATTTAACCCTATTTAACAAATAGAAGTTAAACTAACTACACTGATTTGATATTAAACAGCTGGAAAAATGACAAATGATGATGTTTTAATTTGAGAAGCTACAGAGAATGAATGACAAAAAAATGATCTGCTGATGTTTTAGGACACACCAAATATGAAATAAAATTGTTGGAAACCAGACAGAATAATTTCCACGTGCACATAAGTCCTACGTACATCTGTTCCAACAAAAGGCAAGTGTAAAACACACTAAAGAGACACCAAAGTGAAATTTGCTGAACCATAGTTGCAAGCTACAAATTTGAAGGAACCTGTACTTACCTCTCTTGTTTCCTCTTCCCTCTCAGTGTCTTTGTGCTTTTCTTCCTTGCTTCCCTTGGATCCCATGTGACGCTCCAACGATGCCATTCTGCTGGCTGCTACAACAGAGCCTTTTAGCAACGATGGGGGGGTACTTTTGCATGATTTGGTAACCAATTGGTGAAAATTTGGGACATCACAGTCAGCGTTGCTCCTGTGTGGGAGAGTCCAGCTGTGAGGGAGAACGTGCTGCAAAGTGGGGTTAACCCGACACTGAGCCAAGCGAGCCTCTTCCTTTTGGAGGCTGTCAGAGGCAGAGAGGAGAGTGAGGGTGTCCACCGCCAGAGCAGAAAGGTCCTGCAGTTGACCCATCTGACAGTCTAATTCTGACAGGCTGTGCTGAATAAAGTTGACCTTGTCGGAGATCTCCAGCACCACCGCACTCATTTCTTCTGTTCTGGTGGAATCAAAAAAAAAAAAAGCATTATTAACTGATGTTAATAATTAAGATTTATTTTCTTTCTTTATAATAATTTTTCTATCTCTGCTAATAAACAAATCACGGCATGTAGAAACTCTAACAGTGAAACTAGTATCAATGTGGGATCTATGAGAACGAAAAAATGTGTGAAATGAAAAATATATAATCAAACCTTTCAGCTATGGCTCTGATCTTCTTGATTTGATTGCTTTGGAGGTCTTTGTTCTTCTCGTGGAAGTAAACCTCTACACATTTTTTTTTCAAATTCGTGAAGCTTCTTTCGATCCTCATGGCCTAGAGGAAGTTCTAAAGAAGGCAAAAAAAAAGGGATTTTTCTACTGTGAACTGTTTGGACAAGATTTAAGACAAAATGCAATGGCTAGAAGCAATACTAATTATAGGGAATTTCAAGAATAAATTGACTTTATAGATTTAAACTGGAATCATTTGCAACACTCCTCTTAATTTATGTTATGTGCATCATTGCTAATGCTTAAAAAGTAGCTGGTAGGGCAAAAATATATATATTTTATTATAACATCACCAAATCTTTATTCATTTTTTTCCACAACTTCTTTCTTCTAACAAAGTGGACAGAAACTTTATCATCAAACAACTGAATAAATAAGTAAAACCTAATAAAACCTACTTCTTTAAAAAATAAACCCTCATTTATGCAGTAATACTCACTCAGCCCTGAGCCTCTCTCTTCCGGCTCAGTGTCTCCCAAAAACTTCCAGTAGATGTATCTCAAAGCAAGAGCCATGTGACTGAGGAGGATTAGAGGCGGGGGCAGCCACGGCCTCTCCTGATAGGTCATTATGTAGCGGTAGCGGTTATACTTCCATAGCTTGTTGGATATTGAAGCCATATCAAAGTATATGTTGCTGTTGAACAAGAAAAAAAAAATACATGAACCTAAATAGTTTTGCCCATTTTTTTAAATAAATGACATCAAATTCCCATCTTGAATCAAATTATCGATGCGATGAGAACATTGACCATGATGATGTACTGGACAAACATATAGACACCCTGAAGAAACGGTGTAAGAAAGGATGCAGGGGGGCATGAATTACCACCAGCGCATTCTGTTAAAACAAAAACAGCTTTTAAAAGAGAATAACTAATATTTGGGCTCCATTTAAAGATTTAATTTAAAATGGCAGCTAAAATATGAATATCAACCAATCAGATGATTGAATCTACAAATCAGATGAATGGAATGCTTATTTAGTCAACTCATCTGTCATTTCTGTACTTTAACATCCCATCCCCTCATTTGTTTTTATTGATCTACACATTTTCACAATGTATAGTTTTTTCTTTTGTTGCTTGAAATTATTAGAGCAAAATTATATGATGTCTTACAGATAGAATTAACTTAGTACAAAGTTTTATAATTTTATAATTTAAATTAATTAAGGATATCACAATGTGTGAATCTTTTAATTTTAATTACAAAAGCTCATTTATTGAAATCGTCAGAGGTAAACATGCAAGTTTAACAAATTCAATCCACAAACAAAAGTATGATAACATAAGAAAGGATGCATTTTTTTCTGAACGACGTACGATCAATCTCGCCCGCGTAGACTTCTCCAAAGATCATCCAGTAAGGCTGGAAGACTATGTCTCGAGCAAGGCTCCACGATGGCTCTTCTTCTGGTGACAGGATGGCCTTCCTGGAGACCCCAAAGCTCAGCAGCACTATAGCCATCATCACCACGATGAAGAACATATTACTGGTCTGGAAACACAAAAATAAAGAGCTGAAGGGATGACAAATGCTCGTGATCCCAAACAGTGTTAAGGACAAAACTGTAAAAATAATAAGGTGAATCTGTGTACTTCCTGATATTCAGTGCTTTTATATACAATACTTTAAAAGAGTAACTGATTACTTTACTTTAGTTACGGGATGAAACTGTAATAAAATGACTTAACTTTTTCTCTAGTTTAAAAAGTATTTCCCTATTAATTACTTTATTTTTTTTCTACTTAAATACAAATTCTCTTAGGAATAAAGTCAGCACAAATAAGATACCCTTGTAAAATCCACATAGACACTACACAAGGACAATCTGTTTTTTACTACCACCTCATTAACTTTACCACATGAACATGAGAAAATGTACTTTGTATAGTACATTGTGTATAGACGGGTTGCTCATTGACACTACAGCAGTGGAAAACCGTTCATCTCCAGGATATAACTTGCGCTTTAATGTCTTTGCATTTCTTTTAATAAATTGGAAATAATCTGAATTTCTCCTGTTGCCAAATTCCCCTTAGAATTAGAACACATCCATATTTCTCTTCATATTCTACATTAGCAAGTGCATATGTATAAGTAACTCTTTTTTTTTTATTAATATCTCTTTTGTTTTATTTCACCAAGAGAAAATGAAAAAGCAAACTGTTTACAAAAATTAATTTGTTTTATTTAAATTTAAGTAATGAGGGTTACAATATTCTAGTAATTGTAATTTAACTACCGAAATTGAAGCTATAATTCATTATATTTCTGTTACTGACAAAAGTAATTAAATTACAGTAATTGTTTACTTTGTAATCCATTGCCCCAAAACTACTTATATTTTATAAACTGTTAACATTTTTAAATGAAGCAAGATAGTTTACAAAGACTAAATATAATGAATTACTTCAAACTTGGTAAGGTTCTAATCTACTAGGTTTACTATAAGTATCTAAAGTCAAATTTCTATAGATAAACATGTATGTTTGCATTTTTTTCATAACTTTAGAAACAAGTTCATTTTCAAAATAGTACTGAGATAGTTCTATGTTTTTAAATAAATAATATTTGAAAAATTATGTAATTTTTTTCTAATTAAAAAACACAAAAGTTGTGCGGTACAAATTTCCTAAACTCAACCTCCAAATTAGACCACTGATATGTCAAACGGTGACATCTCAACAAGCAGTGGCACACTTGTTGGAGGAATTTAAAAAAAAAAATCCCTCCAAAATATCAATGATCAAACTATTTAGACATAGTTTGGGGAAGATGGGATACCTGGAGAGAATCACTGCATGATAAAAGAAAGCATTCAAACTCCTCAGAGAAGAAAACAAGAGTGAATAACAGCAGGAGCTCAAAAGTTAAAGACGACAATCACACCACCACAACCTATGTAATCTATCAAAACAATTTTTAAGTATTTCAGTTTTGTTTATTTTGTTATCAAACACACTATTTTGTTTTCGTACCTGACATGTTTCGACGGAAACGTTCCGTCTTCATCAGAGTCGTCCGACGACTCTGATGAAGACGGAACGTTTCCGTCGAAACATGTCAGGTACGAAAACAAAATAGTGTGTCTGATAACAAATAAACAAAACTGAAATGAATAATACAGACACTATGAACTTTATCGCATTCATTTTTAAGTATGTTTTAATTTAAAACCTCGTCTTAAAATTTCCCTTTTGAGTCAGTTGGTCTGTTTTTAACTTTTTTTCTCATTTTTGTCAGGCAAGCACAGTTTGTACACACCATCTTAGTGATCATAGTGAGGTAAGGGCCAGCATGCTGATTGACAGCCAGTAGATCCAGCACCCTGATGAACCAGAAGATGATGTCCAGGCAGTAAGCGATGCGCCCCGCTGTTCTGTAGGGATCAGCGTGCCAGCGCAATATAAGCCCAACCAGGAAAAGAAGAATGGCGACAAAATCGGATATGTTCCAGTACTCTGAGAACCAAATCTTCAGCTTCTGCCTCAACTTCCTCGGCTCAGACATCAAAACCTAAATGACAAGAGACATGGAAACCATGCAGCATGTTACTCTTTCATCTTTACATATTGCTAAATAAATATCGTACTTCATAAAAACTGAACAGTTTCTGTATTTTTTTTTTATACCACGAGTAACTTGAGTAAAATACAATCAAAACAAGGGAACGTATCCCCCTACTGGATCACTTACCTCTCTTGTTTTCTCCACGGCAGTAGACACAATGTAGAAAATGACCAGCCACTCTTGAATACTGGGTCGAGCTTCCATTTTCACCAAGACGACAAAGGAGAATAACATCAAAAAACACAAGTACGACATCTAAAAATAAATAGGAAAATAGAATCAGAAAAAGCCACTCTGAATACAACACAATCTTAAAGACAAGAATCAACTGTGAAAAATTATTTTTTTCCCTTTAACTACAGGAGATGAATACCACCTACTGTGTGAAACCAAAACTTGACAACAGGAGCTGTGTAGAAATCATAGATCCTTGTGATCCAGGGGAGCCACTGCACCTTTACATTGGAAACAGATCTTGATACAGGACAGAGACATTTCTCATAAAAAGGAAGGCCCTGCTCTGCATCATGATGACTCTAAGAGAGGGGAGAATAGTTTGAATGTTAAAATAAAAAGCAGTGCAAGAACTGTTTACAGTAGAGAACAGAGCAAGATACAGTAAGATCACCAGTGGCACTTTACCAGGTCAGCAGTAGCCTGAGGAGCTGGAGTTGACTTGACAGAGTCAAGCCCGAACAGCATTGCCTCGTGGGTCTGTGGTACGTGACACATTTCAGCTTTGCTTTTAAACTCCAGCATCAAGATAGCAGGGGGCAGAAGAAGACTCAAGATTATCTGCATCAAACACAGACAAAGGTTGTCGTTCAGGTCTGCAAAACTAGAATCATTGAAACTTCCTTGGATTAGATCTTATTTTAAAGAACCACTCCAATGAAAATTGTGTTTTTAACATGTTCTTGTGGCATTTTTCTAATGATGGAAGACATTTGTAGAGAAAATTAAGCATAAAATTGCTTTTTTGAGTATATCTTATTCCAAATCGTTGTGAAACAAGAGCAGACCAAAAATGTAGTTTAAGAGAGATTGTATTTGTTTCATCAAAAATACACTGGACAGGCCATAAGCTCCCCCCTCTGCTCTATTCTGATGCATCCTCTTGCAGACAAATAGATCCATGAACGTCTTTGTATTCTTCATTTGAGCTGGAATCAGGCTCAAAACTGTACAAAACTCCAAAATTGCTAACAATTTTTGTTGCAGGAGTTGTCTGCTAGTGGGAGAGTGTGTAAACAGAGAGCTCTCAGTAACTGGTTACGGTGGGGAAGGGGGTCCCAAAAACTCAGAGGTGAATTTCTCATGAACTACTGCTGCTCTGCAAAAACTATGTCGTAGAAAACGACACAGGTTTTTGATTTGGGTGTAGTCATAATGAAAAGTAGGGGTGTTAAATTAATTATTAATCGCAGTTAAATAATTACAAACAAATTAGCGTGTCTTTTTCTTTTTTGCGTTTATCTTATTTTGAATCTATAACTGTTGGTGTGTTCTCAAATATTTTTAAAAATGGTTTAAAGGTTTACCTGCATGAGGGTTTTATTTGAACTCGGCTGAAAACGCCTCTTATATTGTTCCCAGCCCGTGTCTTGGTAAATCTGTGTACCGCTCTTTAAATGGCACACGCAGCGCCAATGTGCGACTTTTTAGTTTCTATCAGAACAACAAACGAGCCCAGAATACCACCGCTACATGTAAGGGATAACACCTGACGAGGTGTTCGTTATCATAAATTAATAGGGTACATGGAGGGCTGATTATATCGGACAATAACTGTGAAATGAGGCTTGACATGAAAGATGGGATTAAGAAGTTGTTTGTGGTCAATATTTTTTGGATTTTTCAGAAAAGTGTTCTTACTGTTCTAATATTTTAAATAAGAGCAATGTGGACCTGATTTTTTACTCTAGTATTTTGTTTTGTTTTTTTCTATATTGTTTGATATTGGGAAAAAAAAAACCTTGTTGGTGCAAAAGTAAGGGTTGGTAGCCTGTTATTATAGTAAAATTTCATAGAATTAGTTTTTAGTTGTAATTTGATGTTTTACTGCATCAAAATGTCACAACTTTAAATAAAAATATCTCAAAATTAGACTGTTTTCAGCAATTATTAGGTTTTAACATATTGCGATTAAAATAGATTAATTAATCACACAAAAATTAATCGCGTGACAGCTCTAATTAAAAGACCACTGGGAACGCTTTGAAAATAGCTCAAAAGATGATTGGAGTGGGACGCAATTTTTTTAACTTGAATCAAACCAGAAGATACTTTTTTGTGGGAGATGCACAGGAATGTGACACTTATAATATTTCTAACTGCATGGATGGATGTGTCATCTTGTTATTAGTGATGCAAAGATGAAAAGTGTTTAAATTATTATTGAAGAAAACCCCCCTTGCAATAAAATGTTGCATTTTTTGGAGCCTTTCACTGAAAATGAAGCTGAAGTGACATTCACCTTGATGAAGGAGTTCTTTCTCATGTTGAGGGGACCCATCCAGAGATCAGTGAGAAGGGTCTGAGTGCACGAGTGCGAGACAAACGGTCTGTGACACGAGGAGACCGCCAACTGCAGACACGTGAAGTGGCTCCATGCTTCCATCTCTGAGGTCAACAGTTTCATGGCCATTTGCCCGTTCTGACGAAATGCACAATCCAACACGTCCACCGCCAGCTTACCGAACTCACTGAAACACAAGAAATTATTAAACACGGAAATTATAATCTCAATAGAATTATATTGGTCTGCTCAAGTGTTAATAGAGAATATTTTTGCTTTTTTAGGAAATTAATACAAAACATCCAAACATCTCTAGTTTTCTTAAATCCATCACTTTTTGGGGTTAATATCTCAACATATACATTGAAAAAGGCTCAATTCCAAACAAGTCTACCTCAAATATGCGAACAATAACTTACAGTGAGTCTGCCTTGAATTTTTCAGCAATGTTGTCATACATGCTGCTCAGCTGTGCTTCAACGGCCATGGAGCGGTAAAGCTTGCACCCCACGATGGCTCGTGTCAGCGTTTCTTCCCCGTGTTGCCACAGGAATAGTGCCATCTGCTGCCGCTGCTGAAGCACCGCCCAGACAAAGAGGTCGTTGAAATTAAAAGGGACCTGCAGTGAAGCGTCACCGAGGCCTGAACTCAACCTCGTGTTTACAGTCTTCCCAGGGGCCGCATCTTGCTCCTAGACACAAGAATATGGCAATAGGGAGACAGAAACAGAAAAATAAATACTAGAACCAGTATGTTTTCCAACAGGCTGAGTCAAAGAAAAACACACTTTTAATAGTGAGCTTTGAGTTTTAACTACTCAAGCAGATTTATTTTGCAATTATCTAGATTTTGAAATAAAAAGACTCAACCTTGCGTTTGTAGGGCTGAGCAGTTCTAAAGAAATGCAAGTCCTGACGAGGTCCACTCCTCCGGGAGTTTGATTTCAGTCCAAACCTTTGTTTAGAAAAGGAACCAGAACTGTCCCATCTTCTGTCCTACAAGCCAGGGCAGAGCGTAGTATGAGCAACTATGGGCTGAATTCAAGTTTTTTTTTTTTTTCTTTTTTACAGTATGTTTAAAAATATTAATATCTATACTTACGGTTTCCTGCATGCGGCTGTACGCAGCTCTGAAGTGTTTTCGAGTGTAGGTGCTGCGGTACGCTCCTCCAATCAGGTATTCTATCACCAGGCCAACATCAATAAGAGAAAGACGGTAACCAGCTGGAAGAGATGTCTACCCAATCAAACACACACAGAAACATAGTAAATATGAAAGCAAGGACTACATATATATGAATATACATGAAAATATTTTGTTAAAAACAACAGACCTGCTTTGCATCTTCAACAAGGTGTTGCAGGAAGCGCTGAGTCTGCCCCAGTGGCTGAAAAATAATGTTTCTATTTTTGAAAAACTAATATAAAGAACAAACTGGAGATGTAGTTCCTCTTCTATTACTCTTTTTTAAATTACTGACAGTAGCAGCTTTCCAAATATTCATGCTTCCAGAAGACACACAATACTTGAAAGTTCTAAATAGACTACAGACCATAACACAGAGAGGATGGATGCAATATAGAGGAGTGCCTATGTGATTTGTGATTTCAAAAGACAAACAACATTTTTTAAAGTAATTTATGTTGACTGTGATATGAGCCGTAATTTCAAAACTACAAGCTTAGAGAGAAACCAGCTAAATATGCATTTCTTCTTAATGTAAAAAATAAGTGTGATCTTCATACTCTGATCTATTCATACTAAATTAAGGTTTGAATAATGTTTTTTTATTAAAAGTAACATTTTTTTTTATTCTCAATAAAAAATAAAAACCAAAACAGCACAAATAAGCCCAAAACCACAAGGTAACTACCGTGTTGTAAAGCTCTTCCAGGCGCTCCACAGTGAGGAAGTGGCTCATGGTCATGCCGTTGTCTATCAGCATTTTGACAAAACTCACACGGTCCAACACCAGAGCATCGAGCATGGCTTTTTCCAAGGAACCAACCTGCAAATACAGTCACAGAAACAAAAAAATAAAGTCTAAAGAAGTGGGATGTTTTTTTCTTTGAGAGACGTTGCTGTATTTTCAGTAAAAAGATGACCACAGAGTAGTGCTAATGAGCATCTTACGAAAGGCCTGTTGAGGGGAAACAAATCCGACTAAAGTGAGCCAAGCCTCAGCTTGTTTTTACCTCAGTCACACTTACCGGCCAGTGCTGTCCATACACCAGGATCTCTTTCTGTGCAATGTCAGCTTGGTCCCATGCTAAAGCCATATTTAGCTGCTCTGCTGGACTGACCTTTGTGCCTACATTTTTATTCAATGAAAAAATGCACATTAATACTTTCTTCTGTACAGAAAAGTCTTCATAACCAAAGAAAACTACAGAGAATGTACCCTTGAGTGTAGTACTTAAAATGGCTGCATCTGGTGCCGTTTGATCGTCTGATTCGGAGTCAAAAATAGCGATCTGTTGAACATAAAAGTGTTTTCTGAGCAGCCTGCATGTTTAAACACTGTGTATTACGTTTGTGGCTAAAGTGTTTTTACTCACAGACTCTCTGTGGTCCATGCACTCCTGGAGAACAGAGTAAAGACGGACCGCCTCAGTTCTCTCCACTCCAAATTCATCACCAATTCTGGTGAGGAAGTCCTCTATAATGTCGGCATCCAACTGCCTAAATGAGAGGTACAAGCCCAGGAATATTATTTGGGGGTTTATTCCCAGCGTTATTACCATGAGTGAATTAATACTTTTTAAAAAATATGTTTATATGTGTGTAATATTAAAAAAGAACAACAAGGATAGGCTATACCTTTTTTCTGGTTTATCGCTTAAATTAGCAGTTTAATAAAAGTATGTGTGTGTTGGGTGACAAGGGAAAAAAATTGTATATCACGATATAAATCATTTTACATCACAATAATGATATATATCACAATATACGACAATAAAGTATATTTTCAGTTTTTCTCTGAAAAAAAATGCCACAGCTTACTTTTCTGACCATGTTAAGTTACAGACAACTGAATAGTAACAATTGAGAAACAAACATTTAGAGCAACAAAATAGATCAAATGAGACAGCAGCCTTCACATTTGTTACAAAAATCAAATGCATTTAAGTTGAATTGGTAAAAAAAAAAAAAAAAAATACTTATGAATAACGTTTTTTAGATTCCATTACAGTTAAAGGTTTCTGAGTGTAAAAGCACTTTTTTTCACAAAAGTTCAGCAATAATAATAATAATAATAATAAGATGTAAACTTTCTGAAATCTGTAACTTTTTAGTGGGAGGTTTTCTCCTTAGGCATGCCTTATGCGATCGATTGCCTGGCCTTAACTTGCCTCCACTCTTCCACAGTAGGGATGTGGATCGTTATTTAGGCTGCAATCCAATTTAAGATCAAGCTCAACAACTCACAAATCAAACCCAGATTATTTCTCTTTAGTTTGTCTGTCTATGTGTGTGTCTTTTTACTGGATGTATGAAAATTTAAATTATTTGTATTAAATCACCATCATTTCTACTTTTATTTCGAACAGAAGATCAGAATGATTAAAAATGATCAAATCAAATATTCAATAGAAAAAAATGGTGTTTGTAACTTCAAACAAGATTTTTTGTATTTATTTTTGATCAATCTTCTGGTTAAGTTCAGCAGTAACATGATCAACATGAAAAGCATACACATAAGTGTTGTTTTGGATCATTTAACAACAAATCCTGAAACTATCTACAGTTTTTCAATCCTAAAGTTCTGCAGCACTTTACTTTCTAAGCATTACATTTTGATGCAAATCTGGTATAAAAAGTTGCTTTTCTCAGCGACAGAATCAGCGGATTCACGTTGATTAAATCCACCTTTCAGTTGTGCAGAGGTGTACATCTGTGGGAGGCTGCGTTTCTTCGCTTCAGAATCCACTGGAGTTACAATAATTGTGTCAACTGTTGACTTATGGCAGTAAGCGGAAATGTATTCTCACTTTTTGAACAGAAAAAAACACTGGCTAGTCTTACTTTGAAAACAGGAAGCTACACTGACTCTTGATTTCAAAGATTTGTTTCATCCTGCTCATTCGGCTTAGTTTAAAATCAAACATTATTCTGTATTTCAGAACAATAAATATTTTACTATACTATATTTTACCACACCCTGCTATATTCATAAGGATTGCATATTGCCATCACGATAGACACTTTTCCATTGCCCAAATGATATGAATCGTCATATCGCCCAGTACTAAAGAATCTAATAAATTATATTCTCCAGTTCATATAGTTTGTATAGAAGTTTTGTACTGGAAGATTAAACCTGCAAGAATAAACAAAAGTTGTGAAAATCAACAGCAAAAAAAAAAAAAGGTTGATATTGAATTTCCTATGCATGAATATTTGTGGTGTGAGCAAAATTTTTGATTTTATTTGTATAATTTCTCCAACATTCTAAAGAATAACGAAACAATGAGCAGGTTCAGGTCTATCTTGGACACGTTTAAACGTTTTGGTGTAGCATTAGAATATAACACAACTTCTTTCATTACTGAAAAAAAAGTTGACAGAGGCAAGAAGGAAAAAAACTATCACCTATCAAATCAGAGATCTGTTTTGGTTTTAACATGGGAATAACAATGTGTGGCTTCTCATCCCTCTGAAGAGATGTGTGAGTTTATATGTTAAACTATTACGGGCTGAGCAGTGTCATATTTAACTTTAGTAGAATTTTCTATTAAACAGATCTCCTTCTGGATCAACAAAAACTGTTCTTATCCCAACAATAGATATCCAGACATTCAGACGACGTTTATCAAAATACCTGTCGTTAGCAGTCTGCTTGTGCAAGAAAGAGAGCAGGTCTGCAGCTCTTCCAGATCCTTCAAACACAAACACCGGCACAGGGGGGCTACTGCTCACATAATCCAGCACAGTGAAAACAACGGAGGGACCTCCCTCCACCACAACACACACCATAGGCACTCTTTGGTTCAATCCTGCAAACAAGACAAGAGGTGGTGGGTGGGGAGGATTTGCTCTCCGTCTTTTCTGAACGTTCTGTGCCGGCACTAAGACTCACGAGGATGTATTTTCTGCTGCTGGATTTGTTTCTCCAGTTTCCTCCGAAGGCCCTGCTGGCAGCCATATTTTCCAAGCGTTCCATCATCCACCAACAGAAAATGGGAATGGAAACCGTTGAGGCAGACTCTCTTGCTCAGGGGGTTTCCCAGTGGCTGGTAGGGCTTGAACACCTGAGGAAATTACGGCATATGGTAAGGCAACCTCCACCAAACAACATCAATATCAGGCCTTGCAAACCAACAACAAAAAGTTTTTGTACAGACATCTCTGCCTATTAGGTCCATGTTGTTGTCAATCACTCCCCATGGTGTGATACCAATTGTGTTCCTCTTTCTCAGGTCGTGGCCTCCAAACACTTTTACTGCCTCCCCTACATACTTTGACACACCTGGAGAGAATATAAGGAGCTGTTGAACACTTTAAGTACATAATTTTAAAGATCAGACACTAAAAACATTCAAATTCTTGTATGGATCCAACAGATTTATAAGAAAATACCATGCTTAAATATGAGCAGAACTCAAACTTGGACTATAACAGGTTAACAGTGCTCAGGCATTTTTAATAGTTATTCTTAGATTTAAAAGAATCTCAAACCTTTTCCTTACTTACCCGCATTAATCCCATCGGTGAGTATCCACCCCCCTGTGTTAAGGGCAGCAGTGATCAGCCCCTTGCTAAAAGCTTGCATAACTTTTGGGGGCAAAACAAAGTTTTCTGTGCCTCCCTGGACCGTCAGCAGCAGTTTGGGTCTCTCCATCTGCCATTCCCTCAGCATGAGCTGCAGTAAAGCCTCAGGCTTGGAGTCCACGGCCACACGAACATACTGAAAATACATGGAAGTACTCTTTGAGCTTTTCTCACCGACTGTTTTGTCATAACTGTGGATTGCATCTCTGCTTTTATACAACTCAATTAAGTCTCTTTATACCACAACAAACCGAAGTTTATACAACCGCCAAAAGTTAAACTTCTTTCTAAATTTAGAAAAAAAAACACTTGAATTTGGGTTGTAGCTTTGTTAAAAACACTGAACTTGTGTTTCTAAAATTAAGGTGGGAGCAGAACAAACATTTTAACATTTTTCTTTAACGAAACAACATTAAGATTACAGACCTTTGCCCGACACACTCGTGCCGCTGTGTCTTCAAAATCTATAGTCCCATAAGCATTGGTGGGACTAGCTCTCGTATGGACCTCTGTGGACCAGTCCTCTTCCATGTCTGGTCCAGAAGCAGCATGGAAAGATAATGGAGGAACAGACTCCTGCCAGGAATGTTCCCCCACGAGACGACCACAACAACACCTCATCAAGACACAGAATTTGTGTTAAGCCGACTTGGAAAAACAAATCACAGGTTTTATGATGTGAATCAAGCAGAAGTAGAAGAGGTGACTTTATCTAAATACTCAGGGAATCTCACAGTGACAGCACCTCTATGTGTTTTTCACAAATTTAAAATGTTTTCCTTGTATTTTGATTATGTCTTTCTTGATTTCTCATCTTAGCTTTTTTAATTAACTTTCAGTAGTTGCTGAACTCGTTGAAGATTTGTCAAACCCCCATCCATTTTTATTTCAAAATTTATTGAGAAGAAAAGGTTTTTAGCTTTGAAAAATGTTTGGTTTAAAGCAAATATAAAAGTTATGACCTTGAAACATTGTATTTCATTGGAGCTTTGCCCGGTTTTTGAGACATTTTTCACATCGTTCGTGACTTTGTCTTAACTTTGTTTTTTGTTGTATACTTTTTAGTTCATTCAAACATGTTTATTTATATGTTACAGTCACATCTATATTAACACAATTGGGTATACCATGTCCCCATCCATGTTTGAAAGGTGATTTTCCAAGCATTGCTTATTAAAGCCTGCCCCTTAATGCTTTATAAATTGACCATTACATTACTGAGAACTTTTTACAATAATCACAAGTTAAGGTTCATTACAATATTCTTTATCAAGAGAATTTACAATATAAATAGAATAATATAGGATCTAGGATTGGCACCACGGAGAAAAAAAGGGGGCATGGAAAAATTTGACTTTGATCTCAGAATTCTGACTTTAATCTTAGAATTCTGAAATTAAATTCAGAATTCTGAGTTGAAAGATAGAATTTTCCATGCACCTTTTTTCCTTCATGACTCTAATCCTCTTCTGTAGTATTAAAACTTAAAACTGGTTGATATCAATATTTATGATTTTTGTTATTTTAAAAAATGACATTTATAAATCAAAATTGAAGGTTGTTTTGGACAAGTTAAGGGTCATTGTGGAATATATTTAATTATATCTGTAAAAAATAAAAGCAATAGAAGCTGGAGTTTTACTAACATATGGATTTTATGAACGGTCACAAAAAAGGTTTTGAAGATAAATCATTAAAGGAATTGTCAAGTAGTAAAAAGCACTCAAAAGGCCCTGAAATGCTAAAGATATAATCGGGCACAAATACAACTTTTCTAGACTAATAAAAAAATATTTAAAAAAAATGATTACATATTTTTATTTCAGCAGAAATCATGGCAAAACTAAAAAGTTTGAAAACATTTTTGCTACATTCAGCATTTTTTCCTACTTGAAGGAAACTAACCACTGTTACAAAGTAATTTCTGTATGAAAATAATGTGAGATAACATGGATCACATGGAGCAGAGCCTCATGATAAACGCCAAAGAGGCATTCAACTGGACAAATGAAAGCGCCACAACTCCTCCTTTCTTCCTGTTGCCCACCCTTCCTCTCACCCTCCCTGTTTGTCCTTGAGTTTGCTTTCATGAACTTCATAGTGTTTTAATGACACAATTCCAGCCATCACATATTATTTCTGATTCTGTTGTTATTTTTTTCTGTCACCCCACAGTAAAGCTTCAAAAATGTGAGTGAATCTGTAAGTAATAAATCATCCAAGAAAAGTTAACATAAAAAAAGTGGACAGGAAGGAAAAGCCCTGCATCATATACACAGTAATAAAGAGAAAGAATTCGCAGAAATGTGACTCCTATGAAAGTGTGTCAGAGTGTAATAGCTATAATAAAATGCATACATAAAAACAAGACGGTATATAATACCTGATCAAGTTTTGGCATATTTGACATACAGGAGCACATCTGTGAGAAAGAGAAAATAAAATTAAAGAAGTCAGCTTTGTTCCTGGAAATAGCGGCTGACTTCTAAACAGCCTGTTCTCTGAAAAACAAGTGGTTTCTGTTCTTGCAACTGCTAGTAATTTTGTGCTGCCTTCAAAACAAATTTAATTTCTAAGAATTAAAAAAAAAAACCTCTTTTCATATTTTCCCCAATATAAATGGGTTTACCTGTGTTGGTCCCATGAAGAAGGGATGAACCTCACACACTCTCTCTTGCAGAGGGTATCCTCAATCCAAGACTTCCGTGACTGAGGGAGAAAAAAAATGCATTTTTGGTTTAAATATGAGCTGCATCTTTTGCGCAAATTTTATCCTCACAAAAATAGAAATAAATAAAAACGCTATTGTTAAAAAGAATAAAAGAAAAAGTGACCTTTGCAGTGAAACTCATATTGGTGCCAATAATAAAGCCTGAATCCTGAGGGAGTCAAATGTCATTCCTTCCCTACTCAGAAACCTAGCAGCAGCCTCACGTGCAACAAAATGCAGATGGGACGTGAGCTTTAACAGCCACCCCTTATTTAGCTTTAGATATTTTTTTTCCTCATGCCTTCCCTGTTTTTGTTAAGTCTTTGCTCAATTTCTCAGCCAAGTTTAACAATAGCCTCACAGAGGAAAGCACTGTTGGTAGGAAGCACACAAACATCCCCTTCCTGAGATTAGCTCATATAATTGGAAAGTTGGTGTACTCCCACTCACAGCCAGCCTGTGTAAATACTAAACAAAGTTCTGCTCATTTTGATCACAGGGGGTTCTAAATAGGAACAGAATTCTTTAAAAAAAAAAAAAAAGGTTTTTGTTTAAATATGAACCGTGAAAAACTGATGCAGCTTTACCACACCACTGTCACATTATAGAAAAAAAATAATAATAACAAAAGCACTACTGTAAGGTAAAAAAAAAAAAAAACAACCAAAAAAACTTTAACCTTGATCTTTGGAGAGTAATTGTGGCACGTTTAAAATTATTTATTCACAACCATATTGTTCTACAAATACAGAATATTAAAAGAAAATCTTAAACTGTGTCATCACTTTAGTTTAATGTTGAAAAAAAGTGACATTGCATTTTCATAATCACTCAACATTAAAGGCTAAAAAGAGCAAATACTTTCACATTTCAGTTTTTGTAAATTGAAATAAAATCTTAAATAAGTAAAAAGTATAGTTACATCAAAATTTTAAAAAGCATCCCTATGAAATGTATTAGAAAAATCAGACGTCTTTAAAAATGTCAAAATATTTATTCAAACACATTATGTGCGTAGTGAGATTATTTTCTGAGTTAACTTTATTCTATATTGGTACTACTTTGATACAGTATAAAATAAAATATTTAGTTTTTAAAATGATCAGAGATCTACATTACTTTGCCAAGTCTAAAGTTTATCAAGGAGGCAAAATTATTGCTAACAATTAGCTATTAGCTAACAGTAAATTATTAAATAAAACGTCTTAACTCGGTCTTAAATAGCAAAAACTGTGAAAAGTACTTTAAAATGAAAAATTATAAATGACATAAAGTACCACTATTTTTTTCTTGACTTACCATGTTTGTATCATTCAGCTACAGCATGTAGGACTGTTGAGGTCTACCGTCGACCCTCATTCAAGCCCCATCATTCCTCCGGCAGGCCGCTCCTTTATCAGCCACAGGTCCAAAGGGCGCCGGGGCCTTTCCAAGAAGCCTGGAGGACTACATGACCTCCTTCTGGAAACCTGTTTATACCTCCGTAGCGGTCAACGACATTCTGTCCTCATTACCTTATTTAATGGCGCAGAAAACCACTGAACACATTAAATTAATTGAAACTCTTGATGAACAGGAATCTGGTCATCTTGCAGTTTGCTTGTGATGAAGCTCTCAATCAAGACAGCATAAAAATTATAAAAGCACTTGAAAATATTTTATTGTTTTTGAAAACAACTGAAAATGTGGTGGCCATGAATTAAACCATTCAAAAACAGCTCAATACAAAGACTTTTGTAAACAAAACTGATGCAGCATTTGGATAACAACTCTAGCAGATTGACTACAAAGCGTCATAAACCTTTGAGAGGGAAAAAAAACCTTACATCACTGAAGTTGTTTTAAACATCAATTGTCTTTGTTGTTTAGACTCAAACTGTAAAAACTCGTCAAAAGCTGTCGAATCTGCTGATAAATGCCTTACACATCTTGTTAGACAAGAACTTGTCATTTGGAGCAACCTTATTTAGGTCTGACCTAATCTTCATTATGTCCATCCAATTATGGAAACAGGTTAAAACAAATATTTGGAATGTTTAACTTTTTATCTTCAGCTCTCCATGGCATCTGAGGACGAGTCTCTGCTTTTTGACTGTTCCTTTGTCTGGGAATCTGCCCTAGGGTCATCCTCCAGCAGGGAAAGGTCAAGTTCAGGTAAGGGGACTCTCCAGAACTGGAAGGAGTTGTATGTGCAGTCTTCACTCTGCGTTATGTCAACTGTCTGAAATAAAACAGAATGATCAAAGTAAATACTAGAATACAAATTATTGATTTGCAACTACAGAAAAACAACAGTGTAAGGTAAATGAAGGCGGAAGTTCTGACAGCTTAGTAGGAAAACAGGACAGATTCAATGAGCAAATAGTGACACCTAGCGGTTGATTACTATCACTACACTATAGTTTTCTTAGACCAGTGAAACAGGCTCGTGGAACGAGAACCTTAAATATTAAACACGGTTTAAAAAAAAAAAAAATCATACTTTATTCTTATCTTGAGTAGCCGCTGCTTCCAAGCCAAGGCAATCTTTCCGAGGTCGTTTCTTGTTTGTGAAAGCACTGGCGCTGCCAGAGTCCTGGAAACTTCCAGAGACGGATTCCGTCAAAACATTAGCCACGTGCTTCCTCGGGTGGCAGACAGCAGTCCTGAGACAAAAACCCGTTTCTTTTCCTCCTGTTATCTCTTGTTCTTCAAAACAGTGCGGCCTCTTTCTGCAACGGTTCCCCAACAATGCCAGAAGGGATGGCACACCCCCGACTGAAGCCATGCTGTCCACCTGTACATCAACACTGTGAAATAAAGGACGGTGTTTTTTGGGGGAGAGCTCGTGCAGCGTGCTATCTGCGTGTCTCTTCGCCATAACTATTGGATTTAAAAGAATTTATGCAGCCAGTGATGCAGAGAGCTTAAACCTAAACGACGTCACTTTCCTACGGTTGCTAATCTGGGTTATGAAGAAGGAAAAAAAAAAAAAAAACAACCCGGAAGTGACATCTACACAGACAAAAAACAACCAATCTAATATGAGTTCTGCATTTAAGGCCCTCCCACAGTATTTTTTACTTCCGGTAGCGGCACGTTGAAGATACAAACGCAAATAAAGAACATGTTTTAATCTATTTTAGTCGAAATAGAACAATATTCTTTGCAATGCTGAAAAATGTCTAACCCCTTCAAACACCATTAAAAACCACCAGGTCAAATGGATTTTTTAAAATTAACTTGTATATATATATATATATATATATATATATATATATACACACACACACACATATATGCGCGCATGCCCCCTGTTCAAAATGATAATGAAACATGTTTTATCTTTTTCATTACTCTGTCTTTCATTATTCTATTATTACTCATTATTCTGTCAGTGAATTTCAAGAAAAATAAAATAGTTGACAGAAGTGATCAACTTCTTAAATACAAAGTAATAATTTTGTAAAGGAAAGGCACAACCAAATAATTAAAAAAATAGGCATTCAAAAACATTTAATACATTTCAAAGATAGAGTGACCACTTTTCTAGCAGAGATGGCACAGTTTTACAAAACATCATTGTGCTTTGTACATTTTAAGCCATACTTTGGTGATTGGACTGTTTGTCAAAATCATTGTCCATGGAGGAGAAAATACTTTACAGCAACAACTTTAAAGATACAACTGACATAAAAAAGAAATCTGTATCCACAGATTTTTTTTTGCTTAAAAAATTTATTTTTTACTTCATCAGTAAAAAAATCAGAATCAAAGTTCTTCATTTTCCTCTTCCGTCATGTAAATCGGTCAGCGTCTTCTTGCCGAGGTGACTTAGCAGCTGGTGGTGAGCTTGGCTGCTGATCGTCTGTTTGATTTTTGAAGTGCAAACTCAATGGCTTTCGTGCAACAAAGAAGACACAGTCATATACATATCTGAGCATAGAACGGTCATTCTCTGTGTAAGTGGTCTGCATGGATTCCTTCTCCACCTGAAGGTGAAAAGGAGACACTGTGATACTGGAATCCCTGGTTTGTAAAATAAAATGCCTACGTGTTGATGAAAAAAATAGCTTACCTCAATAACAAATCCCACCTTTACCATTGCTGCCCTTATGTCTTCATAGCAAAGTTCAATTGAGAGTTCATTGGCCATGTTTTCAAAGTGATACAGCAGAGGTCCTATAAAGCATTAATATTACGGTAAAAATTAAACATGCAAATTAAACTATCCTAAATAACTATTTCAGAATAGAACTGCATTACTTCTAACCAGTTAAAAACAAAAACAAAAAATATTTGTTATAGTTCATTTACAGTTAGGGGACTTTACAATTTAGATCTTCAGAAAACATTAAAAAAAGAAATATTTTTAAAACCTTACCCATTATGTCTTATTTCTCTAAAGTGACATTTCCACCACAAGGTAAAAACTAAAATAAGCTCCATTGCAATCTTAATTATATATTTTAAATCTTAAAAATGTATAAAATAACAATAAACAATTCTTAATTTAATACTTTGTTAACTCTTGCCTTACTAAACCCCAACATATATTTGAGCAATAAGTCCCAAAGCTCTGCAAAGAGAATCTGCTGTCAGAGTTGAGGTCCTGGTCAAGAAAGTGGTAGAGTTATTTAAAATTTAACATCAAATAATACCATTTATAAATGGGTTTTATATATATATCCAGGAACTTTATTTTTTAAAACCACAACCCACTACCATACATTATGCAAAATACATTCTTAGCCTTTCTATAATGAACAAAAACCTTTACACTACACACAAAGTGAGGCTTTACTTGTTCAGTACTACATCTGACTAGCACATTATAACAATAATAGTTCAATATTGTTATCACATAGCCCAAGATATTTTATTGATACCAAATGCATTTTGCCTGCAAACGGAATCTGCTCGTGAAAAAATTCTGACTCACCCAGGTTGATCCAAGCTCCTCCGGGTTTAAGAATTTTCCAAATCTTTTCCAAATACTCCAAAACATTATGAGCTGTGTCAATAAAAAAGCAGGTTGCCACACAGTCCCAGGACTCTAACAAAAACAAGTATTTAAAAAAAAAAAAAAAAAACAATCACAAATGGTTCAGTGTTCAATTCAGCCAATACGATTTAAATAACAAAAAAAAAAAAAAAAAAAAACAATTGCAATATATCAGAATAGAAAACCAACGACTGATACTTGACTCCTGTCCATACCTGGTTCAGTGTAAACCTCCACAAAGTCTCCCGCTACCATGGAGAAATCAGAGTCTTGCGGCAATCTCTGAGGATTCACGTCAGGAAAAGTGATCGGCCGCACCTGGTCAGAGAGCTTCTTGTTGTTGCTAAACTGATGGATCCATGGGTATAAAGTAAAAGCATTTATCTTTTCACACCTGAAGAGTAAGATAAAGTGAATGGCTATTATAAATGAAAATGTAATCCAAAAGGATAGACTTACATTGCCAAATAATGGAAAAGTTTTAAAATACAAAGTATTTATGGATAGCCACAGACCAAAACTTAAAAAATAGAGTGTGCTCAATTTTTTTACAATATATATTTTTTAAGTTATTTACCTGTTGAGAACAAAATTGGATGAAAAAAGCATGAAGAAACTCCATTCATTGCCTTGACAGGTGTAACCTAGCTGAGCTATCTCCCAGGCTAGACGACCAAGCCCTGCTCCAGGAACCAACACGCTCACCTTGGACACATCACTGACATAATAAAATGCACATATCACATAGAAAATCCCAGAGTAAGCCAACAGAAGAACAACACGATGACCTGAGACAAAACTACAAGAAAAACCAATGTGGACACACGCAATACATACATTATGCCATCATGATTTCTGTTGGCATGCATGACGATTATGAAGCAAGGGTGGTTCTTACTATTGATCACATGGGAAGAGTCTTTGGACCTCTTGAATGATGGGTTGATAGCAGGAGTCCCTTTCAGCTTGGCCCACCTCACTCCAATCCCTGACAAACTGCTTTATAGTCGACTTCAGTTTGTCCATGTCAAACGTAGAGGATGGACGCACTTTGCCAGGATCATCCTCCTAAAGTGATTTTAAAAAGGTATATTTACTGTAATACATTCTAGCCATTTAGAAAGCACTATAAAAAATGAGTGTAAATGTAAAAAAAAATAAACAGAGTCTTACCCTTAAACTGTAATACTCCACATTTTCAAACATATGGAGGCTGTTCTGAATGATAGCCTGCAGAACCTTCTGGTTGTGTTCGGCACACTGGCCGATGCGGGCCAGGTTTGACAAAACACCCGGAACCAAAGACTGATGGTGAAGCGAAAGGCTCTTGAATTGACGCTCAGCTCGGGTAATCTGCTCCTGAACATGGGCCCTGCGGGGGGAAAAAACCTCATCATGCCAAACAGGTTCTATGATTAACTCCGTTTAGTTTCCTTTAGTTAGACAGATGGATGAGAGTAAATGTGTAAGAGAAGCTAATCATTTTTAAATACTTATTTTCTTTGATATAAAGTAGCATTTTACATGAAAAGCAGAAAGAAGGTATGTTTTCGGATGGATGGATGCTTCAAAAACAACACAATCGTTTCAGACATGCTGCTAGCACCGCCCTAAAACACGGCTATTTTACCTATAAAATCGAAAGGCATCGATTATTCTCCAAAAGTGCTGTCTTTCCAGCCTGGCCTCCTCCTCCGGGCTGTACTTTAATCGTTCTTTTTTGTAATAAAGTCCACTTTGACTACCATCTCTCTTTGTTTCGGCCATGACTGAAGAGAAGTTTTTGCTATCCAATCAAAACGCCCAACCGTTTTCTTCTTGAGGTTTTGCTCTCTTGTGAGGCAGATCAGATTTGAGAAATTACCACACTGCCATCTAGCGGAGGAAAATGGTAGAAACTCGTGGAAGCGGAATGTGACAAATAAAAAAATAAAAAATAAGCCATTAACTATCGTAATTTTAAAACAAGTTTTTGATCAAATAAAAATGTTTTTCAGTTTAGAATTTTGTGCTACAACAAGATCCCCAGTCAAGTTTTAAGGCCATTTAAAAACTGTCTGAAGCAAGATAGAACCATTCACATGGTTTTAGTACACAAAAATATATTTTAAAATGATTACCACACAATAACCTACACTTGCTTATAGAGTAGAAAGTTATCTTTTCCCCTATTTCAATAAGCGGAAGAACTTAAAATACCTTGTCAATAAAACAGAAAACCTCAATCCCTTGACACTTATTTTCAAGTATGGTTGAGAAAATATTTTTCTTTTGTTTTCAAAACTGGTTTGATGCATATTTGAATCAATAAATGTCAAGGGGTTAAAAGAATGTAATGTAATGTATCCCAACCAATCACTATATAACATGTTTTATCAACAAGGTGCTTGACAAAAGACATGCAAACACAGGTTAAAACTATAGTGACAAGACAATATAATGAAAGCAAAAATGAAAGATGAACACAAATGGGAATTCTGTGGCAAATACTTTGAGGTATAGATTAAAAGATAGAAAGGGTAAAAACATTTAAATGTAATTAAGCTATAAAAAAAACTTAAAATCCACATAAATAGGTTGGCCTAATGAGTTATATAACTACCAAGTTAAAAAAAAAATGCATCTTTGATTTACATTTAAATAACTCCACAAATGCAGAAATTTAGATCAAGGTGAATTATTCCACAAATGAGAATCATAGGGGCTGAAAAGGGCTTTTGTCGACTACTGGTTAATGTAGTAGGTAGAGATTGGACGGGTTCGAGAGTTCTGGAGAGCATGTAATCAACTGAGATGTGATAAGATCCCAATCTATGAAGATATTTAAAAATTTGAAGAATCTTATAATCCACCCTGACTGGCAGCAAATGAAGAGACCTCAAGTTGAGTGATGTGGGCCCTCTTTCTCAGATTTAAAACCTGCAGCTGAATTCTGCCAATACTCTTATTGAAGAGCACTACAATAGTTGAGTCTTCAAATGATGGTATTAAGGTCTCTGCACCAATTCTAGAGGGAAAAATGTCTGATTAGCATTTCAACTTGCAAGTTTGATAACTTTGCAACACATTTCCAGGAAAATAAAAAGTTTTGCCATCAAAGTATAAAAACTGCTTCATTTGTCAACTTAAGGCACAATAGTCTTTTCAAATAAGCCACATCGGGAATACATTCATGTTTTTATCCATGGGATCTAGGTCATCAGGAGAAGGTCACAGAACTAGCATTACTGATAAATGTTCTGACGTGGACAAGTCAAGTGTGGGACTTTTTATTGGGGGTGGAGAGGGGAGAAAAAAAAAAAAAAAAAAAAAAAAAAAAACTCAGTTTATGGATTTTGTGATTTGATTAAACCAGACGAAAACCACTATTGCCAGTCATATTGGCTAAAAAGCTGTGTACTGCAGAGGCAGCAGTGATGTATGAACATGAACAGTTTTCTGTATTTAACCTGGGGGGGGGGGGGGGGGGGGGGTGTCATTGGCCACAAGTTTGTTGACAAGTTTTCAAACCAAAAACTGTAATCAGTGCAATATTTGTATTCAAATAATACCACATCAAGAGTTTGTTTCAATACATTTTATTGGTGCAACAGCTGTGCTGTAACCCAAATCCTCTCCGTTAAATAGTTGGGTTGATTATTTTGCCCATGAAAAGCATGTTTTGGGCTTGGTTGTCAGTTATGACAACCATAAATGGGCGGTTAAACTTTATAACTGGGATGTACTGAAAGGAGAGGGGTATAAAACCAATTCCTGTAGCACCTGCTGCTGTGGCTCCTTTCTCATCAACATCCAGGGAAGCCTGATGCACAACCTGAAAGACGACAAAAAGGTGGAGTGGAAAGATGGCCATTATAGTTGAGGAAATGACCGCTTTGTTACCTCTGAAACTGCCAGACGAGTATCTTCAGCAATACCACTCAGATTTGCACCATCACCAAACACATCCGTGATTCCCATTTCAGCCAAGACGTCATTCAGTTTATAGGAAGTCTTGATGGAGAACTTTGGAACGTATACATCATATTTTCTGAAACACAAACCATTTAGAACAAAGATCTGAAGAGATGCCCAGAAGCCAACTCATTTGACAAACCTAGACTTTTTCCACTTCATCCATTTTGAGACATGTGCTGGGCTTATGGCTCGTTCCAGAGTTCCCATATCTCCAGGCAACATAAGCAGCATGGAGTAGGTGCTGTTGAATTTGAGTTGAAGGACTGTTGTGTTGATTGCTTGGTCATGGTAGACATCAAGGTACTTTTCCATATTCATCATCTGAACAGGAACCTGGAAGAAGCAGTTAAATGATATCTGTGACAGGTGGTAAATTTAGAAGAAAAAAAAAGCTCAGCTTTAATCAGGTTGCATCATTTCAAACCTTTTTGTTTTCATCCACATTAAACATGTCCTCCTTTGTCAACATAGGATCAAATGGGGTTTCCCACTTTCCTATTCAAAAGCAGAGAGAAATAGAACTCAGAGCTCCCCTATTTCACTTTGGAAGTAACTAGAAAGGACATCTGGAGATGTTAGAGAAACAAACTGATATGACCTCTACCTTTGTAGTAGATGAAGCTGAGCAGATACATGACTGTGTTCGGATCAAGGCCATCCACCAGCATGTCAATCTTTCCCTTCGTCTTATCTGACACATACTTATTGATGGTGTTGACGCTGTCGGTGGTGTTGCTAAAGTCAACACTGAAGCCCTCGGCAGAGTATGACTGCTTCAGGACATCTAGGAACTCTGGCTTTGGCCTAAAGTCGTCGTCCACAAACACGGCGGTGCCTTCACTGACCTCCTCGTCAGAGGGTCCTTTTGTGAGGAGTCTACGGAAGGCCTGGTCCACTGCTGCTTGAGTCAGCTGGGAGCTGTTGAAACCCAGAGTGCTGAAAAGCTGGCGGTGGGAATTCCCCCGTGCACCCACACCCAAGGCAGCCAAGGCCAGAGAGACACTAGATGGTGAGAAGAAGACGTTTTTGTCTTGGGAGTCAGGGAGAGCTGCTAGCTTCTTGTACAAGCTGAAGGCAAAGTCTTGGTTTGCTGAAGTCACCAGAGACACATTGTCATCGTCACTGCTGTCCACAGTGGTGTCCTGGACACCTTCTGTATCCTGTTGGCCTTTCCCCACACAGACCACTGCTAACATCCACAGAAGCACAGCTGCATGCGCCATTCTGGAGTGAAACGAAGGTTCAAAAGTACAGGGTTTGTTACACAATGTTTGTTTAAAATGCTCGAGTAGAGCGTTGACAGTCATCTGCTTTGGTTTCAAAGAAGAAAAGACAGCTGTAAGACAAGTCTAGTTGAACACTGAAATTTTTGTTTTTTTTATCTCAAACCCAATCTACTTGGGGCCACTGAAGGCAGCATGGGGATTCCATTTGTCTCAAGTTTTTGCATCACTGTCTAGGTCTACTGAAGAAGTTTATTGAACATTTGCATATGTCCATGTTCTGCTAAGCAATATCTTTTACATGTCCTGGGAAACAGGAGCCAACAAATCCTGGCAACTGTTGCTAAGGACTTTTCTGATGACCAGATCCAAAGACTATAGCAATTGCAAAGTCTTAAGCATAAAGCAAGCTGAAACACAAAGCTAGCAATGAAGCATGGACTTGCAGGAAACACTGAACTTCTGTCATTTTAAGACAGGGAGCACAAAATTTCAACTTGGGAAGGGGGGGGGGGAGGGAAAAAAAAAAAAAAAAGTTTGAGATGAAGATTTATAACTTTCCTGAGCAACCATTTAAAATGAACAATTTAATAATCCCAACTAAGTTACTAGCACAGATCGTATCAAAATAGTTCGAAAGGGGAACAATTTCATGTGCTCACATTGGCTCTGGAAGGATGAAAGATTGAGTTAATTTTAAAGTTTTAAATAAATGTACAAATTGATAAAAATCCATATATGCATTTCCCCCAAAAGAACAGATTTTATATATATATATATATATATATATATATATATATATATTCTGTACCACAAATAAAAATTAGTCACTTACTTTACAGCTTGGAGTTTGCAGTGGGTTTTCAGTTCACCACACACAGACAGACACAGGCTGAACAGTCTAAAAAACACTGTTTTTGAGACTAAAGAGCTGAACTTTGATTTTGTTTATTTTCTGTCCTGCTCTCCTATTTGTTCAGCCTCCACATCTACTCTGTGTAACAGTTACTAACCTGATTGTTCTTCAAACAAGGCCAAGCATGTTCTTTACTCTGGCAACACAGGATATTTATGAAGAGGGAACACAATGAAGGACTTAATTATTCAGTTCAGCTCAGTTATTCAAGTCAGGTGTGTTGGAGCATGACAGCAGGTGATGCGTGTAGGGCTGGAATCATGGAGGGGTTTAAATTGGTTTAGTGAGTGCAGCTGTGGAGGAATGCATTCTGATTCAATCACCTAAGCTTTTTCAGTTATTTGTTCTATTCTAAGTTAAAATTTGAGGCAGCTGAGTGGCTCAGATGGCTGCATGTAGGTGTGGGAAACCAAGGTTTGCAGTTCTTTCCCGAAAGGCATCTGGCGTACAACTCTGCCAAACCAAATGTCAGTGGAAGCTGGTTCACTGTGGCAACCCCTGACGGGGGATATAAATTAAATTTTGCATTTTGTAAAAGAAAATCCACCTGATCAGATTTCAAAACAACAGAAAATGAAAAAGACCATGACTGCCATTGATTTTTTTTTTCTCCCACATTTAAGGGTGCTGAGGAACCCCTAAAAGAGGTAACAGACCGCAATGAAAACCATTTGTTTTTTCAGAATTTATTCCTTTTCAAACCTGGCAAAACTCTTTCATTTTCACATTAGCATTATGTATTAAAAGAGTAAAGATGTCGTTTGTAACCCCATAATTCTTTGTTTAACAAGCAGGCTGAGGATTTCACTCTAAGACACCTTAAACATCAACCAGATTTCAGTTTTGAAAACCACAAAAAATAAAAAAAGATGATAAACTGTCAATCTGAAATGAACTGAATAAACTGGAGACTTGACCTTCTTAAAGAGTATTTGGAATGTCCCAGAAGCTTTGGTTTTTGATTGACCATAATATAAAAGGTTCAGTGTTTGCCAAAGAGCTGTCCATCCAGTTTGATGAGCTGTCGGAGGAAGCCTCGATTGGGAATCACTCCCCGGCTATCTTTCACTGTACAAATAGCCTCCACTAAAGTCAGGTTCTGCTTGAGCATCAGGTAAGCCAGGACCAGCGTGGCAGAGCGGCTCACTCCCACATGGCAATGCACCAGCACTTTGCCTGAGAAACACAAGAGTAAATTATCATTTCCAAACACAGGATTTAAAAAGCAGCCCACTTCATTTATGTGTTTTTATTACCTCCTCTGTTCAAAGCTCTGTGAATGAAATCTGCAGCTGTCTGAAAGCTGACACTCATGTCGTATTCACAGGAGTCTCGGGCTTCTATGCCCATGTAGGTGACGTTCATCCTCTCATAAAACTCTGGTTTTCCTTTTCGCCCACTGTGAGCTGCGTTCAAGATGTGGGTGAACCTATGGCTGGATAGGTCAGCCAGGTTCTCTGCACTATGCCTCATGAAAAAAAACAATAAAAATCTATTTATTACATTTTTGACAACAGGCGGATTACTCAGAAAGCCTCCAAAATAAGTAAGTGCAGTTTTTCTAATGACAAAGTCTAGTCAAATATTTCATGCTTGTAAATTCAAAAATGTCTCAGCCAAGACATGTTTTCATTTGCTTGCATTGCTGGAAATGTTCAAATGGTAGAGCTATAGTTTGCACTGAAGTGGAATGCAGCTTCAGAGGTGTAGGGTTACTTCTGCTCATAAATCCTATTTCTGATCAGTTCCTTTTTACAAACATAAATCAACTTTTTCTTTTACTTACTAACAGGTTTAGCTCCAGGAAAAAAAAAATAATATTTATAATATGCACATCTTTAACTACAGAGAAAACATGTTTTACTTACTGGTCACCAATATAAAGTCTTGGCCAAACTTCATCTGCATGGCTGATGATGGCTTTGCCTGTGAATAGGAGTCTTTCCAGCTCAAACACTGCTAATCCAGGTGAACTCAGGTCTATCTCCACTTTCCGATGTGGTTGTTCATCCTTCCAGCATGGATGCACTCTAAGTACATTTGACATCTTTTAAAATGTTTAAAAGTTGTCAAATGGTGTAGCAAATACTCTAAAAAATGAAAATGATTGAGAGAATTCTTTCAATTAAAATACAGTTGAGCTGCCAAGTAAAATTGAACTAGCTGAATGGTAAAAGTGGCTTAGTATTAGGCCACTTTACCTACAATTTGCTGGCTATATCACTGAGCTCTGTAGGCATTGAGGACACATGAAGCTCAGATTAAATCCAGCCTGAGCGACCCAACCCTTCAGCATGTTACACTTTTGCATCCAAATAGCAGTCTATTTAAAGATCTGAATGCTGGGTAGCATAGTGTGGCCCTGCAGAATTTTCCACTAGATGTGAAGATAGAAAAAGAGCTCTGTATGGCAGGATAGTGCTTCATTGTGTACCTACTATGAACAAGAGAAAACTGCATTCAGATGGATTATTACATGGTTGCAGCAAAATAAAATCCATTGGATTACAAATTCATAAAAATATTTTAATCATTTTACTATTTTCTTTTTTAATAATTATAGCAATTGTTTTTTCAGAGGGAGAAATCCAGTCTAACACTGAAAATGTGCATCGTAGTTGACAGATTAACACATGACAGAGACATTTTCCATGCAAAACTTTTGTTATATTTTTAGATTTTTTTTTTGTTCTTGCAAGACTTATAAAACCATTTTCTGAAATATGGCACTTTCTTTAAACTAGACCCAACATGGAAAAACAGACTTTGCTAAACCAGAATTATGGAAAGGTGCTGAGGTTTAAAAAAATAAACATTTTTTTAACCTGAAAAAAAAGTGAGGCCAAAATCCTGCAAGATCAATCTGAATTTCATGTTTTCCTATTACGAAGTTTAAAACAAATACATGGAGAGCAAGCATAACTTTAACCTTAAATCTATCTGTTGTAGGAGTACAGTAGGTTTTAAAGCAAAAGACATGGCATTCATGTGTAGGTCTGATTCTAGTTTTCCTTCAGATTTTTTTTTTTTTTTTTTTTTATTGGATCTGTAATTTCTTCATATATATTTTTATGTAGAAAACAAAGTCATTGTTACAGTTCTGCAGAGCAGGACTGGATCCCAAGCTTTTGTCAAGAAAGATCTCAGAGAACATAAGACTTGGTGTTCCAGCAAGCAAGTACATTGAGTCCACTTCAGAAGGCTTTCTTCTCTAGTTGATCAAGGATGGCCTGAATTCTCTGCACAGCTTCTTTCCGCGCTTGCCGAACATTCTCCTGTCCCTGAGTCTCCACGGAGTCCAGCTCCAACAGCTCTTTGGTCAGAAGTTCCTCCAGACAGCGGTAGCTCTTGTCCGTCTTTTTGCCTACAAACTCGTCAACATCTTCCTGAAGAAGCTGAACTCTGGTCATGACATGCTGGACCTTGGCGAGGCCTGGATTATCACTCAAGGGCTGCTGTCCGGCCTGGCCTGCGGACGGTGCAGGAGTTTGGGCTGGGGCTGAGGGAGGGAGCTCAGCCTGTGAGGTGTTGCCATCAACTCTCCCCGTTTTGTTGTAGATTTGTGGAGGAGAACTTATTTCAGCTGGTTTTCCATTGGGTGGTGGTGTTGGTCTGGGCTTAGGCCCCACCTGCGGAGGGCGTTGGTGATGTTGATCCTGAAACAACGCAAGATAAACATCCATGCCTTAGTGTCCTTACAGACTCTTGAACAATATGTCTGAAGCCGAGCCTTACCTTGGGCTGATATGGTGGTGGGGCACCAGTCCCAGTTCCTGGCCATGCAGGAGGATGAGGTGGACGCACAGGATTCCCGTAATGGTTCTGGGGAGGTTGCTGACCTGCCTGCCACTGTTGCTGAGAGTGGGCATACTGGCTGGGGTGTCCCCATGCTTCAGCCTGGGAATTAGGATGAAGAGCCTGGCCGGTTGGGTAAGGAGGATTAGAGTGCATTGCATGCCCGCCTTCATTGTAGTGAGGGTATGTTCCAGGAGGATATCCAGGACCCTGAGAGAACAAACAATACAGAATGTTATATTGCAATAAATGAATTGTTCACAAGGTTTCTCTATAGTATTTGCAAGTAGTTATTTAATCCCCATCACCATATATATGTCTATTAAAACGACACATAACTTAAACTTGATACTAAAACTTTTACATTTTACATAATCTCTGAATAAATAAAAAAAGATTAAACTGTTAGTAAAACTTCTTTAAAAAGGTATTTATTTACTTTTATGCCATACACTCACCCCTTGACAGTGTGGACCAGTGTAATGATGATGCTGAGCGTGTGTCTGCCCGCTGCTCTGATCCGCCGGACAGCCTTGGTGCGGATAGGAACTTGGACTTGCTCTCCGAGGATCAGCGCAGTAGAAAGGGTTGGATGGGTGGAAGCTACTTGCCGGGTATGGACTCTGTGCATGGTTGTAAGCTCCATGGCCGTTCGGATACCCTCCTGGCATTACCTAACAAAAACCAAAATGGGACAGTTCTGAGCAAAAAACTGAAGATAAGAGCACTTTTGACAAAGAATGTTGAGTGTATGTGCAAAAGACGAGGAAACTGATGGGAATCACAACATTGAGCAAGATTTTAAAATGTTGAAGGGTTGGAATGGCTTGTATAGTGAGACGCACCTGTGTATTGTATTGCGGATGCAGATCTGACCCTGATGGATAGGTATTTGCATAGGGCCCTGTGGAGTGAGACTGCGGATACCAGTACTGTGGAGGGTAACTTGGATACTGAGGAGCATCCTGCAAAGACAGTTTGACACAGGACAGTGACTCATTAATGTAATCCGAACCATTTTATGTCTGCAGATATATATCTATACCTTTAAGTTGAAAACCTTTCTGAAATATTGATAAGCATATATTCGTGTCTTTCCAGAAAAATTAACAAACGGACATTAATGTTGACTAGTGTCTAAATGAATGGTTTAGCTCAAATTATTTACAATGTTTGACTCGTGCAACGCTTCAGAATTGTTACAACGTGCAGAAGTGTTGTGTTAAATCGATATTTTCGACTCAAGTTAATTTTAAAGCGAGGACTTAACTAATAAGCTAGCAGTAACTATTACATAATGCCCGCTAGCTATATTAGCTATACAGCTAGCATGTACATTGCGAAGAACTTCTGTACGAACGAACAAACTGATTCTAATTGTTTGAAGTTTTTAGCTCGATTTTGTTTCTTTAAGGCATACTATTATCTGTCACTCTCCCCAGTAAAGTTTTAATAAATCTGTTCGCTTACCATGGTGTTACTCCAGCTTCCGTGACTGTTTACCGAGTTAGAGGAGGGCCAGCCAGTTTTACCGTTTGGCTGCATTTGGGATTTCTGCATCAGTTACACGTATTTCCCGGTAGCCATCTTCGAAAACAAACAATTCTATAACTAGTTCGCTGTTCCTGTAGAAATCTGACAGCTGACCTAAGCTGCAGCTTCCCCGCAGAAGTCGGGATCGCCTGATTGAAGCCAAGAAATGAATAAATGACGCGGAACTCTAGAGACATGGTACTGCGTCTTTAAGTCGAGTAGAACACTCACGAGTGAAGAACAGTCACTCTGTGAAAGTTTCTGGTCGTGATTTCTAAATAAAACGCCGAAGTTGTAAAATGGAAACATATGGTCGGAAATTAGAATGCATTTATGAGATATGTTTATATTGATTATTTTTGGACAGTTAAAAACGAACTGTTGGATTTCTATGGGGTGAGCAAAAACGTCATTATTTTTCAAATGTGTGAGGCAACTTCTCAACATTTTCACATACGATCTTTGAGGTGGCACGTGGATTGGAAAGGTCTCCATCTTACCATCCATCATCAAATGGGGAAATTTCAACAAAATATTTTTATAGAAAAGGTATTTTGTATAATTTATTTATGATTATATCATTCGTTTCTGTTTTAATCATTTTTACATAATTATTTTTTAACTACAGGCCATGCGCAATTATGGTGCTGAAGGGGTTAAATGTTTACAGGAAGTATATAAAACCACTTCCTGTGCTCCGTTAAAATAGAGACGGGTAAAAACATTCATGGCTTGATGTTTCAGAAATTTACAAAACGCGTGAAAACTGCACCTAAAACATGAATTACGTACCAGGGACGGCGAGTCTCATTGACGATATTGACAGTAAGTTGGACCTTATAAAACTTGGCCTTGTATTATAGACAAACTACAAGATGTGTTATCGTGTGGATACAGACTTGTAGATTTTCGCTGATTTTTATTTCTGCAGAAAAGCACTTGGTTCTGCTACGAGATGGAAGGACACTAATTGGATACCTGAGAAGCATCGACCAGTTTGGTAAAATGTTTTTATTCTTTTAAACTCATCTGTGCGACCCGCCTCCGATAGATACGAATGTAAATGTTTACACCATGATGCGTTGTGTTACAAGTCTACTATTTTTATTTTATTTTTTCCCTTGTTCCACAGCCAATTTAGTCTTTCATCAGACAGTGGAGCGCATACATGTGGGAAAGAAATTTGGAGACATTCCCAGAGGTATCTTCATCGTCAGGGGAGAAAATGTAGTTCTGCTTGGGGAAATAGTAAGTTATTTATTCTTCCTGCTTTGAATCAAAGCAATATTTTTGTCTGAGCTTGAATGTTGATGGTAAATGGTAAATGGCGTATACTTGTATAGCGCTTTCTACCCTCCTTCGAGGGCCCAAAGCGCTTCACAGTCACAGACCCATTCACCCATTCACACACACATTCATACACTGGTGGTGGCTCCGCTGCCGAACACTGGCGCCAACCTCCCACCAGAGGCAATTTAGGGTTCAGTGTCTTGCCCAAGGACACTTCGACACATGGGCGGGCAGGGAATCGAACTCACCATCTTCCGAGCATGAGACAACTGCCCTACCACTGCACCACGGCCGCCCATTGATCAAGTATTAAAGTGAACTGGATTTTAGATTGATGTGTTCCATGTTAGAGCTATGAATGTGGGTAGGTGTCTAGGTTTTGTGCAGCAAAAAATGACTTGATTTGTTTTGTGTAGCTCAACCTAAATTTGTACTCAACTACAATGCTAGGTGTACAAAAACTACAAGAAACAAATCGTTTTTGTTTTTTTTTTTTTTGTTTTTTTTTTTAAATATAAGTCATTAGCAAACTAGAGTGGACACCTATAAACAAGCAAGATTTCTGGCTCTCAGACCTGTAAAAGGATCATTTGTCCTTCCTTCATTACCTGTATTAATGGCACCTGTTTGAACTCGTTATCTACATGAAAGACGCCTGTCCTCAAACAGTCACACTGCAAACTATATGTCCAAGACCAAAGAGCTGTCTAAGGACATCAACTGTGGGAGCAATTATTAGGAAATGAAAGATGGACAAGACTACTGATGATCTCCCTCCCTCCCTGCAAGGTCCCACTTTCTGGAGTCAAAATGATCTCAAGAATGTAGAGCAATAGTCCCAGAACCACACGGGGGTACCTAATGAATGACCTGTAGAGAGCTGGGGCCAAAGTAGCAAAGGCCGCCATCAGTAACTGTACGCCACTATGTAGGCTCAAATCCTGCAGTGTCAGACTAGAGAGCATTTGGATGATCCAGAAGAGGATTGGGAAAATGTCCTATGGTCAGATAAAATTGAGTGCCGGTTTTATGCAAAGAACAACATGCCTACTGCAAAGCATGGGGGTGGAAACATGTTTTTCAGCAAAGGGACCAGGATGACTGATCTGTGTAAAGGAAAGTCTCCCATAGTTGAGGTATACCTATGATGAAAATGACAGGCCTCTCCTTTTTTAGTGGGTGGCTTTCACAATTAGTGGCTGACTAAATACTTTTTTACCCCACTGTATATTCTCATCTGTATAAATTGCTCCCAGTGGTCTTTTAATTGATTTGCAGTTTTTAGCAAAACATAACTAATTTCTTTTAAAGATGCGTTTTCTGTTGCGCAGCAGGAACTCATTAAAAATCAGACTGGACTGTTTTGGATGTAAGCCAGCGTTCATTTCCCCAATCCCTTTTTATTTACACCCTATCCCACTAGCTCACAGAGCCTCACAACCCTGCTGCACAGAGCCTAGAAGCACTTGACCCCATATTTTCGGATTACAAGATTTGACCTCACTCTCTTGTGTCTTGCAGGATTTGGATAAACCCTGTGACACGGTCTTGCAGCAGGTTTCCATTGAGGAGATTCTGGAGGAGCAACGGTTGCAGCAGCAGGCCAAACAGGAGACGGAGAAAGTCAAAATGCAAGTTCTGAAGGACCGGGGTCTTTCCATACCCAAAGCTGACAATTTGGACGAGTACTGAACCCTTCACAGGCCTTTTAGTTTGTATGAGACAAATGCGTTTTATGTTTAACTGAAGGGTGTCTTTTGTGTTGTGTCTATAATCATGTATGGCACAAATACTGTTTTTTTTTATTTTTATTTTTTTAATAGTTTCATCTAAATCACGTGTGGGATGTAAGGACTGTTAATGTAAATGGTTTACAACTTGGCGGTCTTTTTACAGCAGCACTTTGTCATTTATCATCTTAATGACATAAAATTTTTATTTGGAGATTGTGGGTCTGCTAGTGACTGACGATACTTTTCTCCATTAAAATAACTGAGTTTGTCACTTATCAAAGCCTGCTTGGAAAACGTTTATTTCTTGTCTTGAATGGCTTAATCTGCCGGTACACTCAGAGAATGTTTACAGTCAATTAAGGTATTCATCTGGTTAATTGACTGACCTCATATAGGCTAATCAAACTTTTTCTGTTGTAGGGATGATGGTGTTAGGCTACGAATCGGTTTCCCTAATTGGCTGCAAATATGAGAGGAGCTTTGCTTTCTACAACTATCTTTGTTTTTTTTTCTTTTTTTTTTCCCAACTGGTGCAAAAAATGGACATATCTACAAATTAGCTTAATTTGTGAAATTTTAGGAGACAGTTGCTTCATTCGGCTGAAATTCAGATGTCATTTGTCAGCAAACAGGCTTTAAAATACATGAGATTAATATCTGAGCAATATTTACTCTTCCATATTAAAACATTTTCTGGAAGACTTCACTTACCTGATCTGATCCATCCACTCTCTGGATGGACTTTGCTTTGTTTTAATAAACATTTAATTAGAAACCTTTTTAGTAGCTTCTCTGAATCAAGCTTGAGTAATATTTTCCAAAAAGATATTTTGGAAAAATGAAGATTGTATTTGGGGTATTTGTGACATTTGACAAAAAAAATGTATTATTTGCATCCTTTGCAAAAAATTAATTTTCTTGATGACTTAAAAGGATGAATTATGCTTTTTTTTTTTTTTTTTTTGGTTAATGTTGCTAAAGTGTCAGGTTTAAGGCCAGATGGAAAATGTGTGTATTACAAAAAAAGCAATGTGTTTAGCCTAATTCATTTTCAAACTTAAACTAATAATGGGTGAATCTAGAAGGGGTGTAACGATTCAGCAATTCAATCTATCGATTCACTTTTAATTTGAACGATCCAATCTAATTCACTGACCTAAAGTAAATCCAGGACATCTTTAGCTAAGAATTCCACCAGTGTGACAGAGATAAGTACCTGGTACTGAACAGAGCAGTTAAAGTTTGCAAATGGTTTTGAAGATTGATCATCAATTTTTCTAATTTTGTAACGATTTTCTTTTTTTATTTAAATCTGCCTTATACAGATTGATCTGGTTAGATTATAGGAATATAAATCAATTGATTACCTGATGTACCCATCTGGTGTTTTAAAAAAAATCTAATTATTTAACATAAAATGTGTTTTAGTTGCAAGAAAAAGTATCCTGTTTAAATGAAACATAACATTTTTTTCTTTAAATGAGGTAGATGTGACTTAAAATGAATATCAATGTGGACCTTTTTCCCTATGGTTATAGCTATAGAAAAGCAGAATGCTGCTAGGATCATAGTATTTAAAAAAAAAAAAAAAAAGAAAACTATTTTAGATTCTATCCTGAGATTATATTCACATTTTAGTTTGTCTTTTGAAATATGGCCCCCTTCCAAATCTGAATTATTATTCTTTATCTTCTGCTTCTGCTCAAGGCAGTAGTCTTACTCCTGATTTAAAAAAAAAATCTTCCTAGGTTGTAAAACATTTTTTGAAAAGTTACCAATAGATGTTGGCAAACGGTTGTAAAAAAAAAAAAAAAAAAAAAAAAAACAAAACTAATAAAAGGGAAGATGCTGCAGAAAGAATTCTGTGTCAGAGGAACAAGTCACTTCAAAGTAGTTTTATTTCAGCTCATGTGTTTAGTGTTGTGGTTGTAACCCCAAAACTCAAAGTCCACTTTTATTCCACAGAAGAATGTCTTTCATTGAAAAGGTTTTTTAGAGTGAAAAAGATAAGATGACAGTGATCAGCTGATTGATTTGTCCTACACTCATGTTCTGTTTGCTTTTGACTGACAAACTGTCCAGGGTTGACCACGCCCCTGCCCTAAAGTCACTGCTCCAGAAACCTCTGGCCTCACGCAGGATAAACCAGGAACTGAAGATGAGTCCATCAAGATATAACATCTTATTCTTTATAGAGTTCAGTTCAAATTTTAAAAACCAATACAGGAACTCTGAATTCTATACCACTTTCTGGTAAAGCTTTGTTTTCACAGCAGAAATATCTTTCAGCGAGATTAAATTGTGTTTGTGTTAAAAACTTTATAAAGAAACAAGCAAAAAATGTTAACACATACTGGTGAACATGTTCTTGATAAAAGTTTTGTGTTGGATTATTTGGTGCAGCATCACCTGAATCTAGCATGCTGCCTTTACTGGCTCACTTATTGAAATGTTTCTCTTGGGAATTTGAAGTCATGTATTGGATGGAAATTACTTCTTGATACTCTTCTGTTGAGGTAATTTGATCAGAGTTTTGAAAGTATCTAACTTTATCCCTATTTCCTACTCTAGAGTTGGTAAATTAATATAATTGGTTGTTTTCAAACATGAGAAACTATTTTCTTGCACCATTCCTAGGAGCTTATAGGAAAAAAATGCACCAAAATTGTTAACCTTTCATATTTTTTACGATTTTTTAATTAAATAAATGATAGAATATGATCAATATGCACTTTAAAAAAAGCGGGAGGAATAGTTTTCAATGAGTTTTGTCTCAAAAATTAGAATTAATGTATTCAGAAATGTTTGATTTTCGTTTCTCAGAGGTGGAATCATCAAAGTGACGTATCATGGTTACATTTTTCAGAAAAAGTCATACAAATGAAATGTGACTGAATTAATGAAAGTGTTTTGCGCAATTTTTGGTCTTAAAATTAACCAGCAGAGGGCGACTGTCACTCGATCGTGCAGCAATAGTTACAAGCTTCCGTTTTGTCGCTCTAACTGAATTTGAAGTTGCACATTAGATTTGTCTCCAACATAAAGATTATCATTAAAGAAATCGCAGTTGGATGCATGTTGGCTTTTTACACTGCGCCTCATCCATCAGTCTCTGAACTCTCAGTCCATTATTTTGGCGCATGTTTTTATTTCCCCGCTCTGCTCCGGTGGGGTCAGTGCGTACGGCTTGACGCCGCAGTGACAGAAAGGCCCAACCTATTCTGATTACGCACGAATGGTGGAGGAGGGGGCGCGCTGATGTGCTCTCTGCTGCTGCGCTCAGCCAACCCCAGCCGTCGGAAGGTAAAGCTGGTGGTATCCCGGCGCACCGCTGGAGAACCTGGTTGGCACACGTCGGATCCTCCACATTGACCATTCTCTGCAGTGGAGAGATTTTGCACCCAAATTACGCATGGAATGGTTTTGGGGGGATTGGAGTAGAAATGCAGCGCCGCACTTCCAGCCCACAACAAGAACCATGCCCAACTTACACTGCAAGCAGATCCATGACATCCTGTGTGATCCTTTGCGGCTTTGATGTAAGTGAAATTCGCTCGGATATCGACGAGGCGTGAAGGAAGCGATCGCATCGTGCCGGACGAAAAGGACGCTGTTGACGCTGCAGACGCGTGTGCACAGAAGACCTCTGCGTTTGGGATTTTACTTCTTTGATGGAGCTTGAGAACATTGTAGCCAACACTGTACTGCTCAAAGCCAGAGAGGGTAAGTGGACACAGCGCCAAAAGCGGCTTTGCAGACAAAAAAGGTGGGGATAATAATGCGAACTGTCAGGCAGGCTCAGGTAAATCCTACTGATGCAACACAATGAAAGGAGGCGCGTGCAGCCCATCCAGACCCGAGCTTAATGTACACTTAAAGCCTTTGATCATTGACACACACTGGTGGATCTGGATTTTGACAGATTTCGATGGTCTGTTAGCGGCGGGTGGAGAGGAGGAGGAGGAGGAAGGGGGGGTCTGCCTCGTACATCCGCTTTCGCTGCCTGCGCAAACGACAGCGCTCTTTCGCAACATTCTGCACGCAGAAGCACACATTGAAGTCTAGGGAAGGGGGGCTCTCCTTTGGATGGGGACCCGATGACGTGACTGATGCTGACATTCATGGTGGGATAAATAAATACATAAATAGACAACAGGCCTGCAAAGCCCGGTGTGTGGCTGTGGGGATGTCTGAAGAGGTGATGGCTCACATGAACATCTATGTTGGGAGGAAGATGGGACTCCATGACCCCATGATGCAGCCACTGTAAATTTCATGCTTTTTTGATGTGTGAATTTTTTTAATTTGTCTTTTTAGTATACATTTTTGGATCAATTTACCCCAGATGAGAATAAACGTGTTAGATCATCAAATTGAGATCAAACCTGACAATCTTTTAACTTTTAGGTTAAATCAAGCTCCAACTGCAAGTACAATTTAAGTGGAAAAAAAAAGCTCAGAACTAAATATTTTAAAGTTGTGAGGTTGTAACAATTCATTTCAAGCATTTCATTCATAGCAAGAATTTTCGATGTTGATTCTATTTATACTGGTTCTTTTTGAATCACCTAAAATCAATCCATCTTTAGTCCAAAAATTCGACCAGTGTGACTCAAAGATAAATACCTTTGTACAAAAATAGTGCAGGACAGGTGAAGTTTTCCAGATTCATTCAACCAAGGGTAAATTAAATATGTGTACAAACAAACAAGCAAACAAAAATTAAAGGCAAATCACATTTTAGTTTCATAAAGTTCAGTCCACTGTTGTTTTTTTCTAAATTAAAATTTTCCACACATTGGACTGTAGTGATTGTTTGATCACTTTTTTGCTGTCATCATGTGTGTGTTGTCTGCTGAGAAGACACTTGGTCATTTTTATGTCATAGTAAAAAAAAAAACCTACAGTAGAATGTATCAATCTAATTGGTATTTTCCAACATTAATTAACCAATTTCATTTTTGAAACAATTTTATGATGTCATAAGTTAATTCAATTAACAGCCTGCCTCAGACAGACCAATCTGCTTGGATCAAAGAAATATAAACTGATTCATCAATTAAGTAATTAATCATTACACCACTAGTTTCCACCACTGGACTGTAATGATGGAATCATCTGTTTTTCTGCCATCACGTGTGTTGTCCTCTGTGATGCCACTCGGTCATTTTTACATTCAAATAAAATAGACCTACCATGTCAAATGGTGTTCTCCAACATCAATATAAGCAATTATGATAGTTTGGGTCAGTTCATTTAACAACTTGCCTCAAAGATATTAATCTAGTTGGATCGTAGGAATCAATTTATCGATTCCATCGATTATTCTTTACATGAGCTAATATTAAAATATTTTGGGGTATTTTTATTTAATTAAGGTGCAAAAACCTTTCAAAAAACATGTAGGGATTTAAAAATGCCACATGATGTTAATACAATAGGGACAGAGGTCTTCAAAATACAATGTATTTATGTATTTAACTTTTTTGCAATTTGTGGAACACTGACTTATGCAAACATTTAAAACCCGATGATATCTGTTACTAAAACAAAAACTTGGCATCTAAGTGTTTTACCACCTGTGATGGATAATGCCATTAAAGGATTTAGAGATGTAGTTTTGTATCATCAGGCTCTTATACTGGATTAGAGCAGGCACAACTTTATGGTGTCTCACATCATAGTGTTTGTCTAAATACTAAATGGATTTAAGTGTTCACCTATCAGATTGAAATTACTTTTTTTGTGTGTGTCTAAAACTGTTCTGAGATCATTTCAGGTAAATTATTGAAAGTGTGATGAAAGCTTATCTTTGATCTTTAACCCCATTTAAAGATGGAGCTGCATCTTTTTCAAGCAGCTTTGTTATCAGTAAATCAAAAGACTGCATCTGAACAGATTCACATGTGGGCCATTATTGTTTTTACTACGCTAATGCTAGTTTGGGATTGTGAGGTGCTATAACAGGGGTGGGCAAACTTTTTGACTCGTGGGCTTCAAAGGGTTCTGAAACTTTACAGATGGGCTGGATCAGGTGCATGAAATGTTTTGGTAACCGACCTCGTAATGTTTAAAAAATTTGTTTTTTGTTCCTATTGTATTACCAGTTGCACCAATTGGTTGATGTTTATCATGGAAAAACACACACTTGTGTTTGTTGTGTTGGAATAATTGGAAAAATGATGGTCTGACACACATGAACATGAGAAAAACAGCACATTTTCTAACACAACATGATTGCAAAATAACTTTCTACACCTAAACACAAGTCAGTTTTTTGTGGTGCAGCATTTGCCAAAATTACAAGGAAATATATAAGACTATGATATGGATTATCAATATAATTCATTCCAGTCTGGTGGGCCAGACTAAATGTTTTAATGGGCCACATGTGACCCCCGGGCTGTAGTTTGCCCACCCCTGTTCTATAAGCTAACAGGAGAGAGTGTAAACAAGGGAATGCTGGGAAAATAGCGGAACTAACTTCCACACCACGACCCAGATGTAAGTTTGTAATGAGGTTCTGCTGCTTTGTAGAATATATGTCCCAAAAATGACACAGGCTTTATGATTTTGGCTAAAAGCAGTATATTTGTAAAGAAAAGACCACAGGGGACGATTTTACAACAGAAAAAACTAGTTGGTGTGGAAGTTTCAGAGAAATGTTATTTGCATAAATCTGACGTTGCAGTTCAGCAAGGTCATCTATTTTAACTCTCTTTTAGATTCAAACTCTCACATGTAGAACCCTTAATTTTTAATGGAGACATGTATCTTCCATTAAACTGAACCCATTCTGACTTCATAACTTCGAGATTCAGTCTTTGCAATTCAAGTTGAGCCAACTTGCACTGCTGTCAGTCATTTATGTGTGGCATTAACACTTAAATAAATAGTGCTCACAAACTGTCAGAAACTTGTTGTAATCTGTCCAGCCAGCACCTACAAATCCTTTAAGCCTATTTTAAAAATTACTTGTAATCAGTGATCAAATACACCCTCCAGTTACATGGAAGTCAATGTAACATATTTTGGAGTAAATCCAAGCATCCTAATGAGGCAGAGATCTAGAGGTCATTGAACGTTTTCTTCTCCCACATCCCCTAAACCAGCTGGGTCATGGTTTTATGACACTAAATCTACATGTCACAACAGTGGCATATTTAAAAAAAAAGCAAATAAGGAGGTAGAGCATGTGCACCAAGTGCAGATAGTGTTTCATTGGTATTAACGGTGTTGTAAAATTAACCAGGGAGCTGACTTAATCTCTGAAGCCTTGTGAAGCATGTGTGGGCCAGACCGGACATTTGTTTTATGATCGCAGAGCTCAACTGGGCCAGGAGCATTGAGCGTCATGAATTAATAAGGGCAGTTAATGACCGATGGCAGATCTTGCATGTCCCAGCTGCTTCGTCGGTGCTCATCCAACCCCATGCCCTGATTGTGTTTTGGAGAGAAGAGGGCCTTATACAATTACCAGATGATGGTTCTTTGAGGTAATAGCAAAAGCACAGCTTTCTCAGCAGCCACATCATTATCTCCATAAATGCAGCCAGGTGGGACTGACTCAACAGTTGAGTAAAGATTTGTTGCTGTGCACTCACTGAAACATGTCGCAGGCTGTTGTGAGTACATCGGTGGTTGAATCCTTTACCAGTGTGAATCATTAGAGGTTTTGCATTACAGGGCCTTGTGCCAAAGACTGTGGAGATTTCTTCTGCACGCTGGAAGCAAGTCCTGTGTTTCTCTTGACGGAGTACGCTGCTCTCTGAGGCTCATCTTCGGTTGCATAATGACAAAAGTGCAAGGATGCGAGCGGAGCAAATAAAGACTGTTTATCCCGGTTTGTTTATGCAAGAGAGTCTCAAGCCAGAGCCGAAGCGAGTGGCGAGCGAATGCTCACAGCTTCACACAACAGGAAGGCCCAGTTTACAATGCCATCTGGCCCGTTTATTCCAGCGTCCTCACACCTCCCAGTTTAGTAAAACGGCTAGAGTGGCAGCTCAGCACAGAGATAAAAAAAATGTTGCTACAACCAAGCCATGAACAAGCCCTCTGTCCCTCTCTGTCCTCGTGTTTCTCTGTGGCTCTACTGTGGTGATGACTGTTCTGCCAGAGCTGCTCTGGATTTTTCATGGTGAGGTTGACCTTGTCACATGGTTTTCAGCATCAGACTCCAGCTAAAAGCAGCTGGGACTTGGCGGAAACCTTCCGATTAGAGATGGATCACCATAAAGCTTTGTTCATTAACCACACAGATAAAAAGAACCCACTTTGATTTCCATTGGGACAAACTGAAAGCAGCTTTGACCAATTTGAACCATCTTGTTAAGTGACCACTGTCTTACATAAATGGTATTACACACTATTGGTTTGATGCAGTCCATAAGCTATTTAATCAAATTGATTGTTACATAATAAACTGAGTGGGCTACTGCTGTCCCGGCTCCATATTCCTGTGGAGCTGCTCTCCAGTCTCAGCGGAAGAGACTTTGTGGATGATGGGTGTTCGGTGAAATGAGGCATCACCGTCTCAGATGTGGTCATCTGAGTATCATCTGATGATCACAGCTCCGTCCGTTGTGTCGAGCGGCAGGGAATGCACATGTTCTGATTTTTAATGCCTTGTCAGGGTCATCAGGAAGGATTTTGGTGTGTGTTTTTTTCCCCTAGTGTTGCTCCTGACGTGGAGTCCGAGTGAGGTTTAATACCAGGGTATACTGTGAGCTTATGTGTGTGTTAGCAGATGAGTGGTGCGGGGCTGAATTCCTTTGTTTAACTGTAACCTGAACTTGGTCACTGTGACGCGAGCAGCATCAGTGCAGCAGACCCATGCACAGTGTGTGTGTGTGTGTGTGTGTCACAGTGAGAGCAGCAGTGTCTGGCTGCCACCCCATTCACAACTCTCACTGGCAGCCATCGTAGATTCCAGGCCAGGCGAGCGAACGTCATCAGCTGTCGAAGTGAATGAGAGTAAAGGGGGAAAATTGCATTGCTGCATCCAGAGGCCTTTCATGAACGGCACCAACCACGCAGGGGCATTTAGGCTGCAAGTCTGATATCCAGTCTACTTCCTGTGGGGCTCTCCCTCTCTGGGATTTTCTTTGGAGTCATTACATAAGGCAAATTACCCCCCAAAAAAAGCATCAGTTCAAACAGTTAATTACCAATGAGACAAAAACAATGTAATCTAGAGTTAGACAACTAAACAATTGTGACAGTGTGTTACAAAAAAAATATCAATGAATGAATGAATGAATGAATGAATGAATGAATGAATGAATGAATGAATGAATGAATGAATGAATATACATGAAATAACATATCACGTAATAAATCACAAGTTGATCGTTTGAAAGGGAGTGGAAGGAAGTGAATTTATGTGATCCCACCTCAGCTGGACCATACTATTTTCTCTATATGAATTATCAACATCCGGTTCAGGAGCTCCTGATAGTAACTCATGCTCAACCTTTTGTTGTAAAATGTCCAAAGGTTACACCAGACCTTTTTTTTGTGTTAAGAGCACTGTGTTACCCATTTTTTAACCCCTTGAAGTCCCACCCGGATCATCTTTTAATATATATTCTAAGTGTTCAGTTGCATCATGATTATGATGGTTTTAGCCAAAAACAAAAACTTGTATGGTTCTTGAGGACATAGTTTCTGCAGAGCAGCAGGAGTTCAGAAGTTTGCCTCTGGATTGCAGATAAGACAATTGGTGCAGAGTAAGCCTGCCCCTATTTCCCGTGATCTCTTTGTTTACATACTCTCCTGCTAGCTTACAGCCCCTAACACCCTAACTTAACATTACCAGGACAATAGAAACTGGGAGCAATATTGGAGCTATCCAGCCGTACAATTTTAAGTCAGATGCCACTTCAGATGAGGAAAACAAAGCCGTACATGGAGGTAATTGTCTGCAAGTGGATGCGTTCAAACTGAGCAAAGCAGGGAGCTTGTGGCCAGCCGACTGTCACATCTGCATCACAACTACAGGCTTTTTCCAACTTGATTTTTTCGTTTCTACTATTTGAAAAGCTAAATACTCAGAAATGCAATTTAAATCTTAATTTTCTTCTTTATATATGTCCTCTTTCATGAGAAAAATACTACAAGAACATATTTAAGACACCACATTTTTTTTATTTTTAAAGTTCTGCACAAGATAGGAAGCACTGTCCTCATAAGTTACGTATGGGAGGGTGCTTTGTTGATGGTATGTTGCTTTATCAGGCCTTACCAACCCCGAGTAAGCCAAAACATCTCCTGTCACAGGATTCAAATAATATGAGCCGGGTCTGTGTTCTGCACCCTCCACTGTCAAACACAAAACCTGCGTCGTCTCATCCTCCACCTGCCAGCTATTTGTATCACAGCCGTGCACAATGCACAATAGACTCTTTGTCTCTGTTGTCACACACTAACTTTCTCCCATGCTTTCACACAAAACAAAACACTTGCCTGCAGCCCTCCTCCCCCAGGACCACTATCAGAAGATGCTTGCGCCGTTAAATATGCTGTCAACTTTTTCTGTGAAGAAGTTTTCCCTGGTAAGAAGAGTAGCATAAAAAGTAGGGGAACTGGCTTGTTTTACTTTGTTGCTTAGCAATTTTAACAAGGAAAAAGAAAACACATTTTGTGAAGAAGGTTCAGTGGAAATTACAGAGTTCTGCTTTTTATATAAAGCATGACTAATTTATTTACTGCAAAAGAGAATAATTTATAAAATCAACCACAAAGTGAATTTTAGCTTACATTTTTGTACTATGTTCTGTAGATATTTCTATATTAACATATTAAAGCGTCTAGTTGAGTTGGTCTTATATATATATATATATATATATATATTATATATATATATATATATATATATATATATATATATAGTGTAGTAGGGACAGCTGTGCTATATTTTTTTCATATACTAACATATGATAGTATGCTCACAAACTTTGTTTGAGGTCCAAATAAACGAACGTCCTTCGTGTTAAAAGTTGCAGAGACATCACAACTGACTTAATTCAGAAAAAGTGAATGCTAATGGTTTGGATCTGCTAACCGTGTGTGCTGAGGTCTCCCCCAGAGTCAGTTTTTTGGAGTCAGTATCTTAGCAACAAAGGAGTTGAAGATGTTAAATCATCTGTAGATGACACAGGTAGCACCGCAGCAGTCTTCATTTAGAATAAAAACAGTTCAAGTTCTAGGGTGCTGACTTGCTCGTACAATTAGCCAGATCCAGGATGACATAATCTATGGCAATCTTTTTTTATATCCTCTCACCTATTTGATTTAATTATCTAAATAAAGAAAGGGGTGCTCTACAGTTTGTGTCTCTGCGGTTGCGGCTGTTCCTGCAGGTGCTCCAAGCTTATATGTAAATTGTCAAGGATTAAACATATCACAATGTTTTTGAAGTTTCCTCCTCTTGTTTGTGTGTTTTGTCTATGTATGCGTGTAGGGAAATAACAGTTAAAAATCAAGAATTTAGAGTATATATTTTAGCTGTCTCCACAACTGAACTGAACATCCTTGTACCAGTATCAGTTTATGGAACTACAAAGAGCTCAGGTGTCATTTTGTAACTCTACACAGATAAGCTCGCTACCTAACAGGGCTGCCACCATCAGTCGATAAGTTGTTTTTTTATTTTTGAAATCTCCAATCTGCAGTGTGCGCTTTCTAATGCTCTGTCTGCGTTTGTCTGACACGTGCAGCAGTGCTAGTCCAGGTCAGTAGTGATGTCACAGGCATTTCCAGGAAGACTCAGGTACCATAACAACACAACAACGGAGCTTGAAAATCTGAAACATTAAAAAAAAAATTCTGGTTAAGATGTGTGTTTCACATTCAGTTTATGCATGATCCGATTAGTCGATAAATCAAGAAAAAATCAGTGATTAGCTGACTATTAAAATAAGCATTTGTGGCAGCCCTACTATCTAGTTATTTATCATGACCATATGCTGCTCTCTTTTTTGTTTTTTTAATTGTTTTAATGTTTAATTTTTCCTAAAAATTCTATGGAAAAATTGAAAATATGGGTTTCTAATATTTACATTCATGAAGCAAAGTCCCCAAGTGCATTTTTAAAGCCTCTAATATTCTCATTTGAAAATGTTTTGTATTTACGGACAAACTGGAATTGAATGAACTTTGCTGTTCAAAGACAGTGTAGCAATATTGGTTTCTAAAATATAAAAAAAAAAAATAACATTTTTTTTATTTTAACTTTTTATGACTGTGGTTTTCAGTTTTGAAATATTTAAAAAATCAGCATGTGGAGTCCCCAAAGTAGTTTTTTCCCAGTTCTCCTGGTATCTTTTCTTTTTTCTTAAAAGAAATTTAGTGGAATCAGAAAGCATGGCTTTTTACACTTGTTAGACACAGGGAATGAAGAAGCATAGATACCCACTTCTCATTCGATGACACGCCACAAGGCTCGCTGTGTTTTGAGTAGGAGTGTGACTCATTTTCTCTTGAGTGGAAAAAATCAGCTCTCTGGCTCCTACAAACTCTATTGTTATTGCTGCTTCTACCCACACATACAGTATACGTAACTCTGCTGGATGCAACAAGTTCACGCCTGTTCTCCGGGGGTTGTCAAGTGGAATTCTGGGAAATATAGGAGGCTATCGGCCAAAGTAGACAGGGTGGGCTGATGGATGCAGAAAAATGTGACATTTAACTTGCCGCTAAAGTACTTTAGAAATGTACCAATTAGCTGGAGCAAACATTTTTTTCCCCCATTATCAAGGTTGCAGATGATTACTTATGCAGCGCCTCGTTGTGTCTCATTTCCTGGCCTGCATCCTGCTGCCATATCTCTTTAATGGAACTGCGAATTAATATTTGATATGCATTTTTCAAGTAATCAATACAAGAGGTATTGATTCTTTTTTAGCGATGCTTGTCTAAGAGAAAAAGACTTAAATGGTGCAGAAGTTCTGAAATGGCATTGCTTTAAAATGCCATAGACATAATTTAATGTACCACTTTGTGAAACTTTAAAAGAAAATGGTTACAGTACAGACAAAATTCAAGTATTTTATGACAAACAGTAATTTAAATAGTTGTTGTTATGGCCCTGGGCCTTGTGGGTGTGGTCCAGGTGCTTGCCCACAGTTTCATCCTCCTCCTGTACAGGTACAACGCCTTACCAACTGTTCAAAAAGCCATCATGGAGCCTTGGTGTTTCATCATCTACATTTACTTGCTCTCCAGAATGTTGTTAAGAGGCTGTCAGTCCTTGTTGCCTCCTATATTTATTAGTCTTTACATCTGAAAAACAAATACATCTACTCAGTAAATCTGATTACACATGAAAAATATATAGAAATCTACACTTTTGTAGCCCTAAAAAAAGAATATGATTTTACAGAACAGCATCCAGCACTGAGCAATTGTGCATTTTCCATATCAACCATAACTTATTTGAAATGCTGAAATTTTTGGTAAAGAAAAAAAGCCCTTACATTTTTCAAAGGAACTCATTTGGACAGAAAAAATGTTTCTTTTTTTTTTTTTTTTTAATTTTTCATGAAGTGCTTCAAAGGGATAAGGCAGGCATGTCCAAAGTCTGGGTCATGGCCCTGTTTAAACTTCTACCAGCTCACAAGCTCCTGTCATAAAATAAATAATACAGTGCATGGCCGCCAGCATTTTTTAAGAGCTACGATTTCTTGTTTGTGAATGGCTAAATTACAGTAAGCCACTGTAAATCTGTGGCAACAACTTGTGGCTACTTGACCTTCAGAGTCTTCAGGGCCAAATGAGAAGATTTGTTTCTGTGATTAAAACCCTAAAGGTTATACTTCTGAATTAAACAACTATTTGTGTTATATTCCTGTTCATGTGATTTCTATTTAGATGTTTACAGGGAGCATTTAATTGTAAAATGCTTTTCATAAGGACCATGATTTGATGTTGAAAGTTGTTTTTTTTTCCAAACAGACATTTTCTTTATTTTAATTATGTTCCTTAAATTTAGCATTCACAGTAAATTAGGTAAAATGTATTTAGATATAATTCTGTTCAACGTGAAAAATTAAAACTATCCCATTGCAATATTTTGTTTTAATTTGCATTTCACATGATGTAAAAAGGTTCAAATAATGCAGGCTGAATGGTTGGCGCTGAAACATTTTCCCATCACAACATTGTTTGTGTAAAAAGACACACCTGAGTTAAAGCATGGTCAAATTAGAGTTAATATAAAAGCAGATCAGCCAAAAAAAAAAATCCACATAATCTGCTTGTTATTTTGAGCCTGGGTGGGGGCAAAAATAAACAAGTAGAGAAGATAAAGAGAGCTTTACTAAACACATAATCACTTTATTCCTGTTTGCATGAGGGATTTCTTTTTGCTCGGTTTGTGTACATCTACATTTGGGAGCACATTACACATCAGCTTGATAAGTCAGCGCTTTTTATTTCAGCCACTTTCTGTCAATGTTTGTTGACTTGTTATGAGACAGTGGATAATTCCCCCCCCATTCCTCATAGCATTTGTGAAAGTGTACCAAGACTTGTTGGATCAAAGAACGTCCCTTTGTGGTTTGCCTCATGTGGACTATGATCTGTCCTCCTGGGTCTTTATGGATGAGCAAACAGCATGTATTACCCAGCATCCCCAGTGCTGTGTGTGGTCCTTTGATCAGTCTTGCCCCCCCCTTTCCACATTCCATATTTAGTATATTTATAGAGCAGGAAACTTGTGGCACCTGACTCTTCCATGGAAGGAAACATACCCCGCTTTTTGCCCACTGTTGGGACATTTCTGCCCTTGCATGCAAGTTTTCACGACTAGTATCATTTACAGACGAACAAAGATACTGCCGCAGTTCACCAGCTCTGAGGTCACGAACTGGTTTGACCACTTCGCTTTGTATTAACACATTGCTACTGCCCTTGAGCTGGGCACTATTTTTAGCTTCAATGTTTACAAGGACATAAAGGCAGGAAAACAGACACAGCTGCGCTGTTTTTCCTTAAAGCTGTGTGCAAATGTCACATTTAAGAGAATATGGTTCTTTTTTCGTTCACGTCTAGTGTGTCATTTCAAATGCAAGCACATTGTCACAGGGCGGTTGTTTTTTTGTCATTAGCCCAACACACCAAGTCATGGGACACAGCTGTATGCTATTATCAATATAGAAGATAAGATCTCATTTATTGTCCGTGACTGATTCTGATTTTATGGCCCTTCACTCAGCGGATCAGCATGTGATCTGCCTGCCACAGCCACCAGAAGAATGGTCTAGTATCTCCAGGTGAATGCTGTACACGTCACAGATGTTTGCTTTGAGCTTGTTAGCAGATGCTGCCGCCTGATCGTCCGTTGTTATAATGTTGGTAATGAGGAGGACAAGGACGGGGAGTCTCATTGAGGAGAGCAATAATAAGGTGGCTGGACAAAGGCTCCGACATGACATCATGTTGGAACAGGTCAACAAAGAGAGTCTTCCTGCTATAAAGTTCCCCTGCTGCTCTGGTCTGGACAATGTTTCCAACAGTTTCCTGTGGCACTCAGACCACACATGTGACGATGGAGCTGAAGTCCAAACTGACTGGCATTTAAAGGCAGCAGTTTGTTTTTTCATTAATATCTATTATAATATTAGTCTGTACAAAGTTTTACTTTCATCTTGTTTTTGTCATTGCTATAAAAAATCTGTTACTTTTAATGCAATATTCTAGTAGTTTTAAGGCAAACATGTTTTTTTTAGGGAAAACGTTTAAAGGAACAATTTCAGAACAAAAAAAAGTTGGGTTTTTTTGGCAAAAGTACCCCTCCAACTATTTTTTTCCTTTTGTGTAATCATTCCCAATGGTCTTTAAATTGTGGTTATGCAGTTTTTAGCTAAACTCAAAAAACCTGTGTCCTTTTCACTGAAGTTAGTCGATGTTAAAATCCCAGCACGCCTTTGTTTACATCACAATCTCCCTTTAGCTTACAGCTCCTTGTAAGCGCAAGCTAATTAGCATGGCAAAAAAACAAACAAACAAAAAAATAAAAACGACTATCAATATTAAAGCCGACTAGCCATACAATTTCCAGCTGGATGGCCGCTAAGACAAGGAAAATAAAGATGTTACTGGATCTATTTGTTCTTAAACTCAGGAAACTTTAAACTTTAGAATTGTAACAGATGGGAGACTTGGCAGTTTCTCACAAACAAGCTTTTTCAAGCCACTGTTTTTTATGCACCTCTGACCCATCACAATTTAAATAAAGAAACACATAATTTTAATCCTAAATTATTTTATACATGGCCTCCATCATGAGACAATTTTTTACAAGAATGTGTTAAAAACACCAAAAGCACAAAATCAACTTCAAACCTAGCTTTAATTTTTAACTTTTACATTTTTTAAGTCAGTTTTATTGTAATTTTTATGTATTAAAATATTTACTTGTACTGGTGTAGCTATTTTAAGCTTATCTATACACCTTATGCAAAGTGTTATCTCTCCATTTTTTTGACATTTAAATAAAGATATTTTTAAGCCTTAACTCACTAATAGCTGTTTGGCCCACAAAAGCCACAAACTGGGAAGTTGTCCTTGTGTGACTGTAGGATGCGTAGAGTTTTGCCAGCAAGATGTCTCTCGTGATAAAGAAATCTCTAAACAGCCAAGATGAACATTCGAAAAGCAGGAAGAGGATGTTAATAAGTGCCAGTGCAAATATTAGTTTTTTCGTGATAAGGCGCTTGCTTCTTAGCTTACTTTGCATTTGTAGCATTTACCTGAGATTCTCATGCAAATGTAGTATAAGGGCAAAGCATTTAAAAAAAAGAAGGAGTAAAAAAGGAGTTTAGGAAAAGCAAAGACATTTGAAGCAGCGGGTGGATTTGGCTCGTCTGTCTGGTGTTGGTACCTCACTGACCACTACAGTATGACTCAACTGTGAGGCCGACATTTAACAGCTCAGACAAAGGAGGTGATGTGAGAATAAGCGAGAGTTGGATAATCATAAAGGGATCGCTTCTTTGTTAGCAATGAGGGTAAGTTCAGTCAGGAGATGAGAGTGAAGGACTGGAGAAATCTAGCAGAATCTTTGGCTATTTTTGCACAGTGTAGGTGTAAGGGATGGCTCAAAAACCCTCCCCGGTATGTGTCTGCCTGCACGCTCATATGACAATTTGCTGCAGATGGTTTTACTGTTTTCCACGTGCACACATGACTCAGGATGTGGTTTTCACCCGTTGACCACGGCAGATCTACCGTTTGGGGTAGAACCTTAAGGTGTGGTGAGGTTGCTTTTGTGAAGCGATTAACAGGTAGGTTTCTCTTGTGCGTCAACTTTTAGGAAGCTCGCAGCCCAGCGCTGACGTTTTTGAACGTGTGGATAGATGGGCCCTGCAGGACAGCTTGTGCTGGTTAAATTGAGCATGAGGACATTGCTTTGAGAGAGGTCACAGTGAAGACACTTGCGTGCGCACAGACACACACAGATGTTTGGGATGCCGGTAACCCCCTGGTGTTCTTCCAGTCGGATGTTGTTCCCCGTTTGACCTTAATTTTCTACACTTGACATGCCCTGATGATGTCAGAGCTGCTAAGTAGAAACATAAATAAAGGGTGGCGACCACACTGCCCGCATGGAACAAACTACGCCGACAAGTTCCTGTGTGAAGCGAATCTCAAGTGCTGCACATATTTCAGTTCAAGTGTAAGTGCCAGACTTTAGGAGAGGGAGAACAGCTCAGTAAAAACACACAAATGCAAGCACATTTGTGGTTTTATAAATCCTACTTTTGAATGTTAAAGATTAAGAAGCTGCATTCTTTCCCTTGATGTTGGTTTAACTAATGCTTTAGTAAACTTCCCTGAAATGTTTTTTTTTCCTCATTTCCTCCCAGAGTCATTTCCATGCCCTTTCACATTCACAGCAGCAATGCAACATGCACACAACACATTAGTTAAACTATTTTGAACTCTTAGCCTTTGTGTTATTGGAAGACCATGAATATGAGAAATTAAACCCAAACCGGAAATATCCTGTTACAGCCAGATGTCCGAGACACATCATGTTTTTGAGGATTTATTAATTTATTTTATGGTTATATATAATGCATTTGTTTATATGGTCATGTTTGTTTGTATATTGTCTAATTCTCCCTGTAATAAACCCATAACTGTGCATAACAGAAGGGAGATTTAACATAGTGATAAAAGACTGTGAGAAAAATCTAATTTAGGACAATTTTGGTATTTGATGATAATGCACATATGTAGGACAGTCAAATTCTTGACAAAAGTTGTGACAGTAATAGGTGATAATTCAATAATTAGAAATTAAAAATGTGTGAAAGTACAGGATATGCTCATGAGTTGCATTTATTTGTCTAACCTTTTAGGGAAATATGTCAATCTAAAACTGTTATCTTGTCCCATCAAGTTAGAGCTGATAAATGTCTGTCACAATACTAAATTTACTAAACTAATCAAAAATGCCTACATTAAGTTTGGAATATTTGAGCTGTATTTTGGCTTTGGAGTAACTTCTTAGATCAGGTACGTCCACATTTTACTCTCCCATTCATAAACATGGCAGATAGACATGATTTATATACTTATTGACTACTTCTTCCAGGCAGGATTTTCACTTTTATTTATTTTAAATTATTTTCATTATATGGTTGTTGAAGGCGGACTCGGACTCAGCAGAACACGCATTCACACTGCATGAGGTCCGGTCCGGCCTCTCTGGCGTTCCATAACTGTTTCGTTAGCTTCAAATTTTTGCCAGACACTGGAGCTGAGCCGGAGCTGGGCAATTGTGTGAAGTTGAGGCTAATCACGACCTAAACCAAAATTATGCAAGCAAGTGTAAAGTACATCTGGTAAATTTTTTTAGAAAAAAAACTTATTTTCCGCAGTACTCGCTGTTTTTACCGTGTGGTAAACATTATGTCATGGTGACAACTAACCCTAGCCTCCCCTACTTGTTACACAATATGTGTAATAAAGTCAAATATGTAGATTTAAGCCTATATAAGACAAAATGATTAATAGAATGTCTGTGCTTGCCAAATTTATGAAGACAGTGTTGTGAATATAATTCAAAATCACAGTGGAATGAGGTTTTGTTAACTAGTAACTTTTTCCATAAATGGCTGGTTATTGCGTGAACCTACGTGAGTTTGGAGTTTCGCGAGGTCTGCAGCAGAGCCTGTGGTTGCAGCAGGACCGCAGCCATCCGTAGCCAATATGTGTCTGCCGTAGCTAGACTGCTCCACACCAGGGCCGGACCGAATCCAGTGTGAGCCCAGGGTAAGAGTTTAGTTTTAACTTCCACAGACCCAAACCCAGCACACCTGGAACACAGCAGAAGAGATCATAAAAGTGACGGGCAAAGATCTGGCAGCACATAACAGACACTATAATAACTTCATCACATGCGGGGTGAGTCACAGCGAGACGAGCAGGAACAGAAGCAAAATGCTACTTGTTAGGAAATCAAATCCATCAAACAAAATGTGGAACCCATGGATCCTCACTGTTGTCGTTCACCTATCAGCATTTATCAGGGGTGTCCAAAGTCAGGGCTCGAGAGCGACCTCCTGCTGGTTTTCCAGAAATCCTGCCTCACCTGCTGGTGATTACCTGGATCAGGTGTGTTTGACCAATAAGGAGCTTCAGTTGCAGATTTGTTGGAAAACATGTAGGACACTGGCCCTCGGGGAATGACTTTGGAGATCCCTGGAACATATCCCTTCAGGGGTTGCCACATAAAATCAGCTTTCACTAACAAGTGGTTTGGCAGAGATCTTTTTTACTCCAGATTACCTTTCTGACACAACCCTGTATTTTAGCCGGGCTAGGGACTGGCACAGGGAGACCCAGACACAGGTCACCTTGTGGCTACATAGTTAGCTTGGAGGGTCTTACTAAAGGACCCAAACTGGTTGATGCTCATTGTGGCCCCTGTGACACAAACCCTGTTTCCCATATGCCAGTCCTGCACGCAGACAACTGAGCTGTCCAGCAGTGTCCGTGGATCTTCACAAGTCAGTAGATGACACTCAAGGAGGGAAAACACAGCATTGATTACTCTTGAATATTCACGAACAATGTTTAGATATCAGGTAAGTTAGAGTAACTATCAAAACAATAAATATTACCTGTCCCCAAAATTGATATGTGGGTAGTTTTCTTGATTTTGAAACTTTTTCTTCAGATCAATTTAAAAGAGAGGTCTGAGAGAGGTGATCTCTGGACCTCTTTGTTGCGTATTTTTATCTTTAAGATCCATTTCAATGAATATTTGTTTTTTGGTGTTTTTAGCATTTTCTTGTAGAATTTTTCTGACAGTAGAGGACATATATGAAAAAAAAAGCTTAAAATTGCATTTCTGGGTATTTCGTCATTCAAATTGTTGTGAGTCAGGAAAAAGTTTGCAACAGTGACGTAGGTGCAACAAATGTTGGACCACAGGCTCCCTGTTCTGCTCTGTTTTGATGCATCCACTTGCAGACAAATTGAAAACGTCTTTTTATTCTTGGTATCTGGTTTAAAACTTCACAACCGGATATCTTCAATATTGCACACCATTTTTGTTGCACTCAAAATGTGAGGTTGGGGTTGTGAGGGGCTGTAAGCTAGCTGGAGAGAGTGTAAGCAGATGAATGATGAAAAATGGGAGTGGGCTTACTCCTCACGAACAGAGGTGAAATTCTAATGAACTCGTGCCGCTCTGCAAAAATATTTTCCTAGAAAATTACAGGTTTTTAGATTGTGTCTAAAATGAGATGATCATAATTTAAAGACTACTAGGAACCCTTTAAAAATAGATCAAAAGAGGATCTGAGTGCTTTAGTGTTGCCATGGGTAGTGGTAATTACAAAAGTCAATTAAACTTAAAATGCAAAATAGTGGGAAAAAAGTCCTAACAACAAAGCAAAGATGAATTGGCTATTTGTTCAAGGTTATTATTCTGTAAAAGTCTTTCTATTCATCTGTGTCTTGTTTGGCTCGAACTGAAGATTGAGATTCAATAGCTGCACAGAATGGGGATTTCCTCAAGAAGCAGTAATCATGGTGTTCTATTTCCTTTATAATGTCGGAAAATACTTTTCCCTTTAAAAAAATGCTGTGGACCACTAAAGTGTGAAATAGTATGAATGAGTAGAAAAGAAGTTTGAGAGAAGATGGAGAAAAAAGGTCTTTAAAGCAGTTAGAGGAAAAGAAAACAGAACACGGACAGAAAAAGGACGCTCTACTTTATTTTTTTGTTGTCTAAGCATTGTGTAGGATTTGAATGCCTGGGTGGAGAGCCAATCTTTGGCACAATTAGTTGACATAGCGTTGACCCTTTGCAGGAAATCTGTGCCGTCAGTTGCCGTTTGGTGGACACGTTCGTGCGCAGATCCCTTCACAGTAGCACAAGTGCTTTCATTTTTAGTTAAGTGGCCCCCATGGGGGATGACCTTCTCTATCCACTGCTTCTGTGCTTTTTGGCAAACATTGTGTTTTTGCTAAAACAGATAAAATGGTCGTAGCACAAAGGAAAATATGCTGACGTCTTGTACCGCTACACATTAACGCTTTTCAGAGAACAACGCCTGCATGAATAAGGAAGTGGGAGTGTTTACAGCTTGTTTGGTCCACAGTAGTGTTGATGAAGGGCAGTTGCAGAAAGTTAATAATTGTCTCAAGTGATTTTCTGATTTCAGTCATTATTACAGGCATAGTTACTCTTTCTTTGTGTGATATAGCACCACTCTGCGTTCAATAGAACTGTGTGACATTAAATCTACTATTAGAAAAAAGTGCCTTTGAGCTCTGATGAAAGTAACATCTATTGTATGAGCTTTTTGTTTCCTAAAAAAAAAAAAAAAGAGACAGCATATTTTTTTAATTTTCATAGTTATTTTTTTTAAATAGGCCATTGATTTACTTTTCAAACACAAACAGTTTTGGATGAAACCAATATCGAAGCTAGGTTTATTCTATTGGTGAACTTGAGGAAAAAATAATAGGAAGAGGCTACCAAAGTGGTGTGATTCTTGCTCCTTGAGGCTTTTCCTCTCACTGCTCTATTCCAATATACGACAGACTTAGTTCAAATAATAATTTCTCATCTGCAATCAATTTTCAAATGGTTGGAGCTCCCATGAACAAAAAAGAGATGCCATCTATTACTATCAACTGCTACTACCAAATCAGAGTCCCTAAATGGTCAAATTTCAACTTGCTTAACTTTCAACACACGTTCAATAGATGCACATTTTATTCCTAGAGCCCAGAAATGGTCCTAAATATGTGAGTGGTGATGCAAGACTGCAACAGTTTTTAACACAGAAGCCCAAAACGCAAGCATACACACGTTTACTTAGACTTTTCATTGAAAGTGGTCGCTTGAACGCACATTGCAGAGGCCGGTGGGAAAGTGCTCTCACACACGTTGCTGTGTGCCTTTTGAGGACTTTATTAGTGTAATGGGAGCTGTCGTCTTGGGAGGGGACTCGCAAACGGACAGAAAGGTTGTGGTTTATAGAATTCTGCAGCTTCAAAGAAAATTATTCCAGCTTTTTAACCACTGAAAATTTTCCTACAAATAAAAGTCATCCTAATGTCAGGGTCAGTGTAAGAGTATAGCAATGTGAGGAAACAATACAAAGCCTGCAATTGCAGTAACAATAACCTGTAACCAATAACCTGTAATACTGGGATATTTAACTCTGATCCTTCAGATCCACTAGCTTGCCTTATTTTTATTTAATTTTTGTTTATTTTTGTTATTCCTTCCCCTCTTTCTGGTAATTTGATGGATCAGGCATTTCAAGGTTTTGATTTACTAAACACATCTGATCCAGATAATGAACTGCAGATAGGAGATGGAAATTTCATTGTTTTGAACACAAACAGGAGGGTTTATTTTTAGGACCAGCCAGGGTAGAAATGTGAGTCCTGTTGCACAATAATATAGGTTATTTCTGTTTTTTCCTAAATAATTTCAAGGCAGAACTAAAGCATAGAACAAGTAAACTTACATTTACAATACAAAACTTTTTTTTAGCTTATGTTTAAGCAGCTATGTTGCAGATCTAACTTTAAAATTCAAGCTTTTTTCATAAAACTGTCTGTCCTTTGAGACAGAGAAGAAACAAAAAAAACACAATTACATTTCTTTTTGGTAAAAACAAAACTGCATCCACTTCTAAATGAATAAAAATTGCAGTTTACAACAGTGTTGTTTCCTCAGGAAGCTGCATTTTTTTTCAATCCTACCCTGCTCAAACACACCTGCCTCCTAATGACCACCATTATCAGGCTTCTGCAGAACTGGATGATGAGCTGGATCAGGTGTGTTTAAGCAGGGCAACACGGACAACATGCAAGACAGTTTTCCCCAAGGTCCAGGATTGTGACACACTGGTTTAGAAGACATAATTGCCATTCTTCTCAGAAAAAAAAAAAAAAAAAAATTCGTTAAGCATCTTTGAAATACAAGAAATTGTAGTGCTGAGCAGTGAGGCAGAAACACTTATGAGTTTCCTCTTGTGAGTGCTGAAACAAACAAGCCCGCTGCATGATTAACTGCCTCCCTATGGCCTGTATGGTTTATCACAGGCTGTGATTTTCTGACATCAGGGGTTTAGAATGTCCTACAGAAGGTGCCAAATCAAAACAAGGTCATTTTAGTGGGGTGAGGGGAGAGTAAATGGTTCACATCTCAAATTCAGATCTTTCAGCCATTTTTATTGTCGTTTAATGAAATCGTAGCAAAGTATTTAAAACTTTCTTTTTTGTGTGACTTGGATATTTGATTTTAAAAGTGCAGCAGTGGAGGAAAGCACAAAGAGAACAGCAGAACTGATGGGAAAACTGCTGAGGCTTTACTCAGAGGCTCCGGCATGACGTAGCCCCTCTCACATTCCTGGGTTATTAGTTAAAGATGTATGCTTCTCGTTGCTTTCCCCGCTCTCATGCTCCCAGTGTCTCTCACAAGCTGCAAGTTTCCACTGATTGGAGCAGTTTAAAGGAAATCCCTGTCTTTTCATTGGACCAGCATGAAAAGAGAATGTATAACTGAGACAAACATAAAAGTTTGGAGGAGGGAAAAAAAGGGAAAATAAAGTACTCCATGCTGAGCTTAAATCTTAGAAACATTAACCGAATCTAGCAAAACTTTAACATGGATAACAAAATTAAAATCAATAAAACAAGCTTTGGTTGATTATTATACATGTTAAAGGAAATTATGTCAATATTAGTTATTTGGTGTGTCATTGCATTTTTCAGTGACATCATATCAGTGTTGGAATCCAGTCTGGCAAAGTCATGGGAACTGAACTGCTCGGAACAGGATTTCTGTCTGAGTGAAGACATTTACACACACATGCACAGACACACACATTCAAATCAGACTCTCAGAAAAGCAACTGAATGCAGAAGAAAGCCAGTGGAGAGTAGCAAGATTTACAGAGGAAGTGAGACGTAATCTATGAATTATATATACACCCTGAGACTATGATTTCATTCAGCTAAGAGCCTGCTCACACACCACCCTCTTCCCCTCCTTTAAGGCATTAGGACTGCGAATGCGCCTCAGTGTTGAAAGTAAACTTTAACAACCCTTTAACATCTTACACTATTTTTATTTACATGTTTCTTTTTTAACTGCAGGTGGAGGAGGCAAGCGGAAAGGAAGAAGCAAAAAATGGAAAGAGATCCTTCGCTTTCCACACATAAGCCAGTGTGTTGAGCAGGGGAAAACTATTGGTGCGTGTGCCTCGCAGCATTGAATTTTTGTCTCGTGCTTCATCCAGATGCTTTATGCTAAAGTGTGTGTCTCTAATCACTGCAGAGAAGGACTATGACAGCGTCTGTGAGAAACAGCCCATCGGACGGCTTCTCTTCCGTCTGTACTGTGAGACCAAACCCAGCCTGCAAAGATGCATCCAGCTGCTTGACGCAATGGTATCAACACGAGTGCACATGTTTGCTGTTGCTCTGAATCTGAACACAAAACCTTCTCTCCCTTCTCTTCTGCCCCCAATGATTCTTTTCTTCTCACAACTCTTTCCTATTGATTTAAGACTGGTAATTTAAAAGTATTTACAAAGCATTTAGCCTCACAGGCAGTTAGATGTACATTTTTACCCCCACCTAGGTAATACCACAATTCAAAATGATATATGATACCAACTACTTTTTGCAAAAAACATCTAATGTCAATAACGATAAATAATGATGACTGGTGGTCATGTCCTATTTTTCTCATTAGGTTTTTATTCTAAAAACTGATCAAAAACTAGCCAGATAACAACTTTGATGTGTAAAGTTAAAAATACAAAACCATTCTTTCTAAAATCACCTACTTATGTGGTGCTGTGTTGTTGCTGAGGTAACACGCTCAACTCGCAGCACCTCTGGTCCCATGACTGATGAAGCTGTTCCATATGTTCTAGCTTGAGGGTTTTAGCACAAAACTAGCCAAAAATATCTAGAAATGACACATGCACGTTTTTCTCATTTGTAAGCAATACTTCAATAGAGTAGTTAATACAAACGTTTTTGATGTATGGGGATCTACATTTCAGTATCTTGGTATTAATACTCTGGATTTCACATATCGAAAAACTTTTTTTGGAAAAGTTAGTTATAGTTTTTATGTACTATCAAATAATTTCAAACTATAAAAAATAAAACTATATAGAAAAAATTGTATTTGCTAATAAACTTTTCCCCCATGATAATATGATTAGTCCTCAACATATTGAATACATTTAAAAAAACAATGTAAATAAAAAAAGTGTAATTCTACAAAGTACAAGCTAAATGTTTAAATGTAAGTAAAACTTTGATTAAACTATGAAACAGACACTCACTTTTTTCTTTCTTTTTGGTAATTTAAGTGGGTCAACCCTGTTTTAAGAACAGATTATACCAACATATAATAACTTAGTAAAGTATTTACTGAAAAGTATTTCATGTTTTTAAGAAAAAAGTATAAGATCCATAAGATTTATACAATATTTTGTACTAAAAGATGCTAAATGTTTCATTAAAAATTTTAAGAAACTTGACGTGGTCGCCAGGTCACCATCTTGAGAAACAGGATATTGTCAGACCAGGACAGGGAGGTGAACTCAGGTGTTTCCCCTCATTTGGTTTCATTTGCTTTGACATAACACTTCAAAGAGACAACCAAATTATGTGGAATTGACACACCTGCTAATTTGGTTTGAGGAGAGCTTTTGTTTGATCAGGGACAACTGAAGGAGGATTAAATAAAGGTACAGTTTGAACATAGAACACAGTCTATGCTCTTCGTCTCTATTCCATCTCTGCCGACAGGGTTTTTTAAACTTTATGTGATTCAGACCTCTTTAGATTTATATTGTGGAATTTCTTGTATTAAAGTTGCTGACAATGCTAACATCACTCGCTGTGATGTCCAAAGGGTTAACTCTAGAACAAAAGGCAGAAAGGAATAAAAACTAAAGAAAAACAACCGTTTTCAACAAAACATGAATTTTTCCTTTTAAAATAGCTTATTAAGGGATTCACAAAGTAAGATCTATGCTCAAGGGTTAAAACAAAAATGATAATACACCATAGAATAAATCAACCCAAGTATAACCAGATTGTAAGTGAATGCAACAGAGCTCTTTTGTCAAACAGAGACTCATATTTTCAGGTGGATCAGAGTTCATCTGTTTGGTTTGGCCCAGAGTTCAGATGAGCTTTTACACCTCACTGAAATAAAGTGTTATGTTTGAACTTCAGGCTGTCCTTTAATCAAATTGAGATACTTTTACAGTTTTGTAATGTTTAAGTTTAGAATTGCCATTTTTAAAGCTAATTTAATCCACACTTCAGTTTAACAGGAACAAAAAAAAATACAGGAAATGAACTTCAATGAGATGGAAAGACGAGAAAAGGATACTGCGAGTAAGAGAGAGAGCTTTGTGTTACAACTTCCTGATTGCACTTCAACTCACATGCAATCCTGCCTGTCTCTGTACAGTCAGTCGGAGAGGATGAAAAGCCAAAAGGCCAAAAGTTTGAAGATGTAAGGCTACTAAAAATATTAATTAAAATTATTTCAGCTTTTTGCTGTCTAAAATTCATGAAGTTTGAGTAATTTCTAGAATTTTGCATTAACTTGGTAGCAAGAAAACAGACTGTTGTTAGGTAAATGTGGTGTTTATCAGTTTAACTTGGACTAGAACCTTTTTGCTGCCTAGTTCTGTTATTGCAATTCTCATTTAGCGCTCAGCACAATCAGATTTTATTTTTCTATTTCTTGAATCTCAGTTTGGCTGCACGACGGTGTAGTGTTAAACACTTTTGGCTCATAGTAAGAAGGCCCTAGTTCAATTCCCAACTGTATCGTTTGTGTGTTGAGTTTGCGTGTTCTCCCCATGCATGCATGTGTGGGTTTTCTCTAGGCGTTCCTGCTTTCTCCCACAGTCCCAAAACATGCTTCATTGCTTAATTGGGGAAGCTCAATTGTCCCTGTGCGAATATGCCTGTTTGGTTGACTTTCTCTGTGTTGCCCTGCACTAGTCTGGCAAACAGTGCAAGGTCTACCCCACCTTCACCTGTTGGTAGCTGGGTAGCCTCCAGCATTTCCATAACCCTGAAAAAGAAGAAATTGGTTTAGAAAATGGATGCATCTTTGACTGTATGTGAGAAGTGAGTGAGTGTGATGTCATCCAAAGAAGATGGGTAATTTCCAGCTCCAATGAAAATAAGTCAATTTAGTCGCCATTTTTTTCGCAATACGGATGCTGCCATGTTGGAGCTAGATGACGTAAGTAAGCGGTAATTGGTCCGAGTTGGTCAGAGTGAACATTTTTGCCTCCAATCGGGAGTGAGCTTGCTGGAAGTCCACACTCCTTCCACTAAAAGTGGACTTGAGAGCAAAGATTTTGAACGTTTGAGGTGGGGGCCAGCGGGTACAACAAGCTTTTATTGAGGCATCTGATTAGTCAGTTTATAGCTTGAATGGCTTTTCAATAAAGAAAAAGAAATAACATGAAAAAGAAATATCAAAAAGATAGAGCAAGTCGGGTTATTCTCACAAATATAATAATTAATGACAGCTTATTTTTCTATTGAAGTCTATGGGATTTTGCCTTTTTGGAGCCAGCGGGTACTTTCTACAGTATTTGGGATGCGATGGGGAGGAGTCTATTGGTGCAAGTTTCATGAACAGCCAAAAATAATTTAGCTGTTTAAGAAATAGGTCTAAAGTATGGTTATATTTTATGTATTTTGTGTTATACTTAACTAAATATAAATATAGAAAATGAATTGTGTTTTGCAGTTTAATCTATGAACAATGATTAGGGGTATAGGGAAAATCGATTTTGTTATATATATTGCAATATATCAGGATATATTTTATAGATTTAGATAGATTTTAAATGTTGGCAAGATAATATTTAGTTAATTTTCTTATGAGTGTCCTTCAGTGTCTTACTTTTGTCTTCCACTTAAACCCCGACCACTGGGCAGCACAGAACACTGCCTTTTTGACACAGTCTTGGAATATATCGTATCTCACCGTGAGACACATACTGGAATATGTATTGTATCGCCAGACTTGCCCCACTAATGAGCCAATGAGATGGATGGAGGGAATCTTCGTGTATTTCTTACGGACATACAGGAATATTTGAAGTTTGCACTTCCAGTTTTTTTTTTTTTTTTTTTTTTGTCTACATGGAGGTGGAATTCGAAGGCACATTTAAATGATTTAAAATGAGTATAACTTTCACGTCCCCCAGCGAGGTCAACTGACTGCCCTCCCAGTGTGCTGCAACTTTCACCCCCTCATCATGTTCTCCTTCATGCTGTCTGGATGACAACATCTCTCATGTGACACATTTAGGTCCCGATCCATGCCAAAAATGTGTATGTATGTAACATGACAAAAAGGATGGCATTGTTTCCCCAATCATGGCACTTTCCTACACCCCCCCGCGTGCCCTCTTTTAACAACCCTCTCTGTGGAAAGTCCACCTCGTTGAAACCACTCACATGCATACTCCCACAGAGACACATGCTGGAGGGAATTCTGCTTTCAACTCCGTGAGACGAGCCCTGATGTTGCTCTTTGTTGAACATTACACACTCCACTTAATAAGCCAGGCCTGAGAGGGATGACATCTAGGCAGATGGTATTTAAAGCTGTTAAATAACATTTGAGTTCTGTGCAGTTAGAAATGTACGATGCTAAGGAGTCTTGATGCTTGTTGCCATAAGTGAAAAATCACAAATGCTCGGATTTTGGGACAGTGGAGAAGTACCTGGTTCCTCTTATTTCATGAAAGAATAGGATCTCCTCTTCAAACACTTTATTTCAACAATGGAAATGTCTGGAAGCGTTTTTATGCTTTGAGCTTATGTGCATTTATGATAACTTTATTATTTTTCAATGATTCCTACTGGACTTTAGCTCTAAAGTGTCAGTGACTCCAGTGTTTCCTCTTAGCTATGTGCTTGTGTGCATTTATCTCTGAATATGTGTGTGTTGTTGTAGAAAGCTGGTGACGCTGGTGTGACACACTGTGACACTCCAGGACCTCAAGGAATCCCACCGTGTTTACTGTGTGGTTGCCAAGCAACACGGGACCATGCTGGAAAAAACCCACTAATAGATAGAGTGGAGACAGCATGCAGCGTGGACGCCATGTTGCTTCCCCGTCCCCCGAGAAGTTGAAAGGGAAGCAAATCGCGTCAGAGAGCTTTTGATGTTGTTGCCTCTTAAAAATGTCAAATCCTTGTGTGCCTCAGTGGCCACCTATGAACCACACTGAGCTAAGATCAGCATATGTTAATGGGAGATTGATGGCTAAACACTGAGACAAAGGACAAAGAGGTGTGTTTGTGAAGTGGCCTTGTCACAACCAAACAGCAGTGGCTTCATCATTTCAATAAAACGACACATTTCTGCAGGTTAAATATAAATATTTTGTGTTGTTTTATGAAAATGCCACAGGGGGACAGTGTGACAGCTCTTTCTTAACCATGTATGTGTTATTCAAAGCAGCTGGATTTATGCAGATGAAGAGAACCACTTCACTAAACCTCTCATTCAGTTATTAGAGGTCAGTGTGGGGCTTTGTGTTTTGGTGGAATCCTTCACTGTGAAATCCATTAAAAAGAAAAAAGTTTGCACTAACATGTGTAGCAAACTACATGAAATAAGGCTTATCAATTTAGATTCTTAGCTTAGTGATCAAGCTTGTGAGAAAAAAGCAGACATGACACTTTATTCCTCTATCTACTGTATTTCCTCTAATGACAAGAACATTTTTGCATTTGCTGGTTTCACTAAAGCTAAAACTAAATTTAAATCTAAAATGATTTTGCGGTTTAGAAAATAGGCAAAACAGATCTGAAATATAGTTATACTTATGTATTTTGTGGTATACTGAACTAAATATAAATATAGAGAGAGGATTTTAGAAAATAAATATATCGATTGTATCGATTTAAATGTTGACTAAATTATATTTAATTAATTAAATCTGAGTGTCCTTCTGCCTCTTACTTTTGTGTTCCACCTAAACCCGTGACCGCTAGTTGGCCGCTCAGCACACGGAGCCTCTTTGACACAGTCTTGGAATATAGGCCTACCGTGATACTTATCGCTTGATATGTATTGGGATATGTATCGTATTGCCAGACTTTTGCCAATACACAACCCTAATAATGATTTACAAATGTTAACGAAACACATTTGGCACAGATATCAGTAATTATATTATAGTAATATATTTATATTGTTTTATAATAATATTTTAATAATAAAAGATAATTATATTTGTGTTTAAGCATTTATTTCTATTTTTGAAACCGAAAATGAACCTTAGTTACAAAAAACTTCATTTTGTTAATGAAAATGACATTTTAAGCTATTGCAAAAAAAAAAAAAAAAATGATCTAACTAATTCCTTGTGTCGTGTAACACAAGCACTTTCACAGCGAATGAGAAATCTATCCCATTTCCTGCAGCCTGGAAGCTTTAAAATCATCATAAATGTTTTACACCGCTTAAAGTAAATGATTAAACATGTCATTTTTAATGGCATTATAAAAAGTGACTTTCTCAGAATTTACTAAGACTTTAAAATGGTATAAAACACATTTCCATAACCTTAGGATATTAAAAGCAACTTAAAATATTGATCATGCAATTTTTCTCTCATGCAGGAGGACTATGAGGTAACGCCTGATGAAAACAGAAAAAACAGAGGAGAAGAAATTATCAAGAGTTTTCTCTCAAAACAAGTAAGTTTCTTTCTCTGACATGCTTCACTTTCTGTTTATTTTTTCTTCTTTACACTGAAATGTAGTACTAAAACTAAGCATATTGCAAAACATTTTGATCCGATTTTTGTCGGTACGTAGGAGGAAATGCTTTTGGTCTATATTTGTGCACCTTTGTCTAATTTGTTACATGTTGATGAAGTCACCTCAGAAAGTGGACATAGCAGAGGGTTTTGCAGAGCAGTGCAGAAAGAACCTGGAGCTCAGTCCCTGTAAGGAGATCTTCAGTACTTGTCGCAAGTAAGTATCTTAATAATCCCTCAAGTCGGGAAGGAGAATGTGTTGATCTCTCCTGGTTAATTTTGACCTTTCTTTTTGAAATGCTGTTTTTGAAACTTGTTTGGACGGAGATGTTTCGGTTACCCAGACTGTCTTGTGTTTTGAACCAGAGCCGTCCACGATTACCTGAGCGGAGCTCCGTTTGTTGATTTCCAGAAAAGCATGTACTTCGACCGCTTTCTGCAGTGGAAAATGCTGGAGAGGTGAGCTGCGATTATTCATTTTTTATTTATTTTCTCAGCCCCTTGGGATGTAATATTTATAATAACATTTTCCTAATATAAATTTGCTTCTAATGTGACATTATTGGCTATACAATTGATTGAATCACGAGTCAAGTGAAGTTTTAAGTGTTTAGTAGTCAACTCATTGTGTTTCTTTTGAATATTTTGCGTATTATTTACTTGTATAAACTTTTTTTTAATGCAAATCTGAACTTTACCCTAAACAAACAGAGGAAAGACATCTACACAATGTCTGAGTTTGCCTGAAATGCAAAACTATGTAAATGTTAGTGCGTCATCAACTCTGCAAAGGAGAGGAGATTGTTAGGAAGGAACTGAACATCAAAGGTTTTTTTCATGCTTTTAAAAATAAATGAGTGTGAGTTCATAGGTCAAGATAAATATCAGAAGCCATCAGTTTCGCAGGTCCAAACTGAGGATGCTGAGGATTGAATCTGCTGACTTTACCTCAAAAAGGGATAAAATACAAGTTTTGTTTAATACGAGGATTCCAGGAAAGTCGCTTTTAAGGTTTAAAAAAGTAAATAAATGAGCTACTTAATGATATAAATTCTGAAGTTCTTTTGTATATGTTTTTACTGCTGGTTTTAGCATTTTATTTAGCTTTTATACTTACTTTGATATCTCCAGAACCCATTTTATTGATGACTTAAGGAAACAGTCTTTTAGTTAGTGTCTAAAAGTAACACCCAGATGTAGAAAAACTATCCCTGCACAAGAATTATTTTAAATAATTATAAGATTGTTGAGCTAAAAACACTTAAATGTACTTTATTACAGATGTTAAGTGAGAGGAAGTGTTGTTTGGTTTTATTTTGCCATCATCTTTACTAAAAAAATTTCAGATCTGCTTGAGGTTGGGCTTTTAGGGAAGAGATCCTTATCTCATATCTTCTTCCTTCAACTTTGATAGAAGTTATTTATAAAATGTTTGCATCATAATTTACACAGTCGGATGAGAAGTCAAGATAAACATTTATAATCCTGTAAAAGCACTTTTGAAAGCTTAACAACAGAATTAATCACAAAGAACAAGAGACATTTTTATGGTCCCATTTCAGGGAAGCGTGCTCGCTCTAGACAGGAAAATATTTCATGTAGATTGAACATTAAAGACAATTAAGAGCGAGCAGCAGGCTTTCAAGGCTGCCTTGATTGTATCTGTCTGGGAAGGGAAATTACATGCAAGAGGCCCCACCTTCTCCACAGGAAAGAAACTCAGGAGAGTATTGACTTCCGCAGATAATATCTCCATCTTGATCAATAACCTGTAAGTCTCTATTAATGGATTTTGCTGTCTGTGTCCCATCAGGCAACCTATCACTAAAGACACGTTCAGACAGTACAGAGTTCTGGGAAAGGGGGGATTTGGAGAGGTAAGAGGCACAAGGACATCTGGAATTTTCAGCCGTAGTTCAATAATATTGCTTTGTTAATTCTGTCATTCTCCTCGCAGGTGTGTGCCTGCCAGGTCAGAGCAACAGGAAAGATGTATGCCTGCAAGAAACTGGAGAAGAAGAGGATCAAGAAGAGGAAAGGGGAGGCTATGGCTCTCAACGAGAAGCAGATTTTAGAGAAAGTTAACAGTCGATTTGTTGTAAGTGAACGCAAAACAGTGACTTGACGCAGCATCTCGTGCATCACTGAGCCCTCTCTTGTTTTTGTTTTTTTTTTTTTTAAGGTGAGCTTGGCATACGCCTATGAGACCAAAGACGCTCTGTGTCTGGTACTGACCATCATGAACGGTGGAGACCTTAAGTTTCACATCTACAACATGGGAACACCAGGCTTTGAGAAAAACAGGGTCCAGTTTTATGCTGCTCAGATCTGCTGTGGGCTCACACATTTGCACAGAGAATCAATCGTCTACAGGTTAACCATGTTTTGACCAACACTTTCGATCACTTTTTTCACTTTTGCATGTAAACTGATATAGTTTTTTTCTCTAAACACTAGAGATTTGAAACCTGAGAACATCCTATTAGATGACAATGGTGAGTTTTGAAGTTCAGATTTCTGATTATTGTAAATTTATGCTCACAATAAAAACATAAGACTTCTTTTGTTGAGGAGTGAGAATGACCAGTTGCTGTTGTGCTGCAGGACACATCCGCATTTCAGACCTTGGGCTCGCCATCAAAGTGCCTGAAGGAGAACTCATTCGAGGCAGAGTGGGAACAGTAGGCTACATGGGTAAGCTAAACTATGTTTTTAATCATTTGAGATGCATGTAAGCTTGCATATTGTAACACATTTTGATTTCTATGCAGCTCCAGAGGTGATTAACAATGAAAAATATGCCATGAGTCCTGACTGGTGGGGGCTAGGCTGTCTCATTTATGAGATGACCGCCGGCCGATCGCCCTTCCGCGCTCGCAAAGAGCGGGTGAAGCGCGAGGAGGTGGAAAGAAGGGTCCAGGAGGAAGAGGAGGAGTATAACGACAAGTTTACAGAGGATGCCAAGGCGATCTGTAGAATGGTGAGGCTTTACAGCAATGTGTTTGCAGACAGAGACGCGAGCGATGAATAACAGGATGATTCATCTCTGCTTCTCCCTGGCCAGCTGCTCACAAAGGACCCTAAGCAGAGGCTGGGGTGCAAGTCGGATGGAGCAGAGGGCGTGAAAGCCCACTCATTCTTCAAAAGCATCAACTTCAAGAGGATGGAGGCTGGGATTGTGGACCCTCCTTTTGTGCCTGATGTGAGTGGTTTTTTCACATTGTGCACTAAAAATCTGTAATGTGGTTAAAAAGCGGTTGCCAAATAAAACTAATGTATTCTTATCTTAACTGTAATAGTGCCTTTATTTAAAATAATCCTATTTTTATCCATTTAGAAAGGATTCTATCCGCTATGAAGCTCAGATCTTGTTTTCGTTTACCTTAAAACATTGCCCTTGTATGCAAAAGTTCCTACTATTGTGGGTCTATGCGCTGCTTTATCTAAAAACTCCTGCATTTCTAGCAGAACTCCTGCACTTCTACTACTGCCAGAATATTCTTTGTTACCTACAGAGTTGAGGCCTCAGATCAATATTTTCAATTCCATAAATTGCTGAATTTGGAGTTCATTAACATAGATCTCACTGGGGGTTTTTTCTGAATTCTCTTATAATTTATGGGATCGATCATCCCTCACATTTTATGTGATGGTAGATTACCATGTGACTTTATTTATGACAGACTCAGATAATCAATTCTTATGTTACTATTTATTTACAAAAAACATGTCCAACATCTAATGGTCAAAGATGCAGAGGGAGTGGTACTAAATTTTAGGATACATTAATTATTAGGTTACACATTTTGGAGAAATGCTGAAAGCTGTGGAACACATTTGTAAAAAAAAACTTTATTTAAAACACTTGCAGGAATGAAATGCGCTCAAAATTTTAAATATAAACCAAATTTTACAGAAATAGGTGTTGAATGATCCATCCATCCCACTTCTTAACCTACTTTTGGGGTGATGAGGTTGCTGGAGCCTGTCTGTTGAGCGTATACCCTGGACAGGTTGACATTCTGTCACAGGGCCACATATCCCTCCCATACACACTCACACCTTGGGACAATTTAGAGTAACCAATCATCTTATGAAGCATGTTTTTGGACTGTGGGAGGAGGCCGGAGTCCCCTGGAGATGCAGAATCCACCCAGAAAGGTCCCAACCGGAATTTAAAGCTTATCTATATTTGTGTTTTATAATTTTTGTTTATAATTTAATAATTGAGAATCCAAAAGAAGAATGTATAAATTAAAATAATTGTATTAATGAACTAAAGTAACCCATGTGTTATTGCTGTTCAAGTGAGTCCAGATCACTCCAAAGAGTAATCCAGCAAGTAGTTGCAAATAGCTCAAAGAACAGTTTTTACAAAAGGTTAACTTAGTAGTAGTTGGAGTGGTGTCACAACCATCTGCAGGGCAACAGCAAAAAAACCATAATGATGTTGCAAATTTCCATAAAAAGGCAGAGTGCTAGAAAACTTCCGGACATTTCTACAGGCATGAATAAATCAGTGCAAAGGCTGTTTGAATCTCTCGGCAAGCGGGACCACTGAAAAATGAACAAAATGTCTCATCTTAAAAAAAAGCGGAAATCCCTAAATTAACTTAATTGATTGTAGGAATACTTTAACGGTGGATTAAAATACTAGAGAATAATATTCCAATTTCTTTGAAGAGTTTCCACTCATACTTGTCTTGTCGTTCCCCTCTCTCAGCCCCGGGCAGTGTACTGTAAGGATGTTTTGGACATTGAACAGTTCTCAACAGTCAAGGGAGTAAATTTGGACCAAACTGACAACGACTTCTACTCCAAATTTGCTACTGGCAGTGTTTCCATCCCATGGCAGAATGAAGTGAGTGGACTTTACATGACATATTTTGTGTGTATTCTGTGTGCTGGAGCAGTGCTCATTAATTTCTCTGTTTTCTCATTGTTTTTGTCCTTCTTTTCTGTTTCCACATCTCCTCTAATTTAGATGATAGAAACAGAGTGTTTCAGAGATTTGAATGTGTTTGGGCCTCAAGGGACAAGACCTCCAGATCTGGACTGGAATCAGCCGCCCGAGCCCCCCAGACGCAGCCTGCTGGACAGGATCTTCAGGAGGCATGTAAGGAAGCCAGCGGTGATGCAGATGAACCCGTGTTTCCGTTTTAACCCACGCACAACTTTCGTCTCTCCTCTAATTCACTGCAGCACCCAGAGGTGTCCATTTCCAACAGCCGAGTGCAGTCTTCCAGCGTCAACTCTGTGGACTCAATGTCCAACTCTGCCCCCTAGTGGTGCGGTGGTGATGTGGGGGGCCACGTACAAGGATTTGATCTCAAAAGGGCTTTCCCGCTGCTGATTGGTCCACCGCTGGGGCTCTACCAGCAGCTGGAGACTGCCTATCCGAAGGCCTGAATGGTCAGCCCTTTAGGAGGGGTGGGGTGGGTTTGGGTGGGGGTGATTGTGCCCTGAGACCCCGGGCATCTGTAGTAGGATGTGTAACGTTGCAGAGACGTTTTGGAAATATTCTAACAAACCTTACTTACCCTCAGGACTGTTGGACTGTAGAACATAGCCACTGATGTTGAGGAAAACAGAAAGAGGATAGAAAACACGCTGAAATTCAGGGCATCCACTGTATATTAAAGACCACCATGGGGAATTAAAGTTGGGGGGTCTTGGTGAATATTTTTTGCTTTTTTTTGTCCACAGAAGAGGACTCTCTTTCTTTCTTTCCTTCTGGCTGTCTCCAATTTTTCATGCTTTTTTTATCCTGCATCTTTTCCGTCTCTCCATCTGCACACTCTTAACTTCTTCCTTCTCTGTACGTCACTGCCCTGACCTCGGTTCACTCCTAAACATTCAGAACACATCACCACAACAACCTCAGCGCATAATGTACATTGCCTTGCGTACACTCAGGCCAAAGATTGCAATTTTAGTTTTGTGATACTGTTGTCATGTTGAATTGTTAGTTTTTGAAGGTTTTTAGCTGTTGTGTAGAACCACAGGAGGATCAGAATGTGTGATCCCTTTTATACACTCTACATTTGAGCCTGCAGACATATCATACTGCTTAAAGCACACATGCATACACAATCAGATAGACGCACACACACTCAGAATTGTGAGAATTGTGTTGTGTTTTGATTGCATGGACAAGTCTAAGTATGGACAGCTGTATCCCTTTTGCTTCTGCATACCTCATTCCACTGATGTTACCATCTTATACTCGAACCTGTCCCTTGGTTTACAGAGTCACTTTATATTTGACATTATGTGAAGTTTGAAACCTAATTAATATAGTGTACAGAAACAGAAGTCTTTTTTTTTTTTTTTTTTTTTTTTTCCACAGTCCCGGTGGAGTGGAAGGGAACACATGCACTCAGCCTGACTTACAAGTTGCACAGTTTTCAAATAATGTCATGCTGTTTGGTTACCAAATGAAAATGTTTTACCTCTGATCATTAAGGCACATTGTTGTACTGATGCTGTCACAAGCCGCTTGTTTTCTAAATCCAAAACGAAAGTGTTCTTCTTATCCGATGCCTCTTCCATGTAGAAGATCATGCTGCACAGTTCCTGTTGTTTCCATGCAGAGGTTTTGTATGTTTTTGCCCCGCCACACGTCTACCTTTCCATGTGCTCTTCAAAATGCCTCACAAGTCTCAAGGGTCTTCCTCTAGTTTGTTTTATTTCTATTTTTTTTTCCCAACGGTAATCAAAGCCACAATAACTGTATGGAAGGTGTATATTGTCCGAGTAAGCCTCCTTCAGCTCGGAGCTGAGGAAGAGGAGAGGAAGACCCTGAAAGATCTCCACACAAAGACGTGGCCTTCTTCTCGCAGCAGCACAGCCAACTCGAAGAGAAGAAGCCCTGAGCTTCTTCTGCTTGTTTTTAGAATGTGGTCTCTTCCATATTTGAGAAAGGAAACACTGTTTCATGCAGTAATTTTAAACATCCTTACAATCTAATGAAAGCCTTTCTTTTTTTGTTTTTGTTTATTTTCCTTTTTTTGCATACTTGATATGAAAAAAAAATCTGGTTCAGACTGAAGTGCCTCCTTGCTAGCATGATCTCCTAAACAGTTGCCCACAAAGATATCAGCACTTTTTTTTCTCTCTCTCTCTTTTTGTTAAGCTCTGTTTGCTTCGCTGGGGAACACAAATGCACACGGCCTCACACAGTTTGTTGGAAGTTTAGGGATTAGCGAGGAAAAACATGGACCGCAGGGATTCCATGAGGGAATTTTCCTTCTTAATGTGATGTACAGCAAAGTGCTGAGTGCATGTGAAAGCCAAACCCACTGTGTCATTCAAATCCCAATAAACTCTGTACTATAGTTTGAATACTCAACAGCTTGTTGGTCTCTTTGTTTTCTGTGGATTGGACACTTTTACCGTACTCAGATGTGATGGCTTAAGTCACTTTGTTTGCTCTCATCACACATAGGAATGGAAGCCACTGTTATCCAATGGAGTACAATATATTAGGACAGAAAACAAAAAAAATATCTTCAAATAAATTAACAATATATACATAAATTATATGTATTTCTGTAAATAATACATTTTTGTATTTTGGTTTCTTGGTTTAAGTGTATCATTTTGTGTGAGCTATTATTCTTTTTTCTGAATGCTTGAGTTTTGTAACCTTCTTTCCCTGAAAATTTGCATTTGTGTTTATTCATTTCAGGGAAATTTCATTTAAATTTTAAACTAGTTAAGCTTGATTTGATTCCTTTCATGTCCGTTTTTTTTTACTTTTGTCATGTGATTTTTTCTCAACATTTATGGCACAGAATGACTCCACATTTTTCAGCTTTTTGGTCATACTTAATTTCATTTTCTATAATAGCATTTATTTTATTGTTACTCTCATTGTTTGTTAGGACAATTTAAGTACAGTAAGTTGGTATTTTAGTTTAAGTGTGGCCTTTAAGGGTGACAGCAGCTTTGAAATTGATAAAATACTTTTATGCAACAAAAAAGGGAAAATTTAATACTAAAACGTATAAAATATTAAAAATAATTCTTCTATTTTTCCATATTTCAAATTTTTGGATTTTTATTTTTATTCTATTAAACGTTTATTTAAATCTGGAAGGTCCCGTTGAGATTAAAAACCTCTTTTCCAAGGGAGTCCTAAAAATAATGGTACATAAAACAGTACAATTGCATTATATTAAAACTTTTAGATTTGAAACAATAAAAACATACTGCTTCAGTTATCAGCTGCATACACTGGCATGGGACACCACATGGACCAAAGCTCAGCAATTTCCTTTTTTGCCAAAATTTAGAAATTACTATATTTAATGCTCTCATGCATAAATTGTGATATATCAAGTGTGATTATTTTTAATAATATTTGTTTTTATTAAGCTTTAGGGATAGAAAATATGGTATACTTTTTAGAGGAAAAAAGCTATATCTTTAAATTCTGCAAAAATGTATTTAGCTGTTCGCTCAAATGTTTTTCTTGAATTTTGTACAGTAAATAACCATCAATGTCATTTTTGGTTATTTGTAGGTTTATTTGTAATTTTCAACCTAAGGATCCAGAGCCACATGCGGCTCTTTTTATTCCTTCATTGTGGCTCTTTGACTTTAAAAAAAACTTCAAACTTAACTAATCATTTAACTAATCAATCTGTGTTTAGATATTGACATGTCAGATAGACCTAACTGATTAAAATGATAGTAAGAAACCCAATCTTCTGTCAGAGTTCTTTATAATCAGTGACATATCTTATTGTCTTTACATGTATAGGTTTTAAAATAATTTGGATTCTATATTAATTTTATGCTTTTAGTAAAAGAAGAAAAAAAAGATGAAGGAACACGAAAGTCATAATAATAGAAAATTTTGTTTCATGCAGTTTAATTAAAGTAAATCTGCTGCAGCTGGAGAATCTGATTAAATACAGGATGTGTTTTGTTGTTTTTAATGTGTTGTTTGAAAGTAACTTGAATGTGGTGTCAAAGGTGAAATAAATTAAATTTGTTATATATGGAAAAACTATATTGCATTAAAAGCTATATTTCACAAATGAATGGCTTAATGGCCAAAAAACATTAATAAAATATTTATTAAAGTATTAATAAAGTGTATTTTTCTAACTTTTAGATGAAACTTTGCGGTTCCCACTGAGTTTCGATCCATAAGAACCTGGACCAAATAGCTCTTTTAGCGTGAAATGTTGCAGATTATTCATATCAATGTCTCTGAACTGATAAAAGTGTAACAACAGTAACAGTCATGAACTCAACATCATTAATCTTATGATCTAGCTTCCCATCAAATATATGTGTTATTTCTGAACTGAGCATCTTATCTTTGCTTAGTATCCTATGGTATATATATCGTATATTTGCTTTCAAAGTTGTGCACTACAGTGACCTCCATCCATGAAAGGGTTAATGTTTATTCATAAGATTGTTTTGGATTCTCATCACCCTCTCTGGTCTGTAGATGAACTCTTGCCCTCAGGACGCAGGTATCTGTGGACAAAAAGAGGCTTTGCATCTTTTATACCACTCAATATTCTCCTCCCCAACAAATATGGATAAACTGATTTCTTTGGGCTTGGATCTTTCTGCATAAGCTGACACTGAACATGTGATACTTCTAGATATATGTGCATTTTTCCAATGGCTTTACAGTTATTAATTCTGTTATGCGTTAATGTTTTCCATTGCCCTCACAGTGTATTGTAAATTCCCCTTAATGGAATAAAGGTTTCCATGCATTCTTGCATCCATCTATTCATCTACAACAAGATGAGCAGGTAATCCTCACAGAGAGGTTAATGCAATGTAAGTGAGAACTCAGAAACGGCTCAGTGTCATTAGGTGAAACATGTTGGGCCCCTCCGGTGAGAACACCCACAAAGAACGCACATGCTCGTCAGAGATGCATTGTATAGGTTAGATTCTCTGACCTTCAGATTCAAGTTACACTTGCCAGCCTTGGATCATTAGACAAAAGCTGTTTGACGCAAAGCTGAAGCTCATTAAACCAGAATTCGGTGCTTGCCAAACGGGGTTTCATTTGATCAGGCATATGACCCACTTTGGCTTCAGATTCTTTGTCTCAAAAAGAAAAAAAAAGGATTCATAGTAGAGCAGGCTGTGGCTCAATCTTTGCTGCTTCTGTTTAATGGATTAGTTTGCGCAAGGCCTGCATGTTCCCGTGTTAAATAGGAGAACTCACCCAGCTGAAGGCTGGACAGAAGCAAGGTTTCAGGTGAAGGTGACTTCAGCCTTTTCTTTGGCATTTATAAATCACTCCTTGTTTTATCGCCGCTCGCTCCGCCACTAATCAGATGTCCCACTTCTCTCTTGACAGGTTTCCATGCCTGTGGTTGACTTTGAGAGCATGTTTGACGTGCTCCCTGCCGGAGGAATATTACTGTTAGATAGCCTGTGTTTTTGTTGGGTGAAGTAAACAAGGTTCACAAAACAACTGGAGCGTATTATAAAACCTGTGATTACTACATGTTGCTGAATCAATTGAAATTTTCTGCAATGACAGAAAATGTCAAAAATCTTACAAGTCAACCTCCATGGTTTTTAATTATTTAATAGCAAATTTGTTATTATTAAGCATGGAAAATACAATCAATTAAAAACATGATGTTCCTATGATCTAAACAGATCAATTTGTTTGAGGCAAGTTTTTAACTGAATAAATCAAATTAACTTTTACCTTTATAAAATCCAAATTCCAAAATGAAATAAATTGATTACATCGATGTTTGGAAAATACCAAGTTCCATCAAAGCGGACAACACATGTGCAAAAAATGATCAAGCCATTGTTACAATCTTACATGTGGAAACACTTGAGCATTCCGATGTGAGCATACTGCAGTAGAATGTTGTAATGATTCATTTGGATTATTTTTATGTAGTAAAAACAACAGTGAGTTGAACTTTATGCAACAAAAATCTGAATGGATTCCCCATTAATTGTTTTTTTAACTTGTTTTTTTTGTACACATTTAATTTACACTTGATTATCTCACAAGAAATACAAAGAATCTAGAAAACTTCAACTCCACTGTTCAGTACCAGGTATTTATCTCTGAGTCACACTGGTTGAAGTTTTGGCTAAAGAAATCCTGGATCGACTATAGGTCAATGAATTGGATTGTTCAAAGTGAACTGATTACAATTATCAATCATATTAGCAACCACAAATTAGGATATAAATCAAATGAATAAATCAAATTTTTGTAAAAATCAAGGATTAAACTCCTATTTTTTATTACACAAATAGTGCAAACTTCAATAACTACAGTCTCACGAATGCTTTCTTGTTTTTTTTTTGTTTTTTTTACTGCATCATGGATTGATCCATGTAACCAATGCACCTTCGACTGCATGTTGACAGCTAAATTCTTACTATTTTGATATATGTTTATTGCAAATGAGACAAGACTTAAAACTAGATATTTTGGCACTGAAACTGCAGCTAAAAATTTTAAAAAATTAATTAAAATTAAAAATTTGAATTTTTCATTTCCCCAGCAAAACTTCAAACTGAATTTCAGATTTCTCCTTTTCTCCACTCATCATAGTTTGGATATTCTAGTTGACCTTAAAACTGCTGTTAATTGCAGAACGTGATCATAATAATAATAATAAAAAAAGAGGTTGTTAGGATATTTTAAGAATCATTTCTTATAAAAATGTACATTTCCTGTCCAAGTTTTCTGGAACAGAACATCTGGGCCCCTCCTGCTTGGTTAACAGTAAAAATGTACAGGATGCAAGCTTTTTGCAGTGGCTGACATCATGATGTACTGTCCTAGCAAGGTTATATTTTCATGATCACAAATGTGTTACAGTCAGAGGGTCTTCTGTATGAAAAATATGCTTATTGTTTCCAGTCCAGAAAGTTTTTGCACCATATAAAACAAAACAGCAACAATACCCAACATTAGATTGTAATTTAGTATACTTAATCTTGACTAAACAAAGTTTTATTATTACACACAAAAGCGTTGCCTGATAATGGTTTGTAATGCTATTTGGTTTGTATTTTATAATTCTTTCTATTTGGAACATGTACCATTTTTAAGGCACTGGAGATTTACAAAGCTTGTTTCAAGATAAAAAAAATCTTTATGTGGAGAGAAAAAAAGCTGACGTAATGGAACTTTTCCTCCCTCAAATTTCAGTGTTTATACTGTAATGGTCCATCATGAGGGGATGTATGAGTCACTCAGGGTCTCTCTCTGCAGGGGGCTCCCACATCTGACGAGAAGCCGTTTCCCCTTGTGTCAGCCACCTTGGTGGAATTTCTGAGTGCATGTAAAGCAGTGGGCCTGCACAGGCACTGGCTGTTATCTCACAAAATGTTTGCTGGAATCTGAGACATGTTTGTCATGTTTGTGGGGCAACCTTGGTGACATGGCCATTGGAACAGTGAGTTGATCCACGTGTTTATCTACGTGTTGATAGCAGGCTGGCCTTGTGGGAGAGAGCTCTTATATACATGAGCTCTTTCAGCACTTTACAGAACCAAAGTAGAGACTCTCGGCTTAGTGGGAGTTTTTCACAGCTCAGAAACAGTTTAAAATTTTTGCATACCTTTTTTTTTTGTCCCACAGACAAAAGTGACCACTTCAGTAAGCAAGATGCTACCTGCAACTTTTAAGCTGTGCGCTGGAATCTCCTATCGGCACATGAGAAACATGACAGGTGAGTCAAACTGCTGCCTTCATCTAACGTTTCTCCACTGGTTCTCAAATGAAGCAGTTTGAACCACATTTACTTCCCTCCTCCGGTGATGCTGCACATATTATCAGGACACTGCATGCAACTAGAAAGCTTTTCTTTTTTTTTTTGTAGGTTTAAGAAAGAATGCCATGGTGGCCATTCATCATGAGCTCAAATAGACTGGCAGGTCCAGGACCCAGTAACTGGATCAGCCAAGTTCGGCGTCGAAGCTCCCTTCTAAGTGAGTGACTGCAGCACAATAAATTGAATCAATCAAACAGCGACAGAATTACCCGATATGATTTGATTTTGGTTCATCGAACTCTAAGGTTCTCGCATTGAGGAGGAGGGGTTCAGTGAGCAGGAAATGTCTTATGTGAAGCAAGGCGAAGATGCACTGCAGAAGGCCATCAGCATCCTCAGCGAGCAGGACGGCTGGACGGTTGAAACTGTTGCTGTGAGTTTTCTATTTGTTGATTAAGGTTGATAAAGTGACAACTGTGGGATCTGCAGCACTTGTTTCCACCTCTCTACAGCCTAACGGAGATAAGGTCCTGAGTAAGGTACTGCCTGACATCGGGAAGGTGTTCAAGCTGGAAGTCGTCATGGAGCAACACCCTGACAGTCTTTACGAAGAGCTGGTGGGAAACATGGAGCAAATGGGGGAGTGGAATCCCAATGTAAAGGAGGTCAAAGTAAGAGAGCTGAAGGTCAGAGTGTAAAATATGTGTTTAAAGTGGCTGATCATGTCTATCATTGGGATGACCTAGATTCTCCAAAAGATTGGCCGGGAGACCATGATTACCCATGAGGTGTCTGCAGAGACACCTGGGAATGTGGTGGGACCGAGAGACTTTGTGAACGTCCGCTGTACCCGACGTCGGGGCTCCACATGCTTCCTGGCTGGGATGTCCACTCAGCATCCAAAAATGCCTGAGCAAAAGGGCATCATTAGGTAAGTCAATGATCGTTTTCAAAATGATTAGACAAAAAGATCACTTGTAATGAGTGTGCTAATCTAATTTGATTTAACAATTTATGTCATTTGTAGAGCTGAAAATGGGCCTACCTGTATTGTGATGAAACCGTGCGCTGAACACCCAAACAAGACCAAGTTTACGTGGTTACTAAATTTAGATCTAAAGGTATTAAAGGTTGCATTTCCTTTATTGCAAAAGTTGCAAAGTATGTTGTGTTAATGTGACTTTGTCTCCTGCGTGTGCAGGGCTGGATCCCAAAGACAATCGTAAACAAAGTGCTCTCTCAGACGCAGGTGGACTTTGCCAACTACCTCAGGCACCGGATGGCAGATAATGTTTCTGCAGAGATGGCTCCTGCTTGCTGACACGAGATGCCACTCGAGCTTTGCTCCAGAGCTCTCAGCAGTTACAGAACAGTTGAAATCCTCACTAAAGTCAGCATATAACTACTGAAAAATCGGATAATCCAGACTGTTGCTTAGAACAGATCATTCTTTTTCTTTTGCTGCACTTGTAATAACAATCTTTGCACCACAATGTTGTGCAAAAGCCCTCAGTATTCCTTAAAAACCATATGAGCATTAAGCACTCCTTGAACAGGACTGAAGAAAAGAAATGTTTCCTTGTAAGTAGTTTAAATGTATAATTTAAGTATATTTATAGCAAAATGAAAGCAAAAAAGGATTACCAATGTCTTCTCATCATAAACAGTCCATTGGACTTTAACCCAGAGAAAAAATAAAGGAAGTCGGCCATTTAACACATAAAAAAAAAACAAGAAAATAGTACATTGCACTTTTGGTCTTTTTTATGTAATAAAGCATACATGAGACCTCTGAAACCCCTTGAAGTAAAGAAAAACCTAAAGTACTTTAAAGAATGAGACAGCTCTGAATGTATATGTTTTCAAAAGAACTAAATTAAAGGCATGTTTGATAAAACCTGAAATGAGTTGAGCTTTGGGTTGTGCATCTTTGCTGCCTACCTCTGTCTTGTAATCTCACAGAGAAAATCTTACAGAAATGTTGATTGAGGTTCCTGGATTTACAATAAAATAAAGCTGCTGAAATGCCCTTCTTTGCTATCATTTTTACTTTATGCACACAAATACACCCATTATTTGATTTAAAGGCTTCACTTACGCCCTCTGCTGGTCATTTTCCACCTAGCAGTGAACACTCGGCCCCCAGTTATATTTAATTTTCTTAAAATTCCACTCTAACATGGCAGGGGGGACACAGTGGGCTAACAGGATGTTCACTGTCTTTTAATTTTTGACGTTGATTAAACACATTACTGCTTTGTAAGAATTAAAGCTGGGGAATCACAAAATAGTATTTTTAATGTTAGTAAGAAGCAGTGACATTGGTCCGAGATGTCTTTTTCTTTTTATCCGGATGGATGACCTTTTAAAATAAAATCTAGTACAAAACTGTGCAGAGCTTTTTTCCTAAGTATGTTTCTCCTCCTTCAGATAGCCTTGGTTTTGGAGGGGTTTTTTTTTTTTTCAAATGATCATTAAAACTACAGGGGAAAGCCAAAACAAAAAAAGGAAAGTCAGGCAAAGGAAGCTTCAAACCTTTTAATGGATACCTTGAAATGGCAGAGTAACTACAGAACTAAGATGCTGGGAAACAGGAAGGATGGTTCCCGGATTCTTATCAGGAAAAAAATGAAGCACATAAAAATGGCTCATCTGTAGATCACAAACAAATGCAGTCTTTGTACTGAATGGATTTTCAGATTGTTGGTCTGTCAGAGCGAGCAGGTGTTTGGCCGTTCAGATGTGTGAGAAGCCAACAGCAACTACTTCACTGTGAGCCAACAGCACATTCCTCAAGATCAAGTAAAAGTGGATCTCATCCCAAACCGGAAATCTGTCCTCCCTTTATTGCCAGTTGCATAACATTTCACAAATTCCGTGTAATTTTGTTGGGTCCAACATGTTTCGCAATCGCTCATTATCTTTGATCTAGAACAGACTGCAGAGGACCCACAGCGGGCTAAAGGCAGGCGAGGGTTCGGTATCTATTCTGAGCAAATTATTTTCTGATCAAATACATTATATCACCAAAAGTATATTATCACACTTTCAAATAAATTAAAGACCCACTCCAAGAAAAGTGTTGTTTTTTGTGTTTGCAACACGTTCTTTGAGCCTTTTTCTCAAGATAGAGGACATACAAAGAAAATTCAGCATGAAATTGCATTTTTGAGACTTTTTTTTAACTAAAGTTTCTTTAAATAAGGGGTAGCTAAAAAAAAAAAAACGCCATTGGAAAAAGCTTGTAGCTGTGACGTAGGTGCTACATCCAGCTCCCTGCACCACTCCATTCCAATGCATCCACTTGCAGGGTAAAAGAGATATATGTAGGTCTGGATTTTCCTCGTCCGAGGAGGCATCTGGCTCAAAGCTGTAGAGCTGGATGGCTTCAATATTGCTGGCTATTTTTGGTGCACCATTAATGTTAGGATGGGGTGTGAGGGGCTGGTAGATGGTAGACTTATGGAAACTGAAGGATGTCAGGAAGCTGTGGCACCCACGACTCAGGGGCAAATTCCTGATGAACTGGATTTTGGCAAAAAATTCTGATTAAAGAACATTTCAGGACTTTAAATCATACATTTCAATCTATTTTATAGCCACATGTGTATAGAATACTGCACTTCAATAGACTGCCTCTAAATTTCCCAAAGAATGGGCATCTGTCTCTTTGTTACGATGCCATCCATTCAACAAATGTGACTGTGACATTTCCACACTATTAAATCCACTGTGTGTGGTATATTTAACAAAGTTCAGTCACAAAGATGTAGACTACAAAATCTGACTAGAGCAGGGTCATCTGATGCTGAGGGACATAGTGTGCATAGTTCACCAGCTTTTTGCAGTTAGTCCTGACAGACCTCCAAATTTCATGTGGCCTCTAGATTAGCTGAAGAACAGTTTGTGAAGATGGGTTTCACTCACAAACAGCTCCATCCAAGCCACACATTACCAAATGCAATGGTTAGAATTGGATGCAGGTGCTGTAAAACAGTTTTCCTCTGGGCTCTGGCGCTGGCGCAGTGAGGATAGATTATCTGGAATAACAAACCAAACTTCTTCATCTGATAATCTGAAGGAGGAGTATGGCTCTGGTGTTTGACAGGAGGACGACTTCTCAGAATGCATTCTACCAAATGTAAAGCTTGATAAAGGGCGTATGGCGTGAGATTGTTATTAGTAGATCCAGTTAAATTAACGTTGAATATCTTGATATCTGATGACGTCAAGACATCAAAAGATTTTGGATATTTCCATGATCCCAACAGTGTGGGAACAACCCCTTGCATGGATGATGGTGTTGAAGTACTTGACTGGCTTGCAGAGAGTCCTGACCTTCATTAATAAATAATAAGTTACCTTTGGGACTGTGAACACTTTGGCTTCTGGACCTAATGCCTTCTGTTCTTGAGATGTTTCGACACTGAGTGGCGAGGAGTCTCAAGAAGAGAAGACATTGGGTCCATGATAACATCTCCTGAAAAAAGCTCCATGGACCTTTGGGATTAAATAAAGCAAAGATTTCTTCTCTTCCAACATCAGTGTCTGACCTATCAAATGCTGGGCATAAACGTTAAATAAATTCATGTATTCATTCTTTTTTTGTTTAATTTTTTAGGTATGCTCTAAAAGGAAGATGGAAGACGTTATGGTTCTCTTTGGGAGTGATGAAGATGGATGTAATACAACAGAGGAACAGACCACGTTACATGTTTTGGAGACAAATCCAGAGATGTCAAATTGAGATGGACATGTTGAAAGGAGGGAAAGTGATTATGATGGTAAAAGGATGCTGAGGTTGGATCTACCAGGAAAAAGGAGGTAGCAAAAGAGAACATGAGTGGTTGGTGCAAGCATGGAGGATACGAAGGATAATGTGAGATGCATGTTTGGACTTCTAAATAGAGCAGCTAAAAGACAAAGAAGAAGCACTTAGTGCAATTAATTGGGATTACTTTGACATTTTTTAGTATTTGACCTCTTGCGTTAAGTTAATGAGAGTTGTTACCATTCATGGAAGCTGTTGGAAAGAAAACATTTTGGCCTTGTAGTATGAATTCAATTTTTTTTTTGTGCGTACATCCTGCAAAGATGCCAAGAAGACAAAACAAGTATTGGGTTAGTCATATCAACTCCTTGACTTTAATGATAGCCTTGATTTTTAAGTCCGTCCATCTTCTAACCCGGGGTTTTCTGGAGCCTAATAGCTAATGAATGGCAAAGGCGGGATACACCCATCAGTTCATAACAGGGAAAAAGCAAGGACAAACGCACACTCTTCCTTTCCTCAATTTTAGGAAATCACTTCATTATCCTCTTAAGATCTGAGCTCATATTTGAGCTAATTCTCTACACACATAGTCACAGGCCCTAGTTCAGCAGAATAAACAACTTTGCTAATATAATTTGAAATGTGATGCCCTCATATTTGGATGCTAGGTCTTAAGAGGGTAATATAAACCTATTTGGAAGGCATCAGTCGAAAAAATTATTAGCAAATAATTGTGTCGAAAATTTTCATCTTTGAGTGATACTAATAGTAGGTAATAAATTATTAAATAAATATAAATGACAGAACAATTCATTTACGGTATCTTGACAATGGTATTTTTTTTACAACATGGCATCATTTACAAAGCACTCCAAACAGACTTGAGTTTGGGTTGGTTTGAATTAAGATAAAATGCCAAACTTATTTTATCATTTGTTTTACTAATGTTACTAATGTTTTTTAATTTATTATCATCATTATTATCTTTAAAAAAAAATAACCCTGGAGTCACTAGAATTGTGTACTGTTTCTCACCGTCACAGGACATAGATTACTTCTGAGACAAATAAGTCATTGAAATTGAAAGTAATTAAATAATTCTTTTAAAAAACTTTTATGTAACACTATTCCATATACTCACCTATCTATCTATCTATCTATCTATCTATCTATCTATCTATCTATCTATCTATCTATCTATCTATCTATCTATCTATCTATCTATCTATCTATCTATCTATCTATCTATCTATCTATCTATCTATCTATCTATCTATCTATCTATCTATCTATCTATCTATCTATCTATCTTGGAGGTGAGGGGATGAGATGATCCAAAGCAATGACGTAATTATGTAGCCAGCGTTGGGCAGGAAACAACAATTCCCAAGATGCACTACAAATTACCGTTGCCTCTGGACTGGACGGGGGAAGGGAAGCTGAGATTGGAGGGAGAAACAATCAGAAACTGAGGTACTTTTTAACGGCTCTTTTTGCACAATATAATTCGACATACATTTGCCCGAGGTTCTTGTAGCATGTAGACTAAATTGCTCTATCTTGAGGCTGTTTGTAAGGACCTTGCATCCAGATTTACCTCTGATTATCTCCGTTGCAGTTCAATAGAGCTGCAGCTAGCCCGTTAGTTAGCCTGGCAGCTGCCTTTTCTTTTCTTAGCTGACGTAATTGGGTCTTTACTGTTTAAATGCACGTCGTATTTGTATACAGGATTATTAGTTACGTTGATGCATGTGTTTTGACTAAGTTGCAAGGCAGCCACGGAGCTGTCGCGTTCTCACTTTTAAATTAAAGCTGTAGCTGCGTCTTTGTGCCAGTGGAGCTGCTAGTTGACGTATTGCTAACTCGACGGTTGCTAGAGATACTGGTTGCTAGCTGACGGCAGGAAGGCTGCTGCTAACGCTGTCATCGCAGCCATAAGTTTCTGTTAGCAGCTGTCATTGAAAAATACGCCTTCATGCGGGAGTTTATTTTGCGTTTTGTCTGATGTGTCATGTTTAAAACACGAACTCTGCATGTCTTGTCATTTGAACGTGGAGAAGAAAGTATGAAGATTAACTCTTTAAGTAAAAGTAACTGCAGAAATGTTGATCATTTTTTAATTATTTACTTCAAAAGAAGTGTGTTTTTGTAGTATTTAGGGAAAAAAAAATATTATTGACATATATGCTTTAACATTTTCTTGTCATTTTGTCAAGAAATCTTAACAGTAACATTGTCTTTAGCAGTTAAAGTAATGGCAGGAAAACAAAATTTCTAGTATTTTACCCAGCAGGCTTTGGTTTTTGTAGAAGCACGTAAAACACATGGTTAAAGCGACAAAATACTTAGTACTGTTGTATTGTACTTGCAATGTACTTCAATATTTTTTAATTATTTACAGGAATTATCCTTGCTAGGCTTAAAACAATAAGACAATTAAAGCACCTCTAATAAGAATTACTATATACAATTGCTGGATAAACTTTAAGAAGCCAAGTTGTTTCTGCTATTGTGGGACTATTATGGTCACATCTATTATTTTATAGATATAGCTAGTAGATATCTAGTAGATTTCAAATTGTCTTTTGAGGAATTTCTACTTCCTTCTGTTTACTTTTCCTCTGCCTACAAAAACATGACCCAAAAAATATATTTTTTTAAGTGCCAAAAAAAGTAAATTTTTCTTTTAAATATCATTATCTTTCATTTAGAACAAAAACATGATAGTTATTGATGTTGCTAATAGTGTTATTGTCTTAAAGAGAAGTTATGACAATTTTTGCCTAAACTTGTGCCCATACATGTTTCATTTTTTTATACTTTTAGCATTTGATCTACTTGTCTAATATTATTGATTTCAATTTAATAACTCGTTTGTTCGTCTTTTTGGATTTTGTTTTCATTTTCTCAAGACTTCAGCAGAAACGAGAGCTATCTCCATGATCCACATCCCTCAAGACATCTTCAGTTCTCTCTGCGGACAAGACAGACGCGAATACGGCTTCGGTTTGAGGAAACTAATCTGCCTCTGTACTGGTACTTCTTGGTGAATGCTGGATTTTTCGTGACTGCCAAAGTAATGAAGTGTCTTGGACAGGGCAAGCCCAGCCCCGAGAAGCAATGTCCCCATGCAGCGTTTGTGTGTCTTTGGTGGGGTTGAGGAGGGTGGTTGATCTGTGGAGAAGAGAAAGGAGGCAGGTTTCCAGGAAACTTGCATATTGATGAATAGAAATTTCCTCAACAGAGCTCTTGTAGATTGATGCCTGCACATTCCACAGCCCTACAGAGCAAGGGGCTTCCACAATAAAACAAAACTCGCCCTCTAATTTCCAACAAAGCAACCAAGAGCGTGATGTGCACAGCATGAATTTCATCGTCAGTTCTATAAAACCTGTAGACTGACTGTGGACGTTGAGATCTGCGTATGAGGGGAGCATTGTGCACTATAGAAACCATGACGTTTGCTTCATCTCCACAACCCGCCCCGCTTCATGGCTTGAGAGACTTTTAAAGGCCAGAGTCAAGAACGTTTTCAACTAACATAGTCTAATGCAATGGAAGAGGACATCAGTGTCACATCCCACTCTGAGGTAACTGTTTTTATATGTACAAATCCTTGCATTAATCCCATTTCAGTGTTTGGGTTTACTGTAATTTAACACCATTAGGTCAGGAAATAACACCTGCCAAGTTTGCCAACAAGACATCATCTTCAGGAAGCAAAGGTTTTTTTCCCTCTTCCTGCTTCATGTTGGTCAATTAAGAGCTTATGTGTTAAGAATGGTATGTCACACGGGTTTAACTGGAGACCTGAGGTCAAGTGTTGATTTTGGCATCGGCTGTAATCTCCGATCTGGCTTTCTTGGCGTGTTGCTATGGTGGCAGTTGATAGGGCATTTCCCAATCATTTCTCTTTGTTTTGAAGCCATTACATGTACTCTATTTTAGTGCACATGCTATCTATCCACTTGCAGTGTCACTCAGTGTGATGAAAAGTCCCATTTTTCAAACAACCTTCGTACCCCTGCTTTTGCAGGGAAGTTTTTCCTGCAATGAAGGTGCTGAGTGATATGTTTTTTTAGGGACTCTTTTAGTTTGTTGCAGATATTTTAATTGTTTTTCAAATCTTTAAACCCATTTTAAGTTGAACAAAAATAAGCAAAACTTTCTGCCATACAGCACTAGTTTATATCCTGTACATTTTTAGCAATAAATAAACCATGTCTATTTGTTTTTGCTATTCTTGCTAGGGTCTGAATGGTTTGTCACATGACCATATACCTTTAGAGATCACCAATGGATGCTCAAATCATAAACTTGTAAGATTCCAAAAACCTTCTTTATTTATCCAAATTTCATTCTCCTTTTATTTTTATTGCATTCTTTTATTATGACTCAATCTGCATTTTGCAGGTCATGAATGGAGTGGTTAAAGGCTGTAATGGAGGCCTCACTAACGGGAATGCACCTCTTGGATCCCTGCCGGTACTTCGACCTTTTGTTTATCTGCTTTCTATCATTTTTAGAAGTGGGCCCTTATTAAATGTAATATACTTTTTTTTATTATTATTATTATTTTGTCCAGATATCTGCACTGAAGCAGAACGGTATTCTACAGGCATTGACAGAAGGAGGGAATCAGTCCAGCCTTACAGGTAACCTGTCTGCCATATTTTCTTCCCACCAGATTTTGTATTTGTTTGAGATGTCCTGCATCAATAAAAGTTTGTGGCACTTGGAGGCTTTAGTTAATTTGTTTTTCATTTTCTTTACAGGGGAAAGGGAAAATGTGGAATTGGAGAAGGCCAGGGAGGAGTGGGACGCCCTGGAAAACATCCTACCAGGTCTGATTCCTCTTGTTCAGCTTTCTGTTTGCATGTAGCTTTGAGACGCTCAATTGGAAAAGTTTAATTCATTTTGAGGAAAATTGATTTCAGACATGTAGTTAATAGATAACATGACAAAGGTGTCACATTTCATTGGTTTCTTTGAATTTTGAACAGTTTAGTCAACAGAATGTTTGGACTCCTCCCAAATTCTGACACAGTTGTCAGTTTTTCTAAAGTTGTTTCATGACTGATGGTGCAGTTATTTAGAGTCACACCTTTTCAAAGGAGACAATCATGGAAAGCCATTTGGAAGATAAATAAATAATAACCTACAATTTTTCAGCAACAAAGTCTCAGAAATTTGCTTTTTTGAAAACAGGTCTTGAGAATTGGTGAGGTTTCGATGTTACCTTATTGATAAGAAACCTATGGAAATGGAGCATTTTCTTTTATGTATATGTATTTAAAAATGTTTTTTTTTTCCCCCAACAGCCATAACGGAGGACTCAACCCCAACTCCACTGATCTCCTTTAATGAAGCCTTGCAGTACTTCCAAACCACAGATCTTGGAGACTTGCTGGTAGGAAATTCAAAAAATGTCAATTAAAATAATAAATATCTAAATTACATCACATTTCTAGCAAACGTGTGCTATTTTATATTACCTCAACAGTGAAAGTGTCATTTACTTGCAGTAGTGTTTGGTGGCTTAAAGCAACATTTAATCTATATTTTGTTTTAATGCAAATATTAGGTTAAATACTGCTGAATTTGTTTGGCATTTTATTGATCACTGAATAACTTAAATGGGAATCATAGTGTTTTTTTTTTCTTTACCTCATCTGTAGAAGAATATTCAGCCAACTATTCGCAGGACTGGTTTGGCTGCAATCACACATTTTCTCTTTGGACCTCCAAGACTGCATAAAGATCTCCTGGAGGAGAGAGATCTCGTCTTTGCCATTGCACAGTGTGAGTGTGGGTTTTGAATAGCTTGCTGTTAATCATTTCATCGAGTATTTATTCTCTAGGGTTTCTATCAAACAACTAATTATTTTTAACAAATTTTTGTTTTGTTTTGTTTTTTTATTTTATTTCAGGCCCTGTGGATAACAGCCAACCAGTTCACATGCGAGTCCTGCAGACTATTTATAAACGGCTGATTGGCAGCAGGCTGGACTGTCCTCGCTTTGGTCCACACTGGGAGAACATTGGCTTTCAGGGTGAGAAACATTTTTGATTCATGTGGAAAAAATAACTATTGGTGAACATACAGCCTGTAATTGTTTAGAAAATCTGACGTTCTTTGGTCTGTTTAATGCAGGCACTGACCCAGCCACTGACCTACGTGGCACTGGTTTCCTTGGACTAATGCACACTCTCTACTTTGTGATGGATCCAGAGACTCTGCCACTGGCAAAAGATATTTTCAGATTATCACAGCACCCCACACAGGTATATCTAAATCAAATTACTCCTCATGTCTGCTGCAGGATGAGGATTTATATGCTTTTATTTTGTTTGTCAATCATATTTTGTGTGTATGTATTCTGTTTTAGAACTTCCCATTCAGTGTGATGTCAATCAACATGACTCGCATCGCTTTGCAAGTGCTAAGGGAGGAGGCCCTCACAAAGTGAGTCTCTCCTCTTTTTTTTTCAGAATCAAATTCCCCTTGATTGAGAATGTCTTCTGTGATTTGAGCCTCACAACATCTGAGTTTTGTCATTGCTTTCACCAGAGAGTGCAATCGGCGTCAGCAAGTAGTTGGCGTGCTGAATGAGTTTTATGTTGCCACGTATCTGTATGTGTACCAACTGTGGAAGACTCAACAGAAGACCATTGCTGACTCTGGCTTTGTACTAAGAGGTAAAAGTGTTTACTTCCTATCAAATATGAATAAAAAGATCAAGAAATAGCAAATAGGCTCTACATGAAATATGTCTTAAAAAAAACAACACAGGCTTTTTGATTTTGGCTAAAAACATGATAATCTTACAAGACCAATAGGAAGATTTTACAATAAAAAAATATAGTTGGAGTGGGACTTTAACTTACTGTTAAAGATTATTTCTTGTCATTTTTTTAGTCCAAGAAGATCGACGTAATGTTTTCCAGTTATATTTACAGGATAGATATGAGTCATATCGGCGTGCTAAAAACCAGCAACAAATTTTTATTCTTTAATAGTTATCTGTTCATGACATTTTGTAACAATTCACTAGGATTACTAGCAAGTTACTAAAAAAAGTAAAAACACAAAAGAGGCTAAGCACAAAATAATTTCTAAATATGGAGAAATTGAGGTGAAATTAGGTGAAAACCTCAACTCAAAAATCTCTGGCAAACCTGTGCATAATCCATACATTCAATTAATGTTCATTGAATAATCAGAACAAAAACAAACATTTCAGTCCCGCTCAGTCTCAGTTACAGTTAAAAATTAGTTCAAATCCACTCCTGATCCTCCGGAAAGTATCCCCCCAAAAACCAAAAGGAGTGTATGAAAAAATGAAATATCCCTAAAGCGATCGCTTAGTTTCTGGTATACCAGTGAATTTAAAAAAAAATGTTTCCGAGGAAGTCAGCTGGGGTTAAGCTGGGCCAACTTCCCCTCCTTACATAGTCTTTTACAGAAAGTCTTTCAATTACTTGGTTTCGGTTTGTTTTTTTTACAGAATAATTGACAAAAAAAACAGGCAACCACAATCTTTTACAGCAGGAATATAGAAGTGGTAAACAAAACATAAACTCATCACTTTACTTTGGAACTTTTTTTGTGCGTTTTGTTACACCTAAATGTAATGTGACACCGTCACAATTTTTACTATGTGCCAAAAAAATCAGGAACCCATTCAACAGAAAAAAGCTAAACATGTTTTGGATTTGTCAAAAACTGGCTGGAGCATTTCTACATGTTAGGCAAATGGAGGAGGAGAAAATCCTCTGCATCAATTATCTGCCAAACAGCTACCAGAATTAGTTCCTACAAGCCTGTTTCCTGTTATTTTGGAGGGAATGTTGATGCATCAAATGATTTGCTTAGTTAGTTATTTAGCTAATTGTTTGCATTTTTTTTTTTTTTATTTATTTATAATTTACAATGAAAAATGTTGTCCTTTTTTTTAATCTTTTCCTGTCAAGCAGCTGATCAAACAGATGAGAGCTGAAGTCCTCTTGTGTTGAGGGGGTCATGAATTTCTGACACACGAGATGTATATTTGTTTAAACCCCTTTTGTATTTGAGGCTAAACTTTATGTTTGGACATGACTAATTGAGTCTGCTAAAGAAATGTGAGGACCTGCTATAAAAGTCATAGATGCACAACTTTGCTGGTCAAAAGGATTTCTTAGATCAGGTTTCTGTGCTAAAATTTCAGAAGAAGCAATAATCAAGGCCTTTTTATATAGGCCTTTTAGCATGTGAAAATCTTTGTTTCAACCATGAAATGAAATATTTAATTAGCTTAAATCATTGTTCAGATTGTAGAACCTCATGGAGTCCCATGTCTTTACCCACAGAAGTGGAGCTGTTTGCCAAAAAGAACCCCAAGCAGATACTGCGCCGACTAGAGTGCTTCCTGAAAGAGAAGCGAGCGGGCGAGCTCCCCCGGGGGACATCACCTGACCCTCAGGCCCGCCAGCCATCTCCCAGCCTGGGGGCCAGATCAGGAAGCAAAGCAAAGGAGATGCATTTTACAGGAGTGTGTGATCTACAAGCAGACGTGGAGGGAGATGCTAGACTCATCTAGGCTAGACTTTGTGTGTATGTCTATGTGTGTGTGGGTGTGTGAGCTATCCTGTCTATATCTATTACTGTATGTGTGAATGGCTTACTCAGAGCTACAAGAAGAGCCCACCAGTCCCTGTCGAGGGCCTGCTATCGTAACCTTTTCAAACACTTCTACTCCTTCCACTGATGCTGGGGAGCTGCACTTTGATCCGATTAAGCTTGGGGATCTTTCAGAATTATATTTGTTTTGTTGTTTTGTTTTTCCCTATAACTTATTTTTTAATCTACGGACATGGAATAGTCATATATATAAAGGTTCTTTAATGAAAGATGTCACAAACACCTTTTAAGTGAATATTTGCACTTTTCTGTAGATGTAGGAGCCAAACCAATAGCTGCCAAATTTTCATTGAACTCTACGCGTCTTGAAGCCCCAAAATGTATACTTTTATGCTTTAAAAAAATGTAGCCACAAACTGTAGGAAAGCATGGCAGAGTAGCTTTTATTTCTTAAAGGCTTGAGAAAGAATTTGTCCCAGTGATAAAATCTTCAGTGGAGCATTGCATGTCTGAATTGTCTAAGTTCGGTCTTTTAAAAAATGGTTTTCTGTCCTAACAGTTCTGCTCAGCTGCAGATAGTTAAGGAGCAGCATCAGTAAAGATGTGGATACATGCTCTCTGAAGGTGGTGATTCTGTCTGCTGTGTTGGTGATAGATTTTAGAACCAAACACAAAAAGTTACCTGACCGTGTGGTCAGAGGCAAGCTATGGCTTACTTAGGAGCTGAGATCCTATATTTACCAACTTAAGAGTAATATACAAAAGTGGACATTCACAATAACGAAGTTTGAAAGTCGTCTTTCTTCCACCAATTGATGGCTTAAAAGTTAAAATGGTGAGGAAACAATTATCTCCTTTTTTTCTTTATATTTTTTGGGGAAATGTCCCTTAAGTCACCACCCCCCAGTTGATGCTGTCACATTGATGGCTCGGTGACAGACGCATTTCTAAAGTGGTAACGTTGCAGCTAAATTTCCGAAGAGAGCGTCTGCATGGCTCGGTCGCAGCTGAAGCCAAAGGTCCTCTATAAGCTTTCTCTACATTCCGTTACAAAGCATGTGATTGTATTTTTTTTTATTATTATTTTATAAATGGTTAACAAATTTATTCCAGTGTGTGCATGTGTAGGTGTGCGTGTGTGTGTGTGTATGTAAGGGGTGGTGGTGTTATTGAACAATTGAGCTATACCTGCTGAAGGGTGCCTCTCCAAGAAGACACAGGAGACGTATGGTCGTATGCAATCCCTGCTCCTTCTCTATGATAATCAAAACACTAGTGCTGCGAGGTGATACCGTTTTTTTTTTTTTTTCCTAACTTCAGGGTTTGTGCACTTGTGCAAGCGAATGTGATTGCGTATGTGTGTGAGTCACACCACAGAAACCGACTACAGATGGGGTGCTTTCCTTTGCACGATAAAAGCCAGCTTTACTAAGTACTTGATCCCTCTTACTACAGATGGTACTCTAGTCATTTTCAATATGGTACACAATGACCATATCTTAGACAAAAGAAGTTTTTTTTTGTGTGTGTGTTTGTATCTAAAGCCCCGTGTCAGTTATGGATCAAGCTGTTCTGGTTAAAGGGTTCTGAGATGGGTAGAGCTTCTCAGCAAAGCTGGTTTGTCCTTTGTGCTCACATGAAAACCTCACCCATCACTGTAGTCTCATCTGTAGCATGTTCAGGTAGCACTAGTACTGTAGCATCTATAGCCTCCTCCTCTGTGTAAAGCTTGTTGATGTCACGTCTCAGTTACAGTCTGTAGTGTCGATGAAAAGTGCAACCTGTTACTAATATAGCACATACGTTTCAGTTGTCTTTGGCCTCCTTGAGTAGTTACAAACCCAAGTGGTACCGTGTGAGTTTTGGAGAGATGTGGACGATGCCCGACACACTCAGCTCCAATGTTTTCTAATGGAAAGGAATTTGGTGCCTGCACAAAGTGGAGTCCTGAAAGGTGGAGCGCTGGTGATATTTTTTTTTCAGGGGGGGATTGAAGCAATGCAACATGTCGTGTTGATGCAAAAGACCCACCCCAACTTGAACTCTTAACACGTCTATATTTGAATTGGAGTTCACAGAAATCATTTTTTTTTCATTCCTCATCACCATCATAACACTCCCTCCACCCCGCATATGAGCTGAGGCAGTGTTGTCAGGTGTTTTGACTGTTTTTTGTTTGTTTTTTTGATTGATTGATGAGGAAAATTTGCACTGTTGTGGATAGGTGTGTGTGCGTGTGTTTGAGGTGCACCAGAGGAAACAGGCCATCTTCGACAGCCATATTGTAATGTTCACTATCAGCCGGTTCATGGAAAACATCGCTCTGGGATGTCCATCAGATTCCCCTCCCCGCTTGAAAACTAAATTGCACCATCAATATGATCTCACATTTAGTTTTTATTCAATTTTAAACAGAGGAGCAGTACGGTGTATGTAAATCAGGAAGTTTGTATATAGAGAATTAATGATTGTAACTGTATGATTGTCTGTAGGGCATTATACTGAAGAAACATTGCTTACCTCAAGACTTAAGACAAATCCTCCCTTTCTCCTGTTTGTTTGGCCGCTCAGTCACCTTCTTTTGTTTGTTTCCTTTGAATTTAGGCCTTTTTTTGTCACACTAACTGAACAAGGATCATATACATCCACTACCTGAAGCGCAGAGTTAACAGCAGCCTAAAAGAAAAGCCAGTTCCTTGCTATATATGTTGGTCTTAGAGACACTATATAGGCTCTAATGCGGACACAAACGAAAATCCTTCAAAGTGAACTCCGATTGGCTGATGTTTGTTGGCTTTTCGTGGCTTCAGTGGTCGTATATACAGTATACTTTTGCTGTGATTAAATGTTTTGCTGTCAGGAAACTACACAGAACCCCATCCTGTCTTTCTAGCACCACCCACAGTCACATATATGTTCGTAAAGATTTGGCTCAACAGACAAGCATATTGCTGTGTATTATTTGACCATATATATATATATATATATATATATATATATATATATATATATAATATATATATATATATATATTCAGTGTCAAAACAAGGCCAGATATTTTTTTTATTTGATTTTCCCTCTTTTAAAAGTTTTGTTAATTTTTTTTTTTTTTGTAACAGATGATCTTTCTTATGCTTTGACCATCACAAAGGGTTCTTTAGTTGAGTAACCAGATCCAAAGGGGGGGAGGGCGAAACGGGTTCTTAAAGGATGTCGGATGCTGAGCGAAGTGCCTCCCGAACATCTGCTTCTTAAGTAGCCGTTTGGCAAACAGTCGCTTCTCTCAGTGTCCGCCGTTTTATATGAAGGTGATTTACTGTTGCCATTCTTGTCATATTCCTCAGAGCATTTTATGACTATACCTTGATTGTAGAAGCCCTATTTTATACTGAGAGTTATTTCAGAATACAGTATGTGCTGTTCTACATTAAATGTATTGTATGGAAAAAGCTAAATAAATGCAGTTTAAAACGACTAGTGTCCTGTTTTCACTCAAAGAGAATACGTTTTTTTTTTTTTTTTTTAATGTTTGTAGAGATTATTTTCTAACAACTCATATTCAGTTTGAAATGCCACAAATTTGATCTGATATTTTGTTTTCTTATACATTGCATAAACTAAAAGAAATACAAATTTTCTTAACTGGGAGAGGAGATGAAAGGTTTACAGAAATATATTTGGCTTTTAGCTTTTTTGTTTGGCCACTAGATGGCACACTTTGCTTCTGTTGCAAGGTGGGCATGACCTTTTGTACTATTACACCTGGCAGCAATAAATTCGATTTGCAAATCAAGTTTTTCTTCAAACATTTAATTTAAAAGTTGCACAGGGTCCAACAGATTCTTCCATCATTTTGTTTTTTTTTTCCAAATCTCAACCAAAGCCCTTTGATGTCACAGATGAATTTGGTTTTTCATTTCAAATCATGATTTCCCGCAGACGCGTTTCAAAAAACAGCAACTAATTGCACATCTTTGTCATGGACTAACTGCACTGGAGTGCTTCCAAAGCTCCATACCTCTACATCTGTGCTCGATCAGCCTTGTGGCTCCTGTCTTACGATGCCAGATCTCTGGGATGTGGCAGACTTTCTGAATCACAAGAACTTTTGGACCCGCATCAGTCAAATTCCAGCTTCACAAGCTGTTGTTAGGCCTGCTGCTCGGTGGTCAGAGGTCATTTTATTGGTACACAAAGGGGGATGCTCTCAGTAGAGTGAGTCGAAACCAATAAAACATAGATCCTTGAGAAAAAAGGCCATCGTCAAAATGGCAAATATTAGACCCTCAAATGGAGGGTCCTGTTTGAATTCAGGGAGTTGATGGTTTCCATTTGTACCTAGTGAGCCTGCTGGATTTCAGTGTTTTACTCCCACTTTTTTCCCTGCAGTCCCCTCCCCCAGCACTACTTCTCTTTTTCTCTGATGTCATTGTTTTCAGGCCAGCAGATCCTGAGAGCACGGACGCTTAAACGCTCTGCAGCTGCTCCGCTCCTGCTGACAGGCAGGAGATCCAGAAATGTCAGGTCCCTTAACGCCAAAGTGAGACAATGTTTTCATTCTGTAGAACTGACTGATTTGATCCGATATCTCCGTTCATACAAATCACTCTCCAGCTGTGCTTGACAGTGGTGAAGGTCTCAGCCTGAACTCCCTCGACCTATATTATCACTTACATTCTTCACTGTAGTGCTCACACGCTTCAGAGGGATCGTTGCACAACTTTGAAACTTTTGCTTATCTTTTACAGTCCATTTCATCTGAATGTGTTTTTGTTGTATAAGCTTGATAGTCAAAGACAAATGTTTTTTTTTTTTTCTTTTTTCCAATTCATTATCAAGCTCTGTGAGCCTCATAATCATGTTTATTTAAATCAGGTGTGACTGAGCACAAAACCCTGATTATCAGGATGGAATGCTGGGAATTATGTTACTTACATCTCCCTATGTTCTGATTAAAACTCACAAATGCTTTGTTTTACATGGACTTTTTTTGCAAAAACAGATGATATACATCCAGCAGTCAAACAGTAGACAGAAACGGGGGCAGATGGGGTAGGGACAAAGAAACCAGCGGCGTTTAGAAGGCTGTAATTCTGTCATCTGTTCAAATAATTCTCCTTTCCAGTGTGTGTGTGCTACTCTGTGGCCCCCTTGACTTTTCCCCCAGAAGAAAAACTCTGAAGGGAGACTGAAAGAGCAGCGCAGAAGAAATCAAAGCCAAGATTCCTACAAAGCCAGTCCTTGACTGAAGCAGGATGTCATTTCTACCCCTGCTTGTTTTCATTTGCTGTGAATCCCTCTCTCCGACATTCAAGGCTTGTTATTTTAGTTAGCAAAAGTGCAAAACTCCTATCCTCCCCCATGCACCCCCTTCAGGCCTCCTCCTCTGCTTGTGGAATCTGGTTAAGAGGAGTCCCTCCTCTGGTCTGCTGCTCGTCTCTGAGGTGACACTGCACTGACGAAGAAGAAGATACCCTCTAATCCAGGCGTTACAGAGTGGGGGTTCACCTTTCCTCCCCTGCATCCTCCATCAGCTCTGCACCTGTCTGGACTCGTCCAGCAGGTGAAGGGGATTCTCCAGCTTTGTGTTGTGTTCCCAGCTGACCGTAGCTCCCCTGCGTGTTCATTTGACTGGATTACAGCTTTGTATCCGTCTGTCTCTGCAAACTAACTCCCCTCCCTCCAGTCCAACCCCACCTTCCAATGCTGTCTAGCCCAGTCTGAGCCTGGCTGACACTCTGGCTGCTGGTAGGTGTGCAGCTGAAGAGTTTTCCTGCTGGAGCAGCGTCACACAGATATTCTGAAGGAGAGGGGTGAAAGAAGGATCATCTGCAGTGAGTGCTGGTCAGCAGGAGTGTCAATCTACAAGAAAGGAAATTAGAAGTTCAGAGGACAGCAGGTATGAGACCCCCCACAGTGACGGTGTGCCTCTCCCTGCTGGCACTTTGCTGTCTGATGATCCCACGAGGAGGGGAGACCGCTGGGAAGATCACTTTTCTGCAGCAGCCTGAAGGGGAGAAGCAGACGGAGGAGCAGAAGTCCCTGGATGACCCAGACGGGGAGCAAGCACTTGCAGGGGACCCACACCCACTCGGGAGCAGCATCAAAGCCAGAGCTGACTCAGAAGGAGCTGCACAGGCAGGCAAGTGAAGAAAACTATCAATTATTTTGTCTGTGAAAATACAGAAAGCAGAGACACAACACAGACGCGGTTCAGGTGTTGTCTAAGCATGCTGCACTAAAGACAAAACTTAAACATTGAACACATAGCAGAAATGTTTACATTTTCTTATCAGTTACTTCTACCACTTCACTGACTACTCTGTTTTATTTCAATGTAAACATAGATTAGAAATTGTTGCATTTGACGGATTGGTCAAAAACCAGTAGACTTGATTTAGTCAAAAATAACCCCTGAGTAAGTTTAAGTGACATTTCTGCACAGACTGTAGTGTGTTTACTGGTTGTCTTGACAGATCTGAGCTAATGGAACACAACTGACGAGAAAGAGACACGACATGCTTTCCATAAAAGTGCAGCCTCAGAAGGAAATTCTGATGGACCTCGAACAACCACTGTAATGCATCAGGCCAGCTGGATTCCCCCTGACAGCACTGGATTTTGCTTATTGCAAACTTAAACCTTTACTAAACCAGTTTCACAGATCAAAATGTGTGTGTTTCTGGTTGTAAACGGGGAGATATGAGATTTGGATTATTTATTAATAAGGTCGGGAAACTTTCTTCTCATGGGAGAAACATAAACGCTGCTGTTCCAACGTCTCTTCGTCTTCCCCTTTTAGGTCTTCTGAGCAGGGTGAGGAGAGCGCCTGATGAGAGCAAGAAGAAAAAGAAGAAGGACAAGAAGAACAAAGACCCGAGTGCAACAAAAAAGCCTAAATCAGACAAGAAAGGGAAGAAGAAGGTCAAACAGACCACAACTCCACCGCCCTTAACAACAACGCTGCCACCCACCACAACAAGTGAGGAGAAGGCACAGCACCTGTTTTAGCAGGTAAATCCGTTTAAATCATGTGACTGACCCAACGTCTACCTGATGCTTTCAGCACTCCCCACTGAGCCCCCAGAGGTGGACTACTTTCCAGAGGCTGGTGAGAGTCGCACCTTCTAATTGTTCCTATTGTAGCCTTCAATAGAAATTGTTTAAGGATTTATAGTGAATAGATGATACAAGAAACGAATGTTAAACTTCAGTTTTGAAAAGTAGCGTGTGAAAATTCCCTTGAAATGTGTCACTATAAATATATACTTTCAAAACTACACTGTTATTCTTTGCTATAATAATTTACAGGTGATTATTTCTACAGAAAATTACTGTATTTTAAGATTACTGTGTGATATTTTTAAAGAACACATTACCTTTTGCTTCACAGAGTCCTGCTGTATTTTAGAATTTATGAGTCGCACTCAAAATATACACAGTTGACCTTTAGTGGTTTCCACAGTGACTCATCCACTTAATGATTTGCAGATTTGGTTTAGATGCTTTTCTGGACACAACCTTCTTCATTCATCCGGACTCTGTGCCTGTACACGGAAGGCACTGCAACGTGCCGCCTTGTGGTTGCAAAATTCCTTTAAGACACCATAAACCTCACAAATTGAGTAGATTTTATATTAAATACATGACTAGAAACTTTTCAACATTAGATACTTTAGACTTTAGTAACATTACTTTAATGTTGATAAAGAAAAAACACTGACACATGGCAATGGAAGTCCAAATTATAGAACATTCCAGATTATATTATATTATATTATTAAATTATATTAGGAATGGTTTATTTCTAGCAAGAACAATGCATAAACAATCAACAGAGACTTACGTCCGTACAAAGTCATGTCAAAAACAGAATAATTATTAGGCATCAATTTATAGATTGCTTGGAAGTGAATTTATATAGTCCAACCCTGGCTCTACTTTACTACTTTCTTTACATGAAATATCATTGTCCGGCTCATAACTTCTAATCAGATAATCAGTACCTTACGGACACAGATTCAGGTCATTAAGAATCCTTAAGTTTCAGCGGTAATGGTCCGATCTCTATATTGCAGAATTACTACTTTTTGCAATAATTATGTGACAATTCAAGACTAAGGTTGCTTGAAGGTAAAGAGAGCCGGTTGTGGCCCGGAACCGTAAAATTAATTATACATGAAGGTGTTTTAAGGTTTTGATTATATCAATCTGTGCAGAGATGTTTTATATTGATGTTTTTTCTTTAAGGTTTTCCCCAGAATGCCTTGCAGTCACACTGCAAAACAGTCTCCCTGAAAATAAGTAAAAAAAATTTAATATTTGAAATTGATTGTTTTTTAAATATGCAAAAAAAATCTGCCAAAAAGGTAAGGAAATTGATCTTACCAAGCATTTTTAAAGAGTAACGCATATTCTTTTTAAAACAAACATTGTTTTACAGTTGTAAAACTATTTTGAAAAGATGACTTTTCTTGCAAGACAGAAAATGAGAATTTTTTTTTCTTGAAGCAGGGATTGTTTTACTTTCATAAGATTCTGATTTTGCAGCTATGATACTGTTTACATGAACAGAGCTCTTATTGACTGTAAATTTGTCTTTTAGGTTTACAATGTGAGAAGTGATATCATCATAACTTTTTTTATGTGAATAGAAGCTCCTGAGTGTTTGACACTTGTAACTAAAAATAAAATGGTTACATTAAAATTCCAACAGGGAATTACAAAAGTGTGTGATGGACTTTATTAGCATCCGTTTTGCACCATGTCAAAAATGTCTCTCATTCTTTAAATGCATGTCCCAGAGAGAACTGTTTGAACTTTAAGGTTGACCACATGCTTTTTGCTTGAGCAAGCAAAGAATAGGACATCATCTGGTTCCCAGACTGCAAGTTCAGACCATTTCAACAATGGTGACCACATGTGATGGACTCTAGAGAAAAAAGCTGTATTTCCTGGGGAGTATAAAGAGTTGTTTGGTTTTCTTTGAAGAAGTTCCTTCTTAGTTGCTATAATTGCGTTGCAAGATTCAGTTTTGTTATTGCAAATTAAGACAAGAGCTCGTTTTAACCATTCATTAAAAATGTCTTTTTCCTAATCTTGTTTTTAGATGATTATTGGAAATCCGACTATGACCTCTGGGGAGATGTCTCTACACCATCAGCACCCCAGGCTGAGACTTTTCCTACAAGTCCTCCATATGACTACTGGAACCCTGTAGGGGAAGACACAGTTCCTCCCGTGATCGACGGCTACGATGACTACTGGAAACCAGAGGAGATAGACCCGCCCTCGTCTTATTCTGACACAAGGAAACAAGATGAGAAAGAACCGTACCATCCAGCCACAGATAACTATGACAACTACTACAGGGAATCTGACCCTACTCCCAGCAGCCCTGAGGCATCAGAAAAAACTGGAAAAGATGACAGCGACTACTGGGAGGCCACATGTATGTTTGATCTCTCAGTCTTTTCAGAAATTCTTTGGGTTGATGCGTCTTGAGTTTGGGATCTTTTCATATCTTGGCTAATTTGTAAAAGAGAAGTCCAATTAAAGATCATTCCAAACATCTTTTGATTCATTTTAAAAGCGTTCCCAGCGGTCTTTTAATTGTGATTATTTATTTTAAACCAAAATAAAAAAATCCTTTGTATTTTTCAAGGATGTCGTTTCTGTAGAGCGACATTTGAAATTCACCTGTAAGTTGTGGCTGAGACCATTGGCGAGTAGCAACCCCGTCCCCACTCCCCCTCCAATACGTGGAGCAGAGCTGGGGAGCTTGTGGTCCCCCAGTTAATTTTGTACATCACAAATACGCTCTTTTTGAAAGCCACATTTTTACATCCGCTCCTGATTCACGACGATTTGAATAAAGATATACTCAGAATCGCAATTTTTTACTTAATTTTCCTTATATATGTCTAAAAAAAAAAAAAAAGATTTCGGAGTGGGTTTTAAAGTTGACAAGAGTTTTGTCAAACATTTAACATGAGAAAGAAGTTTCTGTCAGTTCTGCTGCAAGTGTAGGAAGGCGGAGGCTCAAACATTGCTCTCTTCAAAATTTGGTCTAATTAAATGTCATTTTTGAAAACATTGAGCTAATTTCATCTGCACAGACAGCCAAGCTTTCTAATTTCTCCAAAGGATCCAGTGCTAAAATTCTTGCATTCAACATTTTGTTGTGTTTCCAGCATTTTGCACCTCATCTCTTCTTTTCCCTTTGCTTCACTGACACCACCCTCTTAACTAACACTTTTTTCCTTCGTCAGATGAAGTACCAGACAATGCACGTCTTCCTGATGGTAAAGGAGTTAGCCCTGATGTTGAGGTCGAGGAAGTTTTTCCAGGTACCTCACTCACACATACAAGAAAAGGAGAATAGAGGAAAATATGACACCACCGTCTATCAGACGGCTGACCTGTAAAGAAAATTCTAGTCAGAGCTAAGAAATATCTGTTCCATCTGTGACCTCCGTAAGCAAGTGCACCACATGTGAATGTCTTCATGAGTGAACCGGCTTGCCCTACTTTTCAGACGCAAGTGGGCGTGGTCGCTTGGTTCCACCTAGTCAACAAAACTTTCCGTGGTTTTGCCATGGGTTAAAAGAGGCTCTGTCATCAGATCCCACAGGAGTTATGATTCTTGTAAATGTAAATCAAAGATTTAACAGCTTCATTACTCAGACAAGAGCTGCTGTTGTGGTTTGACCAATCAGGGCAGGGCTAATCTGTAAAATGTAAGATTCAAACACGTAATCTCAAAATCTAACTTGTAAAGTGTTGTTTGTTCATTTATACAGAAGACCCCACTCCAACTGCTCCTTTTGAGAAGACGTGGTATGACGACTATGATAATTACGGAGTGGGTAAGTGGATTTTTTTTTTTTTTTTTTTGCTGTAATTCAGGCACTTTCTGACAGAGGATTAGGAAGCTTTTATACCGTATCACTGGTCATGACAGCAATCTTCCAAATAACAAAGTATTTTTTTGTTCTCCGTGGTTCTGTCTTGCTTTTAAACCACAGATCACTGCCTTACAGGGAGATTGAGACTTTTACATGCACTTGTAATGAGTTTCTTGTTTTGCTGCAGCCAGGAAAGAAGATGAAGTGGATGAAAAGTGGATGGAGAAAGAACGAGAAAGAGCCAAGAAAGAAAGAGAAAGACAAGAAAGAGGTATATAAAAGGATCCAGATGTGGATTTCTCTTTTCAAATATCTTTTTGCACAGTCACGTAAACGCAATGCCAAAGCAGAAATGCATCACACTTCTTTCCGAAAGCGAACGCAGATATCATTTTGTGTAAAAAAAAAAAAGAATAGAAACTTTATTCGGTTCAAATGAAATGCTGATAAAGCACAATGTTTGAGAACCTTCCACACTGAGTTGGAAGGAAAGATGTTATCTAAGAGGGAACAGCTTGCACTTGATTAAGAAAGAAAAGAGTCAACAAAAGAAAGAGCTTCCAGGCGTGAGTGAATGCCTGAAGAATGCTCATCGTTTTGAGCCACTGCTGCCACGTGTGCGCTGTGAGGTTAGGTGATGGTTGAGGAGGAAAGAACAGACTGGCTGACATACGGTCCTGTCAGGGTCAGGGTTGAGAGGGCATCTCCTCTGCGTGCAATCAGCCTCACTGTGGCTTCAAGGTTAGAGGGATTTTTTTGAAAATAAATCAGCAGTGATGCTGATTCCCATACTGTAAATACATTTATATGAGTAAAGCAGCATTTCTGATTCTTTGAAGGTTATTTTAATGTTTTCTTTTTTTTAATCAGAGCAAACTTATGATCTAAGTCACAGCATTCCTGGGTTTTTTTTTCTTTCTCTGCCTTTTGACCCTTCTGGAGATGCTTTTTTTTTTTTTTTTTTTTACATGTTTGGGTACAGATAAAGCATCCAAAATGAGGCAGCTGTTTTTGCAATAAGACTTTCATTTTAACTTTGGACAGAAAGGGCGCAGAGGCTGAAGGAGGCGGAGGAACGAGCCAGGAACAGACCACGTATCTACAAGGAGCCAAAGAGTGAGTTAAAACTTGTTTCAATTGAAAAAACATAACACTGACCCTTGCTATATATTGACTCTTTATGTGTATGTGTTAGAATGTCCTCCTCTGGGGATGGAGAGCCATAAGATTGAGTCCGATCAGCTTTCAGCATCCTCTATGTCTCATTATCGCTTCGCACCTCAGAGGGCTCGCCTCAACATGCAGGTACGCAAATGATCACACCAAAAGCGATGGAGCTCAACAGCTTGGCAGCATGGATTCTGGGGTCTGCTGTTTCCAGGGGTCTGATGAGGAGGACAGCATGAGGGGTGGAGCGTGGTGCGCAAACTCTGAGGACACCATCCACTGGTTCGAGATCGATGCTCGCAAGGAGACGGAGTTCACAGGAGTCATCACTCAAGGGCGAGACTCTCTCACTGAGTGAGCAAATCTTCCCTGCAGGATGTGCCATGTTCACGCCCCCACCCAAACTCAATACGCTTCTCCCATGCTGTCTTTTCAGGAGTGACTTTGTGTTGTCCTACTTCCTGGCTTTCAGCAACGACAGCAGAGAATGGACCACCATCCACGATGGGTATGCTGACTGGGTAAGAGACCGTCAGGTCCTCAAAATCCTCACACCCTCCTGTGTCTCACCAACAACCGACACCCAACACCCCCCTCCCCCTCCTATGTCCAGCTGTTCTTTGCAAACAGTGATAAGGACACTCCAGTGATGAATCGGCTCGCTGTGCCGGTGGTGGCTCGCTACATCAGAATCATCCCTCAGAGCTGGAACGGCTCTCTATGCATGAGGCTGGAGGTTCTGGGCTGCCCCCTCCCTGGTGAGCCCCGCACCCCCAAACACACATTTAGATAAGACAAGGGCTGGATATTATTGTTGAAACACTAAAAGGGTTCAATTTCATATCAGTTCATTTAAATTTATAAACTGATTGTGTTTATTTTTCAGTGTTCTTTTTTGAAATCCATATATTTATGGAACCTCTTCACAAAGTTGCTGGAGCCTATCCTAGCTGTTATAGAGGGAAGACAGGGTACAAAAAGGACAGGTTGTCAGACCATGGCAGAGCCTTTTTTAAAACTAATTTTTTGGTTACAAAAAAATACTTGATTTAACTATTTATAATACTGAATAAAGTGACTTTTTCTTGAATATATTTATAAATTTTTACATTAAATACTAACAGAAATATGTTTTTGCCAGAAAAAAAGTTCCTTTAAAAGTACTTGATGAAGCAATATTTATTTTTCAAGTGAAGAGCGATTCAAATGGATTGATTTTTGAACCCTTCTCAGATAAAACTGTTGATATTTAATCTTGAACCCCTTCTCCCATAGACCCAAGTGTGTTCTTATACAGACAAAATGAAGTAACTCCAGTGGATTACCTGCAGTTTCGGTATCACAACTACTCAGAGATGATTGCAGTAAGTATACACTGAAAAAAACATCACTTTTCATGACTTTATTAATCTTTTTGGCTATTTTTACATAAAATCTTCCATGATATGATCATTTCTTGTTTGTCTTGCTCAGCTTATGAAGTCGGTGAACGACGAGTGCCCCAACATAACCAGTATCTACAGCCTGGGACGCAGCGCCAAGGGGCGGGAACTCATGGCCATGGTCCTCTCTGGGAACCCCACAGAGCATGAAATAGGTTGGAATATGTTCCTAAACAATAATATTATGTATAAGGTGCCTGAAAGAACTGAAGTTAACATCAGACACAATTATTTTTCTTAAGGTTTAGGTGAGGCTGAAAAGGTTACAGAACCGCCACAAAGAACAGTTATAGCAGCATTTCATTAGGGATAAACCAAAATTATACCCCCACCCGACCCCCAGCATGTCTGTTAGATGTAAACACATGTTCCAGCAGTCTGACATGCTTAGGTGATATTATGTTGGGCCTTGACGACACCACAGACACTTCAGCTAAATCCCAACAAACAGAAGACTGTGGTTTGCAGACAATAACAGTCTTCCTCTGTCCTTCCTCAGGTGAGCCGGAGTTGAGGCTCACAGCGGGCCTCCATGGGAATGAGGCAGTCGGAAGGGAAATGCTCCTGCTTCTCATGCAGTATGTTTGCAAAGAATACAAAGACAGAAACCCCAGAGCACAGCGCTTGGTGGAGGGAATACGAATCCATCTGGTGCCGTCACTCAACCCCGATGGACAGGAAACGGCGTTAGAAGTGGTCTGTAGAGAAAAATCCTTTCTTTATTTTTTTTTTTCTTGATTATTCTCATGTGTTCTTCACTCTTTTCTCCCGACAGGGATCAGAACTCAGCAGCTGGACGACCGGACACTTCACTGAAGACGGCTTTGACATCTTCCAGAATTTTCCCGACCTGAATAACATCTTGTGGGAGGCTGAGGACAAGGGCAAGGTCCCCAAACTGACCCCCAACCATCACGTGCCGATACCAGAAGACTACGAGACCAACGCCACAGTAATGAAACTGACATTTCTTTCAAACAAAAAACTTAAATATAACTGTATGTGAGAAGCTCGTTTGCTTATATTGAAGACGTTTTAATTGAATGTTATGTACACTTTTTGCTATTTATAGACGGCGGTGTACAGTAACAGACAGTAACGGATCTTCCTATTTTTGATCCAGATTGCTGTGGAGACCAAAGCCATAATCTCCTGGATGAAAAGCCATCCATTTGTGTTGGGTGTGAACTTCCAAGGTGGAGAGTCACTTGTGGCTTATCCTTATGACAACTTGCGTCTCAACAAACCCGCTGAGAGCCAGAAACCCCACAGACGCAACAAGAGACAGTAAGAAAACATGTTTTTGGAAAACTTTTGCTTCTTCTTCTCCCTCCTTCCAGCTTTAGAACTTCTCTCATCAATCGGTTGAAGCAGAATTGTTTTTTTTCAGGTATGAAGATGAAGATTTTGATGTGACGGAATGGGGAAGGGGCCACTATGAGGAACCAGAGGACTGGAGGAGTCAGGGGTACGCTCAGCCGGAGGAAGAGTGGCGCGGCCAAGGCTATGAGCACGGTTACGAGCAGGGTTACGAGTAGGGATGTCCCGATCCGATCACGTGATCGGAAATCGGGCCCGATCACGTGGTTGAAGACTCGATCGGAATCGGGCTCCGTTGTCCGATCAGGATCGGATATTTCATTTATTCTTCTTATAATCAGCGCTTTATATTTCAATCTTATTATTCCGGATAAATCCTCCACTAGAAGTCTGCATGTCAAGAACAGATCACAAAATGTTATTCCCGGAAAACGCAGCAGAAACCGGCAACAGTTTGGCCAGAGGACTGATGTAAAGTTAGCTAGCTAGCCGATCACGGATTCAGACTTCCGGGATCAATAACTCTTTTGAAAAGCTTTAAACTGACAGCTAGTGTCTCTAAACAACAACTCTAAAGGCATTTCAACAGAAAAAGACAGAGTTTTGTTTCTTTTTAATGTTAAGCTCTTCGTGCTGCAGACAGATGCTAACCGGCAGCTGCTAACTGCTACATGCTAGCGCCATGATTTAACTCCTTAGGACCCGAGCTGTCCTTTGATATGCCTGTTTTATTTATCTGAAAGAGAAATAAAAGTAGAAATTAACTACTCTGATAATAAAACCGAAATGTGATGTCTTAAGAACTTAAAAGACGCACATAATCTTAAAAAACAAACAAACGAATAAATTAAAATTAATAATTATATGAGTTAGTCATGAACACTCATCAATTCATGCTAAAACCACATAATTTATTTTTAAGAATTCTAAATTAGGACAGGAATCATATTTGGTCAAAATGTTCAATAACTAAAGATATTAAAGTCAAAGTCACTAAACTTTCTCACATGACTAATTATCACTTATATAACAAGAAAATGTTTTTTTTTTTCTAGTTTATATTTGCTCTAATTTTACTTGTTTATTAAAGCTACTTCACTGAAGTGTTTTATTTAAGTTTCTAATGATAAAATAATGTTAATGAAATATAAATAAGGGACAAGACAAATCTGTTTATTCAATTTGTTCATGTTTTAAATGTGTTACAAAAGTATCGGATCGGGACTCGGTATCGGCAAATCCACAAAATCCAATGACTCGGAATCGGATCGGGCCCAAAAAAACCTGATCGGGACATCCCTAGTTACGAGCAAACCTACAACCAGGGTTATAACCAGAGGGAGGAAGAAGAGGACGACAGAGGGAGGAGTGCTGGGTATCAGTTCAGTGAGCCTGAAGATGAACCCAAGGTGACACCAGATGAGTCCTTCTTCAGGTGGCTGGCCATCTCCTACGCATCTACACACCTAACCATGACTCACAACCACCACGGATCCTGCCACGGAGACGCACGCACAGGCGCGCTCGGCATCATCAACCGAGCCAAGTGGAAGCCGGTCTCAGGCAGTAGGTAGAAGCATTCGTAAGGGACTTCAGCACGCCCTGCTGGGCAGCAAGTGCAAGTAAACGTTTGTGTTCCTCTGCAGGTATGAACGACTTCAGCTACTTGCACACAAACTGCTTGGAACTGTCGGTTTTCTTGGGCTGCGACAAGTTTCCTCATCAAAGTGAGCTGGCAAACGAGTGGGAGAAAAACAGAGAGGCGATGCTGACCTTCATGGAACAGGTCAGTCTCTCCAAAACAAAGATACTAACCTCAAATATTTAGTATATTATGTAGTAGTGCAGTATTTGTATATTCACTTTACATATAAAATCTTAAATAGTTACCTTTCCAAGTATAATTGTCTGTGTATGGTTTAAATATCTTATATTTGAGGCTTCCTGGTAACTTTTTAGTAAGATATAACAGCTTCTTTTAAAAATATAAATCTCAAATAGTCTTTTGATCTAAAAACATTTTATTTTAAGTAAAAGATCTACTTAAAGTCTTTACATAATGTATTTTAAGTAATTTATTTGTGAATGGGGAGTAAACCTATTTCAAGAGAAAGATATATACTCAATTTAGTGAAAATAGAAAGTTTAATTTGACTTAACACTGAACAAAAACATTTTTAACAGCAGGACAGAAGCTTGTAAGTAACTATACATTTATGTTTTATTTTCAAGACATTTCATTCTTAAAAATGTGTAATTCTACCCTTTAAGATAATTATAGATTTGGAAAAAAGGAAAGTTGGACTACTTTACTGCTCAAAATGAAATATATTTAGGGGAAGATATTCCTACTTTTAAGAAATAAAACTAATTTTTGAGAAATAAACACATTTTTTATTCCAGTTACTAGAGCAACACCTGAATAAGAGTATGCATGGCTAATGTCAAGATTTAATTCTGTCCCAGACAGGACATCACAACTTGTTTAAGAAATTATTGTATAAAGCTGTTTGTTTTTACTGTAAGGCGACCTAGAGTCCCTTGAAAGGCGCCCAACAAATAAAATGTATTATTATTATTATTATTATCCTACTAACACAAATTCTACCAATTTCATTGATATTTTTTTTTCTTTTTTTTTTCACCTAAAAGAATTGGAAAATATCTTGTATTCTTTATTGATGATTAAAGATGATGAAAACCGGAAATTTAGGGTGTAAAAAAATTAAATGATCACATCAAAACAATGAAAAATAGGTTTTTAGCACAAATGTCAGACTGCTAAACAATATTCTCACTATTATGAACTCAGCACTTGGTTGGGCCTCGTTTTGAATGGATTACTGTATCGATTCGGCATTGCTTGGTCATCTTCCTCTTGACAACAGTTCATAGAATGTCTATTAAGTTCAGGTCAGGCAAGTTAGCAGGCCAATTAACACCATGGTTACTGAACCAGCTCTTTGCAATGCGAGTAGGTGAAAAGTGCTGCTTTAAATAAAATCAGCATCTTCGTATGGCTTGTCAGCAAAATGCAGCATGAAGTGCTCTAGAATGTTCTGGTAGATGTCTGCATTGACTGTGGACTTCAGAGAAAACAATCCAAACCATCACAGACGGTAGAAACTTTGCGCTGGACAAGTAAAGCGGATCCTGTGCTTCTTTGCTCGTCCTCCAGACTGGAACTTTGATTTCAAAATGAAAATACATGTGGTCCCTACTGTAAGCACAGAGCATGCTGACCCTTGAACAACTAAAGAAATCTATTTAAGGGCTTTGGGTTAATTGGCTTGGATACAACACCATTCATTTTCCCACAAAATTCTAACTTTCTGAGACAAAACTAGGTTTTAGATTTTCAATACCTATAAACAAGAGTCGTTAATTCCAAAAACTTTTGAAATATTTCAATATCTATAATTTCTGTATTAAGTCGCAAGAGCAAAAAATGTCGAATCAAGAAGAAGAAAACCTTATATAAGTAGCTATGGAATATTAGTCGCACTTTTGGGAGAAAAGTTTGACGTTTCAGAACAAATCCACCATTACAGAAAAAATAAATACAAGAATGCTAATATTTTAATCAGTATAAGAAAAATATCAAAGTTTAAGAGGAAAACAATCAAATTCTCTTCAACGTTTGTTTAGGACAACTTTTTTTCTGCCAGTCAGTAGCAAATACTTATACTCAGATGTGGCGCCCTCTAGCGTTTGTTAAAGGAAACAACCACTAAAGGACAAACTGTGTTTACTGGGAAAATAACAAATATGAACCTATTTATGTCTCGAAAAAAAAGTTGCTCCTGAGCATAAGTCACACCTCTGCCTAAACTGTGGAAAAAAAAAACTGACTTATACTCCAGAAATTACGGTAATCTGTTTTTAAACAAATTTCTTAATTTTTATTTGACAATAACTTTTTCACGCTTTGCATAATTTTCCATGTATTTTAGTTCAGCATATGAGACTGTTTTTGTTCATCTTTTCTGTTATCCAGAAACATATTTTTGATTCTTTTATCCTGGAGGATTTCTGCTGAGCATCTATGGCTGCATCTTGGGGCAAAGTCTTCATGTGCTGGCATACAAAGTGTAATTGCTATAGCTGTGAGAATGTGGGGTATGTTTTCTTGTCGCTGACATGTTCCTGCCCTTCAGGTGAACCGAGGAATTAAAGGCATTGTGAAGGATGAACAGGGGAATCCTATTGCAAATGCCACCATCTCTGTTGAAGGGATCAATCATGACGTTACCACAGGTCAGCACACTCTTTGCAAAGCTGCACACTTTCTTAAAACTTGTTTATTTTTTTACAGGCTTAACTTAAGAAGGATATTTTTTCTCATTGCAGCACCAACAGGGGACTACTGGAGGCTTCTCAACCCAGGAGAGTACCAGGTGACTGCTCGAGCCGAGGGCTATTCCTCCATGACTAAACTCTGCGTGGTGGGGTATGAACCGGGGGCCACCGCCTGCAGCTTCAACATGGCCAAGTCCAACTGGGATCGCATCAGACAGGTATGAATAAAGCCATTACTGCCTTTTTAATTCCACTATTTCTGCAGCGGTGCCTAACAGCAGTTTTTTTATTTTAAGATCATGGCCCTCCACGGCAACCGACCGATCCGACTCAGCTACGGCAATGGCCGGACACAGAATTCTGCAGGTTCTACTCCCCGCAGACGCGTTTCACAGGACGGTGGTGTGGTCGTCCCGGGCAGCACACTCATGGCTGTGCAGCGAAGGAAGCAGAGGTTGCGTCGCCTTCGACTGCAGAAAATCATGAAGCTAAGAGCTATGACCACGTTACCCCCCACAACCACCACCACACTGCCCACCACAGCAGAAACCACCACTTCCTGGTATGACTCGTGGCCACTTTGGGAAGGACAGTCCTCAACACCCGGCGGGTTCACAGACTCTCTCCTGGATTACAACTATTACAATTTTGACTAAACATACAGGACACAAAATGCTACTAATTCTTCTCACTAAAATTGTGCTTAAAGCTGTTGGAGGAGTCAAACATTGCAATGACAAAATTTTTTTTAACATTTTAAATGACTTTATATAAAAGAATGTGTTTGAAAAAAAGGGAACTTTTAATTTTTAAATTTTCTGTAATACTTTTTGTTGTAAATGAAATTTGCTTCATGGAAAGATGTTTATTTTTAACACTCGTATAAAAAAAGAAAAAAAATGTATTTACATTATCTTCTTGAATGCAGTTTGATCAGCTGCTGCATCAACAGAAACAGTCAAAGAAGCTCCAGGTTCCTCAGGCACAGATGGTGTGCAAATAAAATTATAACACAAGTTTTGCTACTGCTCATTATTTCATTTATCTCTGACGTAAAAATCTACCTTGAAGGTCTTTTTAGAGCAGTTGCAACAATAAATGAAACAGAAGTCAGCATCATTGGAGCTAGAATGTGAAAGATGTGAACAAAAACGCTCTAAAGTTAGTGGCTGACATCCATCTCATTTTCTTCATCTCTGTCAGCAGAAAAAGCAGAGAAGCTGATTGGTTCACACTGAAGAGTGCGTAAGTTAACCAGACAGGCTGTTTGAGTGCTGCTGAAGTCTGGAATGGTAACCAAAAGGACCTCTTGACCATCAGGACCTGATGGGAGGAGAAACGGATGATGATGAAAATAATGACTGTGTTCCATACAGTGAACGTGTTTCTTACTGACCTTTGATAAGCTTGGACTCGAAGGTCGGAGCGTTGCCGCTAAAGTAAACATGCGGACACTCTTCCAAAATAAAAGGATCTTTCTGATAGAAAGGGTAACAACCTGAAGCAGAAAAAGTAAATAAGCCCACATAATCAGAGAAGCAGACTTAGTTTTTTTTTTTCCCCTTGACCCACCGAGAGTGTCGGGTGCTGTGGGAGCCAGGTGTCTCAGCTGAAGAGTTTCCTCCAGTATCTCCAGGTGACTCTCCATGCTGCTGTACCTCTGGATGTCACAGACATTTTGGCCCGAAGTCCCCAGAAACCTTTTAAAATAAAAGATGTCAGAGAGTTAACAAAAACATTTGTTCAGACCTTTTTCATTGCACTTATAAATGATTTTTAAAACAATGTGTCCCAAGAAAATGCATGCATTAATGATTCATATAAGATAAAATGATAAGGTGGCATTGACTAAAGTTGAGAAAAATACATCACAGATGATCTGATTATTCAAATTTTAGTTGGAACAAACGAGAAGTCTGAGGAACTTTTGCAAACACTGAAAATAAAGATAAACGCAAATATTCAACTCTATTAAAAGACACACTATTGGTTTCCAAAGGTGAAAGTTAATTAATTCAAAGTTTCAATTTGAAAAAGTCTAGCGGTAACATAGGTGCAACAGTCGGTGGACCACAATCTTCCTGCTGTGCTCCATTCTGATGGCTCCACTTCCAGACAAATAGATCCAATTACGTCTTTGTTTTCCTCATCTGAGCTCAAAACTGTACAGCTGGATATTATTACTCATCATTTTTTTTCCATATGCAGTGTTGGCTTGGGTTTGATAAGTTGAAGGGAAGATGGAAAGTGTGGGAGGCTCACAACTCAGAGGAATTTCTAATGAACTCCTGCCATTCTGCAGAAACTATGTCAAAAAAACGACAGGTTTTTTATGATTGTTTCTAGCTAAAAACAGCATAATCACAATTAAAAGACCACTGGGAACACTTTCACAACAGATCATTTGAGTGGAACTCAATTTACAATTTGATTCTAAACTGTGTTTTCAGTGGCTAGATAGCTCAGTTGGTAAAAGTCAAGACTGGCATGCAGGAAATCAACGTTCAAATCCCAGAGTGTGCAGTGAGCTTCATGCAGCGTGGGTCCTTGGGCAAGACCCAAAGCCCAAGTCTTGGTTACCTTGTGCCAGTCCCTAGCATGGATTAAGTAAAGGTTTGCGTCAGGATAGGCCATCAGTGAAAAGCTGAAGAGCCTTCGACTTTAAAGAAGAACAATTTTAATTAAATTCTTTACTTAAACTATGAATTTATTCAGACAGGTTGCTCCAAAACAACAAGCCGGCTCTGTGAAATATGTAGTGTTCCTTTTAAGGGACTGATGTTAAGAAAGTTGCAGTGGAGTTAATATTACAATTAGAAAACAGCTGTTTTTATGTTGGTTATATCATTGCATTCACCTTAAAAGTTGGTCTGTGAGAATAAAGTCTGACAATGAAAAACAAAACATATAATCCAGTTCTGACTGGTACCCAGCTACACAGTAAAACATGGAAACTAGATTTCCACACATCTGCAATCATTTCAGACTAAGCATTAAGACGCTTCATAACTAAAACAGTGCGTACCTCACTCCATCAATGCTTGCTTCAAATGGATTAGAGACCAGCTGCAGGGTGTTGTATACAGAAGACAAAGGGAACATACACGGGTGAAGAGGTTGCTGTGGGAGAGTGTAGTTGGTTGGATCATATTGGCCCGGCATTACATCCACTGGAACAGAAGCCTTAAAAAAAAACAAAAAAAAAAAACAGTAAGCAATTACTGCACAAAATGACCCGAACCTAAACCCACCACTGGACTTAGAAGTCTGCAGCTCCTGATGCATCATATAGTTTGTGTTAAAACGGAGCACCAGTGTTTCCCAAAGTTTCCCTCGCACGCAGAAGATCCTCTGCCAACAAAACCAGAGTCCCCGCGAGCGCACATGACCAAAATGTTGCACGTGCTCAGACATTCTACTGCGCGCAAGCATCACTCGTGCCCAAGGAGCATCTCATACACGCGCATGTAGACTGTCTCTCGCACGCACAAGGACTTTTCCTGCTCACGAGAGGATTAAATCCAAGCACGCAGGAGCAGAAAGAAGCGCTCACGATGCTCAGAATAATTCTCGAGGAATGTGTGATACGTGAGTGGAGATGTATTATTTCTGCATGGACTTCTGAGTTAGAATAAACACTATAATCAGTGGAGCTGCACACATGGAGACGCAGCAGAAGAGTTGATTGAGAAGGTCTCAACCAGTCAGTACACAGAACAGGGTGCGCTGCTTGAAAGAGCGCAGCAGCATAATACCTCTGAAAGAATCAGCGAGACGCAAAGGATGAACTGAGATGTAGAAAGATTATTCTGATCTATTTAACAGAGATTTTTAGGGTTTAGATTGGGATATGGGAGAATAAAAAACATGTTCTACGTGGGTCTTGATCTGTGTGGCCAGACGGGAAAAAAAGTGCTGGGCGATATGGTAAAAATTGTGTATCACAATATTATTTTTTTAATATCACAATAATGATATATATATCACAATATATGACAATAAAGTATATTTTCAGTAATTCTCTGAAAAAAAATGTCATAGCTTACTTATCTGGCTAGTTTAAGTTACAGATAACTGAATAGTCACAATTGAGAAACAAACATTTTAGTGCAGCAAACTAAAAAAATCAAATTAGTACAGATGTGGCTGGTAGACAGCAGCCTTCACATTTGTGTCAGAAATCAAATCTATGTAAGCTGAATTAGTTAAAAAAAAATACTTTTTATGGAAAACATTTTTTCAAGTACTTAACAGTTTTCATTGCGAAGAATCTCTTTTTAATTTGTCTTTATTTTTACTTGTATACATTTTTGTGTACACACTGACGAGGCAACACCTACACAATTGTTGCGGCTATTTAATGACATATTTGGTGTCATAATTGATCAAATTAGGTATAAAATGATACAAATAATAGAAGAGTAATGGCACGATAGACACTTTCCTATCGCCCAAACGATATGTATCGTCATATCGCTCAGCATTAGCCATAAATGTTCTTTAAAATAAGAAAAGATCTCCTAATTTTTTTAAAACACAAAATATTCAGTGCCCAGAAGGGTCTCTTTTAGTAGTAATCACTTTTCCAGGAAAATTATTTAGAAGAATGGCGACACCTGCTGACCTATTTAAACCATGAAAAAAAATGTATTTTATCTTCCCATGAATTTGACCAAAGTTTATCATCAACTTCATTGCTATGAGTTTCTTGAATTAGATTGCATTGCGCTTCCTCATTTTTTAAAGTACTAAAAGAGTGCTTTGCTTTGTAACCCTTGTGCTACATTACATTAAAAGTGGGGTCATCTGGACCCCACAAGACAGAGAGCTGAACGTTTTTTTTCAAGGATTTTTTTCTATCTTCACTGGCAGACATGTCCAACTTAGTCCACCTTAATCATGGGACGGATCACACATCAAATATAAGGGTTAGGTCCTCTGGACCCCATAAGACAGTACAAGGTTTAAGGAATCTCACAAACCTATAGAAAGAAAAGTTAAAAAAAGAAAGTGTAGAATTAAAGAAAGACATAAAACACATAAAAGAAAAATAGTAAAAGAAGAAGATCAAAAGAGTGTAAGTGTAGGTTTTTTAGTTGGAAGGGAAAAGTTGTGATGAGCCCCTGGATAGTTTGTGATAACTAATAACCAAAATTAAATATATAAATAAATAAATAAATAAATAACCTAACAAAGGTACTTGAATTGGTACAATTAACTGCCATTAAAAAGTAAGTAGTTCTATACAGAAAATAAATATCAGTACAAAAAATGCATTAAACAAATCTAACCATTTTTCCAAACATGAAAAATTACCTAAGTTATAACTAGGTTAGAAGTAACCTAGTTAGGGTTAGATTTTTGCACAGCAGACTCACCACCAGTTGCAGCAGCAGCTCATCAAGAACACGGATGGCTTCCACACTTCCAGCCTGGGTCTTCTTTGTGAGATACTTGGCCTGAAACAGGAGAAACAATGATATTTCATAGTAAAAAATTAACTTTTAAAAGTCCTACATATCTTAAAAAAATAAAAAGTGGACAGGTGAGGAGCAACGTCAAGATCACCCCCAGATCACCTTTGTTGATGCATCCTTATCCTGGGTGTTTTGGCTCAGGAGGTTTCCAGCCAACAGAACCCGGGAAATTGTTGCTGCCCCGCTTTGTTCTCCTGTGTCTCCAAGCTGACCGGTGACCATGTCAATCAGCAACTGCAGTCCCAGCATGCTTTCAGCATTGGGACCGCCTAACCCGAGTCCTGAAGCCAGAAGCACAAACCTGTGTGGATACAAAGCATTTATGAGCAGTGGCCTCCAAAGGCAGCTGTTTGCTTGAGCTCACCTGAGCTCACCTGTCAGAGCTGAGCGCGGGTCTTTGGGTCTGTAAAGGGAGATCTGCCGTGCAAAAGTCCTCAACCGTAAACTTGCCATCGCTCTTCTCGGCTCCATATATTGCAACAACACTGCCTACAAGCAGCGGCACTTATTTTAATGTCAGCTTTTATTATTTTTTTTAAGTATTAGATATGCATCAATAACACTGACCTGTGACACACTTATCTTTATCAATTTTTCCCTCCAATTTGATTCTCTGGAGCTCATCCTCTAAAATCAACTCATCCGCTTCATTGATGTATTTGGCTCGTGCGGGCTGGGGCAGAAGATTGTGCTGAAAAACAGACATTCAGGATCTTTGAAATAAAAGGAAAACATCTAATATAGATTTGTTTATCCAAAGAGACCCAACATGGCTCCTAACCTCTTCACTGATTTCTTTCAGGATGGATGGTTGCAGCTCCATTCGCTTGAACAAGGTCCCCACAATGCAACACTGCTCCCCCATCTCTAGATCGCACAATTTCTTGATAAGGACATTGGATCCTGACAGAGAAGGAGGACAGCAGTATTAGAAAATCCCGTGATAGATAAACTGGGATGCTGACATGATGAACTCACCCCATTTCTGCTGAGCTCTCTCTGCTAGCAGGGGCCTCATCTGCATGAGTCTTGCTGCGTAAATGTGAGCATACTGACGACTAAAACTCCTCTGACCAACACTGTAGCGATCGGAGAGCAACTCGTAGGTTAGGGATATCCTGTCGAAGGTAGGAGCCTCCTCCTCAGAGGTAGGGCAGCAGAGAAGAGATGGACCATTCTTCTGGGCGCTCACGTCAGAAAACATGACTTTCCTTGGAAAGAAAGAAACAGTTGCATATATAACATAAAGTGTCTCCCAATTAAGAACAACCACACACAATATTAATGATTAATTTTCTTAAAAGTGACTACAATAGAGAGACAATACCTTAAACGAGGGTTCTTGTTGATGTTCAGATTGCTGTTCCCGCGTGATGGCCCGCTAAAGTTTTCTCGAGAAGTCTCGCGAGAAGTTAAAAAAAACCAAAAAACTTTATTAACAAAATCGCAATTTGTTCCTCAGAATCACACGGACAAAATTGAACGAGAGGGCCGAAAGAAGACAACAAAAAAGCAACATACAACGAAAGACTTTGTTATTTAATCACTCTCCTGGTGTAGAAAAGAAAAATAAATAAATAAACCGAAGAGATCTAAAAATTATTTATTTTTCTATGTAATTTTAACTAGGATTTTTATGTTTATATACTGCGAGTTATTAATGTGTGGATAGTTGTAGATGTACCCTTTGCTCTTTTTTTAGGTATGCATGTAACGGGGCAGAAAATAAGTTCATTCTGCTCCCTTTCATTTCCCCTTCAGAAGATATCTTGTTTTGTTTTAATATACGTGTTTTCTTGCAAAAATGAAATGAATAAAAAAGCAATAAATGAAAGAAATGAAGACAAAACAACAGAAAAAAGAGCACAATAGCAATCACAGACGTAAATGGATTTGCATCACAAATTATTTAAATTGTGTTTATTAAATACCTATTGTTCAAGTCTTGAAATCTTTCATGTCCCAAGATTTTAACATAGTCATACTTTTAAATTTCCCAGCCAAAATTGTGCAAGAAGAATTTGTCGTTTTTAAACAGTATTTACATTTATGAATGTAATATTTATTAAAGAAGGGATAAAAATGAATCTAAGCAATTAGTAATTTCATGGTGGTGCAGTGGTTGACACTCTTGGCTCACAGCAAGAGGGCCTTCAGTTCAAGTCCCAGCTGTGGGACATGAAACACATCCACCAATGGGGGACAGTAGAGTTTGCATGTTCTCCCTGTGCATGGGTGGGTTTTCTCTGGGAACTCTGGCTTTGTTCCACATCCCATAATTCACAGGTTAATTGCTTACTCTAAATTGTTCCCCACCGTGAATGTGAGTGTGCATGGGTATGTAATTGTAACAAACTGGCAATCTGTCCAGGGGTTATCCTGGCTTCACTCAGAATCAGAATAGCTTTGAATAGAAATGCCCTAGGTTTAGGCTCCAGCAGCCCTGCAACCCAGAAAGGGACAAAACAGTTAAGCAGATGGATGGAATTCGATTATATTTTTCTTTTAAAACACTGCACCGGAAGGCTCAACTATAAGTACAACTTCAAAATAAACAAGATTTCTATATAATTGTCATATAAGAAACAGCTGGTGTAAATATCCTTTCTGAGTGTTTTAAAAATGTGAGTTTCCCATAGTCCTTTCAGCATATGTTTATCTAATAAATGATGCTTAACATATTTTTAAATAAATAAATAAATAAATAAATAAATAAATAAATAAATAAATAAATAAATAAATACATACATACATAAATACATAAATAAATAAATGTGAAAACATCTTAAAAAGAAACCGTCCTATAGAGATGACGTCAGGAATTTTACTTGGGTGTCGTGGAAATATGGTGTCACGCAATCGTCAGAGCAGCGCACGGCACCGCCATTTTTGCTACTCTTTGTACGACATCGTTAGCCCCTTGTGCTGCTTTTCAAAGCACACTTTCCCGGATCTTTTTTGACTTCTGTGTCAGATAATGCAAGGAAACAGAGGCCCCCAGCATAACCACGGCCACAACCGCCAGGGGGAATATTTAAAAACCGACGGACCAAACAGCAATGGCCAGCAGCCGGAGACCAGCGAGCAGACCAACCCCAACGCGGCCTTAACCCTGGACCTCCAGAGTTTCAGAAAACCCGGAGAAAAGACCTTCACACAGCGGAGCAGGCTGTTTGTGGGGAACCTACCCACTGGCATCACGGAAGATGACCTGGAGAAGCTGTTCGCAAAGTATGGTAAAGCCAGTGAGATTTTCATCAACAAAGAAAGAGGCTTCGGCTTCATCCGACTGGAAACCAGAATCATAGCCGAGATCGCCAGAGCCGAACTGGATGATTATGTGTTCAGAGGCAGGCCCATCCGAGTCAAGTTTGCCACGCACGGTGCCGCCTTGAGCGTGAAGAATCTGCCGGAGTTCGTGTCCAACGACCTCCTGGAAGAAGCTTTCGCTATTTTCGGTCAGGTGGAGAGAGCGGTGGTGATTGTGGATGACAGGGGGAGGCCCACGGGGAAAGGCATCGTCGAGTTCACCTCAAAGCCCGCAGCGAGGAAGGCTCTGGATAAATGCAATGATGGTGCCTTTCTCCTCACAGCCTTCCCCCGACCCATCACAGTGGAACCCATGGAGCAGTTCGACGAGGATGAAGGGCTGACCGAAAAGCTGATCAACAAGAACCAGCAGTATCACAAAGAACGGGAGCAGCCACCGCGTTTTGCTCAGCCGGGCTCCTTTGAGTACGAGTATGCAATGCGTTGGAAAGCCCTGATGGAGATGGAAAAGCAGCAGTACGAGATGGTGGACCGCAACATGAAAGAAGCTCAAGAGAAGCTGGAGGCCGAGATGGAGGCAGCCAGACACGAGCACCAAGTGATGCTGATGAGGCAAGACCTGCTGAGGAGACAGGAGGAGCTGCGCAGGATGGAGGAGCTCCACAACCAAGAGGTGCAGAAGAGGAAGCAGGCTGAGCTCCGGCAGGAGGAGGAACGCCGGCGGAGGGAGGAGGAGATGAGGATGCGCAACGAGGAGATGATGAAGAGGCAACAGGAGGGCTTCAGATCCAACTTTTCTGAAAACAGAGAACAAGATATGATGATGCACATGGGCGGTCACGGAATGGGCATGAACAGAAATTCACTGGGGGGGAATTCTGGACCTGCCAATTCTGCTGCCATGGCTTCAGAGAGCACCCCGATGATGGCAGGTCCAGGAAACAACATGGCCGGAGGAGGACAGAGCGGCTTCCCCAGAGGTCTTCCGGGACCTGGAGACTATAACAAGCAGCGGAGATTTTGAAGAGCTACTTTTTTCCCCCGTCTTATTATGCTCACTGTAATTTTACATTTTGGGTAGGAAGTGTTACTTTTGGACTTTGAAATGTGCATGTTTTTGTTTTTTCTACCGTTTTATTTGTATGTTTCATTTATTTTAGTACTAATGTCATAACTCCAAATGAGCCATGCATTTTCAATTGTTTCTTACATTCACTTGATAGGGATAGAAATGTTTCTTTGTCCTGAATATGTCAATTTTTCTGGAATAAATTCATGATTCCTTTAAAAAAAAAACTGTCTCTCATTATAAACTCGAGATATATTCATTTATTTTACATTTTATTCATCCAGGCAAAACCAAATTAAAAACTATTCTTAATTTTTCATTAGTGGCCTGATGAAGGTGAAGCAAATACTTGCATTCAGGCTGTTTATTCACAATTCTTTTCAGGCATTAACTATGTTGCCATCATAAGAAAGTAATTGATTCTAAAGCAGTACGAGATCAATTAATAAATCTAAAGGGTTAATGTCATAGGCATCAATTATTAAATAGTGTTAATGAACCAAGAAAGACAAATAGTGGTTTACTGCATATAACCTTGTCAGTAAATTACCGGTGAAGTCTAAAGGGAGTTGAATTCCATCCATTGACCTGTTCTTTTTTAGCTTCTAAAAATTTAAACTCAGTGTGTCACTTGCATAAAAAATCAATATGACTGATGACGGTGAAGAAATGTGAAAGTCTGATTAAAAAATATGAAGTGTTGCTGCAATTGCAATGTGATGATAAATATTTCGAAACTTGACCAAATGTGTGGTCAAAATTATCAATAGGAAATTGACAAAAGAGTATTTTGATTTTCAAAGTCAAAACTCTAAAATCAGATCACTCTTTTCTCTCTAAAATATACCAGTGTGCATTTAAGTGCTTGCTGGACAGGTTTTATCTCAGAACGTGGACTTCTCTGAGGAAGCTTATCATTTATCTTATCAGAGTCCAAGAAAAAAAAAAAGTTTGCTTTCTTCAACCGTCCTGCAAGTACATTGAGGATCATAAATACAGGTTGATAAGAATTTGATAATAAAGACATGCAAGTGTTCCCTGGATGTGAGAGCTGTGAGGTCTGCACACCTTGCCCTGCAAGATACACGGTGAGGTTTCTCCACAGTCCCTCAGTGCTGCATTCTGTTTAAAGTGTTTTAAAGCACTTACTCTAGAAAAACATGCAGGCTAAGCAACAGTGAAGGTGTCTGGAATTATGTATGTTTTAAATGCATTTTAAATCAAGTCTGGTTAGAAAAACAAATACAGAATGCATTAAAATTATTTTGCATTTGCCATTTGATATATTTTGCCACCTTAAACCTTCTGCTTTAACATCATAATTTCCCATTAATGCATTTAGAGTTTTTTTATGGAAGAATAAACTTAAATAGACAATCTAGTGAAGATTTATTAGAATGTTGTCAATTAATAAAGTTGAAAATTGAGAAAATAAATGCGCTTAAACAATATTTCTCTTATAGTCAGTCTCTCAAAAAGGCAATGGTGTAGCCTTCAAATTTCCCATTGTCATTTGTGCAATAGTTTTATTCAAGGACAAATCTGCAGTAAGTCTGCCAAGACCAGGATCCAACTGCCAAACCTGAATATAGGCTAGATATTCTTATCTCCATAAGAAAAACAATATTCAACAAATTGTGTCTGGAACACGAGCCTGACCGTATACATCTTAAATGTTTCCATAGCTTCTCATTTTTCTTACTTTTATGCTTTTTTTCTGTCTTTCATTTTGTGATTTCTTCTTTCTTGGTCCACTAAAACTGTTTTAAAAAGTTGATGATTGTGTCATCATGTTATGAAAAGGGGGTAAAAACCACAAGAGAATCAGTTTGGCCTAAAAGGAAAATCTTCCCTAAGTTTTAGACGGGTTACTAAATAGATTCCATTTGTTACAAATCCTCTATTGAAAACCCACAAATTTAGCAAAAAGACTAAATAAAATAATTTAAAAAAAATTTGAAGTTAACATAAATAAGCCAAATGAATAATGAATAAGCAAAGGAAAGATCTGTTTTTGACTAAAAGCTCATTAGCATTAAATCAAAAATGCGTGCAGGCAGATTTTTGGTAAAACATTTTATGGAAATAAAGATAAAAAGTCACTATCAAGGAGTGGAAAATCATTTTTATTTGTCAAGGAAACAAAGAAAACTAAATGTAATGCATAGCTTAAAAAAAAAAAATCAGTATACTTAAGTATTGTTGCAGTTATTGTTATAGTGCAGTTATTATAATTATAATACAAGGATAATGAGATCAGTCTGCAGATGATCAGCAACAGTTCCAGTCTTATTTTTTGATGTGACCTTTTTCCAAATGTCTCCCTCTAATTCAAATGTCACCTGTTTGCTTTCTGCAAACTTTGATGTGTTGGCAAGATTTATGGATTTATGACATCTCCATATCAGCTTCTATTCTTGTCTTTTTCCACATCTGGATTTATCTGTCTATCAGATTTCCGTTCTACATCCTGAATGAACTTGGGATCCTAAGATGCCTCGATTGTCAGTTTTTATGTCACAAAGACCTTGACTTCCGATAACAACATTCAGCCTTGGATCAAAGTCAATTTTGAACACAGGGAAGCAATCCTGCAAACTGCTGTTTGAATAATATGGGTTCAAGAACACAGCTTTTTGGGCATAAAGTCATAAAAGTATGTTTTGAGAGTAATTTGGCCCACGAACACAGTGTGTTCTGACTGTCATGTAGGATCACTACACGAAACTCCTCTAAGAGTTGGTAATCCTTTATTACTTGTTGGTCTCGGTGAATCAAGAGGAGTGGCTGAAACTTTTGGATTGTCCCAGAGTGTTTTAACCAAATCACCCCAGCAACCGTACAGTGTCATAATTGCTCCCCGTTAATAATCTAACCAACAAATTGATCCATCACAGCTGCAATTGGCTGACAGCCGCATCACCCCAGATAAGGCAGCCGTGACGTACCTGTCGAGGTGTTTTTTCCTCCCAGCCTTCGCATTCTAACACAGACGGAGGATAGGAGCAAAAGGGTTGTTTGTCATCGCAATTAGAGCACTTCCAACTCCTTATGGCTAGTTAAGCCAAAGTGTCTTATGCGATTCATATAAACTCCACTAACCTATAGGACTCTTGTGACACAGGAATCATGAAGCACCTTACAGCTGCAATCACTGTCCTGGCTTTAGTGGTGAGTACAGCCGACTTTCTGCCTGTGAACTGGCTTCTGATCGGTTTTTAATTTGAAATGTGATTATCTTGATTTATTTGTGGGTTCCATTACCAATTGTCAGTATTATATTGGTAATAAACAATTGATTTTATCACAAAACTTGGTCCTCTAAAACTCTTTAAGTGCAAAAAAGACATTTGCTTCTCTTTCTATAGTGGAAAAAAAGGCAGAATATATAAATCATCAATGTCTCTTTAGATGATTTTAAGGCTCTATACATAAATACAGAGGTAAATGATTATTCCAATTCAAAACATTTTAATTTCTATACTATTTTTTAATCCTACATTCTATTTATAGAGTTAAATAAATTAAATTTGAAAATGATACGTGTTTGCATATCATCTTAAAGTTTGGTGCCGTCTGTCGCAACCAGGAAGTTCATGTTAATAACAGATTTTAGTTTATTTTTTTGGTTAAATAAAGATTTAAAAAATGTAGAGACAGCTTAATAGGTTGGTATTTAACATCCAAAAATTAATTGAAGGAAATAGGGCTTAACAAAAAATGTGTTTTAAAAAAAAACACTGAATAAATTAACTTCATTTTCCATTCAATCCAGAATGATCATCTCATGAAAAATGAGAACTCAAAAACAAGATGTTGAAGCTTTATCTCATCTTTGTGTCCAAAGTCAAAGTTAGAAAAGTGTTTGCACTGGCAGTATTCTGAAATGACTGCTCACCAAAGCATTTCCTGCAGCTTCAACTTCTCACTGTTACGTGAAGAAATGCAAAGTCCAGGATCAGCAACACTTTATTCAAGTACGATGAATAAAACTGAGAAAAATAGATGAGGAAGAAGTAATATTCATAAGTAAATAAATATATTTTCTAAAATAGGTGTAAAATATGCCTATACCTATTTCCAAAATGTTATAGTGAGAAAGTATTAGTTCTACATTATGATCAGTTTTTTTTATTTGCTCTGTTGTTTAATTTGCTCTGTAATTAAATTAAATGTAACATTGACTAAATAGTCTTTTACCTGCTTTTCCTTGGAAAAAAAGAATAATCATTATATTTATTGACTCTAACATGACATAAGTGTGTCTTTGTTTTTTTTTCTAATAAATGTATTTCATTATTTCTGTAATAAGTTTGAAAAATCAATCAATCAATCAATCAATCAATCAATCAATAATCAATCAATCAATAAACCCTATTATAAGCATTTTATTGTCTTTTAGCCCAAACTTGCATTTTTTTTTTTTAATGTATTAGTTTACTCATTTAAGTTTATAGCAGAAAATTACACCTTTGTGTATTTAAATGACTTATTATGTGAAAACGGTTTTCACCATCCAAAAATTTGATGTGAAATTGAATATGAATTTAGATTTTAAAAAGTTCACAAATAAACCATATAAACATGTTCATGGAAACCAAATGTATTCAGTGCTTTGACAGAGTTTCCCAGAGATTCATAGGTTTATGTAAGTTCTATGTTGTTCTTTACAGATGCTGTCAGAGGCCCAACACCAGGCAGGATACTGTGCTTTCTACGATGAGTGTGGTCGTAACCCATCCTTAGGTGATACCCTCATTCCTCCTATCGTCCCATGTCTCAACTACAGCCCGGCCCGACACCTCACAGGAGAACACTACCGAAAGTTCAAGGAGGTTTGTCGTTATTATTGTCTCACAAAAATAAAAGAGAAGTGAAATTTAATGTAAAACTAATGCTATTCAAAGTTGGTTCAGTTCATGGTAAAAGCTGTTCTTGCTGCAGGTATGTCCCATGTTGGACAAAGGAGAAGGAAACACGTACGGCTGCTGCTCCCTTGGACAGCTACTATCTTTGGAGATGAGCCTGACCCTGTCCAAAGGTGTGCTGAACCGCTGTCCTTCCTGTGCGGAGAACTTTGCCCACATGCACTGCATGGCCACCTGCAGCTCTAACCAGACACTGGCAGTCAAAGTCACAAAAGTTATGAATGTCACCTACTTGGGCAAGCCAAGGGACGTGGTTGTGGCCTACAATGCTTACGTCAACAATGAATTTGCAGACAAGGCCTTCCAGTCTTGCAAAAATGTCCGTCTGCCAGCCACAGGAGGCTTTGCCATCTCCACCATGTGTGGTCGTTACGGGGCCAGCCTGTGCACGCCTCAGCGCTGGTACGACTTTCAGGGGGACTCCAGTAATGGGCTGGCCCCTTTGGACATCGATTTCCTTCTGATAAAGGGTCATGACACCACAGGGCTGCCTGAAGGTGTGATTCCTTACAACGGGCGCGCTTTAGGATGCAACGAGAGCACACCGTCAGGATCAGAGCCCTGCTCCTGCCAGGACTGCAAAGAGTCCTGTCCCAGTGTGTCTCCTCCTGTGCCCCCTCCACCACCCTTCAGATTGCTCGGGATGGATGGATTCCTTCTGATTTCTATCATTTTATCTTGCGTTCTGATCTGTGCCTTCTTGCTGTATGTCATTCTTTCTTTCCGGATGAGCTCTAAGAAAAGAAAAGACCAGGGCAGCGGGCAAAGAAAGAATAAAACCAAAGACAAAAGAGAAAAAGACATCTTTCAGAGAACAATTCATCCTTCAGAGGTGACATGTGCTGATAAGACTAGCTTGGTAGCTCAAGATTTCCTGAGTTCAGTATTTCAACGTTGGGGAACTTTGATGGCCTCGTATCCCCTCACGGTAAAAATATAAACTCAAGATATAAATCATGGAACACAAAGGATCTACTCTTCTCACTTGTGAATGTTTTGTCTTTATTGAAGGTGCTCCTCTTGTCAGCAATAGTTGTTGCTGTCTTCTCTGTTGGCCTCAAGTCTATTCAGCTCACGACAGATCCAGTCGAGCTATGGTCTGCTCCAAATAGCCAGGCCCGCCAGGAGAAGGAGTTTCATGACAAGAACTTTGGCCCGTTCTTCAGGACAAACCAGTTGATCTTAACGGCTCCAGGCAGAAAAGGCAGCATTTACGACTCTTTGCTGTTTGGAAAACAGAACTTCAGTGGGATTGTTTCCAAAGATCTCATCATCCAGCTGCTGGAACTCCAGCAAAAAATACAGGTGAGGAGGACCACATGGTTAGCTCCGACAGTGATTAAAAACACGAGAATATTTATTGATGTTTTTTTTGTTTAGAAAATTGAATTCTGGTCTGAGGATCTCAATCGCACAGCATCTCTGAAGGATGTGTGCTACGCTCCACTAAACCCGTCCAATCCCTCCCTGACCGACTGTGCAGTCAATAGCCTGCCACAGTACTTCCAAAGCAGCCTGGAAAACATCAACGCTAAAGCAAATATGACTGAGCTGGGGGTGACCAAAGAGGTGGACTGGAGAGACCACCTAATCTACTGCCTGAAGTACGTTCAGGAAGCAGTGACTCATCTCCAGCTGTTCTCCTTCAGTGACATAACTTGCGTTTCTCTCCATGCCTTCTCAAGCTCCCCGCTGTCCTTCAAAGACATCACTGCTTTGGGCATGAGCTGCATGGCCGACTACGGAGCGCCAGTCTTTACATTTTTAGCCGTTGGAGGTTATGGCGGTGAGTGACTTCCCGATGAAGTTGTCTTTTACTCGTTTACAAAAATCAATTTGCTCGCAGGTGAACACGTGTTTTTTCTCTTCCAAGATGATGACTACACCAACGCCGAGGCCCTCATCCTAACTTTCTCCTTGAACAACTTTCCTCGTGAGAACCCTAAGTTTAATGTGGCTCTGCAGTGGGAGAAGGAGTTTCTTAAAATTGTCCAGGATTACGAGAACGACCCAGCAACAAACTTCACGTTTGCCTACATGGCAGAGGTACTGGATCCCAGGAAGCATCATTTTTACAATTCCTTGTTTGCAGAATTGAGTTCTTCTTATCTGAAACTGTCTTCCACATTGCAAAAGTTCTCTTTGCCTCATCTGATCTCTTTGGTTTCAGTTATTTCAATTTATACTCATCTCTTACTTATTTTGTTGTCAGAGGTCTCTAGAGGATGAAATCAACCGAACAACAGCAGAGGACATTCCCATCTTCATGATCAGCTACCTTGTAATCTTTGTGTACATTGCTGTGGCTCTGGGGGAGTACTCATCCTGCAAACGCTTACTGGTGAGGTTTTTTCCTGAGGAATGCTTAACATCATCAGTCTCTCCAGGTGTCTTATGCGCACAAGTTCATTTCTCCGCTATTTTTAAACCATTGTTTACCTGAAATTACGTTTAAAAAAATGTTCTCTCAGTATATTATCTCTTATGTAGAAGAATTCTTGCAAACCAGATTGATGATTAAGAATGAGATGTGCTTTCAAGGAATGCAACATTTCCAACAGAAGTTTATTATTAAATTTCTGCAGACAAAATAATAGCAATGCATTAGTTTGGATTGAAAAACTGCCAAACTTCCTTAATTTAATTACTCTACAAATAGAATTTTACAGGACATGCTCTTGGTGTTGCCATGAAATCTAAAACAATGAAAAGGTGCCTTATCATTTCCTTGTTTATCTTCTCTTTAAAATCTGTGATAAGCAGAAGCCACCGCAGCATCAGCTTCTCTAAATGGCAAAGCTTGTACTTTAAGCTTTTTTGCCATAAACTTATACAACCTGGAGTGCAGTTAAGATCTTTGAGGGTCGTCTCTTTGTCCTGCAGGTGGACTCCAAGTTTTTGGTGGGTCTTGGTGGAATCCTGGTGGTCGGCCGTTCGGTCCTGGCTTCCATGGGTTTCTACTCGTGGATCGGCATCCCGTCTTCGCTGGTCATCTTGCAGGTCGTTCCCTTCCTTGTGCTCGCTGTTGGAGCTGACAACATCTTCATCTTTGTTCTGGAGTACCAGGTGCCTGTGTGCAGCTCAGCTATACCAGTGACTCTAAAATGGTAGCTTTTAGTGACCTTCTCCTTTTGGCCTCTAGAGAGATGTAAGAAGAGATGGAGAGACTCGGGAGCAGCACATTGGTCGAGTGCTTGGACATGTAGCTCCCAGCATGCTCCTCTGTAGCCTTTCAGAGTCTGTTTGCTTCTTTTTAGGTACAACTTTTAATCAAGATTCGTGAAAGGGTTTGTTGTTTGAAAAGCACGTCTGATTATCTGTGTTTTGTGTCACCAGGGGCCCTTTCCACCATGCCAGCAGTGAGGTCTTTCGCTCTGTATGCTGCTTTGGCCGTGCTCATGGACTTTGCCCTGCAGATGACAGCTTTTGTTGCACTCTTGTCCCTTGATGCTCGGCGCCAAGACAAGAACCGCTGTGAGCTCTTCTGTTGTGTTTCCGTGTCACAAAAGCATTCCAACAAGCCAAATGAGGGCTTTCTGCTGCCCTTCATGAGAAAATACTACGCCCCAGCTCTGTTGCATCGCTACACCAGGATCGTTGTGGTAAAGCTTCTGTTGAAAAAACCTCAGGTCGTATTCTTTGTGTATCACCTGGATATTTGTGGAATAACTCAACTTTGGTTATTTTATAGATGGTGGTGTTCATCTTAATGTTCTGCGCGTCCATATTCCTCATGCTCCACGTGAAAGTGGGTCTGGATCAGGAGCTCGCTATGCCAACAGTGAGTATAAGAGCCTTGACTTCTAGTTAATCAAATTAAATATATTTGAAAATGTATGTATTTCTTTTTTTTTATTTTAGGACTCGTACATGCTGCGCTATTTCAGCTACCTGCACAAGTACTTTGAAGTTGGCGTTCCAGTTTACTTTGTGACAAAGAGGGGATTTAACTTCACCAGTGAGGAGGGCATGAATGCTGTGTGTTCCAGTGTGGGCTGTGATCAGTTCTCTCTCACGCAGAAGATCCAGTATGCCACAAACTACCCTGACTTGTAAGTGACTGTGTCAACTCTTCAAATCTGGAAGACGATAAAGGAAACCTTTATCAAACAATTTTTTTTTTTTTTTTGCCAATACATTTTTTTTTTTTCATTCAGTCCCAATACAGATGTGGCAAAATGAACTAAAATAAAATATTATAACAGTTTAAGAATAGAAATGAAAAGGCAGAAGACCCAAATGTGTCTGTGTAGAGTAGACTCTTGTTCATTCAGGATTGAAGCAGTCTTGGAGAAGAGGTGAAACAATTTTAAAAATGAAAGATACCCCAAGTCCAGTTAAATTCTTTTTAACCTAAGAAAAAAAAAATCCCAAACTGTATTTCTCCCTGCAGAGTGCCCAATAAACAGTTTGCTTATTCAGTGTACACAATGCTTATGTTGGGATTTCTCAACACCCTCATCAATTACTATTATCCCATTTTCTTCAGCCTTAACACAAATACTAAGGAACACCACCCTACTTCGTTTGGGTAACGTCATCTGTACTAGAGGTCGAGCTTGATCCAGACAGACCCACCCGGACACCATCCCAGGCTGGCGTCTATCACTTTATCAATACTTTTACTGAACAAGTCCTTGAACCTGCTGATAGTCGCAACCTCTAACATACAGATGGCTCAGACTGGTCAATGAAAACCAAGAGCTTGAATAATTCTCAAAACCAACAGTCCTGCCTGGAAAAATGAATACATTTCTAAAAAGTTCTAATAATTTTGCCTCATTTTCGACATGTACCTGTAAAAAAAGCAACTAAAAATACCTATGCCACTGAACTGATGCTGATGACAGAATTTAGGAAAACTTAGCCCGAAAGGAACATTGTTATACAGCATGTAGCTTGAATACATAATCCAGTTTATGCGTTTGTTTGTTCCAAAAACGCTAGTGAATTACAGTGGAGATAAGTTGTTGACCAGTAAACTAATTTGTTGCGAGTGATATAATTTGCATACTCATAAATCCTGTGTTGATAAAACTGACACAGATATAACTAATCTGATTGGATTTGTTTATGAAAAATATCTGCTACTGAAAAAATATTCTAAGAATGTACATTTTTTCATATACTTTTTAGCTTTCTTACTTTAAAGTACTTACAGTGACAAAGTGAATATAGTGAATCGTGGAGGAAATACCATAACTAATTAGCTAAAGCAAGATTATTAACTTGGTTTAGATTCAATTTCAATACATTATTGACTTTTAGGCCAAGTCTGTGGCTAAACTCTCCATTTGATGCCTCCATTGATCATTTCTCGGGATGAAAATAACTGAGCTAAATCAGCAGGGATTAGTTTTGTGCTGTAAAACTGTAATCTTGTTGCTAACTAATGCTGCACTCTGTAGATCCTACATTGCCATTCCTGCTAATTCTTGGGTGGATGATTTTATTGACTGGTTGAACCCTGGATCCAGATGTTGTCGACTCTACACCTTTGGTCCAAACCAAGGACAGTTCTGTCCAGCAAACATAAGTGAGAATTTTGGTTCAGTAAAGCACGATTTAGCCTGAAACACCATGAAAACCCCGACTGAAAACCTCCTTTTTGTCACATGCATCATTAGGTTCTTTATTATGTTGGGACAAATGTATGAACGGTTCTGCAACCAGTGCCATCAGGCCCAATGTAGAAGAGTTCCACCGCTTCCTCCCTGACTTCCTGGGTAACAGGCCTGACCTGCAGTGCTCCAAAGGGTGTGTATGATAACCTCACACATGCAGACACGCCATACAACCGATGGCTTCATGGCGGATGTTGTCCTTCAATAGGGGTCTCGGAGCTTACGACACATCTGTAGTGATGGATGACAGTGGGGAAATAATAGGTGAGTGATTTCCAGCTCTGTCAAAACAGCAGCAGATGGGATGAATAAGAAGCCTGTGAATGAACTCTGTTTTCTTGGTCACTGCAGCCTCTCGGTTCATGGCTTACCACACAACCCTGACCAACTCTCAGGAGTACACGGCTGCCCTGCGGAAGGGCAGAGAGCTGGCCAGCAGCATCACAGAGGCCATGAAGAAAGTACCAGGGACTTCTCCAGACTTTGAAGTGTTCACTTACACGTATGTATTCTGATCTTTCCACAAAAGGGTTCCAACAATCCCTTTGAACACTAATTGGGTCTCTTCAACTTTTTTTTGCAGGCTGACTAATGTGTTTTATGAGCAGTATTTGACCATTGTGCCAGAGGGACTGTTCAACATCTGCATGTGTCTGCTGCCAACCTTCGTGGTGTGCTGCCTTCTGCTGGGTTTAGATCTGCGATCTGGCCTGCTCAACCTGATCACCATCATCATGATTGTTGTGGACACCGTCGGTGTCATGACTTTGTGGAGCATTGATTACAATGCAGTGTCCCTGATCAATCTGGTGACGGTGAGAAAAAAGCCTCGTCTTTCCATTCTATCCATTGACTGTATATAGAGAAGTGGACAGAGCAAGTGAGATATCCCCCACTGAAAATGACTTACTTCTGGTTCCAACCAAATTAAGTAAAGGTAGTTGCCATTTTTCGCTCATAGTTCCTTCGCCATGTTGGAACTACGTCCTCAGTAAGCCATTATTGGTCTATGTTGGTCTAATTCTACATTTTTATGGCAACCCCTTTCTCCAATCAGCTTTTAATATACTATTTTCTATTTGATTTGAAATATTGTCCTAATTCTGTTTTTTATATTTATTAAGTAATTTAAAAAACAGAAGGTTTAAAAAAAAACATTCAATGAGATTTTCAGGTTCATGTCATATCCACAACATTTACGAAAAATATCGGTATTGGTATCGATATTTGCGATATTGACAATATCGGATCGATACCCAAATGCACTGTATTGCCCAGCCCTAGCCATTATTTGTCTGGCCAAAGTGTTTTTGAGATGTCATGGAAGCAGCCATCTTGAAATGAGCAAGAAAAGGCTTTTTACTGCCTCTAGTGGAAGGATAATGCACTGCAGGAGAGAAAACATGAACCAAGTTATTTATACATTTGCTTTTAATGGAAAGTTTGGATCATGCTAATGATATGTGGGTCTCAGATATGTGTGTATTAAATATTATTTACATAGAATTAGGAAACTATCAGCTAAGACCAAAAATCACATTTTTAAATTTTGCTTAATGTTATCTGATTTGTTTGCAGGCGGTGGGAATTTCAGTGGAGTTTGTGTCCCACATGACCAGATCCTTTGCCCTCAGCACTAAACCCACACGTGTAGAAAGAGCTGCAGATGCCACAGCCAACATGGGTAGTGCAGTAAGTACAACTTCATTCAGAACTCAATTTAAAATTAGAAGGATGCACGTTTTTAGTGTTTTAAAGCTACAAAGAGCTTTCTGTGACAGAATTTTTTTTTTGTTGTTTGCTTTATTAATTCAAAGGTGTTTGCTGGTGTTGCAATGACCAACCTGCCAGGCATCCTCGTTTTGGCCTTTGCCAAGGCCCAACTCATCCAGATTTTCTTCTTCCGTTTAAACCTGGTCATCACACTTCTTGGGTTGGGCCATGGACTAATATTCCTCCCTGTGCTCCTCACTTATTTTGGTATGGTACTTTCCCCCTTCAGCTCTTCTTTGTTGCACAAAGCATCAACTTTTTAATTAATGCTTCTTGATTTTTTTTTTAGGTCCTGGTCTGAACAAAGCCCTCCTGCTGCAAACCCAGAAGGCCAAGCAGGGTCAGGACGCCAAGAGGAGAGTCAAAGAAGCATACGACAACATCAGCTATGTGGACAACGACGAAACAAACCCAGAAACAAGCTCAAACGCCACAAGTTCTTCAGGGGACAGCAAAAAGCCTCCAGAACATACAGAAAGATGGGAGAAGATTGACCATTTCTGAGCAGCAAAAACTGTTATTAAGTTGAATATGTACCTCAATCAATAATGGACTCATGGAACCAATGACTTGTTCTTTATTTTAGTGGAAGTATGGCAACAGTAACAATGCAATGGCTGTCAGAATGATACTGGACACTGTCATTTTGTTTTCGGTTTTTGTACTGGATATAATTGTTTTGTATTTGCACATACATTTCATATTAGCACTTTTAAGAGATTCAAAGGGATAAACACTCCATTGCTTTCCCCTAAGCTGTAAAATGTTGCAGAATACAATGCAATCAGACAATGTATAAAGATATGTTTACTTTTAAAACACTTGTCTTTATTAAAATGGTCGTCATGGATCATGACGCGTGATTAGACGTTACAAATAAACACACATGCAGTTTTCCTTGTTTACTTAAATTTATTTCTTTTCAACGAGGGACAGGTGCGCCTGCGTTTCTCAGCCTTAGATGCAAAAAAAAAATCAACTAAAACCACCACATTTTACAATTTTTTCTTCTAATTACAAGTTGTCCATATGGAGGTGGTACTTCATTAACAAAGACTCCAAAGTGGAATTTTCATAAAATAATTTGTAATTTGTTAAAAAAAAAAAACTGACAAGGAGAAAATTCTTCTGGAAAATTGAGTTAATGACGTAAATTTTAGTTTCCAAATTTTCTCTTGGACTCGATCCAAATTTTAATATGTTGATGAGGACAAAACCTAATAGAAGGGAAACAGGTTTAAAGGTTAGTAAGGGATCTGAGACATGTACTATTCTTTTATTTTTTTTTTTTAAATTCACCTATGGTAAATTTAAAAATGTGTGCACTCTACTGCCTTCTATTAAGGTCCAAAGCGTTGACAGTGTCTTTGCAAACAGGACTTTTAACTTTTTGCCCTCAATTTTCCCTCCATATTCTGACAGTTACCTCAGCTGACCTTCAGCTGAACAGTACCAAAGAAACATAAAAATGGCAAACTCCTTAAACTCAAGTGAGTTGAAGCAACAAAACAAAATATTTCGTGGAGAGAGTAAGAGCTGGTTTGAAAATATATATATATATATAAATCATGAGGTAAAGTTTATTTCCAGACAATCCAAACTTGAAAACTCAAAGTATTTTTGACATTTCGGCTCTGAAATGAAAATTCACAAAATGTCTCTTTAAATTGTTTTAAGTTGAGCTTGAATAATGTATTTCACAGCTATTTTTTAAATAGTCAACCTGAAATGAACCACTTGACAGTAAAGAACAAAATTAATTTAACGAGATAAGGTGACTCGGCAGTTTTTTTATGGGAGACGAAACAGTGTTGGTAAAATTTCTTACTCACAAAAAGTATTTTAGGAATACCAAATGCTGAACTGCAACGATGAAGGATTTAGATAATGCGGGTCATACAGTTAAATGGGCAGCTATGCTTTTTGTTCAAGTCAATTTACAAATGTCTTAATGTGTGAACGAGATCAACAACAGGCCGAACAGCCACCACAGATCAAAGCATTCACTGTGTAAAACATTCTTTTAATTAACTAGAAAAAAAGCAGTTATTTTGAAAAGAGTGATGTTCGCATCATCTTTAATGACACTGAATATTAAATGGGTAAAGATGATGAAGTGGCAACTGAAGGAAAATCTTCCCTTGTGTTTGTCAGGTTTTAGAAAATAAACAATGAGGAAGTGAGTCCAAAAATTCTTTTTAGGTATTTTTGTTAAGGTATCGCTGTACAATAACAACATAGATCCACTTACTAAATATGTTTCTTAATTTATAGAAAATTGCACCATAAAGCCACATTTTTGCTGCATTTATTCTCTCAAATATTTTTTCTTACGATTTCTTTAAAGAGTTAAAGAAAATAGTAATACAGTTCAACATTGTGCTAGGACATTGACCATTTTTTATGTTCTTGTCATTCATAAAGGATTTCTGGTCATAACTCAACTAATAAATTTAAGCAGAATTTCCTGTTACGGAAAAATGTTCACAAATTACAAAAGCTGCAAACAGAAAAACACGGAAACTGTTTCGGGTATTTTGAATTTTGTTTTATTAACAATGCATCCCTTTGATAGGATTGTATGTTTCTTTAGGTCATCAACGCCCCCAAAAACATACTGTACACATTATACAAGGGAAACCACGAATCAGGCAAAAAAAAAAAAAAAAAAACTTAAATTATAATACAGTCTTGAGGAAAAATATAAATATTTTTTTTTTCTTCTCTGGTTGAGCTCACTATGGTACAGACATATAATAAATAGATCGGGTCTGAGGTGACTCAGCTGATCTATGAATCATCTCTCTACGAGTCCATTTGTTGTAGCAGCATTAGAGCAAAAACAAGCCAATGGAAACAGAGAACCAAGTTTCCCTGGAAACCATTTACATTATCTTTCAGTCATCACACTGCACTACATCGCACCTTCTCCTCCTCCTTTGTCCTCCTCCTTCCCACCCAATCACAAAGCGTCGTACTGGATTAGGGAAAAAGATCCAGGGCTCATCATATTTCTAACAATGTATGGCAGAATGTAATGGCAACCTATTTTTTTGTTTGTTTGTTAAAAAAAAGAGGTTTCACAAGCAAGAAATACATTAAGGTGACTTAACAACTTTGCCATGCTTGTTGAACATGCAGTAGAGGTGAAGCACACAGGTAAGAAGGCATTGTGAAGAGCAGATGCAGGAAATATCTGAGAGGTTTGGTTCTGGATCTGTATTCATTTTACAAATAACTTAAAAAACAGAGCATTCTTGAAAACCTACATTTCTGTAAAGCACACTAAAATCTGAATGGCAGAAAGCAAAAAAAAACCTATTTAAGGTCCTATTAATACGGTGAAGGCTGGAATAAACTAGCATTAGACTACATGCTACTCTCATTATGTACCGAGTAAAAGTGGTAGATATAATGTTTTAGAAAATACAATACTAGAGATGTTTGATTGTCTGAGAGAGGAGAGATAGAAAGGTAATGAGCTGTCTGTGCTGACAAGAGGCTACAGGTTGTAGAAAGGGGGGTGAGGCGAAAAAAGCGAACGCGCATATTTGGCGGGAACGGATCAGAAGTCAGAATGAGGACGTGACTTAGCACAGTTAGTTTTTTAAAAACAACAAAAATCTGTGTAGTGTAATGCAAGGTCAGAATAAATCCCAGGTCGACAACATGCTAATTTTCAAAGCAATACAGAGAAAATGCTCCACTTTAAAGTGATTTCTGAACAGAACTCATCTATTAAGCTTGTCCTTTAGCAGAATGTACTTTTGAGTACTCCTCAAGATTGGCATTTCAAGTGAAAACAGTATTGCATGAACTGCTTCTTCGTGTTTTTTCTTATTAAAAAAGGAGTCTAAACAGTGTTAGGTGTGTTACAGTTGTTTCCAGAGACTGGCATTTTTTTGTTTTTGTTTCCAGCTCAAATTCGCCAGAGAAAACTTGAGTGATGAGTGCATCCTCCTTTTCCTTGGTCATGTCACTCTGTTTTAGGCAACAGAAGCACGCCAAACAACCTCCTGTGCAAGGAGCGTTAGCTTTTGCAGTCAATCCGTGTTTGTAAGGAGGCAGGACTGTAGCTGTGCAAGAAACACAAAGGGCGCGAGCAGAGGGATCACGATTCTGCAGGAGGGTTTAGATCCTCCTCAGCAGGTTTTGGTAGCTTTGTCAAGATTGCCTCTGCTTCCTCGTACATCTAAGAGACAAAAGCATAAAATACATTTAGCATGCTTCTATAAAATAAAAACAAATAAAGAGCAGTTTGATCACTTACTGGCATAAATTGCACATCCTGGAAGAGTTCTTGTATGAAACGTCTGGAGGTCAGGCGGAACATACAGTGGGACAAGAGGTGCGAGACCTCGGAGTAGAGGCAAATGTCGTCAAAAGCATACGGAAACTTCTCTTTTATTCTGGGGACAGAGCAGACCGCTTACAAACTGGAAGAGAAGAGGTGCTTTTGATTTTATAGCTGAGAGAGGAGGATGAGTCTTACGTCAGAAGTCCTGTTTCGTGGCCTTTGGTTCCAACTGAAGAGCTGAGGTTGATGATGAGGCGAAGCACCTCTTTCCTCAGCAGGACTCGAGAGGCAGGGCCGTCCTCCGATATCGCCTTTCCACCTAGATACAGACGTTTACGGTTCTGAATATCTTCAATAAACAGTGACACATTTGTTTCAATAATGTTTTCAAATAAATTCATGGTTTGTTTTTAGTTTGGGAAGCCAAGACCAACTGTGTATGCTTGTGACCTTCATAGCTCTCCATGAAGACACTAAAAGAGCACCAGGTGGCCTCAAACTACAGGAAAAACTGTGACGACGGTCTTGCTAAGGGGGACTCACACAAATGCGCTTCACCCAGAAATATTATATATAATATATGTGCAGCAAATTCGCTGCTCGCTGCCTGCCTGAGCTTGACGCCGCAGTCGCATGTGGGACGAGCTACCAGGCAATGTTTTTAGGATGATCGCTATAAGGAGGGATATATATGGAAATCTCACTAAAAAAGTATGGAAGACACAGATAAGTTATACTAAAACATCGGTAATCATGTCTCCATGTTTGCGTTTATGTGACTATTAAAAATGTTCCTGGTACTGGGGGCTTCAATCTCAACTTGGGGGCTGTGTCTGTATGACAGCCGCTTCCGCTGTGTTTCTGTGTCTCTGTGGCTGACCTTGAAGGCTTCTGTCTCGTATTAACCTGAGGGGAAAAATAAAATTGTCTCGAAGCCCGAGCCGGCAGCCTCCGCACCCCGCAATGGCCCTCTGTCTGCCGGTATATCAAGCGAGTGAGCTCCACCGTAGGAGTGAAAGCCAGCGATCTGTCCAGAGTGTAACCCACCTTCACTCCTAGGTAGCCGGACGAGCTCTGGTAACTGCGCGGCCACAGCGGTTTAAGGAAATAGATGGAAGTTCAGGACAAAAACGCTTCGCTTTGGATTTATAGTCTACTCGCGGATTGAGTCATTGAAAATGTCACATGCCAAAAGCTGAGTTCCTGATTGGTAGATGTGACCTGGCCACCTGTCAAACTTCACATTTTCGAGCCGCTGCGCCACACTTGTCGCTCAAATCCCACCGCGGGACTTCAGATCACCTCAATTTACGTCTGTACAATTGACTTAACCTTGAAGCTGGCTGCCGCACAAATCCTGTTCAGTGTGGATGCACTTTTAGAAACATCCCTCTTACCGATGACAATGTCATTCGCTGTGGGAGTGCTGGACATGGAGCCCTGTGACACAGCAGCATCGCTGCAGCCAGACACCCCAGAGAACTTTGACTGGGGCATCACCTCCAAACGATGACCACTCTGACCTCCCCATGACTGGAAGTCCACATAATCTAGTAAAAGAAAGAAAAAAAAAAGATTTTGAATCCTGCACCAACCTTGAAATCCATTTGAGTTAAGTTTGGCACCTCACCTGTCCGAGGGTGGGTGCTGTTGATCTGTGGCTGTGTGGGGTAACCGAGGACGATGGAGCCCACACAATAGAGACAGTTTTCATCAGTGTGCTCCTGCAGGCCCGTCTCCTCTGAACCCACCACATGGTTCTGGGTGTCACCTCGGCACACGATCAACTCAGAGATGCTAAACTGCTGCTTCAGCAGCGGGAGAGCAGGTCGATCTCCTGCAGAGACGATCACACACACCAGTAACATATATATCTACAATGTTATCCTAAAAAAATTGGTCAAATTGAATGACTCATACCGTCGCCATCTCCAAAAAGGAAGCGTTTCCTCTCCTCTGAAGGTGGGCTGATCCTTTGCTGGAAGTAGGCCGCGTCTCGAATGTGGAAAATATCGTTGATGTTCATCGGCAGCGCGAGGCCGATGTAATCGTCGTTGCACCCGAAGGTGACGCTGGAGACCATTGAGCGCACTGAGGAACAGCGCTGCAGAGTGTTTTGGTTGATGGGGCTTAGAAGTTCCTCTTTGTCCAGAGAGGCGAAGCTGAGAGCTTTCAGGAACCTAGGCAGGGCGAGCGGAGAGGTGCGTGAGAGGATCTGGGGCGAGAGGCTGGGATGGAGCAGGAGCAGGAGCAGTGGGAGCAAGTGAAAACACGTTTGATCAAAGTTAACTAAACTACAGTCAAAAATTGAGAAATTTGTTCCATTAGAGAAAAGGCATTAAAACATTTTTCTTTTTTTGCCAAATGGATTTTCACAGGAAAACTGAACAAGGCTGAGGTTTCTTCACTCACAACTAAGGATCACAGCTATCACATCTATACATGGAAGTTATCTATCTACTCAGATCTGTAAGTGGGACAGCGGGGATCAACAAAATAAATCATTTTCTTCGAGCTGATGAAGCTACAGGTCAAGCAACGGCACAGCAGTAGAGCTGAAACTACTCTATAGAAGCAGTCTGCGTGAAGGCTCTACTGAGGAGGACACCGTGTAGGTCCACCCACCGCGGGACAAGTGTTCTGGACAGCCTGCGGTATGGACTTATGGTGTTGGGTTCTGGACAGGTTCGCCTCCTATCTGATATCCTGACAGAAACAGCAAAAACACTTCAATACCTGCTGTGGTTGAGACAGAAGCCAGAACCCTAGGAGGTCACGTAGCTGCTAAAGCTACAGTGAGAATTGCTGCAGAAATCATTAAGAAGAGTGGAGCTTTCTCTTAAAATGGAGATAAAAACACAACAATCAGGAATGACTGACCTGCGAGGTGTTAATCTGGAGTCCAGGCTGCCGGTTTTCATGGTGATCGTATCAGTGAAGAGAACATCTTTAGCGGGTGAAGCCAGCGCCTCGCTGTGGGACAAAGACGGGTGTATCCTCTGCTGCTGCAGCCTCTTCAATGTGGCGTAGCCCAGCGCATCTCTGGGGCTGGTGTACATGAAGCTGCAATCAGCCAGGCTCTTGATGGTGGTCACCGAGGGAGACTTGAGAGACTGGGCCCGGCCGGGGAGAGTGTGCGAGGAGCCCGGCGGTACCAGTGAGACGTTGGAGGACTTGGAGGAGGTGGACATGTGGTTGGTCTGCGGCTGCGGGGACGGGGAGGAGATGGTTTTGACCGTCTTGGCAGAGACGACGGTGTTGAGGCTCACGCAGTCAGAGGAGTCGGGCTCCGGCTCCGGATGCTCGGGGTTTCCCACGGTCTCCCGTGAGGGGCTGGAGCTCATGGAGCTGATACCGCTGGTTGTAGTGTCCGTGTTAAAGCTCTGGCTGCGGCTTTTGAACTGAGTACCCCCGCCGCCCCCTCCTCCCCCGACAACGTTCCCACCACTGGAAGAAGAGCTGCCATCTCCCGCTAAGCGCTCTCGGCTACTCTGCTCCTTCTCTCGGCTGTGGGGCTCCACAGGTGTATGTCCAACCAGACCGCCGAGTCCGAGGCCGGAGCACCCTCCCCTCGCCAGCCTGTTGTCCACAAGATGCTCCTCAGAATCCCCTTTGGTCCCAACGAACGACGTCTCCAGACTAACAGTTGGACTCTTTGGCATCCCTCTGCCGTTAAACACAGAGGAGAAGACGTCCCCCTGGTTTGGACTGTAGGCTGAAGGTTCTGTCACTGTCCTGGTCCGCCTCATGCTCCCGGTCATGAGCTCTGTTGGTGTGCGAGAGCCAGACAGGGTCTTTGGGTCACTGGTGGATCTCAGTTTCTTGCTGGGGAGGGACAAGGAGTTGAGGAATCGGGGGCGAACGAAGCGCGTTGAAGCCAGGATCGTAAAGGGGCTGCGATCCTTGATCGGTTTAGAGTGGAAATACAGAGAGGGCTCGTCCGACAGGTCCAGAGGATCACACTTTTCATCATCCAGGATGTACATGTCTGAGAACACAAACAAAAAGTCGGCTTTAAAAGTCAACAAACGCCTGAAGAATTCAGTTTAACTGCAACAGTTCTCCAAAAACACCCCTCCAAACACTATAGAGCTCATCCCACGTACTTGGCTGAGACTCACTCTCGCTGTTGTGGCGGGAGCTGGTGGACTCCGAATTCAGACTGAGCGTGCTCGGAACAGAAGACAACTCAGAAGTCAGCTGTGTGTCAACCTCGTCCGGAGTGATGGGCCACAGTGTCCTGCGACTGTGTCTGACCGCATCCCAACCGTACTGCTTCAGCACCTCGCAGCCTTGCTTGGTCTTGGAAATCACTCCGAGAACATAAATACAAGTCCTGTAGATGGGGGGGGGGACAGAAAGGATGTAACTGAGGCTCTCTGGCAACAAGATCTAATGGCTGCTTTACACTGCTCCATCTGCTGAGCGTCTTTGTTATGTTGACGTAAAAACAAAAAAAAAAAAAAAGAATAAATCCTTTTTACGGTGATGTCAGAAAAAATGGTGACAGGTTCGAAAACACAAATGGTGACTAGAACGGCAAAGCTGACAACTGAGCGCTGTCTAACACAATTTTATGTGAAAATAAAAGGTAACCGTACCAATTTTAACAGAATAATATACAATAATTATTTTATGAATGTCCTGCTGAACTGTATTTTCATTTCCTGTCTTAGATTGTTCTCAAATCTAAATACAAATTTGAATAATCCTTCAATATTTGAGGTTCTATTGAATATATTTAGCTATCATTTGAGCAGATAATAATCTAATGAGTTTTATTTTGCTTGACATTATTCCCATGTATTTTAAGCGCAATCGAGAACAAAAACTGAGGGAAATTCATGTTAGCCACGTGTAACAGGTTCAGCCAAGATGCACATTTCTGCATCTTGGCTGAAAATGTTTTAACTGCACCAAAGGCTATATTTAGTTTTTTTTTTCAATAAGGGGTATTCGTTTTTTCGGGTATTTTAAGGGGTAAAGTAAAATAAAGTAGGTAAAAATAAGAATGTTTACCAAGTGGCACAGCAAATATTTTAAGTGCTGCAACGAAGCCATGTATTTTCAGCTGTCAAAATAAGAGCGGCCAAGACTAAAGTCTAACTCTGGCTGTACACATTTAGAAAATTACGTGCAAATAATAATTTTCTTATTTATATTTATGACTGTTTCAAATGATTTTCATCCTCGCTACCTTTATTATCCCGCAGGGATCAGACAACGTGATGAGCAACAGCAAAGGGGAGCTACGTCAGAAAAATTAACGCAACAGTAAGACGTTTTTCTTTATTGTGAGACACGTTGAAAATCTCTTACTTTAGCTCTGTTTTTAGTGATTTTGTGAAATGTAAGATGACACAGCAGGTAACACTATCGTTCATTTTCACCATGTACGACAAAGTACAAAAACAAAACATTATTTAAGTGTTTTACAAGGACTCTGAGCGCGACACCAGGGACATGATGGAGACAATGTAAAAACAACTGTCGGACTCCCCAGGCAATGGATGGGAGATGCACTGCAGACAGATTGATGTAAATCCTGCATAAGAAAAGACAGAAGCTTACCCTCGCACTGACAAAACCTCACAGTGCTGCGCCAGCGTGAGGATATCAGGAATGACATTCTCTTCCTGCAGAAGATTCAAGCCCCAGTTTGAAGAGCCGATGTTACCCTACACCACAAAAAAAATCCCCAAGATATCAGAAAAATCAAACATTTGCATTTTTGAAAGTAACTTCTGTCAGTACTTTTACTAACCAGAGCCCAGAGAGCAGCCTTCAGCTGTTTAATTCCTTCCCAGGTGTCCAGCATCGGGGAGCGGATTGTGTAGCTGAGGTCTGGAACCATATTCTGCACACAACAACAACAAAACCGTCAAACAAGAAAAGTAACATAAAAATCCAAGCTGAGAGATAAACTTAAGATGTCATACCTGAGACTCTAACAGATGACAGCCTGTCTTATCATGGACAAGCTGACCGTACAAGTGCACAGGAAGATAGACATTTGGTCTTTGTAACCTGCAGATGGATTCAGAGAGTCAAAGTAAAAATCAGAGAAGCACTACATCGTAGTGAGTTCTAAATAAATCCATCGTCTCACCTTTGGTTGCTGCGTCTAACATAGTTGTCTCCATCGACAGGTTTGCGGTAAGTCGTCAGTGCTTCATTGAGCTGCTCCTCTATCAAGTCCACATACTTAAGGTTGTACTCCTGCAACCCGACAGAGATTAGTCAAACTCCAGCTAATGTTGATGTCTGTCCTCACCTTTAGCTTAAGAACGTCTATTTTGAAAAACATAGTGCATTTGGATTTCTTTTTGGTTTAATATTTAAAATAACACTCTAAATACCTTCTGCCATTTATCCAGCTGTTTGCTGACATAACCCCTCTCATTGAGGTAGGAGAAACCTTTGGGAATGGACAAAAACCTGGAAAATAACATTGACATTTCATTAAGAACTTTCATGATTTGTAAGCACTCATATTACGGATATGGAGAGTCCACATTAATAAACAAGGTGTGTAAACAATACACAGAATTATGGAGCAAACTGCAGTTTCAATAAGTGATACATAAGGAAGTGACAGAAAACAAGCAAAATACAGAAAAGAAACACTAAATATGGTCATAAAATTAAGGTTTATCCTGTGTTTTAAAGATTTAGATTTTAAACAATATGTATTTTTAACTGAAAGGCTGTTGAGAGCATGTGACACAGTGTGCCATGTAATCTCTTTGACCATTTTAAGGACATTTGATCAGAATGGCATTGAGCAGGAAGCTTGTGGCCTGCCCAGCATTTATTTAACAAAACAGTTTTTCAAACTGCATTTTTTGTCTTCTTTTGATTCACAATAATTTGAATATAGAAATTAAGTGGTTCTTTTTTATTCACCTTTCACTTTTTTTGCTTCAGTGTAATTTTGCATGCATTTTTTTTTTTTTTACAGGACACTTTTTAATTTGTAGAACACATGTAATATAGGATGTTACTTCCTTAAGATATCTACAATCCTACTTTGTGGATTTAACCTATCACGGTTTAAAGTAACCCCTGTAATAAACAAGGGAACACTGTTCTAAAAAATGCTATTTTCAGCTACATTGTCTTAATATAAATGTCCTCCATCATGAGAAAAATCCCACAAGAACATGGTAAAAACACCAAAAACATTATTTTCATCAGAGTGAGTCTTTAAAGAACATATGAAATTAGTTCACATTCTTGGAGCCACAGAAGTGAAGCTCTTCTGTTAGCATACTCTGTGTATTCAGTCGTCTTCCACACAAATGTCCAGAAAACTTGGGTGTAAGAAAACATTAGCTTCCTTCAGAAAATTTAGAGGAAAACTAAAATCAAAACTTAGTTAAATTTACAGATTTAAGCAGAAATTATGAGTCAGACTGAAATAACCTTTTCATGCAACAACTGAAAGTGTTATCTGAAAACTGAGACTGAAATAGGCTCAGATGATATTGAGCTATTTACTAGTAGTTCTCTTACACTAAAGCTACTTGCCAATTTGTTGAAGTATACAAAGTCACATGTTTTGATTATGTCAGTGCACACCGTCTATATGCAGGGTGTAGCTGGAGACAAGAATCACACACCCTCATTGTTATTATTTCCAAAAAGGATTAAGAGGCACAAAATTACTTGTAATTTTTTTTTTACTATGGGAGGAAGCTGGGGAAAACCCATTTTACAAGTTCACACAGAAAGCTCACCTGAGGAGCAGCAAGAGGCCTTTGTCTCCCAGGTGGGACACGGCGGGTTTCAGCTGGATCAGAGCGTGAAGGTTGGCCTGTGAAACAGCAGTTTAGCTTATTCCAAAACCACTTTCTAACATTATGTCTGTGTTGACTAACAGAGATATATATATAAATTTGCCTGAAGGAGAAAAACCTATAAAAGGACCCAAACATCTGCTTTGTGAGTCCCTTTTCCTTCACCTTATCTTCACACGCCTCGTCCAGTATGTCCAGAGCCTCCATGGAAACCGCCTTACTGTGGTCATGGAGCTGAGTGACCAGCAGCTCCATGCCCCAGCTGCTGAAGAACTCCACGCCCGCGCGCAGGAGCACACGGAGGTGCTTGGTGGCATACAGCCTGCACGTCTGCTTTGTACGACAAAAATAACATGCATTTTAAGAATGTTTAAAATATCAGACCAAAGTGTTTGCACACTTTTACATAGAACTGCATTTCTTTATATTTTTACCCAATATATATCATTAGCTCTTAATTTCAATGCTATGAATACAAAATTATTTTTTAAATGACTCATTGGGTTGTCTTACGTCAGTAGCTGCAGTGAGAACCTTAGAGAGGATCACTCTGGCCAGACCGTCTCGGCTGTAGTCCAATGTGGTCACGGCGAGCTTCAGTACAGCGTCCTGGTTCTTTATGGAGCACAAATTCAGCAGGCTGCAAACACCAAAATGCAGGCAAATTATATTATTGCCAACACTTTTTACACACACAGAAAACAAAGCTGTTGGTATCTCCATTTCAATAAAGGAAAACGATATATTTAATGCCCCAGAATATCTTCAGACTGTAAGCTTTGAAAAGCTCTCACCATTGAAACAGGCCACATTTCTCTAGTAGTTTGACTCCTTGTGGGTGTGGAGAGAGAGTCCCAAGGAAGAGGAAGTAGTGCTGGCTTAGTGTGGTGAGTAAGCCGTTGCTCTGCAAACAGCGGTCGGGCTTCAGTCCTGAACAGGAGGACAGCCATGACACCATGTCTCGTACTAGATCCTCCAGGTACCCCTGACCATCCTGCAACACAAGAAAGTTAAAGAGCAGATGAGGAATAAAAGAACTCAAGGTCTAGAAGGAATGTAGGTGTTTGTGCAATCTGATCTGACCTCATCTGAGTCCATGAGGAACTCCACAAACTGACATCCAACCACAGTGAGCTGTCGAGCGTTTGGGTGGTCCAATGCTAACCCAGCGTACAATTTACTACTGGGTTTATAAAAATACAGCAGCCTTCGAACAAACCTGCAGCACGGAAAGAGTTTAAGATGTCAGAGTGACATTTTACGCAGTTTTTAAACATTCAAAAGGATCGCGTCCTCCTACTTGTGCATCTGTTCATCTTTGTTGTTCCTAAGGTTGACATTTGGCCACTGGAAGAGAACAAGAACTTGAGAAAATGATGGACAGATGAGCATCTGTTTTACAATATGTGAACTGCCTGACCTTCAGGATGGTGGCTATGAGCACCCAGTTCCACTCCAGGTTCTGCTTGTGGTTGAGAATCTGACTGTCTCTCAGGTTCATCATCAGTGCTTCCTCTGTATCCTTAAAATCAGAATAAAAACAAAACTTGATTTGACAGCAAGGAAAAGTATAACCAACAACCTTTAAAAATGGCTTTGATTTTTTTTACAAATACCGATTCCCTTCATCCAAGTTGCTTTTTTTGTGCAATATACATATACAAATTGTGAAAGAAAAGCGTAATTGAAGTCCTTTTCTATCTAAATAAATTAAACAGACATTGAAGACCCATGTGTGTACACAGAAAAAAGGTAATCATTTTAAAAAATGAACGCAGTTTGGAGGATTTTTTTTAAGTATTGCATCATATATAGAATTATATTCCTTGAAAAGTATTTTTAAGTTGTAACATGATGCCAACACATTTTCTCAAAGAAATTCCCAAGGAAAGCTTGTGTGGAATACTTCTGAAAAAGAAAGGTTACCTTTATCACATAGATGTCTTTTTGGACTCGTGAGTGGGAATCTCTGCGGTTGTGAGAAGACACGGACTTGCGAATGATGTGATCCAGGTAAAGACTGTGCGGTTTCAAACCTTTCTTCTTCTTCTCGTGGAAGCGCTTCAGATTGTTCACTGCTGCACTCGCACGACTAGAAAACAAACAAAAGAAACGGCATGATCTTCTGAGCCCATAAAAAATGTTTAGTAGTTTACATAAACACAGCTCTCACACAGTTTTCTTATTTATTTTAGATCTTCACAAAAACTTGTATCGCTTGCTGTTGTTAGGGCAATCTGTAGAGCGTAACTCCTCTATCCTGTTCAGACATCAAATTTCTCTGACTTACTGACAGTCAACAGTATGAACGACTGTAAGCCATGCCTGGTTCCCTTTAATCGAAGCAGTTCATATGGGCAATTTAGTCAAAGATCCATATCAAAGATTCATACGGACAATTGTGTCCCTCTCACTGACGGGGGATGTCCAAACTGTTCAGAACGAATCCTTCCTGAATCAATAGATGAAGCCAGACCCTTCTATGAGATTGTTTAACTGATATATGACAATACTATTGCTTTTACACGTGCTCACAACTATAAATCATTCTTTAATAACAGAGCTTTCAATTAGTAATATCTGACAGTTAATTACGAACTTTAAATGAAAGAGCTAGTAAGAATTAGGTGTGTAATGATTAAAAGTCTAATTATGATTGTTAGTAATTTTACTGTCCTGACGATGGGATCGTATCTTAACATCTTTGTTAACGTCTCTTTAAATTCTAATCAATGTATTAGTTGAAATCTGAAATGGTTTTTGATATATCTGTGCTTTGTAATTTTTACTCTATTCTTTCATTATTTTAATGATTGAAATACCATAAATCAAATAAATCAAAATCAAATATATTATAAAAAATTATAAAATATAAATTTTCTAAATTATTTAACGGGTGGAGTGTCTCATCAAACTTAAAACTTCTTAAAAATGATGTAATAACACAATCATTTTAGTGTTCCATTTAATTTGGTTATAACTCATCAGCACAGATTATAAGTGGATCGGGCAACAGTTCAATGTTTTGCGTGCAAATATTTCCGGACATAATTGTGTGTGTTTGTTTGTAGTGATAACAGTTTTCTCATGAAGAGGAACAGAAGCCCGGGACAGAGTGAACTCACAGTCGTTTCTCCTGGGGGATGTCAAACGAGGCCGCCATGTTGATGAGGGTCGGAAGGCAGTGAAGGTGGTGACTGTGGGAGTGAGGGAGAATGGTGTTTGCCTAAACGACACGAGCAGACAGAAGGAAATCAGAGACATTCTGTCAGGACAAATGACATAAATGCTGTTCTGTAACAAATTATTTAAATTCATAACATGTTTTATGCCACAGATTAAGATTTAGTTATTTCATTACCATGTGTAGAAGCTCTCCAAGGAGGATGGTGGATCTGACAGAAAGCTGCTCATCGCTGCTGGTCACCACTTCCACCAGGCCCTACAGCAGCAAAAAAGTTCAAACAATAGCATTATAATCCTTGCAAAATTTTAAAGTCCCACTCCAATCATCTTTTGATATATTCTAAAAGCATTCCCTGTAGTTGTTTAAATTAATTTGCATTTTTAAGCCGAAATCCAAACACCTGTGTCATCATCGAGGACATAGTTTCTGCAGAGCAGAAGAAGTTCATTAGAAATTTGCCTCCAAGTTGTGCCTCTGACTGTTTGCGTGGAGTAAGCCAGCACTCATTTCCCATCATGCCTTTGTTTACATGCTTTCCTGGTAGCTGGTAAAATTGAATTTTTGACCCAGACGCCAGCTCAAAAAAATAAAATGAAGACATTAATGGATATTTGTCTGCAAGTGGATGCATCAGAATGAAGCGAAGCAGGGAGTTTGTAGCCTGCAGATTGTAATTTGTACGTAACAACTCCAAGCTTTTTCAAATGATGTTTTTCCTTCTGTTCCTGATTCACCACAATTTAACAAACAACTACTTAGCAACAATGTCATGAGGAAAAACGCTATTTAAAAACATTATTTCATTGCTCTTTAATGCAATACTACATTATCGTGCAGCAATTTACAATTTATCTTGAAAAAAAAACAGATTGAGCTCCTGAGTAAATTGAAAATAATCTGCCTCACCTCTAACAAACTACTGTTGATGAAGGCTAAAAGAACAAACGCCAGGTAGTTGTCCATCAGATCGGGCCTAAGGAAGGAGAAAAAAAATCAATATCATGAAACCATCCAACGTGAAACAGTTGCTATTTTATCAGCTAATACAAGTCACCTCGATCGAGCCCGATGAGGAAGGACGACTTTGGCCTCAGCAGCAACGAACCCATCTGACAGTCTCCAGGTGTCCTGGAACCTGGCTGGGTCTGTGGGGTAAAACAGCAAAATGATCTGAACTTAGAACAGAGTAGACATGAGCTGACCCACCCAGGCTCTAAGAGCATCTCAGACTTTACATATATAAAAACTGTGCAAGCATGATTTCTGCCACCATCAAAAACATGCCCACACTCAAAAATTAAAAATTGCCAAAAGTTTAGCCTAAAATTAACAACCACCAATCAGGAAACAGAACAAACACAATGCGCTGCTTGGAAGAAAAACAAAAGTTGTAAAATTTCACACACAAAAAAACCCTTTAAGACAATGAAAGGTGAACCCTGATACATTGAAGGAACGCTGTAATCTCATTTTTTAAAACTTTTGTTGAAGACACAATATGGATGGTTTCCTCACCAACACTTTGGAGAGCTTCGGTAAAATCTTGGGTTGCAATGGGCACAGGGAGCCTAAATATTTCATAGAACACCTCCAACAGGCCTTTCTGTTGGATGAAAAACATCTGCATTAGAGGACATTCAATATGGACAAAAATCTAAAATTGCTTTCAAACTGTTTGCTGTTTACTACAGCACACTTCAATAAATTTATATTTTTTATTATAAAAAACGGTTTCATTTGTACATGTCAAATATAATAGAATTTACAAATATGATTAATCTGTTTATGAACAAATATATCTCACTTTAAGCTTTGGTCCATAAACTTTAAGCAATCTGAATAAAAGTAAAAACCTATATGACAAGGTTGATGGAGTTCGCTGTGCAGCTGAAATTATTAATAAAATTATAGTTGTAACAAATGAAAAAATATTTTTTTGTACAGATTACCATCCTGATTTATTTTGTAAATTATTTTAGGTAAAATGATCTCCTGTAAAATGTGTTTTTTTATATTTTAGAGCATCTGTTATGTAAATTCTAATTTTAAAATGTATAGACAAAAATAATTTACCCGAACTTCTGTATTTGGTATGCAAAGTAATCCAATCAGAGACTGAATCCCAGAATTTCCATCTTTGCAGAGGTTAATAATCCCTGTGATTCAAAATAAAAGACACAAATAGAGATCTTCAGCCACAGATCTCCACAGTTTTCACTAAAATAATGAGATGTTTATGAGTTCATTTGTCTTACCAGACCAGGAACGGAAGGCAGCAACAATTGCCATTCGGCTCGATAAGAAACGGGCCTCTCTATCCTCCCTAAAAAACACAAACCAAAAAAAAGGTTAAAACAAGCACAGCATTTTTAAGAAAAAAAATCATTATTTTTTTGTTAAAAAGCCATGTGAATAAGAAAACGTGACAAAGCAGCATATTGAGTTTGCAGCTTTGACAACAAATACATGTAAAAATCCTGCATTCATCCATTAGTATTAGAATGCAACAGTCAACAGAGCAAAATGTCAGTTACTTGATCATTGTGTTTCCACTGTAACACTGATACCTTCTGGAGTCCCACAAACACACACTCACTTGATTTGCCCTTCAGCGGTGTCTGCATTGTGCCGATAGTGAAAGTCGGTGAAAGGTGCGAGGATTTGCTGCAAGACGAGACAGAGAAACGTTAATAACTTTACACTTTTCACCACCTGGACAACAAGAAACTCGTATTGTCGGTGCACCTCGAGCTCAACGTCCGTGCGGACATACTGCCGGGTACATGGGTGGTTGAGCAGGTGGAGGATGGTGGTGATCAGTGCTTCGTTGATGCGACTAAGCTGACAGTCGATGACACTTTTTAGAATAGTGCTGAGACCTCCTCGTTTGGCGACCACCTCTGGGTTCTTCAAGGCTACAAAGAAACAAATCAGAACATTTTCCTGATACTTTAGAGGAGATTCCTCTTTACTTCATTTGATGAGCCCGTCACAACCTCTGAAATAACACGTGTGACTTATTTCATGATGCTACTTTAAGACTGAACGCCACAGCATCACCAACTAAACAGCGACATCTAAGTTCCCCTTTTCAAAGCTCGCCGTTTCACTTGCAGTAAGCCAAGTCCAAGCACAGCTTAGGCTACCTCTTCTTGTAATAGCAGGCAACTGTGCATCCTCAGTGATGTACATGTGTACAGTTGTGATGCTGTCTAACAAAAATACAAAAATGTTTCAGATAAAAAAAACACAATTTCACACACACTAAAAACAGGTTTAAGAGATAAAGGCTTCACTGTTACAGATGTCTGAGATAGTCATTTAAAATTAAAGATAAGCAGTGAGCGCTGCTTTCTAGAAACCTTTAAAAGTCTTCTGATGCAGCAAGTCGCAGTGTTATGATGGCAAAATCATTGTCTGATCATGAACATATGCATCAAAACTCACTTAAAGTAATCTTGCAAGCACTTTTAATTTTTAACAGCTTTGGTCTGAAAAACTGAAAAATCCCTAAATCTAGTCATTTTGAATAACAAGTACTAACATACATCATGTCATTTAACAAAGTTCAGTTTATAAACACTGCTCGCCATGTGAACGTTTCACAGAGGAAATCTGCTCAACCAAAGCACCGCATTACCGTGGTCAGTCCTAATGACTGTTCGTTCTGGTCTGTGCGAACTACCAACCAAGAAACCAATATTTATGAAGACTGGAGAGCGTGATGGAAGGTAATGCCTACATGCACTGTTTGGGTCTTTGTGTTTATATGATGCAAACACAACCTGTAGTTATTGTGCCTTAGTATGTGTTGTTTATGCTAACAGCAATCATTATGAGTAACTCTCATTTTTGAGTTTTCCAGCTCACTAGTTGGAGAATCTTTTAATCAAACACACTGAAATAACTATTTTGCGCTTGTTTTCAATTTACCTAAGATATACAGTTTTAATGATTTATTTGCCCTACTTAACTTTTTTAAAATTTGCTCATGTTTGCCATTCATTTCAATTTTATACAATATTTTTAGATTTTCATTTTTTTATTATTGTTGCTTCCTGCATTTTTCTTGACTATGAGATCAGTTAAAAAAAAAACCATTGAAAGGTCTCACAGAATAAAGAATTTTGTTTGGAGCTGATCCTTCATGTTTTGTATCTCTATCCCTATGCCAGACACTTACCCAGCTCGCACACAATGGCGATAGCAGCACGAACCATTCGGTCTCTCTCCTGCAGTCCATCGGTGCCAACTGCTATTAGAGAGTTTGCGATGGAGGTGGGGAACAGCATCGCATTGACACTGATAATCTACAGAAATGGGGGGAAAAGAGAAACATCAGGGAGGCTCCACAAACAACAAGCCGACTCTTTTTCACAATTAGACACTGTAAAGTCATTAGAAATGAAACTAGTATACATAAAATTTCTGACACCTTCAGTATTTCTCTGATAGTTCTGTCAAGTGATATCATAAACATAATCACATTCACAATCTATTTTTAATTTGACCCAAATTGAAGATTTACGATAAAATTTTGTTCATGTGAAATTTCTGTTAGAGGATTAAACTATTATTACAGAAACAACAAATCTACATTATTTTGAAAAGCAGCTTCTTTAGTATGTAAAAACTGCAGGTTAAAACACGAGTCCGAGGATTAAGTTACAGGCTATGAATTCTTCCTGAAAAAGATCACATCCTGTCTTTGCATGTGTATATGTTTCCCTTTTTGTGCGAGTAACTGAGGATCGTTTACAGTAAACTAACCAGCGGAACTATAAATAACCTCACATGCAGATTTATACAGACAGTCCAAAGCTAACCCTGCTGAACCAGTGACTTTTTTTTAGGTTATAAACTGACAGAAAGCAGATTCCTGCATCAACAAAAATACAAATGAAAATAATTACCTTGCGAACTAGACGCAGAGCCTGAGTTCTCTCCCCCTCATTGCTCTGTTGGATGTCAATGCATCTGAAATAAACAAAAAAATAAAAATAAGTCCTGCTGGAGAGAACACACATAACAAAAAAAAAAGTATTAAATGATCCACTACATCTCTTACCTAGATATCAAATAATCCACCTGTAGTCTGAGGACCTTCTGAAGCACACATGTGTCCCTAATGAGGTACCGAAGTGCTCGCAAACCTGCAGCACGCACTTCCTTTGCTTCGTTCAGCAAAGCCAGTCGAAGACTAGACATTTAAAGGAAATACAACAAATTGCTTAATCATAGAAAAATATACAACACCACCTAACATTGTGGAATAATGTTATAAAGTTCTGTTTCTTTAATAAAGATGAGCTTTATTTTTTTTTACTGATCATACTAACCAAATGATGATTTCTTCATATGTAAACCCAAACTGCTCCTCGTGATGTCCAACACTGCAGAGGAGCTACAAATGAGGAGTAAAAAAAAATGTTATTTTTTATTCTTTCAACCTATTTTTCAACTTAAAAGAGAACTGACTTTAAAACCAGTTTTGCATAAAGCTAAAAAAGCAAACGGGGATTCATTGAACACCTCTGCCATGCTGGCCTATTTGCAGCCGCTGAAACGTGAACAGACAATGCAATTTGGCCGGTGGCAGACATGGGTCGGTAATAATGAAGGCAAAACCAGCAGCACAGGAGAGAAGATAAGAGTAGATATCGTTCGACCATTTGTTATGCATGAATACATGTGGTTGTCATGTTTATAAATGTGGTAAAATGAATCAAATTATTTGTCCTCGTTCTGCTAAACTCTTTGCATCATAGCTCAGCCTTTTGCTACATTTTAACAAGCATATTTACTTACAAAATGCATCATTGAAAAATGTGCCTTTTGAAATTGGAGTTGATTTACCTCAAGCAGTTAAAATAAAAAAGAAAAAAATATATATTATACATAGATACATCTAACCTAGATAAGAAATTTAGTCTGCATATGTTACTTCATTGGACTCCTGTATATTTTTTTCTATATCTTAAAAAGGCAATGAAACAATAATTAAACTGTATATATCCTACATTTAGGTGACTCACAGATTTATGAATCTAAATCAGCTCAGGAATTTGGATGTCCTTTATTAGTGCCTACAGAACAGGTACTCCATCCTTTATCTGGAGCCCACACAGGGACAGTGGGAGTGAGCCGATAGTTCATCGCTAATAACAGTCTGTACCTCAGCATGTGTGAAGTAATTGGATCTTTGAGCAAAGGATGCTGCCATTTCAGAGCTAATCTCCGTCTCTCCCTCTCTTCAGGTACTTCAAGGAGACTTACACAATAGATATGCTACCCCATCACAGCTGAGGAAGATCCTCAGATAGCTGCTTTGATTCAACTCACAAAATATAAGCACATAGCTGAGCAGGAGGAGGAAGAGGAGGGTAGTGTGTGATGGGTTAGAGTGCCAGTGGTGTTGTTTCAAAACAGTTTGGATATCAGAGCCCAAGCGGGTGGAAGGAGAAGGGATGGAAGCATGTGACCACCTCCATGAGGGATTAAGTCACCCTTGCTATCCTGGAACCCTTATAAGGAATCAAAGCGTTGCTGCTCTAATAAATGTGTACATATAAACACACAGGTCTTTGCTATTAACCTCCATTCAGATTTTAAAACTTCAGATTATTGACCATTTCACTTTTGTATTTACCTCTGCTTTCTATTTTTGAGTTGAAGGCACATAAGTGTTTAAAATACAATCAGGAAAAGCAGAAGTAGTGAAAAAATTATGTCTGATTGATCAGTGGATTGGGAATAACTTTATTGTTCCAAAGTTAAAAAATAGTGAGAGACAAAGCAATTTAGGGACAAAAAAAAAAGTCTACGTTTTTGCTAAAAACCATATTTTTTCCCCTTTAAAACAATTATCAATGCTTTTATTAGATTAAAAGTGAAGGCATGAAGACACCACAGAGGTCAATGGTTCACCCCTAAAGCTTTTAGATCTCTCTAAATCTGGTGGAAAATTTATTTTTGTTTTTTTTGTTGATTTGTTGAATGATGATTTATTGCTTTGACGTGACTTAAGATTTGTAAATGTTGCTTGTTGTTGTAGAAGAAGCTTTGACATCGTGTAAGTAACTCCATTCATAAAATAAAAATATGCTAAATAATACAAAATAAACAATACGTTCAATAAATCAGCAACCACCAGAGTGTGAATGTGTATGAATGGGTGAATGGGTCTGTGACTGTGAAGCTCTTTGGGCCTTTAAGGAAGGTATTATAGCACTATATAAGTATACGCCATTTACCATTTTACTATGAATCACTTTCAGACTTATTGTAAGTCATCAACAGTAAAATACCAGTTTGCTCACAGTAGAACATGTTTTTGCTTTTTAAAAATCAGACATGTCGCCGCTACAGAAACTATGCCCAAGAAAACAACAAGTTTTTCCCAATTATTATTATTATGGCTAAAAATGGCTTAATCATAATTAAAAGACCACAAGAAAAGCTTTTACAAAAGATGATTGCAGTGATACTTTAAGTGATGTTTTAAACATAAAAGAGTAAGCCAACAAATATCAAAACCAACCACATTTCCATTGGTTTTTGTATCACTAATCAAAGGAATCGTCTTTTAGCTATATGTCCAGGGACAGATGGAGGTGAGACTCAACTGTTGGCTAAATGTTATTAAAAGTTGGTCTGAGCCTTTCTCTGGTCTGAGTCTCCTCAGAGGTTCTCTGAAATCCCTGATCTTGTTCTTATTTGGATGGACCTAAAATTGACTCTCTCATTAACAATTGTGCCACTAAAGTCATAAAGAAGAGCTTAAGGGAGAAACTTCCCTTTTGCAACAAACATTTTACATAATCCAAATCAAATCAATTACAGGAAAACAAAAAGAGAAACAAGTTAGGCTTTAAAGGCATTAAAAAAAACAACAATATTTCAGTTTTATAGCCATGAGATCACTATAGATGAATATAAGCATAGGATATGTTTCACCCTCCAGAGATTATATTATATTAACTGTTGACATCACAATAATAAAAGCTCAGCCTGCAAGGAGCAACGAAGAAAGAAGACAGAGGAGAGGTCAGCAGCTGCATTTCAGAGGAACAGCAGTCGATCGGTCATTCGATAAATCTGAAGAGTTATCCTTTTTAAAAAGTTCCATGTAAAGATGTATTTTAATTTTTAAAAGGTGTTGCAAAAAAGATGCTGCGACACTCCTACCTTTATGAAATTGTTCAGGTGGCCCAGTTTTCGCATGTTGCTAACTCCATGTGGTTTAGCCACATTTTGAAGAATTTCCCGGAAGTTTTCTGATGGTTCTGAAGGAAAATAAAAAGAATCAAATGTAATCAGGAATAGCATTTAGTCGCATCAGTGAACAAAACACAATTGTTGTTTAAATTAGATTAATACTTGTATTTTTATGCAGTCTGATCTTAACAGGTTGAGCACGTTTTATGCAGGATTATTTCAGATTTGGGTATCCATCCATTGTCTAAACCAGCCGTATCCGTTTCAAGATCATGGAGTTGCCGGAGCTTGTCCCAGCTACTGTTGGGCGAAGCCGGGGTACACCCTGGACAGATGGCCAGTCTGTGGCCCTTTATTGTGGGCAGTCTAAGGCACACCTGTGCACTAATCATGATGTCAGATCAGAATCTTGATGTGGCACACCGTGAGGTGGGATGGATTAACTCAGCAAAGCAGAAGCGCTCACTACCACACATTTAGACAGATTTGTGAACAATGTTTGAGAGAAATGGTAATATAGTGTATCTGGAATGAATTTAAGATCTTTAAGTCCATCTCGTGAAAATGGGAGCAAAAACAAAAGTGTCGTGTTTATATTTTTGATAAGTGTATTCATAGAATATAGTAATTAATGAAGAGATACATTTCCCAAAGACATAAATATATCATCTTAATCCCAAATTATACTTTAATTGTATAAAACATTATTTTTAGTTGATAGAAACGATTGATAATATTAACAAGATTTATAACTTCAAATATAAAGAAATAAAAAATCTTTACAGCTAGAAAAAAAAAACAATATAGGTCAATGATATGCCCTCTATGATGCTGAGCTAAAATTAGCAAAAAGTCAAATAAGCCTGGTGTATAATTATATCCTAAAGATGTAACCCTTTAAAGAACCAGTGGTGTTCTTGCATTATAAACGTGGCTGCAATGATAGAGCTTGGTCCTGTGAATACATGTTACAACTGACACTTTGTAAAACAGTAATTTCCAGAAAAACAGGTGGACTTCCGTCAAAACTCGTGGTTTTTCGTGAGCTGAGTGTCCCCACAGCCGCAAAGGAGTCCAAACAAACAATACAGCCGCTGGTTGATGTAAACAAACAAGCAGACTGTGCTGTTGCTAGAGAATCAAATTTAACTCGGCTGAGCAGCTGTGAATCAGAAAACAAATACACCCTATAGCCCCCAGATGCATTGCTCAGCAAACCGGCTTAAGTTCAGGTTTTCTGACAGCCAGCGAAGCCCCATGTATTAATGCAACACTAATGGCTGTCTCGCTAAATAGCAGGATCTGCAGCCCACTCACACCTACCAAAACAACAGCGCATCGTCATGACTGGTTAGCTGTGGCAGCCAGCTAACGCTAACTCGGCTAGCTAGTTAGTTAGCTTGCTCTCGCCTGTTATTATAGCCACACGGGAAGGTTTTTGAACAAATCAACAAAAAAGAAAACGCTTAATTAAACAAATGCATCCACATGGTAATCTCACGGTTAATTTTGAGGTTAGAATATTGTTTGCATAAAGTCAACCCAAATCCATTTTAAGCAATAATAGCTTTGAGAATGATGAGCCTCTGCTTACCTCTACTCAGATCCAGCGGTACGTTCTCCTCCCCGCTGTCATTCCGCCCTGACAAAAACAAACGTAACGGACACGCTGAAGGACCGATTCAATGCTACATTGTGCGTGAGACTTAGTCTTTTTGCAATAAGATGCCATCCCAGCAAATAACGCGCTGAGTTTTTCACGCTTACCTCGCATCCGAAGACTCCGGATAGGACGGCCGCGGAAGCTGGCCGCCATGTTTCCAGGAACATACACAACACCGGAAACTTCGCGGAATGTCGCGAGAACAGGGACATCAAACGCAAGTCGCTGCGGCGCATAGCACAGATCTGGGATCAGGTGAATCCTATTTAATCCTTTAAACTCCAGGAGGCATGAAAACATAATCTGACCTGGCGACTGAACGACAGAAATAAAAGACTGTTTATTCTGCAGCAACCTCAGAGTTGTACTTGCAAATCTGTCAAAATGTACCATTTTTTTAAAGAAAAATTGAATATAATTGTGATTGATGTCTGTTTATGAACACATACACAGAAGATATAAACAGAAACATTAGAAAACAGGAAAAATACAAGACAGTCAGTTAAATTGTTAAATTAATAAAATAATTAGAATCATCAAACTAAGTTAGACCAGCATCTTCTCTTTAAGATGAACATTAAGATTCCTTTTTAAAACTGTCTTTAAAATAAAAGTGTCAAGTGTTTTTTTTTTTTTTTTTTTTTTTTTTTTTTTTGTAAAAGATGCCAGTCTCTGAAAGAATAAAGAATAAGGATAAGGATTTTGAGGAATCAGTTTTGCAGAGCGGGTGTTGTACATGAGGGGTGAAGAGTGCAAAAGTTGGCTCAAAAAACAAGGGCAAAGACCAAGGAGAGTTTTGTAAAATAACAGCAACCAGTGACTATTACATCAAGTGAAAGAAGTCCAGTTTACTGAAGAGTATAGAGTACAGTTGTGGGTTTTGAAGGGAGCTCTAAATCGATTGGCAGAGTGGAAACTGGAGTCTAGTTTTTTCAGCAAATTCTTATTAGCTGATCTGTAAACAACATCGCTATTTTCAATGGAAGGTTGGTCAATTTTTCTTGCAGAGAAAGTAAGAGAGGAGCTCATTCTATAAAGAAATCCTAATTTTGACTGAACATTTGACTGCAAATGTGGACTGGAAAAGATAAAGCATCATCTCACTGGATTGTGTCTCATCTCGTCAGAGTCCCATCGAGAGTAGAGACATTGGAATGAATTGAACGAACGATCAAGATCAGATTTAACGCATTGCAATCTTTCTGTGACACAATCTACAAACCATAACAGTAATTTTTCAGAAACACTGACATCACATGGCCTGTCAATAAGACAGGAGTGATTAACAGAGTCAAAGGTTTTTAGCTATTTCAATTAAAATAGCATTACACTGCAATTTACACCAAAAGGTATTGTTCAAAGTTATGTGTTTGTAACAACTGTGGAGAAATTACGTTTCAGTTGTAGACATAAAAAACACCCCAAATTTTTCCAACTTGATTTAGGACAAGTTTGGGCTGCCTGGTGGCACAGAAGTTAGCGCTCTTGCCTCACAGCAAGAAGGCCCTGTTTGGAACCCCAGCTGGGACCTTTCTATGTGAACTTTACCAAAAACATGCCTCAGAGGTCAACCGGTTAATATAAAGTGTCCCAAGGTGTGACTGTGTGTGAGGGTGTGCTTGTGGCTCTGCAACAGCCTGGCAAAGCCGTCCAAGGTGAACCCTGCCTTCACCCATCAGCAGCCAGGCTAGGCTTCGGCCCCCCCACAACCCCAAAACAGACAAAGCGGCTAAGGAAAATGAACGAATGCACACATATAATCAAAAACATAATTCTGACTTCTTTTAGATACATTTTTGTTTTATTAGTCCACATTGCTTTTGCAATTACGGATGGACTTTGACCTACTTTTTTTATTCTTCAGTCTTGATGTCTGTCTCTGTATAGTTTATAATAGCTGGACCTTGAAAGCTTGTTACTTGATTAGACAAGCATTTCATAAAGGTGTACTCAAAATAATGAACAATATATTACTAATTTTTAGCTTCTCTCTTGAATTCAAAGAAAAAAACCTAGTGTTTTCAACATTGTGATGCCAAAAGTCCAAACTTGCAAAAATATATTTATTACTGAATAGCTAGTTAAATGGAAAAAAAGGAACTAAAAAGGAAAGATGAATAAAGAAAAAAGCATTTTTTGTGTGTGTTGATTTTTCAAACTAAAAAAACAACCTAAGAAAACTCTAATTGCAATAACCACAGTGACCACTAGATGGAGTCATGCTTTACAAACCTAAGCCAAGACGGAAGGAAGGGGATGTTTATTTCTTTCAGAAATTTGGAAGAACAATCACACATTTTTGCTTTTGAATGTTTTCCTAAAATTAAGTGCACATCTTTTACAACCAAAACTCTATAAATGTCAGTCCCCTAAAAGGTAGTCCCTTAATAATAATCTGCAAAGTACCTTTAGAAGTGGATTGTATCACTTCTCACTTCTTTCATAAACACAGGATTTTATTTTTTAACAATGAAACAGTCTTTTTGCAGTTTTACTGGCTGTTTTCAAATCATATACTCTTCCTGTCAGCAGATTTAATGTCACTCTTTTATAAATTGTCTTTGTTGGAAACATCTGTGGTTACTCATGTTTCAAAAACTACTGAAGGACAAACACTAATCACAATGCTCTAATGTTTCGATGAGGTCTTTCTGGCAATAATTACTTTTATTTCCTCAAATGATCTTTGATTTATTTAATCAACATGTGACATGTCTTGGGAAATATGCACAATAAAGCAAAACTAATGTTACTAATGAGCTTATACTAATGTTTTTCACAATCTTTAAAAACCAAAAGACTTAGGAGAATATTCAACACTTTATTCATACAAAAGTTTAAATTTCATTTGTTAGCTGTAATCACACATCAGTAATTTCTTCTTGGGTTGATCCCTTGCATGTATATGTTGCAGCACATATAAGAGCATCAATGTCTCGAATGGCTTTAGAGGTATTTTCAAGAGCTTCAGCGATGCAGTCTTCATTAGCAGGCTCACAGGTGACCTCAGCAAAACCTTCTTTGGCTACGGCGCAATCGTTCTCCCTTTTTAGCAGATGGCTGTTCTCCAGCAGGACTGGACGCAGTATGTTAAAGAGTATTCACAGCTATCATCTGTAAATATGTAATGTTGAGCTGGAATCTTTCAGAAGATATTTTAAAAATACACACAGAAGGATACAGTTGAATCGTTTTATCTTCTCCAGTTCTGCAGCAACAATACATGACCTAAAAAAAACAGAAAGGTTAGTAAACCCATAGTAAGATGATGAAGAAATACTTAATTTACCGATTATCTGCTCCATGGATCACATCCATCTGTTGCTCAATACTCATAGAGTTGGATGGATTGTTTTCAAATGTTCCTGATTCATAAGTTCTTTTGCTCTGCAACAAAAGCGTGTATCACACTGTTACCCAAATATTTATTTGCATTTATTTATTTATTTCAAACATGTAAAAGAAAGGGAGAAAAAATAAAAATAACAAAGCAAAAAAAAAAAAAAGACATTAAATAAACAACACATTCTCCATTTATAAAAGAAAAAAAAAAGTCAAATAGAAGCTTGCTTTATGGGTAAACACTGGAGTTCAAGAGGCACCTCGTGAATGCAGCAGGGAGATGCAGGGAATTTTAGTAACTGCTTGGCCTGGTTATAACTAGCAATGATCCTTTAAAGAAGAAAAAAAAAAGTTTGTGTGTGTTAAGGATTCTGGAAAAAAATAAAAACATGTAAGGTTTTGAACTGCTGAAAAGATAGCTCACCTGTTTGCACGATTCACAATTGAGCACACCGAATACGCCTGTCCATGTACATCAGGTGGAAGACTGTTCAAATGGTAAGTGAGCTTTTTTATCTGCAAGGAAAGAAACTTAATGAACAGGTGCAAAAAACAAGCCTTTATAGGATTTTATGCTGCGGCTAACCTGTTTCGACTGGAGATCAGGTTTGTAATGAGTAAAATAAGAATTGCTGATTCCATTTGACCGAATGACTGTTCCATCTCCGGGGCATATTTCAATCACTGCTCCACTCAGTATCCTAATACATTACAGAACTGGATTTGTCAAAAGATGCAAGCAAGAGGCCTTGTGCACCTTTTTTTCTCACATTATACCAAAAACAATGTATATGAGCAACTGATGAGATGCAGAAATGCTTTAAAACAAACGCTGAATAGAGGCATAACTACCTGTACGTAATTCCTTGACACCACACTATTTTCACAAGGTCTGTTGGAATATCTGATGCCTTTCCTCTGACCAGAGGATCTTTAACCTTCCACCTTAAACGTAAACACCAGAGTTGACACATGAACCCTTAGACTATGACTGAATTATACCCTTGTATTAACCAAACCTATGCCAATGAGGCAGTTGACATGTGAGAGGCAGTGCCAGAGGGAGGTGGGATGTTCTTTCCTCACAGGGTATATCAGGTGCGTTTATTTTCCCGTTGGTCTCCGTGGAAGTGCTCGGTTCTCCAGCTTCAGTGAAGCAAGATGTCCAGTGATGGCGAACCAAAGACAAAGGGTAAGCCCATGTGGGGGAGAAAGCACAGCAAGAGTGATGCTGCACCACTGTGGTGGACCCCAACATCTGTGGAGGTTTGAAGAAAGAACACAGTGATTACACTGTCCGGCTTGAGTTATAAGCAATCGTTTCAACAACGCATTACCTTTTCTGGAGCTGGTGTGATTATTCCAGTCTTATCCAACTTCTCGCTCGCTCTACTCTGCATTTTAGTGCAAACATCTGTCCTGTTAAAGATCTGACTGCACGCTTGTGTTTGTCTCCCCGTGCCGTCGTCTTTCCCATCCAAAAACTGCGATCCAGGATGCTGACTTTCAGCCCGACTCAAGCTGCACGTGAACTCCACTGAGAACGTTTCACCTGAGGGTGACAGCATCAACAAGGCTCGGTCCTCCTCAGACTTAATGACAACCTCACCCCCAGGTCTGTGCTCAGCCTGACAGGAGGACCTCTCCGGCCATCGAACGCACTGTTCAACACTGACAAAAACCTGCAGAGAAGATGTGGAAGGGGTTAGATATGCACTTGTAAAAGAGGGAATAATAGTGGGTGGACATAAAGCTGTAATGACCTTCTTTTTCTCAGCAGAGATTAGTTCTTCTGGCAGGTACGGTCGACTTGCATACTTGTTCCTAAATTCTAAAGCAGCAGCAACCAGCTCCTGTGTAAATAAATGACAAATGTATTGATTTTAAAACAGTATTTAATTGAAAACAAAAGTTTTATATACAAATTTTACATTAAGAAAAATCTGGATAAATCTGGAAGGCACAAACAGAGGTCCAAAAGTATTGTTCAAATTTACTTGTTTTAATTAATTCCATCTGGACTTAAAATAATTTTTTAGTTTTTTCTTCAACTCTATAGAAATATCTGAACTGTAAATGTTGATAGTACACATGCCAGTTGCACAGAATTTGAAGTTTTTTTTGTTTTGTTTTGACTTGTTGTTTTATGTCAAGTTGTAAATAAAGTCTCATTTTTTTTTATCACCAAAAAGAAAAAAAGAAATCAAAAAGTTCACATTCGTTTCATTGAACATTTCAGAACACACTCATATCATTTCTATTAGAATATAATGACATAACATAACAATCCTTATAACATTGCAGGTGAGGTTTAAAAAACATAATAATATACAGTCATTTCTCGATGGTCAAAACTAAAATATACTTTAAAAAAAAGATGTAAGGAAACGAAACAATAACCAAGCAGAGAGAGAGTGCACCTTGTATGCGCTGACAGAGAACCTGGTCCTCTGTCGGACTCTCTCTGTGGGCTCCAGAAGGTGCCGGAGAGGGTCTGGGGGTTTCTCCAGCAAAAACTCACTTCCGCACGGGGACAGCTGCAGTCGTGTTCCGTCTCTGTAACGGACATCCACCGACTCGTCTTCATACATTATGATCAAACTCACTGCGGCTTTGGAATCCATCCCATCAAGGTGGTTTTTCAAACTGTTACCGCTGTAAACAAACGTCACGAGGAGCTAGTTAGCGCGCGCTCTCAGGATGCTTCCTTATTGTCACGTGACGTGATCTCCACTTTAACTACAATGAAAGAAGAACCAACATGTCCAACTTTCTTAACTACTATACTTTGCTTATACTAATATCAAATTTGCTTTTAACCCTCATATAAGACAGTATTTGCTAAAATTCCTGGCACACTGTGTGTATTTTTTATCATATTGTACGCAGCACTTGTTAACAAAATTGAACGATAACAGAACAGAAGATGGTTCAACTTTCAGTAAATTAACAAAAAACAACAGAAAAATACAAATACAGAACAACAGACAATTGCAAACAAAATAAACATAAGTTTTGTGTTGCAAGGCCTTTTTAAGGCTATATCTGATTTTATCTTTAAGGACTTTTATTTGAACTGTAAAAACAACTAAAAAGAAATAAAATTTAAAAAATCAAGAAAAACATAATAATATATATCATTTTGATTAGGAATCAAACTAAATACAAAATTTTAAGATGATTAATTTCACATATATTTTCTTGGAAATTTGTTAGCATATTGTGGGTGACATATTTTTCCACTCGTATGTTTATATTTTAAGGATTTAGAATCCATTTTAATTTCCTGTTCAACTAAAAATAAATTGAAAATTGGGTTTCTATTAAGCACTCTTTGCTCATGCTATAGGCAGAGAATTATGTTACAGCAAGGTTCTTCATTTTTGTTTGCTAAAGGATTCTTTAAATGTTAGATAATCTTTAGAAATTGAGTCTGGAAATGTATTTTTTGGCTTTAACACCTATGTGATCCCAAAAAATTTGTTTTTTTGGTTTGTTAAGAAAAAAATGTCTATTGTCTCAGTATAATATTTACAAAGGGTGTATAATTTGTTATCAATACTATTTTTTTTTTCAAAGAAGTCTTTACATGGATCAATGGTAAACATGATTTTGAAATGTGTCTCTTTAGCTTTGGGTTGACAGCCTATTATATGGCATTCTTAATTTCTCTGTGAGTGTTATTTTAAATTGATAGAGTATGTATTTTTAATATTTTTGCATGGAAATAGATTTTTTTGCTTTTTGGAAATTGAAAATCTGACGTATTAATAAATTTAACTGGTTTCTAAAATGAACAGTAGGTGGCGCCAATGTTTGTCCTAGCCTTTACTCGACATTTAAACAAATGTAGAAGAAGTAGAAGGACCACTATAATAATACTACGATTGGCTCGTAGCTCTCCTCACGAACTAAGCCGGTTACATCACTGAATCCAGCGACTAAATGACTCTATGATGATTACACCGCCAATTTTCTCTTTCTCAGTCGCTACACTGGAGCTGCAATGAAGGTTTGACATTCTCATCGAAACCTTCATGATTCCGTTATATAGCTCTTTCGAGAGTATCGCTAGCAGGAGTTCTCTAATGTTAGCTAGAAGGATCGCAGGCTTCGTGTTGTTGTGTCGAAGAGCTGATGCTGGTGTCATACCTTGTGTCAAAATACTCACTGCGATATTATTGATAGCGATATTCAATTAAGATCCATGTGGCACAGTTAAATTATCTTAAAACCTTTCACTTCTTAGCATTTACTCAGTCGTACACATTGTTCCTGCTTTTCAATTGTTTATATTTAGGGGTGCTTAATGATCGCTAGTCGTTATTTTTATTGAATTAAATAAAGAAATAAATATGCGCCGTAATCATTGACACAAATGTTCTTATTAACGGTCTATGGTTGTAAATATTATGAGTCACTCATTGACATAAATAGTAAATAGTTTTGCTCTCTTCAGGCAGGGGCCTCGTCCGTGTGGGCTTCATGCTGTGGTATTTTGAATGAAGTCATGGGAACCGGGGCCGTCAGAGGTCAGCAGCCGGGGTTTGGAGCTGGTGCGGGGCCATTCAGGTTTGCCCCCAGTGCGGGATACTCAACGTACCCTCCTACGAGCTCAGGAAGCCCCACGCTGGTGTGCAAGGCCTGTGGTCAGGCCTTCACAGTCTTCAGGAGGAAGGTAGGTCTGTGAAGGAGAGTGCATCCTACCCATCTCTTCTACTGATGTGAACACAAATGACAAGTATTTGCTTTACACCAAACTCAGTGATACAACAGTGCACTGAAGTTCATCACACTAAACTGTCTCAAATATCCAGTATTTGAAATGATCAGATTCAAATTAATGACAGAATAATGAATGTCCTTTAACCTGATAATGACAGTTTGAAGGGTTGTGATGGCAAGTGTGATGATAGATTTATGAGAAAACATACTGTTGTGCACTTTATTTATTATCTTGTGCTCTCCTCTCTGTTTTTTAGACTATTTTCATCAGATTATCCATTTCTGTTGAATTTCAACAATTTTATTTGTTTTGCTTTAACTTGTTCTTACTTTCCCAGGGACTACAGGTAGAAATTTTGCAAAATCAGCAATAAACTAGCACCAAACATCGTTTTATATTTCACGTGATTAATGATCTTTTGTGCATCATCCATTGTTCTAAATATATGACATGGATTTGAGATTTTTTTTCCCTCTGTATTATTTTTTTCTTCATGCATGGCTGTCTATTATTGGGTTTCCTTTGTTCATTTTCATCTAAGAATATAATTTTTTTTTTAATTAAAAAAAATCTCGTCTTCGGAGGACATTTCCTCTTCATAATTGTAGATTTAAAAAGGAAGCATTGTGACTTTGCAACCATGGGACAACTCCTGACACTGATGTTGAAAAAACAGGATGTTTTCAGTTCCATCTGTCCTATTTGTACAAAAACCTTTCAAACAAATCCTAAATATTGATTTGAGGAGGTAAACTGCCTTTTTTATGTTCAGCCTTTTATCAAAAGCAAACACACATATTCTTGAATTAAAACTGTGTGAATTGTAATAAATAAGATTGCAATAATAAAACACAAATCACTCAGCATTCCTCTGCCATGCAGATGAACATGAATCTCTGATTGCTCCTCTGACATCCCTGTCTCTCTTGTTTCTTGTGCAGCATGTTTGTTGTGACTGCAGGAAGAGCTTCTGCTTTCTGTGCTGCGTGCTGCAGGAAAACCTGCGCATCTGTTCCACTTGCCATTTACTAAAGGCCACCGCCTTTCAACGTCCACGCCTCATGCGACTGCGTGTGAAGGACCTGCGTCAGTACTTGCAGCTCCGAAACATTCCCACCGATACCTGCAGGGAGAAGGAAGACCTAGTGGACTTGGTGCTTCGTCACCAAGGCATCGAGGAAGAGGAGGAGGACGACCCTGACACAGCCAGCCTTCGCTCGCGTAGCCTGTACACAGCAGCCCCCTCCACCACGCAGTCGGCCTCCGAACTGTCTGCCTTTGCTGCCTCTCAGGAGGAACCTCTCAGCAGAAGCGACAGCTCTGACACCAACCAGGTAAGAACTGACTTTAATGATACAAACAATCTAAAGAGAAGGAAAAAACTGTTTCAATTATAGTTTTTACAGCATTTTCTGCTACAAGTTGGACATGTTATGTCATTTTGCAGCAGTTTTCTTTAGAGGTCGTCCATAATTTTCTTTTTCACACGCCAGCAAACTGTTTGCTGGGAGGATCGGGTTAATTAAGACTGCATATGCTTTTTAAATCTGTAAATGATCATCAACACTAAATTTGAATCGAGGACAGTTTAGGTTATTTCAAGACCATTAAAGTTGGTCAAAACACCAAAAGTGAGGAGAAATAAACCTACAATCATTAACATGTTACATTAATATGCATATGTTCACAAATTATATAGCTCACTGTAATGAAGTAGCCGTCACTGGTGCACCAGATGCATCTTAATCTTGCTTACAACCTGTCTGTCTGCATGGATGAGCTCATATCCCAAACACGTGTGCACTTGAACATTTATTCATCAGACCACGGTAAAACACGCAAGCGTGCTCTCTGTTCTCTTGTGCATACCACCTTATGGTTCACAAAGTTTTCCGTGACTCCTACGGGTGCACAGCTGCTAAAATATACTTTACTGATGTAGTGGGATCCTGCAGATTTACCCTCTTGAGGCCAGATGATAGCAAATGATGTCAACACCAGCTCTCATGTCAAAATTGTGTTTTATTTGAAATATAGTGTAATTCACTAAATGTTCTATAAGTTATTGCTTTTAAATAATTATAAAATTTATTTTTTCAGATTTTTATTGAATGTGAAAGATTCAATTAAATATAGTAAATATCATTTACTGGTGTTTTTGGGATAGTTAGTTGGCTCTATACCTAACAGCTGAATTTAGGAGAATTTATTCTTATTTTTTTATTTGTAAATACTTTTAATATTCTAAAATCTTTTTTTTTTTTTTTTTTTCTGGACATTATCCAGATTTTCTGCTGTTGAGCACAATGAATCCCCATATCAACATACCAGAGACTGATCTTGCTTTTTGAACATTTGAGAGCGATCCCTCTGTTTTCAAAAGTACACCTTGGTAGCTGAAATATGTTGTGGTTTTAAAGCTAAACTGCAGTAAAGCAGAACTTGGGATAGAGTTCACTTAAATTCTACTCCTGATTTTGGACAAAACTCCTCCTCAGGTCCTCATGATAACCTAACTTGAGGTGCATGGTATCTAACAGGCTAAATAAAATGTAATACTAGTTTGTGCTGATGCCTAGAATAATATTTGCATCTGACTTTTTTAATTTAAAAAATATATATAGTTTACTGGCTGGAGATGTTTTGGTTTTTCTTTGAGTATTTTTATTTGTTTATTAACATATCTACTAGAATTTTCAGTTTGGTAGTCAGCTTGTTGGTTTTTTTTTTTTTTTTTTTTTTTTTTTTCTGAGGCCAAAAAAAATATTTGAAAGTAGGGGAGTAAAAGTAAGGGCTATGAGATGAGACTCTCTGGAATGAAAAGTCAAGTAGAGTTTATTTATTTTTTAATGAAAATGAATGGATGACCTCTCACTCAGGCTTCTTTTAACTCCAACTGCTTGTAGAAAGGAGGCTTATGTGTGCGATGTCAGGATCCACTATAAATACTTGTTCCTGGGCTGCTTATGGTGCCATAAGCTTTTCTATGAAGGGAAGGCACAAGCTATTGTCTCCAATGTATCAGTGAGCCGCCTGTCTAATCCTAATCCTCAATGATCCAGTGTCCTGTGCCCACCTTAATGTTTGTCGTTATGCAGGATATAGGGGATGCCACATCAGTCTCCCTCCTTAACTTGGATCCCAATGAACACACTCCTGAGGTGATTTGTGTCTTATGTATGTCGTCGTCATCATAAGCAGAGCGATGGCAGTTCATCTGTCTGTCCTTGTTTGCATGTCCACTTCATCCTATTCAGTGTCATAAGGAACTGTGATGCAGCCTTTAAAGTAATATCCATTATAAAGGTTTTTTGATTAAATGACTCCCTTCAGACAAAACAGATTTTTCTTTAAAATTAAAAATAACAGGTGTTATATTAATAATATACGTTATTATTAGAAGGTTTTTTGCAGACTGTAAGTATTGGGTGTTGAGTGTCTTTTTGGTTTTTTTTTTCCTTCAGGGGAGTCCTCAGATGCGCCGTCGAGCCAGAGCCTCTCTGTCAGACATCTCCAGCCTGAGAGACATCGAGGGTCTGTCGGTGAGGCAGCTCAAAGAGATCCTGGCCAGAAACTTCGTCAACTATTCAGGGTGCTGTGAGAAGTGGGAGCTGGTGGAACGCGTCAGCAGACTGTACAGAGAGACGGAGGAAAACAGGAAGTCCTGTGAGTACTAACTCAAACGCAATGAATTTGAGCTTATTTGTTTACTGATTCTGAATAAATTCTTTATATATATATATTTTTTTTTGCAGTGGAAAATGTGAGCAGTACTGTTACCACAGGTAAGATGTAACTCATGTTTGCGCTATTACTGTCACCTCTGGATAAAACTACACTCTAATACACACCCTCTTCTCCTTTTTTAAAAAAAAATAATAATGACAATCATAATAAAAATACCAACATAAGTAGCTCAAATTCAGAGCTACATTTATGTCATGTTTGCTTTGCTTTTCCCACACTAAAGTGATGGCCTTTCCCCCTCCTATCTGCAATGGTGCCATCGGAGGTAAGGCTTACAGCACCGTGGATGCCCCCCCTCCCCCTTTTCTTTATGTAAACGCAGTCACACCCTTACTCCATATGTAATCATGGTGGAGTTTTCATCAGTTCTTCATTCATGTGTTGTCCTGATGACTGATTCCTGCTGTGACGGCTTTTATGTGATCATCTTAATTCACTCGAGTCCATTCATGGAGATGCTCATCTGTACACTCTTGAGATCTGCATGTGCACAAATCCTGCAAACTAGATTATATCCACTCCCCAGTGATAATGATTGAAGTTGTCATGGAAACATCCCAATGCATTGACTTTTAGAAAGCAATGGTGGGCATGACATCATGCACTGGATCAGATTCTGCAGTTTTATACCACGTCTAATAGCTAAACCACTCATATATTTTTTTTTTTGTCTTCTTTCCTTCCTGTCTTGCAGACGGGGAGAACTGCCCGCTGACGATTCACGACGACAATCTTTGCAGGATCTGCATGGATGCCACGATCGACTGCGTTCTCCTGGAGTGCGGTCACATGGTCACTTGTACAAAGTGTGGCAAAAGGATGAACGAATGCCCCATCTGCAGGCAGTACGTCGTAAGGGCCGTGCATGTCTTTAAGTCCTAACGCACAGCTGCAGCATCCGTTTCCATGGGAGACCGTACTGTAACCCAACGATATAGCTCATGAACTCCTCAATCACAAGAAAAAAAAAACAATTTCCTGGATGTTTGTACTTCTTAAAGTCTTATAGTTTGCACACTAAATGTAAATATATTATTTTTTTTTACAAGAACAGGACTATACCTTCAGATCGACTCATCGTCTCACTTAAATGTTTGGCATCGACAGTTTTCACAAAGCAAAGAATGAGTGACTTGCAGTTTTTTTTCACAAAAAAAACCTGATTAGTTGTTGACATTGTTTGCGTAGAATCGCTTTGAGCATCTCACTGTTGCAAGTGAGTACTTATCTAGCTAGTTGGGGGGTTGCAGACTCAAACTGAATTTCAAAACAGGAGAGCAAACAAGGTGCCAAACTAAGAAAGGGCATGCTCTTTTTTTCTTTTCAGCTATGCAGGGGAGGGAGGGGGGGAATACAGGTCTTTAGCATGTTGAATCACAGAAACACATTTTTGTGTCAATGCGGCAACACTTCCAACCCATTACATGCTATGAGCAGTAATCCAGCCTTCAATAAACTGATTTCATTGAAAAAAAAAGAAAAGCTAATCAGACATAACAGTTTCTGTTATGTTTGATCTGCATTTGACGCTTTTGGCCACACCTCCTCCTGTCACCATTGCTTTATTAGGAAGGTTTGTGCTGCAGTGATTTAAAGATTAATTGTAAGATACGATTGGCAACGCTTCCTCCTTTTTAGCCCCCTTGACGTTTGGTGTTCCACCAGGATTCATCTTGGGCACTCTAACTTTTCTGCATAGTTTCTCCTTTTATGTGCTGACAGATGATTTATAAATCCATCTGTCTGTCATGACAGATTCTATACACTTTCAGATGTTGGGATGAGATGAAACTGGCTGCCTCTATGAAAACCAAACTGAATGTATTGTTTGGCCCTCTCCAGCCTGCCTTATAATGCTGGCTCTCATCTTGACGCACAGGCCGCTCACTCCATCCAGTCTGTGAAACTTTCAATGTGGCTTTCAATAGGAGTTTAACCTCTCTGTTAATAATTAATGTGAGCTTTTTTTACCCAGCTTTTAAAAGGGAAGCCCCTTTGAGTCAGGGTGACCTCCAGAAGCCATTCATACTCTTTTGTTCCTGGCTGGATTATCGTAACCATCTTTATGTGGGGAATCATCACCGGCGTCATTTCAAACTTTATTAGCTGACTGACACAATGCAAATGCTGTGGAGTACTCCCTACACTGACTCCCAGTGGGTTTTCAGACTTATTTTTTCAATTAATGGCCTTAACTTTTTAGTTGTAAACATCGCGGTTGTCTTTACGGTCATTTTCTACCCACTGTCACTGATCTGCCTCTTTTTCAGGTCCAACTAGAAACCTTTTAATGTAGAACAGCTTCACTTTTTAAACCATTTCCAATCAAAATCCATCGTATTGGTTTGATCCATTATTATTACCATTCCAATATATTCTTATATTTAATGCATAAAACATTGAAATGATTCTGAAAACGTCTGTCATTGTAGCAATATTTACCCGCTGCTGCCATCTCTGGTCCATATGAGCACTTACATAGAGACGAATAGGTGCTAACTCATTCCACCATTTTCCATGTCTTCTAGCTGAACTGTGAATGTGGAACTGAATGTTTAGTTTGTTTTCTATCGGAAATGAAATGAAGTGTCTTAAAGGTTTTGAGTTTCCCATGTAGGAGCCATGTATTGAACTATTTAAAGATGTACCCGATACCTGTGGTAGAGTGAGTATATAGAGAGAAATCGGTAATGTATATTTGCTGATCAATATCAGATGTGTGTAATTATATATAAATATATGTCCCTGAGACTGGGTTATTTTTTACAAAGTTATACTTTATTTTTTATTCAGAATGTGTTTTATCAAATTGTTTTTCAGCAGATCATTCATCTTGGATCAGAGCATTGCGAGAGGATTTTTGTTCTTGTTGCCTCCACTAAAAATAATACTCATCTATACTATTAATTCCCCCCTCTAAAATCCATCTTATTGGGAATGAAGCTGTTGGCTTTTGTTATACATCAAAAACACTGCAGCTTTCACGTCACACATCTATACCACCACTCAAAGTAGTGTAGCGGTTTGCACTTTTCTTTCCTCATTATTGTGTTGGTCTTTGTATTTGGGAATGCTGAACTTTTTATTTTGGTAATTAAAGAAATCTTAAAAGTTGATGTTGTTGTTTGTGTGTGCAGAACGTTTCCATAATATCAGTTTTGCAGCAAACTGAAAACTTTCCCTTGTAACATTTTCTACTTTTTAACCTGACATGCTATTATTTCTTTTTCCCCTTGGCTTTAATGGGACCTTGTCTTAAATGTTACATTAGTAGTTATTTTTAATAACAAGCACATAAAGTATAGGAAAGAATTAATAAGATGAGAGAAATCTGAGCCAATACTCGAGTATTTGTGTTGGCAGTTCATTCTGCCACCATACTGGTTTCAGTTTATGAATTAAAAAAAATTTATATTAGATCTCATTGTGTCTTAAATTTTGAATATAAATGTAAATAAAGTATTTTATAATAGCTTCTAAATTGCAAAGAAAAATTTTTTTTTTTTAGAAAAATTCTCCTGGGAGTAGATGGTGTCACTTTTTGCTCAGATATTAATTCAATAACCCCTGCAAAGTTTTTTCTGGCCATTCAATTCTCCATCTGGAGCAGGTGGGAACATTTAAATTGAAATTGGAGGACAGAACAGATGTCATCTAATAAAGAAACTGTTAACAGTATATTGTGGTATGCATTGGCTAATTGCTGCAGTTTCTGGTCTGAAAAAATATTTACATTTCCAGAGATCATAAATAATTTAAGATATCACTTTGCTATGTGATGCAATTGTATTCAAAAGCTTAACTGTACTAAGAAGGTCATCTAAAATATTTTTTTAGTTAAATCTTCACAAAGGAATCTTTACACAATAATGTGTTAAAACAAGCAGACGACAAAGAGACTCAGTAAGGGTACAAATGAAAATCTTTTAATGCATTTTAGCACTTAATTTTAAGATTTACAAATATAAACAATATCACATTCACCTGAGGCGATAGAGGACAGCACAACACCCAAAATACAACAGGCAATGTATGAAGCAAGGGTTTCAATTTACAGGAATATTCACAATAAGATGCCACCATAGAAAACCAGACGCGTGGGACTCAAGGTTTGTTCTGTCAACTTCCTCTGACTGACTTGTGGGTGTCAAATCCCACCGACTGCATACTGCCACAGGCTCAGAGCTGATAAATTAGATGCATTACTTTAACTTGTGTAAGACGGCTCCGTCAAAGTCACAGAATAAATACAAACTGTAATAAAAAAAAATAAATTAATGTTGAAATATTGAAGAAAAACCCTAATAAAACATAACACTCCACATTAAAAAGTATAAATGTAAAACATGAGGGTGTAACAGAATTTTACAGTTCGTTTACTATTTTATCATCACTGAAATACATTCCAAAAAAAACAAAGTTGATGACATTTTAGTCACTTCACATGCAGTATTTAATATGATGTGGAAATGAACTGTCAAACGTTGATATTGGCACACTGATATGTGACGGCAAGAAGGATACTCTGTTTTCTACGCCAAACAGGCTCTGTGGTACTTACATGCCTGGAACACTAAAACTTATGAAATGCTGCTTTTACAAAAATACAAATTTCAAAATTTGAAAGAATAAAAATAACTCAGTTACTTACAACCACATCTTTAGAAAAGCACAGCCTTAACAGAAACACATGCATGCTTTTTTTTCCTTTTAATCAGTTCAGTGAGAACCCGAGCTTTCCCTCCAGAACCTTCCCTCGTTTCATCTAAGACAGTGATTCAGAGACTTATTATCACAGGACCGGTTGTTCCATTAAGTGCAAAGACAGACAGACTGAACGCATTCGTCCCGGTAGGAGCTAGCTGGTCTTCTGTAGGAGTTTCTCTTCTTTTAGTCTGAACGGTACGCTCACTGACATCTCTGCGATGAACCTTTCGCAGGCCGTCGTGGTCACCTGCTTGCAGAAGCGGAGGTCGATCTGGCAGATGCTTCCACAGCGCTTGAAAAAGCTTAAGGAATGATCTGTAACGCGGTTACAAACTGGAAGAAAGAAAAAACAAAAAAAGGAGAGGAAGTCAGTTGTGCCTGTGACATCAGCTTCCTCTTCAGATGGGTATTTTGAAGTAATTAAATGTAAAGTGACAAAACATATTATATTTGCATCAAATTTCATATTAAATGTAAAAATTGTATTTATAAAATTCAATCTAGTATTAAAAATGCTCCCAACTAAAGTTCAAAAATATTTTTCCAACAATGAAGCCTAACTTAAAGCTATTCTGAGACGTTTACTGAAGAAAACAGGTTATTTTGTTTCTGTTATTAATGCTAAAACATTCAAAAGCCTAAATTGAATTTTATTTGGATTTTGAATTAGATATTTTTTATTTCTAAATTCTAACTTTTAAAACAACTACTAAAATATATTTTTAAGAGAACATGAAACTGACTTCTACTTTTACTGGTAAAGTTTGCCCTTAAAATGAATTCTGGTGACTTTAGTGGTTCTAAATCTTCTTATCTGCTCGTAAAACTCGACCATGACAAACGTGAAGTTGTGGTCAAATGCTTAACACATTTGATGGAGAGTCGCTTCGAGAAAAAATGCATTGTAATGCTACAGTCGACTTCCATCTTAAATGACAAAACTGTTGTCTCATTAATATTTGGCACATATCTAAAAGTTACTTTTCTTCTATTTTGAGTGAAATTTAGTGCAGCATTTTTTTGTGTTAGTTTTAAACTAAGGATTTTTTTTGTGGGGGGGTTATATCTTTGCCTGTAAAACTAAGAGATCTACGGCCTTTAGGTTTAATCTTTAATATATCTGACGACTGCAAAATACCTCCACAAACCCAGGTGTTTATGTCTCTATACTGCCGCCCTAACTTAACCTAAAGCCTTGGATCTCACCTGATAGGTTGATTTCTGTGAGGGAGTCTCTGGTTGTGGTTCCTGCTGCTGTAAGTAAGTTAACAGACTGGTCATTAATATGGTTGCAGTAACTCAGGTCCAACCTGGACAGCAAAGGCATCTGCCGACTTATGAGCCGCAGGGACGCGTCGGTGATGTCCAGTCCTGCCAGCCGCAGGTCCTCCACGTTCCTCAACTTGCAACAATTGTCCAGCTGACCTGTCACACAGATAGATGGAGCACGAATTAGTTCACTTTTGTTAGCATTCCCAACATTTCCTTAAAATAATTGTTTTTTGTCTTAAAAAGATTTTATTTCCCACTCAGCTGTTTTAGTCTGGTAGGATGGGGAGGAAAAGTGAAAGCACCGTTTATTCTAGATAAATAAATATGAAAGAAAAACTAAAGTTAAGACACAGCTGCCAGTTTCAACATGGTTTAAAGATAGATATGTAGCTGATAATGTGGCTACGAGGGACAGATGACCGTCTGAACGAGTTCAACAGGACACTGTTAATGTCAGCAGAGGAACCTGTAGTTCTCGTCTTCTGATGGTCAAAATGATTTCTAAAAATATATTTTGACATTGTTTGGAGGCTCAGATGATCAACATTTATGCCAATAGAAACCTTAAAAGCTAAACTCTCTTTTTTTTTTTAAAGCAGCGACAAAAGAACTTTTAACACATTTCTTGAAAGACAAAGTATTTCAGTGTCTTTAAACACAGACAATTAGGGTACAATTATGAAGGTCACAATGTGAAAAATGTTCTGTGAGATTTTTTTTTTCCACTGTCAAAGTATCCCGACCGCATTCCTTCAACTAGAAGATTTCACTCTCCGTTCTGAAATTTCCTTTTCAGTTTTTTTCCTTCTTCAGAGCTCAAATATTTTCAGAGTTACACAAGGCAGACAGTGCTTCCTGCACATCTTTCAGATGGGACTGATAAGTCAGCTGAGGAAATAGTTACTTAATTCTGGGCTTAAATCTCCGCAGCAGCTAGAAGACGTGTGTGAGGCGGACAAGAGTTTATTAAAAAAACAACAAGAAAGCATAACTTTTGTTTCTTTACAATGTAATCAAGGCTAAAAAACATTCTTATCCAAGTAAGACATCATTAAAATGTTTTTCTGAGACTCTATTAGCAAATACTTTTCCAATGACAAAGGTCACCCTCTTGTAGTAAACAAGTCTCTTCTTAAACTTGTTGCACCCTTTCCTGGTTTTGTTTTCAAACTGCTCCAACAAGCTCCAACATGAAGGAACTTCTTTTTCCCTTCTCTGCTGTATTGATTTGTCACTCACTTCCTCATAGCACATCTCCTTTTCTTTGCGGTTATGTTTTAACGTTTGGTTTGTTCACTCTTTGGCTCCAGTAAGTGAGAGATTTTTTTTCTGCAAAAGGAAAAAGGAATTGAATCTTGAGTTTGCTGACTCACTATAATGTACAAAAAATGTGTTCTTTTTTTTATTTGAAATCACACTTTGTTAAGTTATATTTCTCTGAATGTCATTTAAAGTGTCTAGGTGCTGCAACATACATGATAGTGCAGTTATGGCTTTACGTTTGGTTGTACCTGGTCTGTTGTCTGTGGGCGGCGAGAGGAGGTCCCTCATCTGTGCATCTTTGAGTCCTTCCACCCACTGTATATCCAGGGTGCGCAGCAGAGGGCAGCTGGAGGTGCAGAGTGCAGAAACGGCCGCCCAAGAACACCCCGACAGCTTCAACACTCGAAGACCTGAACCACAGAGACAGCTTTTTAAATGTGGCACTAATGTCAGAGAAACGCCTTATTTGAGGTTCTCTTGTAATCACACTCACCTGGTAATCTGTTAATGAGCCAGCTGAGCTGTTTTTTAGAAATGTTGGTCCAACTGAGATCCAGGGAAACCGGCTGTCTGCGGACGATTCCACTGAGCATGAGAGGGGTGATGGACGTGCAGCGGTTCAGATCAATCTTTGTCCAAAGCCTCTTATCACAGCACCTGGAGTGCAGAAGTTGATATTTATGAAGCATGTCATAAAAGTATTGTGCAGTATATTAAGTTGAACTTAAAAATATACAGTCAAGCCTGAAAGTGTTCATCATCCTGGCAAATTGGGGATAATTCACTTTTTGCCAATTTTCTTAATAAAAATGCATCTTGTCTTATTATTTTCCCATTTCCAATCAGGAGAGAACTTGTTGGTTGAGTCACGTTAGGTCAGAACCTGCCAGAGGGATGTATCGTTTCAGGCTGGACTGTGGAGGTGAAGTGCAGATGTACCATCTGTTCCACGTCTTGCAAACTCTCATGCAGACACACAGCTCCTGGTGTGTGAGGTAGCTGAATATTTTCATCCACACCTCGCGCTGCATGATGTGCGCTTTCCCGTCTTTCAGAGGGAGCCTGTCAGGAGGTGGGCTTATGGGAGGCGGCCGGATGACGTGCCGCTCCATTTGGACGCACTTGGGCGGGGAGCGCGGGGGCACCGGCCGCGTCGTCGGGGTGCTGCGGTTAAAACCTAGCGGCGTGATCCGACTGGGGTAGAAGTGCCGCAGTTCCCAGGGGGTCCCGTTCATCTCTTTGGTCTTGAGGTGGGACCGTTGATCGGCGAGCTCGTTCCCGTTGCGAAACAGCCGCTTGGGCTCCTCGTTTTCCATCTCTGGCTCCACTTTGAGAGGCTGCCGGTTCTCGTTAGCCAGGGAGTCCTCAGTCTTTTGGATTTCTTGATTCAGTTCTTTGCTCAGTTCTCGGCTCAGGTCCCTGTTAGGCAAGCGCCGCTTACGGCGAGCTTTTGGACGGTGACCCTTCTCCTGCGTCTCGCTGCCACCCTCGCTGCTCGGACCGGCCTGTGGAGAGCTGCAGTGGGATTGGTCGCTGTCTCCGAGAGGCGTTTTGATGGAAAGGTTCAAGTGATCCGTTTTTGAGTCCTTGTAATCCCATTCATCTTCGGTGTCTCCAAACCGCCCTTTCCTATCTATGCTGCTCCGGAATTGCTCCCTTACTTCATCATCGTCTTCCTCATATGTATCTTCATCATCCTCTTCGGTCTTGATTTCCTGTAAAGTTAAAAGTAAAGTGTGGATTCAAACACTGTGAGAATCACTCATATTGCTACACACTTCTAAAGAATGTGAGGCGTGTCCGTTACACAAACCTTCCTCTTCACACTGAGATCCTCCTCCTCCTCATCATCAAACAGCTTCCTCTTCTTCCTCAGTTTGTCCTCAGGTCTGGAGCGCGGCAGGTTGCTGGGAGAGAGCAGAGGTGGCTGTCGGTGGATGGAATCCTCGAGCCTCTGCCTCGGCGTTTCCTCCCGGTCCGGTTTCCTTTTAGGCACGGACGAAACGTCTCCCTCCTCCTTTCCAGGTTTCTGTTCCCGCAGCAAGGAGCCGGGGAGGTTGGAGGCGTACTTGAACCCCGGACCCCTTTTTTGCTTCAATACCAAAGGGGACAACAATTGCAAAGCAACTTTATACCTTCAGCTTATGGAGACCAGGAAACTCAACACACAAACGTTTAAGCTAATGTTTGACAAACTTGCTCTGCTGACCAAAATATAAAGTCATTGCTCTTCTGTGACTCACATAGCTATGTGTGAATGACATAGCCAACAAATGAGTAAACAGGAAGTTGGTTAAATATAAAACTGGTGAAACTCATATACACACAAAACAATAAACTGGAAAAAAAAAAAAAAACTGTCCAACACTAAAACCAGTTGTTTCTGAAATACTTAGAACACTGATTTAGAGCGCAATTCAGTCACACACATTTCTACTCACTTTTCCACTTTTCCCAGCATGGTTGCACTTTGGACATTCCCAGCAGTTAGGGAGTTCATCGTTCACCACTCCTGAGGCGTCGCTAACCTGAAGGAGATAAAGGAGTGATGCACACAGTTTTAACTCGGACCACAAACTCTGACCATGTTCCACACCAAGCTTCTGTGTGTGTCAAACAGGACAGGGGAAGTGAAAGAAGAAAAGACAGTTGAAATGTTTGCTCGGCAGGTTTGTCAGCACAACTCAACTAGAGCGAGAGTATTAAGTTTTCCTTTAGTGATAACAAGAAGTACAAACAAGTATATTTACCGAACTATCCTAAACATGTTCAGTTTAGTGGTTTCTGTGACAAAAAACATGTCATGCGCAAGAAGAGAGAGAGGGAAAAAAGGCCAAAAAGAACTAAAGGGGTGATGTTAAGAGCATTAAAGGGCACTTGCATTTCTTTGGTAATTCCACTTTAAATGCAGACAAAAATAGAAATTAAAAAAATATATCTATCGAAACTATGATTACCACACACTAGACTGCATGAATTTCATCTACCATAGTCAGCTTTTCCTTTAGGACAGTGCACTGAGTATGAATCACATCATACAGTACTTCTCTAATGTTTGAGTCATTCAAACTTAACAACAATATAATTACGGGGGTTGTTGTTTAAACTCAATTTCAGCATCAAATTGACTTAATTGCCTGAAGCCCAACTGTCTGGATCACTTCTGTGGTATTAAAATGATCTGAAATTCATCCGACTCGCACATTAAGTGACAGTCGTAATTACTCGGCGGAGTTGCTCAACGGTTACCAGCCGGGCTTTCAGTACCTTGAGGCAGTTGGGATGAACAATCTCGTTGCAGATGGAGCACTCCATTAACATAAAGTTGAATTTGTCCTCATCGTCTTGAAGTGTGTCCTCCTTCCCTGCCTCTTTGCAAACAACACACACTGCGGTGTGGGGCAGTACGGGCTGTGGAGAAAACAAAAGAAAGCGCTGCTATGATATGTCATCATTCTTTTGCAACAGTGTCATAGGTTTTATTCATTGCGAGATGCGTCAAATCTTTTTTTTTTTTTTTTTTTTTTTTTAAATGCTGACATACCGCGATACACTGCCTCATGATGCACGACTGCTTCATGCGCCCCGGTCCACCAAACTTCTTCATGTCCTTGCAGAAGTGACACTCTCCGCATTCAGTCCGCAGGCAGGCCTCACACTTGCGGCAGCGCGTCCGCCTCCGCCTGGCTCCGGACGTGCTGCGGTTGGACGGCAGCTTAACGGTCGACGTTGTTCCCATCTTGGGTTTGGGCCGGTTAGCTGCCCGCTGCTGAAAGACAAACCATTATTGTTTAACTGTAGTGAAATGTGATGAATGGTAAGAAAATCAAACCTATTGGACGTGCTGATCGGTTCATTTTTAGTTGTGTGAAATATATTATTTAAATCATGCAAAATTAGAATCCAATACAGTATAAAGTCTGAAGGAATCATGTTTCAACATTTTTTTATTAAAACTTTATTGTTCAATAGGGCTGCCATGACTGGGAGACTAATCGACTATTAAAAAAAGTCGACGACTAATTTAATACTCGATTAGTCGTCACTTTTTATCATATGGAGTCAGAGTGGAGTAAAGTTGAACACAGTTTAGAGTGTTCAGCACCAAAAAATGTACTTTTTTATATTTGAGTCAGCGAGACCAAACCATTACTTTTTGTGAAAAATAGTTCCTTGTTTCAGATGCTGACCTCATTTAATTTGATCTTGTTTTAACGCCAGAACCAAATGAAGGACAGATGCTGCATGATTCATTAAAAGTTTAATCAACTATCATCTTGATTGTCTTTATTTTTAGTTAGTTTAAAGCTAATGATGGTTAAGCTCTGTGCTTTACATCCACTTTGTGCATAACCCGATTAGCCGACGAATCGGAAAAAATAATCAGTGATTCGTCGACTATTAAAATAATCGTTTCTGGCAACCCTATCATTCAGTCATAAATGATTGAAAAAACAATGGAATTTATGTCTGCATTTTCAAACAGTCACAAGAGCCAATCACATCCACACAGAGTAAAAAAATAAATAAATCCCAGCACTGAAATGCTGCAGTCACACACATGGTAACAGCTGGTGATTCCACTTTGATCTATCAGGAAATCACTTAGCAGTATTATGAAACGGTTATAAATAATCAAATCTGTGTGTGTTGCATTTTTCTGCTTCTTCCCAGCGGCCACAACAGGACTACAAAAGATACTGAAGAAAAAGACTAATCATAGACCATGACAGTCATCTTACTCTAGCAAGAAGGGTTACCTTGGCAACACATTTGCCTTCCTAGTGGCAAATGTTTGAATATGGGCCTGCGAGAGAGAGATGGATAAAAATAGGCTCATAAGAGGCGGTTATTGTTTTATTTGAGGCTGTGAACATTTTCCAGCTGTCATTTCTGCTTATTATGGGTAACAGAGACGCATCCCACATGAAATGGATAAATGTCGTGGCTCACTTGATGATTGTTGAGCATGTCTTTCAAACAACAAGCCCGATTTCTCTCCAATCCAACAAATACATTTCCCTCACTGTGGGCAGGTATAACAGGTACATTTCAATAGAAAGGGAACAGGTTTTTCCAGGCTGTCCACATTCTCGACAACTGATGTTTAAATTTGGAGCAAGAGAAGGAACAAAATAGAAATGTACAACAGTCCTTTCTAAGAAAATCATAAATATTAATGATGTACAGCATTGTCCTTCTTTAATAGTTCACCGTAAATCTTGAGAAGCATTTTGAAAATCTGCAGATTAGAGATTTTTCTTTTTTTTTTTTTTTTTTTTTCGTTTAAGTGTGAGGTGGGTTTTCTTCATGCAAACACTTCCAGGAAGGAAACTTGAGAAGCTATTACAAACAGACATAATGTCAATAACAGTTTGTCCAATAGCATTGCGCTTTCAGCAAAATGTTTAGATCATAGGCTGGACTACTTTCTAACAGAGCGAGAAGAGAACGCTGCAAGGTGTTGACAAAACGCTGCATTTTTATTTTCCTCCTCAGAAATATCTGACTAAAATGTACATGGCTGATCCTTCTCTCTGTTGTCCTGCAGTGACTTGTTAAGCAAGCACAGCTCATCTGCTAACAAATTTAGATTAATAAATGGATCTGAATGTGTCCACTTTGCAGTTTTGGTAGAAAAAAATAACAATCTTAGCATCTGGGTGCAAATGTGTCAACTTCCCACTTGTATGCTCTTTAATAAATGAGATAAACAAAGTTAGTGGCACACTATAACACTAGATGTCCACTGCTTAGTAAAAAAAAAAAAAAAGAAAACTAAACCAGATATGCAGAGCACAGACCCATAAGCAGTATCCGTTATCAGCTGACTTGTCCTTACAGTAACTCTAGAACAATACGTCAGGAATTTAGGATTGTTGCCAATGACTATAAACAAACAAAAAAAGGAAAAGAAAGAAAAGTCCTCCACAGTGAACACAGCCTCACACTGGACATTAGTGGGAGAAAGTCACAAGGCTGATTAGTTACAGGATTTCTTCGAAAGGCATTTCTGACCATGTGTCTCAAGTGACGATTTCAAACTTTCAATTGGTGATTAAGTGTCAGTGGGTGTTGTGGATAGAGATTATGTAAGCACAACGAAGTGACTTACAAATCACATATTTTTATGGCCAATTGTCAAGCCAAGTTTCACTTGTGCAATGCACTAAACTAGGTGTGATTCATAGCTGCACTTAATCCCACAAATGTTCACCTCTATGCCGGCACTAACACTTTCTCCAGGGCTGCCTTAACTCCTAAACCAGGTCCATGGTCAGTGTTTGGAGGAGACCTCTGCTCCTCAGTTCTGGAACCACTGGATCAACAAGCAACAGAAGTAAGAGCTACTTCATTGTTCCCTCTCCCCATCCCCCTCCTAGGTCCCTGCCCCAACAACGTTTTGCCTAAAGCCTTCTTAAAGGCGCAGAGTGGTGGGACAAGTTTTGGAAGTGTGTGTGTGTGTGCCAAGAAACAAATCAGAAATAATAATCGTAAAAACGGACGTTTCCATTGCGGTAAATAAGAACTTCTAACAGTGCAAAGCAGAGCAGTCAAACTGCTGAGGGACAGAGGCTTCTGGCCACAGCAGGAATTTTGAAACATGATTGGATGAAGCTGCTGAGTAGTAGAGATGGACAGTACAAAATGGGTCAGTTCTGGATAACATGATAAGAGGAAAATAAATAAATACAATGTACGCTGTCGTTTTGACTCTTGGTAAATGTACAATTATATAATAGTGAAACGCGTTGGTTATGTCCCCTAATTAGTCGAAAAAAAGACGTTTAAAAAAGACGATGTACTCCTTTCAACCTGACTCACATAAACACAAGAAGAGCGGGTGTAACGTCAACCTGAAGTAACCGCTGAAAAACGCTTTCCTTTTGTCTCGGTGCCCCCGGTACAGCTCACAATACGGTACAATGTTGTTCAAATAAAGTGTAAAAACATTTACCTGCTCGGACTCCGACTCGTATTCCTCATCCTCTCCACTCATTGACAAGGCCATGACTCTCCTCTCTCATCGCTTGTGAACAGCAAACGAAACTAACATGGCTGAACAAACCACCAGATCAGCCCGTTCCCCCTCCTTCACGTCATTACGAGCGTGCTGCCTTCACGTGCCATGGGAAAAAGCGGTGCCGTGTTATCTAATCAACCTCTGCTTTTCACTTCGCTTGAAGCAGGCAGTTGTGAAGCCTAATATAAAAACAGGAATTGCATTAGTGATGTTATGTATATATGTATAGCCCCATACTCAAACGGATTACGTCCTATACTAGTTAAAATAGTTTAGTCAAGACAATGAGCCAAGGCCTGCAACTGCTGTTTGTGTATGCTGCGTGAATGCAGCATCACTGTTGCAGGAAGTGAAGATAGGCAGGTAAGACAAGACAGTTCACTCAGACACGTCGATTCAGTGTGCACTTTTTTTTATTTTTTTTTTTTATTATTAAGGGAGTGGTTGTGGTTATTCTATGAGTGACATTTTTATGTTGTATTACCTAACATTTATCGTACAATTGTCCACTAAATTTAAAACAAAAGTTTAAGATATCATACAGATCTTTTGTAAACATGTTTTATTATATATATTATTTTCCATTGTATGACAAAATTATTATTCTACATAGCTCTGACCTAGTGTAAATACATTTTAAAAGCATATATAGTGAGCCTAAGCATGACACTGTGTCTATTGTTAATTTATTTTTATTTGTCTGCTCTTATAACCTTTGTAACAGATTTGCAAATTTTCTGGATTAAAAAAACAAATAATTTTACAAGCAAAAACTATCATAGATGATATGCAAATGTGGTCAGTCGCGCCACAAGTAAAATTCCGCACTGACATTTTCAAATAATAAACATGAGAATCAACCTGCACACTTTCATTTAAACATTTCTATTCAATAAAAAAAATCTTCATTTTTAAGATAATAGTTTCATGTGTCAATTGATTTCATTGTCTCTTTCAGGAAAGAAACAGTGGTGGCATTTTTAATGTCGTGTTTGGGTTCTGCATGCAGGGTGAGAAGTTGCATCAGCTGCCTGCAGGATTCTTCTTTAATCTGTCAGCACTCCTTAAAAACTCGAATTATACTCAAAAGAACCTTGTCAGCACCATACATATAATACTTTCACTTTTTCTGTTTCAAGTTTGCATGCTTGAGCTGCTAGAAGCCTACAATTTGTTTAAACAATAACAGTAACCCATATTTATTATCGAGTGTGGAGTAAATTTAATCAGTGATACTAAAATGGCATTTTATGAAAATCAATTTTAAATGGAAAATAAAACTGTAATTTTATATTGATTTTTAAAATTAAAATGTCTTTATTTATAAAGCGATAGCGAAACTTTTACTTTTGTAAATGTAGAATTGGCACTGAACAGAGGAAAGGGGCGAGCCCAGCTGCAGCAATGGATTGTGGGTATCTTGAGTTTCCTTGCTGTCAGCTGTTGCGCCAAAGTTTTGACATAACTTCCTAATTTACTCCGACCAGGTTAATATCGTATTATTTATCCTAAAAAAAGAAAACCTTTTTTTGTTTTCTGATTTTTTAACCACTGGCGTTTACTTCGTCCTCACTGCTAAGAAAAAAATATTTCAGAAAAGTGGTTTTCAGACTTTTAAAAACTTTCGTTATGAGTAGCGAGCACTCTCTGCAAGCTCTGTCTTGGAGAAAATTGTATCTTAGTCGAGCCAAATTAAAAGCCACCAGTCGAACCTCAGCGCTCCTGTCGGGTTTCGCAATGGTAAGTTTGTTTGCCTTTGAGATATGCGTGGTTCACGGGCGGATTTGAATGTCGAGAGTTTCTCAAGAGCGGCGGAGTTTACGCCTTTATTTAGGCCCCGTTACTGTTTAGTGTGAGGGGACAGCATCCGTTCATTCAGGAGACAGTACGTGAGCTGTAGTTTAACTTACGGGGGAAATATACATGAAAGTACATCATTTTTTTTTTTTTTTTTAGTTTCTTTTATTCAAAACTTTTTATTTTTTTACGAAAATTACATAAATAAGCTGTATTGAACACACAGCTGGAAAATCAGCTTTAAAACTACAGTTTAAAATTTACAAAACGAAAGAAAAAAAATAATAGTTCCTTTGTCAAAAAAAGTAGTGCACTTAAAATTAATTTTACCAAGTATACTTGAGTGTAAGTAAATAGTATAGTATACAGATGTAAAATATTAATTGAATACTAAATTTAAACCCAACCAGAGCTGCAAAGTCTCATCTCATTTTACTTTATTTATTTATATTTATTTTCCTTTTCGTGGCCATTAAGGCTTTTTTTTTTAAAATAAAATGTAGCATTTAAAGGATTACAATAATAAAATTATAAGAGTTATATTTTATAACATTTATAATTTATTTTACTTTTGTCATCAGCAAGTTCCTTTCAAAATAAAATGCATCCTGTGTCAAATAACAAAACCTATTATTTTCAAAACATTTTTCTTTATAAAGTCTATCAGCCACAACTGAGGGATCAAAGGGCCACACATAACTTAAACATAAATTAGACACCTGATTTAAGAAAAAATAAATAATAATTAGAATTTTTAATTAACCTTTAGCTTTTTTTCAATATTTGAATTACAGGTCTTTGGAGATCACATTTTTTTGTTTATAGAGCCCTTTAATAATACACCATCTTTATCTTTTACCTGAACAATTAAACATTTTTTTCTCTAACATTGCCTAAAATCTAGTGTTCACCTGGAAATTTGTTCTTACTTCAGCAACAACCAACTTTGTAAGGTATTTACAACTTCATAAATAAACCTAATTGATTTGATACTTCTCTCATCTGGAACCCTAATTTTTAACATTATTGAAGTAAGTGTATAGGAGCCAATATCAATGCTTTGTCTTGGTGTCACAGATGTATAATCTCCACGAGTAGCCTCAAAAGCAAATAAACTCCTTTCAAATAGTCTTCTAGTCTTGAGAAAGAAAATCCAGTTTTTCTTGTATCAACACAAGTTAATCTGGAGCATTCAATGAACACAAAGGGCTAACTCCATAGGGGAAAGACAAAAGAAAGATAGCAGCTTTGAAAGTAGGTTATCTGTGTAAACATTTATATTAAAATATCTTTCCTGACTTCAACCATCTGTTAGGTTCCGTAGATTTTTATGCATTTTCAAGTAAAAATTGTAACTACAGCAAATTTTCTTCATTGCTTCCTAGGTCGCCATGGTGGAAGTACAGCTTGAGCCGAGCCACAACTACCCCCCGGGGCTTCTGATAGCCTTCAGTGCTTGTACCACAGTGTTGGTTGCAGTGCATCTCTTTGCCCTCATGATCAGCACCTGCATCCTCCCGAATTTGGAGGCAGTCAGCAATGTGCACAACCTCAACTCGGTCAACGAGTCTCCGCATGAGCGTATGCACCGCCACATTGAACTAGCCTGGGCTTTTTCCACCGTAATTGGCACATTCCTCTTCCTGACGGAGGTGATGCTCCTGTGCTGGGTGAAGTTTTTGCCGGTCAAGGACAACAAGGACACAAATAATGGCACCATCTCCTCCGGCGAGGCGGCGGCCATCGCTTCCACCTGCATCATGGTGCCATTTGGCTTGGTTTTTATTGTTTTCGCCGTCCACTTCTATCGTACGCTCGTCAGCCATAAAACAGACAGGCAGATCCGAGAGCTAGATAAGGTCATCAACCTGCACAACCAATTGGACCACACAACTGAGTCGAGGAGCTCAAGCCCGTCCATTTCCCCTGATTTCAGAGGCCGAGTGTGGAAAAACAGGGACACTCAGCGGGTATCTTCCATGACAAATCCGTTCTTGTTTGTCAAATTTGCACAGATGGTTTTTCAGTTCCGGTGTGTTTTACATGCTGCATGTTCACCAGACTGGTCTTATCTTTTGAAGTGGAAAATATTTTTCTTTGTATCTTTTGTTGTAATTATTTAAAAATCATTTGCCCAAAATGCTCAGATGTTCTTAAAAAGCAGCTCTTAAAGTTACTTCACCTTTTTAGATGTAATGAAATACATAAGCCAAATACAGTTACTTTGCAGAAAGGAATTGGTTTTATTTCTAAACTCTAAACAGGATTTAAAACATATATACACCAGTTCGGTTCAATGATTAAGTATTTATGGTAAATATTTTCAAAAGGCCATATCTTTGAATTTTAGTTTTTAGTAAAACTTTTATTTCATCCTAATTTTAATGACTGTTATGTGTCACAATTTTTCCTGTGAAGTTTTATTATATCTCTCTTTTGTTTACATAAATGCAGTTTTAAAGCAAATACAATATCTAATATCAGCTGAGATCTTGTTAAAATATTGCCCAAATGCTTCAAGACCCAATTATCTTTTGATCTATTTTAAAAGTGTTCCCTGTGGTCTTTTAATTATGATTATGGTGTAAAATTTTAAAACCTGTGTCACTTTCTAGGTCAGTTTCTGCAGAGCAATAGGAGTTAATTAAAATTTGGCATTTGAGTTGTGGGCGGGTCTGTCAGTGCAGAAGTAATCCTGCCCTGACTTCCCATCATCACTTTGTTTACACTCTCTCCTGCTAAGTTTACAGCCCCTCACAATCCCAAACTAACATTAGTGGAGCAACAAAAATGGGGAGTAATATTGGAGCTATCCAATCGTCCAGTTCAGAGTCAGGTGCCAGCTAAGATGTGGAAAATGAAAATGTACATGGATCTGTTTGTCTTCAAGTGGATGGATCATAATGGAGTGAAGCAGGGGGATTGTTGCCCGTCGATTGTAGTTTGTATGTAGCAACTACAAGATTTTTCAAACAGCATTTTTTATCTTCTCCTGATTCACCCCAATTTGAAATGCTAAGAAACCCAATTTTAATTTTCTTCATTTGTGTCCTCCATTATGAGAAAAATGTTAAAAACACCAAATGCACCATATTTATTGGAGTGGGTCTTTAAAGTCACATTTCTCAACAAAGTGTTTCAATAACGAACTTTTGTGCTGTTCATTGTTACAGTAGGTTTACTAAGATTATTTGGCATCATTATGGATTTACATTTTGTTTCTTTTTAACTTACTTGCTAATGAGTACCAACATTGTTACAAAAAGTGAAACTATGGACTTGAAAGGCCTGTAGGTTCACTCAATAATGCATCATTGTGATGCATTTTTTTTTCCGAAAAAAGAAAACACATTTTTTCAAGACATTTCTAGCAGTTATACATGTTTAACGGTTATTTCTCATTTTCACAGATAGCAATTGTTTCAGCAAAAATTTTACAGTTAAAAATGTTACCAGAATCTCACCAAATCTTGCATGTTTTAAGTGTTTTACCGGTTCTTTTTAAGTATGACAGAATTGAAGAGGATGTTTAAAAAATTGGTATAATGCAATATCTATTAGCAACTACTTTGCACCCAGTTTTAGGTTAAAAGCTTGAGCATGTTTTCACATTGGCTTGTTTCTTGAGTTTGGAGCATAAACGTCTATTTTTTTATACCTTTTGGGCTCATCAATGAATTGTTCTACTTGGTTGTTATCATTGTCTTTGTTTTTTTAGTGTAAAAGTGTGACTGTTAAATGTAAGCACAATATTCATGCATTTGTCTGTTGTTTAACCTGATTAAGAAGTTGATTTGCAAATATTTAGGTACTTGATGCTACTGTGAATCAATTATTACAGCTTTACTTCCGTAATATGTATTTCACGAAAAGCATTTATTTTAATTTAAGATAAGACAATCATTTTCCACCTGAATATGAATATTTCGTATGAAATAATTTGCCTAAGAAGTAAAAATGGTCAACTGTACAAACTGTATATTAAAATAATATGCTGGTGGCATTTATTCTCAAAAAGCTTTTTATAAAACATAAAACATGATGGAAGAAGTTCAGTTTTGAGTGGATTTGTGGTTATATTTACTAAATCAAGTGTATTTAATGGATTGTTTTTGAGTTTGAGTTGACATTTTATTAAATGTTTGGCTGTATGTTTTGATCTTGGCATCTCTGGTTCTTGACTCAACAGGAAATTTCTGTTTTCAGTTTGAGGTTTGAGACTTTTGTGTATCTGTGTTGAGCGAAGTGCAAGAAAAAAAAAAAACTCAAGCAGTTGCAATAAAAAGAAAACCACACAGGAAATGCCTGGATATGTTTCATGTTTGTGTGAAACATAAACTGTTAGTCATCTGCGTAAACTACAGCTAAGGCATCCAACTTCTCTCTGACCGTGACTCTCCCTGCTCTCTTGCCAGCAGTGGTATTTACTTTTTTATTACTAAATTAAGCAGCATTTTAATAAAATGAACAAAGATTCTTGTTTGGGATTTTTCTTTATATAAATTTGGATCTTAAAAAATTAAAGAACCTGTCAGTAGAGCTGTACTAATTGCATTACTGAAATTGAGAAGCCACAATTGCAACACAGTGTGTATATATATATATATATATATATATATATATATATATATATATATATATATATATATATTAGAGTCACCAATTAACCTATGAAGCATGTTTTTAGACTAGGAGAAAGATCATATATGTTCAGGAAAATATACAAACTCCAGACAGAAGGCTCCCAGCCAGGATTTTAACCACTGTAAGGTGAAAGTGCCAACTACTGCACCACTGTGCAGCACGTATGTGAAACCAGCATCAGTGAAAGGCAGAGCATGAGGAACAATCTAATGCATGAACTATATCCTGTCTGTCTGGCTCCAGTCAGTCCACAAATGGTCTAGAAAATAGCCAGAATTTCTAATCATACTGTTTCTTCACCAATTGTGGGGATTTTTATGTTTTTCTCTATACCTTGAAAATTATGTACCTGAGAATCTTAAAAATAAGGCAATATCATTGATCCACTTAATAATTTTGAGGCTTGAGCCCGTAGCTACTCTTGAGTGAAGGCCAGTCTGTCACAGGTTCACACAGAAACATACAAGAACACATACTCTCACACCTTTTGACAATTTCAGATTAATCAACTAACCAGGAAAACTGGTTTATAAACTATTGGAGGAAGCTGGAGAAAACCCAGATGAATGTTATGAGGATGTGACAGTTTCTACATGAAGATGTGTGACAGATCTCACAATGCAGGAGCGGGACAGCTGAACAGCTGTAGAATTGTAAAAATAACATCTCCTCCCATAAATTCAACACAAAAACATTAAAAACAATTACTATTAATATTAGGTACACAATCAAATGTCATAGATTGTCTTTTTTTCACAGTTTCCCAGTGGATTAACCTAGAAGTGCCCCAATTTAGCTGATGTCACTACATGTGGACATAATGTAAACTCCCCACAGAAAGGCTCCAGATGGGAATTGAACCAGGGTTTTTAAGATGTGGTGACACCACCAAATGGAATTAAAGAAATATATTTGTTTTTGTATTGTATGTTTATAACAACATAACTGAATCTAATTGTAATTATTTAAAGCACTACAATAAGTGTCAAGTCTAAACCTCTACGAAACAAATTATGTATATAAATGTTGATTTGTATTGCCAAGGAAAAGAAAACTCAATTTTTGTTCAACAGCAAAGTTATTTTGGTAACGTTTTTATTCACAAATGTCAATTTTTTAAAGAGAGTTCCAGTTTAGTTTTTTTTTTTTTTTTTTAAACAAGTTTTATCTTTTTTTGTAAATTAACCTATAAAAAAGATTTAAAAAAAAAAGAAGAATGCCACTAAAATTTTAAATTGTCAGTTTACCTGGACTGACGTGATGTTTTCTTTAATTTACCCTTTAATTTATAGATAATCTTGGTTGGGGTTTTTTGTAAATTGATGCCTCTGTATTTGATTTTGATTTCTGAGTACAGTTAGAAATGTTTTACTTTTAATTTTAAGTATATTATATATATTTTGACATTTTATTTTATGTTATTAATTTGGTTTATGCTATAATTGTCAGGGATGGTGGTGGAAGACCCAAATGCAGGGGAAAAGACATGGTGGCAGAAACATAAACATTTAATAAAACAACTTAAACATGACAAAACCAGAGGACACACCAGTGCCATGTCAGCACAGAAGAGAAAAGCAGATAACCTGACAATTAGAACTGAAAACCAGACACTTAAACACACTGAAGTTGATTAACTAAATGAAAACAGCTGTGGATGATTAACCTGACAGTGGTGAGACTGACAGGGAAAACAGAACATGACCAAACCTAAACACTGAATCATGATAATAATTGTTCTTTGTCTGTTTTTTCTTTTCCTTTTCTCGTTTACTAATTCTTAAATTGAATTCATTTTGTCTTCACATGTATACATATATGATTCCGGCTTTGTAATGTCTAGTCTGTCAAAAAATTTTAAAAAGTACATCACCTTTTTAAAATAAAACAAGCTTTGCGCTTGATTGACACACACATGAACACACAAAGAAAATTTATAACAAACTGCAGCAAGCTCTGATGCGACGTGTATTTAAAGCTGTATAAGAAACTGAAAAGGAACATAAGAAAAAAACTAAAACTTGTTAAATACTGTTTATAAAATGGGGCTGCATGGTGAAGTTTGTGCTTTTCTCTATGGTCCTTCTGTAGGCACTCCAGACACACACACAGACAAACTGAAGTTTCTATATTCTTTCAATTCACTCTCTGTGTGCTTTCACGTCCTTTTGGTTTCTTCAAGTTTTTTCATTGCATTCTTGAGAAAACCATTAACTGTCAGTCATTTTTTTCCCTATAAGTATAGTATCATTTTTTTTTCAAAAACAAACCAAAACAAACAAAGAAATATGAGTAGTTGGATGAACTGATCAGGAGGTCGATATACACCAAATACACTGGGTTAGTGAGAACATTTTAATCATAAACAAAATCCATTGGTGCTAATAACTATAGGGGGTACAAGGATTTTTTAAATTTATTTTTTTGGTCTTGTAAGATCTTGGATGTCGAGGCAACCACTTACCCATAGACCCAATCAACGGTTTTGCTTAACGTGAAGATCTTTCCTGCATTTTTTCGAAATCCGCGCTATTTACCAGTAGACTATGTCTTCTACAGAGAAACAGCAAGAAAACTCCTCAAAGACAGACCAGCAGCTGACAAATTTGCCTGCAGATATGCAAAAAAACAAATCTGAGAGGTAAGGATAATAACGATAATATTTTTTCCCTTTAACTTACTAAAATCTTAATTCATTTTAATCTTAATATGACTTAATATCATTATTCAGCACTTAATAAATCTAAGTAATTTTAAAATTTTTAGATGATCACCTACATTTCATGGGGAAAAAAAGTTTAATTTTCACTATGCTGTACCGTTCATTGATTGATTGATTGATTGATTGATTGATTGATTCATTCATTCATTCATTCATTCATCCCTCCTCTTGGCCGCTTTGTCCCTTTCGGAGTCGCTGGGGTGCCGGAGCCTACTGATGGGCAGACAGACAGGTCACCAGTCTGTCGCTGTACCATGTTTATCAATTATGTTATGTTAAAGAGAAATCTAATTATACATTTTTAAACAAATCTCATCACATTTTGAACTAATGACCAAATCTGCAGCATTTGTAACAAAAAGTTATTATATAAGTTTATTTTAAATTGTCAAAAATTTGTCAAGGACAAACAGTCAGCATTTTAAAAGTCCCATTTATAGAGCAAAAAAAAAAGGTTAATTAGTACACTATGAAAATTGCATCATGAAAAAAAAGTTATATTAAAAAGTAAGAAAAGCAGCAGAAGAAAACATCAAAACAGCCAACAGGAACTCTTTGTTGCAGAAAAAATAAAAAAAATCTTTTTATGATCACTAGAATACCAAACCAACAAGCTGTTACTGCAGAAACACTTGATTCATGTTTAAAAATTTTGAAAAATCCATGGCTGAACAAATCTTTTATGATAACCTGTGTGAGCTCTACACTCAGCATTTTGTAGGTGGCTGTCTTTATGAAGCATGTGAATGTCTTTTCTTCATATTGGCATGAGTTTATTTTCTAAGCAATACACAGTTAACACAGGCAAATCTGGTCAATTAAACGTTTGGTTTAGTACATCTTATTTTAAGAAACATGTTTATGGGAATATTGAAAAAAAAAATGTATTCTTTATCTCTAATGAAATCCAACAATGTATTTTGAAAAATAAATCAAAGAAACAGTGGTATTTGAACTCAGTTCTCGAGTAGATAGGTAGGTAGATAGATAATATTTATGTACGTTTGCTGTCTCCAGCGGCCGCCTTTTTTTAAATAGATATGTGTGTATTCATTTATCTATTTTGAAGCCCTGAGATCTACATCCTTTAACATAACAAGCACCCTTGCTATATGCCGTAAATGAACAGGAAATATATAAAATACTGAGATTTTTTCATTTAAAAAATGATTAAAATGATTAAAATCCGACTCTAAATTGAATTTATGGAATAGATCAGCGGATACATATTAATTATATTTTTAGTAAGCTATACATGTCATGATGGCAAGTGAGAGCGGTGCCTGACCACACATTTCTGGTAGAAACGTATTTCAATAAGGAACTAAAAACTGCTGACTGACCCCAAAAACAACAAGTTATGTCCGCCTGGCCAAAGCAATTTTTGCCTACAAATTTGGAATCAAAATCACCCAATTGGGAAGGAAACCACCTAATTTTTTCCACTCAGAAAGGACGAATCCAAAATGTAGAAACTGAATATGAAGACCTCGATGGTGAAGATATAAATATCCAAAATGTCTTAGATGAAAAAGAGAGCAGGTGGAACTTTCTTGATACCCCTATAAGACAAAAGATTCGACTCATAGTTACAAATTTTTCTTTGTGGGATGTCAATTGTGATCCACAATAATTGCGGTAAAATAAATCCAGTATACAGGAGAAAAGGGTGATTACAATCAAACTCTTGCAAAGAGTCAATCCTCTTAAGCAGGCTTTTCACCATTATTCAAGAAACTTGACCAAAGTGGAAAAGGAACACAGTCAGGTCAAGCGGCATCTGAATGGCACTTTGCAGCACGCTGCTCTATTGTCAGCTGCAACGATCCAGACAGATGTCCTGCTGAACAACACCCTGCAGGAAAAAGCGGAGCTACTCCAAACCTCAATCCAACTGAAGGTTAAGAACCAAAAGACACTCTCAATTTTGTCCTCCAACAAGCTGTCCTTCATTTGGAACGTGTGTCAGAAGGACACACTGCAGAGCTCACACTGCCCTCCTGGCTGGACTAAGCATTCTCTATGCAGCTTTATGACATTTACAACAACCAAGAAAAGGGAAGATTCTCGCAAGGAGTGCCTCGATAACCATGTGGATACCTAGCAGTTGTTCTTACTGCAAAAGTACAGGTTTTCCTGACTAAATTCACCTTCCAATTTGTCAGGAGGAACCTCACCATGGACTTCTATTCTGCATGGATTGGGCTGCAGGACATGGTGCAGAAGGGCACCTTTTTATGGGTTAATAGTGAGAAACTCAAACCAGATTTGTCATACTGGAGGGAAATGGAGCTCAATAACACCTTCATGGGACTCGTCAGGGCACGACTGTGTTGCCATTGTACCTCCAAATAAAATCTCTTGTACAAAATGGCTCCACTCCTGGGCTGACATTATTTATGGAGGTAAACAAAATTTCATCTGTGAGGTCCCAGCTTTGATTTAGCCTTGACGGACAGGCCTGCACAAAGCTGATTGTAACTGAACTGTACATAGTTGTAGAAATAGTGTAATTCAGTGATTTTGTTGTTGTTGATTTTGTCAATCAGTCGTTGTCATATGCTTTGTCCTCCAAGTTACTGCAAACGGTTAAAACTATTCTCTTTAATTCTTGAAAAAAACTGTAGATAAAAATAGAGAAAGCAAAAACTACTTTTGAGATTAATCAATATTTTAAAAACAACAACAATTGTTTGGAGCATTTTTAAACATTTGCCATTCTAATCTGAATTTAAAACATGTTGCTTTTAAACATTTACAACTATTCTATCAAGTGTTTTCTCATATGAAACAATTTTAACTTTTTTTAACAGCAGCACATACAAGTGCTTTTCAAAATAAAATACACTCTGTGACAAGTAAGATCCTCTTTCGGCTTTAGATTCACTTAAATTAAAAATACAAAAATGTCGAGCATCATCCTTTTACTATCAAATATAAACATTGGTGTGTAGAGTCACCAATTACTATTCATGTAAAAAAAAACTCATCTAGACATGTCAAAGCAATCATGTTCTAAGAACTATGCCTCAAAAACAACTATGTTGTGCAGCAATAAACAATAGGTTCTTTGAACTAATTCAAATAATAACTAAACGGACATTACATTAAACCTTTTCTCATCATTTTGCTTATCTATGACACTATCAACCATTTTTAAAAAATAGGCCTACCATTAGATTTTTGTTTTTTTTAAGTTTAAGGTCTGTTTTGTTCTGATTCCTAAGAACCTTATGTTCTTCTCATCTTTGGGCGATCCTCTTTGGATTCACACAGTAAATCTGAACTCAGAGCGTTCCCTATCTCTTTAGCAGCAGAGTCAGTCACAGTTGATTTGTTTCAATTTATTTTCTGAAACTGTCCGAAACAAAGGAAACATTTTTTTATTATTTAAAAAAAGTCCCAGGGTCAATGGGTCTCTGTAGGCAACCCACCTACTATAGGCGAAGGTGGGGTTCATCTTGAACAGGTCACAAAAATCACACCCTCACACTGCAGTGTAACCCGAACTGCTTTTTGAATCATTTTGGAAGATTACTCTAGTGTTACATTTTGGTGTTTCTCACTAGATTTAATTCACATTCAGCTATTGGACACCAAAGCTACTCAATCAAAAAGTCCACCTAATTTGCATTAAACTGTAAATTTCAGTATTTGCTATGTTTTTAGATGTCCTGTGGTCAAAAAATAAAACAGATTCACCGCAAAACATGAAAACAGCAATGGAAAAAACCCTAATTTTACTGAAATGAAGACAAAATATAGGAAGTCTTAGAACATTTATGGAATTTTCTGAGATGTTAACTAAATATATAGTTAAAAACTAAATATTAAAAAAAACATCAATATTGAACTAAATATTTAGAATGGATCTAAGAGTATAGCTAAAAACTAAATATTTAGTAAAAAAAAAAAAAAAAAAAAAAAAAAATACTATATATTTTATATAATTAAAAACGAAATATTTATTACATTTATAAATACATTAATTGAAAGGGTAAAAATATGCATTTGAAAATCAAAACCTGTTTTTTTTCTCCAAACACACGCTGGATGTCTGAAAACATTGATGTCAAAATGTTACTTCTTCGATTTAAAAATGGCACCCGATATGATTCTTAAATTTTATATATACATTAAGTTAAACTTATATTGCATTTTATTTTAACTGTTTGTTTTTTATTGAGTCGTTCAATAAATCAAAAACAAACAAATATGATTTATTTCTGTTCACCTTTAACAAATCCGAATTCCACTGCCTGCCTAATAACTGTCACCTGTACCGAGATCTGATGTTCCTCCGCAGTTTGAACGACCTACTTTCTGTCTCTGCCTAGTTGCGGATGGATCCGTTATCCGACCTGATCTACGAAACGTAACAAAATAACACAGTTAAACTCCCCCATTGCAACAATGTTGTCGCTTCAACGAATATTTCGGTCCAGGTAAGCTCCATTAGAAGTTTTCATGTAGAAATAAGATAGATTTAGTCTAGAAACTGTGTTTTAAGGTTGCCAGCTGTGAGGTGAGTACACAGGTGATGCTCTCCTCCATCACCTGTTCGGGTGTGTTAACCGATCACGGAGGACTATTTTCTGTTAGCTTCAGGCTACATTTAGCGCTTTGCAAAGTGAGCGTTATTTGTTTACATTTCCAGGTTTTAATAAATGTAATGGAAAGCAGTAAACAGAATGCAGAGAGAGACACGTCGCCACAGCACTGGAAAAGTTGTAAGCTTATGATTGATCCCGCGCTTACAAAAGGATTATACAAGGTGTACCGCTTTGATGGACAGTTTTTCAACATTCCCGTGAGTATTTATTTTATTTTACTATCTTTTCCCTCTTTCAAATAGTTTATGTACCTCCTGAAATGTGATAATAACTTTATAAAACACCAAATTTAATTATAACTGTGCTGTAACTTCTTCCCAGGTGGAGGATATAGGATTATTTCCCATCAGCACCGTCAAAGATCCCCGCGTGTGCCGCTTGTGGAGTAAAAACACAAAGTCTGACCTTTCAATTGCCAAATTTAAGGTGAATTCTATTAGTATTTTAATTGTTTTTAAACTTCAATAACATATAATAACAGTAAATACCGTTCTTCTCTTCCAGATTGATGAATGGTACGTTGGACCTGTTCCTCCCAGAGAAATAACATTCTCCAGACTCAATGACAACGTGAATGTGACGTTTCTGCGTCAGATTTGCGAAAAATATGGGAACATAGAAGAAGCGGAAATATGTTACCATCCGAATACTAAGAAACATTTAGGGCTTGCAAAAGTGGTTTTTGACACGGTGAAGGCGGCAAAAGAGGCCGTGAAGCACCTTCATCAAACGTCTGTCATGGGAAATATTATTCATGTGGAGATTGATCCGAAAGGTACAAACGGTTAAGTTTTATAAACTGAAGGAACGCATGTATTCTCTAAATGCTTGATTTATGTTAATGTGCAATCCTTCAGGTGAAAATAGGTCAAGATATCTTCAGCTTCTTCTCAGCGGCCTGTACACTCCTTGGACGTTACCAGTGGGAAGCAGTGAGCAGGCTCTTCGAAGCCTAGTCGACAGCTTACTGGTAAGTATCTAAAGCCAGTTCCAATGAAAATTGTTTTTTTGTTGTTTTTACCTTTTCTTGTACCATATTTTTCATGAAAGAGGACACACTTAAAAAAATTAATATTAGAAATTTGAGTATTTCTGTATTCAAATCCAGATTAATCATAAGCAAATGAAATAAATACCATTTAAGCTCTTTTTTGTGACCTAGCTTGTAAAATGGGTGGGCCAAAGTCTCCCAGCTCCACTCCATTCTGATGCATCCACTTCCAGACTAATAAATTAATGTCTTCGGTTTCCTTGTCTGAGCTGGCATCTGGCTCAAAACTGTATGGCTGGATTGCTCTGATATTGCTCACCATTTTCATTGCACTGCTAATGTTAGCGAGGGTGTAAACAAAGGGATGCTGGGATATCAGCGCAAAGGTGAATTTCTGATGAACAACTGCAGTAACTAGGACCTAGAAAATAACAAATTTTTTAACATTTTGTCTAAAAACGGCATAGTCATAATTAAAAAGACCATTGAGAACGCTTTTACAAAAGATGATTGGAGTGGGACTTTAAACATATATTCTGTCATTTAACCAAAATAAAGAGAGATGTTCTGGTTATATTTGTTTTTTTCCTCTCATTTTGTAATTGATTTTTTTTTTCCAGGAGAGCACATCTACTCAGCAGCAGGGGGCGTTTTCCAGTCCAGCCAGCATCCAAACACCCCTCTCTCTGGACACGGCATACTTCAGTATTTGTCAAGACACGCCTTGTAGCTTTGGGTACACACCACAATCTCAGGGAACCCCCCGCACTCCCTGCTGGTCTGCCACTCCTCTCTCCCAGGATTCCTGCTACTCTAGTCTTCAAGCGACTCCTGTCCTCCAGGGGGAGCCGTCCACCTACAGTGTTCACAAATCTCTGAGGCAAGAACTTTGTCTTCGTAAGCCTGTGAGGAACCACAAAAGGTCCAGACAAGTTTCACATTTTAACTCGAAACGTTGGCAGCCATGTCTTCCCGACTCCCTGTCATTAGAAAAACGAAAGAGCGTCCAGCAGCCTGGACTGTGGAGTCAGACTGCAAAATTGTCCACCCACGAAGAGTCTTCCTGTACTATTGCTTCCCCATTACAAGGGTCTGAAGGCTTGATTGACTCCAAGGATTCACCTCAGACAGCCAATTCTTTCAACATCTTGAACATTAACGTCTCAGCTGAGCGGCAAACTCACCAACCACAACTGGAGAGTTTGGACTCTCGCATTGAAAGTTTGTTGACTAATAGTGAGATCCCATCTGGCTTCCATAAAAACACTTTAGAACTCTATGAAAACTCCCGGGATAGCCCAGCTTCATCTTGCTCCGCTCCTGACGATCTTTTTGCCCTATCCCCCAGTGGACCTTTCCTAAACAGCCATTCCTACATTGTGGATGTCAGTCCAACATCACTTAGTGAAAGTGACAAGGAGCCATTTTTAGCTGAAGAAACCTCCCAGTGTCCATCAAAAATGACTCCTTGTGAAAGTAGGGTTTACACTAATGTTGGCAAAGCTGAAGAGACATCTCAGGTAATTTTACTAGGTTTAAATCTCACCTGTACGCAAAATCACCGCGTTGCTTCCTATGTCAAATTAGTAACAGATTTATATTCATTTTTTTCAGAGGCACCTCACTGCAAACCAGGATACAAAGCACCCAAATAAAGGAGAGTCTGGAGCTACAACAAACAGCACCTCTGTTGCTGCATCTCTGTACTATTCTTTCTTAAGTAGCACCACTCCTGACATCGCCCCTGCACCTCCTTCTCTAGGTCCTCCTGAAACTCCTTTCCTCATTCCCCTGCTTCCGCCTTCATCTTCTCTTCCACCGATCCCACCTCGCCTTCCAGACGGCACAATCCCCATCCCACCACCAGACTGGATCCCTCGCCAGGATGTCTCACGTCCGCCACTGCTTTCTATCCCACCCCCATCAGCTTTTTTTCTGCCTCCTCCACCTTTAATGCTGCCACCTCCCATACCACCCCCCGTACACAAAGGTCCTTTACCCGCACAACGTGCGGCCTCCTCAGGTCAGGGAAGCGCACTTTTCCCGCTCATTCGGCCACCTTGGCCCACTCCACCTTTTCCCAGGCTAAATCCCTTTGTGCCGCCGCTCGGTTATCCTCCTACTCACAAAAACTTTCATAAAGTCACAGCTGAAAAAGTTTTGGAAGTTCTCACAGACGAGCTGAGATCGATCATTAGGAAGGACATTGTGCGTCGAATGATTGAAGGAGTTGCTTTCAAGGCTTTTGAGGACTGGTGGGAAGGTCAGGAGGAGAGATTAAAGGTTAGCGTTTTCTCTCTCGCAATGTGCTTGCTGAAAAAACAGAAATTTCTTTCCTTGTTTGTTGAAAACACATTTTTATTCTATTACTCAGATTCAAGTTTCTCCTTTGAAAAAGGGAACTTGCTTGAAAGACAGAAACAATCCTCTCAATCGCATTACTGAGAAGGGCAAAAAACCACCTCTACCATCATTTAAGGTACAGTGATTGGCTTAATATTACATTAAATTCACACACCTTGAATTGCTGATTGATGCAAAGTTCACTGTTGTGAGCACAACTTTACTTTTGTGCAGGTGAAAAGGAAACAACCAGAGGATATACGAGATTCTAGTGAGGAATTTTGTTTTTATACAAAAAATTGTTACTTTTTTTGTGTAAGTTGTGTAATCGTGTTATTGTTTGTGATAGATTCCAATGTGAAACCGAAGGATCAAGCGGGATCAACATCTCCGAAAGCCAAGCGTAGACATGCGAGACCTCTTGACCTTGATAGCAGTGATGAGGATGCTGATGGTGAGGAAGACAAGACAAAAGAAAGAGTTGAAGATGACACTCAAATGCCCAACCCAGTAGAGGCTGTTGTTCCAGTTTCTGATGATCCTCAGAATTTGGAAAACACCAAAAAGGTAAATAAATAAAAACAAGGCAAAGTGGTATTTTGAGTGATTTTGTCTTGTGCTGTCATCCAATAATCTTTTTGGGTGCAAATTATTAAGCATGAGCTATAGTTATGTAATTAATCTATTTTAAATCTAACTTAATAATTGCAGTGAAAATCATCAATTTAAGGGTATATTCATTCAAATTCTTGACATTGTGGCACAAAAAAATTTCAAAATACAACCAAAAAATGGCTTTATGAAGTAGAACTGCCACGATTTGTTGACTAATCGACAACTAATTGACTATAAAAATAGTCAACGAATAATTTAATAGTCGATTAGTCGTTACTTTCTATTACATGGAGTTAGAGTGTAGTAAAGTTGAAAATTATAATGGCTTTCTGCTATAGTTTTTTGGACTATTTAAGCATTTATTAAGATTTTTAGGCTGTTTTGGAATTTAATATTTCAGCCACATGCTAGCTATTTTGCCTAATGTAGGACTTTTTCAGTTTTTTAGGGTATTTTGGAGTATAGGTAATATTTCAGCTATGTGCTAGCTATTTTGTCTAATTTAACATTTTTCAGTTTTTTGGCTATTTTGGAGTTTAGTTAATATTTCAGCTGCGTGTTAACTGTTTTGGCTGACTTTTTTTTGTTGTTTTTGAGCGAATTTGGAATTCAACTAATATTTAACAGCTATCAGCTTTAGCCTTTTCAGCTATTAGCTGTAGCAACTTCAGCTATTAGCTTCAGGGATTTCAGCTATCAATGTCAGCATTTTTAGCTATCAGCACTAAGCATCTTCAGCGGCTGAATTCAGCTTACAATATTCCCACTAGCATTATCGTAGGCAATGCTATATATCTGCATTTTAGTTAGTTTAAAGCTAATGATGGTTAAGATTTGTGCTTTACATCCAGTTTGCATATGAACTGACTAATCATATAGTCGCCCAATCGAAAAAAAATCGGTGATTAGTGGACTGTTAAAATAATCGTTTGTGGCAGCACTATTATGAAGTTTTCTTATTATAAGTTTTGACTTCCAACCTTTACTTTTACACCACAAAGGAGGATTTTTTTCTTTATGTCAAGCAATTAAGAAATAAAATATATGCACATCAGGTCCAGATGACTTTAATTTAATACTTCAGGACACTTTTCTAATATTTCAAAAAATATTGACCACAAACTTCCTATTAAAGTCACCCTCTGATGAAAATCATGTTTTTTGAGTTTTAACATGCATGTGTGGCATTTTTCTTGTGAAAGAGAACAAATGTACTAAGATGTCATTTAATTTTTGCATATATGAGTATTTCTTCTTTTAAATCGGTGTCAATCAAACTGTTGCACATGGGCTCTGTTTGAATTCATGAGCCATTTTTACTCACAACAGCTCCACTGCACATGTGCAAAACATATAGTCTAGCTTAGGTGCTGGAGAAGAGAAGATGGCATCTTCCCACTGACTGAGGTCAAATTAGCCGGCGTTCCAATGAAAGAAATAGGCTTTTGGAATAAGTTTGGTCCACGAAGCTCTACGCTTCCTCATCTTGAGCTGACATCCGGCTCAAAACAACATGGCTGGAAATTTCAGCTATTGCTTGACATCGTTATGTAGCAGCTGTAAATATTTATGCTAACAAGACACAGGACTATCATAATTAGACAGGAGGAGAATCAGGGGCGGGGCTGCTCAGCTCAGCTACAAAAGCCACACCCCCTCAGAGGAGATTTTGAAAACAGAGGCTTCAGATCAACATGAAAAATGGCTTTTTAAGACATTTAGGTTGTGAGATTTTGGTTAAAAACACATTCATTATTTCACAGTTTATCACAACAGCAAAGTGAGGAAAAATATTTTAGAGTTTTCTTTAACTTGTGTGGTGAATTTTATCACTTTGAAGACTGGGATGTATCAGAATAGGAAAGAATAGAATCAAGGATGAAGGAGGAGATGAGACACGAGGAGAAGAGGTCAAATTTCCCTCTAAAAAAATAATGCTTTGTTTAACTTATGATAATCAGCAACTTATCACTTTTATTCAGAGAAGAACGAAGGAGAGCGAGGTCAGTGTGGGCGTTGTAGCCGTTACCATGACAACGCATTGCACCGTGTAGCAAATAGTCCAACTTTTTTACAAATCAATTTATTCTTAAAAATATGTCAAGACTAAAGTACTAAAAACTGATTCAGTATGTATTTCTTTTATGTCCCCATGAGGTGTCCATTACCACATACCGAATTAGGCAGAACTTTTTATTTCATAGGAGTAAATTTTACACTGAATTTGGTGATTACTTGGGTCCAAATTCTGTGTCAAAACAATAGTAGCTGCAATTACATGAGCAAAATTGGATCAAAGATCGGATTAGAATAGAACTGTGCCCTAAAACACTAATAAGAAAGAGTGATTCACGTTCAAGATTACACAAATAAGTAACCAATCAGACAGCAATTACCAATTCAAAAGGTCATTAAACATAAAATGAATACAGACAGTAAAAGACAAAACCAAAATCTGTTGTCTCACTAGAATCTGCCACTCTGAATAGTGAACTAGTCAGTGTCATTACTCAACAGTATCATTAGAACATGGTACTGTGACAAAATATGAATCCAACACAAACACTGACATCATAAATTACACTGCAAAGTGTATCTGTTGAACACTAAAAAATGTAATTAGTTTTAATGAACTCTGTAGTGTTGAAAAAAGGAATGCACACCTAAACTCTGAAAAAATAACACATTGACATTCTCTGTGTAAAAATGAATAGAGTTAACAGAAGATGCAATAAGGCCTGCACCTCATCATTAAATTTATAAAGGATACCTCATCGCGATATATCTCTTATAGAATTGATATTGATTAAAAATGAGAACGCTTTCAAAAAATAATGTGCTAATTGGTCTGCAGTTATTAATTAATGCTATAATTTGACACCCCTAATTTTATCTATACTTTTATTAGGACAGTAACATAGATGGTGATTCCGCTGGTAATCAACGCAGTGAAGAAACTGAGACAGAAGAACAAAGAAACACTGATGTTACATTTCAAACAGCTGACAGAGATCACTGCTCAGACAAAGGTTTGTTTAAACGTTACGCATTTTCTATCCTGACCACCACCAATTATTGATTTTTTTTATTCTAATTTTTCACGTGTTATTTTATCCGTTAACAGAAACTTTCCCAGAGAGCAGCTCCTCAGAGGAGAGTGAGTTTTGCTCAGACTGCTCCCGATCGTTCTCTTCACAAAGCTTTGAGGACTTCCCCTCTGACCTGAGCACCACCAGTGAAGGAAACAAGGAGGATGAGCGTGAGGAGTGGATTGTGATATCGTCAGATGAAGAGTTGGATGAGACCGAGCCTCCAGCGACCCCTTCAACCCCTTTAACTCCAGGCTCTCAGACGGATCTCGACCTGCAGAACTGGCTAGATACGTGCGACCAAACAGAGGAGAACCATGCATCCTGTCAGCTTGACTTCTCCACTTTGGATGGCATGATGTCGCTTCAGTCTAGTGAGACACAGAACTTGTACCATATGTCACCCATGGGACTTGCAGGTAAATTTCCAGGATGTTATTCTTCATTAGAGGAGGTTAGATTGAGCCACGAGAAATGGACTCTACTTTTAAATTCCTTAATTTACCATTTGGAGATTTTGTTGTTGAAAACACTAAGTTATTCAAATTGCCTTGTAAAAAAAATAATGATTTGTTTTAATGTTATTTTACTTTGACATCTGTGCAGCAGAAGCGCCTGAATCTGATAGCCCTGATTGGATGGAAGAGTTTGACCCTGTGAGGCCTCTAACTCCCACTGGATGCTTAGTAGAGGCTGAGCTTCATCTTCTGGTAAAAAAAAGAACTCCGACTCTGATTGTGGAGGAAGTGGAGCTCCCGCCGACACCAGGCAGGTCCCTGGCTGAGATAGAAATTGCAGAGTTGGATGACATCAACGAAGTCCTCTCCTTGTCCTCAGCAAACTGTGAACTTGGAGCAGCTCAAGTTGATTCCCGATCGGATTCATGCGATTTGTTTGACGAAATGCCTAAAACTCATGGGGAGGAGGAGGGAAGTGTAAGGGTAGGAGCTCCAGCAACACCTGGCAGAGGAGTGGCAGAAGACACAACTACAGATACCGCTCTTCATAACCCATCAGATGTTCTACCGCTGTCATGTAACCCATACATAACACCTCCAAAAACACCTGGAAGAGACATTGTTTACCCCAAAGAGCCCACGAGAGGACAACACAAGCTGCCCCGTCACCCCCGCTGCATCCTAACCCTCTAAGAATATCTCCAATTGCAATGTCCTCTCCGTGCAGCCTCGCAGAACCTTTGTCTGACACCGACGACTGGACCAGACCAAAACCCCTGCAGGGACTTGAAAACATGCCCAGGGTTCTGAACCAGGAGACATCTACAGGAAAACAGAAATTGTGGAAGAAGACGAAAAGGAAAAAGCAGAAGCAGCAAAGACGACTCGGGTGGACTCAAAGGTGGCGCTCGCTTTATGAGGAGTGGAAAATTTTTCACAGCTTTTGGAAGCATGGTCTGGATGAAGAAGATGCAAGATTTCTACAGGCCTCTCATGAAAAACTGCAGGAGCAAAATAACGGTGCAGAGTGGCTCGGGAAGTGGATTTCTCACCCTAATATCCTTTTCTACTGAAGTTTGTATCAAGGTAGAACAAACTGTTTTTGCAATCATTTAAGTTTTAATACCAAATATATTTTTTAATGTGTAAATTTTAGATTTTGACAATTTTTTAAAAATATTCATTTTAATTGAAGTTTGATACGTTAAAGTAAAGCATTTAGATTCTATTGATATGAGTAGCTCTATGTGATTGTTTTTCTTAACAGCTTCTCACCGACTAATTCAGAGAAGAGCATAGAGCATCAGTGTTGGTTGCCGATTCACAGAAGTGGTTCTGCTCGCAGTGAAGGGTTCTACAAATTCAGCAAGAAGGAGAAGATGAAGAACTTGTCCAACTCAAAGCTGAGCACAAGCCCTCCCTCTACAATCGCTCAGGTATTCACGAGGAAAGGAGGAGAGTTTGCTGACAGGACTGAGTTTGTTTTGTTCTCTCACAACCTCTTTCCTGCAGGGAGCATCTGTTCCACTGCAACATCCCTCCTCGCTGAGATCTGGCTCAGACTTTAGGTCTGAACAGCGCCGCCTGCTGTCCTCTTTCAGCTGTGACAGCGATCTGGTCCGGTTCAACCAGCTAAAAGTGAGCAAAGCATTGGATCGTAAAAAGACCTCCATATGTGCATTTTTTAAGCCTTAAGCCTCATATTTTTTAATCTCGACAAACAAAAAATTTGGTAAATGTAAAATCCTTCATTACTTTTTTTTTAGATTTTTCTTGTTATTTTTTATGAAAAAAATATATTGTAAAGATATATAGTTATAGTATATAGTTGAATGTGTTTTTTAATTTAATACGCCTGCATTAAAGAAATACAGTTTATTAACATTTTTGTGCTTTTCTGAAATATCTCTAAATCTCCTCAGTACCGAAAAAAGAGAATTTGCTTTGGCAGGAGCCACATCCACGAGTGGGGTCTGTTCGCTATGGAGCCTATAGCAGCTGACGAAATGGTGATTGAGTATGTAGGGGAAACCATCCGTCAGGTAAAGAGACATGATTGATGTCATCCCTTACTAAAACCTTAAAGATAATTTCTTCAGGTTTTTTGGTTTTTTTTTGGTCTTATATTTCACGTGGTTTGGGTCTCACCAGGTCATCGCTGACAGGAGGGAGCAGAGATACGAGGAGGAGGGCATCGGTGGCAGCTATTTGTTTCGTATTGACCAGGATACCATTATAGATGCCACCAAATCTGGGAACTTAGCCAGATTTATCAACCACAGCTGTAATGTGAGTATGAGATGTTTATACAGTAGTATGATAATATACATCACATTACAGGAATAACAATGATCAGTTAGCGGAAAATCGTTAGTCATCAGGACTAACTAGCTACGGTTTTTTGATCCGATGCACCAGAATAAGTCATAACATACATGTTGTTTTGGTAAAACTACGATAGAAGGAGATTTGTCATTTGGTTATTTGTAAGATTTTATATACTGCAGTTGTGTGTTTATCTCAACTGAGTTTAAAAAATAAATAAATAAATATGATATGATTAACGTAAAAAATTCCGAGAATAAAGTTGAAAAAATATAAGACAGTAAGTCCACATTTTATGAAAATAAGCTCATAGAATTATAAGTTAAAAAAGTCAATATTTTACAGTAAAAAAGCTATAATTTAAGAAGTTATAAATTGAGAATTTACAAGATTATAGTCTCAAATTTATGAGGCAAAAGTCTGTTTACTTAGAAAAGTATAAAAATAAAGCAAAAAAAGAATCAATATTGTTTTTCATTATGAGACATAGAGAGCACTGTAAGCAGTTACGGTTTCACAAATAAGCAAATACTGAGTATTTTAGTGTTTCACTTTTTGTTTATGTGGGCACTGAAAAAGAATTAGCAGGAAACTAAACCTGTTTAGATAAAGATTCTTGAACCACAAGGAGGGAATTTCCCAGCACACATGCGATCTATGCCTTCAACATGCATGCATTATGGCACAAAGATTTATATGATAAACTTAAGCTTTAAGGTATCATCATTGATGGATTTATTCGGCATGTAATTTAGACGGTCCATGCAACCAACTTTATTTTTGGAGAAATGTGTCTTTTTCTTTGTAAAATTACAACAATTTCCTCACATTTTTTTCAAGTTTATTATCTTAAAATTATTTTTTTCCCTGTGATTTTGTAAAATTACAACTTTTTTTCATAGTTTTAAGACTTTAATCTCATATATTAAATTATTTATTTTTCTTTCAAGGTGGCCTTAATACTCCATTGTGGTTTATTCATGTGACTCAAGTTTTCATATCTGGAAGAAACATCCCTGGCTCTGAAGAGCACATTTCTAATGAATAAACAGAATTTTTTTTTTGGTCTTACAGCCAAACTGCTACGCAAAGGTCATCTCTGTTGAATCTCAGAAGAAGATTGTGATTTACTCCCGACAGCCAATAAGCATCAACGAGGAGATTACGTACAACTACAAGTTCCCCATCGAGGACACAAAAATACCATGTTTGTGTGGAGCGGAAAACTGCAGAGGATCTCTGAACTAACCTGTGATTACATTACTTTTGTTAAAATAATCCTTTCCATCAGGAAACTCAATAAAGCACCACTGAGGCAAACATGACTTTTACTGTAAGAAACTCTTGCTGCAGGAGGTGCAAGCAGCACCGCTCTTCCTATCAGTTATGATGCGTTGATCAAGTAAGTTTCGATAGAATGCCAATAAAAACTTTGGTGTGTATGTTATGAAACAGTTATTACACACGTGGTTAAATGAAGAACAAGTTTTTATTTCATCAGAAGGGAAAATGTATTGTTTTCATTCATGAGAGCTTCAGCAGTGGTTTGCTTAAGTTAAGCTTACAGTAATGGTTTTGATACTACATGTTCAAGAGTTACAAGTTGTTTTTCAGTAATGACATGAAGTTAATAAAGTAAAGATAGCAAACAGAAGAGAATACAATCATTTGTACTAACTGCATTGTCTGTTCATGGAGTGTAATGTTGATTCTGAGAACATAAACATGTCACTAAGAGCTACCCTGGAGCTTTTTTTAGTGAAATGTTGAGTTTTCACAGCTGAAAGGTGAGGATCTTCGTGAATTCACATGTTCTTTGAGACTCCGTTGGGCGTGAGGACCGTCAGATTTCCTCGAGCTTGCTGGTCGGCTTCGATGGCTTCAAAAAGAGATTTGAAGTTTCCTGCTCCAAAGCCCTGTAAATGGAATTGGAAATGAGTGTGAACAAAGAAAGTAAAGCCTTTAAATAGAAAAGATATTGATGTAGAAAAGTGTTTTTTTTTTTTTTTTTTTTTTTTTTGGTGATTGGACCTGGTGATTATGTCTCTGAATGACTTCCAAGAACACAGTTGGACGATCCTGCACTGGCTTGGTGAAGATCTGGAGTAAATATCCGTTGTCATCGTAGTCGACCAAGATCTTTAGTTCCTGGAAGGTCACAGGAGAATTGGTTGTCAGTTTTTGAATAACTGAAGCAACTTCTAGTCCAGGGGTTTACAACCTTTTATACTAAAAGAGCCTTTTGGGCCTGTGTTCACTAATCAATACAAAATAGGAGCTGCAAAGACGTAGTTCACTCTTTTAAAATGATGTTACTTTTGATATAAATCATATTTTTTTTGCATGAATTAAACCTGGAATTTACAAAGAAAAAGCCAATTGTTCTGAGAAAAGATAATATCTCTTTCTTTCAAAATAAAATACTTACTTTTCCACAAAGGATCATCCCACCCAATGGCATTTTCTCTTGTTGTTTCTTAGTGCTACTTGGGTATACTATCATCCTTTCCTCTACTTACCACAACTGTTAACCTGTTTTTGTTTCACGATTTATTAGAAATAGTATTAAAAAATACAAATTAATTTACTTTGCAACTTCTAATTTTACATTTGTTTAAAGTTGATAAAATTGTTGTACACCATAAAACGTGCTTTAAGGACACAAAAAGAGCAATCAGAAAAATAAATGGTAATGTTTTGATACTATTTTAAATCTGTGTAAAACAGTAGAGTAAAAGTAGAGCACATAAGGCCCCTTGAGTAGTTGTAATGTCAGCAGGGGTGTTCTACAAGCACCTCTGCAACAAATATTCACCAAGTTACTTTTGAAAGTTACTGCCACTTTTTTTTTCTTCCCTTAGCCAGAGAGTCACTATGGAGAGGTAAAAAGGTGTTATAGTCCTTCTGTTTTGAAGAATTGTCATCAAAATTGCTTCTTTAAAGCACAAATCGACTTCTTTATGAAACAACCCACTTGCATCAAACATGGTCACAGTTCTAACCTGCAGCACGTCCAGGTCCTCTGAGATTTTGACCTTTGAGTGTTTCAGGTTCTCCTTCAGCTGCTCATAGTAGGTGTCTGGCACTGACATGAACTCCAGCCCACGCTCCTTCAGGTTACGAATCTGTGGTGTTGGGAAAGATTTGTTTTTTGAAGGTGTAAAAATGTCTCCTCTTATAAGAAACCTGAAAGTATTCTTACATATACTCACTGAAGTAATGATATCAGATGTGTTCATGGCAATGTGTTGCACTCCCGGACCTCCATAGTAATCCACGTACTCCTGTGAGTCAGCACAAAGTCTTTTAGTCCACCACCCGGGTTTGTCTGCCTTAGTTGTGGGTTTAATCAGATCAAATTTAAAAGCCCTCACCTGTATCTGAGACTTTCTCTTGCCCATGGCGGGCTCGTTGATGGGCATCTTCACGGTCTCCTCATAGTTCGCCACCACAATGGAGCGCAGGGCGCTGAACTCCGTCTGGAGCTGCTTGTCGTCCACCGACCAGAAACGGTGAAACAGAAGAGTTTTCTGATACCTTTTGATCCAAAAACCATATATGTGTCACCCATAAAATCATCTCAAAACATTGACAGACAGTAAGTAATATATGTGGATACTTACTTTAGTCTTAATAATCATGAGATTTTTTTTTTTATCAAATAGTTTTTAGACTTAAAAAAAAAAACTCTGAGCTTGCTACTCCCTCTTTCCTGGATTACCCAATGAGCTTGCTTTTTAGTAGAACTGCCTTGTTTCACCTCTTTAGTATCATGGGGTGAAAATAAGATCCAGATGTGCAGAACCACTGAACGTCCAAAACTGCAAAGTCATGCTGATTCCTGTAATCGGATCCCTCTCAGCATTCAAACAAGTTCCATATGATGGAGGGGATGATGACTGTTACAAATATTCAGAAGTTTATTACCAATCCACAACTGGAACCATCTCATCATCCGGTTGGTTTCCCACGACGTGATCAATAAAGTCCAGTTTTCCACTCGGTCTGAATTCAAAATTTGATTTAGAATTCATTAAAATTGGACGTTACTTGGAAATATGAAATACTAAATGTACTTACAGTTTAGAGAGTAAAGGGTCCAGGAACAGAGGAGGGTGGAAGCCAGGCAGAAAGAGACCTTTGTATCCAGTTCTTTCCACAAATGTGTGAGTGGTGTCTCCATACTATAATATTCAAAAACAAGATCGCTTAGAAATGTTTAATTACTCAACAAAAATGAAAAATATTAGTTTAAATTCTTACCGTCTGAAGCACAGCCAGTCTGACTTTTCCATTTTTATCCTCCAGAGTGTGTGGCTCTTTTATAATAGATGCTCCTCTCTCTATGGCTTTCTGTGTTGTTCCATTTCAGCAAAAAATAAAATAAAATACCAATACACATGCAGTTAAAAAGAAAAAAAAAAACTGCCTCTTCACCTGAACCAGAAAGTCACAGTCCTCCACTGTAAAAGCGATATCTTTCACTCCATCTCCATGCTTCACCATGTGATCCCCCATCTCTGAAAAAAGACACTCAGATGTCACCCGAATCACTAAAACAATTTGCACCGTGGCAATTTCTGATCTACAGGTGACCTCATTACATTTGTCTTTGTTCCACATCACCATGTTTTACCTTTGTTTCCAGGATTTAGGGCAGAAGAGAAGACATAGATGATCTGCAACGTGAACAGAAACAGTCACGCACTAAAACTTAAGTTTCATTCGGTTGTTCAGGACTGTTTTTAACTCTTGATGATGTAAAAAGGCTTAATAATCAGATCAAACTAAACAAAGTACTTTTAATGCATTTAAATATATTTTTTCTCACTTCTTTTGCTGCTTTAACACCTGTGTTTCTTTGCTTTGAAAGCATTGTCTTACAGATGTGGTCCTGCAGATTTTTACCTTGCCTTGTTTGACTGCATGAGACACCACCTCTCGACTGCCCGTCTCTAAGCCTTGGTAAGCCAGGGGCTCAAATCCAAGCTTGTTGCAGTAATAAGAAGCAGCCTGTTGAACAAAGTGAGAAGAAAATTCCATCAAAACCTGTAACTGAGTGTCACAATCATCCAAAATGTGGCTCAACAGCAGGCTTATCTGTGCCTGGTAGCACCATCTCCTGGTGATTTGTTTTTAAGCAGTTTGTAAAGTCCTGGTTTATGGAGTTTTATCGCTTCAAATGATCTGAACATAAGTAAATCTTCAAGAAAAATCAAATATTTGTTAGTAGCCACATGTTACCTGTTTTGCATTTCCAACCCAGAAAGTGATGTGGTCAAAGCAGAGGAACCTGCCCTGCTCGTGCTAAAAACAATAACAAAATTTGATCTTTGGTCAACCCTTTTTTTTTTTTAGCTGTCTTAGTATTCAAAAGGTAAGAAAAAAAAATTAAAACCTTCTAGTTTACCTTCTCTCCTTTGTCTGTGTATGTTGTCTACAACAAAACATAAAAGACAAAGAAAATGTAAGGCAAAAAATTTAGTTTTAAGATGAATTAGGCAGAAAAATATCCATAAATAATTAAAAAAAACTACTCACCATCTTACCAACGGTGTGTATCCCGGCTGTCAGGAAGAGAACTTAAGTCAACACTCAGATTTAAAAGCAGAGCGAGAAGTTTAAAGATCCACTCCCACCAATGAGGAGCTGGCATTGGTGGAGGAGACAGGATCGATGCTCAGCACGTTTGCTGTTATATAACCGTTTCTTGGAAAACATTTTTATGCACCACTAATATGTTTTATATGATCATAGAATAACAATGATGAAGAAACATTGTATTTTATTATGTTAATTCACCTTCAGAGGCTTACTGTTGTGGTCAAAAATGAAATGGGTTTACAGCCATTTGTTAAGTTGTATAAACTACAACATGATCATTATAGTTGTAGAGTTTTTTTATAGATATAATTTTTATAAAAAATGAAATGTTCCAAAGAGGACTGAAAAACTCATGTTGGTCTGCACATGTTTGGCGTTCTAGCCTCATTTTTTCTAGAAATGTTTAGGGCCCATATGTTAGTATTTAGTGGCAAGAGGAGGCTCACTCAAGCTGAACTCTCATTGGCTCGCTGGTGTTCTGCTGAGAGAACCCTCACGTGTCTTGAAATGCCCCAATCTCCTCATATCGAGTTCCTGTGACGCAATAACTCTTCAAAAAAACTATCACAGCCCAAGTAAGCGGTTTTAAACCAGCAGATAACTGTGTGTGTGCTGCCCAGGTAACTGGGTCAAGCCACTGTATGTTTCTGTAGACATCACAGCTATGGTACATTATAAAATACATTCTCTTGAGCCACTTTTCCTTGTTTTCCCTGCAAATATAACACAAGTTTTGGAAAGAAATGGACTAAAAGAGCCTCCTCAAGCAACTATCAAAACTTTCTCTGAATTCACAGTAATAAACTAATAATATATGATTAATTTGTCAATATACTTAGAGAAGCAGTAGATTAGTCCCCAAATATACATGTTATTAAAATGAACAGACATGACAGTAAAACCAGAGTGCAGACCAAATGTTGGAACTGATGCAAAAATCAACAGTTTATCAGTGATCTGTGAAATAGTGCTACAAACTAGAAAGATATTCACAAAAATAGAAGAGAATGATTGATTAAAAAATGAATATGCATCCACAGAGTATTTTGTGAATAATAAAACCTCCAGTTCATGCATTTTCTTCATTAAAAGACTAAAATGTTGCTGCCTTTATGTGATAAATTTGTCTTATTTATAGTTTATCATGTTGTTTACATGATAATTGAAGATAAATTGTTGAAATCAAAGTAAAATCAGTGCTCAGTGACAAAAACAGGTTTTATTTCTTGCTTTTTTGTGATCACAGGAGCTTTTCCAATGCTTTATAACTCTTGTTTTACCATATTTGTAATTTAGTCAACAGAGAAAAAAAAAAAAGGTTGTGCAGTGGTGTAGTGATTAGTGCTTTTGGTTCACACTGATTCCAATCCCAGCTTGGACCATTCTGGACATGTTCCATGCATATGTGGGTTTTCACCATGTTCTTGCTTTCTCCCACAGCACAAAAGCATGCTTCATGGGTCATTTGATCTCAAAATAAATGGGATTATTTGTTACTGTGTAGCCCTCTGATGGACCGGCAACACCTGGACAGGCTCCAGTATCCCTATGACCCCTCACAGGACCAATAGGATTTAGAAAATAAAAGAATTGAAAGATAAGAATAAGGCAAGAAGAAAGAAACTTAATGTAATATTCACCTTAAGCCAGAAACTACAACCGCAAAGGCATAAACAACCCATTATGCTGATCATTGTTGCAGCTCAGCTGCAAGATTTCTCCTGCAGTCACCCTTTAATCCAGATGATGAGTTGTAGAACAATTTTTTAAAAACTTGAATTGTCTTAAAACATTTCCTCCAAAAACAAAAAGTCTCCTGCAGCACTGAACAAGTATGTTCCTCAGTTTGACTCCCTGGCCTCTAAAACGAGGCTGAGGCCAACAAATAAGAGTCCATTTTCAGCTTACTGTAATACAGTTTGCTCTGTTCTTTGTTACAAACACTTTAGTGTTGCATTCTTAGTTCTTGCTGCTTTTCTTATGCTGCTCAGAAGCTCCACAGTTCCTTGAACTCCAAATGATGCAAACCACAATCATGCAACAAGTGGTAACATCAAGTAATGAAACACAAAAACAAACTTTTAACTGGTATTTCCCATCATTCACTGAAACAGAGAATGACAAAAAAGGCTTCAACTTGATTTATTACATTTTTCCCTCTCTGCTCTTCAGCTAATTACCCCTGTGGTCAGCAATAATGTGAAATAAACTTACATTAAATTGAATTTGTAATAGTTTGAATTTGATAACAGAATTAGTAAGAAAGAAAATCATGTTAATGTGTTTTACTTTGAGATTTTTTTCAAACTTTCTTTTTATAAACACAGCTGAGTTTTTTGCATAAAATCCTCCCCACAGATTTATCCTTTCACAGCTCTGAATTCTGGGAACGCTTTACTAATCACCAGTGAGAATTTGGCGCTCTCCCCCTTCGAGTGCTCCCACTGCGGCGGTCCCCGGAGAACTTTGTTTTTCGAGTTATTACCAAGTGGCTCGCTGTTGTCACTGGAAGTAGCTCCAGCAGACAGAAAGTGTTGCACGCTGGAGCTGCATCATCTAAACGCAAGCAAAGGTATGACATAACTCGACTCGACTCGAGAGGTGAAAATCTTACAAAAGTTTGCATATAAATCATGAGCTGCAGTTCATGTGCTGAACCTCTCATCATCTGTGATGAGATCCTAAAGGAAAAACTGTCTAGACTACAGCGAGATCTTCAGGGAATTTGAATTATTTCTAAATACACTTTAATAACCCTTGTGCTATCTTAAAGGGTCGAGATGACCCCACCCTATAACATTGAAGTGTGACCCCTCCTATGACAAAAGTGGACAAAGGTGGATAGGGTTATGTCTGCACGAACACCAGCAAAGATGGAAAAATCCTTGTCTTGTAGGGTCCAGATGACCCCACTTTTAATGTAAACATGCCTAGGACAGCATATTACGTAAAAAATAATTTAAAAAAAGCTACATATATGACAATACTTGGTTGTTTTGCAATCACCAAGCAAATGTTTTGAATGTTATGACAAACCAGGTTGTAGGTTAAAATCCCCTGAGTTCTAGCTCCCAGGGCGCTCGGATGGGTGCCGACCCTCCTCATGTGAGTGTAGCTCAGTTTGAGGGATCAGAGCAGCTGGAGACCAACAGCAAACATGAGCTCCTTTCAAACAAGTCCAGAAATATTGGTGAATGGAGAACAACGAGAAGAAGAGGGGTGCACGGCCTCCGTCAGTGCGCACGATGAAGCCCTGGAGGGCAGCAGTGCAACAGAAAGAGAGGCACAAGCGAAGATGCAGTCTGTTTTCCAGCAGGTACGTAACCAGATCAGATTGCAAAGTGGCATCAGGGAGATGGTGCAAAAAGTCAAAGACAGAGAAATGGAGATTTTGCTGGAGAACGGGGAACCTCAGGGCAAAGATGTCACTGCAGAAGAGGTAACAGGGGCTCTGACAGATGAATGCAAAGGTGACAGGGGTTTGACCTTGGAGGCTTTGTGTGCAATTTTTGAAGAGAAGCTTGAGGGAAACAGAAAGACTTCAAAGGATGAGCTCCAAGTTCAGATTTCTCTTCTGCGTGAAGAAATGCAGGCCTACGTCAAGCAAGCTCTGACAGACTTGGAGTGTAAAATGAAAGCCAGCCAAACCAGCCGCTTCCATCAGACGCATTTGGATAAACAACAGCAGACCGCAACTCCAGAAGAGAGACGCAAGCCTGCAACAGCTTCATCCCTGCCAGGCCACAAAAGAAAGGTTCTGACCCGAACCATGACCACCATCGTTCCTAAAACCTTTGTTCCCAGCATCAGCGGACAATACGCCAAATCTGAAACACGGAGCTGGAAAGGCCAAAGCTCCCGATCCCTGCCACGAGATCGTGCGCTCTCCTTACCAGAGAAAAAGCTTTTGCAGAGCCGCAATCCTTTACCCCCAGCGCGCCCCCCACTGTGCCAATGCAGGAAGCAGACAGAGGCAAAAACTAAAACTGCAAAATAACTGTCTGATTGTTTCTTTAAGGGAATTTGTAACTAACCAAAACTTCACAGAAAGAATGTGTTTTAAGACTAAAAATATCTGTTTGTATGTCTCAATGTTTATATTGCATTAAAGGTTTTACATATAATTTACATATAATATATGTTTATAAAACACATTTCTGACTGTGTCAAAATAACTATAACTCTTTTATACATCACTGTTGAACTCCATTAAAGTCTGTGTCTTATAATTGAAAACACCAATCTGACATCGAATGTAGACTCTTTGAAACAAATAAACTGTTTCAAAAAAGAAATGCTTGTTTTGAGTCCTGTGTTTCACCGCTACTATTTGTTTTTCCCTCTGTGTTACTGATTCCTCATGTGTCTGCATTGCTTCCAGGTTTTTAACTCAAGTTATTGAATCCTGGTGACAAAACAAACAGGAAAAAAAATCAATCCATCCAATTTCAAAATCCAGTTAATCATTTTTGGGGTACACACAGTTGCTGGAGCTTATCTCAGCTGTGGTCGAGTAAAGCCAGGACCTAAAGGTAGGTCGGCTACACAATAACACACTCACATCCCCACCTGTGGACAATTAGAATCCTCACTAAACTTGCAAATAAAAAAAGATAAAAGGATAATCTTAGTGTTAGAAATCAGTTACATGCATCACAATTAGGTGAAGATTATAAGGGTTCAATACAATAATGTGCTTAAAGTATTTTCTCCTGAAGAATTCTTTACATTTTAATTTTTCCGAATGTTTGCGTTTAGTGTGAAAAAATGATTAAGTTTGTCATCAATTGAAATTTATTTTGGAAAAGGACTTTAATTTCACTACTAATTGCAAAAGAAACAGTTTAAAACTATAAAGTAATAAATTAATAAGATTAGAAAAAAGGCATAAGATTAAAAAAAAGTATGCTTTAACTTTTTACAACTATTTTTTGTACTGGAGCAGAAAAAAAAGGAAAAAGGAAGAAACAAATCAATTAAGAATTTTTTTTTTATTATTATTATTAATAAATGTCCGTCTTATTGAGAAGACGGACCCTAAACGAAGCAGCTGTGTCTCCATGTCCTGTGATAACCTCAGAGAGAATTCTCATAACAACACCTGTTAAAACCACTGGCAGGGAAATGCGCTTTGGAGTTTATACAATATGACCAGCAGAGGTCATGAGTTCGTTTGTATGAGCACAATCAAACCATAACCTTAGTGTTACCCCAGCAACAGGCGAGGATGAATTACTGCCTCGGTTTCACCTTACATACAAAAAATCATGGATTTTGTTTTGAAGATGAGATTTTTCCATTTAAAATGAATCTGCTGTTCATGATATAACAGAGAATAGAAGAGACGTTGGAAATCATAGGAATACAGACCAATCAAAAACAAAGAAACTAACTTGTGTGTTTTGCTGCACTCCAGTGGACATATAAAGAAAGGGAGTCTCAACAAAGAAATTTTTTTTTTTCAAACATGTTCATATTTTAGTCGGGAAGGACTTAAATTTATTTGAATTACATAAAACTATCAATGTTCCCAAATGCATAAAAAAATATTTACTTCTGACCATGAGTCAAAATGATCTATCTATAACCAAGCTGTGTTTTCCTTGTTTATGAACACCTGAGAGCTTCCAGCAGATGATTTGGCACTGCACTTAAGCAGCAACAGGAGATGTATTTAGCCTCTAACCAGGCACAGGAGCCATGTGCCTTGAAGCAGGCCTCCCTCAACGGACAGGATAGAGAAGGATGTGAAGAGGATCTTTGTCTCTAATGGATGATGAGCGCTGAGCTGCCATATCCGGAGGGGGTGAGGGTCCGTGCAGCACATTCAGGTCTGGCCAAGCCCAAGCATCTACGGAAGTGGCATCCCCTGCCTAACGATGTGTCTATGAGCTGCACTATTGCTCATTAGTAAGGAGCGGGCAGACGTGCCCTTATCTATTCTGCAGATATTAATCGCTTGAAATTATATTTTACAAAAAGTAATCAAACTAAGAGTATGTCACAACAATTGATTTGAAAAGATCCACAGAAAAATACGTTCAATTGTTATGCTTGTAATTTTATGAATGTGTTTTAACAGAGTTGTGACAGCGAGTAAAGTTTTAGTGAGGTCTTTGTTTTTGATTCTCAGCAATTTCAACACTGAACCTGCAGAGATGTTCACCTCCAAAAAAACTCCAAATTTAAATCTAAAATGTTTTATGAACTGCATAAACCATGTGCAGTAAAAGTTTGCTATGATCAAAGGTGCTTCAGGATCCATTTATGATGAAGTGGGGTGTAGCAAGACCAAGATCTCTGAAGCTCTGTCCATGTAAGCTATGAGACTAAGTTAAGGAAATGATGCATACTTGTTAACACAGGGGTTGAAGGTTAATGATTTATGTTCTCTTTGCTTTGCTGTGATATGATGCTGATGTTCAGCAAATCCTGATCGGACTCCTCTCCATTCAAATAATTTTAATTGGACTAAAGATCCCACTCTGATCCTCTTTTGATCTATTCTTAAAGTGTTCCAAGTTTAATTATGATTAGGCTGTTTTCAGCCAAAATTGATAAACTTGTGTTGTTTTCAGAGACATCGTTTCTGCAGAATGGCAGTAGATCATTAGAAATTCACTGGAGTTGTGGGTGGGACTGGTGGCGTGGAGTAAGTCCGCCCCTACTTCCAATCATCTGTCTGTTTACATGCTCTCCTGCTGGCTTACAGCCCCTCACACCCCATCCTGACATTAGCAGTAAGCTAGCCGGAGAGCACGTGAACAGAAATGCTCTTCAGCTAACTTACAGCCCCTAAAAAACCTCAAGTTAACATAACTGTAAGCTAGCAGGAGAGCATATAAACAGAAATGCTCTTCAGATAGCTTACAGCCCCTAAAAAAAACAAGTTAACATAAACTGTAAGCTAGCAGGAGAGCATATAAACAGAAATGCTCTTCAGCTAGCTTACAGCCCTAAAAAAAAAACAAGTTAACATAAACTGTAAGCTACCAGGAGAGCATGTGAACAGAAATGCTCTTCAGCTAGCTACAACCCCTTAAAAACATCAAGTTAACATAAACTGTAAGCTAGCAGGAGAGCATATAAACAGACATGCCCTTCCGCTAGCTGTCCCACGTCACGCTTTTACAGAAAAGTATATTTTCATCTGTTCCCAATTCACAAAAATTTGAATAAAGACAAAATTTGACTCGGACGTGCAATTTTAGGCTTCATTTTCTTCATGTACTTCCTTTATCCTCAGAAAAATCTTACAAAAGCATGTAAAAACACACAAAAAATATTTTTATTGGAGTGGGTCTTTAATAGGGAATATTTCAAAAGAGCAAAAATTGGATTTGGTTGCAGTAATTGTGGTAAACTAGGGTGCAGTGAGACAAATATGTATAACTGAGCAAGGATCTAAAGGGCACATTTGATTCAAAAGGCAAAAGAAGCTAAAAATGATCATTAATTAAAATTGTGAAAATAAAGGACTCATAAGATGTTTAAAGGTAATTAAAATTGTGAAAATAAAGGACTCATAAGATGTTTAAAGTTATACCTAAAATTCTTCCGGACTTGAGTTTTAGGTTAAATATTTTTTTATTATCTTACAACTTGACACAAACAGATGAGTTTTTTTTGACAAAACTCTGAAATAGCCGCAGATCAACATATGTTGGTGCAGTGACAGGTGGAGTTGACAGCATCCCGACAGACTATGAACAGCAGTGATTGACAGGTGGTGTTGAAGTAGATCCATCTGATCTGCTAATCCTCCTCCTGAACGAAACAACTCTGCAACACAAACACTTGGCTGGTGTGGACACTGCAGTGGGGCCTGCCATTGTTCTCAAAGGTCTGGACTGTTACAGTAAAGGGGCCACTTTCAGGTTAAACTAGACAGATTACTGAGACAAGCTGATTACAGAGGGGAGCCCTAACATGGTTGCAATTTTAGCCATCATAAGGGAGGAAAGAATAATGAGGGAGACCTCAGAGATGATGTGTGTCGGGACTTCTCAAGCTTCTTGTGTGTGGAATGATTAGACACGTTAAGTGGAGTATTTTTAAGTTCACATTGATAAGAAATTTGACTTTTTTTCCCTAAGGTTTATGAAACAACAATCCTTAAATCAAACCAAATCCATGTTAAGTGGGAAAAAAAATAAAAGACCACATTTGTTTTTTTCAGCTCTAGGAGCACAAGCTTCTTTCAGTAATTGAATAAACTCGGACTAATGAATATCTCATTACAGTGTGCTCCCTAGTAACATTGAGGAGACAGCCAAAAGGTCCTGACAAAACAGAAAACTTCAGGAATCAGCATGAAAATCCCAGTGAGGAAGAATTAAAACCAAGGTGAGGAAACACTGAGAGAACAACTGAAAGCAGCTGTGGTAATTAACGGAAACCAGGTGAGAACTCTGACAGGAAGTTACTCAAACAAAGAACACCAAAGACACTGAAACACAAACAAACAGAAAGGGGAGATGGTGGGAAGTTTACAAAAACACTAAGAATTCTTTAAAAAAAAACATTTTTGCTTGTTGTAGATGCAAAGGCATGAGGATTTTTCCAATGCTTTGGTAAATTTGGAAACAGCTTTCCTCCCATAGTTTACTGGCTTGTTTTGGTGACTCTGCCGTCTAGACTGGAGATGATTTGTGTTATCAGTGCAGTATAAGCCTTAATCCTCTACAGTTTCTCATCTCCGAACTGGTTGTACCTTTTGTTGGTTAAACAAATCCCACCAGGATTTTAGAATCTCCTCTAAAGCAATAACACTATAAGCAGAGTTAATTAAAATAGAGTTACATTTTTTTTAAAATAGTTTGGATCAAAAAATTTCATGAAAATTTCATCACACTTCAAGAACTTGAGAATCATTTAGTTGTTTGCATGGCTGTTTCTCTTTTTCCAGCTTATTAAAACAAAAAATAAAATGTACAGAGTCACTATTCATCAGGGGGGCTGCTGTCATCCCCAGAAAAAGCTTCCCAATTTTTTAGTCAATATTAGTATCATCATAGACCGGGGTAGGCAAACTAAGGTAAAGATGATCCCTCTTGGTGTTTTATTTTCCCTAAATGTTGGCGTCTCCACAGAGATAGTGCACTGTAAAAACACTAATTATGTTTAGGAGCACAAAGTTATTCTGCATTCACGTGTTGTCGAAAGATGTTGTTTTTCTAATAACAGTCTTCAAACGCAGCATTTCTCTAAGTTTGTATTTTTCCCTGAGGGACATTAACCCATTTGGGACTAAATTGAGAACTAAATAATCCATTTTGAAACAAAAAAAACCCAAACTATACTGTTTTAAAAAATGTTAATTTGTTTTTAATTGAAATTAAACAATGTTTTTGTCCAGATTCCTTGTTATTTCTTTTTCTTATGAAGTCGATTATCAAAACACACCATGTATCTGCAAATTTTGAAACTGAGAAAGAAAGAAATAAAAAAATAATAATCCTAATGCAAAATGCTGCTGAGTCAAACATATGAATTTCATTTTGATTTATAAATACATACTTTTCTGTGTTTTTAGCTTCTGAAGAGACCACCCTCACCCTGTGCCGGGTCACCCAGGTTCCGGAGTCTGCGAAGAACACTTTGAATTATCATCCTCTTTGGCTTTGATTCAAACTGCTCATAATTTGTAATAATTTAAAAAAAGTTTGGAAATGTGTTCATTGTGTTGTCTCAATAGAGTAGCAAAGAACAAAAAAGAACTGTCTGGTTACTGTAGACTTACAAACTCAAACATGATGATAAACACAGTATTTGGTTCCAGGCAGCCATTCCTCTTCCTCTGCAAGTTATCTTTGTTGGGCTCCACTGAAGTCATTGTGTACCAGACTCACAGATATGACAAGCTGGAAGATGAAAAAGTGAGAGCTTAGATGAGATCCTGATTTATGATCTGCGCTAAACCATCTAATGGGTTTTGAGTCATCTGTAATTCTTTTCTCTGTACTAACGTGTTGTGAAAAATGAGGAGGTGATGGTGCGCGAGCGTCGGTTGCGTGTGTGTTGCAGTCTGGCAACAGGTGGAGGAATGGCACAAAGAAAGTAGGGTTAGCGCTGACAGCCCCAGGAATGTGTTATGTCTCTGTTTACACGTGAAAGAACACACACACATGCATACACACTGAAACACGTAGGCTACATTTGCTGCTGCTGCTGCTGCTTGGGTGGGATGGAGCAGCAGAAAGATCTAAAGGAGGACAGCAGTTGTGTTTTGGTTCAGATGTCCCGTTTGGGTGTGGCAGCCCCTCTCTGACGACAGCACTCGGATTCAGACACCTGTGTGGGCCCGTTTGAGAGCGTTCTGTTTCAGCTCCAGAGATGAAATCTGTGGTGTTGCCGGAGCGATTAAAGGTTAAAAGTGTTTTGGAAATGTCCTTGCTGTCAGTACCATGACTAAAGTGTCTGTCACTAGGCAGCAGGGAGACAAAACTACAGTCTCAGTGAGTCATGTTCTCGAACTTGATGACAAAGGTTTGATGTAGAATTATTTCACAGCTGCTAAAAATCGTTTTAATATAGCTAGTGCCTCATATTTTTTAAAATCCCTGCTCCAACTCCCATTTTTTCCACTTTAGTAAAAAAAAAAAAAAAACTGCAATTAAAATCCATTGTCACCAATGACTTTCACTGATAAAGCAAGTCTTTTCTTTAAAAACCAATTATAATTATTATAATTGGGATCACAAGGCAAAATAGATACTCTGTTTGCTTTGGACAATCCCCTTTTTATGTGTTAAACACTGTAAATGACTTTTTGAACCAAAGCTGCTCATTATCTGTATCAACTAAATGATGGGTTCCTCCTCCTCTCTGTGAATACAACATATTTGAATACCTCAATGAACATTTTCACATGACAGGTTTGCCTAATTGACCTGCATTCTCCATGCAGCCCTGAAAGGAGCTGTCAGTGGAAATTGCAGAGGCGCTAACTACACTATTAGATATTTTGTGGATGTGAAACTGTACCTGATAAATCTGCTGGAGTGTAAACAGGTAGGGAATTTGAGGATCTGGAAACTTCAGGTCGTGTGTCTCATTTATCAGCCCGAATGCTCATGAGGTCATGTCAGAATTAAGGGCTTCAAATGATATAATGAATGAAAAGGAACACTGCAAAAGCAGAATCTTAAAGAAGTTAAAAGATTTGTTTCAAGAATTTTTATTCAACCTAAGGAGGATCACTTGAGAATAAATTTTCATTTACAATAATGACCTGTCAAGAAAAATAGTCTTATTTTGTGTTTTGCTAAATAAATGATCTAATTGAGAAAGTTTTTAAAAGTCAAAATAATCTTAGTTTAAGAGAATATGTCAAATATGTTATTTTTTTCTTAAAATAAGATTTTTCGGTATTTTGGCGTTCACACCGGACATGTGACGCAGGTTCAATAATGTGCTAAACTTACATTCTTGAACATCATTTAGTCCATGGTGTTCACACTGGACAAGCAGGGAGGGGCTTCCTCTTCTTTTTCTTCTGTTTACTTGTGCATGCTCCCCAGTTTGGAAGAAGCATGGTGGGAGAGGTTGAAGCGGAGAACATTTTGTGAATCTTGCTTCAGGCTTTTTCTTCCACAGCTCTATTCCAATATATGAAAGACTTATAGGATTCCAGCCAGGCAAAATTGTAATTATTAAATTCTCCTACATGATAATTTTCAAGCCGTTGACGCTTCTGTGAATTAGTAGGGAGGCCATTCATACGTCACTACCAAATCTGAGTCTCTGATGAGTCCAAGTTCAAACTGGTTAAGCTTTTGAGAATTTTTGAAAACTTTTGTAAATAGAACTCAAAAACAAATTTAAAAATGTGTATAGCTATGCGTGAATGCGAGAGTTTTGATTGAAACACTTGAGACATACATTTATAGGTGTTATAGAACGTGTGCTGCCGACGATAGTGTGAACTACCTGTAGTTTTAGACAATTTTCTTACCAAATTGCAGAATTTGTGCTTATTTGAAGATTTTTTTTTTTTAATTTATAGAAATTTTTACCTATTTCTAGGGGGATGTTTTTGCATTGAAGATTTCTCGTTTGATTACTCATATTTTTTTCAAATCAGGTTAATATTTTCAGAATATTTTTCTTGCTCGTTGTGAGGACACAAATCTTTGTTTCATTTGATCTTTAAGTACAAAGATGAAGTGAAAGATAATAAAAGAGGATACACAGCTCACATTCGCTTCATGAAGCCAGCTGTACCCTAAATATCCCACACGGTTGTTTTAGTCAGACAAAAGGCTGGCATGGGAGAGTAACGTGAGCTGTGGGAGACTTTAAACTCTGGCTTGTTAAAAATATCAGAGGACATGAGAAACGTGGATGAGCTGCCTTTTATAAAAACGTGCTGTAAATGCACACCCAAAAACACAGGCAGGTCACACAGGCCCTGCATGCGTGCAGATAACATTTATGTGCATTCAGAGGCTTAACCCAGCTGTTGTCTTTGTGGTTGGGAAGTCTCTGCTGCTTGGGTCAGGTGCTCTTCTGCCTGAGTTCTCCAAATAGTTAAACTAACAGCTTCAGACAAGCTGTCAGGCCCGCTCATCGCAAAAACAGAAACTTACCCGGCTGGTTTAGCTTGCCTGATCGACTCCGCCCGCTGTTTTAACACGCTGGTGGCTGCAGGGTGAAGTACAGATTATTTTGATTGTTTGGGGTATAAATCATGCAGGACAAACCTGCGGGATGGAGGCATTCCCAGTTTGCTCTTTTAAGCTGTTGCTGCCATTAGGAGTAAATAGTTTTGAGAACACTATTATTTGCACAAGTGTACAAACTCAAAAACCTGCCACCCATTTACTGCATTTACCATCCTGCAAATGTTTTACAAGCTCAAATGTTTTTTTTTTTTTAGGATGTTTTCAAGCATTATAGTTGTTTTACTTTCTTCTTACACCCATCTCACCAATTTCTTTTTTGGAAAAATCCCGCTGCTCGGTGGGTTGCATCTGCAGTCGACATCCTCTCTCCCACACCCTCCCCTGCACCCCAACAACTGCCCTAACTGCATTTTCTTGTCAGGACAGACAATCATCGACTTGTTCTACGGGCCAGCTTCTGCCACAATTAGAGCCCCGCTTCCTCTGGCCCCTGCCCGATGAACGGTGCACGCCCCATCAGAACCATCACGGCCCATCCTAAGGATCTCATACAATTTAAGAAACGTTTATTTAGTGATTTATTTGGTTAATTGACTCGGTTCTTTGGTCGCACCTTTAATAGACACAAAGACTTTTGGTGTTCTTGATTAACATGCCCCCCTTTAAAAGAAATGACAGAATACACACTCTGAGGAGGGCTGGCGCTTTGCATAATCTGGTTACAGTCTGGATGCTGGCTGTGAATCAATACAGATTAGAGGTGTGTTAGTCTGAAGGTGTAAAACCAATGAATAACAAAGCTTTGGAGATACTCTGAAATAACACCACAGTGGACTGAAACTATAGATTAAATATGTATTGCACCCCGACTTTCTCTTCTTAAAAATGAGTTTTAAAAGGTGTTCTATAACAAAACACACACGGCGCCAATTAGTCAGTTTATAGCTTTAATGCAGTAGTTAGTTACAACAATCTCAAAAAATAAAACATGTACATCACCATAGAACGTTTAATAAAGTTCCCTTACCCCCCAGCTTTAGTGCTGTGACTTCACAACAAACCTCTACAACCATGTTTCTGCTCCTCAACATTTGTCATCGGCCATCTGCCCCTCTGTCTCTTTCCACGCGCTATATAATGAAGTCCCAACACCTTCCACCTCCCTCCCCTCTGCCTCTGCAAACACGAGGCTTTGAAGAAGAATCCACCGACCTGCAAACACGAAGTGCTTCAAAGAACAACAGCAACACTAGTATGAAAATACCGAACAGCTTTATGTTTCATTCAGTGTAAAAAGAATTTCATGCTCGTCAATTCGCACTTCTCAAGTCCGTCCTCCTGTGAGCGATACAGCACTGGAATTTAAAAAAAAGAAATAAACAAAATATAGAAGTCATCTCTGAGAATTTGAGGACCGGAGCAGACGAGGAGCTCAGCCAGCTGGCCCCCGCTTCTCAAGTCCACACAAAAAAATATGGAGAATAGGAGGCATTGGCAGTGAAATTCATGACTGTAGGCAGTGACGTTACAAAGTTCCTCATCTTATCAGCTTCAAACAACGGACACATAAAGTCTGCATTTTAGCAAGTGTTCCAGTGGTTTCAGCTGCGACTGTCCCGCAGCCTTCTGCTCCTCGTTTCAGTCTCTACACCTTGGTGGCCAGAGACTGAACCTCTGACTTCTGAGTCTGGGCGCTGAGAGTGGATGACATGGAGCTCATGTGGCCGTGCATAGCTTTCTTCAGGTTGAGCAGGCACAGGCACTGGGAGCGAAAGCGAAGGTCGAAGAAGGCGTACAGGAAGGGGTTGAGGCAGCTGTTGATGTAGGCCAAACAGGTAGCGTAGGGGTGAGCCAGCAGCAGGAAGCGGAGGAAGCCGCACGAGTTTGGAGCCAGGTTCAAGTAGGACAGGGAGTCCATGCTCTTCAGCACGTGGAAGGGAGTCCAGCAGATGGCAAACACCACCACCAGTGTGGTGATGATCTTCAGCAGCCGCTTCTTCTTCTGGTCTTCCTTGCGCAGGTTGTTGAAGTGGCGGGTGACGGTGCAGCCAATGAAGCAGTAGAAGATGGTCATGGCCAGGAAGGGCAGGAGGAAACCCAAGGCAGATGAAGACAGACTGAGTCCTGCAATCCACAGGTATTCGTGCCTCTGGTTCATGGTCACTAGGCTGAAGTCCATAGCACAGGTGGTTCGGTTGCTGTTTTGGTCGTTGACTGTGGTGCGGAAGAGCAGCGTGGGCACCGCCAGGAGACCAGACATGAGCCAAATGGCCCCCAGTGATGCCAACATAGTCCCTCGCGAGCGCAGCCTGCTGCTGGACAGGGAGTGAACTATGGCCAGGTAGCGGTCAAAGCTCAGGCAGGTGAGGCAGAAAATGCTGGCGTACATGTTGACGAGCACCACATAGCTGCTGATCTTGCAGAGAGCCACGCCGAAAGGCCAGTGGTATCCCAGAGCCGTGTACACGGCCCAGAGAGGTAGGGTTACAACAAAAGTGAGGTCAGCGAGAGCCAAGTTTCCGATGTAAACATCTGCAGCTCGGCGTTTAGACTTGGACCTCCACACGGTGAAGATGACCACGCCGTTACCTGACAGGCCGAGGATGAAGATGAGCATGTACAGCACTGGGATGAGAGAGTAAGAGGGCTCCCACTCTGAGTAGTCACAGACAGTTTCATTGTCATCATAATATTCATAATTGTCCATATACTCCCCACTGGTGGTCTCCATGTTGATGTGAAAAAGATCCTTTCAATAAAGAAATATGAGTCCTAGTTCCCAGGAGTGAATCAGGTCAAAAACCAGCAACAGTGGAGCTGTGCGTCAGGCTGCTCAGATGAGAGTGAGTGACTTGCTGGAGCTGTCTGCCTTTTTAAACTCGGCCCTTTTCTACACCCATGCTCCCCTCCCAGGACGACCCCCCCATCCCCCCCGCCCCACACACACACACATGCACTGAAACATCTTTCAGCTCTTCCCCTCCTCCTCCTCCTTCACCTCCTCTGCAGCCCATCCTCTGCCGGCAGAATGAGGAGCCCAAACATTCCCCCTCAAGTTTCCATTATGTGTGTTAAAAAGTCTAATAAAAGAAGCAAAGAAGTAATAAAGTAAATAAAACATAAATGAAGCAAAGTCATGTGATGTTTTTTTTTTTTTTTTTTTTTAATCAAGTCTGCTCAGTTCTTTTAAAATTGTTTTATTTAATCTTTTGTTCTTGTGTGCCAGAACAGGTCTGGACATCTCTGCGTCTCGTTTTCCATCACAATCACTTTAGCTAAAAGCCTGTTAAATGAGCAGAACATCAGGGGTTTCCTCCCTCCAATTAAAGTGGTTGGTTTCCCTCAAAGTTTTCAAATAAAAGAAACATTGTTCAAAATTTTTTTAGGTAGTTCCAAATTTAATATGATTATAATTTTTCAATTTCTGATTGGATCAGGGTTGATGCCAGAGAAAACACTCCTGAATCTTGTCTTCAAATCTGGGGTTTGTTTATTTGCATGACAAAAGGCGACACAAAGGCGTGGTTTGAAGTAAAACATTTAAAAGAAAACTTTCTCTGACAACACTTTGATTTCCACATTTCTATTTGAAGCTTAAAGTAAAAGCGCCAACTTTCACCTCTGATTGTATGAAATCCTGTTTTACTGCAGTAAAAATACATTTAAAGTAAATGTCAGTGATCAATACATTCAGAACTAACTTTTGCAGAGCTGGAATATTTTTAAAATAGACAACTTCTTGAAATGTTTTAGTCAATTTAGTCAATTCAGTTGATTTGGAAAACTGAAATTCAGTCAAAGGTTTGATTAAACATAAATGGGGAAAGTAAAGGAATTATTTTCATTAAATGAAAGGGTCAAACACTTGAAAGAGAGCGCTATTTGTTAGGATTAAATGTAGAGATAATGCAGCTTTCGACATAAACCCTAGAGATGTAAACTATAAATGTAGGTGATGTTAATGTGATTCAAAGGAATTAGAAGCAGATCACGGTTTGTCAGCTTTTAATGACTGTCAAGTGAAAGGAAGTGAAGGAGAATTTAATTTCTATCAAAGACAAAAAGGCAAGAAATACTGAGCATCATTTGATTTTGTCACCATGATTAAAGAATGTGTTTGTCGTTTTCATTGAAATCTCTGCTTGTCGTCTTACTGGATCAAGTGACGCAGACCTGGTGAGTTTCACCTCCGCTGCACTCCCCAGAAAGAGGATTGACGCCTGCTGATTGCAGGCCTTGTATCCCCAACACAAATAAATTTGCAAATTTGAAAAATAAAGGCCAGCAGATAAGAAGCAGATGGTCAGATTAGACTATCATCCGGGGTATCTTCACAGGACCACCTCACTTGTTAATCACGGCCTTAAAGGTGTCAAGATGAAGTCCTGCTGTTGATCCTGAAGTGGGAAAAGGGGTTGACAGTAAAAACGTACATTTCTTTTTAAATGAGTTCAACTTTTTGCCTCATATTTGACTCTTTTCCCACAGTTGACCACAGCTGCTCTTCCAGCACGTGGAGCTGCGATGTGTCACTGAGTTTTCTGTCTTCAGACCACACATGTGTCCCTAAAAAGCACAGCTGTGGCTGCTTTTGATCTGCTGCTGAATTGACCCCGATGCTGCGATGTGACCACCTCAGTCTCACTCTGACTGCCATTATGTTTGCACGGGGACAAACTGTGGCAGTTCAGCGCGAGGCTGATGCTATCGTAAGATTTGAAGCATCTGAATGGAAGGAGGAGTGCCATATTTATCTTCCGATCTGATTGCGGTCCTTGAGAGGAGACATGTTCTGCGCACACATGTCAGCAGTCTGGAGGAGATACGGAATGGGAGGTGTAATTTGTGGCCTCAGGTTTGTTTGAGGGTTAAAAATTGTTGGCAACTCTCTTACAAAATAAGCTCCACAAATCATGGAGTTGCAGAAGAGTAAAAAGTCACAACAGTCACCCTAGAGATAGGATCGATCTGGAAGTGCAATCCTGACTTTGGGTACAACTCTTCAGCATGTTTGATTTATTTTATGGAAAAGTACCTCATAACTCCAAATTCAGGACCCCTGGATGTAACTTTTTCTACAAATACTTTGATAAAAACAGAAAAGTTTGATGATAAGCAGACTAGAAAGCAAATACTGAAAATATTCCCATGGTGTGAAGTGGAAAGAGAAATTTCAGCCCTCTGGGGAGCATCATGGCTTTAATCTCAGTGCCTCATTAAGCCTTGGAGTTACTTGGAAGTCACAGACCTGAGTACAACACTGAAATGAATGACCACCTCCACCCAATCATGAGAAATGCTTGCCTTGATAAAGCGTCCCTATTGTTCCATTTTTGTTGCCTCAAGGACTTCAGCTTGACGAGAATCGCATATGTTGAGTTTTAATGAAACAGATTGTAAATTTGGATGCTTTTGGTCGTAAGAAAACAAGCAGCGTTTATATGATATTTCAGAATTTTTTTTATTTTTTTATTAAGAGTGTTACATCATTGCTTTTCTTTATGTTTGCAGATGTTGCACTTTATTTGGCTTAAAGCAGCAGCAAAGTCAGATGGATGCATTAATATGGAGCAGGGAGTTCATCTGCAGCAGCAGCAGCAGCAGCAGCAGCCAGGCTGTCTGTGGACGGGAGACGCTGGGTCTTGACATCCATATCATAACAAAAACATCATTCAAGCCAGAGACGCACACACGCTCTTTCTGTAGCTGCCATGCGAGACAAAATCGGCACTGTTTATTTACCAGCTATCTACCTTCCGTACTGTACATCTGCCAGGAAAGAAACACACACACGGCTGGGCTTCCTTTGCCTCAGAGGACATTTCAGTGATAAACACCAGACTCACTGACCACAACTAAAGCAGCTGCGTGCTGCTAAACCCTTGGCTCATCATATCCTAACACCAGCTCGTTTTTATTTTTATTTTTTTGGAAGATATTGTTCTGATGAAGATGTTTTAAAAACCCTGATGAACAAAAACAGATGTGGGCAGGTAGTCAGGATGTGAGGAGACTCTGGAGGTTCTGTCTTTTCATTTTCGTTTTCATTTTCGTTTGTTGTCTCTGCACTTCCAGTAGCACGGTCAAGAACAATTGGGTCACAAGGTGTTTCCCCTCTCCTTTCACGGGACTCTGAACCACCATCGCACCCATCCCATCTGACACAGCATGTGTGTGAGTGCACAAAGCAGGGAGCACCACAGGAAATGCTCCTCAACCAAGATGCTTCTGTGTCTTTGCTTGTTATTGTAAACCGTTGTTTTAGTTAATAGCTTGACTGACTAATAATAAGAACGTTGTACTGTCACGTGGTTGCCTTTATGCTAATGCATATGGAAAAAAAACGTTTAGAAAATTAGATTTTGTTACAAAACAAGATTTTTTTTTGTCTTTTTAAGTAAATTTTGTGATTTTTTTTACAAGATAGCAACAGTTTTTGAATTTTTTTTTTATGGTGGCCCTGAAGTACAAATCACATCAACAAATCAATCAACGCAAAAACATACCAAAGATCAGAACAAAACTTTTAGAAATCAAACTAAATGGCAGAAACAAAGCCATAATTACAAATAAATGATATTAAAAAAAAACAGAAATTGAAACAACATCTGATCAGCAATGTCCCATAGTACTTACTTTTTATTGTTTCCATTCAAAAGAAAAAACATTTCCAAAAACAAAAGTTAATAAAAAAAAAACAAGTTAAAAATATATATATCGATAAAACTAAAGAAGAAGCCAGAATGGTTGGTAGCATGGGACATTGCTGAATGGATGATGCAGTTTTTCCATCATTTGAACCGAAAGCTGTTTGGTATGAAGTACTAATCATATAACTTTTTTAAGTATATAGACATTGAAAATGCATTTAAAAAAAAACTGAACTCAAATCCAGTCAGTGTCTACCTTTTCCAGTTTCTCAATGTGTTTTGTTTTTTTAACATTTTATTTTCATTTGTTGAAATTACTGCTGTTTTCCGAAATGTCACATTTTTATACAATTTAACTTTAATGGAATTGTGTTTTGATTTCTGTAATTTTGTTTTTATTTCTGAAATCTAATGTTGCTTTTGATCATTTCTTTTGCTTTTTTAATAGCTGTGATCTGTCACCTGTTTTTGCATTAAATGATTTGTCGGTGTGATTTACACTTCAGGGCCACCATAGTTTTTTTGTCACCTGAACCTACGAAAATTGAGGATCGAGAAGGTCTTGTGAAAAAAGAATTGAAGGAAGCAGCTTATGACGAAGCAAGCGTGAGATGAGCTTAATGAAAGAGAGGATGCAGGGAAAGACATCAAGAGAGACAAAGGACAGTGTTGATGAGAGGGTAGTAGTCGACAGGCTGGCCAGTTTTCTCTGTGCAGCTGAGTTAATGACAGGGATTAGAACCCGGAGGGGCTGCTAGGGTCTGCAGGCTCTCCTTGAAACCTGCTCGGCCCTCCCATCATCCCAGGAGATCTGCGGGAATCTGGCTCCATTTGGTCTGAAATCTCTAAACAAAACAGAAACCCTGTGGTTCAATTAGGAGGAAATTAGTCCCTTCAACCGCTGCAGCCCCACTACTCCTTAAATGTGTAGATCGGGGCAGAGGGTCAGTCTTAATTCAGTTTTTATGGGTTTCATTTTCACATCACTACTTGTACTTTTTTTTAAGCTTGCTTTTTAGTAAGTGATGCATGTCAGTTTTGTGATCCCGATAAGCCTTTTTCCACCTTCAACTAATATCTCAGCCTGTTTTCTTTTAAACTGGAGCAACAGAAACCTGAAGCCTGATCTTGTTTTGAGAAGTCAACGGGAAAAACTAAGTGAGAACCAGGTGTTTTGCAGATTTTCCACTCAAAATTTCTCAACGTTTGGGAGAAATTTCATTCAGATTCAAGTAAGAGAGCTGTCATGATCCTCACTGGAGCTGAGAAAGAGCAGAGTGTTCCTTTCAAAGGGTTCAGATGGTTCCAATGTTTCTATGAACTCTCCTCGTGGGAGCTTTTTTTTTTTTTTTTTTTTTAAAAAAAGAAACAAAATAGTTTGAACATATAAGTACAAAATGCGTATATTGTTCCTTTCTAAAAATGTGACCTCAAAACTGAAACAGGGGGGAAAGGGGAAACATTTTTTTTAACTACCCATTCGGGATGCCGGGAATAACATTGATCTAATATTTCAGGAACCTGCCAAAATAAGAGATTTCATGACAAACATTATGTCGTTCTGAGAAAAGAACATAAAGTATGTTTTGGCAGAAACATGTTCATTTTTTTAAGGTTCAGGGGTTGTGTTTAGGAGACTGTAAAGTCCACTTTTGCTCCTTTACAGGGCGTTTCATCTTCCCATTAAAAGACAAGCCCTCAGCAGGCGGGTTACTGACCAGGCTGCAGAGTTTTGCAGGGTGCTGACAGCGGGACGGAGGCTTTTGACAGACAGCAGCAAGCTGCATTTTATGGCCCCTACTTAAACTTTCAATTATTTGCTGATAGAAATGTTGTCAGTCAAAAAAAAATATATATATTTTTTTTTAAGTATCATTGAATTAAAAAAAATTCTAAAATTTCAGAGCAACTTAAAGTTGACAGGGTGTATTCAGACTGGACATGTTTGGTTTGCTTAAAGTGAACAGAGTTCTTTTCCACCAGTAATCCGACCAAATTTTCAGTTTGAATATGTCCAAGTGGACCCTGGTCCAGAACCAGGAACAGTAAAAACTAACAGAAAAAAGTGTAGTAGGTGACATTGATACATATGTTCATAATTATTCATCAAAATATAAAGTTTGAATAGGTGAACTATCCTGATAAGGATTGCAAAGTGTAAGACTTCCATTATTATTTCCCTCATTGCTTTGCCCCACCCTCGTCATTCCTGGCCAATGACTGAAGAGATCTTTAGTCTCGTGATTTTGTTTACAAGTTTTTAAGTTTTCAAAATTCTGCAGCTGGAGTCTTAACTAAAACCAGGAAATATGATTACTTTAGTCCAGTTTTCCTGGCTTCCCGTTGTCCAAAGAATTTAGTTTAAAACAGCTCTACTTCTTTATAAGTCTCTCTCTGTCCCAGCACCCAAGTACATCTTTATAACCCATCTCAAAGTCTGCGAACCTCAGACAGAGGTCTTCTTCAGGCTCCAAGAGTCAAAACTAAACACGGTGAGGCAGCTTTTGATTTGGAACAGTCTCCCTGAAAATGTGAGACAGGCCACAAGTCTGGAAATGTTTTAATCTAGGCTGAAAACTTTCTTATTTTGTTTTAAAATAGGATGTGTATGTATGTGTTTGTTTTTGATGAGTTTTAAATTTCTGATTTTTATTCTCATTGATTTTTCATGATTTTACTTATGTCTTGTCAATTGAATTTTATTTCATTTTGTAATTTTTTTATATTTTTGAAATAAACTTGCTTGCGTCAGTTTGACAGCAGTCTGAATACTGACCAGACGGAAGGTTTTAAGACTCGATCTTGTTCAAATTGAGCAGACCAGGTCTGGACCAACAGACTTTTCCAGTCTGAATACACCCTTACTACTGTATATACTACAGCAAATGTTTCAGGAAAATTATTCTGGAATATCAAAGTCATCACTATCGATCATGCTAAATCTAGTAAAATTATTGTGCTGTTTCTTACCACTAAGTTAGTTGTAGTGTGGCTAAAAAGCAAAAAATGTTTAAACTGTGCCAGCCAACATGACCAGACTCTAGCTGTGTTTTTACCAGCCGTCTTGTCTTACGGCTCTCACCTCGAGCTGCAGACAGAAAACCTCGGCTCCATTAAAATCTGACAACTGCTTGAAGGAGTCAAACAATAAAGTCAGCTTTTACACTCTGTTGACAACTTTGATGTGCAATCACAAGGCGAGAGGGGGGAGGGAGAGGGGCAGGGTGGGAGGAAAAACATCCTCTGACTTGCCCTAATTGTTCCAGCATCTGGTCTTGTGGCTGTCACCTAGACAGACCGAAACACGACTGAAAACACACATTCAGGATTTCCACCGTGTCCAGTTCCCTTTAATCAAGCTGCCCTCGCACTGACTGATTATCACGGCCTTGTTTCGTCTGCCTTCTTCACCTCTGCTGAGTCTGCAGCTTGATTCAAAGTTTTCCACCTCGGCCAGCTGAGGATCCCATTAACTCACAATGCTAATGATGATCATCACGCAGTTCTGCTGCAGGAATGACGAGCATGCATCTATATAGCTGGACCAGCAGGGACGGACTGAGTTTGTAAATGGGTGCTCGGCCAGTTTGCATTAATGAAATTGGGGCATGGCCTCCCCATTATATGTGCTCTTTGGTGTTTTGCAGAAAGAAGAGGGGCCAGAGTTAAAACACAAAAAGCTCCAGATGTGAGGCCCCCTTGAAGCACGCCTTCATGTATGCCCCATGCTGACTGCTGACAAATTGGTCTTTAACGATTCTTCCAAAACAGGCCTAAAGTCAATGTCAAAGCCATGTGTCGCCCCATGGAGCCCCACGTGGGAAAAGGACAACCGCCTTCCACAAGAAGCTTGGACTATAAGAAAATATTTGGATAAAGTACTGAACTATTTCAGGTTCCAATGTGAGCTAAGCTGCATACTGTGCTCTCAGAGGGGTTCAGAAATGTATCATACTCAGTGTTGGAGGGCTGAAGATTTTTATTAGACGGGCAACAATATTGATCCAACTATCAAACTATTAATTTAACATAATATATAGATTTTTACAGTGTCTGAGATTAGAAATTCATCTGGATCTGTAGTGCTATTTCAGGTTTATGTTTTTAAGCTGCAAAGCAGGCTCAAAGTCACCAGGGCGCCCATGATGAGAGCACATGTGCTGCCTGGCAGAGCAATCCCCTATGACAGCAAATATTTGCACCCCGCATGCACCCAGCGATGATGTAGCTAAAACAAGCAGCTGCAGACCACACCTTCCCTCCAGCTCCAGAACTTCTTTAATCCACTGTTAACCACCACAAAAAAGGACCTCGAGTTCACGTCAACGTCACTTAAAAGACAACCTTTCATGTGCTGGAAACCAACATTTAATTGCGCTCATGAATCACGGCATGACTAGTTAATGCCGCCTTGGTTTTCTCAAAAGCTGGGTTATCACACAAGAAGTAGGTTGGGGGTTTGTGAAAATGTAACCCTTTAGAAAAGAAATGAAGAAACTTTGCTTCGTTCATGTCTGCAAGGGATCATGTGTTTTTAGTGTGTCACATTCAAGACAAGAATCTGGAGCCGTACTTCGGGGGCCACTTTGCATTGATCAAAGCATCTAAAAACGTTTCCTTCACAGTTTTACTGCATCAGAAGTGAAAAGATAATCTCATTTGAACTCTCAAAATGATCGGTCATACGTGTAGCAGCTTTCAGCACAGGTTTTATCACTCCAGATCTGCAGGATCTCCATCTTTCTGAGCGTAAAACACACCAAATAGTTTGGAAAAAAGAAGATTATCTCCACTTGAATGACTGGAACAGTCATTCAAGCCTGTGTGGTAGTTTGAACATCGCATTAGCTTACAATGTGGGAGCACAGTGGGTACGGTATCAAACAGCAGCCTGAAGTCACACCTCATTTCTTTTGCTTTCAAGGAGCCAGACTTTCCTGTGGTCCAATCTTTTAAAGTGGTCATGATCATAAAGAAAAAAAAAGTTCTCATGGGTTTTTGAACTTTGTTTCTAAAGATTTGCTTAGTGGCATTCATTCTGATTGAAGAACTTTATTTAAAAATTAAGTTAAAATCCAATTAAAGAAGAAAAATTAGTTACTTCCACACACTGGACTTGTTTTATTACCAGCCTTTTACAAATTACTTCCAAACTCTTCATCAATCACTTGGCAGCATTATAGTTTTAGAGCTGAAATACGTGACATGAATCACGTGTTATTTTGAAAGTTACTTTATCTACAATCTCTGTAAAACACAACAGTCTGAAGTGAGAAATGTACAAAAAGTAATAGACCCTTTTTGTGTGAAAGCACACAAAATGATGACATTGTCTGTTTATGGGTTTAGAACGCTGAACGATGATTAAAGGAATTTTACATAAATAATAAAATGTAACCTAATTAATTGTCACAGAAATTTGTACAATATTTATTTTAGAAATTTATTTTAAAAATCTATCTGGTTGTATTCGTTTTCCCTTCTTAGATTGTTCACAAATCAAAGAAACAATGTCAGGAGTCCTGCATCACCAAATTTGTACGGATGATATTAAACGAGTTGAGGATTATTTCTCTCTGACAAGCCAGTCAAAGTTAGATGAAGGTTACAGGTACTCTTTGACTGCTGCTTGTTTAATTATGAAGATTTTCTTCTTCACTGAGAAAAATTGGAAAACTCCAAAACACCTGGACACGTGACGGGAAAATCTTCGCCAAGCTTTGCGGCACTCCTGAGCAAGCCAAGGTCATCGTCATCAGAAGTCTGGAGGAGCTGGAGAAGTTTGTACCCACTTTGTCCTGTATTTTTCAATCTATGCTTAAAATAAACCAATCAATCAATCAATGTTATGCTACCGCTAGCTTTATGATGAGATGTTGAGCTGCAGAAGATCTTTTCTTTTCTGCCCAGTTAAAGTTGCTTACCTTTCTGTGTTCACAAAATCACTAAAAACAGAGATAAAGTGAAACCATTTCTGCGTGTCTTACAATAAAGAAAACATCTTATTGTTGCGTTATTTTTTGACGTAGCTCCCCTTTGCTGTTGCTCATAACGTGTCCCTGCAGGAGAATAAAGGTAACAAGGATAAAAATAAGTTGAAACCATAATAAAATATATAAGGAAATGATTATTCACACGTAATTTTCTAAATGTGTACGGATAGATGTAAACTTTTGTTTTGCTGCTCTTATTTTGAAAGCTGAAAATATAAGGCTTCATAGCAGCACTTAAAATAATTCCTCTGCTACTTGGTAAACATTACCCATTAAAATACCCCTTATTAAAATAACTGAATTTAGCCTTGGGCGCAGTTAAAACCAAAAACACGTGAGGTCAACATGCAGAAATGTGCATCTTGGTTGCAGCTATTACGTGTAGCCAACACCAATGTCCATCAGTTTTTGTGCTTGATTGCACTTACAATACATGCGAATAGATAGATATTTTTTGTTAAAACATCCTAGTTTTACCACTTTGAACACCTACATTTTTGAGGTCAGTTTCAATAAAAGAGTTGCTGAACATGTGCTGTGTGCTATTTAGTTAAAATGTATGAATGATGCCCAACGTTATTTTGTATAAGCAAGTGGCTGTGATACATGCCTTTAATAACACTGCTGAGAAACAAGACATACAGTGGATATCCAATGTTTTCAGTCAGTATTACTTTGATTGTCACCCTTTTTTATTTTACATTTGATCTTTTATCTAAAGGGAAACACACAATTATTTCAAACTCATAACAGAAACAATAAGATGCATTGATTAGAAAATAGAAAACAAACAAAAATAAAATACACTTGTGTCACATTTGGTTCATTCAGTCTTTGTGATTATTAAATAAAGTCAGTAGAGTTTGATTGATTGCTTGAAAAGAAGTGGGAAGAAGCGAACTTATATAATCCCATCCCTACTTGATTACTTCATTTAACTGTCTTGCATAACTATGTCTTCCGGTTGTTGTTTTTTTTTTTTCTTTTTATATTCCCAATATCAGAGTAAAGTGCTTGTTGATTATTGATTAATCTCATAAAACATTTTTTTGAGTAAACAGTAACATCAATCATACATCAAGTAACTGATATGTAATATTCGGAAAATTATAATTACACATTGAAATCAAGTTTTCAGGCAACATTAGAGTGCTTATTGATCATTCTCTGAAAGAATTCTTATATATTTTCATTAAACATTAATGATTCACACAATATGTAATAATCATTGATTATCATTAGAAACACATAATTACATGAATCATTGCTACATATCAGATATAAGATCAAGTAAGGAAAATTAATGCCATAGTGATTGTAAACTTATCGGTAATTATTACTGCATAATTACATAACATAAAACTCTTTGATTGCATTTAAAAAAAAAAAGCTTTGATTATTTCAACATATTCAAGTTCAGACATTTGGAATTATTCAAACACCAGTTGATCTTTAACTCATCTTATCTTCATATTGTGAAATTAAAGTTTCTTTATACATTTTCTTGAATTGATAAATGTTTGAACATTGTTTGAGTTCATTACTTAACTTGTTTCCGATTTTAGTACCACACACAGAAACACAGAAACTTTTCTTTGTGGTTCTTATCAATCTGACCTTGAAGTTCCTGCATCCTCTCAGTTTCTATCTCCTTCATTTCTGAGAACTGTTGTTGGATATTGGATGGTAATGTTTTTCCACTAGCTCTGTATAGATATTGCACAGTGTAAAAATCAACAAGGTCAAACAGTTTTTAAATTTTGGATTGATAAAATAAATTGTTAGTGTGACAGTGTGATTTTGATGAATAGATTAATTAATTTACATTATTAATATTTATATGCTTCAATCTGTCTGAGGTAAGTTAATAATCTAATTGAATCTAAATAAAATTGTTTCAAAAATGAGATAAATAAATTGTCTATATTGATGGTTATTTTAGGACGTAAAACAAGCAAATGCTATCATAGCAAACAACACGTGATAACAGCACAAAAAATGATCACGCCTTCATTACTAATGTGTAGAAACATTTTGAATTTAGCAAAGACTTGTGACTTTACAGTGTGGTAGAATGCTCTAACAACATTCAATTTGTATTATCTTGATGTGGAAAAACAACAGTGGTCTACACTTTGTGAAACTAAAATGTGTATTAATTTTGTCAATTCTTGTTTACATGTTTGTTTTTGCACATATCTAATTCACACTTGATTATCTTGCAAGAAATACAAGGAATTTGGAAAATTTTCAGCTGCACTGTTGAGTACGAGGAATATATCTGTGAGTCACACCGGTTAAATATTTTTGGCTAAAGATGTCCTGGATCAATTTTAGGTCAGAGAATCTGATCAAATTGGATCATTCAAAATAAACCAATATCAAAATTAGATCAGATCGACAACCTCAAATTGCAATATGAATCAAATTGTTGCTAAAATGAATCATTACACCCCTATTTAAAAATTAATGAGACAAAATTTCAATCTTATGATGCATAAACATTTTATAAAATTGCGTCTTATTTCCTCTTATTTTTGTTTAGCCTTTGTTGTTTTTTTTATTCAGTCTTCCTTTGTTTATTTTATGTGATTAATATTACAAGAACATGTATTTATGATGATAAAAAACCCTTTCAGATAAAATAATTGAACCCAAAAATAAACGTGTTCTTTTATCTTTTTTTTTCTTTTTTAGGCATACTTTGAGAGTATCATTTGAAAGTGAATTTAAAACAGGAAACACTGTCTGCTCTACCCATCACACTCAGATGACACTTTGTTTGCTATGGATGCAAAAGTTTGGCCTTGGTGCAGGGTTCACCGGCACAGCCCATCCTGCTTTTGTTCAACTTTGTTTAGGGTGGTGCACAGTCTTTAAGCAGGGGTGCCCTTGCAGAGGACCCCTGCTCTATGCAAGATCTAACCTGACAAGACTCTTAACCAGCAGTAGACATTTAAAGTATGTATGAGTAAATGGAGCAGAACACCAAAGAGTACAAAGTAAAACTTTTTTTTTTAAGAGTTAGGTAGTTAGAGTCCTGAGGGTCTAAGATTAGGCTTAAGAGAACCAGTCTCAACCTGTAGTCTAACCCTCCATTCATGCCTGATGGAAGATGAAGATGCTTCCATGGAGACCACAAAGTTTGAAACAATTGATGGTGCACGGCAGTTAACGTTCACCAATACATAAACAAATAACACCATTCACACATAACATGGAAGCTTTTAAATCCCTGTAATGACTGTGCAGCTTTTCCCTCTTCGGCGTGTGTGACTGCACAGGTCCATGCAGAACGTAAAGCACGACAGCAAGATCAAGGTCAGAGAGTTTGTGAGGAAGACAGAAAATGGAGGACACCCAGACATTTTTTTAGGGATAAGCCGCGTAACCGAAAATGCATAGTGACAAGCTTTTACGTGCCCAAAAGGCAAACAGCTCCCAGCATTCCACTGTGGCACACACATCAGTCTATTCACCAGGAGAATGAATAGAGACTCAGACCCCCACTCGTTCTGACAGTGAAGGGGGGCAGGTGGGAGATGTCAAAGCAGGGGAGATGCTTCACCTGTCAGAGGTGGAAAAGCCCTTTGGCCAGGACAAAAAGACTGAAGAGATATAGACACACACAAAGGTCTTTGCAGAAAACACAAGAAACACGCACACTCAGGTAATAACTCATGATCGTAAAAAAATAAAACCTCGCCAGGAAACTTGAAATAATCAAGATAAGACGGTGGATGTTTTTACTGGAAAATAGGCTATAGTATATCACAGATGCATATCTTGACTTCCTTCCTAAGAACCTGTTACCCTGCTGACTTCGTAATTGCATCTTTATTGGAGTATTTGTGTCATATTTGCTTTACCTCTGCTGAGGATTGATGAACAATTCCAACAACTTTTGGAACGTTTTCTTGTTCAGATGGATGAAAAGGATGAAAAAAGTTCAAGGGTTTAGATTGTTTAAGCCTTATCGAAGCTCAGATCGACATTATGAAATGTTTTTTTTTGGTGTTTTTTGTATTTTTTTGAACGATGGTGGACATTTTGAAAGTAATTTAAGATTAAAACTGCATTTTCCGAGTATTTTTTTTATTCAAATTGAAGGAAATCAGGAGCAGATGAAAACAATTAATTTAAAAACACGAAATGGGCATCTAAAAGTCTCCCTGGTCCGCTCAATTCCAATGGGGTGATGGGATATCAGTGGTAGCTTACTTCTGCACCAGTAATCCTGCCCACAACTCAGAGGCGAATTTCTGATGAAGATTAATGTAATCATTGATGAAATTCTTCTGGGAATGCTTTTACAATAGATCAAAAGTTGATCGGAGTGGGACTTGAACTGGCTGTAAGCATCTCTAGGCTAGTTTCATTTCTTTAACCTTAAAAAAAACTGTCAAGGAACAAAGTATTTAACTCAGTTTCTGAGCTACGAATCAAAGCGAACTATTTTATTTGAACAAAAATTATTAAAAAGCACATTATGAATTCTTAAAAGTAAATTCAGGCAATATTGTATTGTTTAATAATTTATAATTTAATTGCAATACCTAAAACTGAATGTTTTTTTTTAATAAATTATATGTCATTAACAAACACATAGAACATTGCAAATATTTGTGTGATTTTTTTATGAATATTTGTTATTAGCTGTGTTTCATGGTAAAGATGCAGTTTTTTGATGAAAAGGATCATCTTTTAAGTCACATTTTCCATCAAAAATACAATATAAAGTCAATGGTCTAATCAAACTCCCATCTATATTATTAATGTTGTGAAATATGAATTTCCGGCTTTGGGGTCTTTAGTAATTTTACACTGGAGCAAGAGGAAATCAACAAATCAGTTGCTCTGAAAATAAGACCTGGGTCATTTGTTGTAAGCTAATCAAGCCCTGGACGGCTGTATTGTTCAAAGAGGTCATTTGGCAGCAGGCCTGGAGCTCATATTCTGGTTAGTGAAAAGTTGACAGTCTGCTACTTTTCTTTGTAAAGAAAAAGGGAGAATCCAATTGTTTTCTTCTTCCCCCCCATCCCTCTGGGGCTATCAGCAGGTCTCTGGAGAAGGGCTGGTTTCCGTAAACGTGATGGGGAGATGTTTCCTGTAGCTGCTCTGTCTGCTGCTGATTAGGCCACATCCATCAGCCGGACCTCCTTCGACGAGAGATGGGGGCATTGGTCACAGTTGGCTCCTCACGTCCCGCCACATACTAGTAATATGGTCACACCAGGCCTACGTCCCGCCTACCAGACTTGGACCGGTGCTTATTTGGGTTAGGATGATTCACTGATTCACATGTGGATTAAACAATGAACAATATGAGAAGCTGAGCCAAAAAATCTTTTTTAAGATTAATTCAAAACATCATCAACTGGGTGTTTGGTACCCTTATTTTGTGTGGACTTGTTCCATCATCACCTCTTCTGGTGCCATGGTTCTGCTGCCCCTGTGAACCCCTTGGGTAAAAACCCCACAGCAACTCTTTGTAGGTTCCAGTGTCCAGAGTAAACAGGAGGTGGTAAAGTGTCCTCCCTAGTCAGGTGGAGGAAACCACACGGGGTCTGGAGACTGAACCCTTCAATGGTCAGACGGTCAACTAGAAAGCAGCTCTGCCAACTTGTTGAGTGTGGGGCCTATTGTGTTAGGCTTTGTTTGTGGAAAAATGTCAAACACGGTGTGACCTTGCATGAGACGGAGGATTTGCCCTGTGCGGGCGATCTAAAGGTGCCATCAATAAAAATGAGAAAAATAAACACGGAATATCTCAGAGAATCAAGAAGCAAACAGGAAAGATTTCATTGGAACGCCGGCCCAGTAAACATCTTCACTCTGCTGCCTCAGGAAAGAGGGATCCGCCTTCCCAAAGACAAATCCCACAGGTAATCAATTTTGCCTGCATGTGAAAGAAACATCAGCACTTCCCTATCATCTTTATTCTCATAGCACTTCATATTTCTGCACATATTATTGTTTGCTAATCCACGTGGAAATTAATCATAGTTAAAACACCTTTGCACAAATTCATTCATGTCAGAAAATGTCTCCGACATCAGAAGGAGGAATGTGGCTAAATTTATGCCCCCCCTGACTTTTAAAGGCTCTAGCTCTTAAGCAGGCCTTGCAGGCATGCATTAGGATGTTCCTCAGAGAGCAGTAAGTGACGAGACCGAGCTGATCTCACTCACCTCAACCTGTCAGACTAATGAACCTGTGGCTGACAGGACAATACCCAGGTCAACAGGTCCCCCCTCCAGTCACTGTAGGCTATAGATTCCATTACTCAGGCTTGACCTATCACCTTGGAGCTGCTACCTTAACTGGATCAATAAAAAAGTAGGAACAACACCAGACTACAGGTCAAGAGAGCAGGTCAGAGGTAACTTTTCCGTTTGCAATAGCAAAAGTTATGTTTTTAATTTATAAAAAAACCCACAACTTTTATGGTTAGAAACTGCTTTTTTTATGTTCTTGACATATGTCCTGAGGTTTTAACAGTGAACATTCAATTATTTTAGAGCCTGACCAGTCTGCCTTGCTCTTTTTCCTAAACTTTCCAGTCATGATTGCAGACCAAATAGACTGTGGTTCTAAATATGTTAGTGAGAAGCCCAGTTTCTACACAAAGAGCAGCTGTGTGGTGGAATCAGTGACTGCGTATAGTATATAGGTGTTTGGAGCATGTGTCAGTTAACACACTGGTTTACATTGGGTTGGTTGGAAGCCAGTTTTTCAGGTCAACGGCTGTCATTCATCACCATCTTACTCGGATATTTTTACAGAAATGGAGAAATTGGAGGGCCTTATTTATTCTTTCAACAGTCGTTGGAACCACAGACATACTGTATACAGGAAGTGCTGAACGAATAATCACTGACATTAATCATTGGATTCTGCACGGTGAAAAAGAAGCATGAAGTGGGACGAGCCCATTGGCCAGAGTTTACTTTGCCCACCTCAACAATGTGCCGAAAAAAGCAATCGTGTAGGACAAAGTAACGTTTGGAGCTCTGTCGGGGGCGGGGCCACTCACAGGTTTAGACTACACTCCCCCACAGTTGTCATAGATGTAAAACACAGAGTTTTCGACACAAAGCTGCAATAACGTTTATTTTAAATATAAAATCAGACTTTTTACATTAGGGTCGATGTAAATTCCTTCCTTCTGACACTGTTGGATTTACAGGAACTGCAACCATTGCTGCTTTGTTTTTAAAATGAGGAAGAATAAGTAGAGGCTTGCTTGGAACCTTTCCAGAGCTAAGGATTCTATGGTCACAAGTTGATCAAAACACTATATTCTAAACTGATCTCCAATTTTAAACAAACCAAGTTCTCAAACTTCCCCTTGTGAACCGCCACCTTAACGTGGTGGAGTGGTTGAAAGGTTCAAGGATCCCAGGAGCTGAGCTGTCTGAGGCTTCGCCCCTGCAAGGGTCTACTATGGCAGATAGGTCCTGAGTGACGAGAGTTCCCTTAGTGAGAAGTACAAACTAAAATTTACCTACATCGTCCGGATTGGCATCACTCGGTTGGCATCATTGCTGGCAACCCACTTACCAGGGGCTCCTCCTGGTCAGGGCCCATCCTGAAGGAACCACATGGGATCACTCTCCCATTGGCCCATCTCCTACAGTAGAAGGAGTCTGTGCAATGTGGGTTCAGTGGCAGTTCAAGGCGGCCCAAACTCCAGTCATGGAACTTGGCCTTTGGGACATGGAACGTCGTCTATCTGGGAAGGAAGGAGCCTGAGCTTGAGCGGGAGGTTGAGAGATACCGGCTAGATTAAGTTGGGCTCACCTCCACGCACAGCCTGGCCTCTGAAACTCTGTTGCTCGAGAGGGGTTCGACTCCGCCCTCGGGTGGGGGACAGGGTCTGTTTTTGGGTGGTTTTGGCTTACGGACCAAACAGCACCCTGGAGAACCCAGCCTTCTTAGTGTCTCTCCAAGTGTCCATTTGGGGAACTCTGTTGTTCACCTGAGGGACTTCAATGGCCATGTGGACACCTGGAGGGATTTGAAGAAAAGGTATTGTGAGGCTTTTAACTCCCTTTTGGAGGAGATGAAACCCACTTTGTGAGATCAGGAGGTTCTCCCACATGAGTGGGCAGCTACAGAAGTTCCATCTTCTAAGGTTTGTGAATGTCTATATGAAATATAATGGGACTTAATTAACAGTTGAAACATTCAAACTGTTCAGGAATGAAACTTCCATCATGTTTTCGATTTCTTTAAGTTGCAGGAATGAGAGCAGCCTGACTTTTAACTGAAATCTGTTCATTGATCTCAACTTTCTGCAAGAAGCAAAGGATAGCTAACAAAAGTCTGGAAATTGATTGCTGAGAGAGAAAAAAATGAGTGTTTCAGTACTTCATCTGGACTTTGAAAAGACAAATAAGATTCCAATTAAAGATTAAGGACAATTAGCTAATGCGTCTTGTCTAGTAGATCCAGAACGGTGAATGTTTTTATGAATGAAGTACTTTGACAACACGGGAAAGCGGACGTTTCAGCTGCCAAAATCCTGCGGACATGAAGGCCAAGAGACCAATCTTTGTTTAATTACACCAAAGCTATACTTGGCATCTTCAACCTGGACATATTAAACAGTGGGAACTGAGGCACAAGTCCCAGAAAACATCTTGTTTTTTTGGCAGAGGAAAAAGAGGAAGACAAACTCAGGTCTTCCCAGCTGTGCTCCTCTTAAGAGAGAAATGAGAGGAAGTGTTGGAAAGATTTATGGTCCCGATAATAAATTTTGCAGGAAGGGTTGCTGCAGTACAATGTGAGTGTGAACACAGTTGTGGCTTTTGGCTTGGCACGAGACACTTCTGCTCGGAGTTTGCTGCCGATTCTGCCATTGTTCAGGAGATATATGAATAAGCGGGATCTTCTTTAATTTCGGTGTAAGTCTTAAAGGCAGGATGTTTCCTTTCTGTTGTCCAGCTGCAGCCTGTCTCTGAAATTACAGCCAACATCACACATCAACTCACTGTATTCCCACCACATCTTTGTGTAAATATTTAATGAAGCTTGTAAAAACATAATATTCTTATTTGATAGTTCCAGAAATATAAACCTGATGTATCCCCTGTGGTTAGATATAAATGGTTATTATTTTCCTGCTAAACTTGCAGGATATCTTTTACAGTTTGTTTTTCTTTAAATACTCACAGACACTTAAAAAATTCCTAAACTGACATAGTAGAGCTAAAATGAGAGTTTCATGCTGGCTTTACTTAGAGAAAAATATCAAAATAATCCAAAATACAACCAGCATTCAAAAATTTATTAGTCATTTACTCCCAATATTTAGTTGTAATGGGTCTGATTTTCTATTATAAACAAATTTGACCTGAAAAACGGTACAACAACTACAGATACTAAATCGAGCAGCAACTTAATTGTTCATAAGCAAAAAAAAAAAAACACCAATTAAGATTAATGTAATCATCCACTTGTTGCAGTTTAGACAATACTTTCTACTTCAGCTCTCATTTATCCCTTTGTTATTAAGGCGTGGGTTGTCAGATTGTATGTATCTGAATGTCATACACGATGTAAGAATACAGCGGGCTGCATAAAGGAGTAGCGTGACCTGACGCTGGCCCCTGCCCTTTACCCAATAGGAGAGGAGCTCCATTGCAGCTTTTCTGACAGCTCCTGCTGAGTGGTGAAGAAGAAGCAAGGCACAGGTCCAATTCTTCTACATTCCCACCAGGCTGGGTTTTTGTCCTGCTTGGACCCCACCTGCACTGCTGCATATCACTCAAGCACAGGGGCCCAACTTAACTTTAAGGAAAAACCCCGCTGAGCTCCGACCACACAACAATGGTTTCTGACAGCTAGTTAGAAATGTCCACTCAAACATTGAGTTATCTTCCACTTTGCATTTGAGGAAACACAGTCAGGTGTGTGAGACAGAAAGAGGCACTGGCACGCTCCAAATAGAACCCCATGTACCTAAAACGCTAGATGTTGTCTTTGGGGCGCAATGCCCAAAGCAAATATGGACGATCCCCTGAGAGATGAAAAAAGAGCAGGGTATTCAGGGGCTCCCTTCAGGCAATTATCCTGGCATGCATATACACACACGGAGAGACTAAAAGGCCGTCAGTGGTAAGCAGCTTGACTCCTGAGGCTCGGCTTCTTGAAACACACCCTCTTCCTGTTTTTATAGGGAAAAAACAGGAGTAAAGATGGAAAAGAAGAGAAAAGCGACACAATAAGAGGAGTGAGATACTGAAGAGTGGTTAATCAGTTCCCCGGAAAAAGCACATAACCTGTGCGGATTGCTTTGGTTTTCTCCCCTTGAAATGAGAAAAATAAAAATTTAAAGGGAGATGGAACAAGAATATAGGCCAACATTTCTTAATTTTAGCAAAATACTTCTTTTTCATAGAGAGTAAAACTCTATGAAATCTTGCAGTTTACTCTTCCATTTCATTGAAAAATACTTATGTTATTAAAATATGTGTTTCTATTTGTCATGTTGGGAGAGCTGTGGAGAACCACAACGAATGACATAACAGACAGATATTTAATAATGAAGTACACTTGCATGCTTCAATGAACATTGACACACAGCCCTAGGCATCATAAAAGACGAGATGACACTGAAGCTACCTTCACACCACCCTTGTCAATGCATGTTTGAGTGGCAACTTCCAATAAAAAGCCCATTTCAAAGTGCAATTCGGGCTCCTGCGTATGGAAGTTTTTTTATGTCAAAATTCAAAGTATTATGCATTATTCAATTGACAATTCAGTTTGCAAATTCATCATGCAATTTGAAAATGCATTTTTCAATTTGCAATTCATTTTATTAATTTTAGGCCTTGCAAAATGACAATTCATTTTGCAATTTACAATCAATATTAAAACTTACAATCATATCACAATTTTTTAAAACAAAATAAATTGATGACAAAATTTTGCAATTTGCAATTGCATATTGCCATGGGTTTTTTGAATGTTTCAATCAATTCAAATGACAATGCATTTTGCAATATTTTTAATCAAGTCAATATGCAGTTTGACCTTTCATTTTGAAATGCATTTTAAAACAGAATTACAATGATGGTTAAAATTTCATATAAATTAATTAGCCTAAACATGTACAATTTAAAGAAGCCGTCTCAAGTGCTCTTAATCTAGATTTAAAAGCATTCATGGAGATAAGTTCTCTTAGTTGCAAGTCCTTTTGAAGCAAATTCCGTGAGGACGGAGCAGATGAGAAAAAAGTATTTTTCCCAAGCTCAGTACGAACAGTAGGAACAGAGAGTAACAAATGGTTATTGGAACGCAAAGCATGGGATTGAACATATCTCTATGACAGTTTTTGGACTCTATGGACAAAACCCATGGTCATTGAATGCAAATTTAAACCAGGTAAAACTTTGACCAACCAGGTACTCAGATTTGGTGGTGACATATGGATTACATCTCTTTAAATTCACAGAAGTGCCGACCTATCAAAAATGATCGTATAGGAGAAACTAATAATTGTGGTTTGTGCCCGGCTGAAATTATGCCTTTATATAACAGAATGGAGCTGTGAAAGAAATTGCCTTAAGCAAGAGTCACTCAGCAAGATTTGAAGAAGAAGCCCTTCCCCGCTTGTCCAGTGTGAACATCGCGGGGCTAAAAGTGCATACAAGACCCTACATTTGTACGTATGCTTCAAGGGTGTGCATAGCTTGGAGTCTCTTTATGCTAATTAGCAAAGAAGCTAAAAAGAGAGTAATTAAACACATGCAAAAGTTTTTTCCATGCAATGTTTAAATGACCAGGAAGATGAAAAACAACAGAACCTTAAGAAATTTGGGCAAGTACACAAGATTTATCATAAAATCAGTCATAAGTCACTGCACATTGCTGCAGTGGATAGCACTCTCACCTCACAGTAAGAGGGCCCTGTATGAATCATGGCTGGGTCTTTACTGTGTGGTTGTACAGTCGTGGGTTTTCTCCCAGCATTCTGGCTTCCATCTACAAAAAACATGCTTCATGCTTCATTCTAAGGGCTCCAGGTATGAATGTGTGTAATTGTCAGTTTCAGTGTGTCACTCTGGCAGCTACATGCTGACATAGATGCCCAGCAATGATTGATGATGTCATCGAGGGTCTATTTTTCCATAACTCTCTGCTTGGAGGGCTAAATGTAGGGGTAGGGAGAAGCCGGAGGGGAAAATTTGGATTTGGCTTTAGATTCGGACAGCATAACAAAATGGCCACTGTACTATATGGTGCACTATATAGTCAGTAGTTCATGAATTCTGATACAATCATTCTCAAAGCCAGATTGTCAATTTTCCTTGGGGCTCACTGAACTCATTAGGACGCCTGCTATCTCTGTCTTTCTAAGCTCTCCTCAAAATATTTGATGCACTAAATTAAATCTTGGAAATAACTTTTTGCCTGCTGTCTTCTCTTTTAATCTGCCAATATAGTATTATGATGTATAAATAAAAAAAAGGAAATGAGTCAATAGGAAATAAGTATTATTATTATTACAAAACAAGGGAATAGTTAGCCCTCTGGAGCTACATTAGCTCCTAAACAGAACCGGGCCTTGATCTAGTCCCTGTGGCACACCTTGTTCTGGAATCAGCTGTTCTTGTATTAAGACAAGATGTCAAATTTAAATTTACTAACTGGTTCAGAGTTTAGTGAGGAGATTAGATTGATACTACTTTGACAGCTTACATACAGCTTACAGTCTTAATGAAACTAGAATTTAAAGAAGGAATTTGCATTGCTAGCGTGATTAAAGACCAATACATCATGGTTAAGAGCAGAACTGTTTAAAAATGTCTAAGTGGAGATCAGACAACTTCAACAACAACGGTTTAAAATTAATAAATAATAACTACAATTTCTTTTGACTTGTGTTGCCATGAAGTCAACATGACAAGATTTGCAGGATTTTATATTGCTGAATTCAAAGAAGAAAACCTAAAATTGTCTTTTCTGAACATCTAACAATATCTGTGTTTTATCACCCACATGGTGCCTCCATGCACTTGCAATTTTTATTTTTGTTGGGAAATCCAGCCTGCAGAAGGCTGTTGTATTATAAAACTACAAACTGGAGTTCAAACCCAGAGAGTAAAAAGGAAAGCTAGTACGGCTGCTCCTTTCGTCAAATAAGCAAATTCCTTGTTGATATGACTTCCCGAGAGGCCCCTGGATCCTCAACTCCCAGCCGTAATTACACTCACAGCAATGAAAGCTCAGTTTTTATCTGACAGGACACCAGTCCGACCCACAGCATTAGCTCATATGATGCAATGTTTGTTGTGGGAACAGAGGGAACCATTTAAAAGGATGGCACAATTCAGGGAGGAATAAAACTCTTTTATCAACCGAACCAGTTTAGCTTCATGAGAAATGCAGGAAAACAGCAAGACTTACGTGAATAGCTTTCTTTTTCTTTTTTTCTCTGCTGTTTTAGCATTCTCTCCTCCACTCAGAGGTAAATGGAGCCTCCTGGTTTGACAGGCGTTTTTTTTTTTTTTTTTTAAGTGTAATATTGAAACTTGCAGACATGACTAAGACAGTTGTCCAGCCCTTGTTACACCACATTTGGGTCAACAATTTTGCTACAAATTACTGACATACAAACTTAGAAGTCACTTATGAATCAACAAGCTGACACAGTGTTGTTCCTATTTAAACAGGGTGCTGTTTGTTTTGGCCCACATTTGAAAGTACAGCACAGCAGAAGTTAGTTCTGCTGTAAATATAGTTGCAGGATATGCATGATATGCAAGTGTGGTCCAGTTTCTAAATCCCAACAAATATCAGATGGCACACAGCTATACATTCATGGCGTTCCTGGATGTCACAAGAAGACCATATTTTCTGTACTATAGGCCACACCCAATTATAAGGCTCGTCATCAATGAATAGTCAATTCATGACCTTAGGTCATTTAAGGGGTACCAAACTTTAAGGAGCATAAAGCGAGACATGATAACAAGGCTTTAATCATGGACTCACTTGTGACTCCAAAGTCTACCATTGATATAGCCTCCATGTTTTATTACAGCATTAACTCATTCATGGCATGGTGCAAATATTACAAAGAGTACATTTGTCTGAATCTATTATGTCCATTGGTGACAACTAAGAAAGTAGATTACAATTTACAGGAATGTGCTGTAAAAGTGAAATACTGTAAAGCAGTATCAAATAATTTACTGTACCTTACTGTAATAATGTTATAAACAAATGGCTTTTACCTCTGGTTTTTATAGTGTCAAGCACTTTTCAGTTCAATCATTTTTTTGTCAATTTCACAAAATATTGATGCCAATTAAGTATCTTACTGGTATAAGAAATACTTTATAACGTTGATTTATTTTCAAAGAAGTTGCATTGACTTATCAAGAAAATTATGTTGACATTACAGATTCTAAAGTGAGTCAGTTGTGTTTTATTTGACTGTAAATCAAATTTCAATTTCTTTTTCTGTATGTAATTTAATGTCCCACCGTACTTTTGACGGAATTTCCTCCTGTTTTTTAAGTGTAGAACTTGTTTGTGACAAGCTAGCTTACAGCTTCTTTTAGAAGTTAACATTTATAAGAATTCACTATTTGTGGGGTCATGGGATAGATGCGTAAATGGATGGGAGGGGAAAGGTAGAGGGTGGGTTGGGTTGTTATTTTAACTTGTCTCTCTTTTTAATTAAGCTTTTGCTTTTTTATAAATAAAGTTTGATTTGACATGTTGACCACGTTAGAATGCATATTAAGTGTATAGTTTGGAAAATGTGGCTTTTTTTCAAAAGTTTGTTTCGGAAGGAAGTCACTTATCTAACATTGGGGTTGTTCAGTGATGTTGGGAGCTTTTTGAGAATGCTGATGATGATTGCATTCACGTCCAAATGTACATCTTTCTCTCAGAACGTGGCCTCGCAGGTGTAATTCTTCACTCTTGGCCTTGTCCCTGCAAGATGTATGACACCTGCTCTTCACACAACCAAAGATCAAGGTGTTTTTTTACTTACTATTCCTGTCCCCTGATCTTTGATCTGTAAATCTGTAGTCAACAATATGTGCACCAAAGAGCCCTATTGTCCTTTAATTACAGATTCTTTGCTTTTGGACTGGGTCAGTGTCATTAGAAGTCAGATGAGGCTTTCTTTGGGTCCTACCAGTTCTTTCAACTGGAACCAACAGTTTGGAAACTCAACACGGCTAAACAAAGCTGCTTCTGTCATGCTAGCACTGGAGCGTTGTGCTGCAGGTGCAGATGATTTTTTTTTTTTTTAAAGATTTGGGTTTGCAGAAGCTAAGAGTTTTGCAAATGAGGGGATAACTTGTATTTACAAGTAGATAATGATGATAATAGAGCCAGAAGAACATTTAGGAAGAGTCGGAAATTCTGTGTGTTCCTTTTGTAATAGACTGGGGTGATAGGGAAGGAAAAAATACAGAATTGTCCTGCATGTCCTGCATCCTCATGCAGGGACCCAGAAAAATGAGGTGAACAGATGGCTGAAAGAATTAGCAAAAGCTTGTGAATGTGGGAAATTGTATTTAAGCACAATAATGTTAGGCATCAAACAAATAAATAAAACAGCAATCATGTGACCAAAGCACGACTGAGGAAAAAAATGCCAAATAAGCCTAAAAAAATACAATAAAACAAAGCACAAAACAGCAAAAATCAAGAAAATAACTATATGTGGTGTAAATAATAGTTATTAAAAAATCTGTATATAAGTATTTAATATGCTTTTTATGAACTAAGTGTTCTTCCAATAATTAGTTTCTAAATGTTGCTTTTTTGATTCCCAGATTTTTCACAATACTGTCATTCTTTTGATATGGTATGTCCTCAATTGTCAGGGTTTAACTTTCCAGCTTTTCCTGTCTTATCTGCTGCTGGCTTCCTGGATCAGGCAAATAAAATGCTTTAAGGTAGGACAATAGCTTTTTAAGCCTGGATTGGAATATATTTGATTTAAGGCAAAACAGCCACGTACTCGGACTTAACAAAACATTTTGTGCTTGCACAATGCAAGAAGAAATAAATAAATAAAAAATAAAACAATAAAATAAAACTGATGTCAGTGTTACGGTTTACAGAAAGCGAATCTATTTGAGGAAAATGTCCTTTTTTTGATGTCTTTGTCTGATAAAAACATGCACTTTGAACCAATTGCTTGACAGTTAAACTTGAACGGTGTTTAGGTTAAGACCAATTTCCTGAAGTAGTGAAAACCGTGTTTTAAATTAATCTGGAGTTATGAGAGACAGTTTCTTTCTTTTTCTAATTAGTGTGATGTAAGTGTCCTTTCAGTTGGAATCCCTTTTCTTGGGGCCTCGTTCCCTCGTACACATAACTTCTACTAAAGCCATTCTTCTCATATTACTTTCCTTTTCACTAAAAACCATCAGATAACTCACATTAGAGGTCAGGCTGTTGATAAAGTGAGCTCACATTTGACTTCACTTGGTCTTCAACTTAATCAAACAAATGAATCACATATTAAGCTACATTAGACCATACAGGGGACTTCAAGTTAAAAATACAAACATATTACATGTACCTGTAAGTGTCTCATATAACTGAAGTTAAATAAAAAGGGCTAATTTAATAAGGCCTCTCCAACTTGCTCTTGTAATCATGAGTTTCGTGTAATCACCTTTCTGAGTCATTTCTCTCAGCTAAAATAATCACTTTCTTCACGACTCTCATGACCCGAGGCTCGGAGCAGATGTGTGACTGAAGCTGAGTTTAGGTGAGGGCAACGAACACAAGCAATCATGACCATGGCGAGATTTATGATACAACTTAGTGAGTTAATAACACAGCATGAACAATGTCTAAAACTTCATGTGCTCCTTCCTGTAGCACATGTAACAAGACAAGTTGCTAACAGCATGGTTGGAATGAATTTTTAAGAGTTTAATAGAAAATCTAGATGTTCCTGTAGTCATCCCAGTAAATGAAAATATATTATAGTAACAATATGAAGTATTTTGACTATGTAATACTATCTAATAGAGAGATAAACAGCTATTACTCATATTTGTCAAAAATAATCATTCGAACTCTAGTACTTTTTTTTCAACATTTCTTGCCATTTTATTCAACTATATATTGTATGTAGACTAAACATATTGGGAGCGGTGAAGCAGGAATACATAATTAACTAATGTATATAACAGGTTCTATCATTGTGAATGAAGTGACACAAATTCTTTCACATTAAAACAGAAAAATATCAGTGGCTGGTTGCGATAACAAGAAAATAGATTTAACAAAAATCTCAAGCTTACGTTCAACTTTTTAGTCATTGGGGTTAAAAATGATCATTGCTTCCCATTTACAGCAGGACTAAGAGGACACAAACGACTTTACAAAGGACCCTTTTTCCATTTGAGCCACTTTAGTGGGCCAGAAAAAATCTGCGGCACGCTGTAACCCTTCCGTTCTCCTTAGCTTGTTTACATTAAAAGTGGGGTCATCTGGACACCACAGGACAGTGCGCTGAACTTTTTTTTTTTCACTGATTTCGGAGTTTCACTAATGTCCATGGCAGACATAAAATCCTGTCCCCTTCGTCACATTTGTCATGGAAGAAATCGCATAACAATATGTGGTTGGAGCCATCTGGACCCCAAGGAGAGCGGAAGGGTTAAGAGGACTGCAGATTGTTCTCGAAAATGAATGAGGACATTAGCATAGACAAACTAAAACTAAGTATATCATAAAGGATGAGCACTCTAAAGCACACTTTGCCTGTCTGTGCCAAGATCAATTCATCAAGAAATGGAGAACCAAAAATGTAATAAATCAAAAAATGTTATGTAATGTAATTAAAAATACTAAATACATTATTTAGCATACCTGCATGTTCGACTTTTTCAACAAAAACATATCCGAATGAATGCAAATAGATATGTATCAAAATATTTATTTGATATGTATCAAAAATAGTTCAAACAGGAGTAACAACAGTATTGGTTGGAAATCACAGAACATGATAATGTTGGTAAAAAGTATGCACGAACGGATAGTAAATACACTTTCTGGGAACCTTTGCTAGTTTCTGTACTTGCAGTATTTTCTAGTATCTTTGGCTTTTTATCTAAATCTGATACTAAAAAAGATATCCAATCACAAGCTTGCTTCTACCATGTCAGGTTGATTATAAATGGCTGAAGGTGAACCACAGTGAAGGCTGTGTGCACTAAATCAATGACAAATACAACAAAGAACAAAGAGTCTACAAGACCTGAAATGACAGTTTTATGTTTAAAGTTAAAGTCTCATCCGTTGTCAAGCACCAAGTTGTGTGAAATTTGTTCTGTGCCTTTCACCCATCCCTTGTGGGAGCGGTGAGCTGCAGACACAGCCGCGCTTTTAAACAATTTGAGGGTTTAGGCCCCCAATCCAACACTTTAATGCTGCTTGTCAAGCAGTGGGTCACTGAGTCCTATTTCTAGGGTCTTTGGGATGACTCGGATGAACTGGATTTGAACTAATGACCTTCCAGTCTCAGGGCAGACACTCTACCACAAGACCATTAGCTGTTTAAAGCCGTTCTCTCCAATAGATATATGTTATTGTTGCTTCAAACAAAAGTGCCAGAGAAAGAGTTTCTCTGTTAAAAGACATTTTCATTCAAATGCCTTATGAATTGTAAATATTTAGATTAGGGATGGGCCAATATCACTTTTTCAATACCGATAACTAATGTTTCCCCTCAGCTGTGGCCAATATTTGCCAATACCGATATTTAAGTGTCTGGATTAGCATCAACTTGGTCTTTGTCCAGCAAAGACTGTCCGGCATAGGGTTAGGCTCCATGTCCCAGTACCGGACCGGTAACGGTTTGCGGCCTGGAAGTTGGGGAGCCTTGATTTGATTGGGCATCATAAAATAACAACCAAAATGTCAATTTTTGACAAGGAGGGTTCTTACCCAAACGTCAATACATGACGACTTGGGAAAGAGATTGTGTTGCAATATGTTACCAGTGCAAGATAATATCAGCCCATTAATTGCAAAAACATAAAATGATCTGGTGGATATAATCGCACAGCGGTCCCAGGCATTGACTTTGACACATGGGCCTTAAAGTGTTGATTTATGGACTATGTATCGAGAGGGAAAGATGTACATCCTCAGTAGGAAGTAGGGATGCAACAGTTCATTTTCCTCATGATTGTGTTCAATGGTGTAACATACAATTCAGTTTCAAACTAAGAATTGTGGAATCCCCAGTGGAGATCCAATGGCTCAACCAAGAGTTGTAGGTCATCAAAAAGACTCTACCACCACCACACTTTACAGAAGCTGAAAACAATGGTAGGAAGTGTCTGCGAGTCTTCAGGAGATGAAGCCCACACAAACATCTTTAAGAAGGGTTTGTGATTCTGGTGCTAAAGGGTGGCAGAGGCCAATCCATTTCCTGTTTTTACCTCCGTGCTACATTGCAACAAAGGCCTGTGCGTGCCAACATCATTAATACCTCAATGTTTGTATGTCTAACTAATACGGTCATTCAGCCCTGTGTTCCACACACCTTTTTGCGTTCATGAAGGTGTGTGTTGATGACTCTTCATCGACGGGTGACCAGAAATGACGGCGATGAGTGTGTCTGCAGCAATGTTTTTTTTTTAGGAGCCTCCTAATGCAGAGGACATCCTCTCCATATGGCTGAGAGAGGCTGGCTCCAGAACTAATCTGCTCCCACTGTTTATAAAACAAACAGTCCCTAAAATGCTAACCCACAGCTTAGCCTTCTCCCCTTCACTCTGCATCTGGTTGACCCTTGACCTGGACTGTTTGAACTGGGCATCCTGTCCAGTGTAGTGTGAATATGGCATGATGGAAACTGCACCGTTGGCATTTTTTATGCATAATGCATCCTCATTGAAGAAGCTCAGGATGGCCAGCCCAGATCTTTCTCTATCAATTTCATAGAGTCATTGAGCATGTTTTAAGGAAACAACTGATGATGAACATTTTTTTAATTTCAATTCCTTGGTGCTAAGTTGAAAAACTGGCAACCTGTTGAGTGTGTACCTGCTTTTGCCCAACAGTAGATGGGAAAGGCTCCAGCACCCTGTGACCCCAAAAGCGACTAAGCAGGTTCGCAAAATGAATAGATTTTAAATTCACCTTCTAAAAATTCTAATTATTTTTCTTTAAAACAGGGGTGCCTGTGCAGATATCCCCACCTCTTCCTTTTCTGAGATCCCCCACGCACGCAAGGTCCACCGATGTCAGAATGAGACGAGATAAGCTCATGGTCGGCCTTCGTCAACACATGAGGCTTTCGAAGAGACTAGAGTTACAGACAGGCACTCCTCTGGGGATCAGTGGGAGTGGGAGCGGCCTGCTCAGACTGCTAGGCTGCTAATCTGCCTCCAGCCAGCCTGCTGATGCCCACCATCTGTGTCTGTAACTCATCACTCTTGGCCTGAAGCCTCTGCAGGAGCACACGCAGGTAAACAAACACCCCAGAGGGAAGCATTTTAAAGGCATTTTCTCTACCAAGCTTTTTTTTTTATTATTTTACTGGAGATTAGTGCCTTTCTAAATAGGAGAGTTAGATCCTGCAGTGATGATGATAAGCTGAAGTGAAGTGTGAACAAGAACTGCTTGCATGATCTGAAGTGAGAATGCTTTAATTTCAAAGATGAAAAAAATAATAATAATAATTACCACCAGCAGTACCACATCAGCCAACTGTAAGAGTATTGGGAAAACATGGCTTCATTTAGCGGCTGATGAGAGATTGCAGCTGTAATTGTTTGTGGCCTCTGGAGGTAGAAAGGGTTAAAAGGTCAGGTAGGTGCAGGGGGAGAGCTGCTGGTCAAGTCATGCATATTAAATAAGAAAGTCTCTTCAAGAGTTTTTGAAAGATGGGAACGTGGGCAACACTTCCCCACCCATCAGCTCAGATATCCTGTGGGGGCAAAAGCAGGAGGGTAATGAGAGGATTAGAATCACTAAGCCTTATTTACGTTTGCTCTATTCATCTGCACTTTAAAATACCATCTGACACAAGCCAATTTGTTGCTTTATCCATGTCAACAGTCAACGGTCTTTAAATAACTGCAAGAGAAGTTAAAGTATTTATTTATCCGAGAAAGGAAGCTTATTATCTACACCTTTGATTTTTGCTTGATTTCTATAAGAAAATATTTTTGAATGGTTTTCATGTTTATCGAGACACATCTTTCTAATGATTTTTATAAAATATAAAAACAATAATTTGGCTATGAGAAATATTTGTAACCCAGAAAGACATGATTTATATATTTTCTTCCCTCTATGTGTCTACTCCTATAACTTTTTCCTTACCCTGTTGCTAGAGCAATGCTCACGCCCCCTGGGAGCATCCGTAATGAGAATTACGATGATATTTAGAGCGCTTTATGTCCCCATCAGATTATCTTTCCACAGTAGGGAGGGGTATTTTATGGTATATTATTATCTTCCATAAACAATGTCACATTGTCAGCCATTTTTGGATATAAATTGTGTCAGAAAACACAGTAAATTCAGATTTAAAAAGGAGGTAAATGTTATTTTAAACTTAAAAGGTTCACTATTATTCACAGATTTCGAACGTAGTTTAAAGAAGTCTTCAACAGTTGAAAAAAAATGCTGTCTGGAAAAGAACTAAGAAGCCAGAAAAATAAATAATGAGGCCTAAAATTAGTGATTTGTTTAAATGGCTTTTTAATAGAGCTCATGTGTATCAATTTTTTAAAATAAAACAGTGGTTTTGAGTACAAGCAAGAGTAAAACCCAGAGAACTCACTTTCCCACAAAGAGTAATATTTTCCTGAGTTACAATAAATAACTTTATCCACTCCTGTGTGGAAAGTTCACCTACACACGTATTTGTTACTGTGGCCTTTTAAACTAACCTGAGCCAACCTGTCATGCTCCATCAAACGTGGGAATTGGATATCCCGGGAACACAGGCGCTTTTGCTTAGCATTCGGTTCCCCCACCACACCACTGCCTCCCCTCTGCTTAAACACAATGAGCTTGGGAGCAGAGAAAAACTAACCCACATCACATGAATCAAGCACTGTGACAGGGAGTCTGGGATCGCACACAGGATCACAAGTTCTCCCATCTCTCCTTGCGGGGTACCAGAGAGGCGCGGCGGTGCTCTGCAGGGGCATATATTTCCGTTGATGAAGGGATAAATCAGATCATTTCTGGAGTAAGGAAGGGAGCACAGAGAGAGCCTTCTTGGTCATCTCCCTTTGAGATGTAAATGACACGGTGGCACTGAAAGAGGGCCAGGTGTTCGGTGCAAAGAGGCAAAGCGTGACGGTGCATGCATTCCTCAGGGACTTCATCCATTAACTGTTGCTGTGCCTCATGCAGGGAAACACCGTCAGAACCCACAACGCTCCCAAATGGGTTTGGTGAGAAGACTCAAAGGCTGAGCAAGATTTGAATGACTCAGAATCAACACTGTTTATAACTGAAGTTGATGCAAAAATGTCACCACAGTCTTTGCTTTTGTTATCTGCTGCACTGACGTACTAATGACCAGAGGTCAACAGCTGCAGCCGCCACCACACTGGACGATTAGGAATGAGTTAACAGCTTTACGGAGGTCATGAAGGCAGCAATTTGCAATGAACTTTTTAATGCCACAGGCTAAAACTTCCAAATAACCCACACCTCGAGGTGGGGAAAATAAAGTGTTTGAAATTTCAAACACAATGAAAGCCTATTATTAGTCTGGATGACAAGACACAGCAAGAATGACCTGCATGCTATCTTTTTACCAATTGGGGGGGTATTCATGCTGGAGAGAGAGGTCATAAGGTCAAATATGCTGTAGAATCACATCTAGCTTTGCTTCACAATCTTCATTTCTTTTCTAGGATGTCCATACAGACATTTACCAGGCTCCAGATAGATAGAATTCTTAGCTATGTTGACCCTCAACCTGCACCCTCATCTTAAGATGAAAAGTGACATAAATGCAACCTGACTTCAGGGTTTTAAAGATATAGAAACGCTGACGGCACCAGTGCGTCTCATTGAGTAGTCATCAAACTTATACTGGTTTTGTCAACATAGTTTACAATAATTATTATACAGAAGAAAAAAAAACCTTTTTTTTTTAACTGAAGTCAAGAAAAAATTTCCCAAAAAGCACAGCTAAAGTTGAGCGACAATATTGAGAAAATCACACAACCTTTTTTCATTTAGGCCAGAGGAAATTAACCGTCATGACTCCACTGCTCCACCTGCTGGTCATCCTCAGGCACACCTACATATCACTGCAGGTTAATGACGAAACACACATTTTAGGCAGCACACAACTTCTGAATTATCTTGTCGGCCTAACATAACAAGCTCGGGTATAGGCAAGGGAGAAGGGGGCAATGTGATGGCTCAAAGAAATCCACCACTAACTAAAGAAATTACAATTACAAGAAAAAAAATACAGACAAAAAAATAATAAACAACAAAAAGTAAATGAACAAAAAAAAAGTATGGATGAATGGACAAATACACAAAAGAAAAAAAATGCAGCCTAAACAGAGCATAAATAAGTGTCCTGCTTGTGCCTGTCCTTAGCCCAGTAAATGCAGGAAGTTTTGTCAGGAATTCAATGTAAAACTTAGACATATCAAAAAAAAAATCAAAGAAGACTATAGATATACGGCTAAATTAACCGATATCTTGGTTTTCTATGCATTTTAGGGACTTGAAGGGAAATTTTAAAAAATGAAATAACTTCACAAAAAAGGAGGTATACACACATCACTGCCATGTTAGATATAAGGCTCTTTCTGTTTGAAAGAATCAATGGTGGAACGCTACAGTTTATACAAAAATAGCTGAGTCTCTGGAGATTACCGGATGTTTTCTGGAACTAAATGAAGTCACAATAAATGGTATTGGGTGGATTCTTGGTCTGTTCAGTGCAACATCACAAAGCAAATGAGAAAAATGATTTAAATTCTATGTATTATCCTACAGCCTTTAGCTAACTGAAGATAATTTGCTCGTGTTAGCATTAGAAAGATATTTTATTATCACTTTACTTTTATAACCTATAAAACATAAAAGCAAATTATTTTTAACTTATTGTTTTTGTAGTTTTCCGTGTTTGGTTAAAGCAGTCTAACAGGAAGGGAACAGGCACCCCATCAGGACTGGTAGCCCTAAGTCACTTCAAAGTTCTGTTAAACATGTTTGTACTTGTGAGCGACATGACTGTGTTAAACAAAAGGAAAAAAACATTTTTTTAACCAAAATACCTAATTAAAACACCTTAAGTATATTAGATACAATTATAACCATTTATATTCATTTTAATAGAAGTCACAAGTTGGCAAAAAGAAAACACACAAATTAGTCTGTAACCACAACTTTATTGGTAACAATAAAATTCAACCCCCGTGGTTGTCAAACATCTCCTGTATAACCTTAGTGTAAATGGTAAATAAAATCAAGCAGAGAAAAACAGAGGAATAAAAATCCAATGTAACCAAAATTCCATACCAACTTTTTCTGTGTAACAAATGTTGATCCGAAATGAGCTGTCCTGGACCACAAGTCGTTCATAAAACTTTCCTCTGCAGTTTCTTTAAATGTTAAATAAAATATAGCAATATACAATAAAAAAAATTTTTGTATGACATTTTTAGAAGCCATATCTACAAGAAAGATTAAGTCGAGATGTAACATAAAAGAAACGTCAGAAGCTTCCAAGTTAACTGCATACATGTGCAACTGACAACGTGCTTTTTTTAAAGCCCATCTGTGTTTTTTATTAGACTTTGCATCACACTTCTTCAAGGCTAAACATATTCCACATGGATTTTTCAAACTCCCTTTATCCTTGGTCATCATTTTCGATAAAAGAAACAACAAAAAGCCTCACAAATCCTGTTATTTATAAAGGAAAACGCAACAATTCCCCCATATAAAGCTGAAATTCTTCAAACCCTCTTGTCCCTGTGTGCACATGGAATAAACCTGTTTTGCTTTTTTAGAGAACAGTCTTGATTTGCTTTGGAAATTCTAGCAAGAACAGCCTTAACATCGGACTGATTCTCATGAAATGTCAACAAGGCTAGCACCATTAAGTGATTGGCAATAATTGGTCATCCAAGGTCATCAGACAGGAAGCATTCGTGTGAACGATTTTTCATTTGGCAAAACGCGGTTCTTAAACCGGCAGGAATGTGTCCTACATTGGGGAATGTCCAGTGTTGTTCTCTGCTCTTCCCATGCAGTGGGTATAACTGCAGTTGTAAAGTGAAAGGAAGTGCATGGCACGGTGAGAAACTTGACTAAAAAACATAAGGCTGTGCTGAAGCAGGGAATACTAAAAGTGTATGCTTAAGACACTGTGAGTGAAAGAAAAAAAAAGAAAGCAGCTGGTTAAAATTTTTTTTTCGAAATCTAATATTTTCTCACCAGAAAAATTCAGCCTGAGAACACATTAGTGGCTGTTTAAGCTGTTATTTCTGCAACACTGCCCTCTAGTGGACATAAAAAGTATTTCGGTTTAGTCGCTCTTCTCCAGCTGTACAGCATTGGTGGTTAATTCCATAGTGTTGAAATGAGAGGCAGGATAAAGAAAACTGCATACGTTGCTGAATGTTTTTTTTTTAACATATAAATAGTCCAAAGGCTCAGGGTCTTGTTTCCTTTGGAATCAGAATACTGAGTCCCGTGGTCTGAACTAGCCTCAAGAAGTTTCGCACTGACCAATGGCAAAACCGTTCCATGCAGTGCTTGAACAGCACTGAGGCTTTTGTGAGGGCTAGAGGTGTCAAAGGCAGCATTTTGATCTAATACAAAATAGTTCAAAAAAGAAGTAGAATAGTGATGTTGGACCAGTCAAGAGACTTCGGTGAAGTTGGCTAGTTCCTGACTGTAACGTGCTGGTGCTTTGTTTACACACACACATGCGCACACACACAAACACACACATACCTCTACAAAGCTACAGGTAGGTATCCTGCTCTGTGCTGCTAAGGCTTTGTGTGGATTGCTGAAGAGCTGATTCTTTGGCAGCAGGAGGCTCTGTAGGAGGCTCGTTCTGCTGGTGAGAGGAGTCCGTCTCAGTTTGTGGCACTACCTCTGGCATCACATTGTTTGCCGTAGGTGGGGTAGGTGGATCCATTGGTGGGGGAAGAGGTGAAGGGTTAGAGGGAAGAGGGTAAGGATTAGGTATTTCCTCTGGGAGCTGAGCTTTCTTGCTTTTCTTCTTGCTCTTCCTCTCCTCCTTGCCTTTCTTCAGCCCTGCAGGAGGTTGGGGCATCTCAAGAATAATAGTGGGGTTCTGCTGCAGGTCCTGGCGCCTGGGGGGCTCCGCCAACATGACGATACGAGCACCATGCATCCGTGGAGGCGACTTAAAATTGATTTCACCACGGTTCTTTTTCCAACGCTTCAGCTGAGAGTGATGTTCTCTTTCCACGTCTCGTGCAGTCACTGGGATTTCCAGAATCTGTAAAAGGATTTGAGGACAACCTTTATGCAAAAGAGGGCTACAGAGTCTAAACAAATCAAGACTGCAGCCAAAAATCAGCAGACCGAGCGGCTGATCACCTGACTTTACCTCTCGCACGAGGAAGGCCTCCTGCATGTACCGCTGATCTATGGCCCTGAGGAGCTCCATGGTCTCATACATGCCCTGACACGCCTTCAGCTTCTCACGTGTCCCCAACATGCATTTGAGTAGCACCAGACCAACACGGAAAATTATTTTGACTCCTGGTGGAGGACACCAAAAAGATGAGTGAGCTTCAGTGTAAAGATGCTGTGCTATACCATTGAATGGAGAGATGGTTACCGTCACAGAGGAACATGTCCCACACACGCAGAACTGACGCCCACGGCAGGGTTCTGGAGAAGGCACACATAAACCACTCTGTCATGTAGAGGATGGGGTCTATCTTGTATTTCTCCAAATGTCTGAAAGCGAGAGGGGAAATGCGACGCAGCAAAGCAAACAGAATCTCTCCATCCAACTGAATCGCCTCCTGAAGAGAAACAAGAAGAAAAACATTAAGATGAGAACCAAAAACTCACGGAAAAGTTTGTTTAACAGGTTCACATGCAAACATAGCTTTAAAGATGCACCCCAATCAGCTTATTTTCAAACTATTCCCAATGTTTTTTTTTTCTTTATGATTATACAGTTTTTAGGTAACATCAAAAAAAACTGTTTTTCTGCAGAGCAGCAGTATCGTGAAGATTTCAGTTAATAAATGCTACCAAAATAATAGGGAGAATCAACAATAAGGGTGGCTTAACTAAAGATTACATAACCCATTTTTAAATCAGGTTGTGAAAAGACAGACACCACCCCGAGTGACTGCATCAGTGATCTGCAACCACAGTAATGCTAACGCTGACACTGCTTGTTAAAACATGCTCCTAATCACTGATATTAATGCCAGCAGTCTTAACTGTGTGGGAGAGAAAAGCACAGCCTGATGCATCAGGGAGATCAAATATCAACAGTAAGAAGTTAAAAAAAAGACTCTTTTCCTTTATTATTAACATTAATTTTGAATCTCACCAGGCCAGGACTGTAGTATCCAGGAAGATACTTCTCACAGATTTGGACCAACCCCCAGAAAGCATCCTGTGGAAACCCAATGAAGATATAAGAACTAATACATTCAGTTTGGAAGAAGACTGATGACACAAAAAACATCGACTTTGAACACAAAATATTAGAAAAAACAACCATCTTATTTCTGCAGATGTAATATATTACATTCTTAATGACAAAACACAAAGTTGAAGAGAGTAAATATTCCTTTCAAACTTCAGACAGTTCATTTTAATTTAATAAAATAAACAAAATAACAGAACTACACACAAAAAATATTTAAATTAAACTAAAAAATATTTGACTGATGCACTTGAACTGGTTTCAAAGTAGGATAATTGCATAAACTTTATTAGTATCCACCCGCGACCCTGAAAGGGACAAAGCGGCTAAGAAGAAAAAAAAAGGAATGAGTATCCACTTTGTGATCTTTCTGTGCTACATACTCCTATTTTTGCAAATAATCAGATTTATATTTTTTAGGTCAAGAAATGTTTCAATTAATTTTAGAAATAGGATGGGAGTTGGTCAAATTAAAAAATATCATTTGAGATTAACAAGTTATTTTTAAATGAAACTAAACAAAAATTCATGGTTTTTTTTTTAAGTACAGATAAAACAAAACATGATATAAAACTTAATTTTGAAGGAATAGAAAACTGAAGGTGTTAATGAAGCAAAGTACTTTTGAGTCATTATTGACCACCATCTTAATTGGAAACAACATGTTGACAATATAAAAAACAAACCATCTAAATCCATAGCAATACTTCACAGAACTAAAAGAACATCATGTAAAAAATGTTTGCATGTTTTATATTCAACCTTAATTAATCCAAAAGTGTACTATAATTTGGGGAAATATATACAAAATGAATATTTATCCAATAATAAAACTATAAAAATAATCATTAGAGCAAAAAATAAAGTTGCGGATGTTGAATGTTGGAAAAATAGTTTATCTTTAAGAGTCCTGTCATTTTTTAAAAAGAAAAAGAGGACCTAAAGATCTTAAATTAGTTAATACTGCAAAAATGTGAAAACAGTAGTCAGAGATTGTGTACAGGTGTCTTTTATATAGATAACGAGCTCAAACAGGTGTTATTAATACATGCAATGAGTGGATGGGAGAAGATCTGTTACAGAAGTTGCAGGTCTATGAGAGACAGAAATCTTGTTTGTTATTTACAGAATTCTTGTTTTCCACCAAATTTTACAAATAAATTCTTTAAAAATCCGACAATATGATTTTCTCTTTTTTTCTCATTTTGTCTCATTGTTGAGGTATACCTATGATGAAAATAAAAGATCTCATCTTTTTAAAGGGGATAAATCGTACAACTGGTGGCTGACTAAATACTTTTTGACACCACTATATGTGTTAGAATGTGTAAATATGAATATGTATTCGGTATAATATTTAGATTTTTATGTTTTAAGTGTAAATTGCATCTTTTATGAGGTCTTTAACAAGTATGATGCTTCAGCCCTTTCCTTCCTGGGTGATGTTGATTATTATTTAAAAGTTGCAAAATGTTATGTTTATAGAACAAAACAAACTTCAAAACTACAAGCATTTACAATTTAGTTATGAAAGCTTTCCAAATAATGAAGTCACTGTGTGCTTTTTTTCATTTATTTTTAACTGGAGTAAACCTCCCACATCAAAACAACCAAACACATATGTCAGCAAATCTTACAGTAGAAATGCTGGAACCCGCACAATGACTTTCTCTGTTAGAACTTTTACAGTCTTATTGAAGTTTAGTGCATGTTTGAACCCTACATGCAACAAGATAATGTTGGAAAAACTAATCTTATATTTAGTCTTTGGAAAAACTCAAGGATTTCTCTGTACGCAACATCATTTGTCAAACCTCGTCTTTCACAAGTCAGCGTAAAAGATGAATTAAAAATGTGTGTGTTCGAGTGAATGAGAACATGTCACACCTCAGCAGGCATGTGCATGAGCAGCACAGCAGCAATGGGAGCCTGAGCCTGGCAGTATCCCTCCTCTGGTTTATATAGAGTGTAGGCCTTCAGAACACGGAACAGATCCTGCTGCCTGCAGTGGGTCAACATACAGGCGAAGTTTAAGTTCAAACATCTTTTTAATTCACTTCAACTCCAAGCAAAGTATGCTGTGAGACTGACCCGTGTCCTCCCCGCGACACAAACATCTCATGAAACGGAAACTGTCGATGAAGGTCTTTCTCGATCACGTCAATCCACTTGGGTTCTCCTGCCTGACTATCCAGCTCCTGACAAAACAAAGACATGTTTGCGTTAGTACATTTAGAGTTCAACTAAAATCCCAACAAAAACAGTGTTTCAGCTGTTTGCTCAACAAACATAATTCTAGCAGATTCTAAAGTGGAGAATAGCATCAGCTGATGCATGTTGATTGCATAAACATCCAAAGTGTGTGTTTTATTTAGATGTTGTTTGCAACATCTCTAAGGTTAAAGGGTTAAACATAATTCAAGTTTTTGCATAATTTAAAGTAGCAGTTTATTCCAAAACTTTGTTTTACCAAAGTTCTATAGAAGTTACATGGAATTTCAATGCTGCATGACCACAGTTTCAGTAACCATTTCAAATCCCATTTTAAAAAGAAATAAACCCAAAAATGAAGCATCCGCAGAGCACAGAGAAGGAACTGAAAGGAGAAGCTGTCCGACCTGAAACTTGCCGTGGTTCTGCTCCTTCTTTCACTTTCCCGCCTGATAGGTAGAGCCACGCTCGGCCTCGCAGGGCAGGAGGGATTCCTTTCTGGCAGCGCAGCCTTACCTAAATACAAGAACATCAAACTGTTATCACCAAAGAAGCACATTTGATAGTATTTTAATTTAAGCTGTGACCTTTTCCATCCACTGACTTTTCTATCAAGGGGCTATGACCAAAAAGAAAACCAAAAACACTTAAGTTTACTCTTACATAATCTTATTCATTCTCTTGTCCTCAGCAAAAAGAGGTGAAAATAAACTATTGAATCCAAACAGCTGAAATAAGGCGAGTTAGCAGGCGAGAAAAAAGTAGCCCAGTTCCATTATAAAAAGAATGAGAACACTAAACAACCCAAAGTAGCATTTAAGAAGTTTGCCTCAATTGCATCTTGGGTAAAACTTGATTGCAGATACTAAATTTATACTTAATACAAATAACATACAATGATTCAGTTTTGAAAAACCCTTTCCTGAGACCAACCCCTGCATTTGAAAAAACACTGGGTATCCCTAAAGTATATGTACTGCAATGTAAACATGAGCTGTAGCTATAATTTTCAATAAAGAAACAAAGGCTTGTGTTTGCACAGCAGGTCAGATGACATGAACACATGTTACAGACTGTGAAGTTGTTAGTTCCTGAAGGGTTATGGACTGAACCACATTGTTTTATGCTGCTTGTACCTTTGAAGAATAGTATACTTCTATTATAAATGAAATTATCAAAAATTATTATTGTTTGAATATTATGAATCCTGGCCTTCAAAACTAAAGAAATCCCTGTGAATTTTATTTCTTCTCTTTAAATACTTTTGTATGTAGGTGCAATATTTTGTTTAGTCTCTCAGCACCTCCAATACAAAGTTTATTTATTTATTTATTTTTAATGGGATGACACAACAGCTCCATAAATTTAAGACCGTCAATATGCCACATGGTAAATGAGACTGGATAAAAGAAACAGGCTTTGTCCTGGCTTGCTGGTGACTCACAGACGGTGAATAAACCGCCATGTGCTGCAAAAATGAAATCATTTCAAAGAACTTGCTTAGCAAGTAGCTCTCCTCCCAATGTTTTCATGAATCTCTTCCTTATGCAATCGCATACTTGAACAACTGCAGTGTTTGACAACAACAAAGAGTTACTCAGGACAGAACAGAACCTCTGCAGTAAGTAAATATGTCAGAAGAACAACAGAGCTACTTAGCAGCTTATGTCATTTAACAAACATGCTGACCTTATTGAATCTTTTGTTCATCCATTTGTCCCAGTGGCTGAGCATGTCCAGCCACTTAACCTCCCTCTGTCTGAGCACCTCCGGCGGCACATCCTGAGCTCTGGACCAAAGACACACATAAAAAGTTACACATTTTACAATAAAATCACTGATAAACAAGTGTTCTGATTGACAGTATAAGAGAACGAGACTGAGTGACTCCTCCCCCTTGCAGTCCAAATAAGTAACCACTGGCTCCAAGTAGCCAATATCCCATGGAGCTCTTTAGAGAAATAAACAGCAATTACTCAGCCTTCATATTTGTCAGAAAGAATAGTGACTGACTTAATTACACTGAAACCAGAAGTAAGTAATTTATTATGGGTGATGTCACACTCTCTCTGTCCAGTTCTCTTATACAGTCAATAGTTCTGACTAATTAAGATGGCTAATGAGTCAGATGAAGTAAGTTTAAATATATTTTAAGTGATGAGGCTGAAATGTAACATTCAAACATCACAATCAAAGGCACTGCAAAGTAGCAATCTTGTGTTTTAGAGAGGAAAACACAAGAGAGAGCTTGGAATAAAAAAAAAGTCTTCACTTATTAAATCAAATATAGGTTTATCAAATCTACACATCGACTTTTTCTTAAAATCAAAGAAATGTTTGTGGTGTTTTAACCTGTTCTTGTTGAAATCATCTGTGATGGAGGACATACAAAATTTTAATTAAAACTGCATTTCTGAGTATTTCTTTATTCAAATCATTGTGGATCGGGAGTAGACGAAAAAATGTTTTTGGAAGAAAAGCCTGTAGCTATAATGCAGCTGCTAAAGTCGTCAGCTGCCTGCTCTGCTCCATTCCGATGCCTCAATTTGCAGTTAAAGAGATCCAAGTAGGTCTTTGTTTTCCTCGTCTGAGCTGACATATGTGTCAAAACTGTACAGCTAGATATCTCTAATATTGTTCACCATTTTTGTTGCACTGATAATGGTTGGGGGTGTGAGGGGCTGTAAGCTAGATGGAGAGTGTAAACAAAGCAATGGTGGGAAGTATTGCCAGGCAATATGCCAATACATATCGTGTGGGCGATAGAAAAGTGAACATCGTGAATGTATAATCGTGCCATTTCTTGTCTATTTTGTTGTTTGTAACTGTTGTGTACTAAATGAAAGGTTTCTCATTTTTGACAATTCAGCTATTTAAATACTTAAAAAAAATAAAGTCAGGGAAAAGTAAGTAATGACATTTTTGTCAATGTTTACACAAGAGAATAACTGAAAATATACTTTATTTTGGCATACTATTTTATATATAGTGATTGTGATATAAAATGATTTATTTTGTGATATACAGTTTTTACCATTTCGGTCAGCACTAATGGGAAGTGTGGTCAAGCTTTCTCCGTGTCAATAGACCTGCCCGCAATTTAGTGGCAAATGTCTGAAGAACTACTGCCATTATGCAGAAAACAACAAAAACAATGTTGTAGAAAAGAACAGTTTTTTGGCTAAAAATGGCATACTCATAATTAAAAAACCACTGGGAACACTTATGCAATAGATCTAAAGATGATCAGGCAATTCACTGAATTATTTTCAATGTGAATAAAAGACTTGGTCTTGTTTTAATGTAAGCTTTCTCAAAGTCACGCAAAGTTCCACTTTTGTGCACTTTAAACTTTTTTCCATTACTAAAAAAAAAGTTTTATTTAGAAATTTTGAATACAAATCTAAATTGAATCCATTTCCTGCAACAGTTCTGTTGAATTGATGGAGCATTCTCCTTAAAAACAAATAAGAGCCGTATCTGGATGTGACTTCACATATGTGTCAAACTAAGCATTACAAATTCCAAAGTCAAATAAATATCACCCAGATTGACCTAGTGGAGTCAGAAAGAATCCATTTTGTGATGCAACTGAAAAGCGTTCTCGTTCGAGTCGAACTAACATAAATATCTTTTCTGTGGGGGAAAAAAAACATAGGATGTAGGAAAGTCAGGCGGACTGGTTTCTTTGGTGGAGTGTGTAATTATCTCATAGGCACAAGTCTGTAATTGCAGGGTTGACATGTCTTCAAAGAACTGCCCTTTTTTTATGAATTCAGAATGGCTTTCTCTCTGCTCAAACTAAAGGGGCAGATATTGTGAACCGGTTTTTGGCACAAATGTATCTACTATTTTGTGCTTTTATGAAGTTGTTACTAACCAATAAGAATACATTTGGTGGAATCTAGAAATAATATATGATCTCTCATTAAGATTTAAAATAAATTAAGTCTTTTATTTTGTTAAGCTTTAGACAGAGCTCACTAACTACACATTTTCAAAGTAAAAGCATCCTTTCCCAAACATGAATGAATTTCGTAGAAGCTGATACCATTCATGCTCTGTTTTGACTAAATTGTTTCAGTCTCACTGTAAAATTATTTAACATGCAGAATTTAGTGTAAGAAACACAAACTTACGATTCCACAGAGTGCTGCTGTGCCCCGCCAATAAACCCATATTTGTCCGTCTGCCTGTCGCTGGTGAAGCCGTTGATCTCAGAATCGGAGCCCAGAGAGCTTTCGTCGTCAATGTGACTGCTGCTGATTGTCCGTATGCTCCGCGTGTCCACTGGCTGACGGCCGTTTTCTGTTTTGGCCATTGTAGCTGGAGAACTGGCTGGTAAGCCAGGACAGCTAACGTCAGCACGATGGTTGACAGCCCAAAAGTTAATTAAACTGCACCGACGCCATGAAATCTAGGCGTGAACGAAACTTTCCCACTACTGTCTGGCCCGCAAATAGATTTTGCGATTCTGTTGTCGAGGCGCATTAAACGGGTCATTCGTTGGTTTGAAGGGTTAACTTGGAAGCCCAATTGACACAAGCTAGCTAATTTCCAGCTGCTAACGCAGTTAGCCTGAATTGCTCCTATTGGCACTACAAAAACTACTCGTAAGTACACCTACCACAAACACGCTAACTGTCCACAGTTGTTGCAGTTCGGATAAACTAGCATTAGTATGCAGTAATGGGCTTTTGAGCCAAAAGTTTCGGTAAACCCTCAACTAAATTTGGCTTGGTGCGCCCGTCTAAAAACCGATATGTGTGGCAGTCATCGTTTTTGTCTGACTCTAGAGGGCGCTGTTGCTTATCTACTGCTCAACTAACACACAAAGAAGAGTGGGCGACAAACACGGAAGTTGTTACAACGTTGACTGAATCCAAACTATTGACAGTAAAAGTCAGACCACTCTATATTACATTCCACAAGAAGATTTCTCTATATATTAATTAAAATTTGTGAAAATTAAAAAAAAAAGCAAGAAACATGTTTACCTTTGTTGTAGATGTTATACGAAAATCCTTGTGTGGTGTGTGTGTATATATAAAGTAAAACAAGACAATCTTAAAAATCCAAAGAATTTGAGAGCTATAAAAAATTTGAATTTTTTTGAAAAATATAAATGACTGGTGATACACTGAATGTTGCCCTATTTTCATTATGTTGTGATTCACTCAAATATGCTCTGTAATCTTAATTTTCCACCCAACCTTACTTTTTTTGCCCACTGTCCATTCTGTGTGTTCTTCTGATGCTATGTATGGATATTAAAGCTTGCTTGAAAAAAGTTGAATTTGTTTTGTTTAACCTTCTTAAAATAAACAGTTAAATAATTTTACTTTGGACATTAAGAGCAGGGCTGCTCAACACTGGTTCTCAAACTCTACCACCCTGCCTGTTTTCCGGCTCTCCTTGCACTGGTTGCGTCTGATTACTTGGACCAGGTGTGTTCTTTCAATCAGTATTTGGAGACATCTGATGAAGATAATCAACAGCTGGCAGGGCTTAGATCTCGAGCACTTGGTAAGAGCAGCCCTGTTATAGAGCATCCATGAAGCAATAATACACAATCATGAAAACAAACAATTTGAAAACATACTACATATTGTAGAACTCCACCATATATTTAGAAGTTTCCCAGGAAGAACATTTTTTAAAATTAATTCAATACAGAAATGTTCATAAAAAATATTTAGCCTTTTAATTAAGTTATCTAAATGTGAATAGTCATATTAAGGAGATTTATGTTAAAATAATTTTATCAGAGCAGCTTTTTCATGTAAAAGGTCATTTATATATCATTCATTTAAATTATGTATCTTTTGTTGTTGCTTAAACAAAAGTTTAACTCTGCTTTTGTTTTAAGCTCATTGTCCAAGTTATAGTGTTTTGATGCCATTATTTATATGTTCAGTACAACCTAATTTTTTCAATGTTATAACTTGAGTATCACATGAACTAAAACTCCCGAGCTGACTGTACTGTTAAAGACTAAAATTATATACAAAAAAGCTGGAAATGTCGCAGTTTTAAACTTTATTTGAATGGGTGAAACATACAGGGTGTGGTCAAAATAGAGACCTAAATGGAAACAAGTTACTAGATAAACCAAATTTGGAGGCAGTTTTATCCAGGAGCTTGACTTTTACAGAAATTTGCATGACAAAGTATGTAATGATTTCAAAAGTTACTATGAAACTAAAACAACTTGACAAGATTAAATGAAAAACCACAAACGATCTCCTAAAAAAACTCATTTCTTTCTTCCACCTCTTTCCTTCAGAGCCAAATGAATGATTGAACCATTGATCATGTTGTAGTAAGCCAAGGAGTTGGAATCTTTGATGAAAATTCCCTATAAAAACAAAGAACAAAAGTGATTAATAATAATGAATAAAGTGAAATCACAATAAGCACAGGAGCCAATTGAACTGCTTACCTCGTACTGTAGCTTCTGTTTTCCAGCTGGCATGCCTGTAGCTTCATGGATTTTGACTTTAATTACAGACACCTACAAAGATATTTCAGTTGCAAAAAGTATGAATTGAATAGGCGGTGAAAAAATTAATAAAATAAAAATAGAAAAAAATAAAATCTGCACCTGGTCTGTGAGAGGAACGGTGAAATTCAAAATCTGGCCGTTCAGCTTCCATTCAGTCTTGTCTTGCATGTTGGGGACCTGAACTTTTACAGCCACAGGACCCTTGAGATGAACAAACAAACAAAAAGAGGTTTGATGCAAATGTGAATCACAGCATTAATGTCATAGGTTGATAGAACAAGTAAAAGAAAATGTGACTGAATAAATGAGAGGTTAAAACCCTTATTTTATTTGTTCCGTTGAAATAAAGTAAATGGTTATGCTTCGCTAAACAAAAATTGGGGAAAATGTGCACTTTGGAACAGGATAATAAATAATCAGCAGTTTGTTGGCTATAAATTTAGCTCAGGGTATTTCCATGATGTGCAGTCTCAACAGACCTTGTTTCTACGAAGGAATTCCTCCTCTGGAATGAGGTTGTCCTCCGTCTTCATCTTCTTGCTGGATGGCTCGTCATCATGAGGTGGGGGTGGATGGATGGGGGGAACTGGAGCAGCGCTTGGTGGTTGAGGCATCGGAGGAGCAGGAACAAATGCTAGAAAAGAAAAAAAAAAAGATTATGGGAATAAAAAAATTATGAAATAATGTCGTTTTATTGCGGTTTGACAAAAAAACGAATCTTCTTGATAAATGTTCGGAACTGTTCCTCTTACCTGTAGGAACAACCATAGGAGGCGGTCTGGGAGCCATGACATGAGGGGCAGATGGTGGCATAGGAACAACGTTGATGCGTTGGGCAGGAATCATGGGAGGCATTGATGTGAGAACTTGGCCTGGTGTAATGCGCACCACAGGAGCCACAGGAGGCCTTGGGAGCACTGGTACAGCAGACAGCAGAGTGGTCCGCACTGGAGGAGCCACCTGTTTGACAGAGAAAAACAATTTAAAAAAAAAAAAAAAAAAAAAAGGGAAGATACATTTTATATTTAGTTATTTATCTTAGAAGGTATTCTAAGTTAATGAATTAAAACAAATATTCCTGCTTCAAATGTCCAGAGATCTATTCAGAAAGCTACATTTAGGCAATAGACTGAATTCCTTTCAGATGGACACTCACAGAGACGGGGGGTCGAGGCACAGCTGACATGGGGGGGCTGGGTTTGGGTAAATTGATTGCAGAGGATGGGATGGGAGGCTGATGAACTTCACTTGGCTTGTTTGGACCAATCTTCTCCTTAGTGTCATCCTCTCCAACCAGGCCTTTGGCCTTATGAATGGCTTCGATCTGCTCCTGTAGGGTGATGTTGGCTTGTGCAGCCTGCTGGGTGCGAGCCATGCTTCCCGAGTGGCCATCCCAGGTAACCTGGAGACATCGGAAGAATCATATAGTTCAAAATATATTTGCAAAAAATCTTTCAGGATGATAAAAATCTAGATCAAATGCTTTTCACAAAAACATGCCATCTTCCATTGCTCTCACCTTCTCTTCTGGCTTCTGGATCTCCTCTTCACCAATCTTCTTACCAATGGCCGTCTCTTCAACACCAAAGATATCAGTACGCCTCTCAGCGAGCTGCTTCAAGCTGCTCTCAATATCCAGACCAGGAGCATAGACTTCATCCTCTGTCTGCCTATCCCTGATGCTGCGGTCTCTTTGTTCCAGCCAGCGCGGGTCGAGCAGGCCAATGCGCATGTGCTCCTGCATCTTGCTGGCAGGGATCTTCTCACCAGTGATGGTGAAATGAGGTACTCATCTGGAACTGCAACTGAGGGCAGAGGCTTGGAGGCTGTGAAGAAAAAACACAAAAGAAATATGTTTTAATGTTTTATTTGCTTGTTTTAGTACTTAATCTTTTATTAACAGAGAAAAAGAAATTACCTTTGGGATCATAGTCTTTTCGAATAATGACGTGGTCTGGAGTTGGGGGCAGTGGAGGGGGCATGGGGTTGTCAGGTGGAAGTGGAGCCTTAATCCCTTCATCATCATCATCTGATCCCTGGAGAAGTAGTAGTATAATAATGGCAAAAAAAAACATTTTCCTTGTTTTGAATTTGCCACATAAGTAACTAGACATATTTTGGACTTAATTTAAATGATTTACCTCATCCATGTCCTGCAGTTGTGTGTCTTGATCAGGCTGTGAGGGATGACCTTCAGCTCGTTTCTCCCGCTCATCCTCTTCATCCTCACTCTCAACTTCCATCTCCACCTCCTCACTTTCTCCATACTTCTCATAGCGCTCCTGGATGAGGATGCGAGCACCGAGCTCCTCCGGATTGGTGGGTGGAGGGAAGTGGCCTTGTAAAACAACAAATGAATGAATTAAAAACACACTCTTACGACATCTGGAGCTGGTTTTCCTACAGTGATGCTACCTTGTTCATTGGGCTGGAAGTCCACCGTCTCCACCACAACGAAGTCATGCCAGTCAATTTGAGCATAGGCCACGCGCTCTTTCTCTCTCTCTTCTTCCTCCTTCTTTCTCTCACGCTCCTGATACTTTGCCCACTCAACGCGGTATCTCACCTGATGTTTGTAACAAGATACAACTTTAGACATAAAAAACATGCTTCTGATGGCTTCAGCTAAAATAAATTACCTGGTCCATAACCTCCTTTGGGTTCTCAGCCTCTCTCTTGAGTTTGGCCAGCAGTCCTTTTGGGGGGATCAGAATCTGAAGATTGAGGCAAAGTTAGATAACACCATTAAAAATAATAGGGATGTCCTGATCAGGTTTTTTTTTTAAATCCGATTCTGAGTCATTAGATTTTGTGTATTTGCCGATACCGAGTCCCAATCCGATACTTTTGCAACACATTGTGTTGTCCTTTATTTATATTTTATTAACCTGCTTTTATCATTAAAAGCTTAAATAGAACACTTCTGTGTAGTAGCTTTAAAAGCCAAGTAAAAATAGAGCAAATATAAACCTGGAAAAAAATAACTTTTTTGGTTATATAAATTATAATTAGTCACATACGAAAGCTTAGTGACTTTAGCTTTAATATCTTTAGAGCTATTGAACATTTTTAACCAAATGAGATTCTTGTCCTTATTTAAAATTCTTTATAATGAATGATGACTTTGTTTTAACATAAATTTGATGAGTGTTTATGACAAGCTTATATCATTAGAACCATTTATTAGGTTTTTTTTTGTTAGTTTTTTTTTTAAGATTATGCAATTCTTTTTTTAAGCTCTCAAGACATCACATTTTTTGTTTCATTACCTCAGTAGCTAGTTTCTTAACTTTTATTTATCTGCCAGAGAATTAAAACAGGCATATCAAAGAACAGGTCGAGCTAGCATTTAGCAGCTGCTGTGTAGCATTCTGTCGGCAGCATGAGGAGCTTAACATTAAAAACAAACAGAAACTCTGTCTTTCTCTGATGAAAGGCATTTATAGTTTGTTGTCTACGTTAAGACAAACAAATAGAGACACTTGCTGTCAGTTCAAAGCGTGTTTAAAGGAGTTATTGATTCCAGAAGTCTGAAGTGCGAACATATAGCTAGCTTAACTGAATTCTGTATGTTAGCCTCCTGTTTAAACTGCTGCCGTATTCCGCTGCGTTTTATGGCAGCAACATTTTGTGATTTGTTCACTGATCAAAATAAGATTAAATGAAATATCTGATCCTAATTGGGGAACAACATCAGATATCGATCGAGTCATCAATCACGTGATCGGATCAGGATATTCCTAAAAATAAAACTGATAAGACTGTAGTCACCTTGGTGTACTGTTCCACCAGTTTAGTGAAGTAGTTGAAAAGGCTGTGCTGGGGTCGCAAAAAGTCAAACTGGTAGTTCCTCTGTTCTTTTTGCATGAGCTGGGTGAGAAACTGACGGCCGTTTCGTGCAACAAACTGGGCAGTGAGCTTCACAACATCAAGATCAAAGGCAGAGATTGATGGAGGATCTGCTATGAATTCAAACTCTGGAGGTGGTTCTTTGGGGACCACGGTTTCCTGAATAACCTGGGACTGCACCTGATGATAAGACAATGCAAAGTTACATATAAATAGAGGTTACATAAATAGGGTTGTGCACAATAAAAAGATAATCCTTACTTTTTGAGGAAGCTGCTGAGCCTGCTGCATTGCCTGCTGCATAACCTTGGGCACTGCAGCGGATGGTTCTTGAGCTTTGCCCTCTTTAAACTCATTGACTTTGTGACGGTAGTAAGCATGGTACGGATCGTTGGGGTTGAGGAAATTAAATTTTGGATTGTTGATCTCATTCTGACGAATTCTTGCCTCAAATTCAGGCCCGTTCCTGTAAGGTGGCACATATTGAGTCATAATACTGATAACAGACACCTCATACAGCTGTAGGTAACAGTTTGATAGGTAACCAACCTGGCAACGAAGCTCGCTGTCTTGTCAACTATATTACGGACCTCAGGAGGTGGATATATGATGCCGACGATAGGTTTCGTGGCTGGAGTTTCCTCGGTGGGAGGATCATTCTGACAAGAGAATGTTAAGATGTGAGAATATTTATAAATAAAAAACCCTAAGAACAGATAAATTCCCCCTTGAAACATTGCTACACAGACATACTTTCAATATACTTCATTAAACATACTTTTGTTAATTTAGAATACACTGCAACAATTTAAACATTTAAAAACCGTAATTGAAACACCCGACAATAAATTGATTAAAACATTTAGTCTGAATTAAACTATATGCAAATAAACTAAATATTAAAATATTGATGTGCAATAATATTTCAGGTAAATATCAGTGACTAAAGTTTACTAGCTTATTGGGAATTTAGGGCTACAAGACCCGAATGTTGCCAATGCCCCATATTTACATTATACGATTTCATTAACATTAGAGCTTACTTTTGTGAAAAGAAAGCTTTTCATAAAGGGGGCGCATTTAAAAATGTAATAAATTGTTACCAAAAGCGGCGGGATAGCTCCGATGCCAATTTTAGCTAGTTAGCATTTTTACCTTGTTGTTGGGCTCAGGCTGCACTATCTGAACAGGCCCGGGCGGCATGGCAGCGTCTTCTTATGGAATGCCGACGTTACCTGAAAACACTAAAGCAGCACAAATATAATTTGAAACGAATTCTTAAAGAATATGTACGTCAAACGTTAAATGTTAGTACAGATATAGTCTTTCATTTGTCGAGGTTAGTACTCACCGCGTCTCGCTGTCGTTAACGCAATGGCGGCCAACTACTTCCGGAAAAACACCCGCAATGAATTGTGGAACTTGGAGTAACTTGTTGCCAAGGAGACTTCGTCAACAAGTACGTGAAGGCGTGAAACAAGCGTTTCAGACATGAGTTCGTTGCTGGGTCGTCAGGATTCTATTAAGAATCTAAGAAAGGACCTCATGGACATTCAAGGAGCGATTCTGGACGTGCTCTCCAGAACAGGAGCAGTCTGCGCCTCCTCCTGGAAGTTCCCAGACAAACCTTCCTGTCATATAGACATTGTTGCTTTGTTGGAGGAATATGACTTTGTGGAAGGAGAAGATGATTACAATCAGCATTCCCACGTTGTTCTACTGGAGATGATGATTGACAGGTAACCTAATATTGTATTACATGTAAAAACAGTATAGGTATATTTCATGGCTCTAAAAGCATGTCTGCATTTTCTTTTACCCCAACAAGGCTCTTGCTTCTTCTCCAAAGCGTCAGTGTTTATGCCGAACAACAGATGGGGGTCTACAGACCAGAAGGAGCCACACAGACAGGGGGCAAGTCAGTCGGTCTTGTGGTCAGGAATTATTGGGGAGATTTATGTCAGTTTGCAAATGAGAAGGTATTGAAAACTGTTTTTCTATGGATCCCAGATCAAAACACATGCAAAAGTTTTGACATTTATGTCTCTTTTCAGGAAGTCTTCAAAAATATTGCTAAAAAGACTAAATCATTTGAACCGGATGAGTCAAATGCCTTGTCATTCCTAAAAAGCTCCAGCACAACTTGCTCCAGGCATTCTTCCATGTCCTGGTCTTCCACGAGCTCCTTTAAATTCATGCAACAAAACGACATTGCCATCAGTTCCCCCGAACCCACCCCATTCTGTCCAAAAACGACCTGCCATAATGTGAGCTGCCAGACTGCACGTACGTCCCTCACTCCGTGTGATGCATGTCGCCAAGTGCAATCTCTTTTGAGAAAAACTGGAGAATCTTTGATAGATCTCTTACAAAGTGAAGGTCTACCTTCGTCTCTGCAGTCTCTCTCAGCGGATGTGGATGAGACAGTGAGGGTGGGACACATGCCTGCAGCTGATGTTGCACAGTGGGCCAATGAGCAGCTTAGGGACATGCGCAGGCTGGCTAAACACCTTCAGGATGTCAGGGGAACAGTGGTGCCTCTTCAAGACAGAGTAGCTGCAGCGGAAATAGAACGTGAGGCCATTAGAGCTGAGCTGGAAACAGTGCAGAAGGAGTTCAAACAACAGCTGGAAAAACAGCAGGCAGACATAGAACAACTGGAGTTTTCACGGCAGGAAGCAGAGAGAAGTGCAAAGGAAACGGAACAAAAGCAGCAAGAGGAGCATAAACAGCTTCAGAAAGGTATTAATCATACTAATGCGTACACTAAAAATTGGTTAAGATCATGTTTATTTTTTATCTTCTAAATTTCACAGAAATCTGTTCTTCAGAGGAGACCAATGCCAGACTTAGAGAGAAGGTAGCATTGCATCAAGAAACCATACATACTCTTGGTAAAACTGCAGAACTCAATTATTATTCTCACAAAAAAAGCTAATTAGTTTCTATTGTACCACATAAATATTTGTCTTTCCACTTAGAATGTGAAAAGAATTTGCTGCAAGAGAACGTAAAAAAACTACAAACAGACCAGGAGGCATTTTATCAACAGCAGCAAAAGATCTATCAGCTCGAGAAACAAATCTCTGACACTCAACTACTGCTTGATAAGGAGAGAGCCAAGTATCAGAGTGCTTGCCGTCAACAAGAGGTAAGTGTCTTTGATAAAAAAAAAAAGAAAACTATCTTACACTACCTGTTTAAGTGCACTACAAGTATACTTAGTCTGTACTTAAAATGTTCCAATTTAGTCTGAAGATATGTTTAGTTAGTATTCCTATTGAACTACACATATGATCTATTCTAAAGTGTACTTACAGGGAAGTATTGTTAATAAAACACATTTTAAATGAACTACTTTTTGCTAAAGGATACCTAAATTAGTAACCTCAATTGGTGATCTCAATGAATTATAGATTTTGACATTTCTTTGTGTGGTATTTTGTCTCTAGTCAACACAGGTGAAACAGAAACGTTTGCTAAAGAGGGTTGAGGAGCTCGATGAAGAGTGTGAAGAGCTGAAGAAGCAGCTAGTAGACAGCGAGGAGGCCCAAATCAAGTTAGACAATGAACTGCAACAGATGAAACAAACTCGGATCACTCAAAAGCAGGTAGAAAAATAGTCACATGAAATCGAACTAGAACATTCTCAATGTACAGGCTAACACACAAAGATCATTTTGTTGTATTTTAAGACACTTTTTGTCTGTGTTTGCACTTCAGGACCTGTGTGTGGAGCTGCAAAAGAAGAACCAGAGGTTAGAAACACGTGAAGGGGAGCTGAAGCGGCAGGTGTCTGAGCTGACGGATCATGTTCGTGCTTTAAGAGACAGAGAGAGACTTTTGGTGGCATTCCCAGAGCTACAAAACTGGGCCCAACCACAGAGTAGGCATACATCACATTGATTTGTTCAAATTTGGCTAAAAAAATATTCTTAAGAGATATGATTTTTTAAAAAGTATGTATTTCCAATATGTATAATTTTAATAATGTAAATCTTGCATGCAGTTTGGTCATTCCTATGTTTCTGCTAATAGTTTAGACTTCTTGTAACCTTTAGTTCTTCGTTTATTAGCAACAGGAAATGTGCTCTTGGACATGGAGCGGCAGCTGCAGGCTAACAGCATTCGGGTGAACATACTGCAGCAGGAGAACACCACACTGCACAAAAGCCTCCAGAAACTTCGGAAAGCTGCACAACCCAACTGCAGCAAAGTAAGTGCATTAATAAGGTAGGGTGTGTCGGATGACCTAAAATGAATCAATATGGGGAGGAAGTAGGCCTACAGATTTTTGGTTGTCTGTTTTAACTTGAGACTCGGTTTTTTGTACCATATTATTTTGTGTTTTCTTTTTTCAATAGAAGTCTTTGCTTCAACGTGATGTGAACCAAACAACCAACAAAATCTCCTGACTCGAACAGGAGAGCTAATTCCAAGTGTGTTACTCCTAACATTAAGCATGTTTTACATGTGGTTCAATAAACAGCTGTGTTTCCATTTGTGCCTTTTTTTCCTGTGTTCCACAGGCAGCTCACATGACATGCAGTTATAAAGAAGAGTGAGCCAGATGCTCAGAAATTGGTCCTCACTGAACTGTGTCAAAGGATCGTGTGTCTGCCCGTCCTTTGTCGCTGCAAAGTCTACTTTAGCATTTCCACAGACTCGACTGCTGCTTAGAGTCTTACATCAAAAACGCAGCTTCACTCTCTGCAAATATTTGACTCAAGAAGTGTCATCTTGCAGGTGTGTGCTTTTAAACAACACAGGCTCGCTTGTTTGTAATACATTTTAGCATTTCTGCTTTTAACTGTTCAATAAAAGCTGCTTTTATTTGTGGAAAGCTGATGTTTTATAATTTTTTTTCTGCATAATTCATAGTCAACAACCTTGATTACTCAAGTTTTGTCAGGGACAGGAGTTCATGTCATTGTTGGCTCTCTGAAGTAAGTAGGAAGCAGGCGTTTCTATGGAAACAAACTTGAGGAGTCATGCTCTGCCGAGTTGCTTCTCCCACTTCTGATTCCTTTTAGAGAACAATAAGAACTACTTTAGCTGTGTCCTATTTATCAAGGTTAGTTCATTTATGTGCATGCATCTCACCACAAGCCTTCAATTGTAAGCATGAAGAAGAGCAAATAAAGATAAAAAATTTTGAAAAAAGGCCATACACATAAAACTGAATATTTTTGGACTGTGTCACTCTAATTTAGGAAATCCTGCACAAAAAGGAATTCACAAACAACACATTCAAATGCTGCTTCAAAACATTTATTTTCAGGCTTTTGCATTTTTACACGGACATGTCACAAAAAGACTTGAAATTTTGATGTGCAAATACACGTCAGAAGTAAGAAAAGTATCTCATCAACGATGTCTGTGCACACAAAAAATGACGTAAAGAGCTGAGAGAATGTTCTGCTTAAAAAAGCACCACAGTATAAATCACAGACACTGGCCCTGACATCAGAAAACCATAAATAACTGAGAAATCAAGGTATTGCACAATTTGGTCAAAGTTATACAAAAATTCTCAACTGTACTCGCTTTTTTTTTTTTAACATTGCCAACTCGCCATGAGGCGTACATTCTCTTCAGTTTTAGGATTGTATTTGGTTTTATAATGAAGCATGGTCAGTTTTCCCTTAATCCACAGGCAAATAAATTAAAACAGCAGGACCAGTCATGATAACAAGATGTTTAAGGCCATTGGTTTCTAGTCTAGCATGCAGAACAAACAGAAATCAACAGAAGGGACATTTATTTTTAATCTGAAAAGCATAATTTTACTTATTTGTCCACACAAGTGTAGACAAAGGGAATGTTTTTCTCACATTATGTGACATGTGGCTTTCACTAATCCGGGTCAAATGGCAGGCTGCTGACAGGGAATGCAGTAAATCTACTGGGATTAGGGAGCCCCCAAATGACAATTCCCATTCTGGGTTAAAATCATTATCACTGCTCTGCCTATGCACTTTTTTCTTTAAATTATCAAAACTCAAAAGCTTTGTGCATGCCTGAGTCCTATTATATATATATAGGTTTTCTCAACCTGCTTCAGAAAAATATCATATGATCTCTATGATAGATGTGCTTTGTAAATAATCTCATGCCAACAGGAAGGAGGGGATTGCAGTTTAAGGATGTGTGAAAAAAAAAACTAACTCAAGAGCTCAAGATACCAAAAAAGCAGGGTCATGAGATGAGATTAAAGGATTATAAATAAAAAAAAAAAAAGTTAATGTTACACAAAAGACCAGTAAAACTTAAAACCGAAGAAATGTTGACACAACAAAAACTATTAGGAGATAACAACACAACAATGCAGGACTTCAACATAAACAGCAAAAATAGAAAAATAATTTTAGTGTTAAATAGTCAAAGATTATATAAATGCGTAGAAAGGTTCATCTGAAAGTGATAACTTCTTCGGGGAATTGGGGAGGAGTATCCGCAATTACAGAAACTTTGTGATGAACAGGGCTTACATAAAAAATGAGACAATACTTTGCTTAAAAATCCTAAATATTATAAGCTGTCCTCCTCATCTTGACTTAAAAAATAAAAGTTGATTTGTTGTAAGAGTAAGAAAGATTTTTAACAAATAAAGCACCACACATAACCAAAAACTGGCAATGTTGCACAGAAAGAGCTGATTGTGAAGGATAAAACACAACTTTGATGCTTGAAGTCTACAGGGCAGTAAGAAAGCTCTCTAATATAAATATGAGAACGTATCTAAATGTGCTTCACAATAAGACAAAGTGCATCCGGTGATGCCGATTTTCTAACGAGCAAACAAGACGGACTGTTGAATACTAAAGGGAGTGAGCTTTAGAGAGTCGAAATACAGTATGAGTGAGAGAAAGATCAGGCAGTTTCAATTACGACTATCATTGGTAACACATCATCTCTTTTCGGCGCACTCCTCCGCTGCAGGGGCGGAGCTGACGAGGTGTCCTGAGGTGTCCACTTGACCGTCAGGCTGGACGGACTGGACGGTCTCTACCAGGCTGCCGCTGGGTAGCACCACGTAGCGAGCGGCCATATCTTTGGGCTGCAGCTCCCGCTTTCCTTCCTTGCTGTGCCAGATCCCATAGCCAAAATACACAATGAGGCCTGGGGAAAGGGGGCCAACAGGATCATTTAGTGCTGCAGACACCTCTGGTTACTATGATAATGTACATGTAGTCAGAGTGTGAGGCATGTTATTGCTGTGATCTATATTCCTGCTAAAGAAAAAACACATCTATTTACGTTACCATCTATTTATCTATGTATGAGATAAATTTGTAAAAGCATTTCTACTATATCTCACAAAAATGCTGTTGTTTGGTTGGTGTAAATACTCAACCCCTTTCATTAGTATCATCATTAGCAAAGTTACAGTGTGGCAGGTATTTATTAGAAACAGTAAGCATTTACTGAATGATCCTGTTGTTTTGTGAGGTTTAAAGGCAGCTTTTTCATTGATACAAACGACAGATTTGCCAAAACAAGAAGATGTTCCCGTTTTCCTAAAAAGATCTGGCACTTTGAAGAAGGGTTAGCATCTTAGCATGCTTTAGGGACAAATTCTCCTAATGGCAATGTTCAATAACATATATTTAAAAAAAGAAACAGTTTGCATCAGTACTTGTCAGTCCCTATGGGTGAATTATTTATGTTTTTGGATGAGCGGGCAAACTTTCTGACACATGGGCCGCAAAAGGTTCTAAAATTTGACAGAAGGGCCAGACCAAATACATAACCATGGAGTGTTTTCAAAAATCCACCTCGTGAAAAAGAAATAACAGAATATGGAAGAAAACATGCTTTAATTTTGATTGAAAATGGATATCAAAATAAAACATTTTGGAGTTTTGATTTTAAAAATCAAAACTAGCTTTCCCACCCCTGGACTAGATTCTTCTAACAGTTTTTCAACTAATATATCAATTTCTGCAAACAAATTTTGGAACCTAATAGGTTAATAAGAAAAAAAACAGGGTTAGTTACTTTCAAATCAGAATATTTTTTAAGGTTAAATGCACATGTTCATGTTACATGAACTTCACAATCTGTGGTCAAACGAGCTGCTGGGTTTGACTTCAGACACTGTGGTCAGAAAGGAAATCTAATATTGAAGGATTTTAAAATCTGAAGTGTTTCTGTATATTTGGCCCCGTCCAATCCAGTTTTTTTTTTTCAGTTCACTATTTGCAATTAAGCTCCCCTGAATGCAACCATATTAATTTATCAAGTGAACCACAGGAAATGTGAAGTTTGATTTTTTTTCTTAAAGTAAAACAGAGAAAAGTTTCACCTTCCTTTGGAAGTACAGACATAAAATAATTAAAGTTTAAAATTTTTTAGCATTTTAAAGAATGTGCATAAGTTAAAATAGTTAAAATAGTTTACTGATTCATAGGAAAATTGCAGATAACAAAAAACCCTACTACTCTAGTTTGTGTTGTGCTGATGTTGTGTGTCCACTACATTTATCTCTGGAGAATTGTTGACGAAAAGGAAAAATTCCCTTTGAATAAAGAAACTGTTTGTGCAACCTGTTCATTCCACACATGCTGCACTCAAACGCCTTCCAGAGATAAGACTGAAACCGCATGATGTACTAAGTATAGACTGCAGGGCAGTGAATTTGTGAAGGAGAATTGTTTATACTTTGTTAACACTAAGTCTGAAGTTGGGAATGATTTTGAGAATATTTTTCTGGACTTTGCTTGGTTTTTGTCTCACCTATGGCAATCCACACTGTGAAACGAATCCAGGTCAAAAGGCTGAGCTTCATCATGAGGAATATGTTAATGAGGATGCTGGCACCAGGAGTCAGAGGAACCAGAGGTACCTGTGCAAGGGGGATGTTTGAGTTATATTTGACCTAAACCAAATAGGATTTTCACATTAAATTTTTCTACTCACCTGAAATGTTGTGGTGTTTTTTACGTGGTTCGTGAACCCAAATGAGTGCAAGGCTGAGAATTAGCGCCAAGCTAAAAATCACCAATAACATTGCGAAGCTCCAGACCGGCAGCTGCAGCTCATTGCTTCCAAATTCCAGGACGGCACAGAGGGACACAGAGCTCACGATGAGCGTCATCACGCAGAAGGCCACCACTTCCCCTGGCTCACAGTCTCCCACCAGCCTGTCCAGGTACGGTTCCCAGGAGGCCCTCAGCTGCCCCACCCCACGCTGCTCTCTGGTCACCTGCCTCTCCACCAGCTGGATTTTATCAGACAGCGACTCGTATTGTTTAGGCTCGTCGCTGTCCTCGCTTATAGCTTGAGACTCTAAGGGGCAGGGGACACGGCGGCGTTGGGGTTGGGAGATGTGGAAGTTGTGTCCTTGGAGGGGGTCTTCTCAGGCTGGAAGCGCAGCACAATAACACTCGCCGCCACAAAGGTGTACGCCAGGAGAGTGCCAATGGACAGGAACTGCACCAGAGCTTCCAGGTCAAAGATCAGAGCCATGGTGGCCATGAGGATTCCAAACACCAGAATGGCGTTGACGGGAACTTTGGTGAGAGGATTTACTCTTGCAAAAATGGAAAAGAACAACCCGTCTTCTGCCATGGCGTAAACAATCCGAGGGAGGGAGAAGAGGTTACAAAGCAGCACAGTGTTCATCGCTAAAAAAAAAATGGAAAAAGTGTTGGTCATACAACAGAGAAAAATCAGCAAAACACACTTTCTAAATGAAAGCTCAAACTTACCACAAATGGAGCCAACAGCCACAACGATGCCAGCCCAACTGTACCCGCGGCGGAAAAACGCATCTGCCAGGGCAGAGTTGGGGTCAAGGGTACGCCAGGGTACCATGAGCGTGAGAACTGTGGAGACAAGGATGTAGGCTGTTGCTGCCAATCCGAGGGAGATAGCAGTGGCAACAGGAACGGCCTTCTGTGGATTCTTTGCCTCCTCGCTGGAGGAAGCGATCACGTCAAAGCCCACAAAAGCATAGAAGCAAGTGGCTGACCCTGCCAGGATTCCAGAAAGCCCAAACGGTGCAAAACCTCCTTGCTCCTGGCTCCAGTTGGCTGGTTCGGCAAGCACAAATCCAAAGACGAGGATGAAAACAATAACACCCATGCTGATGGAAGAGAAGATGTGATTCAGGTATGAGGACACTTGAACTCCGAAGGAAATAAAGACTGAGGCAACTACTAGAATTCCTGCAGCTAGTAAGTCTGGGTAATGGGCAAGGAAGGGACATGCCACTGCATGATGTGCGTTTCCGTGAAGTTCTGGATAGCATGGTTAAAAATGGAGTCTAGATAACCGCTCCAGGCACGTGCCACAGCAGCACCACCAATCATATTTTCCAGAATCACATTCCATCCAATAAGAAAGGCCCAGAGCTCCCCGACAGAGACATAGGTAAACATATAGGCAGATCCCGTTTTGGGAATGCTCGCTCCAAACTCGGCATAGCAAAAGGCCGCCAGCAACGAAGCAATTCCCGCAAAAATGAACGATATGATGACAGCCGGCCCTGCCGTGTCTTTGGCCACCGTTCCGGTCAAGACGTAGAGCCCAGAGCCCACCATGCCACCCACGCCCATCAGAGTCAGGTCCAAGGTGGAGAGACAGCGTTTGAAAGACGTGGCCATCATGTCACCGTCCAGAGTCTTAAGTCGGTTTAGCTTCTGACACAGGCGCACAGCCGGCGCACAGCCTCTCGGGCACGTTGCCATGGTGATGGTGTAGGGAAAGGCCAGCAAGAGGAGTGGAAGTGGTCACACTGGATCCATCAGCTGACTACAGAGACTGTCTGCAGAAGAAAAAATAATAAATAAATAAAAACATCTATTTTATGTATTTTATAGTAATTTATGTAAAACAAATACTCTTTTATACTCCAAAAGATGGGGTGCATTTGATCCATTAATGTCCACAATTAACAATAAGTTATATATTTTTTTCTAAAGGATGCTTCACAAAGCATATCACAATAGTGTGAAATTGTTAATAATTAATTAGGCCAATCTATCAATATTTAATGAAAATGTTTTCTAAACAATTATATTATATACTGATATACCACAGTTTTTCTCCAAGCAAGCTTTGCTAAACCAGGTTTGTTCACTTTACAACATGACAAAAAAGTTTAAAGTTTTCCTCCAGAATAAGGAGATCAATCTAAAACACTTTACGCGGTGCTTTTATCCCACATCCTGTGTTTGCGCTCCTGGATGGCACAGCCCTCCACCGGAGGCCGGTCCACGTCACCTAAGAGGTGTCGCTCGTGCGTAAAACACATTTCTGATTCGTTTGACTCTCTCTGCGTTGTATTTTTATATAAATAAAAATAAAATAAATGATCAAACTCACATCCACCTTATAATAAACAAGCAACATCCTGCATCCTCATATTGCGCCAGGAGGATGCCTCCATAATAATTACGTAACGCTTTATTCTGTCTGGCACTAAGACCATCGTCATGTTTAGGCAGCAAGCCGCTCTCAGTCCATATACAGACACTTCTGAAAAAATATAAATATATATATCAAAGAAAACAGCAAGTGACTGTACCGTTTTGCGTGGCACATTATTAATTCATGACAAAATGAGCGCGAGGCAGGATCGCGAGCGCACAACGCAGTGCGCTTCATCGCACTTTTCTAACCGTGACTGAGGTGTGACTGCCTCAGGGAGAAAAAAAGGAAAAGGTCCTGCACCAACAGACATAATATAATATTAATCGTAATATTGTAAATACATACCCATGCTACTTAGACTTGTAGATGTTAGCGTCCGTTCCACAGCCTGGTGATGGAGAGGAGGGTGCACCGATAAGTAATAAAAGCAGCATGCACTGGCTGGGTTACCTCTTAAAGGAACAGTCACCTTATTTCCCTGTTTCCTCCTCTAGCGTCCTTTGGAGCCCCACCCATGACAGAGCAACACTGGATCTCAGCAGGAAATGATATTGAAGCAAGGATACAGTGAAAACTGTTTGTTTGAACAACAATTCAATTCTTATCTTAATTTGTGATTACCACTCCGATAAACTGATATTTGTTCATTTGGAACAATCCAGTTTGATCCAAATTGTATTTTTCAAGATCGATGATTGATTTATCTAAGTTTGGAACCATTTTTAATGGTATAAGTTGATTCAATTCTGGCTCTGACATCAATCTGGTTGGATCGTATAGGAAAAGAAATCAAAATAGAAAACAGTAAATCAATTAAACTTCACATCTGACAGCCTCTAATCATACAAACACTAACAAAGAGCAGAATCCATATTATTACTTCTAAAATAAAAGCTGGTTCAGAAGTGCTTTATTATTTTCTAATAAGGCTGTGGTTTAAACTCAGAACAGGGACAATTTGCATACATCCCCTTCCCTTAACAGAAGGGGAGGCCTCAGACACAGTTTGTCATACAATTACAACACATCCCCTTTCATTGGTTCCGAAGAAGACCAAAATTCCAGTGCGACCACACCCAGGTGGCTAAAAGAAGATAAGCATTCTAGTTTCTCTTTTTGTAATTTATGATCCATCCCATTGCAGGTATGTGGGTGCCCCCACCTGGAGGATACAAACATGGACTGAATCCTGCACCACTGAGTTTGAAACTCATGAGTTTGTCATAAATCTTCAGAATTGTGGTTTTAAACAAGTTGGGTTTTCAGTGTTTATTGTTACAAAAGAATAGCTTCATTTTTGAGACTATTTTAATGCAAGTCTGATCTTTAATAAGTTTGACAAACAGCCAATATAATACGACCAATCTTACCACTTAAGTTTACTTTTGACAAAAAAACTGACTATGTAAACTGATTTTATAACTGTCTAATGTTATTGTTACAAATAACCATAATCCACGTGTGCTATTTAAAACAATTGACTCTGTTCTCAACACCCCACAGTCTACTGGTCAGGAAGCATCATCCGAAGTATGTAATAACTTTTTAAACTTTTTTATTGAAAAAGTCAATAATATAAGAGTAAACATCTCAACCTCCACTTGCACTTTCACTGAGTCTGTTTCAACCTCAGCCGTACTTGAATGTTTTGAGTCTGTGAGTCTATCCTTAAAGAACAAATGAAAAATCTTTATTTTTTTCTGAGCACATAATATTTTTCAGCAAAAGCCTTTTTGATTAATCATTTCTTGGTTTTAGAGGATGCTGGTTGAAAATTGTCCAGATTAAGTTTTTTAAGGAGTGCAAGAGAATGTTTGTTTATTGATGGTCGTAAAATATGTTTTTCCAAACAAGAATGCTAAAATACTCTGAGTGTCAACAAAATATTTTAATGTTAACTTAAAAATAAAGCAAAACACAGCAGATTAATCAAAAATACGTTTTTGAAAAGAAATTCAAAAAAGCAGAGCTTTATCAACAACTCTGATTATGAAAATGACAAAAAATGCTATAAATAGAGATTTTTCAAACAAAACCTTCTAAGTGCTTGACATTTTAAACATTTTGCTAACAAAAATTGAATACTAACAAACAATTAAAAGACAAAAAAAAAAAAAAAAAACTATGGCAGAAGAGGGAATTAATAGTTCCCAATCGCACCCTTCATTGAACAACTGTTACGTTTGTTTAATATACAACAGACTTTGGGTGCAGGGATTTTCCTTGTATGTTCTTATAGACGGGCAGCTCTGGTTTTTCTGGACTTAATATTTCTTACAAACACAAATTATATATAGTGAATGCTTAAACTGAACAAAAGTCTGCAATCATTGCAGTCCAGGTTGAGACTCTTTCTGTTGAAGCTTTAGCATTAACTCAAGGAGGTTGATCTGCATTGTTAACTCCTGAAACAAAAAACAAGAGCAGAGAGTGAGGAGATATAGTTAATATTCATTACATTTTTTCCAAAAATTAAAATTCGAAAGCACTGTTAACAGGAAAACATGAACCTGAGGGTTGGTGGTGACATAAAAACCAGGAACTCCAGCCTTCTCCAAAGTGTTTTGCTGATCGAGAACTTTTTGATCAATTTCTGCCACTATCTTCTTGTCCATCATCCGCTGCTCCTCTCGAACTCGCATTTCTAACATCTGAAAATCCAGCATTTTGCTGTTAGTAAACAAAAATCACATGGCAATGCAATATCTTTTGGAAAGACGAAATATGTGATTCTTACCTCAAGTTCGGCCTGCTGGTTTGACTTGAGAAGTGCAAGATTGTGAGGTTTACAAGTCAGGAGGGCATCTTTGTGTTTCCGCAGCAAGTCTTGTTTGAGAGCTACAAACCAATCAGGAAATGTGTCACATAAGTTTCAAGATCAAACTGTAAATCTGTTCTAAAAGACAATTTGCATGAGCACACTAACCACAGACTGTTTCTTGGTAAGCAAACCGCGTACCTTGATGTTCACAGTGTAGCTTCTGCCTCTGATTGTACAGGTTTTTCTCTGTCAGATGCTGAATGTCCAAAAGTCCCTGAACAATCTCATATACGGTCCCATCTATGAGTGCCAGGGCCAGGTCACTCAGTGTATTGTAGGACAAACGTTGCTGGAAGGAGCTGAGCACAGAACAAAAACAAAATGTACATTTCAGAAATGCAAATCCAGACATATTTAATCAGCGTGAAGATAAAAACTATGTTTACCTTGGTAAGTCTTTCACTAACGTTTGGAGCTCAGATAAGAGGTAATAATGTCTTTCTTGATGCTTCGTAGAGTCACTGTTGATTACAGCGGGATAGCCATCCATTCCTTTAATTTTTCATTTAAAGTTTAAATGAAAAAAATCTGTTAACCCATGAAGTTAGCTAACTATAATAGCATTTAAGTCTACAGTTACTTCTCTACCTACAAAATAAAAATATAAATATAAATATTATTAATTATTGTGGAGGTTGGTGATAGAGTAAAACATACAGTACATTACAAAGCTGGTTAGTTATCGCAAATACAGTAGTTTAAGCAACCGAGTGGTGTTTGTTTGGCTAGGATCTGCATTCGAGCTCAAGAGGACCCACAAGTGCAGGGCTGGCTGTAAAACTGCCTGTCTTAAATGTTAATGCAGTGTCTCGATATTCTCGAAAGATGGCGCAATTTGTCAAAAAAGATATCTAATTAGAGTTATATTCAGCTAATAAATTGTACCCGTTACTAAATAAATAAATTAATTTTAAAAAAATGAAAAAAGAATATTATTTAAACAAAAATAAAAACAACAATTTCTAGTAACTATTTCATAATTAGAAATTTTAAAACAACAAAATAATAAGTAATATTTATATGTCTGTTTTTTTTTTTAATCATTATTATTTTTTTATTTAAGACCAGTAGTGGTTTTAAATGCGACCTTATCGACTGTATCGATGTTTAAAATGCAGCCCCTGAACAGGTTGGTTCGGTCGCGCGCGCACGTGTCGCGCGCTCCTGTTCGGCTGTGCGCCGTCACGAGCTGAAGGTGTCATGAAACGAAGAAAACTCACTAGTAGTGGGGAAGAGCGCTATTAATAACAGCGCGTATGGCAACAAAGGAGAAATTGGATTAAAAGCCCTTTCTTGCAAACATGGCAAAGAACACATCGCTTTATTTTCGAATAGTCGAGGGCAGGAATCTCCCGGCCAAAGATGTGTAAGTAAATTCACAATTCCATGAGCTCCTGTGCTTGAAGTCTTGCATATTGGAATATATGGGTTGATTTTATCTTAAATAAGACAAAAATAATTTTTACCAATTAAAATGGATACAGTCTGTTTTTTATTGAATCATCAAAACTATTGAATACAGTTTTGTTGTGTATGTATTTGTTCATTTATTTATTAATTAACAAAACGTTTAATTGTTCTGTTTTTTTTGTTTTTTGTTTTTTTTTTTAAATATATTTTAAGATCTGGAACCAGTGATCCTTACTGCATTGTGAAAGTTGACAATGAAGTTGTGGCCAGGTGAGTTTATATTTTTATTTGTTTGTTTACTTTTTATTTATTTCCTTAACACCTCCCACCTACCCCAACCCCCAAAAAATGTACACACATAACAGCTGAATGTTCTTGTTCATATTGGAGCACACAGTTTGAAATGTGTTCTTCCTCTGCCTCCCCTAACTCTGTATTTGTAGCCAGGGTGGAGTGTGTGTTTTTGTGCCCCTTCTCACACAGAGAACCCGACACTCCTCCAGCCTTTAAACACCCTTATGTAACCATGGAGAGGATGCATTAATTATTGCAGGGAGTACCTGTAAGAAAGGGGAATGCTGGGAGCCGCAAGACACCTGGCTTGCAAGAGTTCCAGTGGGAAAAGTTTCCTTTTTGTAGGATTTAAAAGGGGATGCTGTTTAAAAAGGGAGAATGCTATTGTTGTGATAGTTAACAGCTCTGTGATTCACCCACTCTCCAATAATTAGTTTGCACTTGGAGCGTTACTGGCCTGCTGACTCTTGAGTGTGATGTTGGAGGATTGTGCTGCAAATTCCATCCTGGTATGGTGTTTGCTTATTGTTTTTAATTAGCTCTTGCTGGCAGTGTATCATAGATTGGTCTGTTTGAAGGGTGAAGAAACATTTATACATTTCCTATTCTAACTAGAGAAGATGATTTAAAAGAACACATTGGTAAATAAAAACAGTATTTTAATAACTGGATAAACAAGTCATAGTTCGATATGACAGCTAAGGAAATGTGAAGTCATAGATGAGCTTTTTGGGAAGTTTTTCACACCAGCTTGGAGATGGTCAGCTTCTTTGCACATAGCAGCTTCAGTCTGAGATGCTGGTTCATCTCTAGAACAGAACTCTTTGCTTTGGGTTGTTTTGACAGTTTATTTTTGTCCTACAGATCTTTGGTGAAATGGATGATGTGTTGATTTGATTCTGCTCCCCAGGCATTCATCTCAATATTTGCTTTGAGTTGATCAGTTTAACACAAACGTTATTGTTAAACCAGCTATGACACTTTGCAGTGGCTAAGCTGTAGTAAAAATAGATTCAAATTATGATACTATCACCACTGTGCCTGACTTACAGGACAGTTCTCCGGCTGAACACATAATTCACTTTTCTCAAATTAATGGTTGTAATTAAAGATTTTTATTTAGACTAAAAAGAATGAATATTAATTTATGGTACTTTTGGAGCCTGTGTCTCCTCTTCATATGCCATACACTTCCCCATTGTTCAGTGCTATCATCACAGTGGAAAATGCAATTTCTATAGACAGAACTGAAATGTTTTGAGTTTGATAAGCATTAACACGCTTTCTTATTTGGGAATTGAAAAATTCCCCAGGTGCATGTCATGTTATCTTTTAACACGAATGTCTTAAAAGAAGAAAAAGTCATGTGAAACTTTTCAGATAACTTACTGAAATATTTATGTCTTGTGACTGTTTTTAAGTAGTTTGCGAAAAATTAAATCACACAATTATTAAAATTAAGAAACAATTTGATTAAAATTTGTTACAACTACCCACCTTCATTTTTAAGATTTTGATATAATTCAAACACACATTATAAAGGTCAAAATCTTTCGTTGAAGGGGTAAATTTAACATCAAAATATGCATACAATTCTATTTTTAGTAAACTAGTGATTTGAAATCATTTGAATACTTGAAACATCAGATTTTGAAAAGTATTTGTTTACCTAACAAAGATCTAAAATGCTTGTTTTTGTTTCAGAACTGCCACTGTGTGGAAGAACCTTAATCCTTTTTGGGGTGAAGAATACACGCTCCATCTCCCAATGGGGTTCCATTCACTCTCGTTTCTTGTTATGGATGAAGACACGATTGGGTAAAAACACAGAAACACCAAAATATTCCATGTTTTACCATTACTGTCTTAGGGCAGTCAGAACATTACATCTAGTGCTTACTGTTTGTTTATCTTGACTAATAAATTGATTTCTTTGGGGTTAAGAGTCCATGCTCTCCCACGATATTTTGGGAACTAAATAAGTCCTAAATAAATAATAGATGCTGAAATGTTCTATAATCAGCTTTTCTACTTTTTTTATTTTTTTTTTTTTTTTACTGTTTTATTAAAATGAAGCTATGCTTGTTTCTTTTCCTTTTTTTTTTTTTTACAGGCATGACGACGTTATTGGAAAGATTACACTAAGCAAAGAAGCCATAGGATCTCAAGCTAAAGGTATGATGGAACTAATGGGTGAGAACGCAGTCGAAGTTCAAAGGTCAAAACGCATTGATCACATGGTGGAGTCAAGAGTGCAAGACCTTTAAAGTCTGGGAATGTTTTGCTTAAGCTGTGCTACCATGCATGTGATCTAGTTTTCCCAAATGTCTTTCCAAAAGGTCTCGAAGAAATGGTTTTCGGGTTGGACTCAATGACAAATATTATTGTTTGTGCATTTTACCCAAGAAAACAAGCAGTGTTGTTTCTTTACGCAGACTTGAATCCATACACGCCTCTTACTCTCACAGAAACCTTCACTCATTCTCAATATTTACTTGGGTGTCAAATGCTTAGCCTTCTGTGATTCTTGATCAGACATATGGAAGTTTGTGAAATTGTTTTAATGCAAGAGGAGTTTGTCATGAAATGTTTGCGGCATACTGATAATGACATGGCTTTAACTCCTGTGATTCATGGTGCTACTGAGTCACTACCTCCCTCTCACAGTCTGGCCTTGACTTCAAACATTTATGAGAGATAAAATATGTTCTGAAGCCACATCTCATCATTGGTCAGTGACTGTTTTAAGCTATTAACTTGTCCAGGATGGTTTTGGATATTGTGTCTTTTGATTACCATGGTAATCTTTTTTTTGTGGTTGAGATGGTGCCTTTTGTATTGAGAGAAAATCTTTCATATTATTTCTAGCTATTTTGTTTTCTTTATGGTTTGTCAAGTGCAGTTTTAGGGGGTAAAAGGAGCTAAGCACATAAACGAGGCCTAGAAAGTACTTGATTGTAGAATTGTTTTACGCATTTTCAATGGAACATTTTATACGGGGGACAGGAGGGGGACAGAAGACTTTGAAAGTGTGAAAAATAAGAACAGCAGAGTGGAAGGTTGTTACAAATGAAAGGATCTAAAATACACATTTCAAACAGTTTTCTTATTGTTGCTCTTTTTTGCTAAGATTGTTATGACTAACGCTTTCAGAATCTTGTGTTGATTTCTCAATATTTGTCAGAAATGATACTAATATTGACTTAAAAATTGGGGGGGGGGACCCCTGTAGCTCTGCCTCAATTTATTTTTATTTCAGTAACTTTCATGAACTTTTTTTGTTCATTTATTTTTGTCTAAGAGACAATACATTAAATTATGGCGATTGTATTTATGTCAAATCTTTAAAAAGTGACGGATCATTCATGAAATTCTAACCACATCAGCATTTTCACATTAAAAGACCTAGTAAAATTAAGGTAAAAAAAGTTGATGATAAACACTGAGACATACATCCCTAAAAATATGACCCCTGTTTCAAAACAACATATAAGTGAACTTTATAGATGTCATTGTGTATGACGTGTGCCGAGTCCAAAACAGAATATAATATTTGGAAGAATATTTTTAGGATTTGAAACAGATTTAAAAGGTCTGTCTTGTTTTGCCCGCTATTAAATATACAGTGTTTTTTTTATTTCCTTTTTTGATGTATAAGATCCTGATTCGTGTTTGCTTGGCTTTGCTTATTGTTCTTTCATTTTTTTTGTTAAATCTGCATGACTTTTCCTTTTATATTCTTTTATATTCTTTATTTATTTATTTTTCTAGTTGTGCTTAATTGCTACAGCCAATTTATTACTTATCTCCCTCAGTACCTAATTTTTTCAGTCATGAACTGTTTTTCCTCCAAATTTTATTTGTCATATATTTGGCATTTTTAGCCTATTTCCTCTCGGTAACATTTTTTTTTCTTATCAATGCCGGCAGTTTTTGTTTGTCTGTGCTTTATTCCATTCAGCTGCATAATGGATCTCTGCATTCGGGGAAATTTGGTATGAATTATTAACAGAAGAGCTGTGAAGTGCTACTCAAGCTGTTTCCCTTCCCTGTTAATTAAATAGTGAAAGTAATTTCTGGCAACAGGATGTGTGAGGCACTGAATGGAATATTTTCCAGTCCAAAAATATATGCAACAGGTAAATTCTCAAAAAAAAAAAAGTAACATATTTCCTTACAAAACTAAACTAGGGATAGCATTTTTTTTCCTTAAATAGCTAAAAAATAAAGTAAAGGATGGTTTAAATCGAAGCAAATCCAAGTACAACCTTTATTTAGCATTAAAAAAAACTAAATTTCACGTTTTCTCAATACCATATAAAGTTACTTTAAAGTCAAGCAAGACAAGATATCTATATATCTATCAAATAAAAGAGGGAGGTACTATTATGGTCTGGGCATTGTTGCCTTTAGAACATGGTTGTTTAAATGAATTATGTAATAAATGACTGAAAAAAAATAATTAAATTAAAAAGTGTAGTTTTAGAAAAAACATTTTTTTTATGTTAAAAAGCTGACATAGCTTGTTAAATGTGTTGAAGTCTTTTAATGGTTTGAAAGAATAGACATTTGATTTTCTTTGAATATTCATCTTGTCTAACTGTTTGACAGAATGAATTTTTGGATGGATGAGTAGATGGATGGATGGATGGATGGGTGTCTTCACAAATATTACAAACCATTTTTAGATACTGATTTAAAAACAAAAAAAAAATCTCATTTTCAAACTGGAAAGTATTTTTCTTTTGTTTTCAAATGAATAAAGTCTCCCATCAAAAACGTCTGTTTCCTTGGCCTCTGTGATAGATAAACATTACTTTGACATTACTGCATTTAAATTCCCTGCAAATACTGTGCTGCAAAAGGAAACGTTACCCTATTTTTTGTTTAAATGATCTGTTCCGTAACCAACAAGTAACGTAAAAGCGTTTGATTTAAATCTAGAGAACATCCGTGTGTGTGTGATCCGGTCAGGGATCGACAGTTGGCTGAACCTGACGAGGGTCGACCCTGATGACGACGTCCAAGGAGAGATCCACCTAAGTCTGCAGCTCCTGGAAGGCCCAAAAAAGACCACGCTGCGTTGTCAAGTCATTGAAGCCAGGTAAAGGAGAACCCAACAACGTCAGTGAAAAATAACAACGCACATATTAATTTAGAGGATTTGATAAACTTTCAAAGAACATGTTAATTGAAGGTTCTCGTTCATTCTCAGTCTTGCAGTTGAATCATGGCATCTGGGATTAAAATCTTCCTCTCAAAGCACATGTTAATGATGTCATTTAGCTGAGGTCTTTGAGCTGTAGTTTATTCTTCAGCTGAATAGTTGTTCTGCAGACTTTCACACTCTTTGGAGCTTTACTGTCACTATCACACATCTCACTGTCCCATCTGTGTCCCAGGCTATGAGCCCTCATTTAGAGATATAATGAGTCTGTTACACAGGAAAGTGTTATTTAGATAGATGACAAACTTTAAATACAGACCAAAGACTTTACCCATTTAGGGTCTTTGCTTTTTCCTGTTAGAACACTCCATCTAATATGCTTTGCATATGCAATTGTATGTTTAGCATTTATGTTTATTGATCAGTTAAAATGTCTTTCAGAGACTTGGCTCCGAGGGACATTTCTGGAACCTCGGATCCTTTTGCAAGAGTTATTTTCAACAGCCGGAGCGCCGAGACGTCGGTGAGACTTTAATGTGTGATTTATGTGTTGCATGCAAAAGAAAGAACTTGCTATTGTCGTTCTTTGACTAGAAGAGACAATGCAAATCTTCTTTTTCCTACCCAGTCACCCTTGACATATTACACTTATCCTTTAAACTTCATCTGACATGTTGAGTGTTATTATTACCATTTTGCAGGAGCTGCAAGATTGTTGATAAAAAATCTATTTTTGATTTGTCAAAATAATCTTTTTGTGTAGCTGTTTTCTTTAAAGGTTTTATCAGTGAATCTTTCCACCTGACCTGTCACGTACGTCTTCTATAGCTGGACTCGTCTTTTGCACATCTACCATCTCTTTGGCCTTGCTTTTCATCTCCTGCTTCTTGTTCCTCAGAATATATTCAGTCACCACTACACCGTTGTTCTTAACGTTTGAGCCTAAATTCTTAACATGTTCTCCTGTCTTCCAGTAACCTCACAGTTCTCACTGTTCTTCAGTTTCATTCACATACGTTTGTCTATTTTGCTTCCATTTGTTTTCTTTGCTGATCACATGTCTGCAAGGTTTTCTCCACTTATTTACAGCTCTCCATCACTGTCCTGCTGCTCTTATACATAAACTGCAATGTACTAGCATGGTCATCTGCTTCTTCAGATGTCTTTTTACACCACATTCCCACCATGTTATACCCTGTCTTTAAATAAAAAGATAAAAAAAAAACAAAACAAGATGACAAAAGTAGTTAAGTAAAAAATAAATTATTTCATAACCATGATCTCAAACAAGGTAGCATAAAATACGAAATACGTTTAGTTATGACCCCACTGTGTTCCGATGGTGAAAATGTGCATGGTTTATTCAAAAATTACATTTAAACCCTTTTTTTTTGTTTAAAATTTTTCTACCACAATCCATTGTGTTCTATATTTGCTAATCTAGAGAGCATCAATGCACACTTGTTCTTCACAAAGCCTTCTTGGAAATTTCGAGTGCACTCGATTTTAGGATTAGTAGAATCCGACAGCACTAGAAAATGGCAAACGCACCATATAGTGAGCAGGGGGTAAATCTGGACATAGCTACAGTGTACATAAGCTAATGCAATAAACCCTTAAAATCCTAAATCCCCATTTGTTAGAACTTCTTGTGTTGGACTTTTATAGAGTTATCTGAGACGTTACCTGAATGAACTAAGCCTACAGTTTCAAAATAGTGAGACAATTTCTAATCAAATGTTTTATTTTCACTCATTAAGTTATATTCACCTTATTTTAAAACCTGCTTTTCTATAGTAAGGCCGGATTGTGCTGCTTTTCACATAATGAGTGGTTTTGTTGTTAATATAAAATAATTGTATTTATTCTGAGTAAAGTAAGGCTCAGAAGTAAATTTTTAGGATTTCTTGTGGCTTTTCTTAATTTTTGGCTGTAGATTATTAAAAGGACCCGTTTTCCCCACTGGGGAGAAACGTTGGAGCTGGAGTTGGAATCAGAAGGGCTGAGCGAGCAGCAGGGGACTGTTACTGTGGAGGTCTGGGACTGGGACATGGTGGGCAAGAATGACTTTCTAGGAAAGGTCAGCATCTCCTTATTAGGCAGTGCGGTTTTCTACATCTTCTACTAGATCAATTCTTTCGTCATTCAAACCAGGGTATTTTTTCTGATCTAATGTTAAATTCTTCTATTTTTTCTTTCTTTCAGGTGGAAATCCCAGTTGCTTGTTTGCATAAAACACCACTGTTGGAGGGCTGGTTTCGTTTGCTACCCTTGGGAAATAATGAGGTTGATGTGGGGTGGGTGAGGATTGTGTTTTGTGCACTTAGACCACTTTATTATTATTATTATTATTTTTAAAACCTTAAATGATTTTGCAATGTAAGGACTGCATTTATTTTGTTTATGCATCCCAAGGAAAAGCAGTCCTTCTCCTCCATGATGCCCTTCATGCATTTAAATTAGCATTCACAGGTGTAACACCAGGTCTCTGACAGCATCTGCTCAGAGAGATAATTTTAGAACAAAGATGGCTTGATGAAATGCATATAGATGGAGTTATTGGAAAGTGAGTTACTGAAATGAGAAAAAAAGTAGCTTTTTTGACAGCTAGTGAAAGAAAATGATATTGTTTTACTAAAATACGATGATTACAAATAAAATGTTTGGATTTTTTTCAGTTTTTGTACTTTTATGTTTGTAGGGGCAAGCTGGGTGCGTTGCGTCTGAAGGTGCGTTTGGTGGAAGACCGGATCTTGCCGTCGATGTACTACCAGCCCCTCATTGACCTTCTGGTCGAGTCGGTAATCTCCCCCGCAGAGGTCAGCATCTGAGCTTGTCCTCCTTACGGATTTTTCAAATGTTCACCCTCATCATGCCCAGAGACCTCAAGATTCCATCACACTTCTTCCATCTGAAGCCACACGCGTTCTTGGCATGTGACCTTCGCCGTCCTCTCAACAGGTGGAGGACAGCAGCGCCCTGACCATGCTGGAGGAGGTGACCACAGTGGAGAGCAGGCAGGATGTTGCGATGACTCTGGTGAAGATCTACCTAGGACAAGGCCTGGTGGTGCCTTTCCTTGATTACCTAAACACCCGGGAGGTCAACCACACCAGTAAGAAGAGAAGCCAAGGAGATTAAAAATATTCATTGTGCATTGTCATGACCCAATGAAAACCCGTGTTCTTAAATGTCAGTCGATATGAATCACTTGCTTCACTCTCCTTGTGGGCAGGAAGCTTTTAAACTTGACATTAAGCTCCTAACAATGCAGCCAGGACAAGTGTGGGCAGTGAACACTCACCAAAAGCAGATTCTAGTTTGCAATTATTTATTCACCCTAAAAGTGTTTGCATGGATTTTCAGTCGTGTCTGTTTGCCCACAACATATTCCTAAGATAATTCCCGCTGAGTTGTCCTCCTGGTCTTTGAGCTGTGTGGCTGTAGTTTGAGATAATAAGCATAGTGTCCAGGTTTCCATAGCAACTCCACATGATGCAAACTGTAACTGCTTGATCGGGAATAGATGCTGCAAGCCGCCAGACATTAAAGTTACACTGGGGGAAAAGCAAAAAAAAAAAAAAAAAAAAAAAAAAAAACAACATTGTACACCCCCTATGCAGCATTGAAAATGCTGTCATCCCTTTAGTCCTACAGGCTTTACCTGGCAGCTCCGGCCTGTCACCATGGATATTTTACTGTAGCTGTTCTGACAGATTTACTGTACAGGAGGTTCAGGTTGCTCTTTTTTTGCACATTTTTCTTAACTAAAGCAGAATATAGGGAAAAAACATAAAAGATTCTTTGCTTAATTCTTGAAACTCCCTTGTTTTTTGCTTTCATAGCTGATCCAAATACTCTATTTCGCTCCAACTCACTTGCCTCCAAAGCCATGGAACAATTCATGAAGGTACGCTCAGTTTTTTTCTAATATATTAGGATAATTGTATCCACCGCACAATTATGTACCTCATGTTTTAAGATTGCCTGCTGCATGTAACTGCACACTCTGTGCTCTCTGCATTCAGCAGATTTACATGGGTTGAATCATCTCCCTGTGAATGTGAATGAGTTGCCCTCAAAAATGGTCTGTTATTTTTCTGCTTTCAGGCTGTGGGGATGTTGTATCTGCACGAGGTGTTGAAACCCATCATCAACCGCATCTTTGACGAGAGGAAGTACATCGAGTTGGACCCCTGTAAGATCGACCTGAACCGCTCCAGGTGAAACAGAAATCAGCTGCAGCCTTACAAGTATTTAAATGCTCGACCGCGCGTATCTACACTTAAGAAGAAGATGTAACATTGGAAAACTATAGAAAAAAATGATATAAAAAGGAGGGTTTTTGCTTGGCAACTGCCATGAGCCCCCTTGAGATATTTATCTATTCGTGACATGAAGGGGGATTCAACATCCTCAGCAGCAGATCTGTCTATCCACATTAAAAAATGATGTATCTCTTCTCCGTCTACTCTTGGATATAATAACAACAAACCTCATTCTGTTTGTCCAGTTCTCAAAAATAGCTTCCTCTTGCATGTGCTAACAACATGTGGAGCTTAGAGAATAGAATTTAATTTCAGAGCTCTGAGAAATGTTTTTGTCAGGCTCAGTCTTTGCAATGACTAGGCCAAATCAATAACGCATTTTTCTCGTGACACCAAAACTTTCTTTTTTCTCCGAAGACGTATTTCGTTTAAGGGTGCAGTGTCTGAGGCAGAGGTGCGAGACAGCAGCGCAGAGATGCTGCAAGGTTATTTAACCAGCATCATCGAGTCAATCGTGAGCTCTGTCGATCAATGTCCTTCTGTCATGAGAGTGAACAGAAGTCGAGAGCAATTACCGAGCCTGAGATAGGTAGCGAAAGCAATTCAATCACTACATGTTTGGAATTCAACTCTTTTTCTCACTAACTTTCCTTTTTTCCCATTTTGTTGACAGGATGTGAAGTACTTGGCCATCAGTGGGTTCTTCTTCCTGCGTTTTTTTGCACCTGCTATTCTCACGCCTAAACTGTTCCACTTGAGAGACCAGCACGCTGACACGCGCACCAGCAGAACTCTGCTGCTGCTGGCCAAGGTTAGACACTAGTAGTCAAGTTAGAACACATGAATGATGGAGTTAGTATATTTAAATGTTGATTCCTTTTTCCTACAGAACATTGATCAAATAAATTGTAAAACTAATAAATGTCACACTATTTTCACAAAAGGAGCTCATTTGAACCAAACATGATCCTCTTACCATTTATTTTCAACCCAGATCGGAAATCAAATCCTGACACAGCATCATTACGACAACAATAGTGTGATTGATTAACAATTTAAAGGCACACTTTGAACAATGGATTGCTTTATAGAAAAGCTTGTGGTAGCATCGATAAGCTATAAACATCCATACAACACAAAGGACTACAAAGACATTCAATAACTCATCACTGTTTAACCCCCTAAGTGTTTGGTAATACAAAAAGGACTTGATTTTGGCGCTGTTGTTGTTTTAAAAATTGCTAAGAGCAGTAGTGGGAGGAACTCTGCTCCGGGTTTTGGAGCAACATAAAAGGTCCTGATAGAAAATATGGTATCCTTGTTCTCATGGTCAGTTACGAATGTGTGTTTACAAGGTAATCCGGCCTTTTACAGAGGGAGCGTTCCAGATTTAAGCCTTACAAATCTTTTAAAGCGTACATAAAAGGTAGAGTTGTGTTTGAGTTGTGGGCTGGAGAGATGGTGCGGAAGTTAGCCTCTGTTGACATCCCATCATCCCCCTGTTAACACTTTCTCCTACTAGCTTACAATCCCAAGTTAGCATTAGTGGTGAAAAAAAAACGGCAAGCACCATCGAATTTGTAGCTGTACAGTTTTAAGCCAGATTCGGACTCAGACGAAGAAAAATAGGAACTCGAAGTATTGATTTGTGTACAAGTGGATGCAGAGCAGAGAGACTTGCTGTGTCACAAAAGACAACCGTTTTTCATCTGCCTCTGATGTGAGGAAAGAAATACATAAATACATAGAAAGGCAGTTTAATTATATATATATATATATTATATAATATATATATATATATATATACATATATATCATGAGAAAAATACTACAAGAACATGCATGGCTTCTGGCCCTGAGCATAGGTGACCTAGGCGGCCGCCTAGTGTGCCATGTGCTGGAAGAGGTGCCAAATCACAATGATTAACTTATTTTTTCTTTCTTTTTGGTTTGTTTGGCAAAACACTCATTTAACGTATAATAAAAAAGTAATGATTAAAAAGCATAAATAAAAGAGCTCAAAAGTTTGATCTAATTAATAACCCTGCAGTGAAGCCTCCCTTCCTGTCACTGCTGCTGTTGAAGCTGGGTTGGGGGGGGGGGGGGGGGGGGGGGGGTTACCACTGTTGTGCTTTTAAAAACTGTATAAAGGATAAAAAGAGAGAGAGGAAAGAAGGTGCAAAGTAAAAGCTTGTCTGTTTTACTTATATGAAAGTGCTTGGAAATTCACTCCCCTGCAACATTTTGGTTGAAAAAGATTAATTTAACTGGCCATTGCCGCTGAAATTCCTCCTACTTTCCTCTTCAATGTTGACCGATCAGTGGTGCAGTCAGTTGATTATTTTTAAACAAAAAGTTTCCCGGTTCAAATCCCAGCTGGAATGTCTGAATCCCTGACCCTGGAGTGAGCGCCAAAATTGTTTTCCACCTAGGGCGCCATGCAGCCTAGGACCGGGCTGGAGAACATAGTAAAACACCAAAAAGCAACATTTTTCATTGGAGTGAGTCTTTTAAAAGAAGTTGAAGAAACTAGAGAATTCTCTAAGACTAAGGCTTTTGTCAAAACTAATTTTGCTATTAGTTTAGCTAGATTTTTTTTGTAATTTCTCTTTAATGTAATTTCTAAAATTCTCTTTTTATGTTAAAAACATGCTGTATTTTCCAAAAAAGATGTTTGCAAAATGTGTATTACTTTCTCATAATTACCTATAGAAGTAGTTTAAAGAACAATGGACATTTCTTGTAAAATAGGATTTTGCATCTTCTGGGAAATACACCTGACAAAAATAAACCTAATGCAGTCATATTAGAAGTGAGCAAAACCTCCCACGTGTGGCTTCTCTGGTCGCTGTCTATGGTGCTGAAATGCTGTTGCCATGGGTCTTCTGTTGGAACATGGAAAGGGCTATTTTTACCTCTGTGTGTGGCGGGACTAGACAGTGGTTCAAAGCAAAGCATCAGAGAGACGCAAAGAGGGACTTCCTTCTCAGCGTTAGCCAGGTGTGGGCTGGACAAAAGGCCTCACAGCATGCTTTGGCCTCATGAACCCATTTGATCTGTGACTTTGAGATCTGCGGTCAGTGGGATGAGATCTGATGTGCTGAAAGAAGAGAGCAAAGGCAGAATTTGATGGGGCTTTTTTTAGTGGTCAACAGGCTCTCCAAAGTGTTGGGAATCTGGGCCTTCAGCTGGGTCATGGAAAAGAGCAGTGGATGGCACCTCTTCATCCCATCATCCTTCGCAGTGTGGCTTGTGTCAAGGATTTCCTGGACAAGTTGATTGACATTGATCATGACATTGGTAAGGTTGAGAAAAAAAGAGCACTTCACTGTAATAGCTGGACTAAAAGCAAGGTTGAAGGTTGTGCTGTTCAGCCCACTCTGAATCTTCCCGGTGAAACGAAGATAAAGTCCCACAGTGTGTGTGTAAAATGTGAAATATTTCTGTTTAACTGCCGGTCAAGGACAGTAGTGACACTGTTAACAAATTGCTAGACCACACTAGCTACTTTCTATGTCTTAGCTGCTGCTTTACCCCAAATTTACACTGGTCCGTTTGAGGTACACTTCCTTTGCTTTGCATATCCATCTCACAGCTGACAGTTTAATTAATCCAGTCCTTCACTCCCTCCACCCTGGCTCCCAGAGGAGGGATTTGTTCAACCACTCCTGTGTCGAGTAGTTCATCTCGCTCTCTTGGCTCATCCAAAACTTAAGCAATCAGGCCACATGCCCTCTCCTTCCTCACTGAGTCCTTAAAAAAAAGCATGTTTTGTGTCATAAATGATATTCTGATTTTGTGCTTCCAAAATTGAACTTTTTTCATCCATGGAGAAAATGGACGCCGTTGTTATCTGCAGCGTTAAAGTGCGTGTTCACGTGGGCACGTCGCCTTAGGTATAAAACAACGTTTTATATACAGTGGTGTGCAAAAGTTTGGGCACCCCTCTGAGATTTCATGATAATTTGCTCTAACTTCATAAGAGAACATCACAGCAACAACATTTGTTGTCCTACAGAGATATAGACGTTTGAGTGTTTTCCAGACCAAAATTCGTGAAGTAGAATTACATAGTCTTATTGTTATAAAATAAAATGTAAAAAATGTGATGTGCAAATTTTTGGGCACCCTTTTAATCACATTCATTTCAAGACCCGTAGGGATTTATTACTGACAGGTTGCGGCACAAAATTGCTTTGCTTAGCTCCTTAGACCGTCAATTACAAATACAGGTGGAACTAATCATGGAAAAGGCTTTTTAACAGGGTCAGGCTGGTTGTGCTTGTCCTGGTTCTTTCTGAGAGAGTGGCAACATGGGGACCTCTAAACAACTCTCCACTGACCTAAAAACTAAGATAATTCATTGTTATGAATTAGGAGAAGGGTACAAGAAGTTATCAGGAAGGTTTGGACTGTCTGTCTCCACAGTCAGAAATGTAGTGCGGAAATGGAAGGCTACAGGAAGTCTTGCGAAGGAAAGATGTGGGGCCGAGAGAAAATACAGGAAAGGTACAGACGAAGGATGGTTAGAATGGTCACAGACAAGTCACAGACCACCTCCAGAGAACTGCAAAAAACCACCTGGCTACTGATGGTGTGCTTGTTCATCGTTCCACAGTCCAGCGTATTTGCAACAGGAAAAGCTCGTTGGAAGGGTGATGCACAAGAAGCCTTTCCTGAGTGTTCGCCACAGGAAGAGTCGCATGAGGTATGCAAAAGCACATCTGGACAAGCCAGAAGCATTTTGGAAGAAAATACTGTGGTCAGATGAGACTAAGATGATGTTATTTGGTCAGAACAAGAGGAGGTATGCATGGCGGAAAAAAAATACTGAATTCCAGGAAAAGAACTTGTTGCCTACTGTGAAATTTGGTGGAGGATCCATCATTTGTTGGGGCTGTATGGCTAGCACAGGGAACTGGAAACCTTGTTAAAGTTGAGGGCCACATGAATCCTCTCAGTATCAGCAGATTCTTGACAAGAATGTTCAAGGTCAGTCACAAAGTTGAAGCTACGCCGGGGTTGGATTTTTCAGCAAGACAATGATCCTAAGCACAGTTCAAATCCACCAAGGAATTCATGCAGAGGCACAAGTACAATGTTCTGGAATGGCTATCCCAGTCCCCAGACCTTAACATCATTGAAAATGTATGGATTGATTTGAAGCAGGCTGTGTACGCACAGAAGCCAAGAAACCTGACTGAACTGGAGGTGTTTTGTATGGAGGAGTGGTCCAAAACCACCTGCTAGACTTCAAGGACTTGTCTGTGGCTTATAGAAGGCGTCTACAGGCTGTTATTGCTGCAAAAGAGGCTCTTCTAAATATTAATGGACTTATTTGGGTGCCCAAATTTATGCACATGCTATTTTTGTTTAAATGGACATAAAATGTTTCTGTTGAACCAATTAAAATAATTTCACTACTGAGATGTTTCTTGTTTCATCAAGGTATAACATATGTTAAATTGAAGTTGCTGCTGTCAAAAGCCAGCAAGTTGACAAACTGATAAAGTGATTTTTCTACGGGGTGCCCAAACTTTTGCACACCACTGTAGTTTTATTTTGTACGACAGAATTTTAGGGCCATTATACAAGCAAAAGATTTTATTTAGTTACAACTTTAAAGTTGTAGCTGTTAAATTATGAAATTAAAGTCATATATTTCTGACTTTAAAAGTCATTGGCTAAATTTTTTTCTTGTTAATGTATGTATTTTGCAGTCGTGAATGCATTACTTGAAAAATCATTAATCTTTGAATTTAAAAACATGTAAATTTACAAGAAAAAAAGACACATTTTTTAAAAAAAAAAAAAAGTTAATAAATTTACAAGAAAAAATACCAAAGTTGTCTGTTTATCAGAGCTGTGCTTGAAGATGAAGGACATGAGGCATTTTGGGAAGTTTTATATCCGGATTTTCTTTTTTTTTTGTTTCTAATACAATGTTGTCATTTCAAAAGTACAACCAAGGTTTTAATTTGAAACCTGGACCTGTTTCTTGTTTTCGGACTTCTAGTGGAACTCTTGTGAAGACCTTGCATTGGAAGGGACGGGCGTGAGACGCAGACATGACACCGACAATGTAATCATTCTGAATGATTATCAAATGTTCAATTTATTTATGTCAACACAACAAACCGCGCACTGCACGAGACACACCGCAGACGGAGCAGTGTAAATCAACCTTTACTGTCTCGATGTCTGTTCTTGTGAAGTCCATTCCCCGCCTGACGTATCACGTTTCAGCCTCAGTTCTCACATCACACCCCTTCCTTTCACTGAAATGCCAGTTTGACCTTTAATGCTCTTCAGGTGATTTTGTCGGGCACATTCAGACTCTTGTTGTCCCTCTTTGAAGCCATTCTTAGAGGTGTTGAGGAGAGCTTCAGGTACCATCAGTGTATTGACATGTTCTGACTTCTGACTTTTAAATGCGTGTTGGTTCTTTCAATGACACAGCACCATCTTGTGTCAGCTTTGATGAGCGTGTCCCGTTGTGTCCCCGCAGCGTCGGAGGTTCCTCAGAGGGCCATACTCCTGCCTTCAGTTATAGTGAAGGAAGGCTTTCTCCACAAACACAAAGCAGAGGGAACCCAGCTGCTCTCCCGCTTTGCTTTCAAGAAACGCTACTTCTGGCTGACCAGCGAGACCTTGTCCTATGCCAAGACCTCTGAATGGCAGGTTAGTAAATGCCAATTGACAAAAACCTTACTCTCACATTTTGGCGCCAAATTACTTTGTCTTTTCTTGATAAATTTTGCTTATCTGACGTGTGCTGTTATGTCTTCTCAAAGCTATCAGATCAAAGTCAAAGAGAAGCGATTTTTCATTTTAAAAGATGACATTATCAGTATAGCTCTCAAAAAGAGGAAACAGTTGCATCAAACATGCATGACTGTTTTTTTCTGTCTTGTGAGATAAAAAACCGTAAGATGGCTGACCTTCTGATAGTGATCTGCTCTCATTCAGAGAAGGAAGAAAGCGAGGTTTGACTAAACCAATCTGTTACACTGAACCAGTGACAGTTCGAGCCTGAAAATGGCACTTTGGTCAAACATGGAACCTCCCACAAACAAGCCTTTCAGTACTGAAGGAAACAAAAAGTCTCACAGAAAACCTTTTTATTTATTTAAGGAGTGGTACATCCTTTGTGGCCGCATTCTGTAGTAAGGTCTGAAACCAAAATAGAAACCTTCATAAAATGAAAAATTATTTTGCACATTTTTGTATATGTGTGAAAACCTGTTTAAATTAAAAGAAAGTATAATTAATCCGAGCAATCACAGAAAAACCATCTCACTACTTCACTGTAGCTCTCTGGATAAAGAAAAATAAAAAGGTTTTAATTTCAGAAAGTAACTGTAAAGTGTAAGTAAGTAAAGTAAACTCAGTCAAACTTTATTGAACTCGTTCACAATCAGTTAAATGACATTATGAAATCAATCCACAACGTTCCTGACCATGGTAGCTATAATTCTCCAACCATCCATCAATCCTTTTGTGGTTTATCAAAGTTATACCAAAACACTGACAGATTTTTGAGCACAATCAGAATTTATCCCTAAGGAGCACCTGATTATAAGAAAAATTTTCTATTTTTGACAAATTCAAGGATTTCAGGTGCACTTTATGGTTCAAAAGACACTGTAAAGGTCACTTGATTAGCTCGGATTTCATTTTAGTTTTTTAAATTGGTTGAGATTGATCACAAATGTTAAAATAAACTGGTGTTATTTTCATCATTGTAAACATATTTTTTTTCTCAATTGATCCCCCTGGTAAAATAAAGGTAAAATAAATAAATAAAATATTTTTATTATTATTGCTGATAACTCGACCTACTAATACGTTTGCTGAATTTAGATGATCTGATGTGGCAGAAGGTGTTTTATTGTTTCAGTATTTTAAAGGAAGTCTGTCAAAAAGTTGTGCAAAATTTTACTATTTTGGAAAAATGACTTTTGTATCTTTAAGTTTTGTTCATGCCAAAAACAACAATAGTTTATTTATATTCATCATAATAGTGAAAATAACATAAATGAAAAAGAATCTTTTTTTCTTAAGACTTCGTGGCACTTACCAGGTTTGGGTCAGAGAGAAATCAACTCAAATGACTCTATAAGGGTTTGAAGGATGCAGAACGCTGAGCTGAATGGACTAGCTCCTAAAATATGTATAAGGTACAAGAAGCAAACCTTGACACATAATATTATCTCATTTTATCTTAAGCCTATATTTATTAATACATCTTAACCTTTGCAAATGTTTTTTTAAATTGTAACTTTTATCTTCTTTTCTTTCCCCTAAATTAAGCTTCAGATGATTTAGCACATTTTTGTTTCAGTGATATTGGAATCCTCCACCTCTTCCCCTCTTCTTGGTATTGAAACCTTTAGTAATTTTTTCTTAAGAAGACAAACGTGTAAAAACAGCACAATACAACAGAACTGTCAGTGATAAATGTTTAGAAATCAATAAGGAAGTGCAATATAAAAGAGGCTAAATATCATACATGCATATCAGTAAAACTGCCCTTCAAAATTACACTTAAATGAAATGAAATAACTCAATAATGCATTCATTTTTTGTCTTCTTTGGCCTTTGTTTTGATTGCTTGAAATAAACTAAAATAAAAATAAATACAATGTTTTTGTTGCCCAGCGAGGTGCTGCCCTGACCCTGAATTCGCCACTGATGAAAAAGCTCCCTGCTTTATGAGGTCTTTAAAAAGACTTTTGTTAGCTGAGGGCTCATTCCTGATAATGTTATAAATCAATTTGCGGACAATGCTTTAGACCTTGAAGGACCTCTCCATTATCACAGAGATCATAATTAGAGGATTTACATTTACAAATTTCCTTTGCTGCCAGGATTAAATCTCACCTATCCTTTTGATTTTGCTGGAAAAACAGTTCCAAACTCTCCTGTGCTTCAGTAACATGTTGTGATTGCAGTAGTTTTTTATTTTATTCCTTTTTCTTGTCTTTGAAGTTAGCTGAAGCAGTGCATCCTCACCAGCTAGTCTTTGCTTTAATTGACTCAGTGGTTTGTGGCTGAATTGTTGCAGGTGCGCTCTTCAATCCCCGTCCGGTGTATATGTGCCGTCGAGAGGGTGGATGAGAATGCCTTTCAGCAACAAAATGTAATGCAGGTCATCAGCCAGAACAATGACGGACAGCTGCAGACCATGTACATCCAGTGCAAGGTGGGTCTGCACCCACATCAGCCACATTCCAGACACCAGAAAGATCAGTTTGGATTTCTCAAATATTTGAAATTTTGTAGTTCCAAGGAAATATTTTCCTTACATTTCCTACTGCTAATGCATTTGGTTGCCATGTTAAAGCAAAAACTAGATTCAATTATGTCATTTGTAATCTTGAAGACTTGCTTTCAATTTATCTTGTGATGTTTTGTGTTTTGACAAAGAATGTGAATGAGCTGAACCAGTGGTTGTCTGCAATCAGGAAAGCCAGCATCTACAATGAGCGCATGCTTCCATGCTTTCACCCAGGGGCTCATCGATGTGGCAAGTGGACCTGCTGCCTGCAGGCGGACCGCGCTGGTAATCCCTCTCTTACTTCTTCTAATCCTGACTGCACGTCTGTGAGAACTCGGGCTTTGGAGTGATTATCTCCCCAGTTTCTATAAATGGTTTCTGATCATGTATGAAATCTGCTGAAATAGACCTGAGACACCGGAGGGATTGTCAGGAATTATACAAATCCCAGAGCATAAGCCACACTGACTCTCAGTGTGCCTGATTGGCTAATGATATGATCCTTTTTTATTTAACTCCTTGCCAGATAAAGCCTGACTTATAATAGGAAATAAGTGCAGTTTTTTTCCCTTTTAAATGTACCTTCAGAGATGAATATGGTTCTGTTTCGTTGTTTTTTTTCTTTTTTTTCTGATGCATCTTTCCTGTGAAGAAATGCAAACTGATACCAAGATTTGTGGATAAATTGCCAGCACAACCACTGAGAAAAAGATGCTAAATCTCAGTTCCAGGCTGCAGCAGAACCCATTCCGCTGTGACTCTGGGAGACTGGAGTGACCCGCTGGATCCTGATGTAGAAACTCAAATGATATTCAAGCAGCTTCTCCAGGGCAGAGACAAACTCAGGTGAGTTTCTGCTAAAATTTCTTTTAACCTGGTTGCAGTTCTCTTACTTGACACTAGATGTCAGTATTGGTACATTACTGCTTTGCTAAGTAAAGATTATGACTGGTGCTGCAGAAAAAAGTATTTGGAGGTGCCTGACGATGATCAGACGAGCAATAAGGAAATAAGGATCAACTCTGATGTTAATCCAGGTGAGACTAACATAAGCATAAAAATCTAAATTAGAAACATATTTTTTTTGCAGTTAAAATAAATAAATGGTTAGAGCTGGTAAAGGATGTTTTTTTTTTCTGTGCCGCAGATGGAGCAGAATCCATCCCTCAGCTTATGAAGCCAGGTCAAAGTGTGGCGGCGCGGCTGTTGGTGGTGATTGAGGATCTGGAGCAGGCTCACGTCACCTTCCAGCACAGAGAAAAAGAGGACACCCCCAGTGTCATTCTGAATCCCTAGACTGCTCATGGCCTTGGATCTATTAATGCCTAAAAGGCAGCAATCGTGCTGCAGGAGGAGGGCTACTAGTACGAATGAGCATGAGCTGCCATCTCTTTTAAAAAAAAAAGTATCCACACGGCGAAGCCTTTTCCAGCCTTTTTAATAGAATTCCTGATGGCTGTATGGAGGATTTTATCACTTTGAATCTCTTTTGCATTCTCCGAGTGCCACAAAGAGTGCTGAGTGGAGATGACAATACTTGACAATGAAAGGTGGGCGAGGGACTTTGAAGCATGATCTGACTTGATATTTTCTGTAGATAACAAGCAATCTGTTGCATGGGCTGCATCCACTTGTTAAATGCAAAGAGAAGCTTTTATATTCGGAGACAGACATCTGTGGAAAAAAGGCTTCTTGTAGTGTAATCCACAGTATGTGGAAATGGAGTGTTTTCATATTCTTACTTTCAGTGTTTTTACTTCCTTGTTAGAGTAAATCAGTATGACCTCGATGTAGCAGTGACATCATTTCCACAGTTTATTGCACCACGAGTACATGCCATATAAAAGCTGCCACCAGTACAGTAATTGAAAAACTGTTTTACATTTTTTGCTGGGTGCTACGGCAACTGTAACATGAGTTCCCGATACGGTTTGAATTCTGTAAAATGTCCATACACTTGTTGTACCCACGCCTAAAGTCATATGGGTAATATTTACTCAGCTTTGCAAGTGTCAAGACATGTTTGAGATGCCAACTTATTGTTTTTATTCAAGAAAAGTGAACACAATTTAAGTAAAATATTCAAATATGAAACAATTTAGCTTGAAACCACGCAGCCTGCATGGCATTTTTATAATATGTGCACCCCCATTGCAAAGTGGTGAACAGCCACGTGAGTCGAAGATGAATTGAAAATAAAAAAAAATAATAAAGCAATATTTTTTAAGCAATATAAGCTTTAACTTTGTTTTTAAAAAGGCCCTGAATGTGAACTCGCACCATTCTGGGAATCTTTTCAGGGAAACCTTTGGTGAGTTTTCTAAACTCCTGAAATTTGCATCTCCTGGCCTTTCCTGAAGTTAAGAGTAATTAGGCCACTCTAAATAAAATTAGAAACCTTCATACATTTTATTTGAGAACTACATAAATTCTGTTACAGCTAATGCTTCCTCCCCTAAAGAGGACAAAGCTAAACAAAAAATAAGTGGGTTAATCATCAACTATTTTTTCAATTGACCTTCTTCTCACTGATCTCAGTGACCAATTATTTCATTGCAATATGTTGTGTGTGTTTGCAGGCTTTATATTTACTTGAATATTTACTTTTAATTGTTTTTGTCCCCTGTTATACGATAACCGCTCCCTTCCTGCCTATTTATAGCAAATTCATAACAATGATTTATTCCAGGTGTGTTGTAACTGTGAGTACAACTGTATTGTTTAATAAATGAATCCAGTAAACCCTTCTTACATGAAAACAGTGCTGCTCCTGAATGAACCTAAGAGTTGTCACATTTTTGGAACATTTGAGCAGGTATTACTGATAAGTCATCTCTGACATCCGAGTTTCTAAATCAATACAGCATCCTATCATAGGTACCAATGCAAAAATTTGACCCAAACCGCTACAGTGATGCAGCTGGAGGAGTCTCATGGCGTGTTGTGTGCAATGCGAGTCGTAAAAGCGGAAAGGGTTTTTACGCATCTGAGCTCTGGGCGACAGAATTACGAGGTTCTGGCTGGGCTGGAGGTGGGATCACAAACTTGAAAAGATCCCAAGGCCCTCTTTAGCATGCAGCAATCACAGACAGCACCAGCATACAGCAGCCCCAGACAGAAAATGACCATGAGCCAATTTATTGCCAGTGAGAACAATTTGAGTTGCTCTGTACAGCTCCTGCAAAGCTCATTTATACCCAAATAATAGGGAGCATAGCGGTCTGGAGGAAAGTAAAGAGTAGAGCCAGTGGAAGGAGAAGGAAGCGGAGTCAGAATTCCAAACAAAATACCCCTGTCAAGGGCACATTTATTATTTTTTCGTTCACAAGAAACACACAGACATGCAACAAAGTCATCACAATTCAATAAAGACTGATTGGTTAACAAGCCCTTTATAGTTTTGTCAGTGTCTGATAATGTCTCATGTAATGTAAATCAAACACAAAGTTCAGAATTTGAGTATGCCAACTGGATAAAGGGGCACTTAAAAACATTCATTGAACATGGCGACCAAAAAAGCGAGGAGAGCAGCCAAACGCCGCCTCATCCCCAACTCCAGAAAACAAACCAAACAAGACTTTTCCGTCCAAATAAAATCCACAGAGGTAAATCACCAGAAAACCAAGGTGGTGACACTTTCATATGCAATGAAAAAAAAAATCTATGCACTGTCAAGTACACCTGCAACACTATTTCTTAAGTCATGCACCTCTTGTAGAACGTTTTTGGATCTTTAAAAGACACAAACCTTAGCTTAGTCTACCACTCATTCCCACAGACAAACGAAAAGAAAACTCACATAAAATGTCAAGGTATCAACTAGATAAAGAGGTACGGTTTGCAGCAGACACTACTTCATACGTTGAGACAAAGTGACTCTTTTCCCTATCCCACCACTGATCAAATGAAAAGTTAACAAGGATAACACAGCAATGTTATGTTTTTTCCAAAGAGACCATATTTTTAAAAAATGACATCAAAAATATATGCTTTTTAGATACATAGTAACATCCTCGGATTACAACCTCTGAACCAGAAACCGGCCCTCCTGCTACACGTAAAATCATTTAATAGAGCTTAAAAATTGCATAAAAGTCCTGTTCTTTCTTCTTCAGCTATACAATTCATATTTACTCGTGTAATGTCTTAATCATTGCTCCTTTTGAAGTATTTACACCTGAAGAGATCATATAGCCTTTAGGGGCCTGAATGATGCATATCACCGGGCTGATGTAAGGAAAGGAAAAGTCAAAGAGGGAAATGTTTGGGAATTCCTGTAAATCTTTGAAAAGATCACAGATTCTTCCCCTGATGTCCAGTTTTAGATCAAAGGCTTCAAAAAAAGAGGGAAAAATATGTAGATTCTGTTTTTTATAGCTTAACTCATTTATCAGCATTATTTGTTTGCATTAGCTTTTGTGAGTAAGCAGGAGGTGGATGTTTAAGATGCCAAACAAAAAAAGGAATATTAATTAAAGCAGGGGTCTGCAACCTAAGGCTCCAAAGACCATTGTGGCTTTTTGGCTTTAAAGAAACACGCCAATAATTAAAATAAATAATAGGTTTGTAGTTTTTGTTTAATAGTATACACTTCAACATGTCAGATAGCTGACCAAAATGATGATAAAAGTTTGTCTCGTCTTTTTTGCTCCTTTAATTCAAGTAAATCTGCTGCAGCAGGAGGATATTATTTGACACAGTGGATTTTATTTTGAAAGGAACTTATGTTTGCTGCTGTCAAAATTAAAAGAAAAAAAAAACAACAATTTTTCATGAAAGGCCACAAAACAAAAGTGTTTTTCAGAACAGTGAAGTGGGAATTTGCAGCTCTCATGTGGCCAATAGGAAACTGGCACAAATGGCTCTTTAAGAAGAAAAGGTTGCAGACCCCCAATTTAAGGAAAACATTTAACAAACTGCCTTCTTGTTAGTACTGGTTACTTCAAAAGTGGAACAAAGATAACAGTAAACTTTGATTTGAACTCAGAGTTGGCATTTCTGTATCTGAATTCCAGCCAAGATTTTAAGTGAAGCTTCTGTCTAACATATGTATTAAATTAGCTTTGCCTTTTATGTGTGAGTACAGTAGCTTGCTGCTGCTGCCAGAGCTGCCAGTGCAGTGGTGACCTTCACATCAGTGCTGTAGCTGGGTCTTTGTAAGCACAGGGAGAAGGCTGAAGCTGCTGCTGTGATTTTGGCCTCTTGGGCTTTCTGTAATCTGCTGCTCTCACTTTGCTTGCCGTAGTAAAACGACAAGCACAATGCTGTTGTAAATTGCTGTAAAGCTTGATGCAGAAACAGATTCAACAATTAACAGGGAAGCAGAGCAGAACTTCCAAATGTTAGAAATCCTGACAGGAAAATTTAACTAAAGATCAAACAAATCATGGTCGCTGATTCTTTACAAAATTGTTGGATTTCTCAAGATTCGTATGGAAAATATCTTTGCAGCACAATCTTAATAAACCCAGGTCAAACTTTTAAGGCCTTTGATTCAATTCACCTATTTTAGAAATGACATCTGTGAATCTGTTGTTCTGTTTTATGCTAAGACACGCCCCTAAATAATGATCAATTAATGAACGATAATCAAACTTTAAGCCAGGTGCCACTAACGTCAGGCTAAAAACAATCCCGTCTTCTGGACGACCAAAAAAATAGAACTCTATCATCTTTGGAGGGGGGTGGCCATTGTCATGCTGCTGAAGCCCCCCACCACTAATAAAAACACATCGGTTGTATTTATTAGTGTTTAACGGCAGATCAACTACACAGATTCTACATTAAAGTAATAAACAGCAGCATACTCTATGACTACTCATAATATGTAATACATCCATAACAAGTCATATATATTTTTGTATATATATTTCGGTCCCTGACAAACTGACAAATCTTGTCAGATTCAATGAATTCATGTCAACAGGAGTTTGTATATAAATATGTAGGACATTTTCTGTTTGGAATAGTATAAAAATAAACTAAACTTACACTATATACTCAAATTGAGCTTGAAGTTAAAGGTATATCACATCTGTAAATATATATAGATATATATACATTATATATGTATACATACATAGTGCATGTATACATACATAAAGTATGTATGTATATATATATATATATATATATACACTATGTATATATACATAGTGTATAGGCTATATATATATATATATATATATATTTACATATACTGTATATATACCCATCAAACATTTCAATGTGTGCCCCACACACATATGGGTTACCTTTAGGCTGAATTGGTGGGCCCCAGGTGGGTTTGTCCGCGGTTACATGATGGCCCCATCTTTTAGCCTACATTGGCTTGGGTGGAGACTCAGTCGTCTGGGTCCCTACGCTACCCATCTTCCAGGAGGACAGCATAGCGAGCTAACAAGCTGACTATTGGACCGCCCAAGCCAGTGTGGTAAACACAGGTGGGGCTACCATAGAACCTTTGGATAAACACACCTGGGACCCACCAATAAAGCAAAAGGTAAACTATTTTGGTCCCACATTGATATGTTCGCTGGGTACATAGTACTGTATATATATATATAATATATATATATATATGTATATATACATACATATGCAAGCCATTTCATAAATTCCAACCTAAAAAAGTCATTTTTATTATTTCAAAACTTAAGCAGGAACAAAACAAAGAACAAATTGCCTCAAAGTGCAATGGAAGACTGTGATTCATCAATTCACCTCACACAATCCCCCAGCTTAATAAAATTGATTAGAGACACTTGACTATATACCACCTCAGAAAAAAGAAAATCTGACTATCTCTATCTCACATCCATTAAATTTAAGAATAAAACAGCAAAACTTTAGCCTGCAATCTAACCAGACCGACCTTTTTGCGATTTCTCCACCGCGGCCGAGGAGTGAAGGGAGTTAACGGCATACATCAGGATTGACCCAAGCAGCTCTGACTCAGTTCGCGCTGGGAAAAACATGTTTCACACCCGCTCGCTGTCCAGGCAGTTGAGCCCAGTATGCTGCCTAACAGCAAGTAGGCTCTCAAGAGATTTAAACTGCAGGCGAGGAGAAAGAAGGCTGGAGATGTATCTCCTCAGGAAAATCACTGGTATCCAAAAACCGATCGTCCAGCTGTGTGTGTTCCACGTTCCTTCAAGTCGCCTAAGCGATGCCTGATGGAAAGCAAAATGCACCCTCATCTTTCACATATGGTCTACCTGATACATTGTGCCAGTGGCTGGGATTGCTCCAGCAGGGAGAATAAAAATGCCGGCTTTACATTCACTGAGGTCAGTGTGCCAGCAAAACAAATTAGTTTCACCTTGGAGCTCAAATCCCACTTTAGAGCCTTGGCATCGCAACCAAACAGTAATTCTTTCATCATAGGTCAAGGTTTTCCAAAGACAGTCAATCAGCAGGAGGAACTGCACAAAAACACCATCAAACACTGAGATTTCAGTCCTTAGCTTCTAGAATGCACGCGCTGCATCAGAACAAACACCAATTTTTTACAGGTGAACCCAGCTGCTACATAAGAGACTACAGAATCAAAGGAACTGAGAGATTAGGCTAAGACCTGCATCAAAACTTTCACTACAGGATTCCCCAAAAATGACACTAAAATGAATAAAAACCCAATTTTCAACTATTTGGATTCATTTGAGTGATCTTTTCCAGCAACAAATGAACCGATATGCTCTTTGTTTAACATTAATTGTGCAGCATTGGTGGAGGTCATGCCATCAGGGCTTCAGCATTTATAAATAGGCAATGTGATCCTTGGTCATTTGAAGTAACAGACATGTTATTTTCCTTTGTTTAGATTCCAAAGGGCTTTACCTTCTCTCAACAGTAAGGACTCCTCTTTACAACCTTAAGGACTTTTCCATGGAAAAAAAACATGCTCAAAGCACGGTTTATCAACTAACGAGGGGAGATCTTCAGCCATACTTCTCCAAAAATCTGCTTCTCATTCCACTAAAGGTTTTATGTGAAGGAGTCTAGAATCTGAGTGTGCAGATTCCCTGCTCTCTGAAAGATCTGGTGGATCGGGTTTCTGTGTCCAAAACTCTGGCTGTCAGTCCTTCAGATTGTCTTCTCCGACCCCCTGGGCTGAGAGCTCAGCCAACACGTTGTCCAAGTAGTTTGGGTCAGGGTAGCCATGGCCGGTCAAGTTGGAGCCAAATTCAGTCTTATGATGAATCTCGTTCCACACCACGGTGTCCGACTCCCCTGTGGTGCTGGATGTGCCAATGGTGAAGATGAGGCGGCGGTCCCAGGCCATTATCAGCAACTTCAGGACCTGGAGACATAGAAAAGAGAAGACTTATGAAAGTCTCAAGATGTGCAGAAGAGCAAAAAAAAAAAAAAGTCATAGAAGTGGTTTCATGGCTCACCTTCCTGCCTTTCTCATTATCCGGAAGGTAGCAGTGTCGTGGGAAGCCCCTGGCACTAAACTTCTTCCCTGCGTTGGGGTGCTCATTGGTCTGGAGAAAATGTTAAGAAGGGGAAAAAAAATTAAATTCACTCTATTCTAATTAAAGCCTAATTGTTTGCAAATGTCATCAGCACCCCGAGGACGTGCCTGACTGTTAACATGGTTTAGAAACCCCTTCTGTTAAGGGGGGTATTGAGGCATACTACACAGCAAATATGTAATTACCTCTTTAATAATCTTTAAAGGTTTACATAACATAAGGAATAAATAAATCACCTTGATTAAAATGAATGTACAAATTGATGCGGTTGCTTATGCAACACATTCAAATGTGCAAACAGTGACAATTTTTGTTGGAGCTGCAATGGAACAATTCTTTGCATGTGCTTGCAAGGTCCTTCTATTTAAAATCCCACTCCATTTTTTTTTATATTGTAAATTTGTGGTCTTTGTAGTGTCAAACAGTGGTCTTTTACTTACGATTATGTAATTTTTACACAAAATCAAAAAGTTTTCTGTCATTCTTTTAAAGACATTGTCAGATATACCAGAGATTTGTCATAATATACAATTCATAAGAAGAATGGGAATTGGAATCCAAGAGTATATTTAAAGGGGGCCTACCATGTGTTTCTTCAGCATTTCAGAGTGAACTATATCCATATATATGATCATATATTACCTTTGGAACACTAAAAAACAAATTATTTATGAAATATTAGTCATTTTTGTGTCCCGTTTTAATACCCGGAAGTAAAACGACTCGATTTCTGAGCCTCCGCCTTTCGCTCCTTGTCGGTCTCGCCCATTTCTCGACGTCATCCTTGAACCCGCCTCCCCAGCGTAAACAAAATTTGTAAACAAAACTATAAGAAAGATGGATGTGCTGCTGTCTTTAAAATATTGTCTGGATTTTTCCCTTTTTCAAACTTTTTATTTTGCTGATAGATTTTGAGATTCTGTATGAAAACCACGTTTAACACTTATACTGCTGGTTTGAGGAATCCTCCATGACAGTTACTGGAGACGCTACAGGTATGTACGCTGAAAAGGCACGTCGGTAGAAACAGTATGGATCACGTAAGTTGTTTTATTGAGCATGAATTCATCCGACCGCATTTAAAGCGTTTCCCTGTCTCATCATTGTGGTTTTATGGTTTGTTTTAAGAGAATTCTGTTGAAACTACAACAGAGCTTTCACAGCAGCAGTGCGCCGCGTAGGAGACATAGAAAAGCGAGTTATACATTTTTTGGTGGTGTTAAAATAAACGTTCTAACAAGTAAACGATTGGACCAGTTATTTCCTTTTGGATAACATGACAATTAATGCTCTACATTTGTCCGCGGCACACCAATCAGCCCATTTCTAACGTGTTTACGTCACGTGACTGCCGGGTACGGTGGCCATTTTGGTTCAGTTGGTCCGCTTTCGGTTCATTTCATATTCAGACTGAGAATCTCAGAGTGAACAGAAGGTTGGTCCGATTGGAAACAAAGTGAGACTACATTTAAAAAATGGGTCAGAGAGCGGTTCTAGTACAGGAAGGTAGTTATCTCCTGCCAGGAGACAGATTCTGGTGGCAGGGGAGAACTATCTCGGCACAACAGCTCTGCGGAGAAGTTGGGGGTGTATTCGTTGTAGTCTGGGGGCGGAGCTTACAGCACAGATGCTTCCTGGTGGGAGTTGTTGGCAACGATCTTACGTCAGCACGTTTCCAACCGCTCGTTTTCGTGGGTATGGGAGGGGCTCCTGCAGACTGTGCAGGTTTTTAGAGGATTACTCTTAAATGTATGAACGGATCAAAATACCGTCTTGGGGTTCTTTAATAGTGAGGAGTGAACAGTAAAATTCAAATGACAATAGACATGTAATATGAAATGGAATATTGTAAAAGAATATTCTAATGTTTAAATTAGAGGTTGTTTGATATTTTTATATATATTCAAATGCACTTATAAAGATATAGCTAAAGATGAATACACAAAAGTTGAATTGAAACTATGTCTATAGAGATTATTTTAAAGCCACACTTATTAATTTTATTGGTTGTTCAATATACTATATTGCTTTTTTGTTCTTTTTTTTTCGTCTTTGAAGAACTGAGTGTACTTTGTAGAGTTTCTCTTTTTGTTTGTGTGTTTTGGTTTGGTGTGTACTACTTGTTGTGAAACCAAAAAATAAAAAATGTAAAAAACAAAGAAAACATGTTTTGTGCAGCGCAAGAGGAGTTCATTAGAATTTTGCCTCTGGGTTGTGGCTGAAACTGTCGGCGCGGGAGTAACCGTACATTGATATCCCAGTATTCCTTTTTTTACTTTCTCGCCTGTTAGCTTAATGCACCTCACAACTCCAATCTAACATTAGCGCAGCAAAAAAGTAATATTGGAGCTATGCAACCAATAGCTATGCAGCATGGGAGAGCGGAGACGTTAGTGGATCTATTTGTCTGCAAGTGGATGCTTCAGAATTGCAAAGAAGCCTCCCCGAGTCTTTGGTCTGACCATCGTCGTCGTGAGTTTGTTCAAACCGCAAATTTTTCACCTGCTTCTGATACATCACGATTTGGATGAAGAAATACTCAGAAACGCAATTTTAATCTTAAATTCTTTTATATACTGTAGATCCTCCATCATGAGAAAAATGCTAAAAATAAAAAAAAATGTAATTGAAGTGGGTCTTTGCCTCAATAGCTGGTAGAAATTAAGTGGATTTGATGGCGGGTATTTGGACAGAGAATGCAGAAAGGGAGACAGAACTTCAGCAGAGTTGTTCACTGGCACTGTATCATGACCTCCAGCACGTCTGACCCCGGGGACACAAAGTCTGCTTCGCTGGTGGATAGAGATAATTTTGTTCCCTCCATTAACAGCAATATCAGCACTCAGTAGAAAACACCATCTCTCTATTGTCTGACTGCAGTATGCATTGAACAAAAAAAAAAAACCTTTGAGAACATTTCTGTTTATAAAATGCCAGATTTAGACTTATTTCCTTATTGTTACACCCATCGTCTGATTACAGGGTCTGCACCACGTATGACCTTTCAGCCAAAATCTGCATGTCACACTTAAGCAGTTGCAGCAAATTCACAGATTTACAGAGCAGGATTTAGGATTAGGCTAGATCTGAAAGTATTCACCTGAATCCCTGCAGGAATGTCATAGACAATGCGAATAGTCTTGCAGTCTGAGTGACCGGGCAGGGAGTGAGGGATTACGTGGTACTCCATCTTCCCAGGGGGTTGGGTGCCTGTCTTCTCTCCATAAATGGTTTTGCATGTTGGGCACTGAAGGCTGCCATCCTGGTCAAAAGACAGTGGCGAAAGGAGCAACAGAACCGTTCATTTGTGTGAAAAACATACAAATAAAATATATATGTGAACATTTTTCAATTAACTTTTCATGGCTAATCTAAAGTGTCTCATTTAATATAAGATATTTGTTTCTTTGTAGTGACACAGAGCAAAATTAAGGCTAAATTCTTTCCTTCTCCCAGGCTTCAGAGAGCTTAAAGTGATTATTTTTTATCATCCTTTGTGTGATTCATTGCTTCCTTTTAAAACTGACAAAAAACTGCTGATGGTCAACAGTTGGTTGCTGATGAATATGCTTTTACTTGCCTTATCTGCAGCAGTAAGCAGAAAAAAAAATGTGCATGTCATGCAAGAAAAAAAAAATAAAATAAGTGGGCAACATTTACAGAGATTTTACCAAGTACTGGGCTCCCTATGACAGATCTGATGAGTGCAGGAGATTTTCCTGCCTGATTATTTGTTGGTGCAATGCAAACCCAGTCAAGCTGGAAGACGGTGGAAGTTTACAATCTGAGCCCTGAGCGACATCATAACTACTCTGGCTCACAAGCGCTTACCCACCTTATTGCCATTATTATACATGGCCAGCAGGCACAGCAGATGGTACATGTGACCGCACTTGCCAAGTCTGCCAACCAGCTCTGGCTTGATGCCTTTGTGCTGCAGGACTCCTTCATATCCTGATGACATGACCAGCCTCTCCATGCAGATGGTACAGTCCTGGAATAGTTAACCAAAAGGCCTTACATGCCATTGTGCGTGCACATCAACTGGGAAGTTAGAGGACTTTCTTTAGATTTGTGACAGTTAGAGGATAATGGTTGTATCCTGAATGTGAAGACATACAGTATGTGCGCCTTTTCTTACCTCATCTGGGATAACTTTTATCTTCTCTGCATATCTTCTCACCACATCCTCTGGATTTTTACCTTTTTATAAGCAAAATCCAGAGTTATTCTAAAATAGACCTTTGTAGATGTGCATACAGTAGTTGACATCACCATTTGTACTGAAATGTTAAAAAAAAAAAAGTCTTTTCCCCACACTCATATAATCCCTGTGTGCAGCCAGGTTTCTGCAGCTGAGAGCACACTCGCAGTTTACATTCCCAACATGCATATATTCCATTATTTCACCCCTAAGCTTTTGTTTACTTGTTCGGGGTAGGGAGAGTAAGTGGAGGACGTTTAAAGCCGGAAGCAACAACCATAGATGCTGAACAGAAAGCGGACTACTGTAAGAAAGAGTCGATGATTAAAAAAACAAAACAAAGAAAAGAAAAAATCTGAAATTACAAAAAAGCTGTGAAGGCAATGAGGTGTTGGGCTGCTATCCTCACATAGCAGATGGTTCGTCACACAAAACCATCTGGGAGGGTTTTACTGGGAAATGTTCTGACTGGAATTGGTCGGTAAAAACAAACTTTCCAAACCTTTAGGGGAAAATAAATAAATAAAGGAGAGTTTTTCTTTGCCAATTAAAAATATTGTTAATAAAGGCAAATATTTTGAATTTCATCTGTATATAAGAAATAAATATCCTTCACACTGACATGATTTTTACGAAATTTAAGAAACACTTAAAATGAGGCAGAATTTAGGAAAACATAATGCATGCTGGGATGTATGCTAACTAAAGGCCTTATTCACTTTTTTTCAGCAACAAAATCCTCTATTCGCCTTTTTTAAAAGTCATTTACTGCTGTTTTTCTTAACTTAATCAAGTTTATGAAACAAACTAGGACAAAAAAATTCTTATTAAACACAAAGACCCAAACAAGTTGCTTTCAAAATCTTGAAAGCAAGAGAATCTTGCTTTTTAAGGTGGCGGTGTGCATGCTAGCAAAATTTAACACATTCTTATGGAGCTGCGTTTTAAAAGAAAAGGTGTTAAAAAACTTTTTTTCACTTCTATTTATCATAACCACCATCTTCTGTAGTGATTTTTGGCCAAATGTATTTGGTAGCCATGTTGTTAGCATTTAGCTCTGACAGCCTCACACATTGACTGTTCACAGTTATGTTGCTACATTTGTTTAACTGAATTTCTTACTTAAGAAACCAAGTTTCTAATTTAAAAAAAAAAAACATGTATTTGTTAGCAGGTCTCTAAAAAATGATTTTTAATATGCACCTTGTTAAATGAAACAGAATGAGAATACCTTTCAAAGCTATGCTGAACACCACATTTCAAAACAGTCTTTTCCTACTCTTGAATCACTAAAAACTACAGTGCGGCACTATCCTGTATTTCAAAAACACCATGGACATCGTGCTCACTTATTTATTATTTTTTTTAACAGCAAATGTAGACACAGATTTCTCAAAGCAAAAACCTAACAAATATGGAATTTTTTTTAGTTTAAGGCTGTGTTCTGAAGATGAAAACTTGGAGTTTTTCTAAAAAAATATCTTAAAATACTTTTATTTTCACATGAAAAGTTCAAATGCAATGTATTGTGTTAATTATGTTCTCACTTAGTGAAATCAGTAATGTCAAATTTGTCATTAAAAAAAGAAAATAAAAAAGTGGTGAGCATGGTGCTTGAATTACTTTTAAAATCTAAATCAATACACCATTCAGCACTATATAGTTTTTATCACAGAGAATTCTGACATAGCCCCAGATTTGACAGCTCTACAAAATGATGAAAACCCATGCACTAATCAGTGAGTAATGAAGGAATTCAGACACAACCAATACATATTTTTTAGCTAAATAATATCTCACAGATTGTCTTTCTTAGGCAGGAAGTTTTATTGCATGAGACAGAAAAATATCAGTTTTTGTTTAGTAAAATATGTCATTGTGTCTCCGTATAAAACTGCTTTGAGCAAAATACTGTAACTCACTAAACTGTTTAAAGGTATATTTATTAATCTTGTCATAAGTTACAATTATTTTAATTTCCTTACATTTACGTGTCATTATTTTTCAAATCCAGAAACTTTCATTGGTAAAAAAAAGATTGCCATTATATCAAGATTAAATAGATTAAACCAAAAACCCCTTTTTTAAATGCTCAGCAACAGCTTTTCCTGCAACATCTTGCAAAGCTTGGCAGGGGAATGGTGGCCTGCTGACAGTGTCAGTGGTTGGTCTATTCTTGGCAGTTTGTTTCTTGTTTATTAACAATAGCACCATGAAAATGTACAGCTAAGGTCTCTGCTGTCTTTGAGTTCTGGTTAACTGTCTTCCCTCAGTGAGACTCACCTCTCTTCAGGTGCTTTTTCTTCGTTTTGCGGCGCATGCCGTTGATGCCGGGCACAGGCTTCATGTCACTCTTGTTGATGGGTGGTGGGTGCAGTATAGGCTTTGGAGCTCGAGTCAGGCAAACTGGCAGACCTGCAGCGCACATCAGGATACCTGTCATACCTGACGCATAAATGGAACACACGTGTACACAGAAGAGGGGGAAAAATGGTAAATTTCCTTTTAGATGAACAAATGTGGAGATTAGTTTAAAAATAATGGACAAATATAACTTCTAGCTGACTGCCACACATATGCTGCAGAGAGGAGGTGGACTAACCTGCTAGAGCTGGATGCACTGGTCCAGAGCCTGTTAGGTTCTTCACCGGGAGAGCAGGAACACTACGATAGAGAAGAAATAAAAAAAATATAAATTTGAATAAATTAAAAGCATCATAAGGATGCCTAAATAATGCTAAAATGAAAATGCAACGTGCTTCACTGTAATACGATGGGATGGCCTGATTCAGATACAAAGCACTCCAGAAGAGCCTGAATCAGCATGACATTTGGAGAGCTTAGCGATGGTGGAAAATATAGATGACAGCTGACTTGCACTGTCTTTAGGATATGTGGAGCACAGCAGACACAAAGAATTTGTGTTTGTCTGAGCATGCAGTTCAGTGAGTTTCTTCTCATAGTGCTGGAGAGACGCAGTTGAAAGGACATTCCAACGATCAGCAGAGCTAAAGAACAACTTAAACATAATTCAGTGACAACTCTGTCTAAGTTGCAGCTATAAATACCAAATCCTTTTGAGGACCTTGGGAATCGCTGATCCAATTCACAAACACCACTCGAAATGCATCAAACTTTGTAATAAAGGCATTACACTAATCTCCTAAGATGTGGTGTGAATATAAATGACTTCCAGAGTTTTAAAGCATAAAGTGCAGCTTCAAGGCATTTTGGCTGCTGTAAAAACCAGGGATGTTAGATAGCTGTCACAGACAGGTGACTACTTTACTGCTACGTTGGTATGGTGGAAACATTTCTGCAAGGTGGTTACTGAGAAGACGTCTGCTAAGAAGATACGCTGATAAGTGTTTATGACATAACGATTGTCAGGAAAAGTGTGAGAAGCATTGTGTATCACTTTAAAAGTCATTTTAATGAGCCTGACCAAATTTCAATAAGTTGCTGTGTCTCATTATTGCTCTGCTAATGTGTTTACATTCCATAATTCCCAAATATTGTGGCCATTTTGGTTCAGTTGTTTCACTCCGAGCATGGAGCCTATTCAGACTGAGGAAACTCAGAGCGAACCGGAGCTCGGTCTAACTAACTGAAACCACCTTGAAAGATGGGTCAGAGACCAGGATCTGCTTGAGTGTATTCAGACTGAAAATTTGTTTCGGATTATCAAGGAAAATTAACTTTGGTTTACTTTAAGCAAATCAAATGTGTCCAGTCTGAATACGCCTGTATTTGATCTCAGGAGTCTTCTGTTAGCACCAGGACTCTCTGCTTTACAAAATGTTGCTAATTTTGGGACAATAATGTCTGACCACCACAAGGAAAAAACAGGCCAATCCTGTCAATCGTCGGATTATTACATAGTATCGTTTTGTACCTACTCGTTATAACTAAATTTTACTCTCTCTGGCATTTTTGTAATTTTTTGTGAGTCTTTTTCATTGTCTTTTTCTCCCTTACTGGTAACACCTGCAGCGTCCTTTGTTGAACTAAGACCTTCACAGGGTTTGTTTGTTTGGTCCGCACCAGAGTTCAGCTGGGCTTTCACCACCCTGATGTGACTCAAACCTGCCAGTGTGAAAGCACCCAAAGTGAACTAGAACATAACTAGTATGAAGACAAGGACTGGTCGGCCAAGGTGCAATCCACTGGGACTTGCAAAACTTGGCTCTGAAACAGGACTTTCAGATTGCATAGAAACAAATCTGACAGTCAGTTGAGCCACGTGGAATTTCCTGGTTATTGAACATGGTGAAGAATTTGAATCAAACTGCTCCCCGACCAAAACACACCATGAAACCAATGGGATGGTAAAAGAAAAGGAATTCAAAGTGCCCATTGATCTTCCTTCAGTTCCCTTGTTTATCAGTCACAGACTCCCCACACCACTGCTCCTATGCTCCCCTCGCTTTTGGCCAGGAAGCAGCAGAAATCTTTTGCCCTGCTGCTCCACAGAGCACCACAAATCCGCATCAACAGACCTTCTTTGATATAGGTAAGAGCCTGTGTTCCTGTGCCAGGAGAAGCCCTTCAATAAGCTCAGTGTGATAATGAAAAAAAAGAAGAAAAAAAAAAACCTTGGCCATGGCCAGCAGGAGCTGATGTGTCCCACTGGCTCAAGGTGCACTCTGTCTCACATCAGCAGACCAGAAACAAGGTGTGGGGAGCTCCTGGTGTTTGCAGAACTGATGTGAATCACAGTGAGGTTACGCTGATGTCACGAGTGGCAGATGATTCAGGGGTGTGAAACCAAACCAGAAAGTCATTAGGTTGGAAATTCTTTTATCCAACTTATGCGTTGAATTCCATATAAAACAAGAAAGAGAATAAAAACCCATAATAGAAGTAAAACTAGAGCTAGGAAGCATTCAGACACCGAACAATAAATGCTTTCAACCATTTCAACATAGCCTGATTTAAATCAAAACACCTCAAAGGCAAGATGTATCCTGTCACGACTGCATGTATATTTCATATCATTCACAGCAGAAGGATCAAAGAGCTGATTTACATCAGAAGAAGCACAAAACACCAGCTCTCAACACAATCTCCTTGTGTGCTACATGCAATTTGAAATAAATATAATACAAATGGCTGTCATTTTGAAACGGTTTACAAAAAACAGACATTTAAATTTGTACTAATCATTGAAAAACACTGACGCCAATGCTGATAAAACCAAAAACGTAATTTTCATTTCAAATAAAGGTAAAAACCTTATTGGTTGTTTACTGTTGTGAAATTGCAACGCTGCACCACAGAAACTATTTATCAGGTATAGAAAATTGATGAATAGATCAAACTTTCACTTTACTGGAAGACGGTAAACACAGAAAGCTTTTCCCCAGGGTGTCCTCTTCTCTTAAGGGTTTTTCAGCTGCAGGCACCAACATTTCTGCTTTTTTTTTTCTTTCTTCAGTAGAAAAGCATTTACAGAAATTACTTTTTGAGGTTGTCACGGCAGCAACTGCCTACTTAGTTGGCTTTCAAGTTTTCTGCCACAGTTCTAGCTGTAAGGAGTTTGGAGTAACAGATAGTTGTGTTTTTGGGAAAATGAAAGCGAAGCTCTTTGGGGTAAAACCACATATAACCTGGTTTATATGTAAGTATTCCGTCCTTGTGTCCACTTGTTAAAGAGGAAACAAGAAGAAACGGAATCTAGAAGTGAGTGCAGGGGGAAACAAGAAAGATAAATAAAACCCCAGCAAATATTAAAACGCCATCGTCTGATGCATGTCAAAGCAGCACATTTTTAGTAAAAACCACCATGTTAATTGTGTTTTATAAAAGATTTTTAGACAAAGCCACAACAGTAGACTTGAATAAATTCCTGAAGGGCTCTCTCTAAACTGAATCAAACAGATTCGAGAGCTTGAAAATCAATTTTTAACGAACAGTAGACGCCAAATTCCCCTCAAAAGATAGCTATCAAAAAATAATCCAGAATAATAAATGGATAATGTGCTGTCTCAGTGAGCGCTTAGATGACACGGTGTAAAGAATGACAGGTTTTTGGCGTTTCCTGTGACTTCTGGGTTACAGCGTTTGGGTTTCAATAAGGCACGTTGAGCAAACCACATAAAATCTAGCTGCTTCTGCATTTCTCTGCACTGTTTTCTCAGCCGTCTCTTCCTCCTAATGTGTAGTCACTTCTGTGCTCAATCCCCTAAGATTTTTGGTTTCATAAAAGTATTAAAAACTTGTTGCAAAGTAGTTTGCTATTTTATTTTTAACAAATGACGCATTTCATTTCTAATCTTTGCCATAAACGTTATAATTTGAGGCATTGGGGTTTCTGTATTTCCTCTAATCAACCTTTTCCTTTCCTATTTAGGTCAACTTTAGCCCTTTTTGAAAATCGAATCATCCTCCATACAGGGACTCTCTGTTACGCCTCGGTGCGAAAGTGCTGATGAAGGAATAATATCTCCTAATTTGTTTACAATGCACTATTAACATGGAGCAGGAGGAGACATGACAGCGAGAACTTCAAGTGTGCGTAATTGCAATATTGATGCAGATGCAGAGGCATACCTTTCCCTCTGCCACAACAGAGCTGGAGGTGGAAGCATAACTGACACAGTGAAAATGAAATGAGGAATAACAACACAGACTATTTGAAGAATTACATCACTGCGGTCACTCCAAGTACGCTGATTTATGAAATCGCTACAACTTCAAACGTTGTCCCGAGGGATAGATTAGATTGGAACCTGAGTAAACCACCATCCATCCATCTAAACTTTCCTTAAGCTTTGTAAATACATCTTTAGGCGATTAAATATCTATTTTTTTTGTTTTTGTCTTGCACAGACAATAACTAAAATCTAAACAAATTTTGTAAATGAAATTGGTCCTAAATCAAGACAAAAAAAGCTGCATGTTGCAGAATCTTACTGTATTAATATATAATGTGCATAAATGTATTTATAACTATTTCATTTATTCATAATTTTTATATTTTATTCAAACAACTATCTGTTAGTGGACAAAGAAAAAGCCCTTTTAGAGGAATCTGTGTGGTCAACTAAGACCAAGATGGAATCAACCCCGTCTCAATAAAACATTGGGAAACCATCAATCAAAACTTGGATAATCTAATGCAGCATTAAAAGCACATTGAAGCTGGCGGTGTTGGAATAACTGAGTTATATACAGATAAGTAGTGATCACAAAATGAGAGAGTTACATTCTTCTGTGACGTTTAATTTTTAGTGCAGAAAAAGACATCTTCAGTTGTAGTAACCCATCTTTTTTTTTTAACCTGTTTGAAGCCTAAAGTCATTTTTCAACGATTAAATGAACTTTTGAGGATTTCTATAGCTCTGTTCATCATATTGTGTATCCAATTTGCAGGTATCCCCACTGTTCTGTGCAGATATGTGGGCTGCCCAGCTGGAAACAAACAAATATGTGGATGTACACCAGCAGATGGTGCCACTTCTAATACCTGTGCATGTGAGATAAGTGTGTTCAGTTGAAGCCCCCATACCTTTACTTCACAGTCTGTTGTATCAGTGTGTCATGACATAACAAAGCCTGAACAGCTTCCTCTCAGTAATAAAACATTCACATCTCCTGATGTGAAGCGAATTCTAAGAAAATAAGTTCTTTTGTCGAAGAACCTGTAAATACAACAGTTTTATGTGCAAATCTAAAATAAAACCTGATCTAATTAAGCCACAATACAATCACTACCTGCCGTGCATCCAGTGGCTGTTACATGAGGACGTGGGCGTGTGAAAAAAGGATCTATACATTCTGTGGGTTTCTCTGTTATCCGTGGGAACCAGCGAGGGAGTTCACACATCTGAGATTGTTTGTGTGTGTGACTATAAGCTCTCGTGTTGTGCTGTGCGCATGCTAACCACACTCATCCTGTGTGTGGAGCCACTCGCCTGGGAACTGGCGTACTCCGTCTCACCCTACGCTGTTCTCGCCTTCTCTCGCTTTAGTGATGGCAGAACTCCCTAAGTGAAACTGTCCCATCCCGTCCACAAATCCATGCACCTGAGCCCTCGGTTAATTCTTAAAATGCAGATGTCAAAATAACCCGCTGCCACAAATATCTACATACGCAAACGGCACATCGTTTTCGAGCAGCAAAAAGCTATATTTCCTTTAGTGACCAGAACTAGGCCACAGAAAGTGAAAGCATTTATGCCTATTTGAGTGGTGGTATTATACATGCAGGGAGGGTGTCTCTCTCCATGAGCAATGAGAACGAATGGAATCACATTAGATCAGGAGATAAGATAATTTGAATGAACTCCAGTTGTCTTAGCAGACCATGGATTTTTGCGTCTTTTTAAACCCTTCAACACCTGAGGCGTCACAGGCAACACTTAAACAAAAAAATCTACAACATATTCTAACTTTTCTACCAATAACGTGATTAATGTGATTCTAGCAGATTTTGATTTTCAGATTTCAAAATCTGAATTCTGATTTTCAAATTTTGATTTTCCAAATCTGCTAGAATTACATTGATCGCATTATTGGTTGAAAAGTTACACTAAATCAAAGAACATAAACACAGGAGCTCCGATGTTAAAGGGTTAACTTACTTTTTAAATTCTAGGGATATTTGTTTGCTGATCTTCTCGGTTTCGTGTTTGTCAGGTCAAGTTACATAAAACTGTGCCTTTACATCCTGTTTGAATTGAGATCAGCAGAGCAGTGCGTGTGCTCACTTTTTGTCTAATCCAAGAGGCTGTGAAAGCCATCTAGGCACGGAGCAATCAACATTTTCTGCTCCAACTTCAGCTGGTATGGTGGGTTAGGATGAAGCGGGGTGCTCTAAATTTTGAAGACCCCCCTCCAATGAAAATTGTGTGTTTTTGGTGTTTTTAACGTGTAGCATTTTTCTCATGATGGAACCACACATTTGAAGAAAACTAAGCTGATTTCTGAGTATTTCTTTATTCAAATTGTTGTAAATCAGGAGCAGACAAAAAATGCTGTCTGGAAAATATTGTAGGTGTGATGTAGAAGCTACTACAACCACACACTGGCTCCTTGCTCTGCTTCATTTTCCTTATCTGAGCTGGCATCTGGCTCAGAGCTGTACGACTGGATAGCTGAAATATTGCTCGCCATTTTTGTTTTTTTGCCAGGAGCTGTAAGATAGCAGGAGAGATCGCAAACAGATGGACGTCTCAAAGTGGGGGAGGAGTTAGTCTGCACAATAACGGTCCTGTTCACTATGGAGAGAAATTAGACTCACCCTGATCTGTGCATGCGTAATTCTTGTTTTGTAACTCATACAATAAACTTACAAAATGTAAAAATGTATGTAAATTACAATTTACGCATCCACAAATTAATATTACAACAGTTTGAAATTGATTTCACACACACAAATCTTTAAAAATTATGCACAAATCGCATGTTATGCACAGGAAACTGTAGTTATGCACAAATCTGATGTGAGACTCTTTTCACATCTCCAATATTTGTGCATAAGTTAAATGCTGCTAGAAATGCTGGGTCATCAGAACTTTGAGCCGCTCAGAACTTAAATTATAAATAATATTGTGAAACTTGACATTTTCCCACTTTCATAAACTGATATATAATATTTCTAATGAACTCCTGCCGCTCTGCAGAAACTATGACCTAGAATTTAATTAAATTTTGGCTAAAAACAGCATAATCCTATTTTCATAGACCACTGAGAACGCTTTGAAACCAGATCAAAAGATGATCGGATTGGGACTTTGAATAACACCAAGAAAATGTTTGCTTTTCTATTTGTTAGTGTTTTGAATTAGACATTAAAGCGGCTTCATTATTCAAAACAGCGGCTGGGTTTGTCTACTTGTCAGTGACCTCATCATCATAGCTGCTGCACCTGACCTTCAACTTTATTTAAACAGACACTTTTACAAAAGGGCTAAACGTTGATTCATCACCCATGCATCCACAGGAGGACAAGAAATGGGTTCAAGATGTGTGTCGCTACTCAGCCGGTCGCCAGTCAGGGCCGGTCAGATGGAAAATCGGCGCATCTCTAGTAACGGCGCTAACACACTTCTTTTTTTCTCAGCTCCTTTCTTTGATTCACTCCGAGGGCAGAGTGCTCCACTGAAGCTCCCATATTTCCTTGATCCATTATTCATCCTCCCCTATTGGAGCTTTGCCTCCATGGCAAGTGTGTTTCCACAGCGACACAAGAGGCCACTTCAAATGTGTGATTGCATGTCTCACCCACTGCACAATAAAACAATGATGCACTTAAACGCACAGCCAGATATTCCACTCACAGCCTCAGACTGTTTTGCATGACATAGCAACCATGGCGCAGTCTGATGGCAACAAATGACTTCAAAGCACAAGCAACAGAATGATCTGAGGGAGCTGCAGTATTTCACGCCTACTGGGGCCAACATAAGCTCATTATGAAGCAAAACCATGGACGAAACATATGGAAACAAAAACGAAAAGTGCTTGCTCAGTATAGTCACACAATCGAAAAGGTTTTTTTTTCCCCTCAAGATGTATTGATCAGCACATAAAAGACTGTATTCATAAATCAGCAGTATGGGGTGTAGAGGAAGACACACAATGAGTGCTGCACACAAGACACATTCAGTGTGGAGCCTTGTGAGGCAGACATGAAGACCGGTTTTTGGCTTTTTTTATCCTCTTACTGCTTCGGTGGAGCAAATTTAGCTAAATCTCAGCTTTATGCCAATGCTGTCAGAAGTATGGGGCTAAAAGCGGTTTGAAAATAGAATCAGAAAAAAAGGAAAAAGGAAACGTTTGGCTCTCTTTGCAATCATCATTACCCTGCTGGGATGGTTCCTCGCGCAGTCCCCATGGAAATGCGCTGCGTGCCCGGTCTGTTCAGATTGTTCTGTCCGTTGATGGTGAGAGCGTGGTGGCCGTGGCCGGATGAAAGCGATGGCATCACAGGGGAACAGGGGAAGTTGGCAGGGGACAGCGGAGACTGCACCTGTTCAGCTTTCGCCTGCCCGCCCCCCACGCTTATGTTGTTGTTTTTGGTGGTGGATGAGGTGGATGTTTGAGACCAGAGCGAGGTTCCAGCAAAGGTGTTGCTCTGCCGCACAACAGTCCCTGTAGCACCCGCATTGCCTGCTGTTCCCCCGTAGAGCTTCCGCCGCTGAGAGGCCAGAATAGCATTGGAAGCCGCTCTTGTGCTGTTGACCAGGATGCACTGCTGGCAGGAGCAGGGCTGGCCGGAGCTGGCCCCCACCGGCCAGGACTGAGACTTAGGAATGGAGCCCATGATGAGCGGGTAGGCGAGATCCATGCGTCGCCTTAAACGGCGCTTTCGTTGGCTCTGCCTGTTGGTCTGGGACATGCTGTTGAAGTCAATGAGGTAGCAGAAGCCCAAAGATGTCAGATCCAGCCAGGGGTGCTGCTTCTCATAGGCATTCTGGATGGTCACACAGATCTCCATGTCATACAGCGTCCACGAGCCGTTGTCGTTCTCCCACTCCCACACCACGCCTTTGCCGGGGGCGGACGAGGGCTCGTAGAAGTTCCTTTGCACTGGTCTCATGGTACCTAACAACAGAGAAGACAGCATGTGAAAAAGGGAAGTCAAATTTACTGTTTCAGAATTTGCAAGACCACGTTTGAGATTTTACAGAGGCTCTATCAAGTTCAGATGTCTGTGTTTCACGGACCATGCAGGAAGCACTTTTTTCATTTCATGACAATAAAGATCTAACTCTCCAACAGAAATTCATTAGGTTTTATATTGGGTTTATTTAAAAGTTTTCATCCAAACTGTTAATTTAAGCTTATTTTAAATGCAGTTCTTTGAACACAAGTTTAACAAAAACTTCTAACTCAAGTCAACGTTTTTACAACTTCAAAGGTATTTATGAATTATGAACTTATAAAAGATTAACATTTCTCCACAGCGTACAGAAATAATAAATATGGTAAAAACTCCCAACACAATAATGCTGGACAGAGACGTTCAAGCAGGTTTTTCAAAAGCAAACAACATACCCACAATGCCCTGCTGCCTTATTAGCCCTCTCTTCTCTATGACAACAGAAATGAGGAGGACACTGAGGCGAGAGCTTTGCTCTTCTGTCCCTTTGCTGATGGCGACTCAGCTCCCACTTCCCTTATAATACAATTACTTTATTCACATGGGAAATCGGGACACCTCAGCCTCTGCGTCTCCGCGACATACGTCAGCAAGGGTATCCAGGCAGTCCAGGACAAAACATCAATCCTGCTTTCCCCGGCTAATTTAACGGGTAAATGCACTCTCCCTCTCTCCGTGCCAGGGAGGACCTCTGTGATGATGGAGGGATGGGTGTGTGCGCAAACAATGAATGACTTCAAGACTGATCAGGGAAGGCTGGTGGACAGAGGGGCAACTCCTCTTTCAGCAGCTGGGGGTGCCAAAGGATGTACTGCATCAGCAGAATCAGCAGCCTGACCTTGAGTGTCTGCTGCAGGTTGCTGCTGAAGGACTCAGTTGATGGCTAATTTCATTTGGAGCTGCTGAGACACACACACACACACACAGTGTGCAGCAGCCTGTGTTTCTCACATCTTCAGCCAGTCAAGCTCACATAACTTTCTCTGCTGGTTGCATCTGTGCCTGCTCATGGCTCACCGGCTTAACTCCATCTGCCGTCTATGTAGGAAATATTGCAAACGAACAGCATTCTCACAAGATCTATTTGAAAATGATAAATTCCAAACACTGCAGCCATCTCCAGTTCTGTGTAGCAGTAAAGAGCTCTGCGTTGGGTGAGCCACTTGCCTCAACTTTTCATCACAGGGGGCCACACGAGGATTGTATTGTGCTCAGCACTTTCAGCAACGCTGCTTGTTTTTGGTCACAATCAATAGCGGCGCAGCTCCTCGCAGTCTTGCTGAGAGGAAGGCTTAACACAAGCTTCATAAATATTTGAACATGTTGAGATGTTTTATTCCTTAGCATTAACTTACCCCCCCCCAAAAAAAAAAAAAAAAAAACTTTGGTAGGGAATAAGATGAACCTCATCTCTCCTTGAAAGCCCATTAGCACTGCTCAGACTGGTCTCACAGGAATATGTAAAACGAGCTGAACTTCTTCAAGCCGTGTTAGACTGTGGAGGTGTTTGGAGGTTACAATTACATGCAGGCAATAATCTATAATGCTGCAAACTCATTTACTGCATAGATTTTTCATTAGATTTAGTCAAGTGTTTTGGAAGCACAAGCAGAATTTAAATGTGAAAAATGTACTTTTAATTTTTTTTTTTTTAGGATTTTCTTAAGTTTACCTTTAAATATTGAAGTTACTTTTGGGCTAAAGCATCATCTGATATTTTTTAAGGTAAAGCCATAGAGTCTGTTTAGTTTCAAGTATTCTTAACAACTCTGAAATGTCAGACTGAGCCATATTTATTTATTTTGTCAAGGTTTGCTGGTGTAAATGAAAAATGAGTAAATGAGTTGAACAGATGGGACATGCTAAAGTCAGAGTTTTGTTGGGTCACCTCCCTTCCAAAAAAAAAATAGACCCCCTATTATGCCAGATCTCAAAGGGGCTATACCATGAAAAAACAACTTTTTGAGCTTTTAAGTGTATTGTACCGTTCAATCCTCTCTATAAAGAACCCCAAAGCCATATTTTGATCCATTCATGCATTTAAGAGTAATCCTCTAAAAACCAGCGCTCTCAACAGCAACCCCTCCCATATTTACGAAAACGAGTGAGTCCTCAAGATCTGATGTTCTAACAGCACAGACCCCAGTTTAGCACCAACACTTAATTTCTCCACGGAGCTAGAAAAAAGCTTTCATTTTAGATGAAGAATACTGTATATCTTCCAAATGTATCCTGTCTTCAATAAATTCCAGCTCAAACAGGCGTTTGTTTAATTAGATGCAGGGCTTCTTTAAGACACCCCCCCACACACACACAGTTGTATTTGTAGTGTGAACCAGTGTAGCGATGGCCGGGCCTAATATAGACTGATATAGGAATGTGCATCCATCTTGGAAAAGTTGTCATGGGAGAAACTATTTTTGTAAAAAGGGGGGAATAAATAAAAAGATTCCCTTCAGACACCTATGGAAGCATATAGCATTAAAAAAAAAGTTGTTTTTCATTCCTTTTTTTGGTGATTTTTGTTCTAAGTTTTTTTCCAAATCACAGAAAAAAAAAACTGGAAAAAAAAACACCACCAGTGATTTCTTTATATTTAGTTTGTCTTTTTTTAAAACAGGAAAAAAATAGGATGGAGATCATCCATTTTTTTTTAATAGGGCCTTCAGTGCCATAAGAGAAAATGGTACTTCCAGGTTGGCCTCAAATTTGGGAACAGAATGTGCCAGTGTTCTCCCTGTGACTCTTCCTGCTCCCTGTGTCGGGAAGCTAAGTGAAAGTGGCCACTTCCTTTCTGAACCTGTGTTGTTTCTCCACCATCTTTCCTGCCTTCCATTCTCATCGTTATCTCCCTCCCACGATGTCCTCCAGCTGTCCTTTCCTGACAGTGTGGTCTCCCCCCCGGGGTGAGCTGGATCTGTCTGATGTATTGCTACAATCATACTGCTTTTTTGTGGGATTCTAACCCCACCGTCATACAAGTAAGTATGTTCCAGGTGGGTTCATGGTGGAGCTCAATCGACCTTTTAGGGGGGTGGGGGATGAAATCATATTGTTTTCTGTCCTTAATAGCTTAGTTTTTTATATGGATGTGAGGAACGACTTCTCATCGAATCCCCTTAGAAGGAGAAGATAGGCATCATTAAATTGCAACATCCTTGACCTTAAGGGTACATTTCATTTGAAGTAGGCAGACTGGTAAAAACAAGATGAAATGGAGGCTTTTATCACAAATGTATGTTTTCCATTTTAGGACATATTCAGTAAAGAATTTCAAACTATTATAGATGATTTTCAAAAATCACCTCCAGCTTGTTGGAAATCATTAGTAGCTGAGATTACATCAAAATTATAAGAAAGTGTGACAAAACACATCTACTGGAAGCTGGCAGCAACTTTATGAGTAAGCTGCCGTTAAATGCACCAGATCGCCACATAGGAAACGTTTTGTTGTTACGGGAACTAAGGGAAAAGGAGGTCTGACCACGTGTGAAACCCTCAGATACTCCTTTCACAGAGAGCAGAATCAACAGTGTCGAATCCTACTGTAGGCTTCATCTGCTGCTGACGCCAGCGTTCCCTCTTTTGGATTTCTACCAACACCGTCGCATTGAACTGTTTTAACATTTTCCACTCTGTCATTAGCTGGAGCCCATCCTGCTCTCTCTCACGCTACACTCTTGGACAGAGACTGGAGATCTGTGTCATTGAAAAACACCTCCTTGCAGTTGCCACTCTGCTGCAGAATGGAAAACTTCTGTAACAATCTCATAATTGACAGAGCTTTCTAACTTATTTGAAACAAAAAGTTGCATTTTTTTTGCATACAGCGACAAAGTCAGGGAAAGGGGTTCAGTTACAGGTCCTGGGCTCTAATGGCTGTTTTGAAAGATACTTAAAGTTAATCAATGGATTCATATAGTGATGAAAACTGAGGATACAACTGAATAACAATCAGGTAGAGGAATCTTCATTAACACAACCATACTTTGCTGTAGAAAAAGGTGAGCAAAAGACTTTCAAGTCTGAACATCTTGCATTTTTTTCCTGAAGAAGGCTAGTGCAAATGCAGGGGATTTTTTCCCTGACAATGCTGAAAAAGTTCTGTGGCAGAAAGTAAAGAAACTGCAGAGCCGATAATTCCGTCTAATTCTTCAGTTAATGTTTAAGTGAAATGTCCTGTTAGAATGAATTCTAAATTTTTTGGGACAAACAAGTAAATTTAGGTATTATGAACATTTTAATCTAAATTCTAAAAAAAGACAAAAATGTATTTGTTAAGTGAGAATAAATAATCAGAGTTGGCAAAAAAGAAACAAACAAAATCATTAATAGAATCTGGCATGAGGATACTCTCAGGAACAGGTAGTGTAGGACTAAACATGCAGGAGGCAAGGTTTTCTGGTGGAAACAAACAAAAATAATAAACTTGAACATGACAAAGCCAATAGAGCAACAAAAAGCCAAAATAAAATAATAATTATAAAAGGGCGAAAAAGCAGATGAGGTGACACAAAAAAGTACATTGATTGATCATTAACAGAAATTAAAAACAGCTGTTGGCGATTATCAATATGAACCTGGTGTAGCATTCAGCCAGAGAGAATATAGTTAACAAAATTAAATGATTACAAATTACATGTTGTTGATATAAATAATACTGTGAAGGTTTGCACACATGGAGATATTTATTTAACAAAAGGAACAACTTTTTTTTTTTTTTTTGAAAGGCAAAAACTTAAGGTAGCATTGGGAACTATGAGCCAATGTACTTCAGATAAGCTTTTGGTGGTGTGTAAAAAAGTTCTGTAATTTAAAAGGGGTCTTCTCATGGTGCAAACAAACAAACAAATAAAAAAAAACAGATATTTGACAGATAACATTGCTGGTTTTTCCTGAGCTGTGGTGGCTGTATGCTCAAGCATGGAACCAGTGGAAATGTGAAAAAGTCCAAATAATTGAATGAATAATCTTTTTTTTTGGCAATGTTACAAAATGATTTGTATGGTTCATGTTTGGCATGGCATTAGACATGACAGTTTTTATTGGGGTCTGTTGTGTTTGAGGAGTTGATTGCTTACCATTCCCAGATGCTCATCTTCAACTACAGACCAGATAATTGACTGTATATAGGAACTGGACAGAGTGGGTGTGATGTCACTAATAGTTCCAACAAAATGTAGTCAAGTCACTCACCACTTTTTCATGATACGGGATCATCAAGTTGGATCCAGAAAACGTTAGTCAACAGATTTAGTCTGATTTAACGTCTGATAGAATTGGCCAATCAGGTGTGAGTTTGTTGGAAGTCTACAACCCCACCCTTTGAAATCAGGCTTCAGAGAATGTGTTTATCAAACTCTTTGACTGTTTGATTTTTTATTGAGGTATCTGATTAGTCAGTTTGTAGAAAAAAAAAAATTGGAGGTGGGCCAGATCTGGCCCACGGGCCGTAGTTTGGGGACCCCTGGTTTAAAGCACCAAACCACTCCCCAGGGGATGGGTGAAATGTAGAGAACAAATTTCAAATACGAGGTGCGTGATAGCTAAAGGAACTTTACCTTTGGCTCTTTCCACGCCAACAGTACTCTTTTTGGGTCAAGAGAACGGCGCCGTGACACACCTCTGTGGATGGGCCACCACATCTTGAGGATAATACCAGCGCAATTAGAATACGAAGCAAAAAACTTGACAGCAAAAGATTTAATTTTTCACTCTGACTCAGTTTAAAGGTTACATGTTTTGACAGTATGAAATTCCGGACGGCTTGACTTTAAGGTTTCAGTGCATCGCTTTCTGGCCAAAAAAAATCTCTCACCCATCCCCCACTGGGCTAGTCTAAATAGTCCCCACCCCCCTCTCTAGAATCCAAAAGCATGTGCAGGAAATAGATGGACCCAAGTAAGCATAAGCTTTGTACAGAAGCAGCTCATGAATTTCCATATTTCAGCCTTCACCATGCCCCCCTTGATATGAATCGCGAATTCCTGATGAATATGCTAATAAATGTTACAGTATGGAGAAAATAAAATAATTGAGGGGTGTTTGATGTTTTCCCATAAACCCCCTCGGAGCGCATCTTCAAAAAAAGGCTTTCATCTCCAAAATAAAAAAAAGAAAAAGAGGGTGGGGGTGGGGGTGCAAACAATAAACCCAAGCTGACTATTAGCGATGATGGAGAGAATATTGCTGTGTGGAAACTGACTAAAGGAAAACATTCATCGCACAAGGATCGGGTACTACAGCTGACTGAGATAAAAGCAGACTTTTCATTAAGATGCATGTTCAGCTTAGGGGTTTAGAAGTGAAAAGTCTTTCATTTTTTAAAGATGTTTCCATACCTGCACATCAAAGTGCCACAGATCTGTGAGAGCCTTATCTGCTCATTAAGGAATACCCCGAGATCAGAGAGCGTAATGATGAGCATGACGCTCTGGTATTAAGCTGGTTTAACAGCATTAAATGTCGCAACATCACAGTTTGTCTGTTCATTTCTCACACACACAAAAAAAAAAAAAAAATCACACATTAACGCTCATTTTTCTAATCTTAGATGACAACAGTTTTCCCAGAATGCCTTTCTGTGTAATGAGCAGCAAAAAAAGTGACTTGGCTTCCTTTAAGCACCCTCATCTCTTTGTTGGCAAAAGTGATGGATTAACAACAGTGAAGGTGAAGCCAGGATAAGAACAGAGAAATTGGCGTATTAAAAAAAAAAAGGTAAAGCCAGAAAAAAAAGAGGAAAAATAGAAGGTATCAAGCTTTGTGGAAACAAAACTGGCAAGGGTGAAAAAAGAACAGCAGAAAAGCTACAGGACGTGGGCATGCGAGGAAGGGGACAGTACAGAGGTTTGTGATGAGTTGAGGTTTAGTGCCAAAGAATAATCATAAAAAAAAAGAATATGTCTCACTTCACCTCGGAAAGTGAACAGTGCAGTAAAACTTGCTGAACCAATAGTTTTACTGCCAGCAAGACAAAGTGGTCAAGAAGTGTAGTTTGACTCCTTCTCAAACTCTCCTCTGCCTCTTCAACTCCCCAAAGTCTCTGACACTGACCTGGGGAGCTGGCAAGGACTTTTGCGCTTGTGCAAACTTTGCACCTATCGAAGTAACACAAAAACAAAACAATAGATAGAAACTCCTGAAAAGATGAAGTTGCAGTCCTTTGTCCTCACACAGTCCTGCACTGCAGCAGCAACACTCTCTCGATGATGTAACACGGTCACTGGGCTGTGAGGTTAAATATGAACCGACGCTTGAGCAGTTTCAGTTTACTTACATAGCAGTAATTCACAACTAGTCATCTCAAGGCGCTGTAGGCATAATTCCTATGTGAGTGAGTCTTTCAGCGCTCATATGCTTCCATTTCACACCACTTCAGTGGCATGATGACCAGCTGGAACCTCAGCGCCGCGCCGCCACAACTCGAGAGAAAGGGTCTGCCCCAGGCGCAATGTACAACACGTACACAGGGACACACAAAAACACGCAAAACTAACCTTGTAGCTCTGGCTTCACATTATGTAGCCTTTTTATATTGACTAAAAGTTTCCTTTAAATTTTTAACTAACAAAAATAATATTCCATTACTTCATTTTGTTGAACTTGATTCTTTCATTAAACCAATTTAGTAGATGATGATTAGAATACGGGATGCATTGTGGTGCATTTAGTGCTCTCGCCTCACAGCAAGAAGACCCAGATTCAAATCCCGGCTAGTATCTCTCTATATGGAATTTGCATGTATCCCTTGTGCATGTGTTGGCTTTCTACAGACACTGTAGTCCAAGGACATATTTCATAGTATAATTGGTCAACCTAAGTTGTCAATAGGTGTAAATGCAGCACACTGCCTAACTGTCCATACCGTAGCCGGCCTTCAACCAACCGTAGCTGGGATAGGCTCCAGCAATCCAATGACCAGCAACTCAGATTAATGAAACTGGGTGAATAGATTTAATGCTGCTTCACTATATTGATACATAATTAACATTTCAACTGATTTACACATTTGAAAGCTAAAGAAGCTATTTGTCTATAGGGTTTAAAGCCATTTTTTGCACCATAACAGATTTTCCTTAGGAAAATCTGAAATGTGGTCACACCTCTCCAGCACTCAGAGTTGTGTGATGTCTGCACTGACGCTGCACATGCCTCAAAGATCCAAATGCATTCCTGCATTCACCAGTCGCCCAGTGGGATGAGTGCTGTTGACCCCATACTGTCACAACTACAGGCTTTTGTGTCATCGTCTGCAGCATGGACGCTCTTTTTCCTCTTTATCCCACAAAAGCTGAGCTCAGTTCTTTAAGCCTTTAGAGTCACACACAGTTCCAGTTATGTTGGATGACTGTGTTAATTAATATTGAGTTATGTAGGTACATCTGACCACAGACAAATGACAGTTCGTAATAGAGTATCATCAGACAGCTTGAAAAAGACTCAAATTCAACACTTTCCTTGCAGAAAACTGATTTTAAGGCATGTTATCAAACTGTGTCGTACTGTTAATCTAAAACAATCTTGTCATTCTACCTTAAAAAATAACTTACATTCATCTTTAGAACCTGTTGAATTCCTTTTGGGGTCGTGGGGTTGCAACCCAACAACTATTGGGCAAAGCAATACACCCTGAACAGGTAGACGGTCTGTTGTAAGACCACACACTCACATATGGACCATTTAGAGACACCAATTAAACTATAACTGTAGGAAGAAGCCGGAGGGCCCGCAGAAAACACATGTACAAGGAGAATTTGAAAACTCCACACAGAAAGACCCAGCCAGGTAGTCATCAGGAAGGGTTGTTAGTGTTTATAACAGTCATGCATCCAGTGTGTCTGCACAATTATATTTAAAAATTAGGTCACATTCTAAATTTAGATGGATTACATTGTAATTACATCCTCCAACCCTAATCTGACCATAGTCCCATTGTTGGGATTAAAACTTTTCTTTCTTTCTTTTTTTTTTTTTTTTTTAGCAAAAAGGTAAAGAGTAAGGGATTGAATATCACACTTTACCTCAAATATTCTCTTAGATAAACTTAGATATGGTTATTTATCTTTATAATCAACTCGAAACATATTACAGAGTAGATTAAAACATGGTCTAGTATCATAGCATCAATGCATGACATGCAGTTTATCTGCAAAATGCGCATTGGGGATCATGGAGGTGGAGACTTGATTTTCATTGTCTGACAACACAGAGAGTGAAAGCTATCACTGCATAATGCATGCTGCGATCACGCAATCTGTCCCTGAAGCGAGAGCTTTATCACAACAAGAACGGTTGTTGTGACGCACACTAGCACATTTCATTCAGGTGTTTCCCCTTCTACTAATAAACCCTCAAAACCTACAGGTCACTTTTATTGACCGGATTATAAATTCAAAATGTTTTTTTTTCTACAGGAAAGATTGAAATTGAATAATTTAAAAGTGAGATCTATAAAAACGTAAGGTATTTATCTTACGGACATTTAAATGATTTTTTTTTCCCCAGTGAAGAGTGAAGTGGTGAGCTGTCAGCTCACCTGCCTGACCTTTTCCTCTGTGTCTCCCCCTTACTCTTCCAATTAAGCTATTCTTTTGGAGCACATCACAGACCCTCCATCAGCATGCATCACCTTTCAGCACCTGAACGTGTATTCCAGAGGAGTTCCATTTGAAAGGCTTGTTTCATGCAAAATCTTAACAAGAGAACCTCAGTTAACAAAGCAAACTAAAGTTCCTTCAATAACAAAATGTCCTCTTCCTTGCGTTTTCTCTGAAGGGCTTTATTTTATGAGCACACCTTTCATATTTTCTTTTTTTTTTGGCTAAATGTCACTATGAGCAATGCTAATGGAGTTTCCTGTGATGCAGCAACTGTTGCAGCTTAATCTAAGTCTTGTGATATGTCTGACTCGAGACATCAATAACAAAAGCATGAAATTATCTCATAGGCTGAATATGTGTGTTGGTGTGTTATGGTTTGGCCCGCTGACCATTCATCCAGGTTCTACACTAGTAGTGCGTGTTCCTTCATAGGCAATGCTGACTTCCTGATCTGACACTAATTGCACGATACTCAGAATAGGTTAAAGATATAGTGGAAAAACTCAGTGGATCTCGTACACACGGGGTTTGTTTCACTTCACAGATTTTCGGCATGGGCAGGCAATTATATTGGGAAGATAGACACTCCTCATTTAGTGTTCCACATAATGATCTCTCAGTATGTCTTACTTATTGGGGCCAAAACCGACAAATTCTAAAAACTATTTAATATGGCATCAATTTCAACATTCTGTAGGTATAAAAGCTGACTTTACCAGGAAGTCATTCCAAGTTTATCAATCAATCAGCCATTGCGTAGTAGACAAGCAGCACCATGTGGTGCCATCAGCCAACTTGCATCAAGACACAGAAGAGTTTGTAACAAACCCAGGAGTGGAGTTCTGTGAGTGACCAGTACCTCAGGACCTCTGCACTCAGACATAATTTTACCACACAGCTGTAGGTCTTTTTACCAGATGTGAGGGGTACTATGGTTTTGAGACAAACCATTTGCAACTGACTCCAACACTTTGACTTAAATTCAAACTGTCTGCTACAGGTGACTCCACTGACACCAAGATATGGCCAGGAATATTTGCAATCAGCAAAATACCATGTGACCTGGCCAATGCAGTGATAATCTACCGTCCTGTTCACTGATGAGTGTTGGGCCACCTTGCACACAAATAGTCATAAGCATTGCTGGAGAAGGAGAGGTGAGGGATATGTAGAGGTCAACGTGGTCCCCCTGGTTTTCTTTGCTGGAAGAGGTGGAACAGTCTGGGCAGGCATCAGCAGTTAGCACCAACCAATTTGGTCATTGTAGATGGCCCAGTCACTGCAGGTTCTTACCTCAGAGACATCACAGAGCCGTCATCATCCCCCAAAGCTTTCTGTTCATGGAGGACAATTGTCCACCACATCCTGCCAGTATTGTTATAGCTGGACTTCAGGAAGTCAGAGTGCTTCATAGGGTCTGACCAGCAATGAGTAGTGTAAGTTCATTCTGAACATGAGAAGCTAACCTCATTGTTTTTGCCTAATTCATATTCATGTACAATGTTAGTTTTATTTGATCAAATAAAGAGTTCACTTGTTAAACCTGATACAAGTATTACTCTTTTTGAAGCATAACAACAATTAATCCAAACTCATGTGACTGCACACACGCACCCCCACACAGAGACGTGGACCCCACTCGGCAATAAAAACGAGAACACACACAGACACCTGCCATTCCTATGCTCTAACATGGCGCAGAACTCATCAGGAACGACACCATATTTCAAGTCAAGCGTAACAGAGCAACAACACACTGAAACAGCGAGCAGTTCATCTGCTCAGCAGAAACTTGATGGATGGCCGTCCCACATCGGGCAAGACTTTGACGAATCGCTCGCCTGGTTCTCCATCAGATGACCTCTGCTACACTGCGCAGGGAACAACAGCTCTGGTGGGATGGAGAATTACTACAGTCACTATGATGAGCAACAGCATGAAATCTAAAACGGGAAAGAAGGCTTCCACATGTACACCAACTCATCCCTCAGAGTGCGGTCAGCTCTGAGACGTCACATATTTCTGACTCATTTGTACCTACACAAACACCCACATGTATTATGACTGGCCTACTCTGTAATTATCGCAGACAAATATGTTAAAATAAGTCTCAAAATAATTGTCTTTTGAGTTCAAGTTGCTGGTACAGCCTTCATTTAAACCATATGATTCCGCTTCAGTTTGGGATATTAGATTTGAGATTGACTCAGATGAGCAACATTCTCTAAATGAATTTCCTGGAATGGGATTTTATAGCCCCTTCCCAAGCTGTCAGATACAGTCAGCTTTCGTCAGAGGAAACGTCTGGCTGCATTAAAGCAAATCATCACTGTGATGAAATATAGCGGCGAGCTTTGATCAGCAGTAAATCGGACAATGCGAGGGCGCTCCTGTGGAAGCGGTGATACCTAACGGAATATAACGCCACTGTTTTATTTTAATTCCAGATCTTTTTCCTGTTGAATCACAACTATATACACTTGTTAGAACTTCAGCAGTATTTAAATCTTACTTTATATTTTATATCTTTCAATTATGAAATCTTTAAAACTTACGTTAAGTTATTTCTAAAGCCGTGATAAGACTGTAAAATCAAAATCCACTCCTACCAGGGGAGGAGCTATAGGGGCCCCCAGAAAAAACTTTCCCCCACTACAATTTTAAGTCAATATTAGTATCAATGTCGACAAATATTTTTTTTTTAAATCACCATTACAAGCTTTTCAAAGCAGCCAAAAGTAAGAGCAATATTTTATTATTTTTTAAAAATCTCTTCTACAAGTGCCTGTTTAGGACATATTTAGCTACAGCAAATTGCACGAATGTCCTCTAAAGAGAACACTTAATTAAAAACTCAATTAGCACTACAGACTGCAGCTTCTTTCAGTGTTATTTTTATTGAGCATTCATTAGTTTTAATACTCTTCAGGTGACATGCGAGGAAAAGCGTTTAGCAGCAATAACAAAAGGGCAGCTTTATAGTTCAGCACCATTATGGAGGTGAGATTGCAACTGCGTTTTGATTGGATGTTGGCTGTTTTGCATTGAAGACATTACACTGAAAGGGATCCTAACAATAACTTTGTTGTCAATTTCTGTAGGTTTACATCTGTTTCTTTAATCTCTATAGGTGTCAATGTCCCCCCAAAAAAAAAATCTGTTCATCTTAAATTCTGCTGAATGGATGAAGAGGGAGCTGCTGAAATATGAATATGTGTGAAAACTGCCTTTTGGACACTTTTCGCTTGTGCGTCCTGATATCATAATAGAAGGTTGTTCTGAGGGCATTATCACATTAATAAGACAGCTTCACGCTCTCGAGGCCTGAAGAGCTGGAGGGTGAATATTTAATTCCTATGGGACCCTGATTAATAAATGATTAATGATTTTTTTTTCTCAGAACTATTATGTTTAAACAAATGAAGCTATTTTTTGCAACGATTAGTGCAGATCACCCTACGGAAGTAAATGCATCCCTGGAATTAATTGTAACCATGATGTCAAACATTTTAAAGGATACTAACTATGAGTTAGATATTTTTATTTCATTAAATAAAAAGAAAATGATTATAAATGAATAAGGAATATTGTGTGATATTTTTATGAGGCATATTTTCAAGTAATTTCATCAAATCACCATAGTTTTTCAGTTTTTCTTGTGTTATAAATGTTTTTTGAAAATTCTGCAAAGGCAATAGCAGATTACAAACATGTGGAATTCAATTGTGACACAGGAAGAAGACTGGCCGTTTTTATTTATTTATTGGCATAATTACATTCAAGCTGCCACCTGGCTAAAAAATTCAGCTCCCAGGCTACTGCAGAATGCTCATCCTGCTGGCCAGTTGCAAGCGTTTTGGCTTTTTACCAAGAACCATGATTTAGAAGTACTTACAGGTGACACGGAAAAAGGGAGGAGAGGATTCTGAGAGCGCCTCACATTGATATTCCACAAAGCTGCCAGGCAGCAAACAATCAAAATAAGTGATATTTCTTCTAGGGCATGAGCCTGTCTGATGCCGTGTCGCAGTAATTCCTCCTCTCTTTCTCATCACTCAGAACAGGCAGCGACTTTGCTGTGAGGATTATACTTTCCCTGGATATTGGAGCTGGTGGCAACAGGAACTGCATTACTGTGACTTTTCTATGCTTCAGTAGCTGCCTTAAATAAAATCACTGCAGCTCTTTCAATGGTCGATTTATTTTGAATGAATATTTAATAAGTACAGAAATCAATAACACAATACCTAGTGTAATAAGAATATAATTACTGAAAATGTCTTAGGCTGTGATGACTGTACAGAAAATATGACTGTTTCACACAAAGGTTGTAAAAGTTTGCTTGAACTTTGGAGCAAACTAGATTTGCAAACTCAAACCCACCTAAAAGCAAGGCTTGTGGTTTGCTTGCAAGTGAACCCTGATGTGGTTCAGGGGCATAAGGTGTGCACACAGACAATTCAGTACACCCAAACAATACTTTATGTGTATGTCAAGGTAAAAGAAGCAACCTCTTCTTGGTGCATGTTCACTTCAAGAGGTACTTCAAAAGAGAATAAAGGTATAGTTCTTTGAAGTTGCAGGATATGTTGTTGCTTTGAATATGAAAAAAAAATGCAAACAAAGGTGTGAGAATATGAAACTACCAATCCAAGACAAAATCAAGACATAAAAAAAGTTTTTTTCTGCAGCTTATTACCTTGGGGAAGTAATGCACACAACATGTTAAACATGTTTCTAAATTTTCTCTACCATTGGGTTGAGCAAGCAATTAAAGGGGCTGTTCTCCTCTTCTGATCTTGGTTCTACCTTTGAATCAAACCAAAAAGATCTTTTAGTGCACAAATACTTGAACAAACTGGTTTTCAACATCAAGGATGAATTTGTGGTTGTTTGGAGGGACATTTCTTTTAGTGAAATCTTTAACAAAATTTCAGCAAAATGTTAGCTCAAGATATTTTTAAAAGCCCCAAGCGAATATCAATCATACTTTTAAACAAAACTCCATTCTGATAGATACTTCTATCTTTTATTACCTGATGCGACGCATAGATGCTGTCAAAATGCTTTTGTTGCTGTAGTAACGTGGTTCCCAATGTCCTTTAGTGTGTCCAGTGTTATCTTCCTTAATAAATTAGTTCAACTACTGTTTAATAAATTATTTTGAATATAATTGGGTTTCGGGCTGAGATTTAGGTTTTTATCTAATAAAGGACGAGAGGAAATAAGAACCATAGGTGCAAAGATTAATTTCCTTTTGCAAACGCTTCCTTTTTTAATTAAAGGCAACACCTCTGAACTCTGGCAGTCATTTTGTCCTGACTTAGCATGACAATGTTTGTATTACTGGATAAAAAAACAAAGGGAGACATCAAGCAAAGTCATTAAAATACCACAAAAGGCCCATCAACATGATCTCCTCTGGTCATATTTCAAACAGGCAAATATTGACCAATATTGGAGAAAGAAGTACAGTATTTTTTGGAGTATAAGTCAGGTTTTTTTGCATATTTTGGCTGGGATTCCAAATTATATATTATTTTGTTCCCTCTTTACTATGCATTTTTAGATGTTGAGGCAACTTATAATGCAGAAAATATGGTATTTCAAATACATAACTAAAATGCTCCCACAAAAATAAAATAATTAAAAAAATCTAAGGTAAGTTAGTTTATTTCTTCACATTTCAACCCTCTTCAACAGCATCAGATTGTTGAGTCGAGGAGGATGACAGACTCTGATTGGAGAGACCTCCCAGACTGAGACGACCAAAAAAAAGCAGCAACTTTGAATCTGAATCGTTGACGAAATGCAAACACGTCTCTTTATGATGTTACGAGTTGGATTAGAACGTAAAGCTAAGCTCTGCAAATCTGCCAACAAAGCCAGAGGAGCACCGCCTCCCATCCTTAGTGCAGAAGAAATGTGGAATGACATGACTTGGCACACATGAAAACCAGGTCGCTTGCAGATTTTAGAAAGTAAGAAATAGAAAATAGAAATAGAAAAGCTGACCAATTTCGAAATTAAAATCTTTAGAATGAGGATTCAAATCCGCTCAGATTTGACATTGATCAGGAAATAAGTTATTTTAGTAAATTTCTGAATCATTTGGATTAACGGATGTCTGAGGAACAAAATATTTTATCAGGTTATCCAAAGGATTCTGGAATTCTTCCCACTTTGCACAGTAAAATATAAAAATTTGAAAATGAAAAGATAAAAATTTAATTTGTGTTTGAACAAGAGCTGGAATTGGACTGCATCTCCTAACTGTACCAGCCCAAAAACCTGTTCCTCCTCATAATCAGTCTGTTTTAGAAGTTCCAAATGAACATCCATGTTTTATTAGGAATCCCCCCATCTGCACTCAAATTGAGATCAGTTGCTTTGTGATATACACCCATTTAGGAGAACAGTTCTCTGCCGTCTGTTGCATCATCTTGTCAAAGCTACCAGCAAATCTCATGTTTTTAAATGTCCAGTCTAAAAATATAAAAAGAAGAATAAAAAGCTCATTTTGACTTAAATTATGAATAATACAGCGTCACAAGCTGATCATGTTTGTTTAAGAAAAATACATTTTTAGAATATATTGCATGTTTGCACCTCATACCTATTTATTCAGGGTTTAAAAACATGGTTTTATTAATTTCTAATAATTGTTTAATTAAGTTTCTTTTTAATTAAAAAATGATTGAATATTTTAATTCAAGTAATAATTAGTGCTAATTTTAGTGATCTAAGACAAAACTGAACAATGTTAAAAGCATATTATAAAAACTCAAAATCTTTTGCTATCGACCGAGAGCGGCAGTAAATTACAGTGTCACCAGCATAAAGATGATATGATGCATTTGGCAAGTTTTGACACAAGCTGTTAATGTAAATGGATAACAGAATGGGACTAGAACTGAACCCTGGGGTACACGTTTCTTGATCTCAAGAGCAGGAGAAATGGAGTCGGATATTTGAATAGACCAGGACCTGTTTGACAGACAGTCCACAAACCAAGCAACAGATAGATCAGAGAAACCAACATTGATCAGGATTTTTACCAGGACAGTGTGATCAACAGTGTCAAATACTTTCGAATGGTCGATAAAGAGTGAAACTGCATTTTTTTTTTTTTTTCCAGTCAAGGGCCTCAATAGCATAGGTTGCCGTAGCAGTATGCTTTTTTCTGAAACCAGACTGAAATTCAGACTTTTTTTAACCTTTATTTAACCAGGTGAGCTATTAAGAACATCTACTTATTTACAATAACAGGCAAAAGAATGTTTGATTTGATTTAACATGTTCTTTTAGCATTTTTCAAACAATAGAAGACATATAAAGAAAATTGAGATCAAAATTGTATTTATGAGTATTTCTTTACTCATATTGCACTGAATCTGTAGCAGATGAGTAAATGCTGTTTGAAAAAGACATGAAAAAAACAATGGGTGGACGACAAGCTCCCTGCTCCACTCCATTCTGATTCATCCACTTGTAAACAAATAGATTCTGAACATCTTTGTTTTCTTGATTTGAGCTTGAATTCTGCTTAAAATTGTACAGCTAGTAGGAGAGCTGTAAACAGAGAACTCTCAATAACAGGGACAGGAAGGGGTGGTCCATCCCAAAACTCTGAGACAAATTTCTGTAGTTCTATAGTTTTTTTTTGTTTTTTTTTTAATAAATGACAGGTTTTCTTCATTTGGGAATGATTTTATAATAGATCAAAAGATGATCAGAGTGGAACTTGAAGAAATTTGTTTTATCAATTAAAAAATTTTTCAATTCCATTTAAAAGCAGTGTCTTACTGGAGAGCTGAATTTATTCATAATAAAATCACATTAATGGTGTGCATGTAAACATTATGATTCACTGACTGATACTAACTTAAAAAAAAGTTAGTGCAGGATAATCATCCGTCATTTAAGAAAAATCGTATAATTTTGTTTAATAATGTATTGATTTCAAGAAAATTATCTTTTTATTAATATTATGTACTAAATGCAACTATATTTTAGGAATTACTGAGGCATAACTGAAACACAAGGTGACTTTTTGTCTTTTCTTGTGGTCTATATTTATGTTGGCCACTGGACGGAGGTCATTAAAATTCATGAACAATACGTTCAGCGTGACAGTCAACAAAAAACATGGGTAGATTTATAAAATAGGCAGCGCTCTGGGCCCTTGACAGATCCCTTCATAGCTCTTTCTGGTGATTTATTTCCTCCCTTCAATCCGTCTCTTTCCATCAGGAAAACACAGTCGCTCTCCCTCGCTTCCTCCTCTCCCCTGGCTTCTGTCAGCTCTTCCTTTTTCCGTGGCGTCGCTCGGGTCTCGGTCCCATTTTATAATGTACTCCAACTCTCACTGCTATATGCACTTTTTAAAAAAGAAATCTGCAGTGTGAGTAACATAGTTTAAAAAAAAAAAAAAAGAAAAAAGTCAAAGCGTTCCATTTTGAGCTGCTTTGTCAGACTTTGGGCACCACTCTGGGCTAGTCTGACTTGTTTGTGACGCAGGTGGGTTTTCGCCGTCAGAGCTGATGCACACAGCGCCTGACCTTTTGCATGTACATAACAAGAATCCTTTTTGCAGCTTCCTCCCACAGACCACCAAAACCCTTCCCACACACACACACACACACACACACTGTAAACAACAGCAAAGAGAGACAAATGCTCCAACATCAATTTGCAGCGCAGCAAATTTACAGACTGCACAGAAGCCGCCGCCGAGCCAATGGTGTTGGCAGCTCAACGATGAGGCCTTTGTCTTTCCGGTGTTTCTCACCGTGATTAGGCTTGAGAGAAACGGGGGCAGAGAGGAGGTTTTCACGCCTCTGGAACCAAAACAAACAAAAGGGGCCGGCTCTGGCACCACAGCAGCCGCAGCTGATAAAGAGCTATCTCCGCTCTCACACATAGAGCGTCTCACAACAATGAGCAGCGTGTAACTGCAGCGGCCTTTGCAACACGACTAACAGGAGCAGCAGAGATGCAGAAGATAACACGACAAGCCTTCCCCCTTACTTGATTTTTGAGCTGAAGCGAGTTAGTGTAAAAACTAGAAACATTAGCATTGAGCAATTTAGTCTTATAGTAATTATGCAATCTTTCAAATTTCTAAAATTATTTTGCATGTTTATCAAAGTTTGATTTGCTTAAATCATTTAAAATGTTCTAAATTTCTGTTTTTTTTCTAAGGAAATACAGCTTTAATGTTTCTGAAATGGAATGTTTAAAGACCTACTCCAATAAAAATTGCATTTTTGGGTGTTGTTAACATGTTCTTGTAGCCTTTTTTTATGTTTAAATGAAGTTTAAAACTCAGTTTCTGAGTATTTTTTATTTAAATTGTTGTGAATCAAGAGCAGATGAAAAAAAATGTTGGATAAACCTTGTAGTTGTTACATAAAATAGACAATGTGTCAGTTTTCTTACACTGGTAATGATAAGTTGGGTGTGTGAGGGGCTTTAAGCTAGCGGTAGAAAGGGACGATGGGATATAAAGGCAGGCTTATTCTGACAATAATCCCGCCACAACTCAGAGTTTCTAATGCCGCCCTGCAGAAAAAGTGTCCAGATTTGAACTAAAAATAGCATAATAATAATTGCAAGACCACTCTGAATGCTTTTAAAAAAGATCAAATTATTGTTTTTCTTTCTTTTTTCTCTCTTATGATGGGTTGTTCTTTGCTCGTATTGGAATGTGATTCTGAGTAAACACAGCAATGTCACAGTAATATACTGGGTGAACCGGCCACTTCCCCCACAACGTTTCAGATGGAAGAGCTCAACAGGCGAACGGCAGAATCAATACAGTCAGTGTTGAGATTCATCCGACAACCGCAAGCTGGTAAATGACAGAAGTGGCTGAAAGGCCGTGCGTTTTGTTGAAAGGCTGGCTGCACTGAAAGCGAATCAGTCCACAGCAGTATTTAGAGGTTCAAATGTGCATCTGGGAATGGCACCGGATCGATCTCCACTGGCCAGAAGCCAAACGTCTCCTTGCCTTCGGCCACATATTAACGACAGATTTTAGCACAGAGCGGCACTGCAGCATGGTGTAATCCAGCTCCCATGTTTCTTAATGTGAAAACCTAAAAAAAAAAAACCACCCCTGTTTGGTCTGCTGTGGCTGTGTCGCAGTTATGATGTAATTACAGGGTACACAACATTAAGCTGATCTCTCATTAGTTGGAGCATCTCCGCCTGGTTGCCACCTACGGGAGATCTCGCCAAACCCTCAGAGAGAGGAGCGGGGGACACGTTTGCAGTCTGCAGGGACAAAGCGAGCACTGCAGCTAACAGAGAAACCAGTTCACTCACATTTTCAGCCACAGGAAGGTCATCTACAAGCTCCAGACATTTCTACTGTCCAAGATGGAAGATACAACCAATTTAGGGAGGCTATATCTGGCATAAATTGGATTATGACAAGGATAATAAGTAAAAAATACATATATATATATATTTTTGGAGTAGCATTTTGAGAAAACAAGTGTAGTGTGGAGTAGAGTAGAACATATTTTATTGGTAACCATTTGGAGAAATTCAGTTGTCTTGTTAGCATGCACTTTGTAAATAAGCTGAATTAAACTACATTAGCCTTAGCTTAGTGTCTGTCCATTTCTTCTCACTTCTCATGGCTTTTGACTTCCACTTCCCTTTTTTTTTTAACCCTTCCGTTCTCCTTAGCTTGTTTACGTTAAAAGTGGGGTCATCTGGACACCACAGGACAGTGCGCTGAACTTTTTTTTTTCACTGATTTCGGAGTTTCACTAATGTCCATGGCAGACATAAAATCCTGTCCCCCTTCGTCCACATTTGTCATGGAAGAAATCGCATAACAATATGTGGTTGGAGCCATCTGGACCCCAAGGAGAGCGGAAGGGTTAATCTTGGCTGTAGTCAGTTATAGTTCCAAAATGTTAAAATTTGGACTTGGGCTGGATGGGGTCCAGTTTGTATTCACACCAGAAGAGAACAGAAGATTTGAATTGCTACAAAAATACAACAATAAAAAATTGTAGCCAATTTACAGGTATGAATCTCAGGAAAAAGACACAAAATTGCTATTATCTGGGTCATTCTATACAAATATTGTGATGTAATTAACAAAGAAACCCGAAGGCTTTATTGCTGAAATGTATGTTTAGATTCAATGGATTTTTTAAACATCTATTTTTCTCTTCTGTATGTAACGATTTGAATGTATGTGTATGTGAATGACTATACTGTATATACGCATATACATTTGCAGGAGAACGCATGTGAACCCTCAATTTCTGTACAAAATGGTCACATGATGTGTTTTTTTTAATCTCAATTTAAATCTCAACAATGGGAAAAAAATTGCCTGCTTAAATCACACGATTTATGTTTTCATGTTTTTATTTTGTGTCCCATTTAGGCATAAAACCATGTAATTCCAAAGGGTTCACATATTTTTCTTTCCTGCAGAAGTATGTATTTATAGAGATTTTTTTACCTTTAAATTCTTATTCAAATAATGTAAAAGGGACAGAAAAACATATTTTCTTAATTCTGTTCCCTTTCATTCCTCGTGTAAAATGATTTGTTCGTGATCTTTTGTTGTTGTGGAAATGAGAAAAAAACAAAGAAACTAAAGTACGCATAGAAGCAGATCAGGATTTAGAAAAACGGGCACCCTTAACAACACAAAACCAGACTTAGAGGTTCCAGGTGACCTACTCAGCCTTCAAATAGAGCAGTCACCTCCTGGATCAGGATTAAGGAAGCTCGCTGAGGTCTTTGGTCTACGCAAACAATGGAGCAGATTCAGAAAATCTCCATGCAAAACATCCGAGACAATCCATCAAAACGCCCCGATTGATGTTTCCACGTGCGGTTCAAGGCTGTGGGATGAGAATCCAGAGAGTTTTCAAAGAGCACAGAGCAGAGGCATCCAGAGCGCTGTCCATCAAGGTGACAGCTTTATCCCGGCTGAGGGGAAGACAACACACTGAACGGCAAAATGAGGGGCGATAAACGTCAGGCCCAGCTCCTGCTCTGTGTTAATGGCTGAGAAACTGCTCAGCGGTTCATCTAGCTGCGCGTCAGCCTCGGACACACGTCCAGCTCTGCACCGAGGTTTATGAGAGGAACAAAAAAACAAGAAAGCCGAAAAGAGGAAACTGAAGCCAAGCAGCTTTTTACTGCTTTTACTGATCAATGCAGCTTAACTGACCGTCAATACAAATACACAAGTGTTTCATAGAATAGAACAGAATAGAATAGAATAGCATAGAGTAGAATAGAATAGAATAGAATAGAACGCTATTGATCCCACAAAGGGGAAATTACTTTGTTACTCTTGTTACAGCAGAGTGATTGTAAATAATCCAGAAGACACACTTAAAAAAAAACTAATAACAATAATTTATGTTTAATAAAGAAGCTTAGTAGCTGTCAAACTTTGAAAATTTGAACGTAAGCAGTGTGGCATTACACTTTATTATTATACGTTTAGTTTTACTTGATTTTGCATTGTAATAGTACATTTATCAGCAATTAACACTTCTACAAAAAAAAGATTTGCACCAAGTGTGTTTTCCAACACAACAAGCGTTTCTTAAAGACATTGAAGCATTATTTTTTAAGGTATGAGGCACACATTTCAAGAATTTTGCTGAATTTTAGTCTTTTTTTTGCATGCTATATTTTTTCAACCATTCATTATTGAATATCCAAGTGAACCGCTGCACAATTAATGAAAGGTAAGGCAGTACAGATCCACGCACTGGGAGGTCACCTTCAAATCCCGTGCGTATCTCCCTGACCCTTGTGATGCTGTGAAATTACGTAATGCCAGACGACAGAGTAAAAAATAAAAAATAATAAAATTCTGCCTCTGCCTTTAAAAGCGTGAATGCTGTTTAATGCTGCGTACAAAAAAACACAACAAAAAGCAGTTGATTTCATCAAAGAGAATTACTGTGAAACCAACAGATGCTAAGCTGAGGGGATTTTACTCCACTTTATTACGAGAAGGGGAGAGGGCTTAAGGCTTCCAGTTCAGACTAGAAGTCTTTCTGTTAGTTCACGCAGAACTAACCAGAAAAAAATCAACTTGGGTGTCATCATTTTTATTGGTAAAATAAAAGGTCCTGAACACTTTCAGGCATCGAAACTTCAATTTGATTTGAATGAAGAAAAATAAATGGCAGGTGTTGTAAAAAAGTGACTCCAAATCCAACATGATGACGTCCTTCCGCACCTTTAAGGTCAGTCTGCACTTTCCAATTACATGATGTCTATGAGGGACTATTTGGATATTTCTCATTTATGTCAGATTTATTGTATCTTTAAATTATTAAGGATTTTCACACTGACTGAGCGCAGTGAGGTGATGAGCTCCTCACATATGTTGACCTTTTGGCAAGGTTATGGAGTACCAGCAGCAGTAAAGTCCTCACCTGGAGGCGTTGGGATCTGTTTTGTTCAGTTGGTTGACATGAGACCCTCCTAAGGTATTTTATAACCTCAAAGCCCTGTTAGAAGCAATCCATGCTCTTTGACTTCTTACCTGTGTCTTGTCGAAACTGGTGCATAGACTGCAGGTCGATGATGTAAGGAGAAAGCTGAGCATCAACTTGTCCCAGGACCACACTCCCCCGAGCGTCCCCCTTCAGGACGTTCTCTATGTGGTGACAAACCGCCGCACTGTACGGCCTCCAGCGCCCGTGTTCGTTCAGCCACTCCCAGACCACCACCCTGGCCACGCTCTGCGGGGGGTACCCCACCCCGTTCATGGGCACCAGCAATCCCGAGCCCGGACGTGCCATCGCCCTTCGTGGTGTCTGGCTATGTCCCAAACTTAGAACACCACTGCGGTCCTGCCAGTCAACTCACACACTGGAGCATCTTCACCGGCCCCCACGGACAGAAACAAAGAGGTTGGAATCAGCGGGTGTTGGAGGTCCTCCGTTAGGTCATGTTGCTTTCGGGCGGCGGGACTCATCGTCTGCAGGTACTCTCAGAGCACCTTGATCAGTGGAGAGGCAGCCTCCCTCCTCCTGCGCTTTGTGTTTGAAGTGGCAGCTGTTGATGAGAACTGCAGCTGGAGGACGCTACAACCACAGCAGATCTGCAGCAAACAGACAAGAAACACAAGACAGAGCTCATGAAAAGGATTCAGAAACACTTTCAGAGATAAACCTTTTTCCTGCTGCAGTCCCATCAGCTGTCTGCCTCTATTAAGTACCTTAAAAAAAACTAGAAGGCAGAATGTGACCTAAACATGCGGGATGATGTTTACTGCCACACATATTGTTAATCAGATATTTTGCTCATAAAAATGTATTCGAAATTAGATTAGAAAAGTAGAAATCGATTTTGAAAGCATGCGTAACACCTCCACATTCATTCTAACTATGCAGACCTGCAGGTAGCAGCCGTGGTGCCACACGTCTGTCAGGTAGAGTCTACATCTCCTGCGCTTCCGACGCAAATCTGATTCCCCAAATACTGGGATGATGAAGGAAATAGATGAGGGTGTAAATCTTTAAATGCACCTGCCTTTGTTTTCACACCTGCAAACACCTCTCAATCCCTGCAACAGCCTTCTTTCAAAGCTGCTTCCAGCCTCCCTCACAAAAGATCGAGGCGCCGTTCCATCTGCGTGAATGATCCAGACCACAGCAGCAGCAGCAGCAGCAGCAGCTTGTTGGTCCGCGTTGTTCACTCACGGTGTGCCCGGCTGCACGGCGCGCGCACACGGAGGCGCACAACACCGCCACGCAACGCACTGCTCCCCGTTACGCAAAAACTGCGCACATCCCAAATGGAAACAAGCTGTCCCGCAAACAAGATCCACGCACACCTGTATGCACACCGCCGTGAATTTCAGCCAATGTGTGAAGCCATAATAGACTAGCACAACTTCCGGTCGGTGCTTTCAAAGTAATGGCCATACTTTTATTTTGAAAAGACACTAAATGTCAAATGATTCCAACTCAATCTGAAAAAAAATAATGTATTTAGCAATGGGCATTAGACTGCTCTGCAGCACAGAAGCTTTAAAGTCAAAAAATGCACCGAAAGGTAAGATTGAGAGCCTGGGGAAACAAAAATAGTAGTATTTAAGGGCAGAAAGAATGACAAGATTCAAACAAACTATTGACAAAGTCATCATTATTTACCAGGAAGCACATAATTTAGCATATACTTAAAAATAAATAAAAATCCTACATTTGTATAATCACATTCAGAGTATGATGTCAGTGTTTGCCGCCATTATCTGACATCAATGCTCTGTTTTTGACTAAATATTAAGTTAGTCCGGAGATAGGTGCAAGGATTTCTGGAATAAAGTTTAACTTGCAGTTACTAACAGGAATATGATAACTATATATATATATAAAAGAAAAGTAAAATAGTTAAGTAAAGCTTTAAAAGGGTTGGATTATTTATATACCTCAAGTTTGCGTCCTTCATCTCCCTTTCAATTATTTTTTGTAGCATAATATTTGATGCATAATAGACTTCTGTCACAACGCTGTTCCACAGACAGACTGAGCAGGTCTTCTGTCCCTCGTTCAATAAGACAGTACAACTCCCTCACTGAACAACTAAAGGGGTTTAGTGAATTTCACATTTTGAATGTTTTATGGTTTCTACTGTAATATACTTTGATTATGAATATTTTATTGATTTGTTATGTTAAATTAATATTTTTACATTTTAACTGATAGATTTTAAGAGTTTGTATGTTTTTTTTTATTTTTTTTATGTTCTATGTGGAGATTGCAAGCAGCTGGCCACTTTTAAATATCCTTCGGTAGGTATTCATTCATTCATTCATTCATTCATTCATTCATTCATTCATTCATTCATTCATTCATTCATTCATTCAATGTGTATTGCGTGTATAAATACAAACATCTCTGTTTATGATTATTTGATTAAGAGTAATTATAATGGCATCATTTGCGTACATGAGTGGATGATTTAATAAGAACATGAATATATTTTAATGTTATTATTTAATATTCTAATCAAGTTATAACTAATCATTCAAAGTTTTATACATCTATGTATAGATATATAACTCTTCCATAATATTTTTGATTGCTTGAAAAAAAAAAATTAATTCAAAAAACTATATTCTGTAGATCAAAATAACTTGAAAAAAAAAGCTGGATACTAATTGGTACTAACCAGAAAGCACCAGTTAGTTAATAAATAATAATAATAATAATAATTTACTTCAGTTTTTAGAAAAAAAATTTTTACTTCAATTTTGGAAGAAAAAAATTCAGTTAATATCTGGTGTGTGCCAGTTTATATTTTTTAATTTAATTTTTAGAAAAAACAAACAAACATTTTTGACTTCAATTAATATAATTTTTTTTTTCAATTTTTAGAAACAAAATCTAGCAGCGGATGGTGACCAGAAAAAAAATGTGCTACAATTTTTTGAAATTTTTCAAAAAGTTTCTTTTTTATTTGGGTGTTCCTTTCAACCGGTGGCTCTGGAGCCACGTGTGGCTCTTTAAACTCTCCATTGTGACTCACTAATTATAACAAAAACTATACTCCTCATAAAAATTAAAGGAACACTTTTTTTATTGGGCCTGGCATGAATTGAATTAAACCTGTCTGATTATTTTCTTGTTGGTTAATCAGCTGAGGGTCTCGTTAATCAATTTCAGCTGTATTGAATCAGTGGCAAAATCAAAGACATGCAAAATTACCCCCAAAAAAAGTGCCAAGCATGCATACAAGCTCGTGGGGGGCCACACAAGATACTGAAAAGCATTTTAAGTTGCAGAAATGAAGTTTTAGAGAAAATGGACTAGCCTGCCACATCTTCATTTTACTCTGATTTTATGGTGTCTACACAATTGAGCCTCTGCAGACTGAAAACTTTTATTTCCATTAAAAGACTTGGCATCCTTTTGTTCCTAAGACACTGTCCTGTCGTTATTTGCATAGATATCCAACTTCATATGTTTCTTTAAAGTGCTCTATTAATCTCTCAGAGCGGTGTAAGTTTCTAATTTTACATAAGAATTAATGTAAAAAGTAAAGTAGTAAAGTGAAAAAAGTAAACTCACACTTTATTCTATCCATTTGAAGAACAGGAAGGTACAGTTGAAGATATTACTAAACTAATTCTGCATTTATACAGCTATTGGCCTGCTGAAAAGGTTTCTTATTTTGGTTTCTTTTTGAGTACAAAGATTTTATTGAAATTTTAAAGCTCTATAATGACTTAATGAAAACAGTCTCTGTGCTCATTGTCTTGTTTGAGAACCATTGTGTCATTCTAAACTTAATCTAAACACAGCAGGCAGCCACCAAAGAGACCAATCAATCAAGGAGGCCACTGACATCCTGTCAAACTCTAATTTTCAGGAAAATATTAGCTTGAAGGATTTTTCTTTATCAAACAGTCTTCTCAGGGTTGGAGGTTTTTCTCAGCTCTTATAAAACAGCTTTATTCCACTGACTGCTTCCTAAAAAGGAAAAAAAAAAAGAACCTGCACTGACATCTGTAATTAGTGGCTTCAGACGCAGCAGTTTCCATCAAATCTCTGCTGGAGCTTTAATGACACATGAAATGTGGCTTTCAAAGAGGCTATTATGTAATTTCAGATCCGCTTTTGAACTAGAGAAGGTCATTTTGTTGTCTAATCATCCAATTTTTATACACTTCACCCCTTTCTGGGTAGCGTGGCAGCTGGAGCCTATCTGTCACTGTTCAGGAAAGTGGAGGAAAATTCCATCCCAGAAGCTCATGCAAGAGAGCAGATAGACTTAGCTGAGCCGGCAGGAACAACCCAGAAGCATTAGGGACATCAGAGAGGGAGGGGGCACTTTCATGAGGCCATGACAGAGTCATACTGGGTGACACGTTTCATCCCATCTACAGCGATCACATAATCTGCGCATCCACTGCAGACCTCCAAAAAGACATTCAAATCCATTTCATTTGACCAAATCAAATATTTGTGAAACAGATTAGCTGTCCAACTGATTCCTGATCAAAAGTCTAAATTAAATCCTTTAAAAATGAACAAGGAAACAGGGCGTTTAAGAAAAAAAATCTTTAAAATTAGAATTTTCTTTGTATATGGAACAGAAAAAATTACTCATGGCAGCTGAGAGACCAATAATACAGGCAAAATTAAAGTCGTTTCTTGGAGTTGGTTATGTAAAAACAAATAAGAGAGATTGATGGACTTCCATCACACATCGCACCTGTGATTACATTTTTAGGAGAGCAGCGCCCTCTTGTGGACTGTTCTAGTAAGAGAACCATTTCCTAGAAACATCATGAGAAATCTGAAGACCAAATAAAAACTCACAAGAGGACAAATACATGATGTGTATTTGTTGACAGCGTATTACTGGGTGGAAATTTACCACAAAAAAAAAAATGACAGCAAACAAAAAATAGGCTCATGTGGGCTGTTATGTCACACGCGCTGACGAAAACACTGACATACAGACGATAGTTATAGATTTAATCTGCTGCCAGTTCAGTCAGTTGTTTGAGCAACTGTAAAAACTTCATTCACAAACTCCTTTGTTGATGACTCATCCAATACAAAGAAATACATTACTAGTTCAAAACTGAAACAGCTCCAAGTATCAAGCTGACTGAACTGAATCTCTCAACTGCACAGAACAGGTTCAATTAGCTTTGCTTTTGTTTGTTAAGGATATGCTTGCTGCACATTTCTGTAGAATTACACTAAAAAGTATAAATAAATCCACAACTGTGGTCTCCCTAGAACTGTGTATCATTTCTGTGCCATGACAGTTTCCAATCAGTGTCCATCCGCTGCTAAATTTAGCATAAAGCTGGCTGTAGTGCAGAACCGGCCCTCCAGGCCCTCAATGCTGCAGTGCCAGCTTTTTCCTCAAAAGCACACGCTGGGACAGGCTTCAGTTTGGTCAAGGAAGAGCAACAACAAGGTTTTTTTTTTCTTCCAATATTTTCTTTTGTAATAAATTTGTGCGAGGCTTTAGAGTAGGGAGTGTCCACACAACGCTGCTTTTGACACAAGACTTGAGTGATTTTTTTTGTGCTAAGCTTCTGCTGCAAAATCAAAAAGTTTACAACTGTTGGAGCTAAAGTTTAAAGACAAGTTAAAAAAAAATGTGTTTAAATAATTAATTTGGCTGACCATATGCGTTTGTAGAAAACTAAATAAATAGAATTCAAAGGCAAACAGCACCCCCTTGTGTAGTCTCAACCAAATGAGAATAGTTTTTTTTTTTTAATTAATCTTAAAAAATCATCACAGTATAATGTTCTGACACCCTTTTTTTATTCTTCTTCATCACTTTTAGACAAACCAATTATTTTGACTATTTATTTAATTATAAAACTTCACTTTTACACATCTGATCACACAAACTCCATCACATTCTGAAATTAAATGTTTATTATTGAATAAAATATATACTGAAATCTCTTCACATGGTTTTTATCCAAACACAATTGCTGCCTGTTCTTTTTCAAGTGTCATAATCTGATGAATGCGCATTGCTTTTGTACAAATATTTACACAGTAATACAAAGGATCACAGTGTTTTCGACAATTTAACAAAGTCATTAAACCTACAAAATTGATGCAACCACCCACAATATTAGTTTAAAAATTACACTGAAAAATATATAAATCATAAAAAACCCTCGAACAGTCGGAATGAAGAGTAAATTAAAGCAGTACAACGATTCAGTCCAGCTGGACTCATAGAATGACATAAGTAAAGAGAGCCATGATGGCGGCGCTGATCAGCCCGGAGATGGGAACTGTGACGAACCAGGCGATGAAGATGTTTCTGAACAGACGCCAGTCAACGGATTTCCTGGAGCGCAGCCATCCCACAGCCACCACGGACCCCACCTGTGTACGCCAGACGATTAGAGAAGATCTAAGCTCAATGGCTGCGCTGCAAAGCGTTTCATACCTTGCAGTGGGTTGTGCTGACAGGAAGACCGACGTTTGACGCCACGACGACTGTGACGGCAGAAGCGAGTTCAATGCTGAATCCGCTGGAATAAAAGACAGTTTTTGTGCAGTTTGAAAACCTAAAAGAAATTGTCTAAATGGTTCCAAAATTCGACCTGTACCTTGAGGGAGTAATTGGAGTCAGATCTTTGCCCATGGTCTGGATGACCCTTCGACCCCAAACCCAGAGTCCCGCGCAGATTCCCACTCCTCCATACAGAAGCAGCCAGATGGGTGTGGGTGCATCCGACACCACAGAGCCACTCTCATAGAGAGCCACAGCGCCACCAGAGGCCCGATAGCGTTGCTGTTGTGAAAAATAGAAGAAAATAAAGTCTCTGAGTGACCGTGTATTGCCAAAATCCATTCATGAAGAGTACCTTGCTCACCTGACATCGTTTCCTCCGTGTGCAAAAGAGCCAAAGCAAGCTGTGAGTATCTGCAAAAACTGGAAAAGCAGCGAGGCAGCAGGCGGGTCGACCTCCAGCTCATCCTCCTCCGGTGAGGGCTCCTGACTGGCCTCCTGAGTCTCGGCCCCGTCCTGAGCTGCGCTGCTGCTGGTCACAGCGGAGCTGTAGCTGCTGTAACTGTCCACCCTGGACCTCCTCTGCAGGCCGTTTTCCACATCCCTATATTTGGGATCTCCGTGTATTCCATAGATGGCCATGGTGTAGGACGTGTAGCTGTTGTTCCTGCGCATGGGCCGCTCCTCTGTGTCGCTGTCCCCGATGCATTCCCCCACTTTGGCCATGTGGAGCTTGTGCAGAAGGTCTTTGTAAAGGCCGGAGTCTTTGTGGATGGTGTGCGAGCGTCCGCTGCGGGGATCGGTGATCGTCATGGGGCCGATGCTGCCATTCAGACCTGCAAATTCAACAGAGCTAGACTTCATTCAACAGCAAAGTTGAGATCGTGCAACGCCTCGATTTATGCATTTCAGTGCATGAGCTTCTCACCGATGCACAAATCCAAGTCTTTACACTCAACGTCGTTGTTCAGGTCGGCTTCCTCAGAGCCTCCGAGTTTAAAAGCAACTTTCTGACTGTCTGCTGGAGGAGTCTGAGGGTCCGGCTGTCTGACGGGTCGCTCTTCTGGTACAGGTTTACTGGCGGTTTTCTCCATTAGTGGAGTTTCGCAGGGAGCAGCAGCCGCTTGTCCTACAATACATTTTAAAAAACAAATTTAAAATCATTACATTTAAAAAATGAAGACTGATTCATCAATCATTCATTCATTGTATTTTTTGGGGTTTAGTTACATTTTTTTTAGCTTAAATTACAAAGTATTGTCCATAATCATATAAAATGGAAATTTAAAACTATTAATTGTTATTTTGTAAATTAATATCAAATTTAAAATCATAAAGTTGTAAATAAAAAACTTATATCTACAATTACATTTAAGTTTTTGTCATTTTCCAAACATTTTAACAAGTGTATTCTATCAGCTGGCATAAATCAGCTTTCTCACAGGCTCCAGTTTGGCTTTATCTCTTTTCAAGGACGCATTCGTCCGAAGTGTGGAAGTGTTGCGCCACTCACCTGCGATCTTCTTCTTGAGGGCTGGACAAATGAAAAACCAAACCACCAACGCCGTGACAAAGGCACAGCCCAGAGAGATGCACAGCGTACCCCACCATGGCACCCTGTCGAAGCCCAGCACTGTGCAAGCAAGTCACAAGGGAGGAGCTTAAAACCACATGTTACATGTTGTGCTTTAAAATGAAAAGAAAAGGACAACATGGCCACATCTCGAAGGGCGGGGCTTATCCCATCTCCTTATCTGCAATTCATAGCAAATTGTGTAAATGGAGGTCATGGGACTTTAAGGACTTATATAAAATGGGGCTGCTCCTGACGCGTCGGCGTGTTGTTCTGGACAACAGTATCAGCGAGAGAACATGTTCGTCCAATCAGATAGCGAGCAGGAGGCCCGTCTTGCAGAGAAGTGATAAAACTGTCTGTTAGGGACAGAAAACGAGTCACTTTGCTCTTCGGCTTAAATTCACATTTAACGACTGAACTTGCTGTGGAGACTTTTTTTTTAGCCTGGAATTCAAATAGAATAATATTTTTGGGTCAGAAAAGGTTATTTTAAAAAGAAAAATATCACAGAATTAAAGAGAAATGACAACAAATGAGCTGGTTCAACCACATAGAGTATATGAAAGTACAGGGAGTTGCATGCAATGTGTAAAACAATCAGTGTATAACTTCATGTTTAGGTTTTAAATGACTTTTTAACAAACCCAAACAAGTTTTGACTCTACATAAGGTTGATCTTGCAGGAAAAAACTTTTTTTGTAGTGTTTTCTCCCACTACTCTTTTCACTTTTTGATTTAAAAAAATGCAAATTTCTTTGTGTCACTATTTATAATATGAGTCTAGAATCCAGGAGTTTGATCATTTCTACTATTGTTGTTGTGGGTTGCAATGCGGAAGTGTGTGAGTGTGCATTTGTGACTCACTTGGAGCGCCTGTGTACATGATGGAGAAGAGGTTGATGCCCACAGTGATTGCATAGAAGATAGGAAGAGCTTTCAGTCCATTAGAACCAGGGTTAGGCTGTGAGAGGAAAAATAACTTCTTTGTGAGATTTGTACAACTTCAACAAGAAGTCCAATGACAGGACTACATTTCACTAAAGTCTCTAATCACTAAAGTTCCCCTCCTTAAATTAAATTATTAAAATAACATTCCACAGATTATAAATTATGTTTTTGATGTACTATTCCGGTACGGAATTTGATGTCATTTCCATCCACTGTACTTCTTAATACGGTAATACATAATCTTGTGTATGTGGAAAAATGTTTTTATCAAGAAAATAAGGAAAATCAAGGTGATAGTGCCCTTTGCATCATCTTTATATTTAAATAAATATGAACTTTCTCTACATGCACCAAAAAATAGAGTGAACAAAATCCTATCCTAATTTTTCTTATTTTAATGTAATGCACTGTACTGATCATATTGAAGATTTATTTTTGAATTCCATTTACCCATAATCACTTTCGAAAAGGGATTATCCGGAAAAAGTTAGATCATCACTTTTTCTGGATAATCTTTTACCCAATATAATATGCCCAATAAAAAGTATTTATCATAAAAATAGATAAAAATAAATTAAAGTAGTTTTCTTTTATTTTCAATTGTGGTTTATGTAAAAAAATGGAAAATAAAAACATAGGAGGATCCTTAAATATACTTAAAATGACAGAAAATGTAAGAATTTGGGAGGAAAAAATTCCTTTAAAAAAAAGCTACTGGAGAACAGGCCTTCTGTCCACCCCTTCCTGGGACATGTGAGACTTTACCCAGGGACCCATGACACTCAAAAATGCTAAATATTGATACTTTAACTTGGGTGAAACTCACCCGACGATAGTGTTTTAGGGTTAAGACAAACAGATTTTACCTTATTTAGGATAAATTTCCGGACAAAATAGAAGAGAATTCCTGACATGAATCCTGACAGCACAGGCGAAAGAAACCAGGATGCCACTGAAAAGATTAAAAAAATTTGAATAAGTTATTAAAATTAAGTTATCTGAGCTTTATTGAGTTCAAAGAATGACAAATATTCACCAATGCGAAGTAATTCCAACCATTTGACTCCCTGGTAGCCTCTGGCTACCATGGAAAACCCAATTGTGGCTCCAACAATGCAATGGGTTCCAGAAATGGGGAGTTTCAGAAAAGAGGCAAAAAGCTGCCACACTGCAGAACCTGCAGAAAACAATCAAATAAACACCAGTGATGCATCAAAGACTCCTATCAGATGGTTCTATATGTTGAATGAAAAGTACTAACCACACATGGCACTTATGGAGCCTCCCATGAGAATGTGTTCGGAGCCGTTGTACATCCGCACGTCGATGATGCCCTCTCTGATGGTCTTACTGACTTTGGCCCCCAGCAGCACCGACCCCACGGTCTCAAAGATGGTGGCCAGGATGCACGCCTGCCGAAGAGTGACCACGCCAGAGCCCACGGCAGTGCCAAAGGAGTTGGCCACATCGTTGGCCCCCACAGAAAAGGCCAGGATGAAGGCAATGACGAAGCCCACGATCAGCAGCCACAAGTAGCCGGACATGTCAGACTGAGAGGCCAGAACCGCCGTGGTGGCAGTAGCCAGAGTAGCAAGAGTAGTCGTATCCATCACTGCTTCAAATGGTATAATTTTTTATGGTTTGAGGTAAAACATATATATATTTATAAAGAACAAGCGATAGTAAAATAATACTTCAATCTGAAAGTGTGAATGAAGAAAAACATTTATTGCTAGCTTGGTATACTAGGTTTGTTTATGAGCGTCACAGTAAAATGAAAGGATGCATTGATAAGAGAGAGGTCCATTGTGACAGTTAGCCTCTGATGATCCCCACTGCAAAAACAAAAAAGAAAGACAGGAGTTAGAAGGGAATTCTTTGCAACACAAAAAGGGGCTGAAATGGATTACACATTAACAATCCCACACTCCCTAACAAACCCAAACAGCATGCCTCTGCATGCATGACTTGCCAAAATAAGGCCCACAAGGGTATTTTCTATCAGTAACATGAAGGACTCAACACTATAACAGAAGTCTAAAAACATAAAAAAAAAGGAAAAGTTACATAGTTACTCAAACAAACAGATAGTTTTAGCACAATTGTAATTTTATAATGAACAATTTAGCCACAAAAGCATAAAAATATGCTCCACTGCATATCAGAAATAATAAAAAATATAGAATTTTAAAATAATGTAATTTTTTGTTACCTCCAGCTCTAAGAATGGTGTTGTTTCCAAGCTTATCTAAATTCCTGAGACTACTAAATCCACACTAAATGTCAAAAAGAGCCTTTAGGGTTTGGTCACTTCTCACCACAAGTGTGAACAGCGGCGGTATTTTAATCTTCTTAAGTCTTGCATAATTCAGCCATATCTGACGTGACAGGCCCATTTGACCAGAAGAAATAAATAAATATAAAAAGAGGAGGGGAAAACACTTACATGTGAAAGTGGACCTTTTTTTGTTCCTGTGCGTAATGGTGAGCTGAGCGCGCGCCGGGCCTGCGGACAGGTGCGGGAGAGGCTGGAATGGGGAGCTGCGATGTGTGCGGGACTCCTGCTGGAGGTCCTCCTTTATGCATGAGGCCGAGGCACGCCTATCCACTCCGGTCATGAGACGGGGGCTAATGTTTAGCGCACCAGTCGACATGGAGCAGGAATAATTACAGCTCTGCGCTGATGAGGTCGCTTTGCTTTATCCTCAAATTATGCTTTTCCTCCACAGCCACCGTGAAGGAGCGCTGCTGATTGTTGATTTGCCCTAAATATAGGCTGGTTTTCCTCTCAGAGAAAACATTTCAGCTCACAGTGTCTTTGTTTTGGTGTGTTTGCTGCATTTTGATGTAAGCAGTGTGCTAAATCCCGCTGTTTCTATGGAGTTATGTTTGTGTCAATTCTTTTAGCTAATGCACCTTAAAAAATAAAATAAAAAATAAGAAGTTTGATTGGATTAAAATCTCAAGTGGTGCAATATAACGTTTCTGCAAATGCATCCTTTTCAATTGCAAACATGGATTCTTCATAGAGGGAAAATAATGGCACAAAGCAAACTCCTTAATTACAACTTTACTCAACATTTTTGAAGAAACACAATGAAAAGAAGTTTTAATTTTTAAATGGTGCTAACAAAAATAGCTAGCTGCATGGTAGATTAAAATGGCAAATAGACGTGCGGTGGAGCAGAAGGTTGTGCGATAGAAGTTGTCATAATGTCCAAAATTTTATCCAAAGTGTGTGAGATAGCACGGAAATTGTACATTTAAGTTATTTTTATTTATTTATTTATTGTTGTTTATGTTATTATTGGTAATTTTAGTTAACTTTTGTTTTTTAAAAAACATTTTTTTTTTTATGTAAATTTGATTTTATTCATTTTGTCTACGGTACCACTGGATAAGCAAGTCCACAATTGCTACATGGAGCAGTGTGATTATGTAATTATGGGTTTTGGTCATTCAAAGATACTTTTGTTAACGGAAGCTTCTTTTCCGCTCTGGGGGCCTTTTTCAATGACAGCCACTTCCGCAGTGTTTCTGTGTCTCTGTAACTGAGTTTGAAGGCACACTGCACAGCATTAGCCCAAGAGGAGGAAAGTAAAAACAAAAATTAAATTAGGGCAAATTTTTTAGTCTTGTCTTTTTGCAAATAAGAAAAATACCACAAAGTTCAGGAGGCTAGAGAAGGCAGCCTCTGTACCCTGCAGGGGCTGTCTGTCTGCTGTCCAGAGTATGTCCTGCCTTCAGCCAACAGTAGCGGCCAGGAACGAGTTCGGGCAACCCCTTGGACAAAAGAGACAAAACAAATCGCTCGCATTGATTAGTTTTATTACTGCAGCTTGAAGTCGACTGTCATAAAGCAATTTCCATTCAGCAAAAACTTCCATGGTGGTTGTAGAATTAAGATGGTGGCATGTGTGTGACATTTTGTGAAGATCGTTTGGAGAAAATTTTGTCTTTCTGATGTTGTGGGAAACTGTGAAAATCGCACACATTGGCATAAAATGGATAGCAAGCCTGTAAGTCATGCGGCCATCCCATAATAATTTCAAACATTTCCCTTGGATATCCCCGACATGTGTTTTGGTTTTATCAGTGGATTTTGAAATGATTTGAGGGGTTTTTCTGCTCCATTCATTTTTTATGGTTTCGACCGTCATGATGTCATCGTCAGGAGAGGGGTGGGGGTTGTCGTTCCCCATTATCAAAATTTACAATTTACAAATTCATTTTACTAGGTGTTTGTAAATTTTAATGAGTTTTTGGGCATGTGGTGGGGGTCAGATTTTCACTCAAAGTCCCAGAAAGAAGAAAAAAAAAAGGAATAGAAATAAACATTCAGATAACAAGACGATTTACTACCAGGTTGAATATCTGTGTGTGTGTGTTCTACTGCTGTCATGTCTGTTTGGTCTTATACCATTTCTATGAGGTATTTTCATGGCTTTTGGAATCTTTTTGACTTTTTTTTGTCATGCAAAAACCACATGGTCCACGGCAGTCAAAACCTCTCGTTTTCTTTCTGCCCAAATGTCACTTAGTTTGCTTTTTTTCCCTTGTTTTTTCCTTGTTTAGCAAAAAGTGAGAGTAAAAAAAAAGAGAAATGATAAATATTTCTGTTTTACTTTATAACTTAATGATTCAACCCCAATACTTGTACTACTATTACCACAAGAGGTGTGATGTAAAATTAAAATACCAAAGCTGTGTTTAATTTTAAAACATTTAATTTATAGATTAAAGCCCTTTAAACACCCCCAAATTGCTAATTTTCTGCTGAAAAAGCTTAAGAAGATTCAGCGCCACCTGTTGGCCGAACAGAGCATGTTGTAACATTTACAAAGCTTTTCAACTAGAATTTTATGTTACAAAAATGAAATTATTAATGCCCAATAAAAAAAAATATAGGGATCGTGGCTTTAACCTTATAATCAAATGATCAACCACACATTGGACCAACCATTCGTCACAGACCACGGAAGAGTTCATGCTAAAGAAGCAGTTTCATGCTGTTATTCATCAACCCTTGCTCAGCGCCTCCCTGAACTCGGGAAGTTGAGCCTCAGCTTCGCAGACAGACTCTACTCTGAAACGCTGCTGTGCCACTAAATCTGCTGATCAGTTCCTCTTCATTACTTATTAATGAAGGGCTTGTTGGATGAAGCAGTTTGGACGTACAAGGGCACACAAGTGCCCAGCTTGTGGAATATTTTCACCTTTCCAAGTTAACAATCTCTAACCAATCTGTATGAGATGAAAAATACATTGCTTAGAAGATTGCATGACATATTTATGACAAGGTGCTTTAATTCTGCACTAAATTATCTTTTTAGAGTATAAGTGAGCCCTGCCTTCACAGAACAGCATCCAGGTTAGGCTCCGGCAACCCTGTGACCCCAAAAGAGATACAGCGGGTTAAGAGAATAGAAATATGAATGTTGGGGGGCAGTTGAGTGCCTCCAAATCCTCATTTGACAACAAACTCTCACATACGATGAACTGCATAGTTTCTGAAAATCTTAGATGAGCAGCCAGAAGAATCAAAGATGAGCATGGCTGGAGTTTAATCCAGGATTTCAGTTCAGACTTCAGATTCCAGGTGGATCGCCTGTCTCCTGATTGTGGTTGTGGACTCGCCCCTACCTGTTCCCCAGTTCTATCTGGATGAACACTATTCCAATATGTCGTTGTAGAGTTAGATAAGACAACTGTTCTTTAACAGTGCTGGTAAATTTTCCTTCATGTGGACATCCTCAAGGTTTCTTCTTTTTTTTTTCCTGGAATCAGTTTTTTTTTTTTTTTTTTGGGGGGGGTCCTTACAGAGAAGGAGGGTCTAAAGGCAGGGATTACCAATTAAATTTAGTCTGTTTAGGTTAGCAGTCAGTTATTGCTTGTGTTTTTATGACTGACACTCTGCTTTTGTCAATTTACTTGTATGAAGCCCATAGAGGCAATTGTTTTGTGATATTGGGTTATTTAAATAAAGTTGAATTGAATTGAATCTTCTCACCAGAAGACACCAGTTTTCAAGGCTGGATATAGGTGTGGACGAGGGGGGGGGGTACCTCCCCAAATGGCCTGCAAAATTCAACATTTAAAGAAAGAAAAATATCAAAAAAGGAAAAAGAAAGAAAGTGACTGTCCCAAACCTGATAAATGCAAAAGGTAGTGTCAGGATATGTTTAGACATATCAAATAGATGAAAGGAGAGGATTGATAGATGCACGGCTGAACTGACATCATAATAGGATGGTTTTCTATACACTTTAGAGCCTTGTGGGGACATGACACCCCAAAATCTCAACACACTCAGTCTTGACTCCCCTCTCAAAAACAATTGAACGGGGCTGGCTAATCCAGGCGGACGATTGTTGGTTCTACTCTCTCCTGCACATGAGATCCACAATTAAATCTACAAATTACACTTTCAATCTTGATTCTATCGGCTCACTCAACTGTCGACTTGAAGATCACCGTTTTCACCAGCTCTTACTCATGGAATCTATCTCATTCAGATTTGCTTGGATCTTCTCACGGGTACTGCTTAATTGCTTACAAACAGATACGTTGCGACTGTGATCTAACGGGGAAAAAAAAAAATCAAGAACTTTCCCAGAATTTGCTCGGTCTAAGTTTTTTTTTTTTGTAGTTAGATTCTTGTAATTACTGTTGTCGTGAGTTAAATGTTGTTTTCTTGGGTTTTTCTTTTTTGAGCTGCTAAACTTGGTAATTATCATTCACGGATACCTAACACAACAATGCGCCTTTGTCATGCAGCATCATGAGAAGCTTTTCTCTTGACATTCTCATGGTAGGTTCATCGTTAGAATGTTCTTTTACTGAGTTCAGTCCTTTGTAAGGTTAGTCTAGACAAACATTGAGAAAGTTATTTAAATGTGTACTTTATTTGAGTCGTTTTTGTGTCATTGCTATCATTAAAGGTAGCATTAACACAATAAAAAAGGTAAACGTAATCTTCAGCATGAATTTACAGTTGAAGGTTTGCTGAAGAATGCAGCTGCCTCCTTGTGTGTTCCCCCACTGAATAGGATTAAAATATTTGTGCAAATGTGTGTTTTTGGAGATTTGTGCCTTCATTATGTAAGATTACTCAGCATGCAACTGTTCAAAGTTCACCTAAAGGCCTCTAGATGGCGTCGTAGCTTGAATTTAGATGTTTGTGGTAGGCAAACTCCTCATTGTCTGTGTCGTGAGTGAATAAAGTATTTTGTTTTAGTTTAAATCATTTTTAAAAACGTTTTAATGACTCTCATCTAAAGAAGAATATGTTTGACTTTTTATATTGGGAGAAAATTCATTGACTTTTTTTTTTTTACCATTTTAAGTTTAAAAAAAATTTTTAACTTATATTTTAAATACGGAACCTTTACTGTCCTTATAAATGCCGTCTCAAGTTTAAAATTAGGCAAGATAGGACATGCAAATAAGTAACTGAAGATTGCGGCTGGTTCTCATGCTCAGGCCCATGTTAGCCCAACCCTTCTTTCCTCACTTCCCTCCCTCCTATTCCTTGCTAAACAGGATCTGTAGGATCTTAGAGCAGAATTTTCTCAGGAGAAAGGAATTCCAGAACACAAGGCCGCTTGCCTGCTGGAACACGCTCCCTGCATTCCCTCTAACTTACAGGAAAAACTCCAGAGTGAAGGCAAATTTCCAGTCAGTGTTGGGCAACAGGTCTTGCTTTAAGTTTTTTCCGACATTACTTGACTCAATTTTAAATTTGTCTGCCCCCCCCCAATGCTCAGGTTAACAAACTTCTACTTGTAAATGATTTATACCCTTTCTGTGAAATATTTACCCACTTTCCAGTTTCCCTTTCTGCCCACTTTTGTGATGGAAACATAAACAAATAAAGCTTTTTTTAAGGTTTTTTTGTTTTTATTCTCAAGCCATTTAAAAAAAAAATCTGCGTTATGTTCTGCCTCTTGGCGTTATAATACAAAGCAGACAGCATGTACACTACAAGAAGACCCAAAAGTATCAGAATATAAATACAGTACTGTGAAATTGTGGCATTCGGGCTGCAGCGTAAGAATGGCACAGAGTTAAAGAAATGTAAAGGATTACTCGGCTGACTTTTCCATCATCCTGTCTCATCAGTACTACAATAATGTTCAGATGCTAAGCGGAGGAGAGAGCCGTAACACAACAAGGATATCCCTCTTAATGCTACATTTGTCTGCATCTGCGCTGAATAGGTGTGGACGCACACAAGCCCCGCGGAGATGACGCTCCTGCATCCGTCAGCTCCTCGCCTCGGCTTTCCCTTTTTGCCAAAGCGGAGCTGCTTGATGTGAAGCACAAAAAACATCGCAAAGTCCAGTTTTCCACCTGGATCAGGGGGGTCTCTTCTGCTTTAGTTTGCGGACCAGTGGCTGGAAGTGGCTTCTTTGTGGCACAGAGTGGGGCTGTGGCTGGAGTTGGGGGAGTGGGTGACACTCGGACTGCTGGGAGGCGTGGAGGAGCAGGAGGTGGATTTGGACTTTATCTGCAGCCACTTGTCCCCCAAAGCCTTGGCGAAGTGGTCATCGACGGACACGCTGATGGAGAGCTGCTGGGAGCTCGCTTTCTGGTAGTTCTTTCCAAGGCTCCTCTGGAAATGCTCCTCCAGCACACAGTCGTAGTCGCGTTTGGAGTCCGCTGAAAGTGGAGGGAAACATGACAAACATCAAACACACACCTTAGTGAGTCAGTGAGGCTAAATGATTATCTGGTCTGTGATGCGAAGTGAGACAGCGAGGGAGGGACTGTCTGGTGTGTGAGCTCATGCGCGGGAGTGTGAGAATGACCTGGTGAGCAGCTCCTGTGGACCACAGATGTGCAGGACGGTTTTCTGGATGAGGACACACAAGTGATGACAGAGGGACGCATCTGTGGGGAAACAAAGAGATTGGACGTGATGAGACACCAGCTTTTCCTTTTCTATAATCCCCTCACTGTGCTCGGTTTGAAATGATGCGGGACTTGATAAAACCTGTTGGAAAAGCGACTTGTGTTGGGATAAACAGGTCAAATGAAAGCCGTCTGTTTGGTCTTGTTGATGGCATTCCTCCCTCCATTGCTCACATTTTCTTTCCGAATCCTGCTGGATTGCATAGCTCAGGCAAGCTACGGCCTGCAAGCAGGCTCGCTGGCAAAAAGCTGCGCAGTTGGATTCTCAGTTTTAGATAGGAGATGTACCACTTTTGAGGGTAGCCTGGAGCTACTCCCACGACTACAAAGGAACAGGTGACAGTGCCATGGTTTCTGACTAATCGCTGTGACTTTATCTTTCCCGAAATCACTTTGTTGATGAAGAAAAACAAAGCTCGTGTTGCTCTGCTGGATTACCTGGGTTTGACTGGGAGATGAACTCTTTGTCTTTTCTTCTGCGCTTTCAGCCTCTTTTCTTGGTTTCTTGATGAGGGCGAGCGGTTCGTCCATGACCGGTGTGTAAAAGACATGAGTGGGTAGCGGGCTGGGCACCGGACTCCTCGGGGATGTGGGACTCTGTTGGATCACCGCAGGCGCCGGTGCCGCTCTCTGGCCTGTTTTGCCGAGGGTTTTGTTTATGGCCCGCTCTCGCCTAAACGAAAAAATTAAAGTATTTATCCACGAGTAGTGACAAATTTATCATAATTTTACCAATAAATGGAAACGCTTACCTCTCTTCTAGGGTGAGACCTTTGTCATGGGGACACTTGCGTTTGATCGGGTACACCGCCGGGGCTCTTGTGCGCTCATTCCCCATGTGTCTGTACCGGTCTTCACTTCTGAGTCCGGGCTGGCCTAATCAATAAATGAAATCAGAAATTATTTTAGCTTCACTTCGAAATCTACACAAATCCGTCAGGATAAATGACCACGTTTTACTCCAGGATGTGAACAGCGATGAGTAACAGCTTGTTTTGATTCAAGACATCAACCTGCATGACAGCTATTCGTGGGAAAACGATTTTTCGTTACCGTTAATTGTAAACTCCGTTAAGCTGCAGAACTTGATCTACCTGATCAGTCAGGGTTACAACACTACACAGCTGATTCAATACTAACGGTAAATGTTGTTTTTCTGCTTGATGTTGGCATCCAGCCCTGTCACACGCTCTCAAGGGCGCAATCAGCTTTTCTGGTTTGGATAGGGCGCCAAACCTCAACTGGTTGGTGTTAACGACAAGCGTTTAAGGTGAAGGTGCAGAAACATACTGTGGAATAATAAGTGAAAAAGGTGTGAGGGAAAATTATTACTATTATTATTTTACTTAAAACAACTAAAAATGTAATCACAGGTTCAAAACAACAGCACTCTTTGGAAATGCTTTGGCCTTGAAATGACACCCCGCTCTTTTGTTTGATTGTACGCTCATGGAAATCCACATTATGATCGGAGCGTTCCGCCGCCGTCTGGAAACAGTTACCCTGAAATAATCAGGGATGAACTGCTTTGCATTGTGAGGCCAAAAGTGACTTCTCATTTCACAGTCGGGCTGTTAAATCGGATTGGTTTTCCTGCGGCGTAAACACTCCAACAGCCTCTGCACGTCTCTACCACATAGATCCCTATTGTGGAAGGGGGCAGGCATAACCACACCTATGCTGATTTTTTTTAATGCCTCAGGCATGGATATTTCTTCCTTATTAGCAGCACGAATGTGCTGCCTGACCTTCTGCGTAACAGAACTTCATCTGATTTTGCTGATATCTGAACGAGAAGAACAGTTTTTCCCCTTTTTTTTCATCTTGAATTTGCGAGCGCTTTCGATTACAAAGGAGTTCGGAGATCTTTGTGTGCAAATGTCCATAGAAAAATAAAATCCAGTTTTGTGTAAACGTTTCTTCTTTATCTCTTTGGTTTACCTGCTTTTTCTATCTGATTTAAACAAATATCATCAGCACATGTCAGAACAGGAATGTTACTAAACATTGTGATACAGTACAACAATAAAAGCAGAATTTTCAACACAATATATTAATATGTCAGTTTTCATCGCACTAGAATATGTTTTCTCTTATGTAAATTAAATTATAAAAAACCTTACCTTCTAGTATGTAGACCTTGAAGCCACTGCTCATCCTGGTAATGTACTGGAAGTTGGCCACAGCCATGTTTCCCTGTCTCTGGTAGAGTGGAAGGAAATGCAGACAAATGCTGTGACTGCTGGAGTTTACTCAACACAAGCAACCGCGCTCACAGATTGTGTTGGAAAGCTAACGAGATGCTGGCTCTGAACTCAAGCAGGTAAAATATCAGGTAGGTGCAGGTAGGCAGAGGTGCTTCCCTGTGACTCATCCCCCCCACTAAACTCTGATTGGCTGCTGCCTGAGCCAATGGCAAACCCCGTTTCATTCACTGTGTGTTGTCATTGCGCTGGAGGCCGAATGGATTCACAGGCCCCGTCTCAGAAGTGGGAAATAAAACTGATCATTTCACAGTGCAGAGCATATTAGAGTGCATTTGATTCATCGCTGCTTCCTACAGCAGGTAGCATCAGGAGATAGTGCTCTCCTCTTCGGTTCACCTTTTCTGTCCAGCCTTTTGTTTTCTCTCCATGAAATCTGCACCTGTCCACTCCCACTCCCCCTTGCTGACTCCTAATCTGCAATCTCACCAAACTGCATTTTTCTGCCTGCTTAGCCCACCAAGGCTCCAGTCATTCCACTGACCTGCCCAAACATGTTTGCAGCTGTACTCAGAGCCCGCCTCACCAGTAATACAAAGCTTTTTGTTGATGGCCACACAAAGACTCCTTAGTTCTGAAAATGCTGGAACAATTTGAGCACATGGAGTTTGGCCACACTCAGATTTTGTTACTCTGTAGTGATCCTACTGCAAAAAACATAGTGTCTGTCAGTTTACAGAACATGATGTCTCACATTCACAAGCTACATAAACTACCTGGTTAATACTTACCTCATAGTGTCCCAACAGGTTTAAAGTAGCAAACAGCCACTGGACAGAAAGTCTGCTTATTCAAGAAAAACATGTTAACTTTAAATTCAGTTCAAGACTGCCCCCTAGAGGCATACAAAGTTGTAAAAAGCCCCATTATTGCTCGTTTCCTTGCCACTCATGAATTAAACAAGGTTGACATAAGATTACAGACTATTTGCATTCCTTGAAAAGCACGATTGCTCCGTGAAGAATTCTATGCAGTCTGAATGGTTTAAATGCGAGGAATTTGGTTGTAAAATGCTGAGAATGTGTGAGTGGTCAGTCTAGTTCAGGCCTTTTATGAAAGATGGCTTTTTGACCCCAACCTCAGAAAGAAAGGAAGTCCTGCTCTGCTTCAAGATGACCAAAAAAAAAAAAAAAAAATCCAGCAGGAATTGTACATTGATAATAACCTACTTAATTATTTTTTAAAATTTAAAACAAGCCAAAATATGAAATATGAAAGATTGCAGGGATAATTTCACAGATATTTTAAAGAATACCCCAATTATATTAGCTGTTTGGAAAGCGTTACGGTAAAAAGAAATTCTTAATAATTAGTTATTCTTGTTAAAAATATACTTCAACCCTCAGTAGTCCCTGTAGAGAATCACAGAAATGCATTTTTATCATTCAAAATTTATCATTCAGGTTTAAAAAACAATTTAGTTTTGGAATTTTGGATTTAAAACAAAAATATCACTAATTATGGCACATTTGTGATACCGTTGTATGTAAATCCTTAGAATTTTTGTATAATTTCATAGAGCCTCGTACATTTTTTTTTTTTATTTTCACATTTTCTTTGCTTTTTATGTGAATTTATACTTTTTTTTTTAATTATTTTTGCCTGAAGTCTGGAACCCTGGAACACGTCCTCAGCTGCTGCTCAAAAGCCCTAGTAAGGGACGTTATTGCTGTCACTAAAGGCAACAGCCAACACTGCAAGCATTTCTGCCCATGCAGTGAAGAACGTCATCGTCTTTGTCCGGGCTGGAGAGAAACCACCACTGCTGCCAGGACTCCCAGCACAAGACTAGGAGTTAAAAGTTGACAGTGGAAAGCAGGTGAAATGTTCAGAAACCGTCCCCATGACAACTTTGAGGCAAGATATGCCGCTCATCTCAGAAGCTTTCAGGAAGATCTATAGGACCCCCCCGGAGGGACCGGATCAAAGGGGCATTAAGGAGGTGACCTTAATGCCCTAACTGGTCACATATTTTCATTTGCAAATTATGAAGTTGTATTCCTAAAACTTAACATTTTATTTGCAATTTAGGACATTTTGATCTAAAGACTGTGACTTTTGTTCAAAAATCCCTTCATGGTCACAAGCTGGGATGTGATTAACTCAAGATGGGTCACCTGAGAGAGAGTGCATGAAGCAACCCGATGCCCCCAGGTAACATCACTGATGAAGTGTTCAGGTTGCATCACTCCTTGATGCATATTAAAAGTCTCTACATGTTTGATCAGCTGTTATAAAACATACAAACTGTTTTTACTCAATATTTGGGATATTTATCATAAAAAATATGACAATTAAACTCAGAATTGAGCTTCTTGGAAAGTTTCAGGATTGTTATGGAATTTTTATGTAAAATAAAGAAAAAACGATGGAAATAAAGAATTGGCCAAAAAAAATCTTTTAAGATGAATTAAGAATCAGTAGAAAAAAAGCTTTAAAAGGCTCTGGATTACTGAGGATTAAGACAAATTGAGATTAAGAAACTGCCTTTCTCGAAACAAACAGGAGGTTTTCTGAGAATATTTTGACAAATCACTGCCTAACCATACAATAACTTGAATGTTTGACTCATAATGATTAAAAAATTAGATGATAAAGTGAATACAGATGTAAAGGGATTTTGCAAACACATATTCAGAACACATCTAGATTGTCAATCATCTTTTTAGTGCAAAACAACTGAACAAAACACAAATAAATTAATTAATATGTCAGTAATTTACATGATTATGATTCTTGATTGAAATGATGATGACATTGAAATGATTACAGCAACTCAATAATTTATTTGGGCAACTGTGATCCAATTTAAACAATTGTGTTTGTATTAACCTAACTTTACTGCTAAAATTCTGCACTTCAATTTTACTTATATATATATATATATATATATATATATATATATATATATATATATATATATATATATATAATGCATATATACATATAAATGCATCTATCAGATTACTAAATATTTTTCTTTCCACTCAAATTTAATTAAATTAATTAATCAATCATTATAAGCTTAAAACGTGGATATATTTTTCTTATTTAAAAGAATTGGTAAAGACATAGAAGATCGAACAATCTAATAATAATAGCACCAAAACAGATGTCTCAGTGCAGCTTTTTTGTGCCTTTTGTGTCTATGTTTTCACACATAAACTATCATCTCATAAATCTGCTTTCTTACACTAAACTGAAAACAGCTTGAAAAAAAAATCAAAAAACACAAGGTAAAAAGAAATGCTAAAACACTAAGCATGAAGTGTGTTTTTGGGTGGTGGATTCAATTTCCATGCAAAATGCTAAATATTTGAGTAGTTTTTTTGGAGGTCGGGGAATATTTTATTGCCAACCTCCAAATGTAACATTAAATATTTATTCTAACACTTCGTAAAACAAAACTTAATCCACTCCTAATCATGTTTTAAGAGTCTCCATCACACACAAAAGCTACACATTTTCATTGTGAGCATCTTGTCACTATGACTGCACAGTTTCCACAGGAAGAGCCTGCAGGTCTCCCAAGGGTGGGGACCTGTCTGATTAGTTCCCAGCATCACCACCAGATGGCGCGCGTCTCACAATGTGAGTTGAGAAAAATCAAAGGTATGCAGTGTTGAGCGGTCAGTGTGTCGCTCGCTGTTTTGTTGGCGCCTGCAGGCCCCCCCCAGTGAAGTCAGCAGCAATAGTCACAAAGCGACGCCCCTGCGAGGCCGGGCTCGCCAGCACCTCCTTCGTAACCCAGCAATGAGCTGCGACAAGACGGACAAACACAATACAGGAAGTTGAGAAGCAGCCCTTCAAAATAAAACATCAAAAGCCATAAATCCCGACAATGACAAACTATGAAATGAAGTATTTGTATTATCTATAAACGTGATTTTAATATAATTTTTAAAAGATGTTGCTTTTTACTCAAAACTAATGTAGCAACAAATATCAAAACTAAAATATTTGTATTTTGTAAACGCAAACCGGAAGTTTTCTTTATCACACTGTCTCACTTGATTACCGTTGAGGTTTCTCTCGGAGGATGACTGAAAGTGACGCAGGGCACACGGTAGCATCTGAGTCTGGAGTGGAAGCAAAGGATGCTGGAGAAACCTTAACTGCTTTTTTATCACAGCTGCAAAGCCGCTACACGAGCTGCCGAGCCGCGAGGACGACACGTGACTTACCTGGATGCAGGATCACCTGCGATATCAAATAGAGGTAATCATCGGATCATCCTCCGGGCGGATTAGTTTGGATGCATGCCCAGGTAGGCTCCATCAGTCCTTTTGGATGCTACTGTGGGATATTGGGGGTTTCTGCTGTAACTGATCCATCTGATGCTTTTAGAACAATGTCATGAATAATTGATTATCTGCATATTTGACCATCAAATGTTGTTCTTCACACTAAGAATATACATTTTCCCTTCTTTTAGGGATCACTGACCCCCATCTCTGCACATGGGAAAGTAGATTAATCATTGCTTTTTCCAGAAAATCCCGCTCTGAGTCGTAATTAGGATATTTGGAGCCGCATTTGCTTCCATCCGTTCTGCAAATCTTCACCATGAACTACCTACGTCGACGGCTCTCGGACAGCAATTTTATGTCCAACCTCCCCAATGGTTACATGGGCGACCTCCAACGCCCCGACCCGCCGCAGCAAAGCCCCGCAGTGTCGCCCGGGCCGGCGGAGCGGCGGCAGTCCACCGGCCCGCAGCCGCAGCCGCAGCCGCAGCCGCATCAGCAGCAGCCGCAGCAGCAGTCCGCAGGTGCGGGCTCCAGCTTTTTCTCCTCCATATCCAACGCTGTCAAGCAGACCACCGCCGCTGCGGCTGCCACCCTCTCCGAGGCGGCGGACCGAGCGGGCGGCTTCAGCAACGCCAAGATCCTCCTGGTTATCGACGATCAGCAGACAGACTGGTGAGTGCCGCAAAGTGCAGGTGCAGGCGCAGGCGCAGCGGCCCGTCTAGACAGACGTTTGTGCCGTGGGCTGCAGTCATGGGCCTGACTTCTTGAAGGTCATAGGAATGCTGCCAGGTGTATGCACCTCCACCTGCAGGTGCACCCCGCGCGGGCCTGCGCAAGAGGCGCCACAGCCAAAATGCGCATCCAGAAGAACGCAATCACGCAGAGAGGAGCCATTTTCATTTGGCAATCTTGCATCTGTACTCATTTAGTATTCTGTCGTCCCTAAAATGCACTTAGATCCACACAGGCTGGATCAGGACACCCAGATGATTTCAAATCAGGGAGATGCTCTGGAAAATGTGCTGAAAGTCAGTGGTGGAGCTTTTTTTTCAAAGGAGATAAAAAAAAAGAGAATAACACCTTACATTGAAGTGTTAACACTGCTCCACTTGCATAAAATCACTCTTTTACGCCTCTGCCAGGATATTGATGTCAGCCAAGTGGCTCCTACAATATTATAAATAGGGTACTAAACATGAATACAAATGTCTGCTTTTATGTTAATGCCTGCTCCACTCATCTTTTTATTTCACATTCAGGGTGAAGATCTTCAGAGGAAGAAAAGTCCATGGGGAATTTGACATTAAAGTGGAACAGGTGGGTATCACTGGAGATGGATTTTTAATTTGCGCCATGAAGTCAATTAAAACAGGAAACCAAGATAAGGAATATAGTTATTTTCAAACTAAAGTTATTGTATTCCCCTTTATGATACAGCTTGTAACAAGAGCTGATGTAATTTAGAAAAAAAATGAGTATACAGTATTTTAGGTCTCATTAGCTGTTACTGAAAGCCCACTTAGTAGGTCAGCTGCCTTCAGTGCCAGACTCAAGTCCCCCTTTCTCTCCCTTGAGATGTCCAAAAAACACAAACAATTATGTAAACAAATGCACACTTCGTTTGTTGCCCCCGATAGCTGACTGGTCGAGTTTGAATGGAATACATTTCATAAGAATATTTACAGATGCAGTTTTTGCCAGCAGTGACTATTCATAGCTTCCAAAGAGCAGCAGGGATGCCGAATGTTTCCAGTTTTTCTCTTCGCCTCGAGCATTTTCATCTCTTCCTATTTTGGTCTCTACTGCTATTTTCGTCACTGTCTTAACATTGCGATGCGATAAGATAAGATGCGATAAGATAAGATAGAATAAGGTAAGATACGATAAGATAAGATAAGATAAGATAAGATAAGATAAGATAAGATAAGATAAGAGTTTCTTAATCCTATAGAAGCAATAAAGATTTTTGACAAAATATTCCTGAAGAACTTGCACACTGAAAGTATTACAGTATATGTATTTTACAATGGATCGTACTTGATTCAAATTTGAGAAAAATAATGGTCCAAGTCTAGTTCTTAGTTAACATTTCTTATCCTGTCTGATTACATAATTCTTTGTTTATATGTAGCTGCAGATTTCTTGGGTTTTAACAGACTGATGATTTCCCTTCAGGCAGAGTTCTCAGAAATCAACTTGGTGGTCAACGCCACAGGAAGCTTCAATGTGGACCTTGATGCAATCCGGAATGGACACAAAGTTACAAAGTATGTGCTTTTCTGCAAAGTTTAGGCTTTGGAATTCCCCGACCCCCTTCCTCAACGGCAGGTTGTCTAACGATCCTGTTTGAAATTTCCCTCATGTCTTACGTGTCAGATCCTTTAAGCCAGACTTTGTGCTGATTAGACAGCACGCCTTCAGCATGGACAAAAACGGCGACCACCGCAACATGGTGATCGGACTGCAGTACGCGGGGGTTCCGAGCGTGAACTCTCTGCACTCCGTCTACAATTTCTGCGATAAGCCATGGGTGGTGAGTGGTCCTTGAATCACCGAATAAAGTGCAGGCTGATCTCCGTCGTGCAGGTTTTTAACGTTTGTTTCTGCCGCAGTTTGCTCAAATGTCAAGACTCCACAAACAGCTGGGTCCAGAGGAGTTCCCACTGATCGAGCAGGTTTACTATCCCAACCACAAAGAGATGGTGGGTTCTTTTTAATCCTATGTTCTTAACTTTTTTTTACCAGATGTTTTGCTAAAAGACAAATCCAATTAAAAATGTGCTTTTAGTACAGTCTTTAGTCTACTAAATCCACATGTTTGTTTTCCTTTGTCCATGTTAGCATCTGCATCAAAACTGTAACTGTACGGCTAAATAGCTCCAATTTTACTATCCATTTTTTTTTGTTTTGTCTTTTTTTTTGTTTTTCTTAGGTTAGGGTTGTGATGGGCTGTAAGCAAGCAGGAGAGTGTAAATAGATTGATGATGGAAAGTGTGGACAGGCTTACTCCATTCCAACTCAGAAGTTAATTTCTTATGAACTTCTGTTGCTCTAAACTATTTCCTAGAATTTGGATTTTGGTTAAAAATAATCATAGCTAAAGGACCAATGGGAATGATTTGAAAAAAGATGGAAAGATGATTGGAGTTGGTATTTTAAAGTATGTTTAATGCCATAAATGAATTTTCCTTCAAATCCTAAAACTTTTATGTAGAATATAACTTTATCAGCGGCTACATTTTTTGTCCAAAATGTCCCAAAATGTTCTTTTTTGTTTCAGATAACCTCCCCTCGGTTCCCTGTTGTGGTCAAGATGGGCCATGCTCACTCTGGAATGGGAAAGGTAAAAACAAGTCAACATATTACGTTTTAAACATGTTCCCACATGTTTGCGATCTTTTTCTTTCTAAGGTCAAAGTGGACAATCAGTACGACTTTCAAGATATTGCCAGTGTCGTGGCTCTGACTAAGACCTATGCGACATCGGAGCCTTTTATTGATGCAAAATACGACGTCCGCATTCAGAAGATTGGTAACAATTACAAGGCCTACATGTAAGTTCTTCTGTTCTCCTCCGTTCCGTCTCCGTCAGAATGATTCCCAAAGTAACTTCTCATTCCCATTAACAGGAGGACATCCATTTCTGGTAACTGGAAAACGAACACTGGCTCGTCCATGTTGGAGCAGGTGGCCATGTCAGACAAGTAAGGGCACATAACTGTCCTCCAGGAACATGTTGACAGTCCCAAAGCCTTTCACATTTTTGTTTATCGCGTTAATGCAGGTACAGGATGTGGGTGGATTCTTGTGCGGAGATCTTCGGTGGATTAGATATTTGTGCGGTGGAGGCTCTGCACGGCAAAGATGGGAGAGACTACATTATAGAGGTACTGAAAGACAACACAGTTATGCATGTCAGTCTGTGTGGTCAAAAAGTGACGTTTATTTCAACGTGTGAATCTTTAAGGTGGACGATTGCTCGATGCCGCTCATTGGGGACCAGCAGGACGAGGATCGGGTTCAGATCGCAGACCTTGTGCTTAGTCAAATGAACCAGACTGTTCCGCGGACATCTAGCTCTTCGGCAGTCCGGGGATCAGCAGGACAGCAAACACAGGTGCTCAACAATCTCCTCCTTTGTTGCCAGCCTTATTTATAATCAATACCACAACCTTTGTGGAACAATTCATCTAAATTTTTCAATAGGTGTCACATATGGAGGTCATATTGTGCTTTTTTTTAAGGTGATCTAATCCTAACTCTTATTAGAGTCTTTTTTAAAAAAATCCATCCGTTTTCTTTCATTTATCCCAGTAGGGATCCTCAAACTTTCCTCTTTCTCCTTCTTCCTGAATGATGAGGAATTCCCAGTCTCTCCAATGCATCTTGGGTCTTCCCCAGAGTCTCTTGATGGGGCATGTCTGCACCCGTCTTTGATGCCACAGTCACCTCAGGAGTTTCCTCCTGATACGGACGAATAGCGGCTTCCCTCCAATCCTTCTCCTATTTCAATTAGTCATAGATATTGTCGTTCTGATCCTTTCAATCAACTCTATAAGCACGCAAATTTACAAATAAACAATTGGCCTACTGCAGAACATTTGCTTTAAAATAGAAAACATTAAAGCAGCTATCTTAATATTTTTTTGTTTATGTTTGATAAATATATTTTTGTTTCCAAAAGAAAATTGTTTATGGAAATACAAAGAAATGACCCATCTCAGTGTTAAAAGCCACAATTTCTGTTTAGTTACAAACTTGAAAAAGAAATTATTTGTAATTACATTGTCAATTATTTACGAATAAAGAGGGATCTCGCCCCCCTGAGGTCTGTTTGGATTATGAGGCTAAGATTTATTGACCTTAGGGCATCAGGATGGCCCCTAGTAAAAAAAAAATTCCAGGCTAAGGCAAAGTCATGGATGTATGGTGGTGAAAACTACTGCAAAGCCTTTTAGACCATGTTTATTGTGTTTTATTAAAAGTATATATAACATAATGATTAGTTCAAAAGCACAAGAACTATGATAGTTCTTCATTAGATAATACTTACGTTCCAAAGAGTTATTGATTTAACTCCAAACTGCAAAAAAGATTAAATTTTAATTGGATTCTTTTCTTTTTTGTTTTTGTTAAGACTAAAGAAACAGATCTTAAATGAGTAGTGAAGATAAAGCATTCTCTATGTTGTCCAACAGGGGGCACAAATTAAAAAAAAAAATCATGTAAGATTTTATCTTATTTAAATTATGATTTTAGTAAAAAAAAAAAAAAAAAGGTAATTTGTTTTATATTTGACTGACTTTACCCTCTCAAACACTGTATGAGTTCATGGTAATCTAATACTAGCCTAGATTTCCATCCAAGTGTTGCAGCTTGGATTTTAAAGACGTAGAAATACAGAAAATAACACTCAGAGACAGCAGTACTGTTTACAGATGAGATAGTAATATGCATGTTTCAAGGGAAACCTAGACAATTATAACCTGTACTTAAAGATAGTCAAACCTTTTTAATGTTTGTTTTGCAGAAAGCGGTTTCTCCTCAGCCGATCTCACAGCCTAAAGTACCACAGGCTTCAGAGCGCCCCTCACCTCAAGGTAAAGGCTTTGAAATTTGTTTTTGTTACAAAAATATTCTGCTTATTTTTAAAAATAAATAAATAAATCCAGATTTTTCTTAAGTATGTGTCTGTTGCTCGAAATGATTTACCTTAGGTGGTCCTCAGCAGAGTCCTCCCTCCCAGCAGCGCCCCCAGCCTCAGGGCCAGCCTCCAGCACAGGCCAAGCAATCAGGTGCCAGCTCGTCTCCTGCTGACCCCAGCACACAGGCCAAAGCAGCTGCAGCTCAGCAACGGCCACCAGGTCAGGGAGCTCCTCAAAGAAGCCAGGGAGGTTCTCCCCAGGCCCAGAGGCAACAGTCTGCATCCCAGCAACAGAAACCTCCCGCAGGAGGCCCTGGCCAGAAGCCTGTCGGTGCACAATCGCAGCCACCGAAACCTGGTCCAGTGCCTAGACAGCAATCACAAGGCGGGTCGGCGCCGCCGAGGGCTCCTGGCCCACAAGGTCGCCCAGGCGGACCCACCACCCAGCAACCACGACCTGCTGCTCAGGGCCAGGGTGGTCCAGGGGGGCGCCCCCCTATTCAGCAGAAGCCTCATCCTCCACAGAAACCCAATCAGGAGAGCGCTTCTCCACAACTAAAGTAAGTATCTTCAAACGAAATCCCCTCTATCTCATTTTTCATTTAGTAAACCTCAGAGCCAACATGCTCAGAAGATGCTTTCTCAGCGGTTGGCCTGCTGCTAGACTTGCATGCCACATGAGAAATCTTTCCTGACAAATGATCCACCTGAATGTGCATGAACATTTGGTTACTCCATTTGTCAGAATTATGCAGTGAAGTGCTCAAAGACCAAGTCAAAATATCTATCTTCTGCAAAAATCAACGTTTCAGATTCATTTTCAAATAAATATAATTCCCATTTAGTGAAGGATTAGAAAAAAATATGTATTTCATATGATTAATTTCTTAGAACTTGTAAAAACTATTTTTCAACTTCTTTTAAAATTGAATTTACTAAGTAATCCTAGAAAAACGTCAATTTATTCATAAAATAGTTACTTAAAGACCCACTCTGATTATCTCTGAGTGTTGCAGAGATGACGTAAGCGAGTCATCTCCTTTTCTTCTCCCTGTTGCTGAGAGCTCTCTGTTTACATGCTCTCTTGCTAGCTTACAACCCCTCACAATCCAAACCTAACATTATCAGTGCAACAAAAATGGCGAGCAATATTGAAGCTATTGAAGCAGTTTTGAGTCAGAAAATGAAGACGTGCACAAATTTTTTTGGTTTACTAGTAGAAGCATCACAATGGTGTTGAGCAGCAAGCTTGTGGCCCACCCTATGTATTTTCTACATCACAAATATAATCTTTTTTTTAACTTCATTTTTTTGTCTGCCCCTGATTTACAACAATTTAACCAAAGAAATACTATAAATGCAATTTTATGCTATATGAAAATGAGCTTACACCAGATCTTGCTGGCCTTTCGCACAAGATGACGGCTCATTTCCAGCCCCGGCCCTGGGTTGCATGGCGCCCTAGATGAAACATTGCCAGTTAAATTATTCTTTTCCAACAAAAATACAATATCATTTTTTTAGACCAAAATGGGGGAAGCAAATTAATGTAAATAAAACAGAAACATTTCTGCTTTAAATCAATTTTTTCTCCTCTTCCTTCATTTTTTTTTTTACCTTAAAGCTGTCCCTGAGGGCTTGTTTTGCTGCTTTTATGTCCTTAAAGCTTTAAACAAGCACCAAATACACCGCACATCCCTTCTCCTATTATGTCAAACTTTTGAATTATTTTATTTATGGTTTAAGGTATTACATTTTTTTTACATTTTACACAAAATAAGTGGTGTGTCAAACTGTAAAAAAAATTATTACAATTTGGCACCCCTTCAGCAGATGGCAGCCCTAGGCGGCCGCCTGGCTCGCCTATGCCTCGGGCTGGCTCTGCTCAGTTCATCAATGATGATGAGTCCTTTGGACAAAGTTAATTGACTAACCAAGAGTTTAGTTAATTAACATACATTATTTAAACTCTACACATCATAAACCTCAGAGAAAACATCCACATTGCATCCACTATTCATATCATTTGCTCGAAATGATAAGGTAATAGTGAATGACCTGAGAAGGAATGAGGCCTTTCTCTCCAGTTTTTCTCTCTCTCTCCTTCTGTCTTGTCGTGCTCGAGACTCTTCATTTCATTGGTTTGCTGCATGGGTTTAATAGCCTCTCCTTCTCCTCTACCGCCATTTTCCTCTCTTTATAGCAAATCCCAGTCTCTTACCAATACCTTCAACCTTCCAGAAACCCCAGCGCCACGAGCCAGCCTTAGCCAGGACGAGGTGAAGGCTGAAACCATACGCAATCTACGCAAATCTTTTGCCAGTCTCTTCTCAGACTGAGACGGCAAAAGCCCCATCCCCCATCCCACCCAATTCCTTCCTGCTTCGGACGCAAGAGGCAGGCTGTAGGAGCGACTACCTTCCACCCCTCAATGAGCAAGGACCAACAGGATCTCCAGTTTTTGTGAAAAAAAAAAAAAAGAATACAAACTTGTCATTTTACTGCCCAAACTGTTCAGATCAGTCTGAATGAACAAAACGGTTGAACCCAGCCATGTTTGAAACATTTCTTGCCTTGACGTAAGCGAGTCATCCACTCGAAAGCTTGTATATGCATGCGACACATACACGAAAAAACACAGCGTCTCGTTTGTTGGTAGTGTGAAGTCATTGTAGTGTGTATAGTTAAATAGGGAAAGGAGTGTGCACAAATTATTTGTGATGGGGGAGGGTTGGCCAATCTTCTTTTCTGATGGTTTAGACAGCTCCTAGAGCTGATAGCTTTTGTTGCCACATGTCCTTTGTGGACTTCTGTAGCTTAACTTGAACTTTGAGTTGGTGTAAGCGTACTCGAGAAAAGATATTAAACACCCCTCTTCCTCCTTTAAATAACTTTGTACAACGCCTAATTCACTTCGGCTGCACACGTAGAATAGCTCTCGTAGGCAAATGTTCGAGCGCTCACTGTGGTGTCTTGGCTGCATGTCAACAGTCGTTGGGGCAAGGTGTTGCGATTTCCAACCGCTTGTAACCGTGTCGTCACATGTAGGTGAAGTAGTTAGTAAACTAGCCATGTACTGTAGGTGTCGTGAGCGTGTCACAGCTCCCACTTCTTTCTTCCATCTTTTATCCGCACAATAAAAAAAAAAAGCCGAACAGCGCGCCTTACACAGACAAGAGCGTCAAATCAAGTGGAGGTGTCTCAGGGATGTCCAGTTGATTGTGACACTTGTGTGTGGATGAGGGGTCTTCCATGACAGTCATAATGTGGAGTTTACAGGTGACAGAAGGACACGCGTGCATTTCCATGTGCTAGAATGTTCTGCAACTTCAATTACATTTGCACAACAAAGTTATACTTGAATACACGGACTAATGCATGAAGTCAACATTTTCAGGTTTCCTCGTCTGCCACCTGACCAAGCGACAGCTTCCTGTTGGCACTCTGATGCAGTGTTGTGTCAGGCGTGACAGGGGGTGGCAACTGTTCAGGTACAGGTATTAGACGATTAGATAGTTTCATTTCATTGTCAGTTTGATAAGCAAATAAATAAACAGCCAATTTTTGCAAACCAGCAAGTGAATTTATCCGACGTGCAAGATTCAGCCGGTTTTGCACGTCTGAACACCTCTTTGGTTCGAACAATTCAGCAGAATTCTGCTTCCATTTACTGTATGGTTTCTGCTGTACGATGGAAGTATGACCCATAATAAGAGGCCGTACTCCAAAGCATACGCAGCCAAGGATTATGCATTTGTGAAACTCATCTATACAAATGAAAAAAAAAAACTAGAAATTGTAGAAAATGAACTGTTTGTAGTAGTTCTAGCTCCTACCACCACCACCACCCTCCATCTCCTGCACTGACAAAGTTTCTTTTATCACTCAAAGTCCAACTTTTCAGCTCCAGATGCTAAAAATGTCTTCCAGAAGGAGCGCATAAACATTTGTATGCTAATGTAGGACGGCAATACCCTGCCTTTTAGAAAAGACTCAACGGTCAAAACAATGTCCTGATTTCCCTGCAGATTCTCCATGCTGTCTGTTCCTATCAGTCTGTTTTGTGGAACCTCAGTGCTCAATGGTGCGTTTGAATGTTGTTCTGTGACTGGTCAAACCAAATGAATATGCTGTACAGAGCTGCGAGTGATGCAAGCTGTCACCCTTCTCTCTTTTTGCTGCTATTTGTGCTTGCTGAAACTAGATGTGTCTCTTAAAGATTTGACGTTTTAATTCAGAAACCTGTGGACTGTTCCATTACTTGTTTTTGCACCGCTCTATCTCTCCGTACGCCGCGTCACTCTCCAGAGCTTGTAAGTTTATGCACTGATGATTCTGGCCTTTGTTTTCCGATTTTACAGCAACTCCGTGTCAGCACAGACATTATGATTTATTACAAATCCTGCCGAGAGAATCAGCAAGAGGAGTGCTTGGTACACTGAGTGCGTAATTTATTAAAATTAGCTTTTTTATTTAGCACAGATGGTTAACTTTGAAAAAAAGAAATGGCCATTCTGCCACTCAGAGGCCTCTTGGCCACAGCAGTACACAATAATTCAAGAAACCAGTGCAAAGAAGTAGCTTTGCATTTGTGTTTTTTTTTCAATTCACAGATTCTTCTCTTTTTGTTTTTCTTTCGAGGTTCTCATACTTTTCAGTGGATATATTTGACTGTGAATGTACTTTTTTGTGTCTTACAGCTAGTTTCTATGGTTTTCTAATTGCACTAATCAATGTGAAGATACAAAATCATCCCACATTTGTGAATGGGTGGAAAGCCGACCATCTGTTAATGCCTGCCAGAGTTAAAAATGTAAAACATAAATATGTACGTGCAAAATGTGAGGTTTTTGTTAACCAAAAATAAGACCATGCGTAATGTAAAACATGGTGGATTATTTTGTTTCATGTAAAAAACAATAGATGTTATATGCAATGTAGCTATATAATGTGAAAATTAAAATATGCATATGTTCAATAAAGTCTATGATCAACAGCATATGTCTGTTTCTTCATATGTTGGTATGTTATATCAACAAATCTCCCATATTTTTTTTTAACATGACTCCCATCCATCCATCCATCCATCCATCCATCCATCCATGACTCCAATTAATTCCTATTTTGTGACTCGTTCAAAAAGTTGCATCTATAATAACAGGAAGTTAAAATAAAAATACTTAATCCGGCTCGACCATATATACCACTTCCTTTATGCATATTATCATTATTCGGTTCATAACTTAATATCAGGTATTTATATTTTTCCTACATAGATTCAGGTAATAAGAACCATCAAACAACAATAAATCACATGACTATCTAAGTAGATATAACACTATTTCAGAATTTGTCATTACATGTGCAGATCTATTGTCAAAATTCAGACAAAATGAGCAGATTATTTGTTATTAGAAAAAAAAATATATAAATCAAGTATCAAGTATATATATATTTATAATTTTTGAGAAAGATCAATCTCTTTTATATTTGTAGTTTATACAAAAAAGCCATCACACTGTGACCACAAGGTGGTGCACAAGATAAAGATAAGATCTTGTCATTTTAGTCCAATAATTTAAAAAAAGGAAACAAATTTAGTCAATTTCCACTATTTATATACAAGTTTTCAGAGTAATGTCAATTTTGAACTTGTAAAAAAATGAGTTAATTAACATGAATTGACCTTGAGTTCAAGATCATATATAAGTGTATTCACCAAAAGAGAAGAAAATAAGTCTTGTACTTTTTGTGTAAATATTTTAATGTTTTTCTGCTATAAATCAGTGACTACAGAAATCCGGTTAATTTATACTGTTTTCTTTTCCTCATTCAGCTGGATCAGAGTCTGGCTTGTCAAACTTTATTTTGACTGCCAAGTGCTAAAAGGTTTTTAGTTTTTTAATTACTAAATGGATTCGATTTTTTTCAAACATAATAAAATAGTTACAAGAAAGGTTTGTCAAATCCACGTTGTAAGCAGACTGTTGTGCAGCTGTTTAGTCATTAAAGGGCAGTGTGGTCTTTAAAATTCAGTTTGCTGGCTTGCATTTTTTCTTTGGCCGCCTGTATGAGGGAAGAGGCGTTTTGTTTAATGTCGTCAAGCTCCTAAGAGGAAAAATTCCACTTTCTATTAGAATTTTATTTTTTTAGTATTTAACATCATTACCATAGAAACTTGTTTCATTTCATAATTAGCCCATTGCGAAACTCAAAATATTGGCTTTTTCTAATCCACGTAATCCGGCTTTTTCTGCTGCTACCTTGATGTGGCTTTGCTGGTTACTGATGAGGAATTTGAGCGTTTTGCCAGCAATAGTGTTGGAGAAAACACAAAAGGACTAAAGAGGAGGGGCCCTCACGATTCCTTCTCTCTGAGCCAGGATATTTCTAGAGCTGACCCATTTAAACAGGCCGGTGAAGCTGCAAGTGCAGGTGCTTGTAAAGACTGCAACCAGCGTGTACATGTATTAGGGATAGCATTAGCTCTGAAATAGAGGAAAGTGTCACAACGGATTTGCACACGATCGTTGATAAGTGGAAAGTACTCAGTGAGTAGTTTCTGTGTCAGTGGTTCCAAGCCCCCATCATGTGTTTTATTCAAACGCAGCAAACATTAAACAATTTCCAACAGTCCAACTTTCACGAAAGGGTATAAAGATGAGTCTTTTCTCATTTCAGCTAAAATGTGAAATCGTGGCTGTTACAGCCTTTATACTGCTTTCTGCAGAGCTGCACAATTAGTGCAACCCAGTACTGCTTTGTATTGTACGGCTGTGGGAGGAGGCCTGAATAATATCCATATTTAGAAGGCCCTCATTGATCCTCTCTGAGGCACAAAAGATTTGTTGTGTCCACTCTTGAATGGTCGGACCTTAATAGAAGCCGGGCATTGCGAAACCTCCTGCTGACTGCATTCTGGTATTAAAAATTCTTTTGAAAAATCTGAGCAAAAATGTGGAAAAAAAAAAAAAAGTTTATACTAAATGTGTTATGCCTTTAATGCACACATGAGTGAGTGATTCCTAAGCCGAAATAGCAGATGAGGAAGGATGAGTGGAGTGTGTGATAAAGATTTAATTAAACCTCACCATGGGATGTCTTACTGTGATTCCAGAGGGAAGGACAGACGAGTCTGTGTTTGTTCAGAGTTGCTTTGCAAAATATTTGCACCCTTCTCACTTCGGCCCACATGTGCAGGGTGTGGGGAAGCCTGCATCAGACCAAGTCCTTTTTCCAGACTTGTTTCATCACTGCAGGCTATCCTCCCCATGACAAATCTCGTGTTCATTTTAAGCGATCAAACGCCGTAGAGAACCTGGAGCAGAAATGCGAGATACACCTCCACTGGGCTGCAGGTCGCTGAGAATTTGTGAGTAATTTTCACCTCCCTGCGTCTCGCCTTTGTGACGTAGATTTTTATGGTCCCCCGCAGGCGTCTCCCATCAGCACTTTACTTCATTACTTCTGAAAATCGCATCTCTCTCTCTTTTGCGCCCACTCAGTGTGGGTTGCCATGGATACGCCTCCCAAATGGCTTGGCTCGCACATGAATTTGTTTATAAGTGTTACTTGGAGTGGATTGGAATGTTCTTTTTTTGGTGTGGCAAAGGCAAACATCATTTTCCAATTAAACACTGGAATCATGACACATCACAATTAATGAACTCCCAGTACTTTTTTATTTTTAATCTATAGCTGGGCTTTCCATGGCAAATATTACATCACACGCTTTCACTTATCTACCAGTATTGGTAATCACTCCTTCCTCTAGAAAAAAAAGGAGAAATCTTGCAACACTTAAAATCTAATCTAGTTTATTTAATCAGAATCAAAGCCAGGAAGAATTTTGAAGGGCCCCGCTGAGCTGAAAGACCATCTAAATACTCCACATCTCTAAATCCTCATGAAAGCCCAAAGTCAGAATGATGTGGAGCACCAGAACAGTTTTAGCCAAAAGAGGTGGACCGAGAGGATTCGGCTGTTTAATATGCTGAAGACTTAATCAAAGTTTGCTGGGAATTAAGAGGAGAACTGAGTGCATCTCCCCCTAAGTATTTAAAATTCCTCTCTGCTGCACTTCAATCCCATCGGAGTACAAGTACGAACAAAATATGCTGCTAGATTTACAAAGAAAGTCTTTCCAAGGGGCCCTGATGCAGACTGAAATATTTAGTACTGGATGAATAGCGGGCAGCATCTCCTGCTTCCTTGAGATATCTTGTAAAGTAAAGCTGTTTATTTTTGCTATGCCATCTTCATCCATTGGGTTCCTATTCCAAACCTATAAGAGATTAAGATGCTTTACAAGTTACTCGATGCATCCCAATAACTCTTACTAATACATTTCCCTCCCAATGGAGATGCATAAATCAGGACGGGAGTTTCCAGAGACACTTAATCAAACATAGAGGCTTACAAGAGCCAGATAGCCAAAGGGGTTTTTTACCCAGAGGCACAAACACTTGTTGGAGCAGCTGAGGCACCGTGAAGCCGTGCCCAGCTCTAATGCTGTTACTTTGTGACAGGGCAGGTTTGATTGATCCACATCACTTGGGCCTCTAATCAACACCCAGCTATTGATTTTTCTCTCCATAGACACCAAGAGTTGCCTAAGACACCTGCTGGCAGCCAGCTGACAGACATTTCTGCATGCTAACCAGCAGCTGATGCAGTCTGATGCCAATGCATTGTGCTGAAGAGGATGATTCACACATACTCAAATAGAGCCCACTCTCAGGAATGCACAATGTGAGACCCACTGTATTCTGAATCATAACTCGCACACGCGGTGTGCCACAGATGGGGTCTCGGTTGGCTCTGGTGTTTTATAACCAGCGGAAAAGTCTGGAACGGTAATAAAATGAAGTAAAACAGCAGCTAAAACTGCAGAAGTCTGAGCTTCCTGTGGACAGCTAAGCTCTGTCAAAGCTGCGTTGCAGTCTTCAGCTCTGTTTGTCTGCAGCGATTTCCATCCACCAGGGTTGCTTCAGTAAGCAGTTTTCCTGCAGCAGTCACATGTGGTGAAGCTGAGGCTCATGACTGAATCTGTTGTCAATTTACACCAAAGGATGTGATGGCATTTCTTCTAAAAGCATGTCCACTTTTTACTCAGCTAACATATTTTTTTGATTTCATGATTACTCGAAACACATCATACAGGTTTTTGTTTTTAGGATATGCTAAGTGTGGGTGGGATTTGGGCCTTCTGTATAGAATTTAAGGCTACAGGCATTGTATAAAGAAGGGGTTTAAAATTTTGCAGCTCCCGCCTTAATATGAAAGTTCAATGTTTATTAAGCAATATTTTCTGCATATTCATGCTTCTTTGATGATAGCTTTGTATTTACTTTGCGATATTTCAGCTTGCTTTATGTTTAAAATGTTTCATTCATTGTCGTTGGATCTGGTCGTCAGAAAAGTCCTTAGCAACAGTTGCTAGCATCATTAGCTCCTGTTGTTTCACAGGAAATACAGAAAATCTTGCTTAGTAGTACATAGACATGATAAATGTTCAATAAACTTGCTCAGTAGACATAGAGAATGGACAAAGATATAGCCAGTGGATGCAAAAACATATTTTTGGCATAATTGGAACCCCAGCCTCAGCGAGCCTCTGCCTCAGTGGCCTCAAGGTCAATTGAGTTTGAGAACCCTGATATGAGAGTGTCACAAAAAGCAGCTTTCTTAACCCACTATTTTCTTTTCAAGTTCACTGGGCTGCTTGAACCTTCCCAGCTACTGTTGGGTGGAGGTGGGGTGCACCATTTCTGTTGCAGGGCCACACAATCCCTCCCACACACACACACACACATTCCTGGAGACTGTTCAGTAGGGGTGTGAGAAAAAATCAATTCAAGGAAAAATCACAGTACTTTATTTAGTGATACTTACGAACTCAGTGGCCTTTTGGAAGAGTGTCAGTCCTGAGACTGGAAGGTCATGAGTTCAAAACCCAGCCGAGTCATACCAAAGACTATAAAAATAGGACCCAGTGCCTCCCTGCTTGGCACTCAGTACAAAGGGGTTGGTCTGGTGGGTTAAACCACCAAATGGCCACCAAGTGCAGCTGTGTCGGCAGCTCACCACTCCCCCAGAGGATGGGTTAAATGCGGAGAACAAATTTCACACACCTTGGTGTGTGACAACTAATGTGACTTTAATTTTAACTTTAAAATACCACCAAGGCAATATTTAATAATAATTTGAAAGCAAATATGTAGTTCAGTCTTACTTTTTGTTGTCCACTTAAATGTTTCTTAGATTACTAAAAGAAAAGCACCCTGAATTTACTTGGGTAAAAGTAACTTGTTTATGAGATACAGCTGCAATACTAAACGTTCTAATCATTCAATAGCATGTATTTTACAATTTTACTTTTGTGGAAAATGTATTAATATTCCGATAATTCTTAAGACATAACTGAAAAAATATTGAAATATTGTCTGGTACTGTCTTGAAATATGTATCGTATTATGAAATATATATATAGATATGCATTGATTCTTGCCAATACACTATTTAAAGCAACAAAAGAAAGCACGAAGAATGTTTTGGGGCTGAAAGTAAGAAGCAGGAGTGCCTGGAGAAAACCCACACATGCACGGTGAGAATATGCAAACCCCATGCAGAAAAGTCCCAGTTAGGATTTTAACAAGAACCTTCTTGCTGTGAAGGGAGAGTGCTGACCATTGCACCACCGGGAACCCCAAAGGGAAAACCAATAACCAAAAAGAAATTGAAATAGGAGGGCTTTTTTACTTGTAGAGGACAAACTAAACAAAATGCAAATTGGCGATAACTCTGTAAAAAATTATACATTTCATGCAAAAATAAATAAAAAGGACTTGCAATTGCTTTTATCTGTATATTTTCCTTTCTTTGCATGCTGTGATTGTCAAGATGAAATATTAGATTTTTAACAATGCTTTAACAAGTTTTGCCTGCTCTTGTGAAAGCTACTTTATTTTGCTTTTTTTTTTTTTTTTTTAAAAAGAAAAATATAAAAATGTAGAATATGTGCTGCAAAACACTCAATATAATGTTGACAAAGATAGTTAATAGTCCATAAGCTTGTAATCAGTTTATTAAGCTTTTGTAGACAATCATATCCTTTCAGATGCTAATGAATCTTACTTAGTATGTTAATAGACCTTATTTGGCTTTTTGTGCTAATAAATATGTTTCTAACACCATATAAAAAACAATAATAATGTTTGTTAATGGGTTAATAAGCTTGTTTAGGGATCTTTATATAAAGTGTTACTGAAAAGATGTTGTAAATTGTATTTCTTTTCTTTATTCTACTGTGTTAAGCCAAGTAAAAAATACATACTATTAATATTATTATTATTATTATTATTATTATTATTATTATTATTATTATTATTATTATTATTATTATTATTATTATTATTATAACAATAATGATAATAATAATAATTATTATTATAAAGTGTAATTCTCGACCCCTGGCCTGCAGGGCTACAAAAATGACCAGCAGATTCCCCGGAAATGCCCAAAACTGCCCCGGCGAACAGACGCATTGCTGCTAGGAGACTGCACACCCCAAGATCCCCCTCAGTGCCCCCCTTCCTCTTGAAAACACGCACAGCCACGCCCCCAGAGGCGCAGGCTGAGACACGCCCCCTCCTCCTCCTTCTGGATCACACAAACACGCTCTCCCACAAAGCCGTCAGCGAGAGCGGTGATGCGGACGGCATCACGGAGGACGGAGGTGCTCGGCTGTGTGTCGGGAGGCTCCCAGCAGGTGCACCGGGGGTGGGGGTGGGTCGAGCCTCTCCTCGGGAGGAGATGTCCTCCGCATCGCGGCAGCAGCTCCCCGACGAACCGGTAAGGCCTTTCCCGCGCGCTCTCTGCATTTTAGATGCTCAAACTTACCGAACTCCCCGCTCCCCCGCTTGGCGGGGAAGGTTCTGTTCTGTCCACATCGCTAATGATGTCATCAGGCCTCAAAGGCATCGGGTCAGCACGGAGGATGGGGCCGCGCCGCAGCACCAGAATGGGAGAGAAAAGAAAAAGGGGCGCAAAAGTGCGTTAGAGCAGGAATTTGGTAATGGATGAAGCTGTCTGCACCTAACAGCCTGCGGATTGGGAGGGGGGCTTTCAGCAAGATCTGCATTAGGTTTGAGATTTTCTAGGAATCTTTACAGAGGACAGAATCCAGCTCAGACTTATTTACTGCAACATCCTTAGATTTATGCTAAAAAAACTAATTTATGTTCTCCTTTTAAGCCCTTTTAGTAACACCTGCATGTCTCAAACAGAAGCTTTTTAGATGGATATTTGTACATTTTTTTTCTCCAAGTGAGATCTTGCCCTCTGTGAGCAACTGCAGCATTACTCAATGGTTTTCTTGCTGTGTGCTGTAGTCATGGAGACAGTATGGCATGCTGTCTTATACTGCCTGAAAAAGTGTAGTCCTCCACTGAAAAGGAGCCACACAAGTGACTCAACAAGAGATTCGAAGGTTACTGATAACTTGCTCTATCTGCTATTTTTGTTCAAAAGAAGAGTGGAATCGAATGCTACCATTTAGGAAAAAAAAGATGGGTTTGTTTTACGTGTATATATGCAGAGTGTTGAGTAGAGTAGGGTTAGATGTTGAGTAGAGATCAGTAGCTCTGCTTTCCTGAACATGAAGGCACAGGGTTAAGTAGGAAACATTTACCGTATTTTCTGCACTATGGATGCACCGGATGATAAGGCCCACTGTCAACAAATATTGAAATTACTTCATTAATATATGACTGTCACCCTATTTCATAATGGCGTCCTCCCCACCTGTTACTATGACTGCCACGGTACAACCTCAAATGTGCCCAGGCGGCCACTGACCAATGTCAACTTTTAGATAAAAATCGTCTGATAAAATATGTCCATAAAATTGTACTTTTTTTAAAACCTTCATAGCCGCAATGTAAAGAGTAAAAATGCATCTGCCGCCTTCTGATTACAAATGCTGCCGCGTTGACACCTGCAAACTTAAATTAAAATTTGCATTTAGGTTGCCACGCTGTAGCATTTTGGCATATGTGACTGCAGCCTAAAAACGTAACTATGTTAACTGCAAAACTTTTTGTAGCACGTAAAAAAAAAAAAAAAAACACTTTCTGACACTGCTACATATTAGCCATTAGTGCTGCCACAAACTATTTTTTAATAGTCAACAAATCACCGATTACTTTTTTCCAATTAGTCACCAATCGGGTCATGTGCAAACTGGATGTAAAGCACACATCTTAACCATCAAACTACCTAAAAACTAGATATGTAGCATTAGCTGCAATAATGCTAGTGTGAATGGTGTAAGCTGAATTTGGCTGTTGAGGATGCTGAAATTGATAGCTGAAATCACTGAAGCTAATAGCTGAAAACGCTAAGATGATTGCCAGCTAAAGTATTATCTAAATACCAAATTAGCTTAAAAAATGAAAAAAAGCCTAAATTAGCCAAAATAGCTAGCATGCATCTGAAATATTAGCTAAACTCAAAATAGTCTAAAAAGCTATAATAAATCCCAAAATAGTCCAAAAAGCCAGCATAATACTATTATAACTTTCAACTTTACAACACTCTGACTCCACATAATATAACGTAATGACTAATCAACTATTAAATTAGTCGTAGACTATTTTAATAGTCGATTAGTTGTCAATTAGTTGACTAATCGTGGTAGCCCTATTAGCCGTGTTAGCATATTGTATTCACAATAATATCTAACTTGTATGTAACATAACTAATCCGAATAAGGCGAATAAGGATTACGAGGCGCTCTGTTTTTATTTATTTAAAATGAACCCTTTTCAATACGGCTTATGGTGCGGAAAATACTGTAGTGTATGGGAAATAGCTGCTGCTTGACCCATTCTACAGTATTTGTGCAAACATTTTAACAATTCATTCAAAAAAGATGACTCAATACCTTTTGACAGAACTGGTAAAGTTAATTTGCTTTTCTAAAACATAATGAGTAATTCATCAAACTACATTTAGAAAAGAACCAAATATATCATTTTTTTGCTGCAACAAATGAAGATTTACCACCTTTTCTTTGACACATTTATTACAAATAAGTTAAAACAGTTGACATATGAGTTTGTTAGTCATCAAAATTACCTTGTCAGTGAAGGAGCATCTGGTATACCTAGTGCAAAGTGTTTTTTTTAAGGAACAGCAAAACTTAATTTGTAATATTTACTTTGACAATGACAAATAAAATTATTAATCTATATTATTCACGCCCCAAAAATGTTAAGGCAACTGAAAAAAAGCTAGACTGTAGGGAATGCAATTGTAAACAAAGTATTTGAATTTTTCTTTGAATTTATCATTATTTTTCTATGTTTTACCCCGTTTAAGAAAAAAAATTGTACATAACTTTTTCAAAAAAGGTTGCAACCTTGTTTCCTTTCTTTTTAAGTAGTAGCAGCAAACCAAACATTATATTCTACCATTTAAAATGCTTCTGTGCAGATCTGCGGGTTAGTGTGTAAAAGTGTGTTAAAGCAGGTTGTGAGCAGAAGTGATATTTAGGTGTGCCGTGGAGACATGACGGGGAGATGGCTGGTCAGCCCTCTCTCTTCATGATGAACAGATGGCAACACAGGGTTTGCTTGTGGGTGAGTGCCAACAAGAAAGACCATGTGTCTGTTAGGCACATAAAAAAAACAATTGTTAGAACATTTTGTACATGGGATGTTTATTAGGTTTTAGGTATTTTTTTTTTACTTTAAAAAATTATAACAGTTTAACTTACGCAGAAATATCTTGGTCTAACCATGAGTAGCCAAGTGAAATGTTGATCCAAGACATATTGCACAGAAAATTTGATGGCCTTAACAATGACCTTAAATATGCTATCATCATCCATAGAAGCTACAGTTTTTTATATAAATAAAAGGGTTAAACAACCCTTGGTTTCTGTTTAGGTAAAATAACTTAACTTTTAGTTGCATCAGTTTGCTGTTTATACTGTCATACATGTTAGAGGTGTATTTTTGAATGATATGCCCTGTACATTTATTCGAAAGATTTATGGGAAAGTTCAATTTCCTTTTAGGTAATGTAGGGTAATATTTATAATGCTTCTTTTATATGTATTTAGCAAAACATAAATAAAACAGATGGCCTTAATCCTCAAATACAATGCTGAGATGTAGCTCTTAGTAGAAAGTCATATTTTACTTGGTGATAAACAAGTAACTCCACCAGACACAGGTGTATAAGATAAATAATTATGCATTTGCGCCAAAGAATTTTTTTTTACTTGCTTTTTTTTTGTGGAAAAGTGAAGCTTACCTGACTTGTAATGTGACCCAAACAAGTGAATACAGGTCTATCTCAGATGGTCACCTCGAGTGTAAATGAAGAACAAATTAAAAAAAAGACAGAAAGATATTTTTAAAACCAGTTAATTGTCACATATATGACTGTGTAAAATTTGTCCTCTGCAGATGACCTTTCTCCTGAGGCAGTGTGGAGTTAGTCACAGCTGTGCTTGGAAACCATCTGGCAGGTTAACATCCTCTTGTTGAGGATCAGGCAAGGAAGTATTGGGATCTATTTTTAGAATTGTCATATATTTTGATTAGAAAAACAGTAACTATATGTAAGGAAAGCAAATCCAAAAAAACACTAAACAAGAAAATAGTTGTAAAGTGGGTTTTTTTTTCCTGGTGTATGATTATTTTAGGAAATACTGCTCTCAAACAAGAAGCTGTTTAACTGCATGACTTTCGCAGGTGATGTGGCTTGCAACCAGGGTTTCCCAGGAGTGCAGCATCAAAGTTTCAAACAAACCCAGATGAAGATGATAACATTTTTGGCATTTGTGTCCCTAATTTATCTGAGTCTGGAGTAGCATCCTGGTCCTAAAGGGCCCTTAAAACTATTTTCAGCACATGCAAGTAGATGTTGCCCAAAACCACTCTCTGGGCCTATATGTTAATAATTAAATGTACTTTTATTGAATTCAAGGTACATTTACCTGTATTTTTGTCTGTCCTGTTTCACAGGTTGTGTTGATTCTGAATCACACCGGCTGAAAAACGTTGGAGTTTCTCTAAGATGACACGGACACATGCCCCTGATATACTGGCATCAACTCTGTATCAGGATATTGCACTAAACCCTAACCAAGACAATTATATTACTCTCCACTCCTCAAAGCAATGTGACTTGAAAATGATTGACAAATCAGAGATCATTAACAAAAGACACTGCCGCAGTTTTGACTTTATTGAGTCACTGGATGATCCACAGCCTTTCCCCTCCTCAATGGAGTACTCTAACAAGAGGTCTGAGCATCAGAACTTAAACAAAGACCTCTGGAATGGATTGGATCAGCCAGGACATCTTCGCTTTTCGTCTCCTGATCTTTTTAACACCAAACATTACCAGCAGAACAGTGCTCGAGAGAAGAGCAGCTATCTTACTTGGTCAGATTCCAAGAGGAGATCAAGATCTCGAAGTGCTCCCAGGATTAAAGCGACTCTAACACCTGTGCCCATCACTGTATCTTCAACAGGAGACAGGAAGGGGAGGGAAGGATCTGCCACAGTAGATGCCTCAAGGACCCCTGAGACATCACGAGAATCTTCAAATAGAGCTTTCTTGAATGAGGTGCACCCTATCAAGCTGCAGCCTCACTCCCCTCTCTATGTCTCTGACTGTTTTGTAGAGGAAAAACCAGAAAAAACTGCTACAACTCCTCATGTTAGATGCCGTGTTGACATCAAACCAGATGCTGCTGTGCTGCAGCATACTTTGGGACAAGTTCCCAACACACAGACTGAAAATCTTTGGCAAAGACATTCTCAGGCAAGTAGCAGGGGAGGTTTGTATGTACCACGACAGTTTGTCTCCTCACCAACACCCACTCCAAGTGAATGCTACAGTGGAGATTTTAGACACGGATATCACTATAGCAGCAGAATGTCTCCCATCTCTTATGTAGATGCACACAGAATCTCATCACCAACAGTTCCATATCTGAGTCAAGAGCAGAGAGCTTTCTCAAATCCCAACATACCGACTAAGTTTTTCTACACAGAGGACCCTGTTCGGTACGCTGTTCATCCTCACTCCAGGGCCTACTTTCAGGATGATCGCTCCAGTCTTACCAGCTTTGGTAGTACAATGACTAGTCAGTGTGATCCCAGTGCTCGATGGGTGCAAACTCTTCCAGTTAGGTCATATTATTCTGACCATCGTACCAACAGAGAACCAGCACTGTCAGTATACAGCAGGCCCTACTCCACAGCCGAGGCAGGGCCATATTTTTCTCAAACTCCACTGTCTGGAGCTTACTATGGAGAAGAGAATCGGTTCTATCCATACCATGTAAGTGGCTCAAGGTTTTATCCCAAATCAATTGGCTCTCCTGAGGAACAGTACTTTTCACAAAGGATGTATCACACAGAGGGTCGTCATCGCCCTCGTTTCTCGCACGCCTTTTCAGATGACTGGTACCGTTCAAGTATATCTGGCTATTCTAATCATTCCTCCCATTCCACACCACTGAGTGGAAAGCTAGACATTAGTGTAGCCCCATGGATTACTAACAGCTCCACAGACACAAGTCGGCTAGGAGCAGATGTGAAAAACCAGTCCAAGTCCTGGGACAATATTCTGTATCCAAGGCATGAAAGGGAGCAAACTGTGCCACGTGGACGCAGTTATGAGAACCTTTTTTACCAAGCAGGGCATGGGGCATCCTCTGATGCTACATCTAAACCTGTAATACTAAACCTGTCAAGTTCACCAAGGCGATATGCTGCTCTTTCTCTCTCAGAAAACTCATTGGAGAGGGGTTCTAGCAACCACTGGAGGAACACCAGAAATCAGCACTGGTTTGTCACTCCAGAAATCACAATAACAGACAATGACATATGTGCAGAAAACAGCAGGCGGCGTGAGGTTCACTCTGTTAGCTGGAACACTGTAGGCAGTGAGAAGACACCAGCTCAAAAGCAGCTTTCCAACACAACAGAAATAACCAAAGAAAGGAAACACAACAATTTTTCCCTTCAGCAGAGTCTAGAGCAACTGGATGAATTATTGGCTGATTTGGTTGTTGACTACAAACCACCCACTACCAAAAAGTCAAATGAAAATCTTTTAGACCAGTTAAAACAGCTGATCACTGAAGATGATGACAAAGAGAAAGAAGCATCTGGACTTGAAAACTTAGAATGTCTGAACACACATCTCCCTTCCTCAAAATCCAGTCCTGACACAATTAAAGATCCTGACAGTGGCTGTGATGCTCTACAGAGGAGTGCAGAGGAATGTTCTCCAGACCACAGCACAGATGAAGATGAAATTATGGTATGTGGTAATAAAAAGTGCAACCAATCTGAGAATATGTTCAATGCATGCTTGTATTTTAAATCTTGTCACAGCTGCTACACCTTCTACTGCTCACGAAACTGCCGCAGGGACGACTGGGAAGCCCACAAAGAAACTTGCTTGTACGGTCGGGTCAGCAGTGTCTGTCGTCATACTCTTAAGTTCTGCAGAGAGAATTCAGAGATCCACAAAGCCTTCTCACGCATCGCTAAAGCTGGCTATCTTTCCAGAGGAAGAGGCGTTCTCTTTTTAGGTTTTGCTAATCCAGAAACAGCAGATCACTTTCTGCAGGTTGGACTCGAAAGCCTCCTTATTTCTCCCACTTACTTATCTCTGAGAGAGCTTGATGGCTTCAGGGACAACTTAGGTGAATACTGCAAAGAATTGCAACAGGCAGGTAATGAATACGACCCAAATGAATGTTTCCTTCTAAATGTATCCATAGCTGTTGGCGAACTAGTGCCTAACAGACCGTCACCAAGAGTCCAAGCCCCAACAGTTCGGAAATATGCAAAGGTGTCCCTGGCTTCTTCGAGTCCTGATAAAAAAGTTCTTAAAAAGGATGCTGAAATGGAAACACTCATCCTCACTCCGCCTCCAGGCACACCGGACATTGACAAGGAGGGAGAGGAAGGACGAAAAGCCAGGGAGGTGTGCTTCGTCAACATCCAGCGTGAGCTCAGGACCAGGGGAGTCTTCCTCCGCCATGAATACCCTAAAATCTATAACCAGCTTTGTGAGTTTGTTGAGACCAACAAAAGATTCACTCCTACCACAATTTATCCAATAGATAAGAGAACAGGGAAACAGTTCATGTGCATGATCATGGCTGCATCTGAGCCAAGGACCCTAGACTGGTTGGGCACACCTCATCTCTTGGACGATATTATATAGTATAGCACTAAATACATGTTAATGATGTCAGCAACATTAAATGTACCGATTGTTGATACATTGTGTGTAATTTACCAAATTGATTTAGTTACCAAACATTTGTTTTAAAACGTGTATGTACATAGAGATTTTTTTTCTCCTACTTAGTTCCGTTGCCACACTCAGTCACATGATTACACCCGCAACAAACCTAATTTTTTACAAGTTTGCAAATGTTGGTTTCGTCTTGACCCTATTGCACTCCGAGGAGTTAATAGCCTGCATGTAGACTAGGCTGAAACTCAGCAATCTAGGTCTTAAGATGTACAAAGACGTTATAAAGCACAGAACTATTCCAGCAGCGCACATGTATTGGCGTCCACGTAACAGTTGGCACAGCCATATTCCATTTTGCTGTAGTGATTTGCTTTCTATTAAATCTCTTATCAGGAATTAATATTAGACACGGCAGCATAGCTTGTAAAATCACATTTGTTATTCAGTATTTAAGTAACATTTCCTTGGTAGGTGTGTCGCAATTCTTTTTATCCTTATTATATTAGTTTGTTTTCAAATACAAGTAAAAACCATCCAATATTTCATTTTATCAAGGATTATAGCTGCAGCATATTTTAGCTTGAGGAAGAAAGAGGCTTGATGTCATTCTTGTATATATTGCTTTGTTTGAAAGTGGCCTTCAGTTGAAAACAAACAAATGCATTTGACACATAGCATTGTATGGGGATAGCTATTTTTAAAGGCTTGACAGCTCGACAGGTTCGATGATCGACCATTGTAAATAGATAATTATTTTGCTCAAAGGCATGTTATTTATATTCAGATATTTTAATATTGCTTTTGCTTTTAAGCAAATTAATGATGTAAGTAATATACCATTTGAGGCTTAGAGACATAAGAGGTATAAAAACTGCGTTATTTGAACATCCTGAGATATATCTGAAACTATGTACCACAGTATGTCTTTAATTAGAGTATATGCAATGAAGGAGCAACTTTGACATCTGTATTACAAAACCCTATTTTAATATTCACATAGAATATCTCCCTTGAATTAAGTAAGAGCTTAAAAGACTTTTTGCACTAAAGCATACATCTGTTTTTTTAGATTGTTTCTAATAAAGTTGCAGCACTTATCTCAGAAATGCCTGCTGTAATTGCCATTGTTCACAAATATAAGAATGCTCTTTTACTTGTTCATCAATCTTTGTGCAAGACTTTCCTCAAGTTTCTATTTTGTGATGTTTATAACCTACATATAAATATAATAAATGGACTTCAAAGAGTGACAACGTGTTATTCAAATTGACTTATGTGAGAATGTTTTGGTACTGTTTCAATGTAATTTTGACTGATCAACATTTCTGTGATGACCCACACAAAAAGTGGATAGTTGAAATGTCATATATTTTGACACATCTGAGGACATTATGGATAAAAAACTTAAATAAAAGCAGCTCAAGTAAAGATGTACAGCTCAGTGGTTTTAGTTAAACTCAATTGATTTGTCTTGCTTAAGTTTTGACAAATAGCATACACTATTCTTTAAAAAACAACATTTAAAGAATGTTTAAATTAAATTGAGTAGTTTTTGCTATTCTGACAAAGATTTATTTTCCTATAAACAATTGTAATACAGCTATTTTTAAATGTGCAAAAACCAAATGCATTATCAAAACCTCTAAAATTGTTTTATAAATAATTCCGACTGATGTTTAATGATGTTGTTTAAAGGAATATATTTTCTATTTTTTATTCAATGTTGGCTTTTTGAGTTGAGATTGTAAATAGGGGAAAACAAGTTTCATTTTAAATCTGTGCAAATGTCTGTCTGTCTTTGATTTTCTGCTGCCATACTACCATCTAGTGGAAAGACATGTGTATCAGATGTGTCTTAAAAAAACACTCATCTGCACTGAAAATCATTTTTTATTTATTAGATTTTTTTTATGGAAATCTGTACTAAATCACAGAATGAACATCTTTATTTATTTATTTTGTCTGCTATTCCTTTTTAATTTTTTGTTTTATGACTTATTTTAACAGGACAGGCCTAGTTGGCCAAGTAACTTCAAAAGTAAATATGAAATTTACTATCAAGAGAAATTTACAGTTTTATCCATCCATTGCATTATCTGTTCAAGTGCAGATTGGTTTTCTTTTGTTTTCTCTTGTTTGTCACATCTAGAAAATATATCCGTTAATCTTTGCTGCTTGTTTACATCTACTCGTAACTTTATTCTTATTTGCTGCTCTTTAGACAAATGAAATTCCACACTATTTTATTTATTTACTTTTTTTTAACCAATTAGAAAACAAAATAATCCCCCCAATATAAATCAGAAACTGCAACAAGTTCGAACAAACGACAAAGTACATTTATAGACTGGAAATAATTATCCAACAATCAAGTTTAACTTTACACATTAAACTATAGTCAACAAAATCGTTTCTTACGTGCTTTATGTGTTGTTTTCTCCTTAAATAAGTGGCGGCTCCTTTTATCAGCGACAGCCTTGTGCGCATGCGGGCTGCGCAGGTCTCCTCGTGATGACAGCAAATGACAGCACCGTCCGCCCTAGCTGAATCCAGTTGGAGACTGCTAACCGCCAACAAACAATTCTTCTAACTCGAGGCATTTTATGACCGTCTGTGTTTAGAGGTGTTGTGAACATTCAGTGCAGGCTAGCTGGACTTGGTAAGTAGCTCACCCGAGCCCAGCATGAGTTGTTGGTTACGCTTCATATTAAATGATCCTGCAGTCTAAAGCTAAGCTAACTTGGCTAACTAGCTAGCTTTTCGTTAGCATGTTTTACTTGATTAGCAAATGTTGGGCAAGTTAACTTGGTTTACGTTAGCACGCTGCTATTTAGCGGGATGATGTCTGTATCTTTCTAATTTGGTGGAAACACAATTTGCCTTCACCATAAGGAATTTAGCATCTTGGCTTCGTGTATTGATTTAGTTCCCACTGTCGTTTAGCTGTTCTAATATTAGTAATTGTTTATGTTAAATGGCTAAGGGTTAGCCTTTTTTACCCTTTTTACGAGTGCCTGTTCGTCTGTTTTTGTAAGACTCACTAAGAATTCAGTATTGTGTTAAATCTACACATTTAAGGTAGCTTGCTAATTCACAATGGATTTCAATGAATAACTCTGTTGTTTGCTAAGAAAGAGAAAAAAAAAAGAAGTGTGTAAAATAAACACAAGATAATTTATTTAGGTACTTTTTTTTTTTCATATTTTTAATAATTAAGGGTTTTCAGAATACATTTTGAATTAGCTTTTACCTCCATTTGGCAGACCTTAAACAGCATTTACAGAATTCTTATTTGAGTTTACAATAATAATGTCCTCACAACACTCTTAATAAATGGTAGGCTAACCTTAGCCCATTTAACAATCAACAATTACTTTTTTAGCCTGCT